>CM041519.1:13092500-14485000 GCA_023091065.1 Dianthus caryophyllus | reverse complement strand
ATCCGACATATATCCAAACAATTAGGATGGAGTTTTTCAAATCAAATAGAGGGGAGAACCACAACGGAGCAGCAAGACGGTGGTTACAGATTTATAGGGAAATGGAGAGAAGAACGGAGGTGACATGAGACTCTAGTTGTAACTCCGGTGACTGACTGACTGGAGAACGGAGCAGCAAGACGGTGGTTACAGATTTATAGGGAAATGGAGAGAAGAACGGAGGTGACATGAGACTCTAGTTGTAACTCCGGTGACTGACTGACTGGAGAACGGAGGTGGTGGTGGACTGGTGGTGGTGGGAGTTTAACGAGCACGACAGAGGGAACACTAGATAAGTGAAGAGGGAGAGTGGTGGTTAGTGGCGACGATTCCGGTGGTTGGAGACGCCATATATGGCGGTTGACGTTGACGGCGACGGAGGTAGATAGAGAAAAAGATGAAGGGGAGTTCACCGGAAAATATCATAGTGGTGGTGGTAGTAATGGAGAAGAAGAAGATAAAGTAGCATAGGTTACTAAGGTTAGGGAAGAAGGTATCTAAAGGAAATAAGGGGGTTGTTTACTTGTACGTGCCTGTGTGTTGTGTAGGGTTTGAGGAAATAAGGGAGGTTATTTGGGCCTTTAGTTTGGGCCTTTGAGGAATGTTTAGGTTTTTGGAACTTTTCCACGTGTAGACTATAATGTTTCGGATATCCGATATCCGATATCCGCATCCGAAATTTTGGAAATTTTTCGGATATCGGATATCCGAAATTTAAAATTTTAATATCCGACGGATATCCGATATCCGAAAATTTCGGATACGGATATCCGAAATTTCGAAAAAATCGGATCGGATATCCAAAAAAAGGGATCGGGTATCGGATCGAAAAATTCGGATTTCGGATATTCGGATATTTTGCTCAGCCCTAATTTCCGCAACTTGTGAGTGTGCTCTTTGCTCAAAAAAAAAAGAAAAAAAAAAAAAAAACCAAAAATCTGAAAAAAAAAAAAAAACAAACACTACACAAAAACAAAAGAAGAAAAAAGTGACTTGTGTGCACAAAATGAAAGGGTTGTTGTTGTTGTTGCATGAGTTGAGCACTTGTATTCGATTGCTTTTGTTGCGATGATGAGTAGAGGAGATCGATTTGCTGTTTTCGATCATCTTATTTTGAGAGTTAGGTTCCGTTTTGGTTGGACGAGCACTTGAGTAGTATTTGTGGTCTCTAGTGGCTTTAACTCCACGATTCCATAATCCATTTGTCCACCTTCCTACCCTTACCTCTCTTTGGCCTATACACACCTCATTTCTATGTAAGTCCTCATGTTTGGTTCGTTTTGTGACATTATTTGTGTACGGGAATGCGAGATTTGGCCCACATTCGATTGCGGGCGTGCTTCCACAAGTCGAGTAGGTGAATGTCACTACATACATCACCTTGTTCGTCATTTGAGTAGAGTGGAAACCGCGAGAAGTCAGTGATTTGATTGCTAGAGAGCCAAAAGTCTAAGTCATGCTATTCATTCTGCGCCGTCCTGTAATTCTCAGCCGTTAGCTAGCTATTTCCTTACGTCCCATGCTGCTTCGGGATCGATCGCTATTTGCTAAGCTACTTATGGTTTGGTGATTGTTTGGGGAAGTGTTCTTTGTCTCGCTTTGTCCTCTTATTCATTTTGATCACGCTTTGTTGCTTGAGGACAAGCAACGGTTCGGTTTGGGGGAGTTTGATGTGTCATATATTTATATACTTTTAGCCCCCGTGTCACTAGCGATTTCCGTCGTTTCGAGTGCTTTTATTTGCATTTCGCTTCCTATTTTCCCTCCGCGTGTCTCTATTGTGTTTTTGTGTCTATTTAGTAGGTACACGCACTAATTTGGAGGATGGACGGTAGCCGAGTCAAAGCTAAGGCGTCCCGGAGTCGCTACGTGGCAATTCGAGTTGATTTCGTGTGGTTTCGGTTGCGTACGAGCCATGTTTGGATGTTTGAAGGTGTCCCGGGACCAAGGAATGGCTTAGAAGCTCATATTATCATTTTAGACCTCGTCCCTACCCCTTGGGACGAAGTAGGCATCGTCCCTATGCCTTGGGACGACCAACATGTGAAGAGAAATCAACAAAACGAAGCTCCAAATTTCTGTTTCATACGGAATCACTGTCCCGTGGTCTTGGGACCACCTACCAGCCTTGTCCCGGACGGGACACCCATCCCGACCCCCTGGGACGGCTCCAGACTCCTCGTGTGCTTAATTAGTTCGACTATTTTCAAGGTGTTTCATCCATTATTCGTACATTATCTTTTTACAGCATTTTTAGGACTCTTTGAAGTATTCTCTCTCAAAACCCTAGGTTCATATACTTTTTATATTTTGTACTTTCAATTCCCGACTCGAATTCGTTATTTGATCATCCTTTTTTGGTTTTGTTGCTCTTGTTCATCCTCTTCTCTTTGATTTTGCTTGTGATTGGTATTATTTTCTTCTCCATTTTTCAATTGCAATTTCATTTCCTTTGTTGTTAATCAAGTTTTCATCTTATTCTTTTGCTTTAGTTATCATTTTTACCATGTGTGAGTAGTTCTTTACTCTAGGAGGAAGGGTGAAGCATGGGTGCTTGTTTAGGTTGATTTTGGTGATCATTTGAGTTACGGTTTTACACAATGTTTTGGTTGTCTTGTTTGATTGTGCTTGTTGATTCTTTGGCCAAGTTTTAGCAAGTTTGTAGCGTCCTTGAACTTAGGACCGAAAGCCTAGTTCTAGGAGAGGCACGAGACTAGCCATTAGGACCCTCGATAGTAAGTTGCGAGAGCCTGTTATCGAGACCTAGAGGAAGCTTAAGACCGAGAGGCCGAGTTATATCCTTAGCATGTGTGATTCCCTACTCAACCCGATTGTCATCCTTAGCCTAGCTTACCCATTGCCTAGCCCGACTTCCTAGACTTTTCCCTATAAGTTAAACCCTTTCCTTCGCTCTAGCCATAGTAAACCTTCAACACTCGAACCGACCGAGACTAGAACACTCCATAGGTAACCTACATTAGCAACCATATCCTTGTGGACTCGACCCCGACTTACCCTAACTACCCTTTAGGTTTGTCAGGTTTTTTTTGATTAGGTGAGTGCGACTTAGCCTATCAAATTTTGGCGCCGTTGCCGGGGAGACGGCTTTTGCTTTTTGTTAGTTTACTTGTTTCTATCTTTAGTTTTTGTCTCAAGGAACCTCAATTCCTTGAGGCCACTTCTCGCAGTTACCCCTAGTGTTGTGTATGCCCAGGAAAACGTGCAGGACTCAAGCTAATAAGGACATACAATTTGTCCTGAGCCGGAGCGTACATTCCTTGCACGAAAAAGTCTACTAAGGCAACTTGAAGCTTCATCCACCGAGGAAGCTCACATTGAACTTGAACCTCCACCGCCTAAAATCATGGTGAAGCTTTCCGATCACTCAAAGCCAACTGCGGCTCAAATTCCAAACGGCAATGCTATGCCGGCTAAGAGGCTAATAACTTTGAGATCAAGCCCGCCTTCATAAGCTTGATCGAGCGTAGTCAATTTGGGGGAAACCCCGGTGAGGATCCAAACCTCCATGTTCAAAATTTCTGTGACTATTGCTCAACGATCAAGCAAGCCGGAGTCACTCAAGACCAAATTCGGGAAATACTTTTTCCGTTTTCACTCTGAGATAAGGCGAAGTTGTGGATCAATTCTTTGAACCGCGTTGCTCACGGGGTCACCGATTGGAACACTCTTGCCTTAGCCTTTTACCAAAAATATTACCCACCGGAGAAGACGACTATGCTTAGGAGTCAACTAATGAGCTTCCGACAATGGGGTGACGAGTCGTTGTTCAATGCGTGGGAGAGATACAAGGAGCTACAACGCCAATGTCCTCTTCACGAGCTCGATAAGTGGTTTTTGGTTATGCAATTCTATAACAGGTTGTAACAACGAGTCTCGCCAAGTGCTTGACTCGGCCGCTAATGGGAGATTTAATAAATTGATGTTGAGGAGGCCTTTGACACGATCGAGGCTATGGCTATTCACGATGCTCAATATGGTAACTCTAGGAACGTACCGAGGGCCGGAGGTAAACACGACGTTGCTTACCGCCAAGCTTGAGTCTATGAGTGCAAAGATCGATCAAATGCATACGAATAGTTCCTCACAAGCTCGAGGACAAATGGTAGCTGCTATGCACTCTTCCTACGATGCACCATGCGATTCTTGTGGCGTTTCCGGTCATTCTTCTTTGGAATGCCGAAGTATGTATCCCGTTCATGATTTTCAGTCTCACTCTCAAAACAACCCCTACTCCAATTACTACAGTGAAGGCTATAAAAATCATCCTAACCTTTCATACAAGAGCCAAAACGTCCTAAATCCACAACAACAACAACCTTAAAACAACCCACAACAAAACTTTGTCCCTTACAATAATGCTCCTAGACCTTACAACCCGCTGGGTTTTGCTCGGCCGCCTTACCAAGCACCCGTTGCTCCTCCACCCGCCTCCGATCCCATGGCCGAGATGTGGACCATGATGCTCCATATGCAAAAGAACCAAGAGGCGGTGATTGCAAAGCTAGAGAAGGACTCGCAAGCCAAGGATGCTACAATTCAATCCTTAATTGCGCATAATAAGACGGTCGACAATCAACTTGCCCAACTAGCATCGTTAAGCAACTCGAGGCCGCAAGGAGCGCTCCCGTCTCAACCTCGCCAACCTCACGAGACCGCCAATGCTATCTCCCTATGTAGTGGAACGAGCTATGATGTGCCATCCATGCCCAATGTTGATGCACCTCCCGTGAAGGTGAACAAGGTAAATCCTAAGGTTTCCACTAACGATTTGCATGTTGAGAATGCTTTGATTTCAGGTTCTAAGGGTGATGGGAGTGCCGTGCAAGGAGGGGCAGCCCAAGGCCAAGGAAGGAGCCGTGCAAGTTGGTGGTAGTGCCGTGGAGCAGCCCAAGGCCAAGGAGCGAGCTCAAGACAAGCCGGTGGAGCCCCCGATCAAAATCCGCTTGCCATTCCCGAGCCGGGTGGTAAAGTCTAAACTTGACAACCAATTGAGGATACCGGATCGAGATCCCTTCTCGACGCCCCGCGCGCGCCCGCCCTCGTGATGCGGCGGAATGCACGACGCGGGAAAAATGCTAAAAGAGTGGCGCGTAAAAGCGCGCTCTGTGTGGTTGCTCGATTTTCTATGGGGGGTGTCATTGCGTAATTTGTTTAAAGCGTTTTAAAGAAATATTGAAAAATCATTTAAAAGTCGTTTTCGGAGTCGCCACCAAATTATGAGGGAATTTGGACCCGTTCAGCGCGTCTTGGACTCGAAGACGCGAATCTTAGAGTTCAAGGTGCGTCGATACCTATCCGTCTAAGGCAATTGTGAAACCAGAGCGGATTCGGGGTGAGGGTACTCTCCGAAAGTTTGTCAAAATGCGTTATGAAAACTGTAATCGAAAAGCCTACGTAAAAGTAGCCATTACTAGCTTGAAAACAGTGTATAATTCGATGTTTGAGTAAATGCAAACCGCTACGTACAAGTGCGATATGTGACTCGATAAATATGCGTAAAAGCAAATGTATACGTCAAAGCTATGACGGGTTATTGCTATAGGAAATGTCACAAAACGATAATTCATTGTTTGAATTATCATTTAAATGCTATTTTTCGACTCATGTGTGTGTAAAAGTTTGTTAAAAACCCTCAGTTTTGCATGCTTTAAGACTAATGAAGACGGTACAAGTTTCGTCGAAATCATGTTTAGTCGTTTAATGCGTAAATGAGAATTTGCATAATGTAAAAGTGTGTCCGTTTGTTAGTGATTTTGTGTCGTTGCTTATGCGATATTGGCAGTGTTTAAGACGGATTAGGAATCCGAAGCGCTACAACCGTATTACGAATACGACTTCGCAATGCCAATACCGGGTCGGGCTAGGAACCCGTTTTTGAGTTGAGTGTAATTGAGGCGTAGAGTGAGAAAGAGTGATGACAATTCATGTTGAATAATGGTTGAATAAGGGGTGTATTTATAGAGTTTTGAGCCGCAAAATATCAAAGACAAACTTAAAATCGCCTGTCAACAGGCGATTTAAATGAAAATCGCCTGTTCACTGGCGATTTTCATTAAAATCGCCTGTTGACAGGCGATTTTAAGTTTGTCTTTTGCTGTTTTGTGATGTATTTTGGCTTACGTATGTGTTGACGTATGTGTGTGTAATGATTTGTGTTTGTTGACTTTGTTTTGGTCGACATACTGTGAGTCTGTTTTGCGTTTCGTGTTTCGTGTCTTTTTCGGGTCTCGGGCCAAAAAGTGTTTTTGCTTTGAATTGCGTTGTTTTTTGTAAAATTTGTTCAGACGTGAGATCGGCTTGAGCGTATGACGTCTCGGGAGACGTGTTTGGGTGTTTTTGTGGGCTTTTTGGGTCTCGGGCCGAAAAGTGCTTTTGTCTTGAATTGACTTGTTTTGTGAAATGTGTTTAGACGTGAGCTCGGCTTGAGCGTCTGATGCCTCGGGAGGCGTGCTCGGGTGTTTTTGTGGGGTTTCTCGTGTGGAAAAAGGCTTGTTGTTGTGTCGGGCCGGCTTAAATAAAATGACTAAACGAATACTCATTTTAAATGACATGCAAATAAATCATTTATGCGTTTAACGACTTAAAATGTTTTCGACAAAATGTACCGTTTTGACATTAAGTTAAAAACATGCTTTTGTGAAAAGTCCATTTCATCATAGGGTTTGTGTTTGGGGGGTACGGATACGGGTATCTACAGAGCCCCCAGTTTGACTGAACTTGGACTAAAGCGCTAGTCAAACATAATGATAGTATCCGGACCTTTACAGTCTCGATACCACCTGGCGGCGCTAAGCATGTGTCTCGAGGGAGAGACGAGGACTTAGTGCCGGGAAATGCGGGGCGGGACTACATGTTTAGGGACATGACGGTCCGTGCATGTTTAAAGGCGTACCTGCCTGTTGACATCTGGTGTCTTTGAGCCGTCTGCTGATGTCGGATGTTTCTTGATGGCGCTTTGTAGTCTAGCCGAACTTTTGTGTTTGTGAGTGAGATGGTTGCTGGTGTTGAATGCTTCGTGATGGCGCTTTGTAGTCTAGCCGAACTTTGCGTCGTGCGAATGCTCGCTCGCGTGCTTATGCTTGTGTTCATGTGCTTGTGCTCATGTATGAGTGCTTGTGTTCATGTATAAGTGCTTGTGTTTTGATATTACCTCGTAAAGAGTGTAATGCTTGGATGTATAATTTGCAAAAGAGGGTGCATGATTACGTGTTTATCTCGTAAGGGAGTGTATGTGTTTTACTCGTAAAAGAGTGTCTATGCCTTGGTGCTCATGTGTAAGTGTTTGATGTTTGGCTCGTAAAAGAGCTTAATTGCTTGGATGTTTGACTCGTAAAAGAGTGTATGTGTTGAGATATTCGGCTCGTAAAAGACGTATGGTGTTTAGTTGTTGACTCGTAAAGAGTGTTAATGCGCTCGGTTGTTTGACTCGTGAAAGAGGTTTGTGTTTTTGTGTTTGGCTCGTAAAAGAGGCATGTGCTTGTGTTTGACTCGTAAAAGAGGTATGTGTTTAAGGTGTTTGACTCGTAAAAGAGGCTCGTGTTTGGTTGTTTGACTCGTGAAAGAGGCTCGTGTTTGGTGTTTGACTCGTAAAAGAGGCACGTGTTTGGTTGTTTGACTCGTGAAAGAGGCATGTGTTTAACTCGTAAAAGAGGGTTGTGTTTTTGTGTTTGACTCGTAAGAGAGGCTTGTGTTTTACTCGTAAAAGAGGCTCGTGTTTATGTTTGACTCGTAAAAGAGGCCCGTGTTTGGTTGTTTGACTCGTTTAAGAGGTTTGTGTGTGGTTTTGACTCGTAAAAGAGGTTTGTGTGTGGTTTTGACTCGTAAAAGAGGTTTATGTATAGCGTATGACTCGTAAAAGAGGTACGTGCTTTAGGTGTTTGACTTGTAAAAAGTGTAAATGCTTGGGTGCTCGACTTGTTTTTAATGAGTATGTATTTACTTTTGATTCGTGGAGGAGTGTTGTGATTTGACTCGTAAAGAGTGTATGTTGCTTAATGAAAGTGCATTTTGTCTTGATTCGTAAAGAGGGTGTGAATGTTTTAACTCGTAAAGAGTGTAATTTAATTTTGGTTTGTACAGAATGTATGTGTTTTGACTCGTAAAAGAGGCTTGTGTAGTGTTTGACTCGTAAAAGAGGCATTTTTGTCTTGTATGTGTTTTGATTTGTGAGAAAGCTTTTTTGTCTTGACTCATAAAGGGTGTACTCGTCTCGGCTCGTAAAGAGTATATGTTTCTTGGCTTGCAAAGAGTGTTTTTGTCTTGACTCGTAAAGAGTGTATTTGTTTTGACTCGTGAAAGAGTGTATTTGATTTTGGTTTGTACAGAATGTATGTGTTTTGACTCGTAAAAGAGGCTCGTGTAGTGTTTGTTTTTGACTCGTAAAAGAGGTTTCGTGTATAGTGTTTGACTCGTAAAAGAGGCTCGTGTTTGGTTGTTTGACTCGTAAAAGAGTGTAAATGCCTGAATGTTTGACTCGTAAAAGAGTGTACGTGTTTAAATGTTGGACTCGTAAAAGAGTTGAAATGTTTTGGATGTTTCAGTTTAGCTTTGAAACGAGTATGTACTTGCTTGTGACTTGTGGAGAGTATTTTTGTTTTGACTCGTGAATAGTGTATATGCCTGTGTGTTTGTGTTGTAGAGGGGTATATTTGATTTGTAAAGAGTGCATCTGTTTTTACTCGTGAAGAGTGTATATTGCTTTGATTCGTGAAAGAGTGCATTGTCTTATATCGTAGAGATTGTATATGTTTTGACTCGTAGAAGAGTATTTTGACTCGTGAAGAGTGTATATTTGTCTTGACTCGTAAAAAGTGTACGTGTTTTTTGTTCGTGAAAGAGAGGATATGTCTTGACTCGTGAAGAGTGTATGTTGTTCTGACTCGTGAAAGAGTGTATTTGATTTCGGTTTGTACAGAATGTATGTGTTTTGACTCGTAAAGAGTGTATGTGTTTTTGACCCGTAAAGAGTGTTTTTGGTCTTGGTTTGTGAAGGGTGTGTGTGCTTGTACTCATAAAGAGTATATTAGTTTTGTCTCGTAAAGAGTGTGTAAATGGTTTAACTCGTAAAGTGTGTGTGTAATTTGACTTGTAAAGAGTGTATTTGTCTTGACTCATAAAGAGTGTATTCGTTATTGACTCGTAATGAGAGTTTTTATATTGACTCGTAAAGAGTATAAGTGCATTTGTGTATTTAGTTATTATGCCTTACGTTTGAATGTCTTGTGTAACACCCTGGCCCCAACTAAAGGCCGAAATGTCATTCACGGTAGCTTGCCAGGCTGCGTACATCGCCCACAGACCAACTCGGGCCCTTTCCAGCGCACTTTGTCCTCACTCGTGCGCATCCTGAGAACTTCCCAGGAGGTCACCCATCCTAAGACTAATCTCCAGCAAGCACGCTTAACTGAAGAGTTCTTAAGATGAGCCACCAGAAAAGAAGATGCATCTTGTTGATATGAGTAGTACTTACAATCCTTTTAAGCACTATGTCACTTGAGCCAACACATGAACCTCTTCAACGGGGTACCCGGCCCGAATAACCTCGGACAACACCGGGTGTTACATCTTGTGCTTGATGCTGCTGTTGAGTGTTTGTGTTCATGTTTTGAGATGCGTGTTTTTCTTGTGTCGGAGTGTTCAGTTGTCTCTGCAATTATGCTAGTGCTTAGGTTTGTGTTTGTGTTTGTGCTTACTTTGGTTTTGAATGTGATGCCTAACGTTTTGCATGAGGCGATTTTAAGGTGTTGTTGAACCTGCTTTCGCGTGCAGTAGTGTAAGGTATTGTTAAACTGTTTCTGCGTGAGACAGTTTGACATGCTATTAAACCGTTTTTGCGTGAGGTAGTTTGAGGCGTTGCTAACCCGTTTTTTGCGTGAGGTAGTTTGAGATGTTGCTAAACCGTTTTTTGCGTGAGGTGTGGCTAAACAGTTTTTGCGTGAGGCCGTTTAAGGTGTTGCTAAACCGTTTTTTCGTGAGGTAGCTTAAGGTGTTGCTGAACCATTTTTTTGCGTGAGGCAGTTTGAGGTGTTGCTAAACCATTTTTGCGTGAGGCAATTTTGGGGTGTTGCTAAACCGTTTTTGTGTGAGGCAATTTTGAGGTGTTGCTAAACCGTTTTTGCGCGAAGCGATTTGTTCGTGTTGTATTGCGAATGTGTGGTGAGTTTGTTTATGTTACTGTTGGCTTGTTCTATCAGGTGTAAAATTTGAGCTGAACATAGTTTTGAATTAGTTCTGCTAGTGCTTTTTGCCAGATGTCTTGTCGTGGAGATAGCTTGTTTGTTTGCTTCAACCTCATGTTTGGGTTTGTGTTTTTGCATTTGGTGCTCGTGTTCTGATGCTTTTAAAGTGCATGTGCATGCTCATGCTTCATTGTGAAGTGTGTTTAGCGGTCATTGTCGGGGTTTGTTGTTAGTTTGTCGAGGGCGTTAGGCCTCGTGTTGTTGCTTCGTGTTTTTGTTAACGATGTTATGTAGGTGTGAGGTTGCGCATCATCGGGCTTGGATATATGTGTTGCTATATGTGATGTTCGGGATGTGCGATTTATATTTTTGTTGCTTAATGTTCTGTAGACGTATGTCTTTTCGGAAGGTAGTTGTTTGTGTTTTTTGTTCTTTGTATGTTTTGTGTCATATATCCGCTTGGGATGTGGCTGTTTGTGTTTTTTGTTCTTTGTATGTTTTGTGTCATATATCCGCTTGGGATATATGTTAGGATGCGTCCTCATGAGAAGGGAATATTTTTGCGTGTTGTATTTTGAAAGCTCGAATCCTGCTGGTATTTCGTGTGCCAGTATGTGAGAAGGTTAATGGCTGTCTGTAGGGGACGCCTGAACCGTGAATGTTTGTGCTGTGCGGAGGGAAAACTTTGTGGTTTTGCTTTGAAAGTTAGCTCCCAGTTTGAGTTAGTTTTTGATGTGAAAATGTTAGTCAAACTTGCGATGTTTGCTTTTAAAGTTATCCCAAGTTTGAGTTAGTTTTTGATGTTAAAACGTTAGTCAAACTTGTAGGAGCTGCGTGTGTGTCTTTGCTTTTGAATGTAGGCTGTGGATTGAGCTATATTTCTGCTTTTTGATTTTGCTTTTGTGTTTTGTTGTTGTTTGTGTATTGTTTTGTATTGAATGTTGCTTTAAAGCTTTGGATTAACTTTTGTGTCGACTATACCCTTCGTCTTGTGTAGGCTTTGGGCGTGTCATTTTTTTTGTGTTGACTATGCCTTTGACTTTTAAGTTTCAGGCATGCCGTTTTTGTGTCGACTATGCCTTTGGTCCCGTTAAGTGTCGGGCGTGTCATTTAATGTTTAATGTCGCCTCTTGACCTTTTGGGTTTTGAGACGAATTTTGTGATGACTATGCCTTTGACTTGTTTAGGTTTTGAGCGTGTCATTTTGTATAGAATGCCGGTTGTACTTTCTGTAAGGGTGCTTGGGTATCTATGCTCATGGAATAAAATCGGCGTGGTTCTGGATGTATTTGAAAGGTTTGCTGCCCCGCGCATGTTTAAGGAAATGTCTGTCCGTCACGCCTGTTTAAGGACGTGTCAGTCCGTCGTGCATGTTTAAGGACATGTCGGTCCGTGGTGCGAGCTCCTGTTTGGATGATGATTGCGAGATTTTTGTGTAGAGATGTCTGGTTGCGGGCCTATTAAGATAGGGCTTTTGCCTGTGTTTTGTTATTGCGGAGTTTTGGGATGTTCGTGAGAACATCTATTTGTTGGCCTATTGAAGTAGGGCTTTTTGTTTTCGTTGTAGGGTGTTAGTAATGAAAATTTATTTGTGGGCCTATCGAGGTTGGGCTTTTGTTGTTGAATGGTGTTCGTGAGGAACATTTGTTTTTGTTTGCCTATTGAAGTAGAGCTTTTGTTTTAGTTGTTGTACGGTGTTCGTGAAGAACATTTGTTTTTGTTGTGTTTTTGTGTGATCTGTGACGAGGTGCTAGCCCCCTGTTTTGCGAGTTTGTATGTTGCATTTTGGTGCTTTGGTTGGCTGTCGTGTTTGTAGTTAGAAATTATGATGTGATTTTTCCGTTTAGGAAGGGGTTGTTGGCTTAGTCAAGTAGGGATGCTAATTTAGATATCGTGAATATCGTAAGCGTGCTTCTGTTTGACGGTGATTTGTATTTTGCATTTGTTTTGTAGGCGGGAGGCGAATGTGTCTCGTTGTGTTTGTGCAGCCTGAATGGCTGCGGTTGCATTTGTTGCTGTGGCCGGATAGAATGTATCCAGTAGTGTTTGGATGGGGTGTATCTAGTATCATTTGTGCGCAGTCGTTGTGCTTGACTGCATCTTGGGCATCGTGAATGCTTGCTCATGTCACGCTCTTTGTCTGCTTCGCCTTTTGCATTGTGCCTGCATGGTTAGTGCTCAAGAGAGACTGTTTTTTAAAATGCATTTTTGAAAATGATTTGTTTGAAAATGCGAGATGCAAAGTGTTTTTAAAATGATTTTGTTCAAAATGTATTAACCCGAGTGTTGAGTTAATTTTTGAAAAATGCTTTTGAAAATGCTGACGAGCTGTTTGGAGGACGTGTTACCTCGTGCATGTTTAAAGGCATGTCGGCCCGTGAAAATGTTTTTGTAAGTTTTTTGGAGACTGAAACATTTGGTTAGGGCGGTTAAAATGTCGCCAAATTGTTTTTGATGCCGAAAATGCTTGTTGTATCAAAGTGTGAAGAGTGAGTCGAGGTTTTTACGGAAAACCACGTTTTTGAGATGCTTCAAAGATTAAGACGAATCATATGCGTGACTCGAGGCTCGACTGTTGCCTGAATGTTAATGATCGTGATACGTGCGTTGATGAAGCCCCCGGTTTGGTCGGCGGTGGTAGCTTGTCTTTGGTAGCGTGTTGTTGTTCCTGCAAAACAAAACAGACGAAAAAGCCGAGTACCGCTCCTGTGCCCCAAAACAACTTTGCCTTGACGTAAACGTTTATACGCCTTGATAAAGGAACAACTTGCTTTTGAGTTGTGATTTTGATGTGGACACGTCCTTAGCTTAATGAGCTTTGGCCGGAAGAATGTTTTGTGGATTTTTGTAAAGGGTTGGTTGAGCTCGGATGAGCGGCCTACGTATCCACGATGGTGAAATCAAACCAGCGTAGTTCGGGGTACACGTTTAAGGACATGTCGGTCTGGGAGTTGTGTTTGTTTAGTGCATGTTTAGGGGCATGCCGACCCGTTGAATTGTGTTTGTCAAAGGTGCACGTTT
The DNA here is from genome assembly GCA_023091065.1 of Dianthus caryophyllus. NCBI lineage: Eukaryota > Viridiplantae > Streptophyta > Magnoliopsida > Caryophyllales > Caryophyllaceae > Dianthus > Dianthus caryophyllus. Next base: position 14,471,741 of record CM041519.1, on the reverse strand, counting down.
AAGGTGTAGGTTTATATCCGTATATAGACCATTAAATTCACAGGATTATAATGAAAACTTTTATAAGATTTAATGTCATAAATTGAAATTGCATAATAAAACAATAAGATTTAGAATTAACCTTTAATCCTAATGAAATTGGCCTAAGATCAATACCAAAAGTATGGCACTAGCCGAAAATTAAGCAAAAAAAACGCAAGAAACCCGTTTTAAATAAAAAAGACAACCGTTGTTTCCATGGCCGTTGTTTATAATCAAAAACAACGCAAAAAAAAATATACGAAACCGTTTTTTATATCAAAAATTACATTTTATAAAAATTTCGCGGTTTTTATTAAAAAAAACGGTTTTTTAAAATAACCGTTTTTTTTAATAATTAAAAAAAACGGTTTTTTCAAAAAACCGTTTTTTTTAATAATTAAAAAAACGGTTTTTTGAAAAAACCGTTTTTTTTAATTATTAAAAAAAACGGTTTTTTTTTAAAAAACCGTTATAAATAATATTTATTAAAAAAAACGGTTTTTTAAAAAAACCGTTATAAAATATTCAATTTTTTTTTAAAAAAAAAAAAATTACAAAATTGCTATAATTACATATAAATTATCTAAATACAATTTATATAAATTATCTAAATAAAATTTACAAGGTGATTACACAGGTCTACAACTGTAGCCCGTAGGCGCGTCACTTCTAATAAAATAGAACTCGTGATAGATGCCTGTAGGCGCGTCACTTCTAATAAAATAGAACTCGTGATAGATATCTTCGCAAACCCCTCGAGCCAAAACTTCACTTGACGCTTCCCTTGATCTCGGTACCTACAGGGAGGGGGTTAGTCCGGTTCACGCAACACATAAATAAGAATTAAACTGGAGTAGCACGAAAGAAAGTAAACTCGGCACCAGCTTAACCAACACATACAACTTACAACCATCCTTCACTTGGCTATTCACAGTATTATCATACTTATCATCCGCTTCCATTTTGCCACTTCCTTCTTATGTACAAAATCATATTCAATCAATTCCAAGATCTTTCGATCACAAAAGCAATATCGTTCATATACTCATAAACAAACCGTAAGGCCTCGCAAGCAATTCATTTGTGTAGCATAATACATATCTCGTTAACATTTATATACCCATCTCCATCTAGTAACATTTGTGTAGCATAATACAAGCCACTCTAGAATATCAAATATCATTCACACAACCTAAATCATAATACGACTCGCTTTTACAAAAGGCCTTACCTTCGTGCTGGTACTTTCAGGATTTTGGTGGGCCAAATGCAAAGACATCGACCTTGGGAGAGACGGTACCAAAAAGGGTGTACCTGTATTCACCACATCCAAAATATCAAGGGCCCCTTCTGCTGAAAACTCATTACGAAACTACGCAAGAATAATTCAACAAGCTATGCGGTGGTTGTGCTTCTACGCATTATACTAAGCGAAAATGGAACAAATTGACTCACTAACTGTGTATATTGATTTTTAGAAAATCATTATTTCGGTGATAGGTGAAATTCTTTTACGACTACTCAGCATCCTTACTCTGGAGGCATGTATCCAAACGTCCCCTGAATGAAGTTTTATGTAAGCTCCGTTGCATCAAAAAAGAGAAAAATAATAAATAAAGCGTACACAGCTAGCGTACCTCGCCTCTTAACTCTGCATAATAAACAGCTCCAAATCCACCTTGACCGATTTTGTGAGACAGACTGAAGTTTTTAGTACCATTTGAAAGCTCGGAATATGAAAATTCTACTGATTTGTCTGCTGATACGCCTGGGATAACACCTGTTCTTCCTGGTTGTCCTGTTACATCAGCAAACGAAATGCAATCAGCCATTGAAAGTCACATTTTTCAGCAAACGACATAATTTACATAAATGGAACGTCCCTACGTAATGTCATATAAAAACACCAAGTACCAGTTTGTGTCTGAATTTCAGGCTGCTTAGAACGTAAATCGTCTTTTCTCTTCTTTCTTCTTACGCATCCGAAATACCAAAAGCCTAGAAGAGCAATCAACCCAACTGCTGTACCTATACCAACTATTATTCCTGACAATATTGAAGAGTTCAGCGCATTAGTCATGACTTGTAATATAGTATAAATGCCAATGTTCCATGACAACAATATACAAGAACCAAATAAATTTACAAACAAATATGACGAAACCTGAGGGCCTTGTGCTATTAGAGACGTGGTCTGGTCTACTGTCGGTACTGGCATTATGGCTGAACAAAGGATAACAACGGTACATATATGGGTATGAATGATGAAGTTGTATGAAATTAAGATGTACTATTAGCAAAATATAACAGACAGTATTACCTGAAACCTGTGTCAAATGGACGATAACTTCCGTTTTTGTCTGTGAAAAGATCGTTCACAGATTGGAATGCATCAGACAAGAAGACTATAACATTTACAGAATATTGTAGTTCACCTACGTGTTCTTAACATCTTCGTAAACCAAACAGACGTTAGAGAGTAGAGACAAATCAACATTTCACAACGAAACAAGTTAAAAGCACCCGCTAAAAAACATTCTTCACCTTTCCCAGGAATGTACACCAGTCCAGCTCCTGCACTGAAATCTGCACTCGGGTTATATTGCCTCAACAAACTCGCGCTTACATTCATTTCCTCAACAATTGAACTCAAAGAATCTTCAGGAAGAAGTGGATAAGTAATGAACAACCCATAATCACTAGAAACACTAACATTCCCACATGAACAATTGATCACCACACTAATGTTCCCACCAATCGGAAGCTCTGTCGCACTATAATCATGAAGGAATAACATGAAGTAGATGACTCAGATCAAACTTAATACATGATATCTGTTGAAAACTCAAAAATATGTCGTGTAGTCATACCCAGCATCAGAGTAGATTCCGAGCTTAAGTCCCTTAGCATGGACGTAATCTGCAAGAGCCTTAATTCCCGAAGGAAACGTCTTCGGGTCTGGCACCAGATGGCCCCGCAACAAGCGTAAAAACGCTCGTAAAACACGACGTAATAAAACAAATACTTGATATATCTGCGAGTATGAAATCCAGCAGATTTAGAAGAAATCTCGAACACGTCGACCTCGAGATCACGTCCGGTTTCGACGTGATCATCTGCAACTAAGCAGTGGATGAGTCACAAAACCGACAGCTAACGGTTTTTTGAAAAAATCGTATTTTTTATACATGAAGCCAGGGATCTTGAAGTAAATAAAACAAAATTGATGTCAAATTACATAAAATCGAAGGAGATGAAGGAATAACATGAAGTAGACTGTAGTGAAGAACAGACGAAAATAAAAGCAATCAAATCTGAGGTACATAGAAATTTGATAAATCGTCGCTTTAGAGATAAAATCTAGGGTTACGAATATGCATTTTACAAATCTGAAAAGTAGACAAATCGTTTCCTCAACAATAAAATTCTCAATAACATCAACATTACTTTTTCTAGAAAACCCTAATTCCCCCCCAAAAAAAAAATCATTAATTCAGTCTAAAACATGAAAATGGATAAAATTGATGGTCTGAGAAGAAGAAATTAAGGTTTGCGAAAGAAAGAGGGAGAAGAAAAAAACTTACAAGGTAAGATCGATGGCAGGCCGATGAAGAAAACTAACGCAAGGAGTGGTGGCCGGGGCAAAACGACACAGGGTTGCGACAGTCCAAGGAGTGGTGGTGGTGCGAGGCGTGGTGGTCGGCGGTGAGAGACTCGGTAGTAGGCGGTGAGAGGCGTGGTGGTTGGCGGTGAGTGAATGAGTTGATTGAAGGTGAGTTTGAGTTTGAGGGTTTGAGTTTGAGGGTTTGAGTGAAATAAGAGCGTATGACTTCAAAAGTTTGTGGGTTAATTGAGTGAAACAACCGTTGTTTTTAATTTTACTCAAATAAAACGGTTTATAATTATAAAAACCGTTTTTAAAAATTAACAAAAACAACGGTTAAAATGTAATAACCGTTTTTTTTAATGATAATTAAATATAACGCTTTTTTAATTACGTAACCGTTATTTAAAGTCTAACTAAAAACAACACATTTTAATAAAAACCGTTATTAATATCCCTCCCGTTGTTTTTAATGATTTTTTCGTTGTTTTTAGTGATGAGTTTGATTTGGCGCCTATAATTTTTACAACGGAAATTTTAATTGCGTTGTTTATAATATTATAAACAACGGAAAGGCTAATTTGTGTTGTTTTTGCTCCGTTGTTTTTGCTCAGATTTGTAGTAGTGTGGTATCTCCTAATAATCTCACCCAAGATGTGTTCTTGATATGCCTTTGAGTTGCTAGAAAAATTAGAGAGAAAACAATTTTTCCTTCTTGAGGTTTTGTGTTGTAGAATGAGTGAATGAATTAGGGTCGTATTAGAAGAGCAATTAGGAAACTAAATATACTCCTAATTGAGCCCTAATGGCCGGCCACCTCTAACATATTTGGGGAGATTTAGTTCTCCTCAAATACTCCACTTGTTGACCAAGTAATTCATAATGTATCGGGACACTTCTGTACTTGGTCATTTTAGCTTTTTATATAATGCATTATATTACTAGTGTCATCTGTATGGACCGACTATAATATATTATGAATATCCTTATATTTATAATTTGCTAATTAATTATAACGGTTTATATTTAATTAGCTTGCATTATACACAATAATTAAATATAACATTTTATATTCAATTCACGAATTACATTTAATTCGTTTCAGCTAAAATTATTTAATCAGTATTAAATAGCCGGTTCACCATTATACTGACTAACATTTTAGTCAGTAACATCATCACTTGACTAACATTTTAGTCACATTTGACTAACCTTTTAGTCAACAACACTGACTAACCGTTTAGTCATAAAGTAAGGCATCAATATGAACATTTTCTCAAATAATCATATTTCTCAAACACATCCTTTAGGTGTGACTTTTAGGACCGATTGATCACCGCCATCCGTATGACAATAACGTCAAACTTATCTAGCAAGCCAACCGTTATCGATAAACGTTAATCAACCGATTAAATACAAAATGTACCTGTGGTACCTTTAGAGATTTATTTATGTTATTGCACTCACTGTGGAGGACACTAACCCCAACAATCTCCCACTTGACCGTACAAGTGTAGGTGCGATAACCGATTCTCATATCCATAATAAATTTCTCCTACTCAATGTTTACCAATTTGCAAAGTCCGTACTTTCAAAGGACGTAGCTCACAAGCGATCAGAATCAAGAGTGGTTTCCCCGACTAGAGAGTAACTTAAGCGATAAACGAATCAATATTCGAGCATGGCCATACATTTTCGCCATTCTGACTCCTCGAGTGGCCCTGAGAATAAATATTATAACTCGATAGAAGTTTGGATATTTCCCTCAACTCGAATCCTGCAGATGTAAGCGCAGCATGTAATGTCCCAGTGAAAATCGCTTGGCCTCTGTTACGGTCGACCGTGAGAAAGAAACCAAAGTCACCCAAAATCTGCCTTAATCTCAAGAGACAGTCGATAGTCAAAAGAATCGACTCTAGGAACACTATGGATGTCCTATCCACGACCAGGCACCTAATGTTCTGGAACATTTAGGACTCCATGTTGTCGTCACAAAATGTCCTGCGCGATTTCAGTAAACCCGCATCTGCGGATCGATCACCAACGCTTTGACTTATGGCTCGTTGAACCCACCATCAATCGACGTCACAAAATGATTGCCAGAGTTATCAGCTCGTGTAGGCGACCACGGACCAAAACAAAATATACAGCAATTCAGTTCACTTTGAGGTGTTCAACGTTGTCTGCACAACCCTCATGAAAAACAATATATATAACAAAACGATGATTTTATTAGAAGTTTTAGGAAATACAAGTGTCAAATCCATACAAAACAACTAATACAACTCAGGAACACGCTTAATTCCCATGGATTTAACGTGCCCTTCATGCATATCTTGTCTCAACGGCTTAGTGAGAGGATCTGCTATGTTATCATCCGTAGCAATCTTATCAATCACTATCTCCTTCTGCTCCACGTAATCCCGGATCATGTGAGCCTTCCTTTGCACGTGCCGAGACTTGTTGCTGGACTTAGGCTCCTTTGCTTGGAAGATGGCACCACTATTGTCACAATAGATGGTGATCGGGTCATTCGAACTAGGAACTACAGTTAGTCCTTGTAAGAACTGACGCATCCATATAGCTTCCTTCGCAGCCTCTGAAGCAAAGATAGTACTGACTCGGCCGCCGTTGAATCGCTATAACAGCTTTGTTTGGAGCTTTTCCAAATTTAATCGTAGCGCCATTAAGAGTAAAAACGAATCCAGATTGAGATTTCGAGTCATCTCGATCCGTTTGGAAACTAGCGAGTGCGTAACCGGTTGCGCATAGCTCAGTGTCTCCACCATAAGTCAATACCCAATCTTTAGTCCTCCGTAGGTACTTAAGAATATTCTTTACGGCCATCCAGTGTGCTTCACCTGGATTGCCTTGGTATCGACTCGTCATACTCAATGCATATGCCACGTCCGGACGTGTGCATATCATGGCATACATGATCGATCCTATTGCCGAAGCATATGGAATCCGACTCATGCGCTCGACCTCTTCCGATGTCTTTGGTGCTTGAGCTTTACTCAAATGCACCCCTGAGATCATTGGAAGGTTCCCTTTCTTGGAGTTGGTCATGCTGAACCTCTCAAGAATCTTATCTATATAAGACTCCTGACTGAGGGATAACATCCGTCGTGATCTATCTCTATAGATACGGAGCCCCAAAATACGCTGTGCCTCACCCAGATCTTTCATCCGGAAATGGTTCTTTAACCATACTTTTACCGAAGTTAAGAGAGGTATGTCATTCCCAATCAAGAGTATGTCATCGACGTACAAAGATTAGGAAGACAATCTTGCTCCCACTCGACTTGATATATAGGCATGGTTCCTCGACTGATCGAGTGAATCCATTCTCCTTTATCACTTGGTCGAAGCGATGATTCCAACTCCGTGAAGCTTGCTTAAGTCCATAGATGGAACGCTTAAGCTTGCAAACCTTCTTAGGATCTTTAGGATCGACATAACCTTCGGGTTGTACCATGTACAACTCCTCCTCCAAATAACCGTTTAAGAAGGCGGTTTTCACATCCATTTGCCAAATTTCATAGTCATGAAATGCGGCGATCGCTAAGAGAATCCGAATGGAACGAAGCATGACTACGGGTGCAAAAATCTCATCATAGTGCAACCCTTCATAGTGCAACCCTTGCACTTGAGTGAAACCCTTTGCCACTAGTCGTGCCTTGTATATATCTGGTTGTCCTTCTACAGATCGCTTTATCTTGTAAAGCCATTTGCACTGAAGAGGCCTAGCCTTATCAGGTAAGTCAACCAGATCCCATACATTGTTCTCGTACATCGAGTCCATCTCGGATTGCATGGCTTCTTGCCATAGCTTTGAGTCGGAACATGTCATGGCACCTTTATAGGTTACGGGTTCGTTACTCTCAAGGAGTAAAACGTCGTCTCTCCCATTCTCCTCAACCATACCGATGTATCTGTCTGGAGGAATGGAGATTCTACCCGACCTCCTGGGTTCCAAAGGGACATTAACCGCAGCAGACGTAGAAGGAACAGCTTCCTCCATTGGTTGCTCGGTTGTTGGTTCAGGAATCTCCGACAGATCGAAGGTTCTATTACCTCTCTTGTCTTCGAGAAACTCTTTCTCTAAGAACTTCGCACTAGCCGCAACAAAAACGCGTTGTTCGGTTGGCGAATAGAAGTAATGACCAAACATTCCTTTTGGATAACCAATAAAGTATGTCTTGACCGATCGCGGGCCGAGCTTATCCTCGTGTCTCCACTTGACATAAGCCTCGCACCCCCAAACCCGAATAAAGGACAAGTTAGGGACCGTTCCCTTCCATAACTCGTATGGAGTCTTGTCTACAGCTTTAGACGGACTTCGGTTAAGTACAAGAGCAGCTGACAAAAGAGCATAGCCCCACAATGAGTCAGGTACTACCGTGTGACTCATCATGGATCGAACCATATCAAGTAATGTTCGATTCCTGCGTTCGGACACACCATTCAGTTGTGGTGTTCCAGGTGGAGTTAACTGTAATACTATCCCGCGGTCTTTCAGGTGTCGATCAAACTCAGTTGAAAGATATTCGCCCCCACCATCCTAACGTAGTGCTTTTATCTTTCTATCGGTTGGTTCTCAACCTTATTCTGGAATTCCTTGAACTTGTCAAAGGACTCACTTTTGTGCTTCATTAAGTAGACATGTCCATATCTACTCAAATCGTCCGTGAAAGTAATGAAATACCTATAGCCATCTCTAGCGTTGATTGACATAGGTCCGCACACATCAGTATGTATGAGTCCTAATAGGTCAGCAGCGCGCATTCCAACACCTTTGAAGGAAATTCGAGACATCTTGCCTATGAGACATGATTCACACGTGCCAAAAGTTTCATAGTCAAATGGGGCAATTGTCCCATTATCAATGAGCTTTTTCACGCGTTTTTCATTTATGTGTCCCATACGGCAATGCCATAAATACGTTTGATCTTTGTCACCAACCTTTGCTTTCTTGTTACTCACATGCATGATTTCTGTGGTTTGATCTAAAACATAAATTCCGTTCATGGAAACAGCTTTACCATAAATCATTTCATTCAAAGAGAAAATACAGCTATTATCCTTTATTAAAAATGAAAATCCTTCTTTATCAAGAACGGATACAGAAATAATGTTTTTAGATAAACTAGGTACATAGTAACAGTTATTCAGAAATAACTCAAAACCGCTCGGGAGTTGGATTACATATGTTCCTACTGAAACGGCAGCAACTCTTGCTCCATTCCCCACTCGCAGGTCTACATCACCTCTTGCCAGAGTTCTGATGCTTCTTAGGCCCTACAAATGATTGCACAGATGAGAACCACATCCAGTATCAAGTACCCAAGTTCCGAAACTTGCATGGTTAATCTCAATCATATGAATAAAAGAAGACATACCAACAGGAACGACGCGGCCTGATTTTATGTCGTCCTCAGCATACACGGGACAGTTACACCTCCAATGCCCAGACTTGTGGCAATGGTGGCACTCCATGCTCTGCTTTGCTTTTGCCTTACCTTGTGAGCTACCGCTAGACTCACCAGGCCCACTCTTCGTAATCACTGGCTTCTTAAATTTTGGCTTTCCTACAGTTAGGTTAGCCGGAGCCTTACCATTACCCTTACGCTTGTTGCCTATCATGAGAACATCTTGTTTCATGCTCCCACTTAACTTCAGATCACTCTCCGTCTGTACGAGGAGTGAGTGAAGCTCATGCAGACTTTTCTGTATGTCATTCATGTAATAGTTTGCCCTAAAGAGGGCATACCCATCATGAAGAGAGTGGAGCACTCGATCAATGACGATCTTCTCATCGATTTTACAACCAAGCTCATCCAGTTTCTCAACATTCTCGATCATGTCGAGAAGGTGTGGACCAACCGGTTGGCCCTTCTGGAGTCTAGCCTCAAAGAAACGAGTAGTATACTCGTAACTCTTAATTCTCGGTGCTTTCGAGAATTCTTTGGTCAGGGTGGAGAAAATCTTGTTTGCACCTTGGGTAATGTAACGTCTTTGGAAATTGGATTCCATTGCATAGATGAGTACGCTCAGAACGCACTACTTCCATCATGAAATCGTTATAAGCAAAGATTTCACTTTCTTCGCAGACGGAGCTGGTAGAGCCGGCGGTGGTTCAGTCAAGTACTTGAGCTTACCGTCAGCGATGGCAGCATTCCGTAATGCGGCCTCCCAATTAGAAAAGTTGGACCCATCATTCTTCAGTCGAGTAGACTGATTCATGCTGCCCATGAAAATTCTAAGCCATGATTCGCGCATTAGTGTGGCACTTGGCATTGGTTCGTCAGTACGGACAGCCATTTGTTATAGTAGTTATATCTGTATATAACGTATTCGAAACTGTGAAAAGAAAGAAGAAGAAGAGAGAAGATAAGAAACCATTGTTTTAAAATTTAAGTCAAAAACGATAACATATTAATGCAATGACTTATACACTCATATAATTGACCTCCCTCGAGAATTATATAAGCGATCCCAAGACTCAATTTCTTTAAATTGATAAGCTAACTGCTTAGCTAATTCTACTGTTAGAATTCTTGGTCGATAGATTTCAGTAAATCCTATCTATTAGTCCACCATACCTTCGAGATATTACTCGAACCATAATGTTGAGATAAACTAAGTTGACAGCCACTACTTACCCAACGTAGAAGGGGTCATATTATGCCTACCGACGAAGAAGGGATTCATAGTGGTTCGACTTATAAAGACTAATTCTCAATTTCAGTTTTAGAGGAAGATCCCATCAACTCATTTTAATTCATTTTAAGTGAACTAATATCTAGCATTATCGTGAATGATTAAATTGAGGTGATAGCTCTAAACAAATGACATCCGTATGTCAATAATCTAGGATGCAACTATATGATCCATTTTCATGCATATTAGGTGGTTTGGTTTAGTTTAGGCGGAATATGATGCTACTAACTAACGTGAATGCAATAAAAACGGTAAAGTAAAACGCAAAAATGGAAAAACACCTAGTGTGGCCTAACCCTATGAAAATAAAGACAATTACAAAGTGGAATCCATCCATGGACCCTAAGCTGTCTTCATTCTTCATCTTGGGCTTTAAGTGGGAGTCCATCTTGAATCTTCAACTTGAATCTTCTCATAATTACAATTTTGAATTACAAAAATAAACCTATTTACATTCTAATTCAAAATATGCCAAAATTAAAATTTTACAAAATTGGAGATTCGAGATCTCAAAATACAACCAAAATTGTGTTTCCTTCATTACGAAAACACAACTTTCTAAGGCCACACTAGTAAATTACAACCGTTTGTACATAATTAATGCGTAAAATAAAACCATTCATTCATACATTCACAAACATATATAGCATCAACTAAACATAATAAAATCAATGCATACAAAATGATTTAAATCCAAACCACCTCTTTATAAATGATTAAAATTATGCAACAATTCCTTAATTGTTCATAATATCTTTTAATCGAAATATAATCCAAATCAATTTATATTATCGGTATAACATAAATTTGATCTCAAGATATTTTAAACTGTTTTAAAATATTAGGTATCATATTAATTATGAACTACTTCACAATAACATAAAATATATTATCTTTATAATATAACAATAAATTGCCAAAAACAAATTTCCAAAAATTGAAATTTTTGGCCAAAATAGGTAAAATACCGAAATTAATTTTTTTTTTTTTTTTTTTTAAATATTATACACGGCAATATATAAAAAAAACAAAAAAATAAATTTTCCAAAAATAAATTAATTCGGCCATTCATTAAAAACAAGAATTAAACTGTTTTAATTCGTTTATGCTAATAATTAGATCGATACTAACTCAATTTTAATCTGTATTAAACATTGATTTAAGATATTCAAATTAACTTTTTAATTTAAACATCATGAACTGATAGATCTAATGAATAGCATAATAATATGTTCATAAACATACAAAATTTGATCCTTTTATGTTTTAATTCAATCGGTATTAAATCAAAACTTATACAAATCATATATTATAGTTTTAACATCTTAAAACATTGATAATTATGAATCAAATAGACCAAATCAAGCCAAAAATTGAACAAAAACAACCGGCCTATACTCAAAAACAATTCGGCCATATTACAAAATTGATCAAAATCATACAAAATCCGATTTTTTTTATGAAAACCTTATAAAACTTTCATGTGCCCTAAGGCTCTGATACCACTTGTAGGTTTATATCCGTATATAAACCATTAAATTCACAGGATTATAATGAAAACTTTTATAAGATTTAATGTCATAAATTGAAATTGCATAATAAAACAATAAGATTTAGAATTAACCTTTAATCCTAATGAAATTGGCCTAAGATCAATACCAAAAGTATGGTATCTCCTAATAATCTCACCCAAGATGTGTTCTTGATATGCCTTTGAGTTGCTAGAAAAATTAGAGAGAAAACAATTTTTCCTTCTTGAGGTTTTGTGTTGTAGAATGAGTGAATGAATTAGGGTCGTAGTAGAAGAGCAATTAGGAAACTAAATATACTCCTAATTGAGCCCTAATGGCCGGCCACCTCTAACATATTTGGGGAGATTTAGTTCTCCTCAAATACTCCACTTGTTGACCAAGTAATTCATAATGTATCGGGACACTTCTGTACTTGGTCATTTTAGCTTTTTATATAATGCATTATATTACTAGTGTCATCTGTATGGACCGACTATAATATATTATGAATATCCTTATATTTATAATTTGCTAATTAATTATAACGGTTTATATTTAATTAGCTTGCATTATACACAATAATTAAATATAACATTTTATATTCAATTCACGAATTACATTTAATTCGTTTCAGCTAAAATTATTTAATCAGTATTAAATAGCCGGTTCACCATTATACTGACTAACATTTTAGTCAGTAACATCATCACACTTGACTAACATTTTAGTCACATTTGACTAACCTTTTAGTCAACAACACTGACTAACCGTTTAGTCATAAAGTAAGGCATCAATATGATCATTTTCTCAAATAATCATATTTCTCAAACACATCCTTTAGGTGTGACTCTTAGGGACCAGTTGATCACCGCCATCTGTATGACAATAACGTCAAACTTATCTAGCAAGCCAACCGTTATCGATAAACGTTAATCAACTGATTAAATACAAAATGTACCCTGTGTACCTTTAGAGATTTATTTATGTTATTGCACTCATTGTGGAGGACACTAACCCCAACATAAGGACATGCCGGTCCGTTGAGTGTGTTTGATTTTTTGTGGAGAATGTGCACGTTTAAGGGCATGCCGGCTCGTTGAGTGTTTTTTAAGGAAGTGCATGTTTAAGGGCATGCCGGTCCGTAGAGTGTTTTTCTTTTAGGAAGTGCATGTTTAAGGGCGTACCGGCCCGTAGAGTGTTGTTTTGAGGAAGTGCATGTTTAAGGTCATGCCGGCCCGTAGAGTGTTTTTTTTGAGGAAGTGCATGTTTAAGGAATTGTCGGCCCGTGAAATGTGTTTGTAAGAAGGTGCATGTTTAAGGACATGTCGGTCTGTGAATGTGTTATGTGTTTGTGATACACTCTATTTATATTCATTTTATGCCCCCGGTTCAGTCACATTTAGCTCGTATTTATTCGTATTTAGTATGACTTTAGGAGCTATTTGTTATATTTCTCGTTACTGCTGCATTTCATTTATATATTGCAGGTTTTGGTGGTTTTGAGCCAAAACCCGAGACATTGGAGCATTTCGAGAACTGAGCCGAAAAGACCAAGCTCGAGCCATTACGGGAGCTTGAGAAACCGAGCCAAGGACCAAGGACATGAAGGGCCACGAGTTACTATGGCCCAAGAAGAAGAATAAAAGGCCAAAAGAGATTAAGGCCAACGAAATAATAAGGCCCAAGTGAAGCTTTGGCCCAAGCTTGGAAGAAAGAAGGAGCCGGCCCAACAAGGTGGTCAGGCCGGTTGAGCCAGAGGCGTACTACTGGCCAAGTGTGTATTATTTGACGGTTTTTGATTTATTTCGGAATTTTATAATTGGAAACTATAAATAGGAGACTTAGGACGTAATTTAGGGGCATCTTTACTTTATGCTTTATTTTATAGTTCAAAGTTTAGTTTAGCTTTTAAGTTTTCTCTCTTTGACATACTTTCAAGTTTCAAGTTCATACTTTGCACTTTCAGGATTCCGTCAGGTTTAATTTCAATTGTTGTTTTATTTATCATGTTTACTTTAATTGCTTTTATTGCTTTTAATTTGATTATGAGTAGCTAATTTCCTAATTAGGGTTTAGGGCGATTTGTGACATATGATTTAGGAACATGTTTTGAGATTAAATTGGTTGTTTAAATTGTGCAAGTTGACTTCTTTCTATGCGTTTTATATCAATTGAATTAGGATTATTTCGCCTGATCACCGTTTTATCTGAGTTTAATTGAACCTGAGTATGTTTTGACTTAAGATCGAAAGCCGAGTTAAAACTAGACTTACGCAAGATTGATAAGTTGAATTTAGTAAGTTCATGAGAGCCCGCTAAATTTGCTTAAGGCTAAAATTGACTTGAGAGAGCGTTTTACAAACCTAGTCAAGTTGCACAGTTTATCTCTTCCGTCTTATGAACTTGCGTTCCTGAATCGTTGTCATATATGAACCCGACGCCCTAATCTTTCTCCATTTATATTTTCATCTTGTCTTATTATCAGCTTTAGTTTAGCTTAAAACAAACCTTTTCACACCTGAGTTGAACCTGTTACTCCGACTTTAACCTGAGACTACACCGTTTCCCTGTGGATTCGATCCCTACTTGCTGCTATCTGCTGTTAGTTGTCATTTAGGTTTATTTTGATTAAGGTGATACGACTTTAGCCTTATCAATTTTGGCGCCGTTGCCGGGGAAACGGCTTTGCTAGTTTTAGTTTTGTTTAGTTGTTACAGGTTTTTCTCCTTTGTCTCAAGGAACTTAGTTCCTTGAGACCGTTTCTTACCGTTTTCTTGTAGTTTTGTTTATGCACAGGTCACCTACAGGTTTGATTCCATTTGAGCCTGAACCTGAGCGAGCTTTTCAGATCACGTAAGGAAGCAAGAAAGTTACTTGATCCTGATTTCGAGGAAGCGTCGCATTCGGAGTCTAGTGCAGCGCAATCGTCCTACGAAGAGGACACACCTCCTATTACTCCAACTTGTTCTCCTCCACGCGTGACTATGCCTAAATTATATAGTCACTCGTTGCCGAAGCCCGAGGCGATCCCGCAAGGGTTCACAATACCAAATACGGTCCAAGGGAATTTCGAGTTTCGCCCTGCCTTCCTTACTTTGGTGGAGCGCAATCAATTCGGTGTGGCAATCCTACGGAGGATCCTTAAACATATGCAGGTTTTTACGGACATCGCTCAACGATTAAGCGAGCGGGATCACTCAAAACCAGATTAGGAGATGCTTTTCCTTTCTCGTTACGTGATCGCGCTCGTGAGTGGATCAGCGATTTGAATAAGGAAGCGCGGGTATTACGGATTGGCCAAGTCTAGCTCTTGCCTTCTATCGCAAGTACTATCCACCAGAGCGGACTAACCAACTCGTAGTCAAATTCAGGGGTTTCATTGAGCTTTGATGAGACGTTACCGAGGCGTGGGACCGTTACAAGCGGTTAATCGTGAATGTCCTCATCACGGGTTCGATGGTTGGTTGGTGATAATGACCTTTATAATGGGTTATATCTTTGAGAGTCGCGCTTATTCTTGACTCTACCGCGGAGGCCGATTTGCTAATAATACCGACGATGATAAGGCGTGGACATTGATCGAGAGATGGCTATCCATTCATCCCAGTTTGGTAAGCGAGGGTAATTCACGGTCCGCACACAACGACCAGTGGAAGTGAGAGTATAAGCGCGGTAATGAGTCAACTTTCCGAGTGAATAGAAAGTTTGATGCTATGCAGGGAGTTCGCCGAGTGCCCATGTAAATGCCATTGCAGGCACGATTCAGTTATACTACGGGGTATCTTTGCACCCCAAGAGCAGGTTTATGCGTATCAATCCTACAATCAAAACCTGCACTGAATCCAGGGTTACGATCGGTCATCGCTATCCTACCGTAATAATAACGCATTTAACCCGACTCCCCACCTCCACAAAATACCCTTACCAACCTCCTTACAAAAATCAACCAACTCCCCTAACTACCAAAACCACCCTTCACATCACCCCCTCCTACTCAAATACCCGATCCTATGGCCGAGATGAAGGCCATGATGTTGCAGATGTCGCAGGTGACTATGGCCGTGCAAAAGTCACAAGAGATGATGATGCAACAAATGCAAAAGGATGGGCAAGCTAAGGACGCTGCAATTAAGCTGTTGGAGAATCAAGTGGCTCAATTAGCCGCTTCGCAAGCGTCAAGGCAACCGGGTACACTTCCGCCTCAAGGAAACCCCCCTAAAGCTCCACACGACACGGCGTGTGCAATTACATTGAGAAGTGGGTCCATGTATGGAGACCCCGTGAATTTGGAGGAAGAAGAGAAGGATGAGGGTCAAAACACGTTAAATCCGTGTTCACAGAGGTCACAGCCGGTCGACCGGCAGCCGGTCGTCCAACCGGCTGGACCTGTAGCTGCGGGGAAGAATGATTCGGGTATTAAATTTGGTGATTCTAGTTCTACTCCAACGCCCCCGTTTCAAGTCAAGCTTCCGTTCCCTGGTCGTCAAAGAGGTGCAGAGCCCGAGGCAAAGTTCAAAAAGTTCGTGGATGTCATTAGAGCGCTTCAGGTAAACGTCCCTTTTATAGACCTTGTGACTCAAATTCCTGCGTATGCTAAATTTTTGAAAGATGTTTTAGCTCGTAAGCGTACGTTAGACGACGTGTCGACCGTAGCCTTTGTGGGAGAAGCTAGTACTAGGCTGCAGGGTAGTAAGCCCCCTAAGCTTAGCGATCCAGGTACATTCTCTATTCCGTGCTCTATTGGTAGGTTTCAGGTTAGGAATGCCTTATGTGACCTAGGAGCTAGCGTCAGTGTCCTCCCCTACCCCTTGTATCAAAAGATGAGCTTGTCAGCTTTAGAACCCACTAGCATTACCCTGCAAATGGCTGACCGCTCAGTTAAGCGTCCCTTAGGAATCTTGCACGATGTCCCTGTACAGGTTGGAAAGTTCTTTATCCCTGTCGACTTCGTAGTGGTAGATATGCCCGAGGATGCCCATATTCCTATCATTTTAGGAAGACCCTTCTTGCACACTGCTGGTGCAGTTATTGATGTGGGTAGTAGGACGATAGCCTTTAAGGTGGGGGGTGAGAAGCTCACGTTTACCCATTCTGATACCCCGCGGTCCCCTATGCGTCTCGAGTCAGTTTGTTCTATCGACTCTGTACCTCCGTCTCACACTACTGGAGACACTTTGGAGGTTTTGCATGTCTCTTCGCTTTTTGCAGGTTCTTCACAGGATAGCTGCAAGGATGGTTTGGGGGAGAGAAAGCTGCTGGAGACTGACGTCAACGACGCGGGTGATGGAGATAGAGGGCCTACAGTTGAGCCATTTCGTGATCGAGGCCCTACGCTGATGGACTATGCTGTATTGCCTCGAGCTGAAGGAGTGTTATGGCGAACAACTGAGATTTCGCCGAGTGAAGCTGTCGCAAATGGCCAACGACCTTGGCCTACTTATACTTGATGATTCTGGCACGCTCAAGAGTCGCGGCAGACTATAAACCGCTCGGAGGCAACCCGATGACGTTGTATTTTCATTTAGCATTTGTACTTTTGGTTTGCTTGTTTTTATGACTTTTGGATTTTATTGAGCGCGTGAGGACGAGGGTTATTATTTTGTGTTTTTAGCGCGCAGGTACTTATGGACTTTTGGGTCCTTAGTATGTTGAAAACGCACACGAGAAGGCCTCCCAGCCGGCCAACCTACGCCAGACAGAGCCGTGGTCGAAATTTGGAAATTGAAGAAAATCGAAAAAATCACGTCGGTGGTTTGCCACGGCCGCTTGGATTCAGACCGGCTGGCCACCCCTGTCCCATTTTCATGCTTCGTTTTGTTCCTTCTTGCGTGCTTTGCCGAAGTACTTCATCGTTGGACTGATTTGGACGCATATACGGGGATTTTTAGCCCCACTCCATGATCGACTTCGGTTTGGGGGAGCTCCTACTCTTCATTGTGAGCACTCTTTACCCCGTTTTCCCTCGTTTTCTCGTTTTACTTTCCTTCCCTCTCATGATTTATGTCCTCCTCTGCTTTTGTGGTTGTGCTGTTTTCCACATTGAGGACAATGTGTGATTTGGTTTGGGGGAGGGAAACACTTTCGCGTTCATTAGTTCATTTGCATTTTCATTTCGTGTGCATTTATTTTGAAAACCCAAAAAAAAAAAATTGAAAAATTCAAAATTTACAAAAATACGAGTCTTTTTGGTCTGCTTTGTCCTGCTTTGTCTAGTTTGGAGAATTGATTTGTACACTTACTTTGATCTTTAGTATCTTTGAGTCGACTTCCTATTGTCGTAGCTTGCACGATTGGTTTGTTTCCTGTTAATAGATTGCGAGCCTTAGCACTAACCCACTTGTATCTGCTTAATTCTTTCTGCTTTTCGCTTGTTTACTTTCGACTTTGACATTCGAGCTTGGCATTGGTTTGTGGAATGTTGGTATGTTGGTTTGTGGTTTGATTTGGAAGGATCTTATATATGTTGGAGCAATGCTTCGATGCTCTCGGAGGGGACTCATTGACTTGAGTAACCACAGTGGCCATGAATTTGGCTGCGACCGAGAGTATGAGCAATGACGTAACCCTTAAGGAAATATGTATACCCGAGCGCGATTTTTACCGAGTGAACGTCAAGCTAAACGGTACTACATACGAGGGATGCTCCACATTTGCGAAAAAAAAATACAAAAAGAAAAAGAAAAGAGAACAAATGGTAATGATTTGGAAGATTTGGATGATGGAAAGTGGTATGATCGGTTGGCCTTGCTTGAATTGATTTGTCGTTAGTTTTACTTTTGCGTAAGTGTTAGAGGCTAGTGATATAATGTGGTGTGAACGGTTGAGACTTGTGCTCTATTTTCGGTGAAATAGACTTTGGTTGTAATGTTTATGTGCATAGGTCGTCCACTTCAAGATACTAGCGTGATTAGTTCGTGTTGCTTTGATTTTCTCCGACGCTTTTTGCTTGAGGACAAGCAAAGGTTTGGTTTGGGGGAGTTTGATACACTCTATTTATATTCATTTTATGCCCCCGGTTCAGTCACATTTAGCTCGTATTTATTCGTATTTAGTATGACTTTAGGAGCTATTTGTTATATTTCTCGTTACTGCTGCATTTCATTTATATATTGCAGGTTTTGGTGGTTTTGAGCCAAAACTCGAGACATTGGAGCATTTAGAAGCGGCGAAAAAGACCAAGCTCGAGCCATTACGGGAGCTTGAGAAGCGAGCCAAGGACCAAGGACATGAAGGGCCACGAGTTACTATGGCTGAAGAAGAATAAAGGCCAAAGAGATTAAGGCCAGCGAAATAATAAGGCCCAGTGAAGCTTTGGCTGAGCTTGGAAGAAAGAAAAGCCAGGCCCAACAAGGTGGTCAGGTAGGTTGAGCCAGGCCGGCGTGCGTGACTAGTGTGTATTGTTGGCGATTTTTGATTTATTTGAATTTTATAATTGGAAACTATAAATAGGAGACTTAGGGCGTAATTTAGGGCATCTTTACTTTATGCTTTATTTTATAGTTCAAAGTTTAGTTTAGCTTTTAAGTTTTCTCTCTTTGACATACTTTCAGTTTCAAGTTCATACTTTGCACTTCAGGATTGTCAGGTTTAATTTCAATTGTTGTTTTATTTATCATGTTTACTTTAATTGCTTTTATTGCTTTTAATTTGATTATGAGTAGCTAATTTCCTAATTAGGGTTTAGAGGCGATTTGTGACATATGATTTAGGAACATGTTTTGAGATTAAATTGGTTGTTTAAATTGTGCAAGTTGACTTCTTTCTATGCGTTTATATCAATTGAATTAGGATTATTTACTTTGATCATAGTTTTATCTGAGTTTAATTGAACCTGAGTATGTTTTGACTTAAGATCGAAAGTCGAGTTAAAACTAGACTTACATAAGATTGATAAGTTGAATTTAGTAAGTTCAGAGAGCGCTAAATTTGCTTAAGGCTAAAATTGACTTGAGAGCGTTTTACAAACCTAGTCAAGTTGCACAGTTTATCTCTTAGTCTTATGAATTTGAGTTCTGAATCGTTGTCATATATGAACTGACGCCTAATCTTTCTCCATATATATTTTCATCTTGTCTTATTATACGCTTTAGTTTAGCTTAAAACAAACCTTTTCATTTGAGTTGAACTGTTACTCAGAGCTTTAACACGAGACTACAGTTTCCTGTGGATTCGATCCTACTGCTTCTTTATCTGTGTTAGTTGTCATTTAGGTTTATTTTGATTAAGGTGATACGACTTTAGCCTTATCAATTTTCCAAAATTGATAAGGGCTAAAGTCGTATCACCTTAATCAAAATAAACCTAAATGACAACTAACAGCAGATAAAGAAAGCAGGATCGAATCCACAGGAAACTGTAGTCTCAGGTTAAAGTCGGAGTAACAGGTTCAACTCAGGTGTGAAAAGGTTTGTTTTAAGCTAAACTAAAGCTGATAATAAGACAAGATGAAAATATAAATGGAGAAAGATTAGGGCGTCGGGTTCATATATGACAACGATTCAGGAACGCAAGTTCATAAGACTAAGAGATAAACTGCGGTAACTTGACTAGGTTTGTAAAACGCCTTCTCAAGTCAATTTTAGCCTTAAGCAAATTTAGCGGCTCGCAACTTACTAAATTCAACTTATCAATCTTGCGTAAGTCTAGTTTTAACTCGACTTCGATCTTAAGTCAAAACATACTCAGGTTCAATTAAACTCAGATAAAACGGTGATCAGGCGAAATAATCCTAATTCAATTGATATAAAACGCATAGAAAGAAGTCAACTTGCACAATTTAAACAACCAATTTAATCTCAAAACATGTTCCTAAATCATATGTCACAAATCGCCCTAAACCCTAATTAGGAAATTAGCTACTCATAATCAAATTAAAAGCAATAAAAGCAATTAAAGTAAACATGATAAATAAAACAACAATTGAAATTAAACCTGATCAATCTGAAGTGCAAAGTATGAACTTGAAACTTGAAAGTATGTCAAAGAGAGAAAACTTAAAAGCTAAACTAAACTTTGAACTATAAAATAAAGCATAAAGTAAAGCTGCCCCTAAATTACGCCCTAAGTCTCCTATTTATAGTTTCCCATTATAAAAATCCGAAATAAATCAAAAACCGTCAAATAATACACACTAGTCACGGCCGGCCTGACTTCAACCTACCACCACCTTGTTGGGCCTGGCCTCTTCTTTCTTCCAAGTCTGGGCCAAAGCTTCACTTGGGCCTTATTATTTCGTTGGCCTTAATCTCTTTGGCCTTTATTCTTCTTCGGGCCATAGTAACTCGTGGCCCTTCATGTCCTTGGTCCTTGGTTTTCTCAAGCTCCCGTGAATGGCTCGAGCTTGGTCTTTTCGCCGGTTCTAAATGCTCCAATGTCTCGGGTTTTGGCTCAAAACCACCAAAACCTGCAATATATAAATGAAATGCAGCAGTAACGAGAAATATAACAAATAGCTCCTAAAGTCATACTAAATACGAATAAATACGAGCTAAATGTGACTGAACCGGGGGCATAAAATGAATATAAATAGAGTGTATCAGTTTGACCTCGATACATTGCATCCTAAGGGTAGGTTTTCCTTAGTTGATCTTGGCCGCTTGTTGCTACTGCTTGGTCTTCGATTTGGATTTTCAAAGACTTTGCCACCTGTTCGTGGGCTTCGATGCTTTTTGCCTTTTGCTTGCTTCGCCACTTGTTAGAGGGCTTTTTAGGCTTTTTTTATTTTTTGTGTTTTTGCCTTTTGTTTGTTGCCTTTTTGCCTTTTTTGTGTTCTCGTTTGTTTTTTGAGAACTTGCACTTGCCTTGTTTGGCATTGGGCTTGAAATTGAATTATTGCTGGATTTTGCGGTTCGGTGGTCATATGTGATCATATGTCTGTCATGCCAGACCCCTTTGACAAGTTCGTTTGCTTATTAGGCACGCGATCGAGTACGTGGGGTGCGATACAAGAATACTCGTACTTCTGGTCGTGATCAAATTCATGATCGCTATAGAGCTCCAAATTAATGGATCCTCTTCCAAAAGCAGCGGAGTAGTAGATCACAAGTTGACTACCGGACCCTAGCATTTAGGTCTTCAGGAGCCCCCTGCTTTTTTGTTTTTGTAATGGTGTTGCCTCAGACTTTTGCATTTGGTTTAGACCTTCTTCGGATTGTTACTCCTAGGATGCAATGTATTTTTGGTTCGAATAGGAAGTTCGTAAAAGAACTGTACATTGAAATGAAGCTGAGTTGTGAGCAAACTTATTCCCTTATCGATTTGTAAAAACGTCGTATGTCAAAGACTCGATTGCCCTAAACGGACAGAGATTGACTCGATGCTTAGGACTTGGCCCTTATTGAAAAATTGCAAGTTGCTTGTTGAGATTCGCGAGACAGCTGATGATGCTTGGCTGAATGCTTTGTCGGTTGCTTGAGGTGCACGCGTCTTGAATATGAATCGGTGTCTTCGTGTCGAGGTTCGATTCACGCATAGTTAGACTCGTCTCGTGACTTTGCGAAAAATGTTGTTTTTGAAGATAAGCGTAAAAGCTTTTTGAGCTAAAATGCGTTAATACATTTCGGCTTGATGTAAAGGTGTTTTTTGAGATCGAATCCGATTAGCCCGTTTTAACAGTATGTCGTTGTGGGCTTGTTGTTGGATTGCGATAAAATTTTTGGAGTCGACTCAAGGTAGCGATAGGCTATTGAATCGAGGATGTTTGAAAATGCGATGAAGACGATTATGCTTGTTTTCATGCGTTTTGTTGAAGGAGGGTTATATTGAAGTGACAATGAGACACTTGGTCTAACCGTGAAGAAACCGTTGGATGATGCAAGTTCATTTTCGGGTTTTGTTGTTTCGTGAAAGAGAGATGTTTGGATTAAAATGGCGATAGGCCATTTAAACCGTAGATTTCAAAAAATGCTTATTTCGAAAGAGATGTTTAAAAGGCCTTGCGCCGCTTGATTTTGCTTTCGAGAAAAGGTCCACGAGAACGGGATACCACTCTCGGGTTTGAAAATGCTTTGTAATAGATGGGTTACTACGACCGCGAGTCATGTAGCTCATTTATGTTTTGGAGATGTTTCAAGAATAAAGTGATTATTTTTGGATGCTTTGAAATGATTGCTTGTGTCGGTCAAACCATCATGACTATGGGTCACTTGATTTGAAGGAAGGATTTTTGAAAAAGGTTATTTCAAAAATGTGATGAGGATTTTGTGAAGGATTTTTGAAAAAGGTTATTTCAAAAATGTGATGAGGATTTTGTGAAAACAATTTGTCGTGCTTTGACAAAATGTTTGGAAGGTGTTTGAGCTAGAGACGCGTTGACACGTTCCCGACTCGATGCTTTAAAGAGTTTTCATTGAATCCGATTAGCCCATGTTAACGGCATGTCATCGTGGGCCTATCGTAGGATTGCGATAGAATCGCTTGTAGTGAACCTGTGTTAGCGATAAGCTAGTTCGGTAGGATGTGGGCAGGTTTGTACGTCCACATGCTTTTTGCTTAAGAGGAATTGGGTCGAGATGGTTATGGGGCCATTCGAACCAATGGAAAATCCACAAGATTGGGCTTGGCCATT
Source organism: Dianthus caryophyllus (assembly GCA_023091065.1). NCBI lineage: Eukaryota > Viridiplantae > Streptophyta > Magnoliopsida > Caryophyllales > Caryophyllaceae > Dianthus > Dianthus caryophyllus. The sequence continues at coordinate 14,448,316 of CM041519.1, read as the reverse complement.
CTCGGGTTTTGCTTGCTTGTAAAAGATGATGTTTAGTGAATCAGGCCGACTTTGGGTCGTTTGGCCCAATGAGATTTGCAAAGTGCTTTATTTGAAAAGTTGAGAAGGCCTGGGGCCGTGTAAAGTCCAACAAGAATATTGTGTAATTCTTGGGTTTGGGCTTGTGAAAGTGTTTTGCTAGAAATTGGCATATGATGACCGCGAGTCATGTAGTCCATTGACCTTTTTGTAAGGTCTCGGGAATGTAGTGATTATTCTCGGACGGTTGCAGAGATTTGTGATTGGGTCGAATCGAACTAGGTATAGACTAGTTGACTTGACACAGAAATTTTGAAAAATGCTATTTCAAAATGTGAAGGGCCGCGTGCCACTTAGAGTGAAAGTTCTCCAAGAATGCGACGAGATTCTTAGGTTTTACTTCATGAAAATGCTTTGAGATAAATAGGTTACGATAGCGAAGGGCCACGTAGTCCATTTGTGCTTTGACAAGATTCGGGAATGTGATGATTATTCCCGAATGACTTGTAAAGAGTGCTTAGTGGGTCAAATGAAATAGTGAAAGACTATTTGGTTTGACCCGGAGTTTCGAAAAGTGTTTATTTCGAAGTTGAGGGAATATTGAAACGTGATTATTTCAAAATGCAAAAGTTTTGCTTGTTTTGTAAAAACTCGGATATTTTCGAAAAGAGCTTATTTCAAAAATGAGAGTATGTTGCTTGTTTTGTAAAAGTGAAAAGATTTTTGAAAAGAACTTATTTCAAAAATGAGAGTGTGTTGCTTTAGGAACGATGTTGTGCCTAGGAAGCCTTTTTGAGGCGAGAATGCGTGCGCGCATCTCGCCTCGATGTTAAAACGAGTTTGCTTTGTATCCGTCGAGCTCATGTTAACGGTTCATCGTTGAGGGCTTGAGCCTAGATGCATGAAAAAGGATCCGACTCGAGAGCGTTTAGCTAGTTAAGTCGGAGATGCTTGAAATGCGATGAAAACGGTTCTGCACGTTCTGTCGTTTTTGCTTTGAAGGTGCTTAGTCGGCGCGACTATAGGTCGTTCAAACTTGATGAAAAAGTCCGCGGGACTGTGCTTGGGCATTCCTGGGTTTTCTTGGTTGTAAAAGTGAGTCTTTGGTCGAGATGACCGAAGAAAAAGTCCGCGGAAGTGCGCTTGGGCATTCCTGGGTCTTGCTTGGTTGTAAATGTGATGTTTTGGTCGAGATGACCAAAGAAAAGGTCCGCGGGAGTGCGTTTGGGCATTCCCGGGTCTTGCTTGGTTGTAAAAGTGAGCCTTTGGTCGAGATGACCGAAGAAAAAGTCTGAGGGAGTGCGTTTGGGCATTCCCGGTTCTTGCTTGGTTGTAAAAGTGATTCTTTTGTCGAAATGACCGTGGAAGAAGTCCGAGGGAGTGCTTTTGGGCATTCTCGGGCTTTGTTTGGTTGTAAAAATAATGATGCTTAGGCCGAAATGACCGTGGGAAAAGTCTAAGGGAGTGTTTTTGGGCATTCCCGGACTTTGCTTGGTTGTAAAAATGATGCTTAGGCCGAAATGACCGTGGGAAAAGTTTGCAGGATTGCTTTTGGGCATTCCCGTGTTTGCTTAGGGATTGCTTTTGGGCATTCCCGTGTTTGCTTAGTTGTAAAAGTGTGATTGGGTGAAATGGCCGTGAGCCGATTTGTTTGAAGAATTTTGAAAAATGTTATTTCAAAAATGCTTAAAACGGGCATGGGCCGTTCGATGTGTCTTGAAAAATCATCGAGGACATGTTGTCATCCTCGAGTTCGCTTTGCAGAAAAAGGTTTGTATTAAATGGACTACGACGACGAGGAGTCATGTAGTCTGCTTATGCTTTTGAAATGCCGACGAGAATTTTGTGATTACTCTCGGGTTTCATTTTGAAAAGATTGCTTGTTTTTGTTAAAACCAAAATGGCTATTGGTTAGTCGGTTTGCAAAAAGTTTTGAAAAAAAGTTTATTTCAAAAATGTGTTGTGAGTATTGTTAAAACAGCTCGTCGTGTTTTGACAAAATGTTTGGAAAGCTCTTGAGTTAGAGACGCGTTGACACGTTTCCAATCTCGATGTAAAAGACGCTTGTGCTTGAATCCTAGGGGCCCATATTAACAGTATGTCGTCGTGGGCTCATTGTTGGATTGCAAAGAAAAGTTTTGGATCCGACTCGAGATAGCTATAGGCCAGTCGAGCCGGGGATGTTAAAGTGTGTAAAAACGGTATTGATCGTTCTCATGTGTTTTGTGTACAATGAATTGAGTCAAATGACTATAGGTCAGTCGATTCAGCGTGAATGACGGGATTGGGTATGACCATTCCCGAGTTTTGTTTGTTTGTAAGGGATGTTTGTCAAGTCGAAGTGACTAGAGAGTCGTTCAGCTCGACGTGAGTTTTGCGAAAATGTTTGTGAAGGTACCGGGAAATCGTGCTACCTCTCGACGCCTCGCGCGGGCCCCGTCCGATAAGTGGGCGGGTCGCTACGCGAGAAAAATGCGTAAGTGCAAAAGTGCGAGAATTTGCTATGGGGGATATCATTGCTTGATTGCTTGAAAATCGTTTTGAAATGCTTTTGGAGTCGCCACCAAATTTAAAGGAATTTGGAACCTTTTCGACGCGTCTTAAATCATAAGACGCGAGTCTTAGAATTCAAGGCGCGTCGATACCTATCCTCCTAAGGTTATTGTGAAACCAGAGTGGATTCGGGGCAAGGTTACTTTATCAAAATGTTTTATGAGAAACTGAAATTGAAAATCCTACGTAAAGTAGCCTCTACTAATTTGAAAACAAGTGCTTAATTTCGTTGTTTGAGCAGATAAAACGCTACGTACAAGTGCGAATATGACTCGATAAAAATGCAAAGTAATGCATGTGAGTCGTTGAAGTTAACGACGTTTTGCTTTAGGAAATGTACGTAAAATAATAATTCATTGATTTGAATTAATATAAAACGTTATTTTCCGACTTTTGTCTAATTCTAGTATTTTGAAAACCCTCAGTTTTGCATGTTTTAAAGGACTAGTTGAAACGGTACAAGTTAATGTCGAATCCGTGTTTTAGTCGTAATTTAATGCATGCATGAGAATTTGCATAATGTAAAATGTGTCGTCGGTTTGCTTTAGTGAAAGTGTGTCGTTTGTTTATGCAATATTGGCGAGGTTTAGACGGATTAGGAATCCGAATTACTACAACCGTATTGCGAATACGGGTTCGTTAAACCAATATTGAGTTGGGTTAATGTAACCCTTGTCCGAGTTTAAAAAGTCTAGTCCGAAAGTAAAATGTTTACCTTAAAACGCAAAGACGGTTTTTAGAAAAATGCTAAGTGAATTAGAGTGTTTGTGATTTGTTGTGTTGCGTTGCCATTGTTCTCATTGTGCGTTGTTGTGCGTCGATATTTATAGAGGAAATGGGCTGGGTTCGCTCTATAAACAAAACAAATCGCTAGTGCAGAGCCCAGGCCCAAAACAAATCGCCTGAGCCCAAAAAAGGGGGGAAATGAGTCACCAGTAGACTGGCGACTACAAAACAAGTCGCCAGTCCAATGGCGATTAGTATTGTATGTGTTATGTGTTTTTGGGCTGAAATTTGACGGATTGATTGGATGTTGGGCTGATGTTTTTGATGGGTGTATGCTAATGTCCAAGGGGTTTTACCCCCTTTTGGGCTGAAAGTGTTTCTCCGCTTTCGTGTTTCGTGTTTCGTGTTTCGTGTTTCGGTTTTTGTCGTGTTTTTCGATTTTGGCTCGAAATAAAATTGTTTCGTGTTGTATTATTTTGTAATATCGCAAAATTTGGTTTTACGAAAATGTGACTCGTGAGGTAAGTCGATCCGTTTTGGTTGCGTATTTTGCGGGTTGTTTTTGTGAGTTGTTTTTGTGGGTTGCTTTTTGTGGGCTGAATAATCGTGTCGTGCTTCTCGGCTTGAAATAGAACGACAAAATTAAGGTTCAAATTTACGAAAAATGCAAATTTAAATAAGTACGTTAAAAACGACAAAAATGTTTTAGACACTTTGTACCGTTTCGTCTATTTATAAAACATGCATAAAAGTCCATTTTCATCATCGGGTTGCTTTAGGGGGGTACGGATACGGGTATCTACAGTTTGCAAAAGGCCGAGGCCTTTTGTTTCGAGTAAGTTCCGCGGGAATATGTTGATATTCTCGGGTTTTGCATTGTGAAAATGTTTTGCTATAAATGAATTACAGTGACCGTGAGTCGCGTAATCCGTTTACGTTTTTGAAAGGCCTTGCGAATATAATGATTATTCACGGGTGCTTTGAAAGACTGTGTTGTTTTGCTAAGCCGAAATGATTATAAGTCAATCGGTTCATGCGGAAGAGTTTTGAAAAAATGTTATTTCAAAAGTTGTAAAAAGAACTGTTTGTTCGTTTTTTTTTTTTGAAAACAAATGCAATGTTGTAAAGTACGTATGTATGATACATTTTGAAAGACGGCTATAGTGAGGGTACTATAGCTTCGCATTTGTACGTATGTGACACGGGTTTTTGGCTTTTCGGGTAAGGTTTCCTCCGGTCATTCCCGCAACGTTTGGGTAGGGTTATGCGCAAGATTGCACACGTTTAAGTGTGAATTCAGTACGGGTCCTAGAGCGTCCGAGTTTGATTTGTTACGATCGTTTTTACGGATGCCGTACTTGTAATCGTGTAGGGGTGAGAGATCGACGTGTCCAGAGTAATCTCGCTTAAGAAGCAAGCGTTACTAGGGGCCGTCCCTCGAGGGGTGTGGTTATGAATCAGGAGGATTCGACTCAAACGGTTGCATGTGCTCAAACATCGAATTTAAAACTGTTTTCAAGTTTTCAAGTTTCACCTCTTGTGTTTTTAAATAAAAGAAAAAGTTTATTTTCTTAAAAATAAAAACAGCTCGTCCCCAGCGGAGTCGCCAACTGAGGATACCGGATCGGGATCCCTTCTCGACGCCCCGCGCGTGCCCGCCCTCGTGATGGGGCGGAATGCACGACGCGGGAAAAATGCTAAAAGTGCGACGCGTAAAAGCGCGCTCTGTGTGGTTGCTCGATTTGCTAGGGGGGGGGGGGGGGGTCATTGCGTAATTTGTTTAAAGCGTTTTAAAGAAATATTGAAAAATCATTTAAAAGCCGTTTTCGGAGTCGCCACCAAATTATGAGGGAATTTGGACCCGTTCAGCGCGTCTTGGACTCGAAGACGCGAATCTTAGAGTTCAAGGTGCATCGATACCTATCCGTCTAAGGCAATTGTGAAACCAGAGCGGATTCGGGGTGAAGGTACTCTCCGAAAGTTTGTCAAAATGCGTTATGAAAACTGTAATCGAAAAGCCTACGTAAAAGTAGCCATTACTAGCTTGAAAACAGTGTATAATTCGATGTTTGAGTAAATGCAAACCGCTACGTACAAGTGCGATATGTGACTCGATAAATATGTGTAAAAGCAAATGTATACGTCAAAGCTATGACGGGTTGCTATAGGAAATGTCACAAAACGATAATTCATTGTTTGAATTATCATTTAAATGCTATTTTCCCACTCATGTGTGTGTAAAAGTTTGTTAAATCCCTCAGTTTTGCATGCTTTAAGACTAATGAAGACGGTACAAGTTTCGTCGAAATCATGTTTAGTCGTTTAATGCGTAAATGAGAATTTGCATAATGTAAAAGTGTGTCCGTTTGTTAGTGATTTTGTGTCATTGCTTATGCGATATTGGCGGTGTTTAAGACGGATTAGGAATCCGAATCGCTACAACCGTATTACGAATACGACTTCGCAATGCCAATACCGGGTTGGGTTAGGAACCCGTGTTTGAGTCGAGTGTAAGTGAGGCGTAGAGTGAGAAAGAGTGATGACAATTTATGTTGAATAATGGTTGAATAAGGAATGTATTTATAGAGTTTTGAGCCGCAAAATATCAAAGACAAACTTAAAATCGCCTGTCAACAGGCGATTTAAATGAAAATCGCCTGTTCACTGGCGATTTTCATTTAAATCGCCTGTTGACAGGCGATTTTAAGTTTGTTTTTTGCTGTTTTGTGACGTATTTTGGCTTGCGTATGTGTTGATGTATGTGTGTGTTATGATTTGTGTTTGTTAACTTTGTTTTGGTCGACATACTGTGAGTCTGTTTTGCGTTTTGTGTTTCGTGTCTTTTTCGGGTCTCGGGCCGAAAAGTGTTTTTGCTTTGAATTGCGTTGTTTTTGTGAAATGTGTTTAGACGTGAGCTCGGCTTGAGCGTATGACGTCTCGGGAGACGTGTTTGGGTGCTTTTGTGGGCTTTTTTGGGTCTCGGGCCAAAAAGTGCTTTTGTCTTGAATTGACTTGTTTTTGTGAAATGTGTTTAGACGTGAGCTTTGCTTGAGCGTTTGACGCCTCGGGAGGCGTGCTCGGGTGTTTTTGTGGGCTTTCTCGTGTGGAAAAAGGCTTGTTTTTGTGTTGGGCCGGCTTAAATAAAATGACTAAACGAATACTCATTTTATACGACATGCAAATAAATCATTTATGCGTTAAACGACTTAAAAAAATTTCGACAAAATGTACCGTTTTGACATTACGTTAAAAACATGTTTTTTGTGAAAAGTCCATTTCATCATAGGGTTTGTGTTTGGGGGGTACGGATACAGGTATCTACACCAATTTGGTAAGTTTATGGAGGTTGTCAAGGACTTGAAGGTAACGGTTCCTTTTACCAAGCTTGTCACTCAAGTGCCCGTTTATGCTAAGTTCTTAAAAGACATCCTCACTCGTAAACGATCTTTCAATGAGGTCGAGACTGTGGCTTTCACTGCTAAATGTAGCGCACTTTTGCAAAACCAGTCTCCTCCTAAATTGAAAGATCCGGGTAACTTCTCCATTCCTTGCACTATTAGCACTGTTTTTATTGATAATGCTCTTTGTGATTTGGGTGCTAGTGTAAGTGTCATGCCATACTCGGTATGCGAGAAGCTGAACATGGGACCTTTAAAAGTTACAAACATCACGCTCCAAACGGTGGATCGTTCCGTAAAACCCCCCTTGGGTATTTTAGAGGACGTTCCTGTCAAGGTTGGTAAGTTTTTCATCCCTGTCGACTTTGTCGTTCTTGACATGGCCGAGGACTCCCAAATTCCTATCATTTTGGGTCAGCCTTTCTTGCACAGCGCTGGTGCAGTTATTGACGTCGAGAACGGGAAGTTAACGTTGGATGTAGGAGGTGATTCGATTACTTTTAACTTGTCTAGTGCTTTAAAACGCCCCATGTTCGAGTAGCCTGTCTACTGTATTGACATCATTGAGGATTGTATTGTAGAGAACTTACCGAAGGTCCTTGCTAGGGACCCTCTCGAGGTTGTTCTTTGTTGTGATGTTGTTGCAGGTGACATAGGAGGGACGGACGCGGGTAAAGATGTCATTAAGGATGCGTTGAGTGGAGATAAGGTTGGCTTTGCTGCAAGCCAACGACATGACGGCCGAGTTGTTGGAGTAGACGATGACCATGGAGATGATGACGAGGACGATGGAAGTGGGTTCGTGTACGATGCGACCCATGGATGGTGGTATTTCTAGTACCGTTGCTGAGCCTCCTTAGTTGATGATGGTTTGGGGGGCGTTTTTCTTGTAAATATATTGTATGTACATTTTTCTTTTGTACTCTTTTCATCGTTTTTTTTTCCCTCATATTTTAAGATCCCCTTGGTTGATGCGCTGTAGGACACATTGGGGACAATGTGTCGTTTGGTTTGGGTGGAGGAAACGCTTTGCTTTTTCATTTTTGCCTTTTCTTTTTCGTTTTTCATTTTTCACAAAACTCCAAAATCCAAAAAAGAAATCAAAAAAATTTCAAAATACCAAAAATACGTATCCCGAATCGTTGTTACGAGCTTGTTTTTACCTTTGATCTTTCCCGGCATCCCATCCCTTGTATGCTTTTAGCATTGGCATGATTTATTTTGATGGATTAGCGTTACGGGGATGTTTATACATAGTAGATGATGGCATGCTTTTACTTTTCGGCTTTATCACTTTTCGGAGTATATCTACTCTTTTTGTGAGGTTTTGAGCCTCCAGTGGCCGGTTCATCTATTCTGGTCCCCGTGCTTTATTGTGAGTACTTCTCCTCGTGGGGTACGTAATATTAACGCGCATAAGTGTAGCCCCTATTTCGTTTTTCCCCGCGATTTTGTCACTTGTCATGCATATGAGGCTTTAGTTGATTTCATGCTTTTCACCTTGTGCTTATATCGAGTTATCCTCTCCTATATGATCCTTTTTACCCTTTACTCACATGAGTTTGCTAGCTACTTGCCAAATAGCCAACCCTAACCTCGTTAGTGACCGCTTTTGCTTACTCTTGTGCTTGTCCTGTGGGTTTTGATCATTGCTACGACTTGCTGATGTCGTTTGCTTGGAGAGTTTTGGTGATTTGTGTCGGGATTGCTGTTTCCCCGACTTTGATGAGGTATTTCCGCAACTTGTGAGTGTACTCTTTGCTCATAAAAAAAAAAAAAAAAAAAAAAAAAAAAAAAAAAAAGAAGAAAAAGTGATTTGTGTGCACAAAATGAAAGGGTTGTTGTTGTTGTTGTATGAGTTGAGCACTTGTATTCGATTGCTTTTGTTGCGATGATGTGTAGAGGAGATCGATTTGCTGTTTTCGATCATTTTGTTTTGAGAGTTGGGTTCCGTTTTAGTTGGACGAGCACTTGAGTAGTATTTGTGGTCTCTAGTGGCTTTAGCTCCACGATTCCATAATCCATTTGTCCACTTTCCTATCCTTACCTCTCTTTGGCCTTTACAAACCTCATTTCTATGTAAGTCCTCATGTTTGGTTCGTTTTGTGACATTATTTGTGTACGGGAATGCGAGATTTGGCCCACATTCGATTGCGGGCGTGCTTCCACAAGTCGAGTAGGTGAGTGTCACTACATACATCACCTTGTTCGTCATTTGAGTAGAGTGGAAACCGCGAGAGGTCCGTGATTTGATTACTAGAGAGCCGAAAGTCTAAGTCATGCTATTCATTCTGCGCCGTCTTGTAATTCTCAGCCGTTAGCTAGCTATTTCCTTACGTCCCATGCTGCTTCGGGATCGATTGCCAAGCAACGGTTTGGTGATTGTTTGGGGAAGTGTTCTTTGTCTCGCTTTGTCCTCTTATTCGTTTTGATCACGCTTTGTTGCTTGAGGACAAGCAACGGTTCGGTTTGAGGGAGTTTGATGTGTCATATATTTATATACTTTTAGCCCCCGTGTCACTAGCGATTTCCATCGTTTCGAGTGCTTTTATTTGCATTTCGCTTCCTATTTTGCCTCCGTGTGTCTCTGTTGTCTTTTTGTGTCTATTTTGTAGGTACACACACTAATTTGGAGGATGGACGGTAGCCGGGTCAAAGCTAAGGCGTCCCGGAGTCGCTACGTGGCAATTCGAGTTGATTTCGTGTGGTTTCGGTTGCGTACGAGCCATGTTTGGATGTTTGAAAGTGTCCCAGGACCAAGGGATGGACTTAGAAGCTCATATTATCATTTTAGACCTCGTCCCTACCCCTTGGGACGAAGTAGGCCTCGTCCCTATGCCTTGGGACGACCAACAAGTGAAGAGAAATCAACCAAACGAAGCTCCAAATTTCTGTTTCATACGGGATCACTGTCCCGTGGTCTTGGGACCACCTACCAGCCTTGTCCCAGACGGGACACCCATCCCGACCCCCTGGGACGGCTCCCGACTCCTCGTGTGCTTAATAAGTTCGACTATTTTCAAGGGGTTTCATCCATTATTCGTACATTATCTTTTTACAGCATTTTTAGGACTCTTTGAAGTATTCTCTCTCAAAACCCTAGGTTCATATACTTTTTATATTTTGTACTTTCAATTCTCGACTCGAATTCGTTATTTGATCATCCTATTTTGGTTTTGTTGCTCTTGTTCATCCTCTTCTCCTTGATTTTGCTTGTGATTGGCATTGTTTTCTTCTCAATTTTTCAATTGCAATTTCATTTCCTTTGTTGTTAATCATGTTTTCATCTTATTCTTTGGCTTTAGTTATCATTTTTACCATGTGTGACTAGTTCTTTACTCTAGGAGGAAGGGTGAAGCATGGGTGCTTGTTTAGGTTGATTTTGGTGATCATTTGAATTAGGGTTTTACACCATGATTTGGTTGTCTTGTTTGATTGTGCTTGTTGATTCTTTGGCCAATTAAGTTTTAGCAAGTTTGTAGCGTCCTTGAACTTAAGACCGAAAGCCTAGTTCTAGGAGAGGCACGAGACTAACCATTAGAACCCTCGATAGTAAGTTGCGAGAGCCCGTTATCGAGACCTAGAGGAAGCTTAAGACCGAGAGGCCGAGTCCCTACTCAACCCGATTATCATCCTTAGCCTAGCTTATCCATTGCCTAGCCCGACTTTCTAGACTTTTCCCTATAAGTTAAACCCTTTCCTTCGCTCTAGCCATAGTAAACCTTCAACACTCGAACTGACCGAGACTAGAATACTCCATAGGCACCTACATTAGCAACCATCTCCTTGTGGACTCGACCCCGACTTACCCTAACTACCCTTTAGGTTTGTTAGGTTATTTTTGATTAGGTGAGTGCGACTTAGCCTATCAGTGATAAATTCATTTTCATCAAATTAGGTCCATTTTTATTAGAAATGCCGTGTGATACATATACATTTTCAAATTCATTTATTTCTTTTATTATATTGTGGAAGTAAGAAAAGGGTAAGGGTGAGAAATTAAATGAAAAAAGTATACCACATGAGTAAAATTCATATATGAAAAATCAATTATGTTATGATACCTACAAACTTTATTCAACATTATGTGAAGATCATAATTCCAAATTCCAAATCATAATTAAAAAGTAATAAGATTTCACCAAAATATGAGCATATTTAGCAATTATAATTGATAGGGTTTTATAATTGTAGACAACTACTATTAAGCCGTGTTCTTTTGAAGTTATTTATAGAATCATTAGTTCAATCCAATTTCAATAGGTTCCATTCAAATACTTGCTTAACAAATTTACTCTAAATTAATAAAGTTTCAATATGTTCAGACAAGTTCCATCTAGACACTTGTTATTCTCTCCGTTTAAGTGAATTGTTTGCACTTTTTATTTTGGAGTGTACGATTTATTTGTTTACACTTTCTATAATTTAACTTATATTTTGATAAGTTTGCGTTAAACCCTAAGAAGGTTGGATATGGTTTACCCTAGATAGTCTCGTGAATTAAGACGGACTACTAAAACTAGTTACTAGGTACATAACACAAGTATGTAGAATAAAATGTAGATGCAAGTAATTTATCATTCAACACCAGCCTTCTTCTTCAACATGGCAATGAAGGCATCTCTTTCATCAGGTGTCATTCCTTCAGCTGAGCAATCCCCTACTCCCCATTCTGCCCCTCTTAAGCAATACTTGTCCATTATCTCTTGCTTGTTCCTGTTTAAAATCATATCAATAGTAATTGTAAAATCGTCTCCACGCTTTAGAGTGAAACAAGGTTGTCGTACTCACTAAAACATGGAGGAAACACTAAACAGGCCTTAATGTCTCACTATATAGTTGTCGTGAAACTGTCTCACAGGTGAATTTGTGTAACGTTGATGTACAGTAATTACGAGAAGATCCTATAGTCTGAGAAGAAACTAAAAGTGAGTAGTGTATGTGAAATTTTTCATGTTTTCTTATTAGATACTTTGGAAAACCATTTGGACAAGCATGAAACCGATAATACACAAAAATTCCGCTAAACTCATCTTCAATAAACTAAGTACTACTGAAAATGTCCTAGCCTAGCGGTTAAGATGGAGGTTTCGTGCAAAGTAGATTCCGAGTTCAAATCACCATCCATCCCAAAGTTGTGATGGCATCGTGCATACAGCATACATCACCAAATTTTGATAGCATTCGGATATTTAATCTACGCTCTCACCTCTCGGTATCCACAAATTGTCATCGATCTAGATTGTTTTAACAACTAGAGAATAAAAAAAAGGGGATGATTCGCAAGAGTTAAATATAGAAAGAATGAAAACTTACTTGTCTTTATTGAGTTTAGAGCGCTCAAGTAGCTGTTTGATAATAGGGGATGATTTGATTCTCTCATCATTCTCAGCATACTTCTTCTGGTAATCATCTACACGAATTACGCACTACGAATTTAGCTCTATGAGAACGAGACAATGTAACGAAAGAATGTTGCGAACATTGATTGACAGTCGATATCATTAGAGTTTTGGTATTCGAATTACCGTTGTATTGAGTGAGGAAGTCGATAGAAGGTAGTTTAGGACCAGGAACTGACTCTATACCAGGAAGTCCTGACAAAAATCCTGCTTGAGCTGCACAATTGTTTTCACCAAATTATAAAAACATACAGCATATATTTATTATAATGGAAAAATTTGATCATACAACCTTCTGTTTCAATCATTTTTTTAACATTTCGATTATGTGAATAAGCGTAAACAAATCTTTCCATCCCTCCAATCGATCTCTATGGATTTTCAAATTAAGTCAATTTTCAAAATAGAAAGTATTGGTATAAGAGATTGTTCTCACACAATTTTCAGACCTCCTGACGGGCTTTTGCGTGAGACATACCGGCGTATGATCACTCTAACCATCAGCGTAGACTTTTCGCTATAATATTTTTGATAGAAAGATAAACAAATGTCGGAAAAGTTACCTGGGTTAGACCAGAACACAACAGAAGAAACAGCTAATAAGGGTAGACAAAACTTCTGCAGTACTTGCAGGTGCAACTTATTAACAGAAGTAGAACAAGAAATGCTGTCATTTTTCACAGAATTTTGAGAGTAATTAGATTTAGAGAAGCAAGTTTTAGAAGGGAATTTGTATTGGTGTTGAAGAGTGGAAAAATTATGTGTAGAAGAGTGCAAAAAGCAAGAATGCAGTAGTAGAGATGAAACCATTGGTGCCCCCCCAAAAACAACAAAATCAATGGTTTTTCATGTTTCTGTATTTAAAACATTTCATAGTGACTACTTTTATAAGATAAGAAAGTGGTGGTGAATAAAGGGCTCAAATTGGTTTGGTTGAATGTTGATTATTGGATGATTTTTGGTGCTCACTTTTCTTTACCTGTCTTACTTTAAGTGTTATAACGGAAGCGCTGAAGACTAACGTTGGACCCTGCTTACGATATTGTCATTTTAGGCTGCTCACTGGATTCTTTCTTGTTTCCTTCCCAAAAGCGCCATCTTATTATATTTGGTGGACACTTATATAGATGAACATTCATCTTTTTTCAACCGATGTGGGACTTGGGGTTGCACCGTAACATTAGGAACGAGCGTAAATATATATCGTTTCTTAAACAAAATTGAAATAATTACTCGATCTTCTATACTTAAATCGACACACATACAATTCAATACCAAAAAGAACGCATACCTTGTGCTTATCGGCCGATTGAAAGGTAAACAAATTATGACGGAGTAAAATAGAGGAGCTTCATTAAATTTTCAAAGATGGTTTTACACAAAATAGCACGAGTACTTAAGATCTTAAACAAAAATTCTGCTTTCCGAGAGATCAATTCATATAATAGCAACTATATTTCGATCTTTTTTTTTTTTTTTTTTTTTTTCGAGAGGCAAAAGTTGATAATTTGTACTAATAACCCTGGACCCAAAACAACCCAAGCGACCTCTTTGCCAGTTTTAATTGCAAGGCCTGCAGTGACCGCACGCACTCAGCACCACTTGGCATCATCGGTGTGGTGTCACATAGCAATGGTCCAAAGGAGAACATGATGGACATGATGTTATATACGCTATACGAAATTATACGTTATCGGGATGAACCATTTAATTCTTCCAAGAAATCAGCAAGAAAGTCCTTGAACATCTACATAAATGTAAAATATCAAATGGACTATAATTTGCTAGTTTGTCGACTTAACAAGACAAATTCAACGATTGTACAGTTAGACTGGGACAACATACACCCACAAAATTTAAAGAACCTTTCGAGACAGCAAACAGTAGGGAGGGCTTAGCCTTCCATCATGGCTTTCGCAGCATCTATAATAGCATCCCTAAAACCAGCCGGCGCACGACCTAGCACAGTATAACCTTCTTTGTCTTCGATATCCACATCAGCTCCATGCCGTATCAGCAGAAATGCAACCTGTTTATGTTTGATATAAGTAATAATAACAAATAATTAACTCGTATGTATTATCTACATACATAGTTACGAACGAGAGTGACACTTTGGGTGTAACAATAGGGAATACTAGCTACCACACAGACCTACGAAAAATGCATGTGGCCACTGGCCAATATAGCCAACATTAAGACGAGAATTTAAAATGTACCCTAAAATTTTTAGAACACGTGTTTATACTTTAACGACTTTATAAGCAATCACATCTATTTTTATTTTCATTGGGATAATTTACCATATTTGCTAAAGATACTTGTAGCACTAAAGATACACCCTAAATAAATGATGACCAAGTAGAATATAAAACTGTGCTCATATTAAGTTTGTACTTACCTCCTTGTTTTCACATATAACTGCGTTCATCAGAGGCGTTTGATCAGTTTTATCAAGGGCATCAATTTCAGCTCCCTCCTCAATGAGCATTTCACATAATTCCGCATTCCCGGTGCTAGCTGCTCGATGTAATGGTGTGCATCCAACCTGTGAGCAATAGTTGTAAAATATTAGTGTGTAATGATGTGCACTTATGCCGCATATTACGAGTATAAGAAAGTATGAAAGATCAGTTATGAACCTTGTCCTTGGCATTGATGTTTGCACCATGGGAAAGCAATATTTCAGCGATTTTTACCCATCCCTTACTAGCAGCGTAGTGAAGCGGAGTTCGACCACCGTCGTTTTTCATGTTCACATCAGCTCCTGCATTGAAGCAACAGAAGACTTTCAGTGATATGTGCAGCAAATATTTCAAGAAGTACAGTAATTTAATAAGTATATGAGTCATGAGAGCGAATGATGTAAGCAAGGTCAAATGGACTTGTCAGCTTAAAACGTAATGAAATGTTGCAAATAACTTAATAACCTATTAAAACTCTCTAACTCAACTCACTGTAGCAATTGGTTACTGCCTGATCCTATAGGAATATCAGAGCTTTGAGGCCAATCGCACAAATGTTGAATACTGCAGAAGTAATATCAGAAGAGAAAATTGCCAAGCTGTTTGTCCAAAAGACGATAAATCATCCGAATTGCCAGATTAGTTTGAGAATGTAAAAAAATAAAGCTCGTCAAGTACATCCCTATAAAACGGTTGTAATGTTGTACATGTACGAATGGTAGATTGCGACTGTAATGAATTCTTATTGTGACCTTTTATAAACCACTAAAGTGACAACATTTTACTCAAAAAATATCACAATAAACAATATAGTATCCACATTTTAGAGAAACTCTACTTATCTACCCATCATACACGTACAATCGTTTCATTTGAGAATTCGTGCAGCACAGTTGGTCAATTGAGAACATTAATCTTTAATACCGAGTATGTTTTACATAAAGGGATGTCTTAATGAGACTTCCTGTCTTATTCATTTGTCGTATGATCACCGATCATTGCAATGAGACTTCCTGTCTTATTCATTGAAATTGATCTCACAAAAAGCTAGTACGGGTCTATTTCGTAGGCTGAACGCAACAGAACCCAAAGGTTCTAGTAGTGTTGTTTTTCTTTTCTTTTGGCAGAAAGGTTATAGTAGTGTTCTTAGTGAGTTGCTTTTTGGATGTGAGAGCAATAGTGCAGCTTGCTAAATCCGTCTCAAAAAGGGTAATAGTACGAAACCTTTTACTTCCTTTTACTTCCTTTGGCGCTGCAGCTTGCTTTTTGGAACTCACATAGTCATATCTCAAATGGTGTGAAACTAAAAATCAATTATAAATAGCGCCTTTAAGGTCCTGTCCGCATAATTATTTTCACCTTTGGCGGCAGCGCACACTTTCAAGATCTTAACATTTATATTTCCTGAATTAAGACCTTTTACTTCCTGTACACTACAAGTTTGGTACTGTTAAAGCAATCTTCGTCAGTCCATCTTCTTAACATTCAAGTCGTGTGCCTCTAGTGAAATAATTACTGGAATGAGCTCGTAGACTCCTACTACCAGACGTGAGTAAAATACCACTCCACCTTATCCTTCAAAAATAATTAGCACAATAGTGAAACTTATTTCTATGTTAACCTAGTTATCACTGGGCACTAGGAGTCTAGGACTCGCACATGCGTCAATAATGACACCGTCAACCCGAAGCACTTTCAATTTACAAAAGAACAAACTAAAGATCTATACATGAGAAGAAAGCCATAAATACAATTCTATATGGTATTGTTGAATACTGAGAAGACAATTTAGCAGACCTTTATTTTTTTCATAATCCACCTCGTCACCCAAGTTTTCTGGATTAAAACTGATTAATTACTGAAATATTTGTCCCTTCGAAATACAGTATACAGTTCAAATGCTACAAACATAGAAGTGCAGAACTAGCACCAAGCCAAAAATATTCTACTTGCTACGGATTAGTTCACAAATGTGTTTATAGATTCACAACTCTCAAATGTTAGGCTGAATCAATATCGCAATAGCATTGATAAGGTTGCAAGTGAAGTAAGTCTTTTTTTGGGAAGTCACTAGGTTCCCTACTACGATAAACAGATGATAGGATGATCATCTCTTAAGATTATGTTAACGCTTGATCACATGGCACAAATTCAATTACTCTCCACAGCAACCAAACATTTACTTCTTATGCTCAATAGTCTACATTCACAAATTTCTTCCTAAATTTCATTCAAAATTCACGGTCAATCCATGATCAACTATCCAAAAACCAAAAGACTATCAATCTTCAGCGAATGTACCATTTACAACTTAACTGAACACTTTGAAACACGGCATTTGAGTTTAGCCTTACAGTTTCAGCAGATACCAGAATACAAACCTACTTCTGGACGGACAAAAAGACAAACCATTAACGCTGTATCAAAGTAAGAAGGTAAACAAACCCTAACCTTTGGAGATTAAAATTTGAACAATTTCGGCATTGCCAATACTAGCAGCAGAATGAAGTGGCGCCCAACCCTCCTCATCCTTGCAATTAATCATCTTCCCTGCTGAAACATCGGCTTCTGCTAGAATTTTCACCACCTAAAAAATCATATCCAAATTGTATAATCAATGATTCCAAATCCTAAAACAAATACAGACAAATATTTCAACTACGAAGGCTTTTACCAGTTAAAAAACTGATCGCAACGTATAATACATAATTGCAAAATCAAAAACAAACCAAGAAAAATCAAACTAGAACACAGATTTTAATATGAATCTTATGATGGAGATTTTCTAGCAATGGCATACATATGAATAATCGGTTCCTACAGACGAGCCTTTTCAAGGAAGAGCACAACATTTCTTATGAACGCGACCATTTTGATTAAAAATTACATGGATCTCGCATGAAAATCACACCACATACATGTCTGATGTGATTAAGTCTCTAATACTATTAGTGCATATGACACCAGAATTCAACACTAGTATATCTGAGACCTGCTATGCATCCGCCGTTATCTGTATGGAGTTGACTGAATCCTTATGGGCAACATTTCCAAAATGTGCTTGAGAAAGTTGGTGACGTGTCATTGTATAATAACTATAAATGCAAAATCTAAAACAAACCCAGAAAGCATAATTACCTAGAAATGCAAAATCTGAAACAAACCCATAAAAAAGAATTGAACTAAAAACTAGGAAGGAACCCTTATTAGCCCACACGTAAAATACTACATTGATCATGAAAGCGGGAATTCTCTATTTTAAAAGGCTTGAGGACTGCTCCTCTTAGAGACAATTCGGGTTTTAGAATGGAAGCCTCTTATCCTTATAAAGAGAACTTTCAGTCTCTCTCCCTCTCTTCCATTTGATTGTGATTTGGGTCCGCTCTATGAGAGCCCATGATGGGGGAGTGTGAAGAAACCCTCGTTAAGCGACATGTAAAGTCCCACATCGATCATCGATAAGAGTTTCCGACTGCTAATTGGTTTTAGGATGGAACCCTCTCTTGTTCTTAAAGACGCGGGCCAAAACCCGTGTCTTCCCACAAAAACAATAGAGATAACACGATTATCACCCACCAAACCTAAATCCAAAAGACTGCAAAATCTAAAACAAACCCTGAATGAAATTCACAACATGAAAATAAAAAATAAAGGCGATTTTGTCGTACAGAAGCTACAAGCTGATAAGTGCCCACATATTGAGAGTACCACATCGATCAGAGAGGGGCAAAATTCAGGCTTGGTTCAAAATTTAACAATTTTAAAACTTGAATACCGAAACCCAGAAAAATGAATTGAAGTAAAAAAAAAGGAAGAAAAACCTGAGGATGAGAGAAGGAGGAAGCAACATGGAGAAGAGAGCGACCATCTTCGTTGCGAAGAGAGAGAAATTTGGAGAGTTGTTGTTGTGAAGAGAGAGATTGAAAGAGTGAAGTGTTGCCATTTTCAGCAGCTTTGAATACTTCTTCTTCATCTTTGATTTCTGAACTACTGCTGCTATCGATTTCCATCTCCATTTTCCTCTACTTGTTTTGATTGCTTTCTTTCTTTTTTTATGATGAAGGAGAGCTTGTTTGATTTCCTGGGAGGTTTTATATTATGGTGTCTTTGGTTTTTTCAAGTGGGTATTCTTACTTGAGGAGAAAGATATTACGGAGATTTTCTGTTGCCTTGGGGATATTTTATGGGGTACCTTTAATTTTTTTTTTTTTTTTTTTTTTTTTTTTTTAACTTTCTGTATGGTATCTCTGTATTTTTAAAATATACATGATACCCCTAACTTTTATTATTATCTTATACCCTCGAATTTTGTTTTCAGACAATTAAACTCAGTTTTAAGCGTTAAATGATTACTTGGGTGCGTAACGAAACTTGATTTTTATCATCCTATGACAGAAGAACTCAATTAAAGCTCAATTATCTTAGACGTGATAAGTTTGTAGAGGAACAATAAATTATTTTTCGTCAAATTTTTTAACCCATATATATCAATAAATATTACTCCCTCCGATTCAACAGGTTCTTAACGTTTGACTTTTTTTGTGAGGGGGATTTTGGTCAAACGTTAAGAACCTGTTGAATCAGAGGGAGTAGGTTATAGATGGATATTGAGCTTAATAGAGGCTTCATGTCATAGATAATAAATGACAAGCTTGGTTACGCATCCAAGTCATCACGTAACGCCTAAAACTGAGTTTAATTGACTGAAAACAAATTCGGGGGTACATTTGCAGATAATGACAACAGTTAGGGGTACCATGTATGTTTAAAAAAGTGTAGGGGTACCATGTATAAAGTCAAAAAATTGAGGGGTACCATGTAAAATATCCCTAAAATTTATTTATTTTACGATATTAATCCAATATATCGATGATTAACTAGTGACCATCAATATTTAACAGGGTCGGGTCATGGTCCGTGCTATTCGGTTATTAAAATAGGGCCCCAAAAACATGAAGGTTCCAATTTGTTAAAACTGATAAATGTAAAGGTTTAAAAATTAAACTTAAGTTTTATATAGTAACAATATCTAGTGGAGTAATAACCAAGTGCCCCCAGCCTAGTGGAGTCCAGGAGTCCTTCAAAACCTGCAAAGGCAGGAATTGCGAGGTCCTGGTGGTGTAGTTTTTGTTAGTATTATTTTTGTTTATATTTTTAAATCAAACGTATTGAAACAATTCTATATAATTTTTTGACCAAATAAACAATTATATATAATTTTTGTTTATAAGTTAGAACATGGCCTCCAAAATTTATGGTCCGACCCTAATATTTAACAATAAGAAGTTATTTAAGACGGGTTATCCGTCTTAAGCTTAAGACAGGTCAAGTATTCTCTCACTTGCACATAAAAAACAAATCTATTATATTTTTTCTATCCACTTGTCTTTTGTCTTATTCGTAATACTTGACCCGTCTTAAATAAGAATTTGTGAATATTGAATTAATGGTAAGCCCCTTAAAACGGCGAAAGTAGTAATTTGTCCATTTAACTTTGTGAAATTAGGCCCCTTAACTTTCAATTGTAGCAATTAAACCTCTTCACCTTACTTACACGTGAAATTAAACTCGTTTGTTTGATTTTTTTAATGAAATTTTACCAAAATTCATTTTATAATATAATTTATTAATTATAAAAATTATTTTATAAAGTACAACTTCTATATAAGCAAGTTTTGTTTTTAAAATATAATTTTGTAATTATTAGGCAATTTATTATCATATTATGATTGTAATAATAGTTCATAAAATTTTATAATATTTTTAATTTGGTTATTAAAGATGGATATAAAATTATTTTTTAGGTGAATAATTAATTTTAATTATTATAAATGTATTTAGTATAAATATGTAAATGACCATTATACCCTTATACATTTCTATATATACTCCCCAAGGCCCCCACATATGAATAATATACATCATTACATTCTTACTATTCTTATATATTCATCATCCTCATATTTAATACTATTATCTTACCATATTAAATTATTGTTTGTATCATACTTTAACATATAGTTTGCATTATATTTTCATACGTTATCAGCACGATCGTTCTCGTAAGTCTTTCTATCGATCTTATTATTTACGGAGTACAACAATTTGTTTTGTTTGATCTGAATGATTTTTATTCTACGATTATATTATGATTAAACAAAAAAAATGGTTTGACACAATACGCACGAATATATTATGAATTGTTCCTTTCCTTGTTGTATGCATGCTTGCCATTAATTAATTCTCATATGTAAGAATATTCTTAGTAAATGTTAAAATTCATGATTATACTTGCTATGTTTATCGCTTCATGACACGTATATGATCCATACCTATAAGTCAATAATTAAGTATGCATTGTAAAATTAATTATTTATGCATGAATGTCATGATGATACTTTTTAGTCATGATACTTGATCATCTCGTTAGGCGCACACAAATAATCACCCATGTTTTCCTTAGTCATGATTTATTGTTTTTCGCAATATGTTCATGTGTAATTGTGTATGATGAATGAATTAGTGATGCGACCCATGAAATTCACGGAGCACTTTAAAATTTTGTTTTGATTTTTTTTCAATTTTTTTTCGTTTTTTTTTTTTTTTTTTTTTTTTTTTTTGTTTTTTACCATAAGCGTTTACTTCACTTGTAATTTGTGCTATTTAGATTCATGTTTAGCATAGTTATGAATAATGAACTTGCTTAAAAAAATTAAGGGTTTTCCCCATCTGTACCCTCGTACTTTTAACTTTTCTCAACTGTATCCCTGCGTTTAGCGTATTACCAATTGTACCCTTAAACTTATAAGATTAGTCCCAATCGTAACCAAACTATAATAAACCGTTAAATTTAGCCGTTAATTATGTTTCATATAAATTTTCACCCTTATTTTTTTAGCTTTTCCTACCACTTTTTCGCTTTAAGTATTCTACTTTATCCTCAATTATAAGAAATAAAGAGTTTAATAATGCTAAAAGATTGAGGGGAAAAATTGAATAAACAAGGCTGAAAAATTTTATAAAACAAAACTAACGGCTAAATTTAACGGTTTACTCAAGTTTAGTTACGGTTGGGACTAACTCTATAAGTTTAAGGGTACAACAAAGAATACGCCAAACGTAGGGGTACAACTGGAAAAAGTGAATAGTACGAGGGTATAGATGGAAAAAACCCAAAAATTAATAAACATAATAATGACACATGGGAGAATAAAAAGCATAATTTCGTCATAGAATTCACTTAGGTACACTTGAGTAAATACGTAACATAACAATTAAAAATTTCATATTTTCGTTCGTTTGGCAGCATAATCAAAAGACAATCAATGTATATTTTATCTTATTTTTTATTAGTACTCCTAACTCGATAGGGTATGTAGACAATTATACAATGAAAGCTTATCACGGAGTGAAACTTTTAGCGTACGATAGAAGACTTAGCGTAACCTCCAACCGAAACACTTAGCATATTGACAGTCGAAAATCATGCGTGAACTAGTGACAGAATGACTAACACAAACAGAAACATTAATTAAAGATTTCAGTTCGATACAATTCTGTACAAACACAAACAACTTTTTTGCTAACATAACATAACTGAAGAGGTTTGTTTAAGCAATGTCTAGTACTATTACTACAACTTAAAATCATGAAACCAAAATAGATTGACCGAATATAATCATTATAGTAAAACATGTTTAAACATCACCACGATCAATCATTAATTAATTGTTGGGTAAATGTCATGCATGTCGACAGTTGAGTAGATTGTCCTTCGTCATTAATTGTGATGTTCTTTAGGCCAGTTGAGCTAGTAGGATGCTATATATGCAACAACGAAATTAGCATTAGTGTATGTATAACATTGGTTGTAGTAGAAGTAGGATCGTATATTAATAAGAACCTAAAGTGTAACAACCCGGATTTTACAACAAAATAAATAGATAAAATAAATAGGATTAATAAAAAAAAAAAAAAAGTAAGATAATTAATAGCCATAGCGACGGAAACACCGTGGAATCCGGATCGTCACTGAACTCAAACTACTAACGTGGGACTACTAAAAGGTGAATCACAATTAAAAGGTTTTTGTACATAAAAAGACGAATAAAAGTTGAGTTGACATCAGTAAAGCGGTCTATCACGTTATCCTCACTCGTCCTAAACCCACCCATCATACCTGCAAAGATTTACAAAAAACCACAATCAGTGGGGAGTAACTAGGTGCTCCCTAGTCATATTTCAACATAACCAACATAAACGACCAACATAATAATCTTACTTGGTCTATGGCCTATAATCAGAGTACAATCAACCAAACGGACATACAACCCATACAGTCAAACAAAAGTTAATCCATTTTAATTTTATAAGCGCAATACTGTCAACAACTAAATGACAAACAACAAACAACAAGCGCAAAAGTTAAAATAGAGCACTGGGTGAAACTAGGGCTTAGCAAAACCGTATATACGATACGAATACGATACGGTTTTCGTATATACGGTTTTAAAACTTGTAATTTTTGGATACGAATACGATACGGTTTAAACCGTATATACGATTTTCGGATATACGAATTTTCCGGATATACGGTTTCCGTATATACGAATACGGTTTTAATATTCCTAAACATTAAACATACAACTTATATATGACCAAAACCGCATATACGATACGAATACGATACGGTTTTATGTATATACGGTTTTTAAACATGTAAATTTTAATAAAAATTAGGTTTTTTTTTCCCTTTTTTAAAAAACCGTATCAAAACCGTATATACGAAAGTCAAAATTTACCGATACGAATACGATACGGTTTTAACCGTATACACGAAATCCGTATATACGATACGGTTTTGACACGAATTTTCGTATATTTAAAACCGTATACCGTATCGTATTCGTATATAAAAACCGTATCGTATCATTTTGCTCAGCCCTAGGTGAAACAACTAGAATCACCACGGATGAAACAACTAGAATCATCCAAAACCCTATGGTAGGACATCAACTGGAAATCTCAAACAACTGTCTAAATTTGGCCAAATCCCACCGAACAATTGGAACGGTGACGACATAATAATCAAAACCACATACTCTAATCGAACAACTAGAACGACCGAGTACCCAGAGGAGCTCTAAACCTGAACAACTAGAACAACCGAGGGTCTAAAGGGCGGTATCCGTCCAAAAGAGGACGTTGTAGCTCTTCACGCACGTGCCAGAACAGTACCTGTACGCAAACTTAACTCAAGCATTCAATTAAGCCAGTTTAACGTTAACTAAACTTATATTAATCACCATTTTTTATCCTTGCTTTAATCAACAACATCATATCCACTTATTTTATTCATGCTCAACAATATTGTGATTAAACTATATATGATACAAGCTTAATACGGAGTATTTACCAACGTAGCTCAATGGTAACCATAGGAAGCCTATTAAACCAACTCAAAGTAAGCACCTTTAGGTAACATAGCAACATTATAATCAATCAACAAGCATACGAGCATCCAAGTATGCAATACTAGACTCAAGGGTATAAGGTCGACTCCAAATCACCAAATAACATCATATTCCAACACACCTAAACCAAAGATCACCACTTTATCAACATACAATATAAATCAAGCAAATCATCCTAGACAAACTCTAGGGCCTCATACATGTTAAAATATGGCTAGGGCTACATACGGTTACTTTATTAAAGCACAAAACCATCCTAGCCTTCTTCCTCTTCAACGTAGATGGTATCCTCCTCGCCAAGCTCTTCTTCTCCTTTGATTATGAACACAAATCATGCATAAAATTTAAGAAATAAACCCTAATACAAAGAGTTATACTAACATTACCAAAACTATACTAAAAACGATATAAGAACGAAGGATTATTGAAGGAAGAATGACGGAATTAACTTGGAAGTTATTAGAATGAAAAGCTCGAGAATTGATGGAGTTTTAATAGGGTTTTAAGGTGAGATTAATGAGATAGAAGAGAGAGATGAGAGGTTTATGAGAGATTAGGGTGAGGGAAATAAGAGATTATAACTTACTTAGGGCAGAAATAGGCTGAAAACTGATTCAATCAACTCGAAATTCTCGCATCCTTTGAACCCGCGAGCAGAGTGGTTCGCTCCCTACTCGCCTGCTCTCCGCGTGCGGCCTGCGCCTCACCCGCGTGTGTTCCGCGCCTCACCCGCGTGTGGCCCGTGCCTCACTCACCACTCTTGGTCTGTTTTTCCCGGATCCTCGTTTTTCCTTCCTGCGACCCACTGGCGACCAACATGCGACCCCAACTCACGTCAAACACTCCTAAGCACCCCCTAATCAGCTACTAACCCCTCTTAAACATCTCTTCAACCTTACTAACTTGATTTTAACCTCGATATGTGTAACACTCGACTCACTAACTCACTATTCAAGCTTAGGAAACGACTTTCTCGAAACGAAAATGAGAAAATCATACGAAGTGAATCTATATTAATTATATATAACATAAAAACCATTCACCAAAAATTTTCCCTCCAACTTTTACATATTTTTATCCATTTTATTTTATTCTTTTTATCTCTTATATTTTATTTTATTTCTTTTCCTTTTTGAAATTATGTCATGTGAGTTAATATCTTCTATGTACAAAGTATATTTTTTCTAATATAACATTTTAAGCGCGTTTTACCATATTATTATAATAAATGATGAATTTTAAGACATTGTATTGCGATAATATAATCGGTTTCGTCATATTATGATATATTTTAAAATAAATTTATAACTATATTTGTATAAAAAAAATGATATTGTCCATTATTCTAATTGTTTTCTTATAATTTTTAACGTTTCGATCATTTAATATTTGATAGTTAATTAAGAAAAATCAAAATTATTTTAAACTTAGTAAACGGGTTAATTCGAAAACAATTACGGGTCGAATTTTAAATATTTTCATAATACTTAACTGTTTCAAACAAGTCATATAAGCGGATTACATGTTAAATAAATATGCGGGCATGTAGAATACAGTTTGTAGTATTTTGGGTATGAGAATACATGTTTATTTAGGTTGCGGTTATATTATTACTACAAAGTATTCTTAATTTACTTTAATATTTGATTCAATTAACTATTAACTTATTTTTATACATCCCGTGCATAAATGCACGGGTATTATGCTAGTTATAAATATATGAGAAATGGGTTAGGGTGTTACAGAAAGACTTATATTAGTATATGTTAACCTTGGTTATCTATCAGAACTTCTACTCCTTATAGTACTTGTAATGGTAAAATAATCAATTACTACACAAAGCGACGTAATTAAAACGAGAATACTTTAAAACCAAATGCATTTAAAAGTGCTAACCTTTGACGTAGATGTTTTACTTCTATAATTTCAAACCACCTCTAAGACCCCTAATCATCCTTCCACCTCTCTTGACTTTGGTGGGTTATACAGTGGTTTGTTGGTGAGTTTCAATTGTTTGAACTACAACCCATGTACTCCAACCACCTAATCCTGATTTATCTCTACTTCTTTTTGGTGGTGATAGTAGTTCTAAGTCCTTATGGGGCATTTTCGTTTGTTACATGTAGTGGACTTGCATACAGAGCAAGACATCTGAATCTTATGTTTTGTCAATTTTTCTTTCTTTTTAGGGTCCTCGAATGGATATTTTCTCCTTTTCTTTGTCGGCCTTCCAAGGCTGACCTTAATTGGGGGAGGGTTCAATGGAAGTGTGTTGAGGTCTCTTTCCATATGTGTGTGAGGGGCGTTATCCCATATCGTTAGAATTATACTCAAGATACTTACTTATAAGTTAATGGGCTACTTCTCCCATCATCACCAATTGGTTTTGGGATGAAATCTCAATTGCTCGTGAACCGGTCTTATGCATCGAATTATATTAGCCCTTTGCGGATGACTCAATAGTTAGGTTCAGTAGTTTTAACATCACATCAACTCCATTTTCATCACTGTCTCATCACATCTCCATCAACGCCACGCACCTCCATACTCCACAGTTATATTTCACATACACATACAAGGCAAACACCAGCTCATCAACAAAACCCAACTAACGTAACGCTACCTCGGTTGACCACTTAGATTCATAGCCCCCAAGCTCTCTAGGGACGTCTCCCCACCGAGGATTCAGGACGTCTCCCTCACCCCCGTTGTTGCTTGATCACTACTCCTCCTCATGGGGTTCATTTTAATTCTATGTTCGTAATTAAGACATGACTCCCACCTAGGTTCATTTAGGATTCATTTTAAGTTCACCTTATAACAAGATGATAATAGCATTAAAATAATAATAGCACGATGATTATATTAATTATGAGTAGAAGTATATATCACTACTAGAAAAATAGAGCAAATGGAAAAAAGTGAACACAAATTAATTGGTTTGATGGTCTCATAATACATTTATTGTGATATGTCTTACACAAAGAGAATTCTAGTGATGTTTTTTTAGTTATTACTAGGTCCATGGTATGAGATGGTCTCACATACACTAGTAGAAAATCCCCCTATAGTGTCGAGGCTATCGTGGCGGTTCTTAAAAAAACGACACTAAAAGTAGGGTGAAAGATCTACAGTGGCGGTTCCAAGTTAAAACCGACACTAAAAATGAATGTGGAAGAGGCTTTTAGTGGCGGTTCTAACAAACAACCGCCACTATAAGCCTATCGTGGCGGTTTTTAAATAAAACCGCCACTAAAGGGTGCTTCTTATTTTGTCTCACAAAGACCTTGAGAATAGTTTTTAGTGGCGGTTATTGCGAGAAACCGCCACCGTAGGTCTATTGTGGCGGTTTTTAAATAAAACCGCCACTAAAAGGTAACTTATATAAGATCTACAACATAGTGAATATGTTTTAATATTATCTTACTCATTTTATTTTAATGGGGCAATGTAACAACTATTCCGCAAGTTTACTTAATAATTTAGTTTAATAGGTAAAGTGTGATGAAAGCTCATCATGAATGCGAGTTTTATAATTTACACATAAGTAGAATATACTTAGTAAGCAGTTTATAATTAACATTGAAATATTCTACAATATTTTAATATATACAGTTATTTGTTTCGATAAAAAAAATAAAGTTAATATTTATTGATTAAGTGTTTTTCATTAAAAATAGAAAGCCCGGCGGGAGCGGGCCCTAAAACTTGTTAAAATGCAAGAGAAGAAGGAATATTTAAAAATTACGTGTTGCCATATATTTAACGTCGATGGCTCGACAAGGCGAGAGTTGATCAATCTTCATGTTGGTAATATAAGTGTAATTACCGGTTTTGTGTTTAGTTCAAAGATGGGCGAACTTAAAATAATAAAGCGAGTACGAAAATTATGGAGTGTATGCTTGCTTATTTATTTACGAGTTCGCATTATAGTTGCCTTTCGAACGACTATGCGGGGGTCTCGCTGACCGGTCAGTCAGGGTTTAGGGGCAACACGCCCTGGTTTTGGGGGTTTGGGGGCAACCCTCCCGAAATTTTGGTGCTTGAGCATTTAGCCGAATAACCTTGTTTTTGGCCGGTTATTTCTGAAGAGTTATACCTCTTCAGAAATACTGACTCTGTACCCTGTACATCACCATAATCTTTATCTATAAATAAGATAGAAGAATTCTAATGAAAGATACAAGAAAATCAAAATACGTTATTCATCATTGATTACAAAAAAAAAGTAAATTACTCACAAAAACTCCAAGTTATATTTCAGTTGTTCCGTGCCAAAAATAGAGGACACCGTCTTATCTCTGTACAAAATCAGGTACAACCGACACTAATATATGGGTCGAATTGTTCTATAAGGAAAGCGCAATCGATTCAGTGTATTATTCATTGTTATTTTCGTTTCCTATACCATTTAATACAACACTTCATAGATTAGGTCAACGATATCTATTGACTCGACCCCTTCCGCTTTGAATCCTTCACGATACCCCTTGACTCAGTGACCAATGACCTTGAGTATTTTCCACGTTTCCGAACTTTTGACATCCAAAGCTTCATGTGAATAAGTTTTGACAATCTCAAACGCGCCGAACCACTTTAACCTCAATTTACCCAGAAAATGTCGAATTTGGTTTTGGTAACGAACACTTTTGACCCACTTTGAATGTTCTTCAAGAGATCATATTGCCATGCCACGCTCGAGTCTTTGACTTGTATATCGACGCATTCTCGTAAGCTTCATTTCAAATTACTCGAGCTCTTGGAGTTGGAGTTGGACTTTGATTTTATTCACATCACTTGACTCGTTTAAACTTTGAAGACATGTACATCCATCTTAAACAACAATAAGTCTCTCTTAAGATTAATATATCCGTCTTAAGTTAAGACATGTCTAATATGACCCATTTAGGCCCATTAAGTTTTTTTTTTGTTTGTTTTCGAATTTTTTTCAAGACCCAATTTTTTTTTTTTAATTTAAAAAACTTAACTCAAAAAGCGGAAAAACACAAGTATAATGAAAAATTTAAATGGTACCCAAATTTATAAAAATGGTAGCATATTATATTATATTGGTGACATATTTTCAAACATATAGAACATAATTCATGTAACGGATGTAAATAAATTATGTTGAAATTATAATATATTATGTTAACATTTATTAATGAATTGTGATCAAATTTTTGAGTATGAAAATGCAAAATACAAATATGAGTATGTTACAATAAAGCATACGGAGTAGTTTCTTACCATTTAATATTGACTTATTTGAAAAACATAGTACAATAACCAAAGTAAATTATATAATTATAGTAATATATTACTCCGTACATAAATGTTATGACAATTTGTTTGTTCTCTATATGTCATAATATGTCACGGATAAAATATAATATTCTACCATTTTTATCTATTTTGTTACCATTATGTAGTATTTAATTTACATGTATTTTTCCCCTTTTTGATAAGAGTAATTCTACTATGAGGTCGCCTCATAGTATAAGACACACTATATTTCAGTAATATTATTAACCCTAATTATTTTATTTTTTTCTAATATTGTAATTTTTCTTATCTCTCATATTATTTGATCATAATTTTAGTCATATGATATATATAACACATGTTAATATCATGTTTGGCCATATTTTTGTTGAACACTCATACTACGTCAATTTACAGTTATTTTGTTCAAACGTAATCGCGTTACATATGAAAAGTAACGTTATTGTTTTTCAAAAGTAACTATGTCTTGATTGTCATATATGGTGAGACAACCTTACCGCAGAATTTGTATTTTGACAAAAGCCTTTAAAAAAAGATTGATCTCTTCATGAGAAAAAAAAAAAAAAAAAAGCAAAAAAGGGTCATACTCCATCCCAGGGGAGGACCCACTGTCACCGGTAGCCGTGGCTACCCAGAAAAATTAAAAAAAATCAGAGAGTTTATTGCTTAGTAATTAATTCCATAATTAATGATCTACTCACCTCTTCTTTCCAAAGTTTCATTTCTTCTTTTAACATTTAAATTTTTTTCATGTAAATACATTATTCAATTGCCAAAATGAACCACCTCATTCTATCCAATTACCAAAGATTGATACACCATTACTTTTCACTTGCTATGATTTCACTAATTATCTCTATTTATATCTCCAAATTTCTCATAAAATTATTCAATTATCAATATTTAATCATAAATAATGTCAAATACAACTGTTTCGAGCATAATTGGATCATCGCCTCCGCAACTTGCCGCCTCTGAAATTAACGGATGACCGTCGGTGCGACCACATGTTTCCCCACCGACTTACAAGGTAATTTTCGTATTTTTATTGAGTATGCATAAAAGTTACTTCGTAATTGATTGTTTGATGTTTGTGTTGATCAAGTCTTAGCACTACTATTATTAATTTAGCTATTTGCTTGTATTTACGGAGGAAATCGATATTTGTGTTAATCAATTGATTTCATGATTATTAAATTAAATTGTATGAAATTGATTAAAAAAAAAAATTATTGATAGTCTATAGGTCCGTGATAAATTTTATGCAATAAAATATTGATTATAAAATTAAATCGTTAAATTTTAAACGTAAATGCTTAGTTGATTTAAGTCAGATTTTAAGTTTCGCAATTGAATTATTATAATTGTGACAATTTATTCTTATATTTTGTTCACTGATTATATATACTCCATATTTTTTTGTGATAGATGGTAAAACAAAAGAAGACAAAGACCATCCAAGAAAACAACTACGATTGAAACGAGAAGCTATAATATTTTAATTATATTACTGTAAGAATAATTTTATACAGTATTGTATTTAATTATTATTACGTTATTTTGGACCTATAGTTAATCTTAAGTTAATGCGGTAATTAGCTAAATATAATAGTTGGGCTTTTCAGTGGGAGTAGCCCAGTTAATTTAATTGTTGTCGGACCGATTAAATTAATTAGGTTAAGAAGCCCGGTCCTCCTCTCGCCCTTATTAAGTATGCTAAACCGTCATTAGCACACACATAATTGTAAAAACACAAATTAAGGGTAAAAAGGGAAAAGAGAGGAGAATAGGGCTTTACCCTCATTCTACCGTGAACCACACACACCATCGACTGCCGCAATTCTGACGCCCCACTGCCGCCGATTTCGTCACTGTTTACCGCCCGTAATCATGACAGACCAAGGTACGTATTTCTCCATGTGATTTGTTTCTAATCGAAGGTCCTGTGAACGAATTAAGTTTGTATCGTTCTTAACTAGGTTATTATCGATTGAACCTAGTTTACATGTGGTATCAGAGACTTGTTTGTGATTAGAAACTTATCCATGATTATCGGACTCGTTTTTGTTTTTGGGTCAGAAATTTTGGTCGTTTTGGTTGAGTTTTTGGGCTCGATTTTGGTTGAGATTTTGGGCAGAAAGTTTGGTTGATTTTTTGGTCTGTTTTGGCTCGGTTTTTGGGTCTGTTTTGGCTCGGTTTCGGACCAAGAATTATGGTCGGCTATGGTGGTTGGTGTTTCAGCCGTATTAATGTTGTTGTTTTGTTTAATGATGTTGACTTTGATTATGGTTAATAGCTTTGAGTGGTAAAGCACGTGTTGTTGTTGTTGTTTAATGGCCATTCATGGCTTTTGCTTTTCGTTTTATTTGTTTATGGGTTTTATTAAGGGATTTGTTTAAGAGTTTTGTGATGATGATAATGTTGATGTGTAATGGCCTTTATGGGTATCGGTTCAAGAGTTTGATGGTGGCCAGGTTCTGCTGCTATTTCGTTTTATTCTTTTTTTTTAGTTTTGCTAATTGAAGCCATTTTTTTTGCTTTTGGCTCCGTAAGTACTCCGTTTATAATATTAACGGATCAATGGATTCTTTAGGGTTTTCTGTGGGGCTTTCCCGTATTCTTCCGCTGCGCTCTTTTATAGTCGATATGATTGTTTGAAATATCTCAGTAAGTTTGTTTGGTTGCACACACAGTCGCTTCCATTCATAAGAGATTGAAATTTCAGTAAGAATTATTACACTATAAATGAGTGAAATCATTATTAAGTTGAGTTGAGTTACACCGCAGTGGACCATCTCATGTTCTTTGATTTCATTAAAGTTTAAATAAGCCTCAGACATTCACATTAAGCTTGAGTTACACCACAGTGGACTCAATTAAGACAGTGAAGGTCAGAATAAGCAAGTATTGAGGATAAATTATTAGTCCTTAGGTCTTACCCGCAGGTGGACCGGCGTATATTAGTGACTTATCCATAAAAGCGTAATTAATTGAGATTAGACTGGTATAGGTTATTCGCAGATGCCGTACTTGGTTTAATCAAAATTATTAGGTTTCTCAATTATTGCACAAGTCTTATTCATTATTGCTAATTGTGTGTTTACTCAAAGACCAATGGTTGAGCATGTTTTCCAACTATGAAGTTGCTCAAAATAAGCTGCTTTTTTTTATTGTCTCTCGACTGTTCCTCTACTTACTAGATCAAACTACGCTGAATGGATAGAGATTGTAACTTTCTTTATGTCCATGTTAAGTTTCAGTGATTGTTTGAAGGAGGGCCAGTCCCATGCCTAAGTCGATGAGAAGGGCCTTGTGACTTAAGACGTATAAGGATTGAAAAGACAAGGATGGTAACTGTCTTTCCTTTCTACGTCTAGTCACTGCTGTGGACATTAAGAACTCAATTATAGAGACTGAATGTGACACAACTAAGAAATATCTTGCAAAACTTAAGGAGAAGTTTGAGCCCTCTGACAAGGCATTAATTGGAAAGTTTCTCTCTGAACTGTCTCATTGTAAGTACGATGAAAAGAAAATGGACATGACTAAGCATATAATGCATATGAAAAGTTTAGCCACTAAGTTGTTCAAGTTGGGACTTAAAGTTGAGGATCCCATATTAATGCATTTCATCTTTGAGGGACTTCCTAAAGAGTTTGAGGCATTCCATGTCAGCTACAATGCTATAAAGGAGACATGGACAGTGGATGAACTTGCTAATAAGCTTGTTCAGGAAGCCACGCGCCTGAGTAATGCTAAAGGGCATAACATACCTCAAGCGCACTTTGTGCATAAAGGTGAGGGCTCTAAGGGAAAGGGACAGTCTAAAAGGAAGGACTGGACGAGCAGTAAGTCAAGCTCATCCAGTATGCCAGGTCCATCAGGCAATAAGACTCTGGTGCTAATGTACACGTTTCTAACTCATTACAGAGCTTAAGTTCGACCCGAACCATAAGAGAAAATGAAAGGAACCTACTCATGGGAAACAAGTCTGAAGCATCCATTAAAGCTATAGGATGTTTTAGTTTGGAATTAAGTAGTGGATTTAAATTGCGTTTAGAGGATACAATTTAGTTCCATCAATGTCTCGTAATTTAATTTCATTGTCTAAACTGGACAGTATTGGTTTTTCTGTGACTTTTGGAAACGGTTGTTTCAGTTTATTTAAAGATAATAGTATTGTTGGTTCTGGTATTTTGGAAAATGGAATGTATCGTATTGAGCTTGATAAATCAGTTTCTGATTCGCTCTTTATTTCCTTGAATTCTGTGATTGGTGTGAAACGTGTAAAGTCGAATGAGAACTCATCGTTCTTGTGGCATAAAAGATTGGCTCATATTTCGAGGGAAAGAATGATGTTGTTAGTAAAAGACAACATTCTTCCTTCTCTTGATTTTACTGATTTTGGGACGTATGTGGAATGCATTAAAGGGAAGCAAACCAAACACACTAAAAGGGGCGCCACAAGGAGCACTGCTCTTTTAGAGATCATTCATACAGACATATGTGGTCCATTTGATATTCCCCCTTTTCTGGAGAGAAATATTTCATCACCTTTATAGATGATTATTCACGGTATTGCTACATTACTTGTTGCATGAAAAGTCTCAATCAGTAAATGCCGTAGAGCTTTACATTAAGGAGGTTGAGCGGCAACTTGGAAAGAAAGTGAATATCAGATCTGACAGAGGTGGAGAATTTTATGGTAGATATGATGAATCAGGACAACATCCTGGTCCATTTGCTAAACTTCTAGAAAGCTTGGGTATTGTCGCTCAGTACACAATCGCAGGTTCACCCTGGATGAACGGTGTCGCTGAAAGACGTAACAGAACCCTATTAGAGGCTGTAAGGGCAATGATGAGTATGACAAACTTACCCAGATCATTGTGGATGCACGCACTTATGACTGCAGTGTATGTCGCAAACCGGGTTCCTAGTAAGGCAGTTTCAAAGACACAATTTGAAGTGTGGAAAAGGATGGAAACCGAGCTTGAGACACTTACACATTTGGGGTTGCCCCGCAGAAGCACGTATCTACAATCCTCAGGAGAAGAAACTCGATTCTAAAACCATTAGTGGGTTTTTCATCGGGTATGCTTCTAAATCAAAGGGGTATAAGTTTTACTGTCCTAAACACAGCACCAGAATAATAGAGACTGGAAATGCCAAATTCCTAGAGGATGGCGAAGTCAGTGGGAGAATTGATGAGGTCATCATCAATGAGATTAGAGATGAAACTTCGGTTCCTATTTCTGTACCTCTAATCTCTAATCATGGCGTTGTAATTGATGTCTCATATATTTATGTACTTATAGCCCCTTGTTCACGAGCTTTCCTTTGCGTTTCCCGTACTTTTACTTGCGTTTCGCTTCCTATTTCTCTCCGTTTTGGCCTTGCTGCGTTTTTGTGTCTATTTTGCAGGTACATGCGCCTATTTGGAGTATAGGATACTTGTCGAGAAGTTTCGGAAAGTTTCGTAAAGTTTGGTGAAGTTTTGAGGTGTTTCGAGTTGGTTTCGTTGCGTTTCGTTGCGTTTCGCTTGCGTACGAGCCTCGTTTCACTAATTGAAGGTGTCTCGGGACCTTGGGTCGGGATTTGAAGCTCTTATAATCATCCTAGACCTCGTCCCTACTCCTAGGCCTCGTCCCTATGCCTTGGGACGACAAGAAAGCAAGAAAAAACTAAGTACAAGAATGAGCAAAAACAAGCCAAAAACTGAAACCCACGGGACAAGGTGTGTCCCGGGCGGGGTGAGTAGTGTCCCGGCCGGGGTGGCCTTCCCGGACCCCAGGGACAGCTTCGACTCTTCGTGTGCTTGAAATACTTCGTCTATTTGAAGGCCTAAAATATAATATTTTCGCACGAAATTTTTACAGCATTTCAACAACACTTTAAAGTACTTTCTCACAAAAATTTAGGGTTGGATTAATTTTCCTTCTTGTATTTTCAATTCCCGACTTGAGTACGTTGTTTAGATCGTCTATTTGGTTTTGTTGCTTGGATTATTCTTGTTCTCCTCTGAATTTTCTGATTGGTATTGATATTCTCTTCTCCCTTTTGATTACTATTTCATTATATATCATTGTTGATCATGTCTTTCATTATTTCCCTTGCTTTTGTATTCGTTTTCGCTATGTGTGAGTAGTTCTTCATCTAGGGAGAAGGGTGAAGCATGGGTGTTGGTTTTGGTTGTTTTTGATGATTACTTTGAGTTAGGTTTTGTGCTTGCTTTGTTTAGTCCTTGCTTGATTGTCCTCGTTGATTCCTTGATCACGTTTTAGCGAGTATCTAGCACCCTTGAACTTAAGAACGAAAGCCTAGTTCTAGGGTAGGCGCGAGACTAAACAATAGGACCCTCGTTTGTAAGTTGCGAGAGCCCGCATTCGAGACCTAGAGGAAGCTTGAGACCGAGAGGACGAGCTTAACCCTTAGCACATGCGATTCCTTACTCATCCTGATCATCATCCTTGACCTTGACTTACCCATTGCCTAGCCCGACTTCCTAGACCTTTTCCTTATAAGTTAAACCCTTATCCTTCGCTATAGCTTTAGTAACCAAACCCTTTACTCGAACTGAGACTAGAATCACTCAAAATAACCAACATTACGACCATCTCCCTGTGGATTTCAACCCGACTTACCCTAGCTACCCTAGTGTTGAGTTTGGCATTATTTTTTATTAGGCGAGTGACTAAACCTATCACTAATCGACAATGTTGATGCAAGGGAACAATATAAGGATGATGAACCTCAACCCATCAATGTGACTCCTGCCATCCCTGAAGTCATTGAAGTGGCAGATACACCTATAGTTGAGGCTCCTGTAAGGAGGTCCACAAGACCTCGTAGGTCGGCTATCTCAGATGACTATGAGGTTTATATGTTACAGCATGAGTTTGACATAGGATTGGATAAAGATCCAGTGACATTTTCACAAGCCGTAAAAGGCAATGATTCTGATAAATGGATTGATGCCATGCATGAGGAATTAAAATCTATGACTACAAATAAAGTATGGAAATTAGTTGCTCTACCTAAAGGGTATAAGGCAGTCGGCAGTAAATGGGTCTTTAAGACCAAGCGCGACTCTCTTGGCCAAATAGAGCGACATAAAGCCCGCCTTGTAGCTAAAGGTTTCAACCAGAAAGAAGGCATCGATTACAATGAAACCTTCTCTCCAGTTTCGAAGAAGGATTCATTAAGGATCATTTTGGCGTTAGTAGCTCATTTTGATCTAGAGCTACATCAAATGGACGTGAAAACGGCATTTCTGAATGGAAGTTTAGAGGAAGAAATCTACATGTCTCAACCTGAAGGTTTTGTTGAAGACGGTAAGGAGGATCTAGTCTGTTTATTAAAGAAGTCTATATATGGACTTAAGCAAGCCTCTCGGCAATGGTATATTAAGTTTCATGATACCATAACTGTCTTCGGTTTTACGGAAAACATTGTTGATCAATGTATATACCTGAAGGTCAGTGGGAGTAAGTTTGCCTTTTTAGTCCTGTATGTTGACGATATTTTGATCGCCAACAGTGATTTGA
This sequence comes from Dianthus caryophyllus, assembly GCA_023091065.1. Classification (NCBI taxonomy): domain Eukaryota; kingdom Viridiplantae; phylum Streptophyta; class Magnoliopsida; order Caryophyllales; family Caryophyllaceae; genus Dianthus; species Dianthus caryophyllus. The sequence continues at coordinate 14,411,448 of CM041519.1, read as the reverse complement.
GCTTACTCAAAGGGACCAAGAGTTTCTTATCAAGTAACTTTGAGATGAAAGATATGGTTGAGGCGTCCTATGTGATAGGGATAGAAATATCCTGTGATAGGTCACAAAGGACATTAGGTCTGTCTCAGAAGGCGTATATCTCAAAAGTACTAGAGAGATTCAGTATGACTGGATGCAATTCCAGTATAGTTCCTATTTAGAAGGGCGATAAGCTTAACTTGAAGCAATGTCCCAAATCTGACGAGGAACATAAGAGAATGCAAGATATCCCTTATGCTTCAATAGTTGGAAGCCTTATGTATGCCCAAGTCTGTACCAGAACGGACATCAGTTTTGCAGTAGGTGTGTTGGGTCGCAATCAAAGCAACCCTGGTATGGAACACTGGAAGGCTGCGAAAAAGGTGTTAAGGTACTTACAAGGGACTAAGAGTCACATGCTCACTTATAGGCATTCTGATCAGCTTGAAGTGATTGGCTACACTGATTCAGATTTTGGTGGATGCGAGGATAGCAGAAAAAGCACCTCAGGTTACGTGTTTGTCTTAGCGGGATGAGCCATCTCCTGGAAAAGTGCTAAGCAAACTATTATTGCATCATCCACTATGGAGGCCGAGTTTGTAGCGTGCTTTGAGGCTACAAATCAAGGATTATGGTTACATAACTTAATTTTGGGGTTGAACGTTCTGAGCTCGATCGCAAGACCGCTGAAAATCTTTTGTAACAATGCTACGGCCGAGTTCTTTTCGAAGGACGATAGGTATTCTAAGGGTATAAAACACATGGAAATGAAATACCTATCAGTTAAAGAGGAAGTTCGGAAGAGAACAGTATCTGTGGAGCACATTTTGGCCAGTGCTAATATAGCAGATCTACTCACTAAGGGGTTATCACTCAAGACATTTTTGATGCATGCTAGCCTTATGGGTCTTGAGAATAGCACTTAGTATTATGTTATGTGGATTGCTAGTGTTTTGAAAAGATACTGTGTTTGATCAACCTTATGTTATGAATATTCCGAATTATTCTGTTTTCACATTATTGTTTTGTGTACACATGATTGGTGGTTGAAAACAGAAATAGTCTTTTCCTAGAGACATTAAAGGGACCATTATGCTTATTCCTCTATACGGATCGTTTGTCATGGGACAGCATTCAGTAGTAGATGGAAGGAACCATGTTGAGTAGATAATGTGGAACCGCCATTACTCTATTGTTGTTTCAAGACTCTCGAGGTAATTAAGATAAAGCCATTAAGTTGATTTAGCGCCCTTTGCAAACTTATGTTTACCTGCATATAACAGTAAGAAGATGTACCTATGGTCCAAGTGGGAGAATGTAAGAATAATTTTATACGGTATTATATTTAATTATTATTACGTTATTTTGGACCTATAGTTTTTTTTTTGATAGAATGTAAGCTTTATATTAGAATCATCTCAAACAAGTACATCTTTTTGTGATCACTCTTTACATATTTGTAAACATTAACATCAAAAATGAAACCTCCTTTCTTTAATTAACTCCTATGCTGTTCAACCAAATATTATCCATCAATTGTCGACCATGATGTTTGACCCGTCCCAATGTCCATTCTCGAATTCTCTTCAAATGGAGATCAGGTATAGTCACACTCATTTGAATCCAAGCTTCATTACGTTGAACCCAAATAGAGTAGAGAGTAGTCACACGACCTATAGTTAATCTTAAGTTAATGCGGTAATTAGCTAAATATAATAGTTGGGCTTTTCAGTGGGAGTAGCCCAGTTAATTTAATTGTTGACGGACCGATTAAATTAATTAGGTTAAGAAGCCCGGTCCTCCTCTCGCCCTTATTAAGTATGCTAAACCGTCATTAGCACACACATAATTGTAAAAACACAAATTAAGGGTAAAAAGGGAAAAGAGAGGAGAATAGGGCTTTACCCTCATTCTACCGTGAACCACACACACCACCGACTGCCGCAATTCTGAAGCCCCACCGCCGCCGATTTTCGTCACCGTTTATCGCCCGTAATCATGACAGACCAAGGTACGTATTTCTCCATGTGATTTGTTTCTAATCGAAGGTCCTGTGAACGAATTAAGTTTGTATCGTTCTTAACTAGGTTATTATCGATTGAACCTAGTTTACAATTACTCCCTCCATCCCAATTTCCTTGTCCCATTTTGATTTTTGAAAAATCTCAATTTACTTGTCCTCTTTGAAAAAATTACTTAATTATCCTTAGGTCATCCTTATTGTGGAAATATGTATTTGCTCAAGTTGGTATATCAAGCCCTCCCACCCATATTATTTTAAGGGTAAAATTGGAATTATATGTAACTATTGTGAAAATTAAGTGATGATTATGACTCTTTTCTAAATTTCTTAAATCTAACATTTTAATAAAATAGGACAATTAAATTGGAATGAAAGGAGTATTATTCTATTATTTTGACAACACCATAAAAAAAATTCTGGATCCGCTCTGCCCCGCCCCATCCGTCTTAAGTTTATTTGCGCTTAAACAACATCACGAGGTACAGCGCACGTGAATAGATCCAATCGCCATCATACAGATTATTTTAAAATAAAAGCGGTCCGAGTTTGGTGAACGAACCGGGAACCAAAACCAAATTACTCCAACAAAAAAATACCTTTTTTTTTCTTAATAGAAACCTCATTCTCCTCAAAATCAGATCAAAATAAATTTGTTTGTTGTTCTTCAAACAGGGGAGATAAATTAGGGAAGAATTAATTTTAAATTTTTTTTTATTTAAATCCTTCATTTTTTTTCCTCTTCTCTTAAATTATCTCTCCTATTTTTCCCTCTGCATTCTACCCATTATTTGTTTTCTGTAAGATTACTTCTTTTTCATTTTATTCATGCCTTTTTTTTTTATGCAATTGTTTTTTTCTGATAATCATCATATTTGCTTTGATTTGTCAATTACCTTTTCATTTTGATTGAAATTATTATGATGGGATTGTAATTTTTTTTTTTTTTCTGGGTTGTTTTACAATTGATTTAGACATGATTGTTTTTTTTTTTTTTTTTTTTTTTTTTTAAAATCTATCTGTTACTTTTGTAAAGTGATCAAAACTTTTAATCTTAAATCAGCATATTAATTCCTGATTTTCCAGCCATTTTGCGTATTAATAACTTTTTTCTTCTTGCAATTGATAAGCGCATGATTGGGCTATTATTGTATGTTACATTTGTGATTTGATCAAAAAGTTTGATCTTTTCTCTTGATTTTTTAATCACAATGATCCTTATAATTTATGGGTTTTGTTGAATTTTTAATTTGGATTATATCTCCGTCATCACATAAATTCCTTATTACTCTTGACAATTTTTGACAAATTTAATGCATTTTTTTGTTGTCATTGTTCCAGTGAAATACAGGTGCACAGTAGAAATAATGTGAATGTGATTGTTGAAATTTGTTGCTTATACATTTAAAAAAAAAAAAAAACCATTTTATTGGATCATGTACTTGGTGTAAAAAAAATCAATAGTTGAATCCTTGATTTCTTTGATAGTGATCTGCAGAATATGTGTTGATCGACGTGTTTGTCGTTCTCGCAGCTATATTATTTTTAGGAAGTTGATACGGGGAAATTGTCAAGTCGTTAGGTGTGGAGATTGAACCTGGGAGATGTTGGAATTTGAGTAAACAATAATACCTTTTAAATAGCCGATGATTTCAAACACAACCCAAATTTCGGTTTGATGAATTACCCCTTAAGATTTCCGTTTGCATTTGGTTTTTGTGTGAGTGTTTATGAAGGTTTATCTGACATTATTTGAAACGAGATTTAAAGCTGATTTTAGTTGACAATTTCCTGTAGATGTGTCTTAATTGCAATGCATAAACTGGAAGAGTTGCATCATGTGAGATTTCATATTTTTACTTTATGGTTTTATAAAGTGAATGATTGTAAGTAAATATTTGAAGTGTTAATTTAACTAACGATATTTGGTTGACTAGAATGTGGAGCTTTCCAAATACAATATCAAATCTTCGGCTGAGGAAAGTTTCAACCGAGCCGAATTTGTGTTGCAATGACCTATCTGATGACGATGCTGCATCAAGTTCCAGCAGAGAGGAAGGATTAGAATGCCCAATTTGCTGGGAATCATTCAATATCGTTGAGAACGTGCCATATGTGTTATGGTGTGGGCATTCCCTTTGCCAGAATTGTGTTCTCGCGCTTCAATGGGCAGTTCTAACGCTCCCTGCCCAAAAGTTTAAGCTCCCGTTTTTCGTTTCCTGCCCATGGTGCAATCTGTTATCATTACGATGGGTGTATAGAGGACAGCTAAAGTTTCCTCGTAAGAACTACTTCATCCTGTGGATGATCGAGAGCTTGAATGGAGAGCGGTCAAAATCTTCATTCCCTCTGCGTGGTGATTCTCAACCTATTTTTTCTCCAAGAATAAGCTCACTAAACTGGGGCTCATCTAGCAATTTCACTCCGAGGAGGGCTCAACATACTCCTTCTCAAGGGAGGTTGATAACCAACAACGGCGACAGTCACGCTCATGCCACAGGGTTTAACAACGTAGATCGGTCTCAGTTCTCACTTCATAAATCTCTTGACTACTTCCTTCACTTCGTAGCTAAGTTCCCGTTGGTCATTATATTCTTGGTCATTATATTTCTCGTAATACCAGGAAGTTTCTCTATCTTAGTCTTATACTGTCTGATCAGTGTACTGTTAGCTCTGCCGTCGTTTCTTATATTGTATTTTGCATATCCTACTTTGGAGTGGTTGTTAAGAGAAATTTCCAGCTGATGTTTAGTTTGCTGCTTTGTATTAATCGTGAGTACTTTTGTTTTAGTGTGATAGTGTGGCTTCAAATTCAAGCTTTCTGTTCTATCTTCTACGTGTTTGATGGAGTCTTTGGTTCAAACACTTGATACTCGTGTACTTGTATTCAGATTGTAAGATTCTAATGCATTGATTGTTTATCAATGAAACGCTTTAGTAATCATATCGAGTCTTGCAAGCACTCGGTGATTTACATGTTTTGGTGCATATAGTGTAATGAGATGGAATACTAAGATCCTTTTATATAAAAAAAAGCTGATCAAACAAATTTCTGAAAGTGCTGATGATTTGTTCAGCTTAAACGGCAAGGCGCTTTGTGTTTAGAGTTAAGACTATTGTTTTGTACAGAGTATTTTTTTTTTTTTTTTTTTTACATTATGTACATTCAAATTTGCTCCTGATATCTTTTTGATAACTCCTCTGCATTTAGTCACGAAGAAACCATACTTTGTGTTGCTGTAACCTTGCTGATATAGCTGTGATCTGATCATCACAAACATAGGCACGTCGGAGACTTAGGAGGTTCTCCTGTCGCTCGGTACCTGCTCGCTTTCTCCCTCACTTTCATTTCGTCATTTCTCCGTTTTTCCTTTGCTTGTGCTCTTGCCCCTTCAGCAATTTGTTTAATTCGTTCCATCTCCATTTGGTAATTATGCATAGCTTTAACTCTCTTTTTCTCAGGGTCTCTCTGCGATTCCCGTAAGCAGATCGTTGTTAATATAGCTTTCTTAATTTTTTCACAAGTTGAGTGATGGTTAAATTTAACTCGAACCTCAGTCATCTCTAGTTTGCGTCTTGCTTTCTTCTTCTTCTTGTCCTCCCATTCCATAATGGTTTCACTTAGTTTCTCATACCTACAGAATTTTAGTAATCATTAGACGCATTCTTCTGCCGTGCTTTTTAACGTGTAGATGAAACTTAATTATTGAGAAGTTTTAGATACCTCTGTTTTATTTTTGCCATATGTTCTCTCTCCCAAACATCTGCGCCGTTTTCTTGGTCTCGAGTTTCTTGTGCCCTTTTTGGCGGAGCCATCGGTTGTATGTTCAGCGGTGGAACAGCTGGTGGAGGCGGTGGCAAAATGGGTTGTAGGGTTGGACGTCTTGGCGATTTCGTTCTTCTAAGTTCCTCCATTTCCTCGCTAAAAGACGGAGCCTTTCTTACAGTGGGCGTCCTTTTAAACGACGTACTGGAAAAAGGCTTCGTTCTTTGGGTATCATCAAACTCTTTTTCGCCAAAAGATGGAGTCTTGTTTGCAGATGGTGTCCTTCTGAAGGACGGTGACGAGGTGGGTTTCATTCCTTTGGCGTCTTTCCACTCTTCTTCCTCGTCATAATGTGGGACTTCATGCATGGAGGGTTTACTGGGATCATCAGCCAACTCATCTGCAAAGGTTAGTCTCTTCTTAGGCATTGATGGACGTCGCTTTATAGACGGGACTGGGTGGATAGTTTTCTCCGGGACCATTCTTGCTGCCTCTTCGTCATTTTCATCTACACATTGAATAATTCGTCATTTTCATCTGACACATTGACTCTAACTCAACCGAATTTCTAATCTGACCCAACTCATATTTACGTGAACTTTCACCTGAGTAGTATTTTTGAGGGTCGTTGTCAGGTTCTGCTGAAAATGCAGAGCCTATCAGTCCACTTATCATTCTTGGCAGCGAGGGTCGGCGTTCTGGTTGAGGTTTTCTCTGTTCCACAACATCTGAATCAAGCGATGTAATGGCAAACGCAGCTGCTGCTACTGCCGCTGCATACTCAGCGTCTTCTATGGAATGATTGTAACTCATTTGGCGCGAGAATTGTCTTTTTAACCACTTATCAGGCTTCCTTTCTGTATACAAATTATATTATTCACAGTATTAAATACGGAGTATATTTCTACATTTACTCGCAACTTTAGCCTTCGGAACAATCTTACAAAGGAACTTTACCTCCTCTGAAGGATGGAGTTCTTTGTGGTGGAGTTCTTCCTTCTCGAAAGCTGCCTAAATCGTCTTTTCCGCTAACTTTCGATCTGCAAAATGTTAACCACCATCAAACATTACTCCGAGTAGTATTAACGAGTACGTAATAGCAGTCGGAATTTGAAATGCACCTGACTCTTCTGAGCAAATCTTCCATGAATCGAAAGATGACAGACGACAGACGTGTTTGGGAACAGACATGTCAGGTACTGTGAATTATATAGGGAGGTTTAATGGAGGAAACTTTGAAGGTGTTGTTTTTGAAAATATGAGGAAATTGTAGTGTGTAGGGCAAATAAAAGCAGAATATACTTTGGGACAGAAGATAGAAAGACACCTTTTTGTTGATTGTAATGCAGGAAAGTTGGTTACCTTTTTGCTGATCAAAGGGTTATGCAAAAAGCTTGATTCTCAACTTAATCAAGGGGAAAATACGAATACGAATACGAATACGAACACGAATACGAATACGAATATATGTAACTAGGTCAATACTCGTGCAAAGTTGCACGGGCGTGTATAAGAATAATTTATAATATTTTTCAAACTAAATGGATAATCAACAATTTAACGGTAATAAAAAAAAAGTATACATAATAATAAATTTAGATAATAAATTTAGATAACAATATTTAGAACTTATTAAAATTTTAATTTAAATATTATTCAAAAATTATGAACTCTTTCCTTATAACAGTGATCCAATTAATTAGATACAATTTATATTTTTAACGTTAAAACCACACTATTAGGATCTTAGTGAAACAATTGAATAAAATAAAAAGAACATTAAATGAACAAATTTTCATGAATTTAGATTATAATATACCCGTGGTCTTGTTCAATTGAACCAATTACCACCCATAAATTTTGCTTTGGAGCTCATAAAATCCTCAAATAAAGAAAATTATAATGTTCAAGGGGAATAAAATAACATTTAAAGGGTATAAAATTATCATTTGGTACCAAGTTATATTGTACGGAGTACAATTTAATACATTGCCGCATTCAGTTTAGTTTTTGGCAGTGTAATTGTGTATTCATTTTCTAGATGTACATATTCTGTAGTTTAATTACACATATTTATTTTCCTATCTGGAAAAAATTATTTTTAATGTTAAAACTCATATATGTATTGAACTTACATTTGTCGCAAATCAAATGTACGATATTAGAAAAAAAAATGACCAACTCTTAAGAAAAAGGACCAACTATTGTATGAACATAAATATTTTATTTCATAAATATGTTTATTTCCTTAAGTCATTTTTCTTAGTAATTATGTAACCATAATGTTTGAATACATTAATTATATTTTGTGAATATTCTACGCTTTATTTAGTGAATATATTATTAAAAACTCCGTATATATAATTACATCAATTTTATTTTTTCGTTGTACATAAAATTTAAATTTTTAAGTTTAATATAAAAGAGTATTTTTAAAATTCTCTGAATATAACTACACAACGTATTGAATACGCAAGTTAGCTGTTTGAATATGTGATTAATTTTTATCAATATATGAGTTAAAAAAAATATATTAAATTACGATGAACTCGAAAGTATATTAAATTTGATCTCTATTTAAATAGATCGAAAAATTATAAATAATGGTATATTTCTTTTGTAATTTTATTTGATTAGATTTTGATTAAAATCATTTTAAATTTTGTATTAAATATATAATAAAAGTAAAAAAAAAAAAATTGACAATCAGGCGAGAGTCTGCTGAAGTATATATGTTAATGACTTCTGCATTAATTTCCTATTTTAAATGCCATTTATTAGCCTAATTAATAGGGAGAGATGCTTAAACATATGTTTTATTTAGGAAATAATTTATTTGACGTGGATTATTATTCTTTGGTAAATATTGTGCATTTAGGCGGGAAAATTTTTTTTGAGGAGGAATCTGGTGATGACACGTGGCATAGTGGTTCTTGCTTTATAGTATTATATAGATTCTGTATGTGACTGGAAGTCTTTTGATCTTGACTAGCTGTTGGCTACTTGTAGACCTTTCAGTCAGGTCGGACGGTCGAGTTTCGAATTCGGATAATCAGAAATCGGGTAATATACGAGTTGGGTGTATTTCGGGGTTCGGTTAATATACAGGTCGGATGTATACAGATTTCAAGTAGGGTTAGGATTAAAATACGGGTTAATCAACGTTCCTTTATCGATATTTTTTATTTTTAGTTATAACTGTTTAATTTTCAATAAAAAAACATACGGAGTACTTTAATTGATGATACAATATGAAAAAAATTCAAAATTTTGAATTATATATTCAAAATTAATAATTTCAAAATAAGTATATAGACATGTAATTAATAAGTCAATATTTTTAATATCACATGTTAATTATAAGTGCAAGATGTGGATATAGAAGATTTTTATAAAGTAATACAATAAAATATCTGTAGAGTCCAAATTGAATATTCAAGTTCTAAAATGTTATCCCGAATTATCAACTTATGTGTTTAATATTTTTTACTTTTTTCTCACTTATTCTCCACATGTATTTAGTTTCAAAATTTCGTAAAGAATGATTCAAGATATCTTAAATTCATAACGTCCAATGCAACTAACAAACTTCATTAAAATGATTGTTTTTACAAATATTAAATTATAAATAAGTGAAAATTTCAATTATGAATAGTTTGTTAGGTGTGAATGTTCAAAATTGTTTTGAAGTAAGAAATTTTCATGTGAAAAACAAGTGTTAATGACCTTTTTTTTTTTTTTTTAAATCATGGAACGTAAATTTTTTACTCAACGGGTTAACCCGCTGCGGGTCTGATTTTGACCCATTTTTCAAGTCATTTCGGGTTCGGGTCAATTTTGGCTTCAGGTAAAAAAAGAAGGTTTATTTCGGGTCATTTTCACATCGATTCCGGGAGATTTATTGAGCCGGGTCAAAGCCGAAAAAATTAATCTAAACCATTATTCGTATTAAAATTGAATTTCAAACTCACTATAAAAGAAATCGATCCACACCGTCGTTTAAAAGTCCAATCCATTTTTGTTTAATATAATGCCCTTGATATTAATTCAAGTCGTTTCAGACATATTAATATACCGCAAAGTGTTAGGTGAGGTGATTTCACTATAATTTATTGTGAAACCTTTCACATGTATAGGTACTTACTTCCTATTTTTATTTTTGGTAAAGAATACATCTCACGATGTGAGGCGGTCTCACATGAGACCTATGATGTATATATCAGAAAAACAAGACTTATTTATCTCCTTCAAAGGCCCTTTTAACCATTTCAGCTTCTTAGCCACCTTAAACATCCTTGTCACCACCACATCTCTATTCTAAACCTCACCAACACAATCAAGAAAATGGGCACTCATCCCCCACATGTTAAAGTACTTGAAGTTTTTTCTGCCCCTCATATTCCTTTTCATATCTGAAAGACCACAAGGGCAGTGATCAAAGGTCCCCTCAGAGTGAAAATGCGCCAAATAGTCACCAAAGATCTCCATCCACTTCAAATTACCCATCATTCTGTCTAATCTGCTGTAAATTCTAGACCCAGGGTCCTGCTTATTACACCAAGTGAAGAGACTCCCTGTAGCCTTCAAATCCTCCATCTCACATTCCGTCACACATTCTTGGAACTGCTCCATTTCCCTCTCAGTGGAATGACCACCCAATCTCTCCATAGGAGATAGGACAGTATTGAAATCACCAGCCCAAAGCCAAGGCATCCCCAAGGTATGTACCCCTTTTAGGAAATTCCAAAGTGAAATCCTCTCCAGTACAGCATTATGAGCATAAATTAGAGTTAATAAGAATTTGCTACCATCATCTATAGCCTCTACCATCAAATGAATGTATTGTGCATCAGACCCCAAAATCTGCAAAGTGAAACAATCAAGTTTCCATAGAACCCAAATTCTACCTCCTGGATGATTCCTATTATTTGTAGTGACACACCATCCCTCACAAATAGGAAGATATCCACAATTTGACTTCAATTTAGTTTCAAGTAATCCAAATAAACCTACATTATTCTGGTGCAAAAACCATTTTACAAGTTTCTGCTTATTAAGGCTATTGAAACCTCTAACATTCCAAAATCCCAAGTTATGCATGACCCACCTTATCAGGAGGATCTTTACTCGTTTGACCTACTCCACCTCCAAATGGAGCAGTAGCACTCTCCAACACTTCAAGAAAAGACAGAGGACCTATGGTACTACCTGGCTGAGATCCTTTATGCCCAACAATGCTTGTTTGCCTATTAAGGCGCAGGACATCCCTGATAGGAGATGAATGAGAAGACCTCTCCAATGGAGGGAAAGCTTGAGGAGTAGCAGGCACTTCTACCTCCCTTCCCTTCACCACAGGTCTCCATATTTGTTTCTGCTGTACCACAGGTTGAGGCTGAATATTCACCTTCTGTTTGCCCTTCTTCCTACACTTCTCACCAATATGTCCCAATCCTTTGCAAACAGTGCAAGTAACAGGTATCCATTCATACTCCACATTCACCACTACCTTCAGCCCTTTCTCATCTAGAAAACTAACCTCCTTAGGAAGCTGTTTGTCCATAGTAGCCTCAATCATAACCCTAGCAAAGCCCACCCTTGTCTTATCTAGAGTCGCCTTATCCTTCCTCACCACTTTGCCAAATGCATCAAAGAATTCTATCCAGACAATTTCCCCAGAATTTAATGGAATGCCATAGAATCTGGCCCAAACAGGTACAATATCCACCTTAGATTTAGTCAACACTGCATCATCAGACCATGGCTTAACTATAACAGGCTTAGTGTCAAACATATAGTAGCCCGAATCGAGCATCTCATCTCTTTTCTCTAAAGTCGCAAAACGAACCAGGAAGATCCCATTCGCCATGAAAGAAACCTTCTCAACTTCAAATTTGGACCAGACACGTCTTATGAACCCCTCAATTACATCCCAGGGAGGATTGGCCCCAAGAATATAACAGTACACAGCTTGATTCCAATACTCAATCTCAGACTGAATATCCTCAATCGAAAATTGCAATACCTGATTTGTAGTTTCCTCTTCCTCAATGATCGGTAGAACAGGTACACTCTTCCTGCCCTGACGTTGCATCCAAGGCCCAGAAGCATCTCCCTCCTCACCAATTACTAAAGGAGGAATGCCAATCAATGCACCCATCGATTTCAAAGTGCGTGCTTTTGCCGTACAAGGCCCCTTCTGACCACCCCCCTCTCCACGATCAACCCCCTCACTGCTTTCAATACTCCCTACCAAAGGACCAAATCTATTACCTAACGAAGTTATCTTAGCCATAACGAAAAATGTTTTGTGAATATTTTAGCTTTTATTTTGTTTCTCTTTATTAAAACCTTTTTATTTTTATTTTATTTTGTTTAAAAATCCGGGTTGTTACAATACACAAAAATTAAAATTATTGTAAAATGGCCAACATAGATTAAAATTAGCAGAATTCATAACGCAATATTAGGCCATCACGTGTACTTAGCTTGACTTGATCAATATTGGGCCATATGGTGTAATTGATACATGGAGAGTAACATGTAACATACTCATAAAGCTTAGGTTGATCAATTAACTTATAAAGTTTGGACTACAGTAATTGATACATGGACAGTAATTGTTCATGGATATTGGAATACCTGTTGCATAAGAATGTTGTGTCGTAAGTCACAACGTCCCCAAACACTTTAAACATAGCCCGACATAGCGCATCTGCCCAAAAGACGTTCTGCAATCGACCTCCATTGTCCTTCTTTATCGCATAAAAAAAAATCGGGGTAATCGGTTTTCATTTTTACAAAATATTCCTCCAAAGCAGCCGCGACACCATTAATTCTTTCTAACCGTTTTTCCAGGTTGACAAGGTTTCGCAAGTCACGATTATTAAATGGTAAATTCTCGTGACCACCCGCCTCAAGAACCATTGCATTGAAATTCTTCGTGATAGGAATGCCGATATGGTCAATGAACAAAATTCGTTTCTTGAAATAATCAATTATAATACGTGCACTAACCGTAAAACGACTATTAGATGGATCAAGCTCATGATTATGCTCCAAATGAACGGATTTAATAACAAACCCTTCATTCTCAACAGCTGCTTCGAAAACAGCCTTACAGCCGGTTACATTCGAATTCTCGCTACATTTCCTTCCACCTTTTTTACATGCAAGACGAAGCCTATCCATCATGTGATAACGAGGTTCTTTTTTCCCTCCAAACTCACGACTGACCCCAGCCACTTTATATTTAGGGTTTATTACGTTCGATGTAGTGAACACTTAGAAACCCTTTTTCATTGCGTAAGTGAAAAAAAACGCGGCAAAAGACTCACAATTAGGAAAAATCATACCTACAGTGGGTTCAACAATGTCCTCATTATTAAGATTCTCACCTTCGACTGCATTCACGACCTGTTGAACGAGATTTGGCGATTCCTCTGTCGATTCATGTAACAACCTGGTTTTTAGTCGACTTTAATTACTAAGGCGGAAATTAATTAAGTCTTAAACCAGCGTCATTAGTTATACAAATAACCCAAAATATTACATCATCGTTCAAGAGTTGAATAAAACAACTCTAAGTACGGAAATTTAAAAGAGTAAAGTGTTATATATTACAAATCTCTCAAAAACGACTAAAAGTAAAGCATAAAAGCGTTGCATGGCCCCGTCCAAAATCCAGCTTCCGGTCCACGATCATCCTGCACAATAAACTGATGGGGGGATGCCCGCTGAGCGGACAGTGACTAGCTATGCTCATACTTACCCTCGATTTCAATTACTTTGGTTTAATATTATCGCTTTATAAACATAACATTATGATAAAAACATAAACATGCTTAATATATATAGCATATAAAGACATATAAGTCATAATAAGCATGCGTTTAAAGCGATAAATCATATAATCATGATATTCAATTATGAAGGCAAATAGCATAGCAATAGTATCACAATAATTCAATAACATTACAAGGCGACATCGGATCGCAATCAAACATACATATAGTATCATTCTCCTCATGCAGACTCGATTCACTTCAGAAACTTGTGGTCTTTAATTTTCAAAGATGGTACGCACTCATTCTCAAATAATCATACAACAGACAACACATACTGCTTACGAGCCTGACCACTGAGTAGGCCTTTGTACTCTGATCGATTGCATCTCACTTCCATAGTGCAGATACTTACTCGACTCGTAAACCACGCCGAATACTATAGTACTTGCATCTCATCTTCTAGTGTTCGAAATGATTCGAACTTCAGATACAATCTCGTCAAGTAATCTTTACGCAGGGTAAGAATGAATGCTAGTGTCGCGCCCACTAAGAACGAAACACGGCAAGGAGACAGAACCGCAAAGCGCATAAGCACATAATGTCACGGTGGCCCTGATAACTTTAGCGAAATAGGGGAATAAAGCCCTAGTCTAGTATGCATACACTAATATCCACTTTAAGAATAGGCTATGCTAATCATAGAGCACCTTAACTCTGGATAAAACGACTATTTCCTAAAGCCTGATACAAAAGCATTGGCATATTCATTATCTTGTACGGCCTTGGCTATACGACTTAAGGCGTAACGGCATGGGCAGGATGCACTAAGCAATAAGGCTGCCGGCTTAAACCACACTATTCGGTATGACCCAAGCCAGAGACCGAGATAGTGGTATCCGCACAAGACTATCTTAACCCCACTTCACTCACGATTGACGTTTTCATATCCGAGGCTCAAGCGTTTGACCTTTGATTTAACTTACTCAAGATTTGTTATTTATTTTGATATTACATATCACATGTTACTAGACTCTCCTAGTCTCAGCGTCAAACGTTTAAGTATTTTATTCGGTTGGATATGATCACATAATACGTTCGTTTATTATTTGAAGCGTTGTTAATTATTAACGTTTTTAAGTTTCTATTTCAATATGTTTATTAGTATGTCCAAATTTTATTTAAGTGTTTTTCAAAACACGTTAAATCATTTACTTATTCATTTTCAAATTTTCTATACTTAGTAAAATCTTCAATTATTTTCATTATTTCAAAATTTGAGATATGAACTATTTTTAACTTTTAAGACGTAACTTGTTTTACAAGTTTCGTAAATTTTCACTATTCATTTTTCACTATTCACTTTTCACTATTCATCGTATTTTACTATTCATCGTATTTACTATTCATTGTATTTACTATTTATCGTATTTTATACGTATTTTTATACTTCGTATTTTATACGTATTTTATACGTATTCGTATTTTTATACTTCGTATTTTATACGTATTTTTATACTTAAGATATTTTAGGTATTTATACTTTAAGATATTTTTAAGTATTTAACTAATTCTTTTTATTTCCTAAGTATAGATTTCTAGTTTCAAAAACGTTAAGTTCGTTTTGTACTTAGTGATTTTTAGAATTATTTTAAAAGTCTAGTTTTAAAAACGTTAAGTTCGGTTTGTAAAAAGTGATATTGATATTTATTTTAAAATTCTAGTTTTAAAAGTGTTAAGTTCGACTTGTAAAATGAAATAATGATATTCATTTTAAAATTTAGACTTAGTTGAATTTAGTCGTCTATTAACTAAATTTAGCGGTTTTCATTTTAAAAC
This sequence comes from Dianthus caryophyllus, assembly GCA_023091065.1. NCBI lineage: Eukaryota > Viridiplantae > Streptophyta > Magnoliopsida > Caryophyllales > Caryophyllaceae > Dianthus > Dianthus caryophyllus. The sequence continues at coordinate 14,396,024 of CM041519.1, read as the reverse complement.
AATAGTATCGTGGAATTCATTTTAGTCCGTAAGTCCAAGTTCAACAGTCCAATATTTGCAAAGGCAGTAGCACACGATTTAGTTCATTTTTATAACGGTTACATATTTTTATCGGTTTATAATATTTCATTTCTAACTAAAACGATTTATGCAAAAATTCAATTCTAATTACTATTTAACTTTAGTGACTTAGTGATAATTTCATTTTGGTCAAATTTAGTCAATTTATAATGGTGATGCCGTGTGGATTATATATATCTAAAAATTGATTTATTTCATTTAATTTCTTAATTCTAACTTATTAATTAATAATTAAATTATATTAACAATAAACTAAAAAGTGATAAAACAAAATTTTAACCCTAAAATGGCAAGAATGCCGTGGCTAAGCTAGGTAGGGTCCTAAAATTTCATTTTTTGATTTTAACGGTTTTTAGTTTAAAGTCTTTATATTTTAATTATTCTAATTATACTAAAACGGTTTAAACTAAAATGAAATTTACTAAAACTTTTATTTATAATTATGAATAGTGTTTTTCAACACTTTAAATTTCTAACTTTTTATTCTAAATGATTTATAATGTTCTAGTTAATTTATAGTATAATACTAAGTAATATATAAAACAATAACTAAACATAAACACAAATTATAAACAAACATAATATAAAACATAATCAAAATGAACAATAATGATGAACATCAACATGAAGAATTCAAGAACACACATGAAGATCATACTAAAGCTCAAGAACACAAATTTTGATTTTAACAACTTATAATTTATTTTCCTAATTTAATTTTTTTTACATGAATACATCTATTTTATACTAACTTAAACTAACATATAATTTACAAAGATTAAAAGTGAAAATATATTAAAAACAATGGGAAATGTCGAGCCATATACATATGAACATAAAATTTCTATTTTCGATTTTAATCACTTTAAACTCATTGTTAATATTTCACATAATTTTTATATATGTCTACTACTTAATTAAAACATAACTAAATATAAAAATCATATGAACATAAATTAAAAATGCCCAAATTTAATTTACTAAATACATGAACATTCTACAACTTAACTACTATCATTATCACTTATTTATTATCATTTATTATACAACACATAATCACACAAGTGCATATAAGTGATGTTTAACATATTTAACATAATTTTCATATTCATAAAAACATAATAACAAAACAAGTTAATTTACTAAGAGGCTAATATAAGACAAAGCTAGTCACCTTAATTTGGATGTTAATCGTCGGGGATCTAAAATAAATTTTAGATCGGAAAAGTCTTCACCCAAAACCCAAGTTCTTCACCCCAAGATAATCCAAAAGTTAGCTTCAAAAGACCCACTAAAGAACTAGAATACTTAGGAATTATTAGAAATATTATTAAGGTTTTTATTTAAGTGATTTTGGTAGAAAAAGAAAGAAAGTAAAAGAGAGAAAAGAGTAGTGATGAACTCGGCCCAAATGAGAAGGAAAGGGGATGAGTTTTTACACTTAGAAATAATGAAAGTTGATGTTAGGAAAATAGGCTAAAAGAAGTGTATAAGATAAGTTTTGTTTTTTAATTAGAAAATAATGTTTTATTTAATTAAATTAGGGAACACAAATTAAAAGTGGAAGACTAGAGTGTGCTAACACTATTTGGCAAAGATTTTGTTTAATTGTGTTTTAAAATGTTTTTCACGAATTTGGTCAGTTTTAAAAAGTCGGCGTCAAAAGCGATAAAAGTTGAAGTGTGCGCGTTTGACGATTTTTCAAAATATTTCTACTTTTAAATTTTAAGACTAAAATATTTTATTTATTATTCTAGAAAATATTTAAGAGTTGAGAAAGTCGATAAAATTTTCAAATCGACAGTTTTCGCTAAAAGTGATTTTAAACGATCGTGGGAAATATAATTTCTACAGAAATTTAATTATACTATTAAATTTTATTTTATTTTAGATTTACATTTTAAAAACGATTTTATGAAATATTGTAAGTGTTGTGTAAAAAATGAAATGGTAGTATTGTATTTGGTATTTAGGTTGTGGAAGTGTATTGTGTAAGTTTGATTTAATTATAAAAAATGTTTTAATTAAATAAAACAAACATGTGATGATGAAATAAAATGTGTAAATGAAGAAGTGATGTTGTAGGTAATGAGTAGGGTGGCTTGTGAAGAGAAAAGAAAGGCTACAAATTGGTCATGGATGACCCAAGTAGCTCGGCCAACATGTGCTCACATGGGCTCGATTTTCGTTTTCGGAATTTTCGATTTACGCGCACACGAAAAGTCTTGAAATAAGATATATGATTTTAAAATAACGTTTCGATGTAAGATCAAGAATTAAAAAAATGAAAATAAACTTCGAAGGATGATCAAAACAAAAATTGGGTTTAAAACCCTCGAAACTTGAATATAAATTTACTTGGTCGAAAAGTTTATTTTTTTCATTGAATCCTAATGATTTAAATAATTATAATCGTTCGTCAAAACATTTATCAGTTTAAAGAAATTATAACTTAAAATTTCGATGTTTTGTGGAAGTGTTAGGTTAATAGAATTGAAATAGTAACTAGTTATTAATATAATATGATTTTAAAAAAATAAAAATCAAAATGATTAGAAATGAAAAGGTTTGATGTTAAGTTTGCTTTATCAAAAAGGAGGAAAATGGAAGATGATAAGATTGTTTGATTTTTTTTGATTTGTGTGTTTGAAATTGTTGACCCGAATTTCAAAGACGGGAAAATTATACGGGTCCATTTTTATTTTAAAACGAAAAATGTTCGAAATTAAATTTTATGAAAAAAAGGTTTTACATTTATTTTTGTGAATAGTAAACATAACTTAACATGTTTGAAATTTGAAAGGCGATATAAATTTTATATTGATTTTTTTATAAAATTTTGAAATGTGTTTCTTTTTCAATTCTGAAGATAAAACAACAAACTTTATTTTTCAAAATTTTTAAATTTGTACTTAGGAAATTTTAGTATTATTTCGCGAAAAAAATTCCGGCGCATTTTTATTATAAGGAAAAAGGATGAATTTAATTTAAGGAATTAAATTCTTTTATAAAATTGTGTTAAATAACACGGGGTGTTACAATTCAACTTCCTCTATAAGATTTTCTACAGACTCAATTGACCTACCATTATTATGCACTTCAATTTCATTCCCTTATATTTCTTCATCAAAACCATCATTCTCTTCAAAATCTTCGTCAAAATACTCATTCAAATCAAACAAACCACCATTGTTACCCGACATTATTGATAATTTCAGGATTGTACTTGATAATTAGGGCTACGGTAATTAGGGTTTAAAAAAATAGAATTTGTTATTTGGGTTATTTACGGTTTACGGTTTTGTTTTAGTGGAATTAAACAAATTTTAATTAAATTAATTAGATTAATAACATTTTGGAAAATTAATTAAATTAATTAGATTAATTGTGGCGCAATTAGAAGAAAAAAAATCCCGCCACTTACCCCATAATATCCCGCCTAAGACCCCTTAATTATTCAGTTTTTTTTTTTTTTTTTTTTAAATGCCACATGTCAAGTGCTGAATGGCTATGTACCAAACCCCTCAATACATTTGATGTAACTGTATCAGCTTCCGTTTGCTAAGGATAACACAATCATCTTCCAATTTTGTACATGAATTTTTTTGGTGTTTTTTTTCCTAGTGTAAGGAAAAAAAAAATTCACTTGTTTTAATAACCTTTCAAAATAATTTTATTATTGGTTATATTGATTATATTGATTATATTGATGGAATATAAGCTTTATAGGAGTATATATTTTAAGAGTAAGTCTTATAGAGGACCGTCTAACAGTTGCATATTGTTAGACGGGCTCATAAAACGAGGAGTAATAAATAAAAAAAAATGGAATCCCTTAACTTGTTCCAACGTGCAACGCAATCCCTACCTTTATTAAATGTGAAATGGAGTTCTTAGGAGTTTTATTATCCCTGGGAAGTAGTTGTAGACCTTTTTAATTCGCAGACCAACTTTTATTTTCTTTTCCCTCAAACTTTATCCTCTCTCTACAACTTCCTTCATCTTTCTCATTCATCCTTTTTCTGTTTTCTCTTTGTCAATTGCAAAGGTAGGTTGGATATTCCGCCATCGTTAATCTTTTGCTTTTTTTTTTTTTTTTTTTTCTTTCGAGTGACCATAATATTTAATTTTTGTGTACGTTATATTTTATTTGAAGGAATAATAAAATTGGTGAAGAAAATGTTGAGTAAGGTATTTGTTCTGCCATTTTTTGTTTTTAATTTTGTATTTGTTTTATGTTGAATGCAATTATGTTAAATGTGGTAACAAAAAGTAATCTTTACCTATTAATGTAGATAAAAGTAAAAATTATGAAAATTATGAAGAGGGGAGGATGAAGTTGAATTTGAAGAAAGTATAAGTGGAGGTGATGAAGATGGAGGTGATGATAAAAGGGTTGATGAGATCCGAAAATGAAGAGACAAAGTAGGACGTGGTATGTATTTGGTGCATTTGGTTAAAATTGAGTGACCTAATTTGACTGAATCGTAACGTAAATTGTTGCAATTGTAATATTATAGTCAAACATTATTGTATATTAAATTATTAATTGTGGTATCTATATGTTAAATTCTGGTCACTACTTGTTAATTTGTGGTCACTTTTTTTAATCGTAAGGGCGTACAGTGTTACAGGATGAACTTTGTCCGAATTTGTTTATTTGTGGACACTGTTTGTTAAATTGTTGTCACTATTTGTTTATTTTTGGTTATTGATTGGTACTTGGTAGTCATCTAGGCGTACAAAATTTTATGGTAATTGTACTCTCTATATGTTAAATTCTGGTCACTTTTTGCTAATTTGTGGTCATTTTTGTTAATTATATAATTTACGATAAAAAGTTATCACTTAAACTGTTACGGTGACTACTTTAATACTTATTGTTTTGACGATTGTTTTTAAACTTTTATTGAGGGACAGTAAAAATTATTTTGTGACCATGGTAGGGGTGTTCACCGGTCCAAACCCGGACCGGACCGGACCGGACCTATTAGGACCAGGGACCGGATGCCCAAAAATTTCAAACCCGGAGACCGGACCGGTTAGAAGGAGATCCGGACCGGACCGGACCTAAACCCCTTAGGTCCGGGTTTGGACCGGACCGGACCACATAATTAAGGGGTTTTAGAGGGTTTTTTCTATTTTGGACCGGACCGGACCTAAGACCGGTTGTCAAAATTTTTGAGGACCGAAGACCGGACCTATTAGTATCCGGTCCGACTCGGACCGGACCTTTCGGTCCGGGTCGGTCCGGTTTACCAGTCCGGACCAATTTTTGAACACCCCTAGACCATGGTGCAGGTTGTTATCATTGTCATCGGTTATGAAGAAGATGATGATACTTTACAAGATTTTTTTTTTACTTGGATAGTGTTAGAACATGCAAACATGCAAGATTGTTATTAGGAGAGTCGTCATTATATAACATTAGTCTAACAAATGTCATTTTAATTCCTCAATATTGTGTTAATGTCAATTTAATTCACCTAAATTGTATTACTAAGTTTCATTTCATATATGAATTTAGAGTAAAAGGCATTTGACTTGTATCTGCATTTAACGTGACCATTTTCAAGCAGATTGTGACCATTATTAACTAAAACGTAACCACTTTTATATTTCTCAATGATGGTCACAAGTTATTCAATAGTGGTTACACTTAACCGAAATGTGGATACCTTTTATGTATCATGACATCGCCTCGCTTATAAAGTGAATGAGAGTCGTTTTAAAAACTTTTCCACGTATGTAAATGTATAATATCACTATAAAATTCACAATTTCTTATGGCAAAAGATGATCATGTTTAACATAATTTTATCTATATAAACATATTTTATGTGACCACTTTACGATATAAAGTGACATGATAATGCTAAAATGTAACAGTATTTGTAAATAAACATCATGTATGTACTTATTACTATTACTCTATTTATTTAAAAAAATGCCTTAATTAATAATTAATAATTTTTAATAAAGTTATTTTTGTTGTGAAATAATAAGAATAAAAGAGAGATTAGAGAGAAGAGAGATGTATGTTCTTATTCATCCTTGTGAGGGCATATATTTATAGTACATAAGAAATAGGGTTTCCACCCAAACCCTAGTTGTATTAGATATGTATGGGCTTCAGGCTCGATGGACATCCACACTAGTGTATGTTTCATAACACTCCCCCTTGGATGTACATCACTAAAAACACGCCTTAAAAATCTTCCTAGAAAAACCACATGGGAAAAAATACTAGCGAAGGAAAAGAGTACAACATTATCAAAACACGCATAAACGATAGGCTGCCTCGTTAAAACCTTTCCATGGAAAACCCAGTGGGACAAAACCATGGTTAAGGAAAAAGAGTACAGCGCGTGTCTACTCCCCCTGACGATTGCATCCGTCGCTTGACTTGTCTTGACATGCACCATTATGATGAAACATTTTGTCTTCGAAAATAATTCTTTGTAGTAGATAATTTGAAGCAATCTTTGATCAAATAAACCACGACCACCATTTTTCCTTTCAAAGCTCGCAATATGCAGAAGACCGTAATGTTCTCGACTTCATTTGAAATAATAATTTGATTTTCTTGCTTGAGAATAATTCTTTTTCCACCATTCATAGGCATACGTGCAATTCGCTATAAAACTTGTCGTCCAAATAAAGTGATAGTCACAAATATCGCCAATTCGTGTGTTGACCTGCTGCCTCATTAAAAACCTCGCTAGGAAAAACCCTTTGGGACAAAAACCTAGTCGAAGGGAAAAAGAGTGTAGCAACCATTCATACTTTATTGAATAATTTTATCTCTTCAGGAGATACCTTTTTAGAATTAGGATAAGAATTTGAAATCCGCAATAAGTATTTCAAGAAGATCGATTGCATGGATTAATAATCCCATCATGAATCGATTTTATCCCTCCAATATTATGGTTCTTCGAAACCGTGAATTCCTTTACTGTTGTAATCATTCAAAACATTTCACGGTCTCAAACTTCAGGTTGAGACAACAAGGAATGAATTTCAACTCTTCAAGAGTTTTAGAGTTCCTCTATATGAATTCAAACCATAGAATTCAATTATACTACTCCGTAATATTAACTTGATGCGCCCTATAACCGCAATCATTATAGAGGTTCATGAGTTTCCCGTAAACTCAATTGATTCGTCATTACCAATTTGACAATCATCCATCGTATACTCCTATACGGAGTCACCAATCATAGGAGTATATATCTCCTTAATTATAAACATTAATAACAATGACCGTCATGAGCATGCATATGATATGAACTAAGAGTTAAAAGTATATGTTGTGATATATGCAATAATAATGTAGTATCAAAACTAAAATGTATATGCAAACGATGAAATTAATCTTTATATGCACATGATGACTCGATAATGCAAACTATACAGTTTTCAAACCAATTACCATGATTTTTAATGGACTTCACGTCCTTGATAGACTTCAAGTCTATGAGCTCTTTTCAAACCATATATCATGTCGACAAACAAAATGGACTTATGTATTAGATGCCCATCATCTAGTCCATTAGTCACGCGCGCAAATACAAATGCATATCGGTTCCTTACACGTATCGATACAATTCTATCATATCCTGATAGTCAGTACTGATTAATGATATCTGAATATATGTGGTATATACCATACTTCCATCCACTTTCCAATATAGGCCATCTATTGTCATTCAGATATCTATGTCACTTCCAGGACATCCCAATATATATAGATGTACCAACTGCTTATTCTTGCCACCAAAATATTTAAACCGATATGACTTTTATACTACACCCCGTGTGTAGGTATTGGCAAGATTTTCAATGTTCATTACAAATACTTTTCATAACTAATCTATAGCTCGATACGCCTTAGACCAGGTCATACATGTCTATAGTCAAATCATAAATTTCAATGAATGAACATACCACATTTCGATAAGGTGATCGAGCCGGTATACTTTAGTACATCCTCATAACCAAATGAATTCCATCATTTTCATTTTACGGACCTTTATTTGATGTACATTATATTTCAAATAAATCACTGAACTTTTGGTTCAGTTGAGGATCAAAACCAATTGTCCGTTTTTACCAGCTTTCCTTATCATTCTCCCCCTAAGGTGGTTTTAACTATCAACACCGGATAGATTTAATGGGCAACCGATTACTATATCCACCTTATATCACATCACATATCCTTTTTATGCCACATTCATATATTTATTTTAAAAGGATAGAATATGGGGAGTTAAACCATAATATGCAGTTGGCACAAGTGCTGAATATAATGCCCAATTTAGGAGATCAAAGATTTCATGTCATAATCAAACTGTGATAATCTCCGATCACATAATTACTCGTAGGTGACTAAATGTCACTTAATATATTCAATCCAAGCGTGAACAGTTAAGTTCTATAATTTAATTTCGAGTAATATATTCAGATCTCCAATATCAACATACTCAATCTCCATGTACAGTCTTGCCATCAATAAATTTAATGATACATGAGAGAGTTTCAGCACTTTATTATTTTTCCTTTAAGATAAACTCCACGTTTATCAATACGGGTATAATTAGAACCCGGATGGCTTTTACTGTCACATCTTAGGTATTTCATGTCAACATTTCTTTGTCAAAACCGTGACAAATTTTCACAAAATTGGCTACGACCCAAGCAATTCGCTTATTAAATACCAAACTTGTTGACTGAAATTATAGAGCTAAACTTCCAGTTAGCAATAATTCATCGTGTAATTTTAACATTTGGCCAAATAAACCACCGATGTGCCTTAAGACACTAACCGATGTGTCTCATTTATATTGGCAAGACTTATATGTCTCAATATTCCTTTTGTGAATAAATCACATTACTCGTTTTGAGTACCAGATATAAATCGGATGTGATTATTTGAATAATCGCAGTTTTGTTCAATTAATTTGTCCATCCCTCCAGCGGATGTAGCGATTTCAATGATTTTTAGTGATCATTCCCTCACAATATATATTGATCACATATCGCTTGCATTTATCCCACACCATTGTTGGTGGATTTGTGAATGTTTAGGACTAGCCACATAGTCCCTTAACCACTTTAATTTAAGTGATATAATATTCATCCATTTCAATTTATATGTCATATTCACTTCGGGGAATAATGAACATTTATCAATCAAAAGACATTCACATTTGCCATTAATAACTCATCATTTTCTCGATCCACTAAGAGATCAATATTAATTCAAAAATTATGGAACCCTTTTGTTCTCACAATGTATCGTCCTTAAGACGATATTATTTGCCTATGAGAAAGAGTATGATTTTTCTCCCATTTCTCATATTTGCACATCTCGCATACTGAGATTGACACGCCTTTCGTGTTATGTATCCTTTTAATATACAATTTTGGCTCAAAACACCATGACATTAGGTTCAATTAAAGCCACATATTAGGTTTAAGAAAACCACATTACTCATCCTCAAAAGAGGTTTCATTAATTCAATTGCGAATTTAGCAATTCATAAATTACACAAGTGGAACTCCGGCCACTGACATTTACATGTGGACTTCCGGCCACTAATTTTACATGTGAACTTCTAGCCACGAGCAATATTATGTGATTTGAACAGTATTTCTCAAACTTTGAGCTTCAGGCCAAAGTCTTACTCCACTGGATAAATATTTGGAACTTCAGGTCCAAATTTATATGTGTCATATTTTAAGCCTAAAACTCTTGATCACCCATGTCAAGAGTTTTAATAGTGATATCATGGCAAATTTATTTGCTCATTCATGGGATCTCCGGCCCAAAATTGTATTTAAATTAATTGTATTTCAAATAAAAACAGTCCATATGACTAAATTAAATAACACTCATGGGATCTCCGGCCCAAAAATTATATGAACATATCATATACAATCGGCATGACTGATTTGTGCTTTGAGAATTTTTCATCATCCCACTTCCAGGGGAGAGAATTTTAAAGTTTATATGACCACCTAAAGGTCATATTATCCTTAGCCACTTCTGGTGGAAGGACAATTTTAGTTAATTAGTTGTCACTTTTGACCATAACTGTGGTCAAACTCTCAACGACCTTAACCCTAGTCACATTCTCAACCTCCCTCTATGGGAGAAAAAGTTTAACCAAAACTATTAGATCGTCTCCGCGATCATATTCTCAACTACTACACGTAGGATAAAAGATTTACACAAAAATTTAATTTGTAACTGTCTTTGTGGCCACATCCGCGCCCACGTCCCGTACGTGGGGAAAAATTTTAAATTGTAAGTCAGATTTTGATAATGACCACTTCTGGTGGAAACAACGATATTAGATGAAATCTGATTTAGACCGTCTCCGCGGTCACATCCTCAATCACATCCCGTATGTGGGAGGAAATATTACATTCGCTTCCGGGAATGTTATTATATAAATCTCATAATATTTCAATTAATTTATGTCTCATGACTTTTCTCTTTCAAATCAATTATAGGGAGACCAAGTATATAACTTGTACCAAAAATTATTTAACAAAATTATAATCATACTAATATAACCAACCAAACATAATACGGAGTATATCATCGCCACATATCCATACAAATAAAATCTTTACTATATAATTCAATTAATATAGTATCTAAACTTTTATTAAAATGGACTCCAGATTTATTACTTCGATCCAATCATATACATCAAGTACCATGCTTAATAAATTGATACATAGATTAAAAGGACGAGAGATATACTTTACAATATCATACGGAGTATAATATATCCAATATCCAATATATAATTAATCACATATACAATTGCCCAAGAAAAAGTTGCTCATACGCTTTTTAATTATAATATGCAATAAGTTTGAAACTGGAAACAACCAATACTCCTATTATACTTTCAATTTAATCCATTATATGCTCACTATTAAACAAGGTAAACCCAAAAAAAGAAAATTCCATAGCATTGAAACAAAGACGTAATAATACAGGAGTAAAATACAATCATATAACAATCACTATTATACGGTATTCAAAGCAAATAATGGTAACTTATACGGAGTGACACCAAAAGGTACGGATCTCTATTATATTAATCTCATAATTTTAGTCCGTCATAAGGGCAAAATAAGTCGTACAACTTGACACAATAAGCACAAATAAATATATACTCCGTACCTTGTCTGTATATAAAATAAGTACATGTAAATTTATCAAATGCTCGTACAAACACCGTAAAATAAGACACATATACATATTTACTAGTCTATGTGTTATCTTTTAAGTTAAAAGCCGTGGAGTTAATGCATACGAAGTAAATAATGTTAATAGTAAACTAGATCAATGGAGCATACCTGAATATATAAAGTTATAAAATAAGATCTGATATGAACTTCCTGAATATCAGATCTGATTAATATATAGTTAAAATTAATTTGCCCAGTTATATAGAGTCTCGTGCTGATAACGTGTTGTGAAATAATAAGAATAAAAGAGAGATTAGAGAGAAGAGAGATGTATGTTCTTATTCATCCTTGTGAGGGCATATATTTATAGTACATAAGAAATAGGGTTTCCACCCAAACCCTAGTTGTATTAGATATGTATGGGCTTCAGGCTCGATGGACATCCACACTAGTGTATGTTTCATAACAATTTTCAAAAAAAAATAATTTTTAATAAAGTTAACATAAAATCTGTTAATGATAAAATTGAAATGAGTAAAATGTTACTTGAAACTAGTGTTTGTAATTAATATTGTCTAACAACTCACAACCCCTATTAAGAGTAGAGTATTTAATTAATTGAAATAACTACAATTTATTATTCCAATGAAAGTAATTATTGAGATTTTGCAAAAAATCAAAGCCGTCTAACACTAGGGAAAGGGTGAGACGGTCTTATTCAAGACTTGTTCATATTTTAAATAGGATAATCAAATCAAATATTTAAGTATATTTTAAAAATATTTGAACTCCAAAGTATTTTAAGAAAATTGTACATAATATAATATAATATACAGTAATAATAATTTTCCTAAAATTTAAGAAATTGTTCATCAATTTCCTAATCCGTCGTAAACATGGGTTCTAGTCTTCTAGATGCTACTAGCCGCCTTGAATTAGTCTGCCTAAGTATTCCTATAAATACTCGCCTCTCTCTGTCTTTTTTCATCAATTTAATTTCATCCTCCACATCTTAATTCTCTACATCTCCTTTCAATCAATTTCAAGGTAAATAATTCAATCTAAATAAATTTTAATTTTTCGTTCTCTGGAATTGGATTTGTTTTGTGCGATGTGTTTATATCAATTGTTTTATTCCATTAATTTTGTTCCTCAATAGATCTAGGGTTCCTGTTTTCGTCAATAATTTCGCTTTTGATCATATAATTATTATTATGACGTCCATGATTATGCTTTTGTTTGGAGTTTCATTCGATTGATTTGGTTGATTCTCGAAGTAATTAGTGATTTTCTTCTAATTTTCGATTAATTTCTGCGATTACTATGTATTGATTTTGAATTGAATGATTTGGTCTCTTTATTGTTCTACGGTTAATGTTTTAGTCGATTGATTAAGGAGTCTGTTGATTTGTTTTATTGTTGTTAAATTTTCATGCGATTAATTTGTTAGCCTGAATATTTTACGTTTAGTTTTGTTCAATTTTAGGTTTATGAATCTCAAATATTTCTTCGATATGTGTATGAATTATTCTATCAAATAATACAGTTTGATTGCGTTTGATGTCAAAATATTTTGCTGAATCAATTATTTGATAATTGGATTGCTGAATAGAGGAATTGTATGTTGAATTGCTGATTAATCGATATTGTTTTCAGTATTTAGCAACGATTGTTTTAAGCTAATTAGTTTGTGTGAATTGTTTACCAGATGCAAATCTTCGTAAAGACTTTGACCGGCAAGACCATCACCCTCGAGGTTGAGAGTTCCGACACGATTGACAATGTCAAGACCAAAATCCAGGATAAGGAAGGCATCCCACCGCATCAAAGAAAGGTCGATCTTTGCCGGTAAACACTGAGGACTAGCGCACCTTGGCTGACTACAACATCCAGAAGGAGTCGACTCTTCACTTGGTCCTCCGTCTTCGTGGTGGCGTGCAGATCTTTGTTAAGACCTTAACTGGGAAAACGATTACCCTCGAGGTTGAGAGCAGCGACACCATTGACAATGTCAAGACTAAGATCCAAGATAAGGAGGGTATCCCACCAGACCAACAGAGGCTGATCTTTGCTGGCAAACAGCTCGAGGATGGTCGTACTTTGGCTGACTACAACATTCAGAAGGAGTCTACAAGACCATCACACTCGAGGTTGAGAGCAGCGATACCATCGACAATGTCAAGACGAAGATACAAGACAAGGAGGGAATCCCGCCAGATCAGCAGAGGCTGATCTTTGCGGGTAAACAACTCGAGGATGGGCGCACGTTGGCAGACTATAATATTCAGAAGGAATCGACCCTCCACCTTGTCCTCCGTCTTCGTGGTGGCTGTTAAGCTCCATCTGTCTGTGATTTGGTATCAATTTATGTTGTTTGAAGTTTATTGTGTCAGTAATCTGTGAACAATAGTCTGTTTTTTGATTTCCTTGCAGTTTCTGTTTGTGTTTTGCATCTGCGATGATGCTGCTACATTTTGGTGTGAATTCCCAATTACCGTAGTTAATAAAACTTGTTGACATTTGCGTTAATTTCCCCCATTTTACTTCTACAAGTTAAGTTTGCGTTTTAATGTCACTGCTTATCATCGTCCATTAATTGCGAGTTACTCTACTCTTAACTTGAAAAGGGAGATGGACCAATTGAGAATGTTGAACCATTATTCCTAAAATAAAACAATTCTTGTGCGAGACCGTCTCATCCAAGTATTTTTATAAAATAAAAAACGAATAAATGGCTGAAAAAAGTCGAGCATAGTTACATCTAACAGTTTAAACATAATTAAAACAGTAAACTGATACTTTTTCCGTTCCACCCAATTGTACCCGTTTTCTTTTTACTCCGTTCTGCTCAATCCTATACTTTCCGTTCGCTTTGAAGAACCATGATGACAGTTACTACGACTCAACTGTTCTACAAGTTGATGACGTGTCTCTCAACCTTCAGCCTTACTATTCTCGAAAAGTTTCAAGCTATAGGCCTGTATTTCAGGGCAAACATGAACACAACTCTGTTAAATTGGCCGCTTTTGCTTCAGAGTCTGATGGTCATGACATTGACCTTAATAACGGGTTGGCGTTTCTAAAACTCGTTCCATTCCAACTTGTTATCATTTTCAAGACTATATGACGGGTTTTTTAAAATAATGATTACAATCTGTTTGAATTGACAGACTCAGTCATTATGTGTCAACTTGTTAGTGCGAATGAGTTGATGAGCTTGTTTTAGTTGCAGAGTTGTCGAGCCATCTACAAGCTTCTCTGAGAGGTTTCCGGTTTTGGTCATCGGGTTCTTCTTCTTCATGTGGTTCATAACATGTTTTTCTTTCATAGTCATTACTCATTAGTTATCAGAATACAATAATTACATCAAAAAAAGGCTGAATGATGATTTTATCTTTGTTTCTTTGTCGTTACAGTTTGGGTTCTGCCTTGTATGATACAATGTTCTTGTGAACAGGTACTTCCTGAATGTCATCTTTAACATACTTTTTTTTTTTGAAGGATCATCTTTAACATACTTAATAAGAAGGTTTACAAATTACTTTCCATACCCACAGTAAGTTTTCACTGTGTTTAATCCAATTTCTTCGAGACAAAGTTCATAAATGTCTATACAATGAAAGTTTGTAGCATTGTCTGAGTCATACATCTCCTTGTCGGAGTCGTGTATTGTCTCGTAAGTTGGGCTTTCGATCTACCAAAATGTGCGGTAAGTTGCAGTATCATATCCTTCACTCACACTGTTAAAGGTACATTCATAACTCAAAGATAGTTATTACTGTGTTAAAAGCTACTCAGTGTCGTAAGTCGTAACTAATTAAGGAAACTGTAGTTGGATTCATCGAACAGCCCTAGAGCCATTCTTCAATGCAACTGCTTTGCTGTTTGTTCTCTGCCACCACATACCCTTACCACTGTGGCTATCACTAGCCCAGTAGCCCCTGTTGTCATCGGTACTAATTCCGCTGATCTTCTCTTTTCATCCACTTGATTTCTACGTTCTGCAACTTTCTGAAGCCTCAATATCGTTTATGAACTTACCCTAGGTGTATCGATGGCCTCTCTCACTGAACTGTCTTTCAATTGGCTCGGTTCATCAGCACAGTGATCTCAAATGTTGCGTTTACGTACAGAAGTATCTACTCAAAAAAATGCTATGGTGTTTAGATTCACATATTCGAGTTCCTTGCATCAAATAAGACTGCCGTCGTACGATGTACCTTATTTCTTGCTAAGTCATGGTACACCGTATAACTGTCTTACGAGAGTATAACCAACGTTTAATTTGTTTAACTCGGAATTTGACACGACAGACGGGAATGGACAGCACAGATGTGTACGCTTACATATCAATCATTGCACTTCTAGTTTGCCTACCACCAGCTATACTACTAGTAAGTTCGTAGAGCTATATATTACTGCGTACTAACTACGGAGTAATAGTCTAAAACTGTAACTGAAAGGATGTCGGAGAATTTAATTGTTCAACCTTGTCAGATTGAGGGGCCTCAGTTGATGCAACATGGGTTCAACAACGCAATTGCCAACGTTGGTCTGCGCAAATTCTTATCTGATCTTTTTTGGATCGGAATGTTTTACCATTTGTACAATCGGGTAACTTTAACACTCCGTCTACAACCATGCGACAGATAGATTGTTAGCCACTAGTTTTAGCTGAAGAAGTTTTTTCGTATGACAAATACTCTAAGAGCAAGCTGCACCCTTTACAGTGTCCCGTTTGCACGTTGGAAATGTGCTGAAGCGAGTTTTTGTGATTGGATTCTCCATAGTTGTATTTGGTAAGTACTTTACACTCTACTAAAATGACGCGCTCAGTTTCTGTTTGCACGTAACTGGAAAATAATAGTGTTCAATTGACCGAGCGATAGGGAGGTTGCTTAATACCCAAATCATCGACAACGTAATCAAGACTTGCCCTATTACACGCTCTCTTACAAGTTACTCCGTATTGTCGAAAATCAACTCAACCAAAAGATTAAGCTGATGGTAAAAAGATCAGTTTTATACTCCGTAACACGTATGATCTATGATTTTATGCAAGGAACAAAATCTCAACTCAAACAGGAATTGGTACAGCAATTGCAATTGCAGGAGTGGCCATGTATTCTTTGATAAAAGCAAGCGAGAAGAAAAGAGTAATTTTCCTTTTTCCAATGATTGAGTCCATCGGTCGTTTGAATTTGAAGACCACTTATTCGGCAGCGCCGTCATAGAAATCAGTGTGTTCGTTGATGTGGTGGCAATGACGGAATTGCTGATCTGCCCAAAAAGTTGCTGAAAATAACTGTACATATATGCATAGTTCAGGTGTCGGAAAGCTTCGAATGAGAAATGTGTATAAAATGACTAAACATGTGTTGTTTTAAAGTATTTTTTATCGAGGCTGCACGAAGCGAAATCAATTTAAACAGCAAAGGCTTTTTCTTTTCTTTTTATCATCTGAAAAATGCTCTGGTAGCTACATGTTACGGTTTTTTTTTTCCACGACAGATGAGTATGCCGCTCTTCCGCAGAAAATGCCAAAATAATCGTAGTAACATTGACAATAAATCGTCTCCGATAATTGTAACTGACTCCGCATAAACACGTCTTTCTTCATCTCTTAGGATTTAGCTACTCGCGATTGAAATCAAACTAAAGCAATCAATAATAAACGTGGTAAATAAATTAAGAACAACTAGTTTGCGTGCCCGGCCCCGCCCGGGCAAACTATATTTACATTAAAATTTTAATTTTATTTAAATTTGCATTATATATAATATTTGTTCAATTTATACATTTACTATTTATGACATATTTGTAAGAAAATTCTTGAAATCATAATTAAGTTTAATTATTAATCATACTTCAATTAATATAAATTTTTCCTAATGCGACTCATAATATTTTTTAGGTAAGTTTTTATTAAATATCATAGAGAATTAGTTGTTTTAAATAACACTAAGAATTAAATACTAAACTTTCCTAATGTAATCTAACTAATTTAATTTTCATTAAAAAATGGGTATTAATTTTTCATATACGGATTTTACTCAAGTTATATACTTTTTGTCATTATTTTTCCCACCCTACCCTTTTTACTCCAAGAATATACATAATTCTCTATTTTTTGTTTTCTGAAAAATCTTAAATCAATTAATTAGGGGTTTGAAGCAGGGAAATTAGAAACATAAAAGAAATGTTGAATTCAATAGAAGGAATCAAAAGCATACTGGTATCATCGTGTTCGGAAAGGGAGAAAGCAAGAGCGTACTCAAGTCTACAACAACTCCAACAACATGATTAAAAATTGATTAAAAATTGTGTTTAATACGGACAAACCCTAATTAAAAATTGTAATTAAATTTATCAAAATTAATAAAATTCAATAATTTAAACACAAAATTGAAATTAAAAGACGAGTACTACCTCATTGAATTTATGATTGGAATTCATAATTGAAAAGTTAGAAATTTGAATGAAATTGATTTAAGATTTTTCAGAGAAAAAAAAGAGAGAATTCTGTATATTCTTGGAGTAAAAAAGGGTAGGGTGGGAAAAATAATGACAAAAAGTATATAACTTGAGTAAAATCCGTATATGAAAAATCAATTACGAAAAAATATATTACTTTCAAAAATTTATTTATTTTTCACACCTTCCAAATATAATTTGGAAATATAGAGTATTTGTTACAATATTTGATTAGATATTTTGTGTGATATTTGATTTTGTTTAAGGTAAGTGTTTTTTTTTTAAAATGCTTTACTAAAAAATCTTGTTTTTTTTATTAGAATCCTAATAATATCAAAATATTCATATATTAAGATTGATTAGTTTTATTATATATTAATATAATAACTTAGATTATATATATTAAAATAATAATTTTTTTTATCAACCAATTATATTAGGACAAATGTCGACCATAGAGACCATGGTTTCTGCTTTATATATATATATTAGATACGGCTAACTATATGTATATCAATTACATTTCCCCGACATTGAAAAGCTTGTGCTTGCGACTGTCTGTCGAATCAAGGAAGAGGGTCCGAACAAAAGGTATGAGAATCAATGATGAGTCTTAAATTTATTCACAAACAACATTACGCCACAAAACAAAACAAAGTTTCCGAAAACCCTAAACCCTAAAACAACCAACAACAACTACTCCGTAGTAAACAAACATTGAAATTAAATTTAGTTTTGGTCGGGCGGGAGGACATTCAATTTAATCGCCATTTGTTTTGCACTTGGGTCGAGATTGGGTGAGACGATCCAACGAACACGGTGGTCAGTGGCGTAGATCATCTGAAACAATCCCGCTGCCCAAACTTGATGATAATCATTAACTTCTATATCAACAGCCTCCACATCGGAAAGTTCTTTCAGCTTATGGCATGAATCGCCGAATTTATCTAAAATTTCCGTTTGTTGGTTAATTAATTCCTGCTTATTAACTTGAATATCTGCTATCTTCTTTTCTACATCAACTTTCTTCGCTCTTAAGCCTTCCAATGTCTTCTCCATCTCTTCAATTTTCGTATTCACTCCGCCACCCGTAAAATAGCACTCGGAAAATACAACATACACTTCCCGACTTACACTCGATAAACTCATCCTCGCTCCATAATGTGGTATAGTGTTCCCTCCTTGCTTCAATAAATTTCAATTATAACCACAAACAGACTACACCGCCGACAGAAACGTCCATTTTCACAGTCCCATGATCGTTTATTCGTATTCTAAAATGTAAGCTCACTCACAAGAAGACACAAGCGATGAGTTCATGCCTACGACAGCGCATTGACAACAATAGAACTCAGAGAAATCGACACACACTTTCTCACTAACAGTCAAAAAACACATCCTCGCTCCCCAAAAACCACTAAATATGAACCGTAAACCAGAAGAAAAAAAACAGTAATCTACGTGACTTGCTTGTATTGTCGTCTATTCATTCTTTGCCTTTAGTTCATTCTAAACAAAATCAGCATATAGGCCCTGCTCTTCCTAAGTAACCAGCTAAACTACAATGACTCTAATTCCTCATGAATGTCATGATTATATGATTGAGGGAGTTCACTATGAGAGGCTGCAGTACATTCCTCGACTAACACAGTTTCCTAAGAATAGAAGGGGAAGTATGGGCGTGAAGATCAAAGGAGGATGAAGAATATAATGCAAGGAATGTCGAAGGTCAGGCAGAAGGGGCTTCAGGTGAGAAAGAGCTGTTAATTTGAGGTTGACGTGGCACTAATATCCGACGTGGAAGAAGGAGGGAAATTTTTGTTTCGTTTTTCAATGTTTTTTTGGGTGACTTGGGTGGGATTATTTTCTTTTAATAGTATATATTATAGAGGAATTCCATTAGAATTTAGAAACACGAGCTTTTCTGTGCATATATTGGCTACAATCTATACACATACACCTTATAATCTGCATCACTCCTATTTCTTACAAATAACAACTAAGTCGAATTTTGTTTCGCAATTTACACTCTCCGTACATGCTGATTTCAATAAATAAATTCGATATTTACACCTTATAATCCTTTAGTTTAGGTATTTGGGTTGGAAGAATTGAATGTCTAAATAAATTGCAAATACAATTAAAAAAAAAATCGTATGCAAATACAATCGTGTCAAATTCAAACACCAAAAACACAACATAGAACACACAATTGAGCTTTCTAAACAATCAGAACACCATACGCAAACACAATCATCTCGAATTCAAACACCGAAAACACAAAATTGATCAATTTAAACACCAAATCAAAACAACTCAACAGCAAAATCGAAGAGAAATAAATCAGCTAACCTGAACAGAATACTTAACAGCAAGACTACAACAGAATCACCGCGAACAATCCGATGAGAAATTGCAGGTAATTAGGGTTGTGGATAGTGTTCGGGAAGGAGAAGGGATTGATTTGGGTGTTTTGAATGCTTGCGAGAACAATTGAATACTCAGTTTTTCAATTTCCTTGGGTATAACGGCTTTGAGGCGCAAGGCTGATTTTTTCCTTCATATTAGACCATGTTTATTGGTGATTTTTTGTGTATAGGTTGCCATATGAAAATTAGGAAAATAAAAGTAAATACATGTAGAATACATGTGGGTTGGCAACCCATGTTTTTGTGGGTTGGTTGAGAGACCCTTGACAACCTAGAAAATGATTGGTTGAAGAAAAAGAGAGTGGGGTAAAGTTATATTAAAATAATAGATATAATAGAGGTTGAGGTGGGTTGTTGATAAAGTGTATAAAAAATAACAAAGGTTGAGGTTGTGAGTGGTGGGGTTTTGTTGAATAAAAAATTAATTTTTTGTATAGGTTGTAGAAGAAAAAAATCACCAATAATTATGGTCTTAGTCGCCGTGGTTGCATGAGGGAGAATTAAAGGAGGAAAACGACAAATCAGTTAAGAAGACAATTTGGTTAACTCTCTAAATTTGTTTGTCATTTTGCTGATGTGTCAACAATTAGTGACGTGGATGCATGAGGGAGAGATTTTGGTTGTTTTTAGAGTTAACCACATGACAAGGACTCAAACTTTGGTCTTTTTTCCAGTTAAGGGACTATTCTTTCAAATTGTACAGTTAAGGACCTATTGCATGATTCCGTTTAACTTACCGTCAAATGCACCAAAGACATACGGAGTATGTATTGGATGGTATTCATGGTAGAGTGGAAGCACATGGGAAAATATCCAACCTCTATTTTAATTAGATCGATTAAAATTTGACCTGATCCGTCATATTTTTTTTTCATATTTTCCATTTATCTTTATACCATATTTTTCTAATATTTTTAATGAAAATTGCAAAAAAATGAAATAAGGTGAAAAAAAATAAAATAGTACGAAGATAATATATTAAAACTACACAAATAAATAAAATAAACTTTATGAATATTTATATCAATTAGTTAAAATAATTTTATTTAATAAGTGTCTTAATCAATATACATAAAGTGGTAATATAATTAAAAAGTAGTTAAGAAATCATACGGAGTACAAATTATTATAGGCCATATTTGATCGTAATACAACTCGTGCTTTATAGGCGGACTTGCGTTTGTCTCGGCTTATATTTACTCCAATGTGTAAAATTTTGACCAATTTAACCAAAACCACTGAACGGGTTTGGCATGTCTATACATCCCTTAGCTAAATTATAGTGTATTCCTCCGTTTAACTCTATTTTGTCCACTTGTTCTGTCACATTTGTCGAGGTCTATTTTACAACAATAATAACTTTGGTCATACGTTATGAAAACTTACGAAAATTTGATGTTGATATTGTACTAGAAAAGACAAATCTAACAAAATCACACTATATTTTCACTTATATATTTCGCATAATATTAAAGATTCTCGCTCTAGTCTCTACTATAATGAATAATGTCAAAAAGTGATATGTACAAAATGAAGTTTAATCGATAGAGTAAGACTTAGCCGCGAAAATCTATATTGTGAACATGATCAGTACCAATATTTAATGTTATATCTTCATACTATTCTCAAGAAATCAATCAATTTCTTCATCTTCATTATTGACGAAAGGTCTCGTTCTTTTCGACTTATAAGACCTGAACTTATAGGAGTTTTAAGAGCTTAGCTCAACTTATTGAAACAAAATTACACCGAAAGTCATAATTTAATGTGTAATAGTGTTTTTATGATGAGATCGAGTTCGAGAATATTAATATGAAAAATAGATGTAAAAATCAATAGAATTTTTAGACTTTCGCAAATACTCCGTTACTTGATAAAAAAAAGAATTAAAATTTTTTTAAGTCATTGCATCCTAAAGTTTGCAAAAAGAAGAGAAATATCATTCAAATTGTTAATCGTTCTTAACGTTTGCATACGAAGAAATAAACATATACACTTGCAAATACACTTCAGGCATTGAAAAACTCAAGTAGATATAACGGTGTTAGATAGAGGTCCTTAACGGAATAATTTAATAGACGAATCCCTTAACTGGAAAAAAGATTATAGTATAGGTCCTTTTCTTACCCATAACTCGTTGTTTTTATAAGGTGTTGCATAGGGGGATTTACTTTTAATAGTTATATATTGATTAGAATAAAACCTAAGATGAATCTTGAAATCTTGAAAATAAAGATCGAGTCTTGCAAAAAGTTAATCTTAACTAATTATTAGAGAGTTTGTAAAGAGAGAAAACTAAGTCTAAACTAATCTAAGACCTAAACTAAAACCTAAAAAAACATAAAAAGCATTAGTGTTTCCTAATCCCGTTTTAAGTATTTATATAAAAACATCCAAAAAGCCATTCGGATTAATCAATTCGCGCATAAAAGACGGCCTAGCCGGCCGGCCGGCCGCCGGTCTGCCTGACCGACCGGTCTTCTCCAATTTGGTCGGGCTTCAACTTTTTCATTAAGGCCTCGAGATTCATTTGGGCCTTGATCCTTTGCGTCTTTTATTCTTATCCCGAGCTCCCGTATAAACTCGTGATTGGTCTTAAGGTCTCGGTACTCGTACGTGCTCCACTCGACTTGGGTTTTGGCTCAGGACCGCCAAAACCTGCAAAATATAAATAGGAACAACAGTACCGCAATAAAAAGCAAATAGCTCCTAAAATAATAATAAACTCGACTAAATTCAAGCTAAATGCAACTAAACCGGAGGCATATAATCTATATAAATAACATGCATTAATGGGGGTGTAGGCGAGCTAGGGGCGAGCTAAGGTGCGCGAGCAAGGAGGAAAATAGGCGTCCGCGGGACTGAAGCTATTCCGTGAGCAAGGGGCGGCCAGGAGGCAGCCAGGGGGCGACCAGCAGGCGGGCACAGCCTGTGTTTTTTGTGTTTTTCAATTCGTGCGCTTTTCGTGATTGCTTAGGACTTGATTTTTCAGCTTTAATGAGTCTAATTAAGCCCTAATTACTCATAAACCTCATAATATCCTGACCTTAAACAAAAACTCTCTTTTCTATCTCTTAATTCTCCATTAATTCTCATATAGTTCTCCATAAAAATTCATCAAAGTTTCATCCTTTCTAACCCTAATCCTATTTCTTTCATTGTTCTTCGGTAATTCTCCGAGTCTTGTTAGTATAGTTATTATTTTATGTGTTAGGATTTGTATGCTTTTATTTTATTCTTATTTTATGTTCATAATCAAAGGAGAAGGTGATCTCAATGAGGAGGACACGGTGTTCATCGACGAGGAGGAAGAATAGTTAATATTGGTGCTTGGAAAAGGTAACTAGGTGTAGCCCTAGCCGTATTTTGACTTGTTTGAGGCTCTTAGAGTTTGTTTAGGTTGTTGTTATTGAATATATGGGTGTAAAGATGCGAACTTTGGCTTGTTTGAATGGTTTATGATTGATTGTTATTGAAATTGGAGTCGGCCTCATACTTATGAGTCTAGAAGCATGTCTTGAGGTGTTTGAGCACATGTATGATGTTTGCGGTGATGTTAAAGTACCTAAAGGTGCTAACTTGAGTTGGGTTAATAGCTTATTAGTTAAGGTAATTTATGAGTTATTATGCTTATTACTCCATATTCAGCTTGTTATTGCATCGTTGATTATAACTATTGTTAAGAATGGATATAAGTTGGTTAGACTTGATGGTGTTGAGTAAAGAACTGTTAAAATTGATGATTGTATGAGTTCAGCTCACGTTTAACTGGCTTATTTGTATGCTTGACATGAGTGTGCGTACGGGTACTGTTTGACACGTACATGAGGAGCTACGACGTCCTTCTTGGACGGATACCGCCCTTTGGGCCCTCGGCTGTTCTTGTTGTTTAGGATAAGAGCTCCTCTGGGTTCTCAACCGTTCTTGTTGCTCGGGTTAGAGGCTATGGTTATATTGATTATTATGTCATCACCGTTCTTGTTGTTCGGTGGGATTTGGCCAAATTTAGACAGTTGTGTTGGAACTTCTTGTTGTTGTTCCGCCATAGGGTTTGGATGATTCTTGTTGCTTCATCCGGGGTGATTCTTATTGTTTCACCCAGTGCTCTGTGCTTACTCATGCATTTTCTTGTTGTTTGTTGAGTTGACAGTTGGTTGAGTTGGTTAATTAAAATGAGTTAGCTTGAGATTACTTTATACATATTGTATGTATGAGTTGTATGCTTGTGAATTTGGTTGCACTCTAAATATTGGCCATAGGTCAAGTGAGATATATGTTGTATTGTGGTCTATATCGGTTATGTTGAAATATGACTGGGAGCACCTAGTTACTCCCCACTGACTGTGGCTGTTGCATTCTTTTGCGGCAGTTGTGCGCGGGAATGGGATGAGTCGCGAGAAGCCATGTGAGGATGACCCCGTAGTTAGCTCAGATGATGTTTAGACTTTATTTACATGAGACTTGTTTCGGTTTACTTTTAAACCCATGTTTTGGTATACTTTGTATGGGTATTTATTCCCGCTCGTTTGGACCTTAAGGTCTAGCCCATTTGTTTGCCTGTTAGTTAGTGGCGATCCGGATTCCACGGTGTTTCCGCCATCGTGGCTCGCTTTTTTTTTTTTTTTTTTTTTTTTTTTTTCGAATTTTTCTAATTTTTTTTTTTATAAAACCTTTTAATTCGTATTTTATTATCTTTAAATAATCCGGGTTGTTACATACAATGTAGCATATACATAACTCTCAATCTACATGATTACAATTAAATAGTTTTAGACTTTAGTAAATACGGAAAAGTCATTAGTTCATTGTTCGACATTATCATCTGTATTGACTATCTTTTTGTACTTATTTTCAGATTAGTAATGATAATATTAATAATTTGTGTAATTTATATTTTTCAGGATAATGTCACAACATTTAATGTATCTTTATAGTGGCGGTCGACCCAAAAAAACAAATATGACAACATAACATAATTGAGATTAAAGTAATTATCCATATTAGCGATTTAGTATGTTTTATTTCGTCAACACAACTTTAAAGTATTATTATCATTATTTCCTTGTGCTAAATTACACGAATAACAATTGTATGATAGTGTCACTAGTGAAAGCAATTGTATTAGTAACAATATTAACAACGTGGATAGTGATATTGATAGTGGTAACAGTATAATAATAATTAATAATAGTATAACGGTAGTAGTTAAATTAATAATACCAACAGAAATAATGAAATTAATAATAGTAAGTGTGAGAATAGAGATTACAATTCAAATGATTTGGTAAGAAATCTTAGTAAATTACGGAGTATAATTCAAATGACTCATTTTTCAATAAAATACAAATTGAGTTAATGCTTTTGATTTTTTTAGGGCTTAATATTTACATTTTAGATAAATTATTATATTAAATATAATATAAAATTATATTATAATTGATAAATATATAAATTAGACAAATATATACAAATTATATGGAATATTTTATACAAGAAAATTTTTAAAAGATAATTGCAGATGGCTCGGGCGGGGCCGGGCAAGCAAACTAGTAAATATTAAAACTCGATTGAATCGTAGTAATAAATGATGTGGCCGGATTTCGCATGGGATCTAAACTAATACTCACTTTGTCTCGGTCGATTGTTTACATTTGCCTTTTGGACATGCACTATTAAAAAAAAAAAAAAATCATCTAAAAAATCTCAAATATATATGTCACATAAAATATAGCCATGTGATATATTGTTAGATTTGCCTCCATTTGCACACTAGTCTTATGCTCGTGCAAATTGCACGGGTATGTTCTCTATCACGTTTAAGTATGACCATACGAATAATGAATGCGTTGTACAATAGTTTTAATAAAAATGTCCTTTAAAATGATCATAGGTGTTCGAGGTGATTTTCTCACACGGTTCGATTAAGTGATGTGGATCTACTAGTACTATCCTTTAAGTCGTTTTTAGTGTTGATTTATGTGATTGAGTTTAAACGTATAAAAGATAACAAAAATCGAACAAGACACACGATATGTTACGTGGGAAAAACCCTTAAAAGTTAAGGGAGAAACCACGGGCGCCAAGCCAGGAGAGGATCTTCACTAGTTCTGGAATAATAGGTACAGAGTCTGGACCAACTGGTACAGGATTTAACAAAGGCGTAAAATAATTATGGAATGTTTAATTGCTTGTGATTTGCGTAGAATGTTGTGTAGTTGAGTAGTGTGTCTTCTGATCCCCCTCTCTCTTCTGAAATCTCGTTCTTTTATAGCGTCCTTGGCTCCAACGTTCACTTCCACCCTTGTAGGTAACTTCTTCCCCTTTCTTCTCCAGCCGCTCCTATCTTTCAGGCCTTACTTCTGTTCCTTGACCAAGTCTTCCAACGTCCTCTTCTAGGGTTGCTGTTGTGTCTTTGGGCTTTGTTATTTGGTGTTTACTTCTTTTTGTTGGGCTTGGCCCATCTTGACTTTTCCTCTCCTGACCTGCACCTTTGCTTTGTCTGTACTGTCTGGTGCTGGCTGTACGTTCTGGACCTGATCATGGATCCTGTACCTGTCGAGGCCCCTGGACCAGCCTGGTTTTCTGGTCCCAACAGTTTGTCCCCCATCTCCTTGCCCTTCAGTTCAGAACTGGGGGGTAGGAGATGCTTCCGTTCTTCTTTCCTGGCCCAGGGCTGAGCCTGGTCCAGGCTTCTTCTGTTTTGCTGTGCGTCTGGTCCTGGGTCCTGCACTTTGTAATTAATGTGGTAGTTGTCTTTTCGTGGGAGTTGCGCCCTATTTTGGCGCTCAATGCACTGCACATCAGTCGTGGGTCACATCAAGTCACTTCGCGCGCTTATTTTTGTAAAAACCATCCAACTTCTTTTTGTTCCTTCTATATATACCCTTGTTTTTTGTTTCTTTCTCTCTCTATCTCGCTCTTTTCTCTGATTTCATTTGTTTTGTAACCTAAAATCCTTCGAAAAACCCCAAATCGATTTGCAAAAACCCTAGCTTTCTTTCTTCTTCTCTGATCATGGCTCGAAACGACACTAGTCCTTCCACAGCGACTTCCTATTCTTATGGCGACTCCACTTTTCAAGCTACAGACTTGATTAAAGACATCAACATCTACCCCAACTTGCTCGCCCAAGGGGTAGAAGCGAGGCTTAAAACTGAGGGAAAGATCCCCGAAAGCACCGAGGTTTGGGCCCCTGACACTAAAGATGTCAGGGTGGACTGGGTAAGTCCCGGTTAGTTTTCAATCTTTGAGTCTTCTTTCAGGTTTGGGGCTTCCTTCCCGCTTTGTCCATTAATGAGCGCCTTCTTGGGTACTGTGCAAGTACCACCCTGTCAGGTCATGCCTTCTGTTTGGCGATTGATCCATGGGATTGATTCTCTTTGCCGGAGGTACGGGGTTGAGATCCAGTTGGCTGACATAAGAAATACTTACCGCTTGCGTATGCATAAGAAGAGGAGGGTTCATTTTCGTTTGAGGGACAAGTGCCAGCCTCTCTTGGGCCACCTAGACGTAGGCGACGAGAGGAACTGGACTAGCTATTACATGTTTATCAGGAGCAAGTCCTTGGGCCATAATGTCTGGGCGCCTGAGTTTTCTTTGAAGGGGACTGGTATGTGTCCTTTTGAATTTCTGTCCATTTTGTCTTTGCATGAGTATCTCTGCCTTTTGCTTAATTTTGTTGTGGGTTTGGTTTGCAGTTTCTGACTGGGTCCCCACTCCTGACGACCCTGAGTCCAGGAGGAGGATTGAGGCGTTCCTAAGGCTGCCTGCTGATAAGAGGGCCTGGCCCAAGTGCATGCGTCCTGATGACGATGATGATGATGATGTAGTTGAAGTTGTTGCTTCCCCAGAGGAGGAAGGGGATGGAGATGACGATGAAGACGGCGAGAGTGACGACGAGGAAAGGACTGAGGATGATGAAGTTGATCAGGAGGTTGTGCCTGTCCAAGGTGAGAGACCTGTAGGTGAGGTTGCCGGTGGAAGTGGTGTGGGTGTACTTGATCAGACGCCTATTCATGTGACCCCCTTGAGCTCTATACCTGCTAGTACTGCTGGCCATGTCTGCTAGCCTTGGCTCCACTGTGCCGATCTTAGAGAGTGGCAGGGGTAAGGCTGAAATTGAGAATGAGGCGCTTCGCTCTTCCCTTGAGACCAGCAAGAAAGAACTGGAGGGTGTCCGTTCCCGTTGTGAGAAGCTGGCTGCCAAGGACAAAACCCACTTCAAGAGGATCCAGCAGCAAGACGAGCGTATTGCCAAACTGAACAAGGAGCTTGAGGGGCTGCTGGAATGCAGAGCTGGCTGACCTGAGTGTATACTACACACTTCGCACCCGGATTGAAATGATGAATGCTAGTCCTGAAGCTCGTGCCACCTGGGATTTGCCTGCGGAAATTGCTACATTCAAGCAGCTATTTCCTGGGGAGTCGATTTCGAGCAGTGAAGTATCTTGATTCTTAATCAGTGCGAGGGGATTCTGCTGGTGCAGGAGCTGGGGTTGACACTGCTGGGCCCACCAATGCTGGTCCTGCAGTGATCATCTTGAGCATCTGGTGAGTCGATGAATGGCCCAATTTGTTGGTGTTTTTTGAACAATCTTTGAATTTGCCAGGGGGGGAATGTCCCCTGTAGATATTTGGCCTGTAATTACTTAGACTTGTTTTTTGTTTAGAACTTTGGTCTTGATTCCTGTGCCCATGCACAGGCATGGGTTGACTTTTTAGGTCTTGACTTTTGACATCCTTTTGCTATGCTATGTTATGTTATGTTTTGTTATGTTTTGTCTTTGTTATGATGCGCATATAATTTGTTGTGAATTTGTGAAGTAGCATGCATGCGTTTGATAGTTTAGGCGACTTACACTTTGGGGCTCCCTTTACGGACATTACTCCCTGTCCCGTTGTTGCAGTCGTACTGGCGCTGGGGCCCTTCTTTGCTTTGTTTTTGTTTTTGTATTTGGTTCTGGTCTGGTCCAGACGTCTGTTCTGCCTTGTCTGCACAGGAAGAGGGTCAGGACTGACCGTTGGCGTCAGCCAACGGCCCTCCGACGCTCAAGTCAGTATAGTTATATAGGATAATCTGTAAAGGAAAAGTTTTGAGTTATGTGGGTTACCAGATGTCTTGGTCCAGGACACTTTACATGTGATAGAGCTTGAGGTGGAGTGTATTCCAGGGTCTAGGGATCATGTCTCCTTCCAGAGTTTGTAGTCTGTAGGAGCCCTTCCCTACTGCTGAATCAATAAGGTATGGACCTTCCCAGGTTGGGGCCAACTTGCCTGCAGCTTTGTCCCTTGTGTTCTGAAATACCTTTCTCAGGACCAGATCTCCAGTCCTGAACATTCGTACCCTCACATTCTTGTTGTAGCTTCTGGCCACAGATTGTTGGTATGCTGCTGTTGGGCCCAAATTTCACAGCCCAGATTTGGCCCAGACAGCGACAGCAGCAAAGGCACCGCAGGACCACTGGCGGGACTCCTGGCGACCAGGATCCTCAGGAGTCCCACCAACGGATCTATGCGAAATTAAAACGGATAATTAAGGCAGTTGCGAGAATGGGGGAGGCGTTACAATGAAAGGAGCAAATCAAGCCTATCACTAGGGAAGCATAACGGCTAAGAATGGAGAAGAAATAGGAGGAAAATCAGCAAGGATACAAGTATAAAAAGAAGAGATAGGGTTCAAGAAAAGACATTCAACGCTCAACAATTACACTACAGCAGGCCAAAGCACTCTAAACACTCTAAACACATTTTTTCTGCAACTCTTAGCTTTATTCAGCAAATATTGTATCAAATAAGCGTGCCTGAGCACCCTAAACCTTGTAATCCCCTTTTTGAATAGTGGATAATTGGTGGGACAAGAGCTTCCCCCCGCGGTCGTTTCCCACATCGGGTTTTCCGCGTAACCAAAAAACTCTCGTGTCTCGTTTCATTTTCGTCATTGCTTTCCTTTGCGTTTCATTTACAATTCTTAGTTTGGTATACAATAAGGTCGCTTGTTGGGCCCAAATTTTCCGGCCCAGTTTGGGCCCTGTCAGCCAAGAAGATACCTTTGCTCAGGGACCACGAGCATCGCAGGCCCTGGCGAGATCTAGAGTATTTCGAGGGTCCAGGCGGCACGCAGAACCACGACCACGCAAGACCCTCCAGAGTTTCACTCCAGCCCAGACCCCGAACATTTCAGACCCTGGCAGGACCTGGCAGGACCGGGCACAGGACCCTCAGGAGTCCCACCAACGGATCTATCTCAATTGTAACGGAAAGTCAAAGCAGTTGCGAGAAAGGGGGAAGCTATCCAACGGAAGGAGCAATTAAAGCCTATTTAATAGGGGCCACGGCGATTATGGAAGGGGAATACTAGGAGAAAAATCAGCAAGATTACAACTATAAAAGGCCAGCTAGGGTTCAAGACAAGGGAGGATTGATCATTCCACATTCAACAACTATACTACAACAATCAACATCCAGCAACTATTCTACAGCACACCAAAACACACTTATATATTTTCTTCAAACACTTAGCATTTTCCAGCATACTTTGTACTAGATTACGTGCCTTAGCACCCCAAATCTTGTATTCCTTCTTTGAATAGTGGATAGTTGGTGGGACAAGAGCTTCCCCCCGCGGTCGTTTCCCACATCGGGTTTTCCGCGTAACCAAAAAACCTTTGTGTCTCATTTCGTTCTCGTCATTTCTTTTCCTTAAGTTTTCGTTTACAAGTCTTAGTTTGGCATACGATAAGGTCGCTTTAACCCTAACTCAATAAATTAAGCTTTGGTAAATTTTTTGCCGAAACATTTGGCGCCGTCTGTGGGGAATAGCGATCATCTTTTGTAGCCAAACATCGTCCTCGTCGTTAACCAAGCATGGTGCCAAGCGTCGGTCAGGGCTCCACCAGCATGCAGGGGGCAACTTCAGCAGGACGCTATCTTAAGGTGCCCTCAGGAGCCTCCGCAGGAGCCAGATCTGGAGGTCCAGGAGCCAGTAGGAGCATCCCCAGGAGTTGGTCACCAGGATAGATCTTGAAGCCGCAACTACTACTCTAGTGACTTCTCCGAATCGAGGATCCCTCATTGTCAACCCTTCGCTCAGCCTCGAGAGCCACCAACCACACTTAGGTTACCTTTTGTCTAATAACCTGTTCGGACCAAATTTCTCTTTTTCGACAGGTACACCTGAACCAAGCCCTACGGCAGATCCTCCTCCCAGTAAGGCTCAGGCTCCTGCCAGGTCCCTCTCAGGACCCTGACAGGATCCTGTCAGGCCCCTCCCAGCGCTCTTTTAGCCGTTTTGCATGGCCTCCACATTCATAAATGCGGAAACCATGCAGGGGGCAAGGACATGCAACAAAATTACTACTCGCCAGCTTGGTACTGCACCTGAAAACGGTGTTTCATTTTGAGGGCCTCGGCGCCCACCTTAACGTTATGTCCTCAATAGGTTTATTCGTTTTATTTTTTTTAATCCGTATGTTGTTTTTTCCGCTTTAAAGGTTTCATTCTCTTCCTAGGTTGCAAATCTTTCTTATGTTCTTCCTTAAAAACCTTTAATTTACCCTTTCAATCGTTTTAAAAAGTTATTTTGCGCTTCGCTGCTGAGGAACCCTGAGGATCCTGAGATCTGAGGACCCTGATGTACTCTCAGGATCCTGGCACGGCCTCATCATTCTAAGGTACCCCCAGCAGGTTTTGTTGGCTATTCCTTCGTGAAAATTCTTTAATCTGCTCCGAATCGTTTTTAAAGTATTTCTACAATTTACATTTGTGATTTGTTAAAAACCCTTTATCCTTTTTTTTAAAAAAAAAAAAAAAATTTTTAAAACTCATTTTTATATACAAAAATACTTGAGTTCGTTCTGAAAGAGCTTCCGAAGCTACATTCCTTCACAAGGTATCGACCCCTGGGGTCACGAGGGGCGCCTCTACGTAAATACCCTCCTTGAGAGGAAGTCGTGCGTGTGGCAACGGGTATAAACATGAACCCAGGGTATAAACATGAACCCACTTGGACATCTCAGATTCCAGGCCACCACAGTCACCCCTACGGGGCTCGGCATTGGGTATAAACATGAACCCACTTGGACATCTCAGATTCTCGGCCGGCACTAAGTCGACTCTAAAAGCATGCATACAAAACAGATACGCGCGATACAAACGAACGAACGAACGTATTAAAGCATGGTTGGCCACCATGACTTTCCATCGTCATACTCAAGGTCCCTTGCAGCAAAGGACCCTGAGCGCAAACCTCCAGCAAAAGATAATGTTTAAGTACAAGCGTCCAAGACAAGTACGCAACCCCAAAATAACAGTTCTGAACTCAAGTCTTAAACTAACCGATTGATTACAGCGTCGCAGGAAGCTACTCTTGTTTATCAGGTACCTTAGCAGAGGCGTCCAAAGTGGAAGCATCCTCAGCAGATGCGGCATGCTCCTCGTCATCAGAATCCTCGTCATCGGGGCCATATGTTTAGCAGGAAGGGAAAATTCGCCTAATAAGCTTGATAGATTATTCACATGTTTTGAGTTGCAGTAGCTAGGTGTATTTAGTTGATCCATGTTTACATTGTCGCTTTCACCCCTGCGGTATTGTTTCCTCTGTTTCAAGTCCCTCAATCGCTACAGCATCCTCGGCAGGCGCCTCAGCTGTCCCTGGCCCATATAGTCGGGGGCATCAGGAACGACCCAAGTACTTGCAGCAGCTCTTTCGCCATATCAGCAACCTCCGCTCAGCGTCATTGGTGCCTACCCAAGAAGGGAAAAGAAAACAGTCCGCCAATCCACCAAGTATCGAGCACGAACAAAATCGAAGCAACCGAAGCACGTCCAAAGTTGAAATATGAAGGAGTCGCGCGAAGCAATCTGAGAATGAAAATTCCTGCTTAGACTTCGAGATATCCTGAGCAGAAATTTTGGGGGCAAATGTTGGGCCCAAATTTTCCGGCCCAGTTTGGGCCCTGTCAGCAGCAGTACCTTGCTCAGGACCCTGAGCATCGCAGGGCCCTGGGCAGGATCTAGAGTATTTCGAGGGTCCAGACGGCACAGAACCCTGACCACGCAAGACCCTCCAGGAGCCCCACCTAGCCCAGGACCCTGAACATTTCAGGACCCTGGGCAGGACCCTGGGCAGGACCCCGGGCACAGGACCCTCAGGAGTCCCACCAACGGATCTATCTCAATTGTAACGGAAAGTCAAAGCAGTTGCGAGAAAGGGGGAAGCTATCCAACGGAAGGAGCAATTAAAGCCTATTTAATAGGGGGCCACGACAGTTATGGAAGGGGGAATACTAGGAGAAAAATCAGCAAGATTACAACTATAAAAGGCCAGCTAGGGTTCAAGACAAGGGAGGATTGATCATTCCACATTCAACAACTATACTACAACAATCAACATCCAGCAACTATTCTACAGCACACCAAAACACACTTATATATTTTCTTCAAACACTTAGCATTTTCCAGCATACTTTGTACTAGATTACGTGCCTTAGCACCCCAAATCTTGTATTCCTTCTTTGAATAGTGGATAGTTGGTGGGACAAGAGCTTCCCCCCGCGGTCGTTTCCCACATCGGGTTTTCCGCGTAACCAAAAAACCTTTGTGTCTCATTTCGTTCTCGTCATTTCTTTTCCTTAAGTTTTCGTTTACAAGTCTTAGTTTGGCATACGATAAGGTCGCTTTAACCCTAACTCAATAAATTAAGCTTTGGTAAATTTTTTGCCGAAACATTTGGCGCCGTCTGTGGGGAATAGCGATCATCTTTTGTAGCCAAACATCGTCCTCGTCGTTAACCAAGCATGGTGCCAAGCGTCGGTCAGGGCTCCACCAGCATGCAGGGGGCAACTTCAGCAGGACGCTATCTTAAGGTGCCCTCAGGAGCCTCCGCAGGAGCCAGATCTGGAGGTCCAGGAGCCAGTAGGAGCATCCCCAGGAGTTGGTCACCAGGATAGATCTTGAAGCCGCAACTACTACTCTAGTGACTTCTCCGAATCGAGGATCCCTCATTGTCAACCCTTCGCTCAGCCTCGAGAGCCACCAACCACACTTAGGTTACCTTTTGTCTAATAACCTGTTCGGACCAAATTTCTCTTTTTCGACAGGTACACCTGAACCAAGCCCTACGGCAGATCCTCCTCCCAGTAAGGCTCAGGCTCCTGCCAGGTCCCTCTCAGGACCCTGACAGGATCCTGTCAGGCCCCTCCCAGCGCTCTTTTAGCCGTTTTGCATGGCCTCCACATTCATAAATGCGGAAACCATGCAGGGGGCAAGGACATGCAACAAAATTACTACTCGCCAGCTTGGTACTGCACCTGAAAACGGTGTTTCATTTTGAGGGCCTCGGCGCCCACCTTAACGTTATGTCCTCAATAGGTTTATTCGTTTTATTTTTTTTAATCCGTATGTTGTTTTTTCCGCTTTAAAGGTTTCATTCTCTTCCTAGGTTGCAAATCTTTCTTATGTTCTTCCTTAAAAACCTTTAATTTACCCTTTCAATCGTTTTAAAAAGTTATTTTGCGCTTCGCTGCTGAGGAACCCTGAGGATCCTGAGATCTGAGGACCCTGATGTACTCTCAGGATCCTGGCACGGCCTCATAATTCTGAGGTACCTCCAGCAGGTTTTGTTGGCTATTCCTTCGTGAAAATTCTTTAATCTGCTCCGAATCGTTTTTAAAGTATTTCTACAATTTACATTTGTGATTTGTTAAAAACCCTTTATCCTTTTTTTTAAAAAAAAAAAAAATTTTTAAAACTCATTTTTATATACAAAAATACTTGAGTTCGTTCTGAAAGAGCTTCCGAAGCTACATTCCTTCACAAGGTATCGACCCCTGGGGTCACGAGGGGCGCCTCTACGTAAATACCCTCCTTGATAGGAAGTCGTGCGTGTGGCAACGGGTATAAACATGAACCCAGGGTATAAACATGAACCCACTTGGACATCTCAGATTCCAGGCCACCACAGTCACCCCTACGGGGCTCGGCATCGGGTATAAACATGAACCCACTTGGACATCTCAGATTCTCGGCCGGCACTAAGTCGACTCTAAAAGCATGCATACAAAACAGATACGCGCGATACAAACGAACGAGCGAGCGTGTTAAAGCATGGTTGGCCACCATGACTTTCCATCGTCATACTCAAGGTCCCTTGCAGCAAAGGACCCTGAGCGCAAACCTCCAGCAAAAGATAATGTTTAAGTACAAGCGTCCAAGACAGGTACGCCACCCCAAAATGATTACGAACTCAAGTCTTACACTAACCGATTGATTACAGCGTCGCAGGAAGCTACTCTTGTTTATCAGGTACCTTAGCAGAGGCGTCCAAAGTGGAAGCATCCTCAGCAGATGCGGCATGCTCCTCGTCATCAGAATCCTCGTCATCGGGGCCATATGTTTAGCAGGAAGGGAAAATTCGCCTAATAAGCTTGATAGATTATTCACATGTTTCGAGTTGCAGTAGCTAGGTGTATTTAGTTGATCCATGTTTACATTGTCGCTTTCACCCCTGCGGTATTGTTTCCTCTGTTTCAAGTCCCTCAATCGCTACAGCATCCTCGGCAGGCGCCTCAGCTGTCCCTGGCCCATATAGTCGGGGGCATCAGGAACGACCCAAGTACTTGCAGCAGCTCTTTCGCCATATCAGCAACCTCCGCTCAGCGTCATTGGTGCCTACCCAAGAAGGGAAAAGAAAACAGTCCGCCAATCCACCAAGTATCGAGCACGAACAAAATCGAAGCAACCGAAGCACGTCCAAAGTTGAAATATGAAGGAGTCGCGCGAAGCAATCTGAGAATGAAAATTCCTGCTCAGACTTCGAGATATCCTGAGCAGAAATTTTGGGGGCAAATGTTGGGCCCAAATTTTCCGGCCCAGTTTGGGCCCTGTCAGCAGCAGTACCTTGCTCAGGACCCTGAGCATCGCAGGGCCCTGGGCAGGATCTAGAGTATTTCGAGGGTCCAGACGGCACAGAACCCTGACCACGCAAGACCCTCCAGGAGCCCCACCTAGCCCAGGACCCTGAACATTTCAGGACCCTGGGCAGGACCCTGGGCAGGACCCTGGGCACAGGACCCTCAGGAGTCTCACCAACGGATCTATCTCAATTGTAACGGAAAGTCAAAGCAGTTGCGAGAAAGGGGGAAGCTATCCAACGGAAGGAGCAATTAAAGCCTATTTAATAGGGGGCCACGACAGTTATGGAAGGGGGAATACTAGGAGAAAAATCAGCAAGATTACAACTATAAAAGGCCAGCTAGGGTTCAAGACAAGGGAGGATTGATCATTCCACATTCAACAACTATACTACAACAATCAACATCCAGCAACTATTCTACAGCACACCAAAACACACTTATATATTTTCTTCAAACACTTAGCATTTTCCAGCATACTTTGTACTAGATTACGTGCCTTAGCACCCCAAATCTTGTATTCCTTCTTTGAATAGTGGATAGTTGGTGGGACAAGAGCTTCCCCCCGCGGTCGTTTCCCACATCGGGTTTTCCGCGTAACCAAAAAACCTTTGTGTCTCATTTCGTTCTCGTCATTTCTTTTCCTTAAGTTTTCGTTTACAAGTCTTAGTTTGGCATACGATAAGGTCGCTTTAACCCTAACTCAATAAATTAAGCTTTGGTAAATTTTTTGCCGAAACATCGCTTTAACCCCAATCATAATAAATCAATACTTGGTAAATTTTTTGCCAAAACATTTGGCGCCGTCTGTGGGGAATTGCGATCATCTTTGTAGCCAAATTCATTCCCTCATCTAACAATCATGTCAAGCAACGCCAGTCAAGGATCGACCAGCGCACCGGTGGTGTCCAGCGCGAACTTCAGCAACGGTCTCAGGGTCCTCAACTGCCTTGGTTCCCACAACTAGGATGGTGACCACATCCGCAGCCGCTGCCCAGCCAGGACGCGTCTCAGGGGTCCCAAGGTCACCTTCTTCAGCGTCCAGAGGATCCCCACCAGCCAGCACTGGGGGACTAGGGATGCCCTCGGGATGGCTGCCAGAGTCCACAGGAGGCCCTCAGGGACGAGCCAGCGCACAGCCTCTGGACCCACTCCACACCCTCATGAGGAGCATGGAGTCCCTGTCCAGAGTTATGGATCAAGTACGCAGAGGGGGCGAGGAAACAGCTAGGAGGCTACAGGCTCTGGAGTCCAAGGTCCAGCGAGGGGGCAACGGGGCAGCACCTTCAGGAACCAGTCATGAAAGCGCCGGCCCCAGCAGCAGGAGGATCCTCAGAGTCGTGACCCAACCGACCTGGGGGAGAGTCTCAAAGATCTCGCTGCTCCAGACTCGAATTGTGGCTATCGACACTTCCTCGAGCCTTGGCAACCATCGCCCAAGCCAGGTAACCGGCGTCCAAAGAACTTGTTTGAACTAATATCCCTTTGGACGGGAACCCGGTCTGAGAACCTGGAAGGAGTGACTACCGGATCAGTCGTGACTGCGTCACCGCTGTTTGCAGACCCAGTTCATCATGACGCCAGGGCCCTGGCAGGTGTAGGGCTCAACCGCGCCGTGGAGCAGCAGTTGCAGGAGCTGAGGAGCATGATCACTAAGATACCAGGAGTACCCAGGCCGCTGGAGAGAGCAGCAGTGGACAGTTACGCAGACTCGCCTTTTGTGGACGGCATCTCTCATACTCATGTCCCGAAGGGTTTTAGCCCTCCTACCATGACGCTGTACGATGGGACCTCAGATCCACAGGACCATGTGAACCAGTACAAGCAGAAGATGATGGTGGTCACGGCAACGGGGGCCTGAAGGAGGCTTGCATGTGCAAGGTCTTTGGCTCCACTCTCGCAGGGGCAGCTCTGGAATGGTTCGTCAGCCTCCCAAATCGGTCCATCACCTCGTCATTTGGATCGTCAACGCCTTTGGTCGGCGGTTGCCACAGCAGAAGCGGAAGGCATCAAATGACTGCACCGCAGTGCGTAAAATGGGGAAACAACAAGGGACTTCCTTAACCGCTTTAACAAAGAAAAGATCTCCATCCCGCGCTGCGACGTCGCAACCGCCATAGAAGCCTTCTGCCAAGGGCTCAAGGAGGACTCAGACCTCTACAGGGACCTGACAAAGTATCCATGCCAAACGTTCGAGGATGCGCAAGCAAAAGCTCTAGCCGCCATCAGGCTCGAGGAAGATGCAGCATCTAGGAAGAGGACTCACAGCAGCCCTCCCAGGAAGATCACTAGCGACCGCAGGAACGAGAGGTCCAGACCGTACCAAAAGCCCTCAGTCAACAAAGTCTCAGGAGCCACAGACTGGAGGGGACGCCAAGATCTTCCACCCAAGGTAAGTGAGTACAAATTTATTACCGATACTGACGGGCTGCTCAAACATTTGCAGGACCTTGGAGATAGAGTCAGGTGGCCACGAAAGAGCCCTGCCAACGGAGACTCCAGCAGAAAAGACTCGAGTAGGAAGTGTGCATTCCACGATGATATCGGCCATAACACCGAGGATTGCATAGCACTGAGGAGGGAGCTGAAGTACCTCCACGACAGGGGGCATCTTGACCACATTCTGCCAAGAGGCTCCAGGTCCGGCAAGGTGGGGTCCACAGATCAGCTCCTGCCGTCGCCACCTCCGCTGTATACAAAGATCGTGAACGTGATAACAGGAGGGTCGCAGCAAGGGAGAAAAGCCAGCATCCTCAGCCAGGGTGGCTCACCACACCGCCAAGCGATACGTTTGATTTAACAGACGGCCGAAAACACCGCTGAGGAACATCATGACGCCCTGATCATCACCCTGTCCATAGGGAATTGCTTGGTGAAGAGGATCCTGGTGGATACAGGAAGCTCAGTCAACCTGCTCATGTTGCACTCGCTGAGGGACATGGGCTTCAGCGAGAAGGACCTAGTGAAGAAAAAGGTTCCCCTGGTTGGCTTCAGCGGCGAAACAGCACACTCTTTGGGAGAGATCACCATCCCAAACTTCGCAGGGGGCATCAACAAACAGGTAAAGTATTTGGTTATCGATTGTCATTCATCTTACAACGTAATTCTTGGCAGGCCTTGGATTCACGAGATGAGAGCGGTGCCCTCAACATACCATCAGTGCGTCAAGTTCCCAACACCCTGGGGAGTGCAAGAAATCCGTGGTGATCAGGAGGCTGCGAAGGATTGCTACAGGGATGCTCTAAAACCAGCTGTTGTACCCCCGGAAGCATAGCAATTACAGAGAAAGCGCGCTGAGGAGATGTACCAGGAGCCAGAGTAGCCTGACCTGGACCAAGTAAACCTCGACGCGCGGCACCCAGAACGCACGGTCCTAATAGGATCTGACTGCACAGGTGATATTCGAACTAAACTTGTCAATTTGCTTAAAACTAACATGGATTGCTTCGCCTGGTCCCATGAAGATATGGTAGGAATAGACCCAAGTGTCATAACTCACCAGCTCAACGTGGACCCTGGCTACACCCCAGTCCAGCAGAGGAGGAGGAAGTATGCTCCAGAGCGCCACCAGATAATCAACCAGGAGGTAGAAAACCTGCTGAACGCCGGAAAGATCAGGGAGGTTAATTACCCGGAATGGCTCTCAAACGTGGTGGTAGTACCGAAAAAGAATGGAAAGTGGAGAGTGTGCATAGATTTCACGGACCTGAACAAAGCATGCCCCAAGGATCCATTCCCTTTGCCCCACATAGACGCAATGGTGGACGCTACAGCTGGGCATGAGATGCTGACATTCCTAGACGCCTGGAGCGGGTATAACCAGATCAGGATGCACCCCAAGGACCAGGAAAAGACACTGACCGGGGCGGAGAGAGGTATATACTGCTATAATGTTATGCCCTTCGGTCTGAAAAACGCAGGTTCCACCTACCAGAGGCTGGTGAACATGATGTTCAAGGACTTAATTGGGAAAACGATGGAAGTATACATAGACGACATGGTGGTCAAGTCCCTGAAGGCAGAACAACACGCTGAGGACCTGGCAGAAACTTTCGGGACCCTGAGGAAGTATCAGATGAAGCTCAACCCCCAGAAATGCACCTTTGGGGTTTCCTCTGGGAAATTCTTAGGATACATTGTGACGCAAAGGGGGATAGAGGCCAGTGTGGAGCAAATCAGGGCCCTGCTTCAGCTGGAGTCCCCAAAGCAGCCCAAAGACGTACAGAAGCTAACAGGAAGAGTGGCAGCGCTCAGCAGGTTCATATCACGGTCCTCGGAGAGGTGCAAACTGTTCTATAACCTGCTGAGGAAAAGCCAAAGATTTGAGTGGACGCCAGATCACGAGGCAGCCTTCCAGGAGCTGAAGAAGTACCTGGCAAAGACTTCGCCCTGCAAAGCCGGGACCTAAGGAACCCCTGTACTTGTATCTCGTCTGCAGGTAGGCTGTGAGTGCCGCGTCTTTGGTCGGGGAGCATGAGGATCCCTGAATGGGTCTATTATGTAAGCAAGTCTCTGCTCCCAGCAGAGACCAGGTACAATGAACTCGAAAAACTTGTCCTCGCGTTAGTTACAGCCTCATATAAGTTGCGTCCTTATTTCGAATCTCATATTATTACTGTGGTCACTAACTTCCCCATCAAGAATGTTTTGCGAAAACCTGAACTTTCAGGAAGAATGGTGAAATGGTCGGTGCACCTGAGTGGATATGATCTAAAGTACGAGCCCAGGAAAGCAATAAAGTCACAGGCCCTTGCAGATTTCATCTCCGAGTTCAGCCCTGCTCAGCAACCTGGAGTAGAGGAGGAGGCCCTGAGCGTGGAATCTAAAGGGCGAACAGGAACCTGGAAGCTGCACGTGGATAAAGCCTCCAACATGAGAGGCACTGGAGTTGGCTTGGTGTTGCAATCCTCGAAGGGGGACGTGATTGTACAGGCAGTGCGATGCGAATTCCGAGCAACCAACAACGAAGCAGAGTACGAGGCCTTGATACTAGGGCTGAAGTTGGCAAAGGACATGAGAATCAGGAATTTGGAGGTGTTCAGTGATTCACAACTCATCGTGAACCACATGAACGACACCTACGTCGCAAGGGATTCTAAAATGGTAGCATACCTCAAGGTGGCGAAAGAGTTGGTAGCAGAGTTCGACAGCATCCGGATAACCCAAGTTCCCAGGGACCAGAATGTGGAAGCTGACGCCCTTGCCTTGCTGGGGGCAACTTTCAAACCAGAAGAGATATCCAACGTGCCAATAGTACACATTCTGAGTCCGGCAATTGGAATTGTACTGAATCCTCCTGAGGAGGGGAAAGACTCTTATCTGCACCGGTCTTGGTCGTGGTTCGAGAAGCGGGGGACGCCACAGCAGGTACTCTGACTTGGACCAGACTGGAGAAAACCGTATATGGAATGGTTGCAGGAGGATAAGCTACCGGAAGCTAAAGGGGAAGCCAGGAGCCTAAGAATGAAAGCGTTAAGGTTTGTACTTATTGATGGGGTCCTCTTCAGGAAGTCACTCGCAGGACCCTACTTGCGGTGCCTGGGAGAACAGGAGGCTTTGGCTGTGATGTATGAAATCCACAGTGGCGACTGCGGAAATCATACAGGGGGCAGGAGCCTAGCCAATAAGGCGTTGCGGCAAGGTTACTATTGGCCCACTATGAGGAGGGATGCTGTGGAGTATACCAAGAAGTGTGATGCCTGCCAGCGACATGCACCAGTAAAGCACCAGCCTGGGGAGCCTTTGCACCCTATCATCTCCCCCTGGCCCTTCATGAAGTGGGGGATGTATATCGTAGGACCCCTGCCCAGGGCCCCAGGGAACAGGTTATACATGCTGGCAATGACGGATTATTTCTCAAAATGGATCGAAGCCGAGGCTTATGCGCAGGTGACTGAGCAACAGGTTATTTCGTTCATCAAACGTAACATTATTTGCAGGTTCGGAATCCCTTCAGAGATAATATGCGACAACGGGACCCAGTTTATATCCGGGAAAACGCAAGGCTTCTGTGGTGTATACAACATTACCCTGAGGAAGTCAGCACCCAGGTACCCTCAATCCAATGGGCAAGCAGAATCCAGCAACAAGATAGTAATGGACAACCTCAAGAAGAAGTTGGAGGAGATTGGGGGCAAATGGGCTGATGAGCTCCCTTTGGTGCTATGGGCAGACAGGACCACTCCTAAGGTGGCCACGGGCCAGACACCCTTCAGCCTGGTGTTTGGCGCTGAGGCCGTAATCCCGTCAGAAGTCAGGGTCCCCACGCTAAGATATGGGTGCCAAACGGAAGAGGGGAACCAGGCTGCTATGACAAGCTGCCTGGACACAGTGGATGAACTCAGGGAAAGCGCCAAGATCAGATTAGCGTCCTACAAGCAAGCAGTCGCCAAAAGCTACAGCAGGAGGGTACGAATCAGGACCCTGCAAGTAGGTGACCTGGTCCTCAGGAAGGTTTTTCAGAATACAAAGAACCAGCGAGCAGGAAAGTTTGCCTACAACTGGGAAGGTCCCTACCAGGTCGAGAGTGTCGTAGGGAGAGGAGCTTACAGGCTAATGACCCTGGAAGGGGAAATCATCCACAATCCGTGGAACATTCTTCATCTCAAAAAATATTATATTTAAAGGGCGCTCAGGGCCCTAGGGACTTCAAGGCTCCCAGCAACGTTTAAGGGCGCTCAAGGCCCAAGGGACTTCAAGGCTCCCAGCATCGTCACCCAGGTTCCTTTCGCCCCACCTGATTTACAAACGCCTGATTTGGAAGGCATCTAGTTTCTTTGTAAACTCGTTTCAAACTATTGTAAACCTATGTTATTCAAGAAAAGTTTCTTTTGGAAAGTTATTTAAACAAATTCCTTTGTCCCTTCAAAAACACTTTGCAAAACTTCTAAAAAACCGTTTATCTTCGAAATGTTAGGGCAAAAGCGAAATCTGGTTGGCCCCTACAATTATCCTCCTTAGAGAGGACTTCGTGCGCGTGGCGACAGGGGACGAACGTAACCCCGTTCCGGACATCTCAGATTCCAGGGCCACCAAGTCACCACTACGAGGCGCGGCATCGGGGATAAACATGACCCCACTTGGACTTAAGACTCCAGGCCGCCACTAAGTCGACTCTAAAAGCATGCATACAAAGTAAACGCGCGCGCTACAAACGAACGTAAGTGAAAGCATGGTTGACCACCATGATTTTCGATCATCATAACGCAAGGTCCCTCGCAGCGAAGGACCCTGAGCACATCAGTCTAGCAAAATATAAAGTTTAATTACAAGCGTCCATGATAGGCACGCTACCCCAAAATAGCAGTTCTAAACAAAGTTTTAAACTTAGCTGATTAATTACATGGTCGCAGGAATCTGTTCTTGTTCACCAGGCACTACAGCTCAGGCATCCAATGTAGGAACTTCCTCAACAGTGGCGCCCTATCCTCAAAGAAGAATTGCTCCAATGAGCCCTCAATGGCGGTGTCCTCCTCGGCGGAAGATTTCCACCCCCACCACCATCCGCTCCCTCAGCATGTCCACCTTCCTCTTCAGCAGGGTCAGCAGACGCAGCAGGCTCTTCATCATCAGAGTCCACAAAGCCCACCAGGACACTGAGGTCAGGAGGCTGAGGGAATGCAGCGTGGAAGTCAGCCTCCTCTTGCTCCAGGTCAAAGGAAGAAGCGCCACCAACCTGAATCGCCTTGAGGCACTTGATCTTTGCGTCCCAAGCAGCGTAAACAGCCACCTTCGCAAGAGTCTTCTTTAATTTGTGCTCAGAGGCCTCAAGCTCGGAGATTTTGCCGTCCAGCTTCCAGATGTCCTGCTCAGCGGCAACCCTCAGCCTGTTCGCCTCCTGAGCCGCAGCCAAAGCCTCATTCCTCTCCTGGTCAGCAGCGGCCCTCAGTTTGCTCGCTTCCTGGGCAGCCGCCTGCGCTTCGTCCCTTTCCTTGGTCAGCACGGACACCTCACCTTCGCCTTATGCGGCGGAAAAGCGCGTTGGCACTCGAAGCTTGAAGAGACTCAAACCTGTGGCGAAAGTGCAGCGCAGACTGAAGGGTCTGCAGATGACAGAGTGTTACAAAAACCTTTTAAAAAAAAAAAAAAAAAAAAGAAGGGAAAAGAGTGAGGAAGGGATCATTACATCAAAGGCAGACTCGCAATGTCCCTTGCCAACTGAGGAAGCCCCTTGGCCCTCCAGGACCTTCTTAGGGCCAGGAAGAAGAAACAAGTTCAAGTCAGGCCACATCGGAATCGAGCCGTCGAAGCCAAACCCAGGAGGGAGGGTAATGGTGGAGCCATCATCAGGAACTTCGATCGGAGCTTTGAAAGAACCAGGGGGACGCAGCTCAGGACCAGGCCCGGTCTTGTAGCAAAGTGCTGAGGGGGGCCTGGGGCTCTTGGCCTCTTTCTTCGGGGGTGGTGCCTTAGAGCTGGAGGAGGGTTGCTTCCTCTTCTTCGCCTGCATGAGGGAGTCCAGTACGTCGGTGTAACACCCCGTGTTAATTTAATTCAATAATTAGCCATCAATTT
Source organism: Dianthus caryophyllus (assembly GCA_023091065.1). Taxonomy (NCBI): domain Eukaryota; kingdom Viridiplantae; phylum Streptophyta; class Magnoliopsida; order Caryophyllales; family Caryophyllaceae; genus Dianthus; species Dianthus caryophyllus. The sequence continues at coordinate 14,351,407 of CM041519.1, read as the reverse complement.
CTAATTTCAAAGCTTAAGTTAAATCCTAACCTTTTATACTTCTAAAATCTCTATTTTTTGCAAAACTTTCGTTTTGTAAAATTTATCGACTTCTTTAAAACTTTTGAAAATTTTTGAATAATGAAATAAATATTTTAATCTTAGAATTCAAAAGTAGAAATATTTCGAAAAATAGTCAAACGCGCACACCTTGACTTTTATCGCTTTTGACACCCGACTTTTTAAAAAACTGATTAATTTCGTGAAAAGCATTTTATCATCAAAATATCACCTAAGAACCTTCTAAATGAGTCAAATGCATCAACTTGATTTTGATGTCATAAATCCAATTTAAATTAAACTTTATTTATTAAATAAAACTAACTTAACCTAATTCATTTAACCTAATTCTTTTACTAGCTTTTCCTCATTATTTTCTAAGTCAAAAAAACTCATCCATTTTGCTCCATTTGGCCGAGCTACCTTGCTCTCTTTTCTCCTTTGATTTTCTTCCATTTTATTACAAAAACCTCTAAAATAAAAACACTAATATTATTCTAATAACCTCTAGTATTATTTAGTTAATTAGTGGGTATTTGGAGCTTAATATTTACGGGTTTTAATTGAAGGTGAAGACGGGTTTGAGGGTGAAGCTTTGGATCTTGATAATATTCTTGACCCCGATAATCAATAACTTACCGATCAAGGTGACTAACTATGTCTTATATTATTCTCTTAGTAAATTAATTTGTTTTGTTATTATGTTTTTATGAATATGAAAATTATGTTAAATATGTTAAACATCACTTGTATGTGCTTGTATGTTTATGTGTTGTATAATAAAATGATAATAACTAAATAATATACTAAATAGATTATTGTAGTAATATTGTTCTAAGTTTAGTTAAATTAATTTTGAGCATTTTTAATTTATGTTCATATGATTTATATGTTTAGTTATGTTTTATTTGAGTAGTAATCATATATAAAAATTATGTGAAATATTAAAAATGAGTTTAAAGTGATTAAAAATGAAAAAATAAAAATTGTATGTTCATATATATGTCACACGACATATACCTTTTTTTTTACTAAGTTTTCACTTTTAATTTTTGTAAATAATATGTATTGTTAAGTTAGTATAAAATAGATGTTCCTATAAAAAAAAAAACTAAATTAGGAAAACAAATTATAAGTTATTAAAATCGAAAATGGTGTTCTTGAGTTTTATTAAGATCTTCATGTATGTTATTCTTACCTTCATGTTGATGTTCATCATTTATGTTCATTTTGAGTTTGTTTTAATTTATGTTTGTTAATAATTTGTGTTTATGTTTAGTTATTGTTTTATATATTGTTAGTCTTATAATATAAATCAACTTAAAACATTATAAATCATTTAGAATAAAAAGTTAGAAATTTAAAGTGTTGAAAAACACTATTCATAATTATAAATGAAATTTTTAGTAAATTTCATTTTAGTTTAAATCGTTTTAGTATAGTTAGAATAATTAAAATATAAAGACTTTAAGCTAAAAACCGATAAAATCAAAAAAATGAAAATTAGAACACACTACTACATTGCTACGGCATTTTGGACCATTTTGGGTCAAGAAATTGTTTTTATCACTTTTTAGTTTAATTGTTAAAATAATTTAATTAGTAGTTAATAAATTGAATTAAGAAATTAAAAGAAATAGAATTAATTTTGTATTATATATGTTCTACACGACATTTTAATTTTTGTTGACTAAATTTGACCAAAATGAAATTATCACTAAGTCACTAAAGTTAAATAGTAATTAGAATTGAATTTTTGTATAAATCGTTTTAATTATAAATGAATTATTATAAACCGATGAAAATATGTTAACCGTTATAAAAATGAATTAAATCGTGTGATACTACCTTTGTTATTGGATTATTGAATTTGGACATACGGATTATAAATGAATCATCCACGATACTATCACTAACTTAAATAAATAGACGACTAAATTTAACCGAGTCTTATTTTAAAATAAATATCATTGTTCACCTTTTATAAACCGAACTTAACGTTTTTAAAACTATGATTTTCGAATATTTTCATAAATGACTAAATACAAACTGAACTTAACATTTTTAAAACTAGACTTTAAAATATTTTCAAAAATCGCCTAAGTACAAAACGAACTTAACGACTTTAAAACTAGAAATCTATACTTAGGAAATAAACGATTTTGTTTTATACCTAAAATATCTAAGTATAAAAATGCGTATAAATACGATGAATAGTTAAATACGATGAATAGTTAAATACGATGAATAGTAAAATACGATGAATAGTAAAATACGATGAATAGTAAATACGATGAATAGTAAAATACGATGAATAGTTAATACGATGAATAGTGAATAGTGAATAGTGAAATATTAAAAATAATTAAAATTTTCACTAAGTATAGAGAATTGAAAATAAATAAGTAAATGACTTAAAGTGTTTGAAAAATATTTAAATAAAATTGGACATACTAATAAACATTTCGATATAGAAACTTAAAAATGTTACTCCCTCTATTCAAATCCATTGGCATCCCTTCCTTTTTCACATTTGCCGAGACGTATTTTCTAACGACAATATCTATAGTTCTAAATTGTATAAAAATGTAAAAATTTGATATTAATGTTGTATTTATGAAAACGAATAAAATCATATCTCACATGACTATATTTTTATTTATACATTACGAGTTATACCGAAGATTCTTCACCTATGTGAATAGTGTCAAAAAAGAAGGGATGCTAATGGATATGAATGGAGGGAGTAATAATTAACAACACTTCAAATAATAAACGAACGTGTTATGTGATCATATGAAACCTACAATTCAAATAAAACGTTTGACGCTGAGACTAGGAGAGTCTAGTAACATGTGATATGTAAATATCAAATAACTAATGAATATTGAGTAAGTTAAATAAAAGGTCAAGCTTGGGCCTCAGATAAAGGAACGTCAATCGTGAGTGAAGTGGGGTTAAGATAGTCTTGTAGCGGACGCCACTATCTCGACCTTATTGCGTGTGTCATCTCGAATAGTGTGGTATAGCCGGCAGTATTATGCTTTGTGCATCCTGCCCAAGCCGTTACGCCTTAAGTCGTATAGCCTGTTCCGTACAAGATAATGAAAAATTCAACTCTTAGTGGGTCAGGCTTTAGGAAATAGTCGTTTTATCCTGAGTTAAGGTGCTCTATGAACAGCATAGCCCACTCTTAAATTGGATACTAGTGTACATGTACTAGACTAGGGTTTTATTCCCCTATTTCGCTAAAGTTATCAGGGCCACCGTGACCTTATTGCGATTGTCATCTCACGGTTCTGTCTCCTTGCCGTGTTTCGTTCTTAGTGGGCGCGACACTAGCATTCGTTCTTACCACATGTACAGATCACTTGACGAGATTGTATCTGAAGTTCGAATCATTTCGAACACTAGAGGATGAGATGCAAGTATTATAGTATTCGGCGTGGTTTACGAGTCGAGTAAGCCTCTGCACTATGGAAGTGAGATGCAATCGATCAGAGTACAAAGGCCTACTCAGTGGTCAGGCTCGTAAGCAGTATGTGTTGTTTGTTATATGATTATTTGAGAATGAGTGCGTACCATCTTCGAAAACTAAAGACCACAACTTTCTGAATTGAATCGAGTCTGCATGAGGAGAATGATACGATATGTATGTTTGATTGCGATCCGATATCGCCTTGTAATGTTATTGAATTATTGTGATACTATTGCTATGCTATTATATGCTATTTGCCTTCCTAATTGAATATCATGTTTATATGATTTATCGCTTTAAATCGCATGCTTATTATTACTTATATGTCTATATATGCTATATGTAATAAGCATGTTTATGTTTTTATCATAATGTTATGTTTATAAAGCGATAATATTAAACCAAAGTAATTGAAATCGAGGGTAAGTATGAGCATAGCTAGTCACTGTCCGCTCAGCGGGCATCCCCCCCAACAGTTTATTGTGCAGGATAATCATGGACCGGAAGCTGGATTTTGGACGGGGCCATGCAATGCTTTTATGCTTTACTTTTAATCGTTTTTGAGAGATTTGTAATATATAACACTTTACTCTTTTAACTTCCGTATTTAGAGTTGTTCCATTCAACTCTTAAACGATGATGTAATATTTGGGTTATTTGTATAATTAATAACGCTGGTTTAAGACTTAATTAATTTCCGTCTTAGTAATTAAAGTCGACTAAAAACCAGGTTGTTACAGTCGGGGGCAGCAGATCCTGGGAACAGAGCGAAATCAGGAACAGACGAGCAAGGGAGGAGCTCAGGAAGCAAGCAAGGGGAGTCGAGAGTTTACTAGACGCCATGGCAAAGTTCAGTCTTTGGAGGCGAACGGCGGTGGGCGGCTTCGGGGTAGGCACGTGATGCACGAGGAACCGACCACAGGCTCGTCAGGGTATCGCTAGGAGGAGTGGTCGCTTTCGGGTTCTTGAGTGCTGCAGCAAAAGAAGGTTAAGGAGAGTAAGTAGAAAAGAAAACGTCACAAGCACAACAAAAGCGGCCAGGTACCTTTAGCGTCACCCCACTCATCCAACAGGTACTCAGGACGGGGGTTCATAGAGTCGATCTTCAAGAAGACGAAGCGGCGAAACCAACCATCGTCGTTCACCTTGCTAGAATCGATAAAAACGTTGCGGCCATCAGTCGCCCTCATAGTCACCTGGCCGTAACCGAGGTGCCGGCAAGAATACAGGCTCGCCGGATCCTCCAGCCCCAGTTTGATGCCAAGGCGCTCACTCACCACGCTCACGCCATACAGAACCCTCCAGGCCTGGGCGGAGAGTTGGGCAGGAGCAAGGGAGAACCAAAGGAGGAAGGCCTGGATCAAGCGAGGGAAGGGAAATTTCATGCCCAAGAAGAAAGGGTGCTCATAAAGAGCAGCCCACCCTGGACGAACAGCGTCGGCGAACTCGCCGGGAGCAGGGGCATGGAGAACCACATCCTCACACAGGCCCGCCAAGGATCTGAAAGCGGGAAGCTCATCCTCCGAGATCTCGGAATCACAGGAGTGCTTATCATCCAGAATATTCGCAGTGGGGAAGGCGACAAGAGGAACGGGACACGTTTGGGAACGAGTAGTCATGGGGAAGACAGAGGAGAAGAGTAAAAAGCAAGTGGAGATGGGAGGGTTACCTGGAAGCAGGAAACAAGGAAGATGGGGCGAGTTGCGAGAGAGGAGGAGTTGAAGGGAGGCGGAAAAAGTGAAGAATAGGGGTTGGAAGGTGAGAAGGGGGAAGTATTTATGAGGGGAGTTGTAAAGTGGGGGCATGTAATGTGACAAGACTCTTCAAGTCACGTCGTCTCTTGGAGGAAAAAATTCCCGCCCAAAACACATGCAGGACGTGGGCGGAAATTTTGGGGGCAAATGTTGGGCCCAAATTTCACAGCCCAGATTTGGCCCAGACAGCGACAGCAGCAAAGGCCTGGGCAGGACCCTGGGCAGGACCCTGGGCAGCCAGGATCCTCAGGAGTCCCACCAACGGATCTATGCGAAATTAAAACGGATAATTAAGGCAGTTGCGAGAATGGGGGATGCGTTACAATGAAAGGAGCAAATCAAGCCTATCACCAGGGAAGCATAACGGCTAAGAATGGAGAAGAAATAGGAGGAAAATCAGCAAGGATACAAGTATAAAAAGAAGAGCTAGGGTTCAAGAAAAGACATTCAACGCTCAACAATTACACTACAGCAGGCCAAAGCACTCTAAACACTCTAAACACATTTTTTCTGCAACTCTTAGCTTTATTCAGCAAATATTGTATCAAATAAGCGTGCCTGAGCACCCTAAACCTTGTAATCCCCTTTTTGAATAGTGGATAATTGGTGGGACAAGAGCTTCCTCATGATCGTTTCCCACATCTAAGTTTTCCGCGTAACCAAAAAACTCTCGTGTCTCGTTTCATTTTCGTCATTGCTTTCCTTTGCGTTTCATTTACAATTCTTAGTTTGGTATACAATAAGGTCGCTTTAACCCCAATCATAATAAATCAATACTTGGTAAATTTTTTGCCAAAACAGCTGCTAACCTTACTGCTGCTAAATCTCTGAGCTCCTGGGCTGTATCCAGGCTGTCATGCAATAGTTCATTATTCTCAGAATTTGTGTTCAGCCCATACCTGATTGTTGGGACGTGCACTTCTACTGGTAGTACAGCTTCACATCCGTAAACCATTGAGTATGGAGTTTGTCCTGTTGCTTTCTTTGGTGTAGTTCTGTCTGCCCATAGCACTAGTGGCAATTCCAGGAGGTTGTGCCTGTCCTGTTGCTCTCTTTGGACGACGAGGAAAGGACTGAGGATGATGAAGTTGATCAGGAGGTTGTGCCTGTCCAAGGTGAGAGACCTGTAGGTGAGGTTGCCGGTGGAAGTGGTGTGGGTGTACTTGATCAGACGCCTATTCATGTGACCCCCTTGAGCTCTATACCTGCTGGTACTGCTGGCCATGTCTGCTAGCCTTGGCTCCACTGTGCCGATCTTAGAGAGTGGCAGGGGTAAGGCTGAAATTGAGAATGAGGCGCTTCGCTCTTCCCTTGAGACCAGCAAGAAAGAACTGGAGGGTGTCCGTTCCCGTTGTGAGAAGCTGGCTGCCAAGGACAAAACCCACTTCAAGAGGATCCAGCAGCAAGACGAGCTTATTGCCAAACTGAACAAGGAGCTTGAGGGGCTGCTGGAGGGCGCCAAGAAGCACAATGCAGAGCTGGCTGACCTGAGTGTATACTACACACTTCGCACCCGGATTGAAATGATGAATGCTAGTCCTGAAGCTCGTGCCACCTGGGATTTGCCTGCGGAAATTGCTACCTTCAAGCAGCTGTTTCCTGGGGAGTCGATTCTGGAACAGGCTGAAGTATCTTGATTCTTAATCAGTGCGAGGGATTTTCTTTAGTGCAGGAGCTGGGGTTGACACTGCTGGGCCCACCAATGCTGGTCCTGCAGGTGATCATGCTGAGCATACAGGTGAGTCTGATGAATGAACTGAATTTGTTGGTGTTTTTTGAACAATCTTTGAATTTGCCAGGGGGGGAATGTCCCCTGTAGATATTTGGCCTGTAATTACTTAGACTTGTTTTTTGTTTAGAACTTTGGTCTTGATTCCTGTGCCCATGCACAGGCATGGGTTGACTTTTTAGGTCCTGACTTTTGACATCCTTTTGCTATGCTATGTTATGTTATGTTTTGTTATGTTTTGTCTTTGTTATGATGCGCATATAATTTGTTGTGAATTTGTGAAGTAGCATGCATGCGTTTGATAGTTTAGGCGACTTACACTTTGGGGCTCCCTTAACGGACATTACTCCCTGTCCCGTTGTTGCAGTCGTACTGGGGCTGGGGCCCTTCTTTGCTTTGTTTTTGTTTTTGAATTTGGTTCTGGTCTGGTCCAGACGTCTGTTCTGCCATGTACGCAGACAGAAGAGGTCAGATCGACCGGTTGGCGTCGACCAACTGCCCTCCGACGCTCAAGTCAGTATAGTTATATAGGATAATCTGTAAAGGAAAAGTTTTAAGTTATGTGGGTTACCAGATGTCTTGGTCCAGGACACTTTACATGTGATAGAGCTTGAGGTGGAGTGTATTCCAGGGTCTAGCGATCATGTCTCCTTCCAGAGTCTGTAGTCTGTAGGAGCCCTTCCCTACTGCTGAATCAATAAGGTATGGACCTTCCCAGGTTGGGGCCAACTTGCCTGCAGCTTTGTCCCTTGTGTTCTGAAATACCTTTCTCAGGACCAGATCTCCAGTCCTGAACATTCGTACCCTCACATTCTTGTTGTAGCTTCTGGCCACAGATTGTTGGTATGCTGCTGTTGGGCCCAAATTTCACAGCCCAGATTTGGCCCAGACAATGACAAGAAGAAAGCCTGGCGAGACCACGGCAGGACCCTGGGCAGCCAGGATCCTCAGGAGTCCCACCAACGGATCTATGCGAAATTAAAACGGATAATTAAGGCAGTTGCGAGAATGGGGGAGGCGTTACAATGAAAGGAGCAAATCAAGCCTATCACCAGGGAAGCATAACGGCTAAGAATGGAGAAGAAATAGGAGGAAAATCAGCAAGGATACAAGTATAAAAAGAAGAGCTAGGGTTCAAGAAAAGACATTCAACGCTCAATAATTACACTACAGCAGGCCAAAGCACTCTAAACACTCTAAACACATTTTTTCTGCAACTCTTAGCTTTATTTAGCAAATATTGTATCAAATAAGCGTGCCTGAGCACCCTAAACCTTGTAATCCCCTTTTTGAATAGTGGATAGTTGGTGGGACAAGAGCTTCTGTTCGGGGTGATTTTCTCACACGGTTCGTTTTAGTGTATGTGGATCTACTAGAACTATCCTTTAATTGTGATTGTGATTATTGAGTTGTAACGTAAAGAAAAGCAAAGAAAATAGAATAAGACACACGATATGGTTACGTGGGAAAAACCCTTAAATGTTAAGGGAAAACCACGGGCGCCAAGCCAGGAGAGGTTATGCACTAGTTCTGGTTCAGGAAGTACAGAGTCTGGACCAACTGGTACAGAATACAATTAAAGGCGTAAAATAAAGACGAAGTGTTTAGTTGCTTGTGAATTGTGTTTGAAAGTAAAATTGAGTAGTGTGTCTTCTGATGTGAATAATGAATGCCTCTTTCTTCTGAGCTCTACTCCTTTTATAGTACTGCTAGGGTCCAACGTCTCTTTCCTTAGTTGTAGGTAACTTCTCCCCCTTTCTTCTCCAGCTGCTCCTATCTTTCAGGCTTCAGTTTAGTCCCTTGACTGAGTCTTGTAACGTCCACTTCTAGGGTTGCTGTTTGTATTTCTGGACTTGCTTTATAATGACTTCCTTTTTGTTGGGCTCGGCCCATCTTGGGTTTTCCTCTCCTGACCTGCACCTTTGCTTTGTCTGTGCTATCTGGTGCTGTCTGCAGATCCTGGACCTGATTGTAGATCCTGAACTTTGTCTGGACCTGGCTGAAGGTCCTGGACCAACCTGCACAGGTCTGGACCAGCTTGGTTTTCTGGTCCCAACAGTTTGTCCCCCATCTCCTTGCCCTTCAGTCCTGAACTGGGGGGTAAGGAGATGCTTTTGTTCCTTTCCCTGGACCAGGGTCGTGCCTTGTCCAGGTCCTTCCTGTTCTGCTGTGCTTTGGTCCTGGGACCTGCACTTTGTAATTAATGTGGTAGTTGCCTCTTCGTGGGGAAGTGCGCCCTATTTTGGCGCTCAATGCACTGCACATCAGTCGTGGGTCACATCAAGTCACTTCGCGCGCTTATTTTTGTAAAAACCATCCAACTTCCTTTTGTCTTCCTATATATACCCTAGTTTTTGTTTCTTTCTCTCTCTATCTCCTTCCCTCTGATTTTATTTGTTGTGCACCTAAGAATTTCCGAAAAATCTCCAAACCGATTTGTTAGGAAACCCTAGCGTCCTTTTTTCTTCTTCAACTTTGATCATGGCTTACAATGACGTTGGCCCTTCTAGTGCTGTTCCTCACTCTCACGGTGGTTCCATCTCCTGTCTATCTCCTTTCGTATGTGCTTTTTCGTTTTTTGACTTTTGTTGCGGGTTTGTTTTGCAATTTTCGATGGGACCCCCGCTTCTGATGACATCGAGTCAGGGAGGAGAGTTAAGACGTTCTTGGAGTTGCCTTCCGGAAAGAGAGATCGGCCCGAGTGTACGAACCCCGATGACGATGACGATGTTGTTGAGGCCGCTCCTTCCCTGGAGAGGAAGGGCATGTCGGTGAAGACGAAGAGAATAATGACAGAAAACTTCCTATCCTTTGAGGCTATCACCTGCCGTGGATCGATCGGGCTCGGGAGGCCTTGAGGAACGAAGATAGGAAGGCACCAGGGATAATCTTGACCAGATCCATCAAAACAGCTGATGAATCTCCTGCACGTAGCTTCGACCAGGAGAAGAAGATGGTAAGGGGGTTGCCCCAAACAAATCCGGTGCTTTCAATACCTCTGCGTGCTCAAAGTCAATCTGAGTACGTTTCCTTGGGGAAGTCCCTGAGTGAAAGATTTGCTGCATTGTCCCCTGCACCTGCTGCCTTGGACCCTACACGGCTAGCGCATAAGATGGTGGGCTGTTGCGCCCAGGTTTGTGCCTTTCGTGGCTTTTAGTTTTGTTCTGACTTGCTCTTTGGCATGATTCTGACTTTCTGCTCTGTCATTTGTGTCGTAGTTGTTAACCATGTCGGCTAGCCTTGGCTCTACTGTGCCAGTCTTGGTGGGTGATAGAGTTAAGGCCGAGGCTGAGAACGAAGCACTTCGTTTTTCCCTCAAGATTACCAAATGGGAACTTGAGAACGAGAGGTACCGCTGTGAGAAGCTGACTACCATGGACAAGATCCACTTCCAAAGGATCCAGCAGCAGGACAATCTCATTGCCAGGCAGAACAAAGAGCTTGAAGAGTTGAGGGAGGATGCACGTAAACACAATGCTGACATAGCAGACCTGCGTGCATACTGGACCCAGCGCACTCGAGTGGAGATGATAAATGCTGGTCCAGAGGAACGCGCTACCTGGGACTTTGTCACGAGATCGCCATCTTTAAGCGGATGTTCCTGGGAGGCAATCCTCGAGCGGGTCAAGTCATCTCACCAGGCAATGCGGTACAGGAGGTACCACTGGTCCAGGTGCTGAGGTTGATGCTGTCGGTCCATCCAATGCTGTTCCTACAGAAGAACATGCTGAAAGAACTGGTGAGTCAGTTGGTGGAGACAGTTGAACTCTTGGTCTTGTTGGTATTTTTTGAACAAACTCCTAAATTTGCCAGGGGGGATGTCCCCTGTTATGCTTTGGTCTGTAAGTATTTGCACTTTGTTTGCTTGTTTTGAACTTTTGGTACTGTACCCATGCACAGGCATGGGCTGACTTTTTAGATCCTGACTTTTGACATCTTTTTGCTATGCTATGTTATGTTACGTTTCGTTATGTTTTGTTATGTTTTGTCTTTGTTATGATGCGCATATAGTTTGTTGTGAATTTGTAAAGTAGCATGCATGCGTTTGATAATTTAGGCGACTTACACTTTGGGGCTCCCTTAACGGACATTACTCCCTGTCCCGTTGTTGCAGTCGTACTGGGGCTGGAGCCCAAGGTTTTGTCTTTGTCTTTGGTTCTGGGCTGGACCAGATTTCTGTTCTGCTTTGTCTGCACAAAAAGAGGGTCAGGGCTTGACCGTTGGCGTTAGCCAACGGCCCTCCGACGCTCAAGTCAGTACAATTGTATAGGATAAATTGTAAAGGAAAAGTTTTGAGTTTTGTACATTACGGATAAGCCGTACAGGGGCACTTTACATGTGATAGAGCTTGAGGTGGAGTGTATTCCAAGGTCTTGGGATCATGTCTCCTTCCAGAGTTTGTAGTCTGTAAGAGCCTTTCCCAGTTGCTGAATCAATAAGGTATGGGCCTTCCCAGGTTGGGGCTAACTTGCCTGCAGCCTTGTCTTTTGTGTTCTGAAATACCTTTCTCAGGACCAGATCTCCTGTCCTGAACATTCGTACTCTCACATTCTTGTTGTAACCACGGCCTGAGTTGTTGGTATGCTTCTAACCTTATCGCCGCTAAGTCTCTCGAGCTCTTGGCCGTATCCGGTACATCCTGAGTAGTTCATTATTCTCGTAAAATGTATTGAGTCCATACCGATTTGTTGGAATGTGCACTTCTATTGGTAGTACAGCTTCACATCCATAAACCATTGAGTATAGAGTTTGTCCTGTTGCTCTCTTTGGCGTGGTCCTGTCTGCCCATAGTACCAGTGGCAGCTCTTCAACCCATCTCCCCTGTTTCTCCATCAGCTTCTTCTTGATGCAATTGATTACAATCTTGTTACTGGACTCAGCCTGTCCATTTGCTTGAGGATATCTTGGTGCAGAGGTGACCAAGTTGATATTCCACTTTGTACAGAAGTCTCTGGTCTTGTTTCCCACGAATGCAAGTCCATTGTCACATATTATTTCTGAAGGAATTCCATACCTGCTGATGATGTTTTTCCTTATGAAGGCTATAACTTCTTTTTCTGTGACGCTTTTGTATGCATCTGCCTCTATCCACTTAGAGAAGTAGTCTGTCATTGCTAGCATAAACACCTTCTGCCCTGGAGCCATTGGTAATTTGCCAACTAAGTCCATGCCCCATTTCATGAATGGCCATGGTGCTGATATTGAGTGCAGATTCTGTGCAGGTTGATGTATTTCTGGACCATGCCTTTGACAAGCGTCACACTTTGTGGCATACTGGATGCTATCTGTTTTCATTGTGGGCCAGTAATACCCCATTCGTAAAATTTTGTTGACCATGCTTCTACCACCTGTGTGGTTTCCACAGTGTCCATCGTGTATTTCTGATAGTACTTGTCACGACTGGTCAGTTCTAAGCGGCGCAGTCTGATCAGTTAAAGGACCTTCTGAATAGTATGCCCTGTATGATTGTGTATCTGGATGCCTTGATTACAACGCTCTAGCCTCGATCTTGTCCTGTGGTAGCTTATTACGGACCCGACCATTCGTAATATGGTTTGGTCCACTACGAAGTTGCCTGGGCGTGTTCTCGTAGGGTGGCCGTATTTTACGGATTCTTTGGTTCCAGGGCGTGTACAATTGGTATATCTTGTCCGCACCAGGTTCAAATGCTGATCCAATGTTAGCCAAAGCATCTGCCTGCACATTCTGATCTCTAGGGACTTGCTCAACCTCAATGTTAGTAAATTTTGCAAAAGGTTTTTGACTAAATCAAGATATGCAATCATCTTAGAATCTTTAGCAACGTCACAGATTGATTCGGTTTGCTACCAGCAAAGAGTCTAGTTTTACCTTTAGATTCTGGACTTTCATGTCCAGACATACATTCAGTCCTGCTATTAGTGCCTCATATTCAGCTTCATTGTTGGTAGTCCTGAATTCACGAGGATACACTGACTTATCTTGTCCCCTGTGGCGACTTCAAGACCACACCTAGTCCAAGACTTCGATGTTGGTGAACCATCCGTCCGGAGTTCCTGTGTCCAAGCTTCGGGTCCAGATGGAAGATCTCCTTTGTTACCTGCTCCTCTAGTGTGGGAGTGAAGTCAGCCACAAAGTCTGCTAGAGCTTGAGATTTGATTGCTGTTCTGGGCTCATAGGATAGATCGTAGGTGCTCAACTTTACTGACCATTTAGACATGCGACCTGAAAGTTCTGGTCTAGAGCGATCGATCTCACGGGAACATTAGTACGAATGATAATATGATGCGCCTCAAAGTATGGGCCTTGAATTTAGTACAGCAGCGATTAAAGCCAAAACAAATTTTTCCAATACGAATACCTGGTCTCAAAGATCCGTAAGACTCTTACTTACATAATACACCGGATGTTCTTTGTCCATCCGCTCTCTCACCAGGGCGCACTTACAGAGCTTTACATGCAGGCAGTGCAGGACGGTGACTCCCCTGGTTCAGGCTTGGATAAAAGTGGGGCTGATGATAGGTATGCTTTCAGGTCCTGGAATGCTTTCTCATGCTCTGTCCCCTAGTTGAACTGTTTATTCTTTCTTAGAAGATCATAGAACGGCTTACACCTTTCAGAAGACCTGGAGATGAATCTATTCAGCGCTGCTACTCTTCCAGTCAATTTCTGTACGTCTTTTGAGTTCTGGGGGGACTGCAAGTTGATTATTGCTGAGATCTGCTCTGGACTAGCCTCTATGCCTCTTTTTGTCACATATAGCCTAAGAACTTTCCTGCAGTGACACCAAAGGTGCATTTAGTAGGGTTTAGTTTCATATTATATTTTTCCAGAATCTCAAACGCCTTCTCCAGGTCCTGGATGTGAACCTCAGCTTTCTTTGATTTCACCACCATATCATCAATGTAGACCTCCATTGTATCTCCAATCTGGTCCTTGAACATCATGTTCACCAGCCTTTGATATGTGGCACCTGCATTCTTTAGTCCAAAAGGCATAGCCTTGTAGCAATATATTCCTCTGCTGGTCATGAACGCTGTATGCTCCTGGTCTGGAGGGTGCATCCTGATCTGGTTGAATCCGCTAGCTGCATCCATGAATGTCAGCACCTCATGTCCTGCGGTGGCATCCACCATGGCATCTATGTGTGGTAGTGGAAATGAATCTTTTGGGCACGCCTTGTTCAGGTCTGTATAGTCCACGCATACTCTCCACTTGCCATTCTTTTTCTGGACCACAACTACATTTGCCAACCAATCTGGGTACATTACTTCTTTAATCATGTCCATGTCCAGCAACTCCTGGTTCACAATCTCATTACGTTCTGGTGCAAACTTCCTGCGTTTCTGTTTCACAGGCTTAAAACTTGGGTCAATATTTAACTTGTGTGTAATAACATCAGAACTTATACCAGTCATATCAAAATGGGACCAGGCAAAACAATGCTCTTTCTTCCTCAGAAAGTCAATTAGAGCAGGTCTGATTACCTCTGGAGCGTCAGAACCAACCAGAACCTTCCGGTCAGGTCTTTCTTCAGCCAAAACAATTTCATCTGTCTCCATGCGTGGGAGAGGATTCTCAACAGACCTGACAGGCTGCTTTAATTGCTATGCGAGGGACTTCCCTGGGCTAGGAGGTTTCAGGTCGTCTGTAACACTCTGGCCGCTTGTTGCTCTCTCTCGACCGCTGCCGTCCCCACTTTGTTGGTATCTTTATGCACTGGTGGTACGTTGAAGGTACAGCCTTGAGGTTGTGGATCTAGGGTCGCCCTAGGATTACGTTGTATGAGGACAGGCAGTCTATCACGCAGAACTTCTCGAAAGAGGTGACTCCTTCCACATAGGTTGGTAGGGTGATCTCTCCCAAGCTGTGCTTTGTCTCTCCACTGAACCCTACCAGGACGCTGGACTTCTTCGTTACATCAGACTCTTTCAGTCCCATAGCTTCCAGCGCCTCCATCATGATGATGTTGGTGAATCGCCTCCATCTACCAGGACTCTTACGACCATGCGAGGTTCCACCGGATCTTGATTACCAGTCCATCGTGGTGTGGCCCATGCACTTCTTGTAGGTTTGACTCATCAAACACGATCTCCTGGACTGGACCTGCTTGTCCTGCTGGTGGCTGTTGCCTGTTCTCCAGAGCTACACGCTTTGCAGCAGAATATGTTAGTCCACAAATATCTGATCCACCAGAGATGAATTTTACCTCATGGGTTGGTGGTGGTGGAGGAAGATCTCTGGGCTCATCTCGTTCATCTCTGTTCCTCCTGTTTCTGGGCAGGATATCCTTCAGGTGACCATTCTTTAGTAGATGAGCTACTTCCCTCCTGAGAGCTATGCAATCCTCTGTGGTGTGTCCAATATCAGAATGGTACTCACACCACTTGGTTGTGTCTCTCCTTGGGTTGGGCTTCTCGCTTGCTTTTGGCCATCTGACTGCTGAACCTAGCTTGTCCATCTTGTGGATCAGTCCTGGAAGATCTACAGAGAAGCAGTACTCTGAAACTGGAGGTGGAACTCTGGGTGCATCGGTCTGTTCATCCACAGCGTTTGCCTCCCTCCTGTTTGGCCTCTGATATGGACCAGGCCTGTTGTTGCTGTGCCTCTGGGTGGTGACTTTTCGTTCGGCCCTACCCTGGTCCTGATATCGTGCCCTGAACTGCTGGTCCTCTTCTACCCTGATCTGGGTCAGAGCCTTAGCCTGCACATCCTCAAAGGTAGAACATGGGTAGCGAGTTAGTTCAACATAAAGATCAGAATCTCTTACCAAACCTTGCCTGAAGGCCTCAATGGCCGTGCCAATGTCACATCTGGGGATGGACACTTTCTCCTTGTTGAAGCGGTGCAGGAAGTCCCTTAGAGACTCGTTCTCGTTCTGGATGACCCGTCTGCAGATCATCGGTCCGCTTCTCCAACAATCACTCTTTGGCGAACTGGATGTTGAAAAGGTTGATCAGCTCCGCAAAGGACTTGATGGTCTTGATTGGCAGGTTGATATACCACTGGAGGGCTGGACCAGTCAAGGTTGAACCAAAGCTTTTGCACATGCAAGCCTCTCTCTTCTCTGTTTGGGATAGGAGCGTTGAACATCCTCCGCTGTCTTGTGAAACATGTTCCGAGAGGATCTGTGTCCCATCATAGAGCTTTAGGTTGGGTGCTGAGTACTTCTTTGGCATCTCGACCATTGCAATGCAGTCATCAAAGGGTGAATCAGCATAGCTCCCTGGTGCTGCCTCTTCAATGGGTGGTGGAAGTCCTGGAACCTTTCGTACCAACTCTGAGAGTTTCCGCATCTCCATCATCATGTATTCCATGACCTGGCCTGCACTTACTCCCTCTGGTGTCTTTGGTTCACCGCTTCCACCTGCACCGTTGTTCTCTTGGTCTTCCTCTACATGGAGTGGATCGCCTTTTGTGCCTTTTGACCCTGCAGAAGAGAAAGTAGAGAAGTCAAGTTGTTTGATCACGTCAGAAAATGGTGTACCTGGTGGGATCCAGGATCCAGAGGCTTACTACTGTGCAGAGGCCTCCAACTGCTTCTTTAGGCGATCTGCCTCCTTGATATGCGACCTCGGCCTTGGCATCCTCTGCTGACTTTCTTGGCCTGCTCGCAACTTGCTTGGCTTGTTGCAACTCTTCCCGGAGCTTCAAAGATGGCTTCTCTGCACTTGTACCTTCCATCTTTCGCGTTGGTTGATCTCGTTGATTGGGAAAATGTTGTAGGATTAATAAACTAGTATCCCCACAGACGGCGCCAATCTGTTCGGGGTGATTTTCTCACACGGTTCGTTTTAGTGTATGTGGATCTACTAGTACTATCCTTTAATTGTGATTGTGATTATTGAGTTGTAACGTAAAGAAAAGCAAAGAAAATAGAATAAGACACACGATATGGTTACGTGGGAAAAACCCTTAAATGTTAAGGGAAAACCACGGGCGCCAAGCCAGGAGAGGTTATGCACTAGTTCTGGTTCAGGAAGTACAGAGTCTGGACCAACTGGTACAGAATACAATTAAAGGCGTAAAATAAAGACGAAGTGTTTAGTTGCTTGTGAATTGTGTTTGAAAGTAAAATTGAGTAGTGTGTCTTCTGATGTGAATAATGAATGCCTCTTTCTTCTGAGCTCTACTCCTTTTACAGCACTGCTAGGGTCCAACGTCTCTTTCCTTAGTTGTAGGTAACTTCTCCCCCTTTCTTCTCCAGCTGCTCCTATCTTTCAGGCTTCAGTTTAGTCCCTTGACTGAGTCTTGTAACGTCCACTTCTAGGGTTGCTGTTTGTATTTCTGGACTTGCTTTATAATGACTTCCTTTTTGTTGGGCTTGGCCCATCTTGGGTTTTCCTCTCCTGACCTGCACCTTTGCTTTGTTTGTGCTATCTGGTGCTGTCTGCAGATCCTGGACCTGATTGTAGATCCTGAACTTTGTCTGGACCTGGCTGAAGGTCCTGGACCAACCTGCACAGGTCTGGACCAGCTTGGTTTTCTGGTCCCAACAGCTTCCCCCGCGGTTGTTTCCCACATCGGGTTTTCCGCGTAACCAAAAAACTCTCGTGTCTCGTTTCATTTTCATCATTGCTTTCCTTTGCGTTTCATTTACAATTCTTAGTTTGGTATACAATAAGGTCGCTTTAACCCCAATCATAATAAATCAATACTTGGTAAATTTTTTGCCAAAACAGCTGCTAACCTTACTGCTGCTAAATCTCTGAGCTCCTGGGCTGTATCCAGGCTGTCATGCAATAGTTCATTATTCTCAGAATTTGTGTTCAGCCCATACCTGATTGTTGGGACGTGCACTTCTACTGGTAGTACAGCTTCACATCCGTAAACCATTGAGTATGGAGTTTGTCCTGTTGCTCTCTTTGGTGTAGTTCTGTCTGCCCATAGCACTAGTGGCAATTCTTCAACCCATCTTCCTTGCTTCTCCATCAGCTTCTTCTTGATGCAACTGATCACAATCTTGTTGCTGGACTCAGCCTGTCCATTTGCTTGAGGATATCTTGGTGCAGATGTTACCAAGTTGATGTTCCACTTTGTGCAGAAAGCTCTGGTCTTTTTTCCCACGAATGCAAGCCCATTGTCACACACTATCTCTGAAGGATTCCCATACCTGCTGATGATGTTCCTCTTTATGAAAGCGATCACTTCTTTTTCTGTGACATTTTTGTATGCATCTGCTTCTATCCACTTGGAGAAGTAGTCTGTCATTGCCAGCATGAACACCTTCTGCCCTGGGGCCATTGGTAGTTTGCCAACTAAGTCCATGCCCTATTTCATAAATGGCCATGGTGCTGAAATTTTGTGCAGGTTCTGTGCATGTTGATGTATCTCTGGACCATGCCTTTGGCAGGCGTCACACTTTGTGGCATACTGGATGCTATCTGTTTTCATTGTGGGCCAGTAGTAGCCCATTCGTAGGATTTTGTTAACCATGCTTCTACCACCTGTGTGATTTCCACAATGTCCATCATGTATTTCTGATAATCTTGTCGAGCCTAGTCAGGTTCTAAGCGTGCAGTACGGCCAGATTGAAGGACCTTCTAAATAGTATGCCTTGTATGATTGTATATCTGGACGCCTTGATTCTAAATGCTCTTGCTTCCACTCGTCTGTGGTAGTTTGCCTGGATCGACCATTCATAATATGGTTTGGTCAGGTCTGGGTAGCTTAATTTGTGTTCTGCAGATCGGTGAACTTTACGGATTGCTGGTTCCAGGATGTGTACAATAGGTATACTGTCCAGCACACCAGGTTCAAATGCTGATCCTATGTTAGCCAAAGCATCTGCCTGCACATTCTGATCTCTAGGGACTTGCTCAACCTCAACGTTAGTAAACTTTTGAAAAAGATTTTTGACCAAATCAAGATATGCAATCATTTTAGAGTCCTTAGCAGCGTACGTACCGTTGATTTGGTTTGCTACCAGTAAAGAATCTATTTTTACCTTCAGATTCTGGATCCTCATGTCCAGACATACGTTTAGTCCTGCTATCAGTGCCTCATACTCAGCTTCATTGTTGGTAGTCCTGAATTCACAGGATACAGCCTGTACTATCTTGTCCCCCTGTGGTGATTTCAGGACCACACCTAGTCCAGTACCCCTGACATTGGCTGAACCATCTGTCTAGAGTTCCCAGGTCTGCTGTTTCTGGTCCAGATGGAAGATCTCCTTTGTTACCTGCTCCTCTAGTGTGGGAGTGAAGTCGGCCACAAAGTCTGCTAATGCTTGGGATTTGATTGCTGTTCTGGGCTCATAGGACAAGTCATAGGTGCTCAATTTGACTGACCACTTTGACATACGACCTGAAAGTTCTGGTCTACACAAGATCGATCTCACGGGAACATTAGTACGAATGATAACATGATGCGCCTCAAAATATGGGCGCAACTTGGTACAAGCAGCATTAAAGCCAAAACAAATTTTTCCAATCTGAGAATACCTGGTTTCAAAGATCCGAAGACTCTTACTTACATAATACAGGGATGTTCTTTGTCCATCCGGTTCTCTCACCAGGCTGCGCTTACGAAGCTTACATCGCAGGCAGTCTGAGGACTAGTGACTCCACGGTTCTGGTTTGGATAAAAGTGGGTGATGACAAATACTCTTTCAGTCCTGGAATGCTTTCTCATGCTCATCCCCAGTTGAGCGCTTGTTCTTTCTCGGAAGATCATAGAATGGCTTGCACCTTCGAAGACACGGAGATGAATCTATTCATTGGCTACCCTTCGGTCGGTTCTGGACATCCTTCGAGTTACGGGGACTGCAAGTTGATTATCATTGAGATCTGCTCTGGACTAGCCTCTATGCCTCTCTTTGTCACCATATAGCCTGAGAATTTTCCTGCAGTGACACCAAAGGTGCATTTAGTAGGGTTTAGTTTCATATTATACTTTTCCAGAATCTCAAACGCCTTTTCCAGGTCCAGGATGTGGTCTTCAGCTTTCTTTGACTTCACCACCATATCATCGATGTAGACCTCCATAGTATCTCCAATTTGGTCCTTGAACATCATGTTGACTAGCCTTTGGTACGTTGCACCTGCATTCTTTAGTCCAAAAGGCATAGCCTTGTAGCAATAGATTCCCCTGCTGGTCATGAACGCTGTATGCTCCTGGTCTGGAGGGTGCATCCTGATCTGGTTGAATCCACTAGTCGCATCCATGAATGTTAGCACCTCATGCCCTGCTGTGGCATCCACCATTGCATCTATGTGTGGTAATGGAAACGAATCTTTTGGGCACGCCTTGTTCAGGTCTGTGTAGTCCACGCATACTCTTCACTTGCCATTCTTTTTCTGGACCACAACTACGTTTGCCAGCCAGTCTGGGTACATCACTTCTTTGATCATGTCCACGTCCAGCAATTTCTGTACCTCCTGGTTCACAATTTCATTACGTTCTGGTGCAAACTTCTTGCGCTTCTGTTTCACAGGCTTAAAACTTGGGTCAATATTTAACTTATGCGTAATAACATCAGAACTTATACCAGTCATATCAAAATGAGACCTCGCAAAACAATGCTCTTTCTTCCTCAGAAAGTCAATTAGAGCAGGTCTGATTACCTCTGGAGCGTCAGAACCAACCAGAACCTTCCTGTCAGGTCTTTCTGCCTGTAGAAACAATTTAAATGCAATCTCCATGCGTGGGACAGGATTCTCAACAGACCTGACAGGCTGCTTTAATTGCTATGCGAGGGACTTACAGGCGAGAAGGTTTCAGGTACGTCTGTAACACTCTGTCGATCTGGCCGTTCTCCTCTTATTCTTTGTCCCCCACTTTGTTGGAATCTTGATGCACTGGTGGTACGTTGAAGGTACAGCCTTGAGGTTGTGGATCCAGGGTCGTCCTAGGATCACGTTGTATGAGGATAGGCAGTCTATTACGCAGAACTTTTCGAAAGAGGTGATTCCTTCCACATAGGTTGGTAGGGTGATCTCTCCCAGGCTGTGCTTTGTTTCACCGCTGAACCCTACCAGGACGCTGGACTTCTTCGTCACGTCTGAATCTTTCAGCCCCATAGCCTCCAGCGCCTCCATCATGATGATGTTGACTGAACTGCCTCCATCTACCAGTACTCTTCTGACCATGCAGGTCCCAATCTGGATCTTGATCACTAGACCATCATGGTGAGGCCCATGCACCCCCTGAAGATCTGACTCATCGAACACGATCTCCTGGTTTGGACACAGTTGTCCGGTAGGTGGGCTGCTGTTTTCCAGAGCCACACGCTTCGCAGCAGAATATGTTAGTCCACAAATATCTGAACCACCAGAGATGAATTTTACCTCATGGGTTGGTGGTGGTGGAGGAAGATCTCTGGGCTCATCTCGTTCATCTCTGTTCCTCCTGTTCCTGGGCAGGATATCCTTCAGGTGACCATTCTTTAGCAGATGAGCCACTTCCCTCCTGAGAGCTATGCAGTCCTCTGTGGTGTGTCCAATATCAGAGTGGTACTCACACCACTTAGTTGTGTCTCGCCTTGGGTTGGGTTTCTCGCTTGCTTTCGGCCATCTGACTGCTGAGCCCAATTTGTCCATCTTGTGGATCAGGCCTGGAAGATCTACGGAGAAGCAGTACTCTGAAACTGGAGGTGGAACCCTGGGTGCATCAGTCTGTTCATCCACGGCGTTTGCCTCCCTCCTGGTTGGCCTTTGATATGGACCAGGCCTGTTATTGCTGTGCCGCTGGGTGGTGACCTTTCGTTCAGCCTTACCCTGGTCCTGATATCGTGCCCTGAACTGCTGGTCCTCCTCTACCCTGATCTGGGCCAGAGCCTTAGCCTGTACATCCTCAAAGGTAGAACAAGGGTAGCGAGTTAGTTCAACATAAAGATCAGAATCTCTAACCAAACCTTGCCTGAAGGCCTCAATGGCCGTGCCGATGTCACATCTGGGGATGGACACTTTCTCCTTGTTAAAGCGGTGCAAGAAGTCCCTTAGAGACTCGTTCTCGTTCTGGATGACTCGGTACAGGTCACTGGTCTACTTCTCCAACAATCTGCTCTTGTGGCCGGGCGTTGAAAAGGTTGATCGACTCATGAAAGGATTTGATGGTCTTGATTGGCGAGTTGATATACCACCGTAGAAATTTGGACGATCAAGGTTGAACCAAAGCTTTTGCACATGCAGGCCTCCCTCTTCTCTGCTGGGATAGGAACGTTGAACATCCTCTGCCTGTACTGAGCAACGTGTTCCAGAGGATCAGCTGTCCCATCATAGAGCTTTAGGTTGGGCGCTGAGTACTTCTTTGGCATCTCCACCATTGCAATGCAGTCATCAAAGGGTGAATCAGCATAACTCCCTGGCGCTGCCTCTTCAATGGGTGGTGGGAGTCCTGGAACCTTTCGTACGAACTCTGAGAGTTTCTGCATCTCCATGTATTGCATGACCTGGCCTGCATTAACTCCCTCTGGTGTCTTTGGGTCACCATCTCCACCTGCAGCGTTGTTTTCCGGATTCTCCTCTACATTGTGTGGATCTCCTCTTGTTCCTTTTGATCCTGCAGAAGAGAAAGTAGAGAAGTCAAGTTGTTTGATCACATCAGAAAATGGAGTACCTGGTGGGATCCTGGATCCTGAGGCCTTCTTACGGCGAGGTTTCCAAGCGCTTCTTGAGGCGACCTCGGCCTCCTTTAGTCTTGCGACCTACGCCTTGGCCTCTTCTGCGACACCGCTTGGCTTGTTGTAGTTCCTCCTGGAGTTTGAGCATGGCCTCTGCACTGGGATCTGCCATCTTTCACGCTGGTTGCACTTGTGCTGACTTAAAATGTTTTGTAGGATTAGTAAACTAGTATCCCCACAGACGGCGCCAATCTGTTCGGGGTGATTTTCTCACACGGTTCGATTAAGTGATGTGGATCTACTAGTACTATCCTTTAAGTCGTTTTTAGTGTTGATTTATGTGATTGAGTTTAAACGTATAAAAGATAACAAAAATCGAACAAGACACACGATATGTTACGTGGGAAAAACCCTTAAAAGTTAAGGGAAAAACCACAGGCGCCAAGCCAGGAGAGGATCTTCACTAGTTCTGGAATAATGAGTGCAGTGCGGACCAAGCCAGTACAGGATTTAACAAAGGCGTAAAATAATTATGGAATGTTTAATTGCTTGTGAATTGCGTAGAATGTTGTGTAGTTGAGTAGTGTGTCTTCTGATCCCCCTTTCTCTTCTGAAATCTCGTCCTTTTATAGCGTCCTTGGCTCCAACGTTCACTTCCACCCTTGTAGGTAACTTCTTCCCCTTTCTTCTCCAGCCGCTCCTATCTTTCAGGCCTTACTTCTGTTCCTTGACCAAGTCTTCCAACGTCCTCTTCTAGGGTTGCTGTTGTGTCTTTGGGCTTTGTTCTTTGGTGTTTACTTCTTTTTGTTGGGCTTGGCCCATCTTGACTTTTCCTCTCCTGACCTGCACCTTTGCCTTATGCATCTTGTGCAGTCTTTGGTATGCGTTCTGGACCTGATCATGGATCTTGTACCTGTCGAGGCCCCTGGACCAGCCTGGTTTTCTGGTCCCAACAATAGGTATATATGTATCACTGAAAAACACTTAAAATAACAAAATTATATGAAAAACAACCATAAATAATAGGAAAATTTAAAAGCATTACAAAAAAAATTTAAGATAAAAGGAAATAATACAACAATAAAATGGTGAACGGTACTACAATTTCTCAAATACTTCTTTATAACCTACATTCTGTTTAAGACATGTTTTTCATCATCGCAAATCATAATCTTCAGACCCTTTTTAGTGGCTACTCTTGAAGTAGCAAAGACGGCTAATAATAAATCAGCTTGAAAAGGAGCTTACAAAGGACGTCTTTTGAAATGACCAGTATGAATTAATGTCATTCAAATTAAAAGCATGAAATGTTCAGACAAATAACAATTTTATACCTGTGTAAATTATCATTATTGTATGACAAATAACAATTTTATACCAGTGCAAATTGCAAAAAACTTATTTTTTGAAAGTATACCTTTATGCTCGTGCAAATTCCAAAAAAATTATTTTTTTGAACTATAACTTATTTTTTGAAAGTATTATTTAAATTGTACATATGTCATATATAAAATTTGATAAGTATATCTTATTTTTTGAAAGTATAACTTATTTTTTTGAAAGTATAAATTAAATTGCACGAGTATGTTGTTTATGAAATTCAAGTAGAAACGTAGGAATTAATAATTAAGTCGATGTATAATAGGTTTAAAAAAAGGCGTCTTTTAAAATGATCAAATGTGTATATATGTATCATTGAAAATCACTTAAAACAACGAAATTATATGACAAACAATCATGAGTAATAGAAAAATTGAAAGCATTATAGAAAAAGTTAGGATAAGAGAAAATAATACGAAAATAATATGCGCATGGTACTATAATTTATCCAAAACTTCTTTATAAACTAAGAAGTATGTTATTTGTTTGATTTAAGACCTCATTTTCACTATGGCAAATCACAATTTTCATACCTTTTCAGTGGTAACTCTTGAAATAGTCAGTCCACATAACGTTGATCACGCGTAAACACGGATATATAGGTTTTATGCCACTGCAAATTGTTATAATATGCCATGATATCCTATTTTAACAATAATCACTCATTTAGCTGAGAAAGACATCATAACAGATTACTCGACTATAACACACTGATGAATGTGAACCCGTCCAATTTGTACCCGTGCAACTGTTATTTGCAAATTAGTTATTATTTTTTTTCCTCGCAAATTTGTAAAGAGATTGAAATAAAAAATGATTTTTGAGATTGAGATATGTTTGATGACAAGTGTGTATTTGATTTCCTTCATCATCTGTGCTCACGTTTTTTCTTTTCTAATTTCTCCCCCATTACTTTTTTTTTTTTTTAATTCCAAGTTATTTTTTTAATTATAAGGATAATCATTTAATTATTTTGGAAATTTATAATCTACTATGACTATTCATTAATATTCAGGGGATCAAAACTTTTTATACACATTTTTATATTCATACAAATAATTTAATCTAAAGAGGGATATTTGAAGACCAATTTATATATATAAAAAAAACCTTTATCTTTTGCCAATTGGTTTTATGTAATTCATTTACACATTTACTAAATGATGGAACGTATTACTTGAACATGGAACACATTAGGAGCTTTAATGATATGTTTTGTGGGTGAAATAACTATTTTGCCGTTCATTGTTAGTCATATGCAAAGTGTAAACGATGGAACATATTACTTGAACATGGAACACATTAGGAGCTTTAATGACATAATTTTACTCTTTCCACAAGTATATTTTTCATTTTTTCGAATGAATTTAAGTTTCGGTCTAAAAGATAAAATATCCATTAATGGGTAATTCAAATAAACTATTCATACTCATACATTCAACATCGGATTGAATATGAATATCAATAAAGGAGTAATTGGTACTCTAATTTTTGTATCAGAAGGTCTTTTAACAATTTACAATAAAACAACCTAGTTGTAACCATTTTATGATGTTTATACTCTTAAATTGATAGCGCCATATTATCATAACAATATTTTTAATATTTGTATGTATTTTATTAATAATTGTAACCATTTTTTTAGATACCAAGGTGTTTTGGTAAAATTTCTACAAGTAAGAAAAAGGGTGAATGTGGATCTACTAGTACTATTTGCGGAACAAAATAGAACTGAGCTATACGGGACAGAACTAAGGACACCAGGATTGATGACGCAGAAACCCCGAAAAGTAGATGGGGAAAACTGCGGGCTACCAAGTCAGGAGTAATTTTGTTAATTATGGAAAAAGATTACAGAGTACAATATTGTGTTGATGATCACTTCTGTAGCAATGCATACAGAACTAAGTGTCGATATCGTAGTATGAATTTCTAGTGCTTAAGTACTCTATGCTCGTAAAAAGGTGTGTCAAAATGTACAAATGAACTCATATATATATATATATATATATATATATATATATATATATATATATATATATATATATATAGAGTAAGGTTCTTTCAAGTCAATAGGGTGAGGGAGAGTCATTAAGTCGGAATCTTGACCCTTAGATTTAATTCAATCAATGGCCAAGATCTAACCTAGCATTAATTACAATTGTGTTTTAAAAAAAAAAGGAAAAATACAACCTAAAAAGAAAAAAGAAAAACAAAATTATTTCCCATTCTCCCACACAAATTAACGACATTTATCTCTTCCCAAAACAAAATTACATCACTGCTTTTTTTTTTTCATCTCCCTTCATCTCCCATCATCTTTTTTTATTATTTTTTTTTTCATCTCCCTTCATCTTCTTAATACCCCAAAAAATTCATCTCATTGATTATTATTTTCGTTTTTTTCATTGGTCATCATCCTTGTCAAGATCGCTGCTTTCCGACGCCGATATTCTTCTATGTTCAGCGGTAATTCTTTTTTATTTTTTAATCATTGATCTATTCTAATTATTCAGTTATTCAAATTATCCATTATCTTTAATGATGTTATTGCACTTATTCATCTTCTATTTTTTGATTTTTTTTTCAATTATTCATCTTTTTCATTGTCTTTTCTGATTTTTTTTTTTTTTTTTTTTTTTTTTTTGGTATTTTTCATCCATATCAGATTTCTTATCCTTACCTCCTCCTTGATTTGATTCTCTTCTACCATTGTTCAGTGAAAGACTCCATCTTTATTGGTAAGTTGATTCTTTTTTCGTTTTCTTCACTGAAAATTTTTAATTTTTAATAATTCACAAAAATATTACCATTGTGATGAGCTCGAAAAAATAATAAATTTAGACTTTTGTTTCGCCAAAATCGTAGACTAAACAAAGATTTACGCAGTCTTTTAGAAACCATTAATGTTATTCGTGGGTAGTTAAAATCAATTTTAAGAACATTGAAATTCGTTTTTTCTCCATTAGAATCTTCTTTTTCTGTATTTCGAATCAAGAAGAAGATATTTCAAATTTTTTATGAGTACTCTTGTATAGCTCTCTTGTATTGAAAGTTTTTTTATTGAAAGTGTGGTTTTTGGATTGAAGTTATTTTTTCATTAAAGTTATCTTCTTATTTATTGAAGTTATATGTGGGCAATTAAAATCAATTTTTACAAAATTAAAATTCGTTATCTATCTGTTAGAATCTTCTTTTTTATATATGATACTTGTCGCTGGTTGAAATCAATTTTCAGAACGTTGCAATTCATTTTTTTTTTTTCATATACAATCTCGTTTTAAGGCAGTGGTGTGCCAAGCTATCGTCAAAAGTTAACTGTACGTTTTTACTTTGTCAGATGTCTTCAGGTAGTAGTGACCGTGAAGTCTCCGATGTCGAGATATCCGAAGATGTGGTTGAGGAGTTTGGAGACGCTAGTAAAGTCGTGAAGTGTCGCACTCGAAAGTTTCTGAAAGTTATGGGTAAATTGAATGAAAGACAAAAAACCTCTGTTCGGAATATTGGTTTTGGTGGTCTTTTTCTATGTT
This sequence comes from Dianthus caryophyllus, assembly GCA_023091065.1. Taxonomy (NCBI): domain Eukaryota; kingdom Viridiplantae; phylum Streptophyta; class Magnoliopsida; order Caryophyllales; family Caryophyllaceae; genus Dianthus; species Dianthus caryophyllus. The sequence goes on along the minus strand of CM041519.1, from coordinate 14,323,956 downwards.
ACCTTCCCCCACTTTCCAGTCAACTATGTTAACCATTTTTTCAATGATTTCAACAATGAGAGTTACGTGTTTAGGGCATCGTACTTGAAAGAGTTTTTGGTGACTAAGCATAACGTTCATGATTGCTTCATGTTGCCCCTTGTTCCTATTCCTGTCCCTAATCTCGCCAGCAGAATCGTATGAAGGAGGCGGGGATAGATGCATTGAAGTAAGTTAAACAGCGATGGAGGAGGATTTTTAACGTTCCGAATTATTATGTCGTTCCAATTTTTAGATCTTTTTTTTTTAATTTTGTGGGGATAGTTGTAATCAATTGTTAGAACATTGAAATTCATTTTATGACTCTTATAATAATCTTCGTTTTTATTTATAATATTTGTTTTTAGTTAAAATCAATTAATAGAACTTTGAAATTCGTTTTCTGACAGTTAGAATCTTCTTTTTTATTTATGATATTTGTTGTTAGTTAAAATTTTTAACTCATATTCTTTTACAATTGCCACTAGGTTTTTTGGAATTTCTACATATATTTTTAAAAATTTAATAGTAATTCATATATTGACCATGATTTTCAATCTTTAAAATTACAACTCCAACACTTACATATATTTCTGTCTACAACTGAAACACTTTCCTTTACTCATTATTAAAAGACAAAAATCGCGAGATCGAAGTCATCCTCAACAACTATGTAAAAGTACAAAATGAGTAAACATAACATGAAAACTAATCACAATACATATTCATTCACAAAAAACAGACTATACTTCATCGCCAAAGTGACTATACATAACATCCCCAAACACCTCATTATTTCTCCTCGCACACCGTCAGCTCAAAATGCACGATGTAAACAACCATTTGTGTCGACGTTGTCATCATAGAAAAAAATGGTATGCTTTTCACCATGTCCTTAAATGGTCGATGTAGTTGACCGTCTCTTCCATGAATAAAACACAAGATGCCTATTTAGAAATTCTTAAAATGGTTAATTCTAACAGCAATGTTTTCGAACCCATTGACATGTTCCTTGATCATCTTGTACGTCTCCGTTGCTTCATTATTCAACTACCATCAAATGTAAATAAAACAGCTCAGTCAACCTGAATTTTTTTGAAATTTTAACAAATTTAAAACTCGACACAGATATATTAAAAACTTTAACTTCACACATTTTAACTACCCACAAATAACATCAATAAAAATAATTTCAATGTTCTAAAAATTGATTTTAACTACCCACAAATAACATACATAAAAAAGAAGATTATAATAGAGAAATAATGAATTTCAATGTTTAAAAAATTGATTTTAACTACTGAACAATATCATAGGCTAAAAATAAAATTCTAGCAGAGAAAAACAAATTCTATTGATTATAAATAAAAAAGAGGATTCTGACGGAAAAAAAACGAATTCCAGTGTACTGATTATTGATTTCAACTACCCAGAAATATCATAAATAAAAAAGAGGATTCTAACAGAGAAAAAACGAATTTCATTATACTGATAATTGATTTTAACAACCCACATATAACGTACCAGTATATCTATGAATATCGAACCCGATAGCTGCAACGTATATGCCGTAAAAACTTGACACTTCATCTACACTCACGAACTCTTGGATAACATACGGTTTGGAATCTTCTTCGACTGTTTCGCATAGAATTTCTTCATTCATCCCCCAAAAACTTCCACCATCAACACCTTACACATACAAAATAACAAAAAAACGTAAATAAATCAAAACTATGGAAAAATTAATCAATAAAAAAGGAATTGTAACTCGAACAACAGGATTTTCAACTACCCACAAATTACAAAAATAGAAAAGAAAATTATAACAGAGTATAATGAATTTCAATGTTTAAAAAATTGATTTTAACTACCGAAAAATATCATAGGCTAAAAATCAAAACTTTGTCATTTGTTCAATTTTTTGATGAATTTTATCAGAAAAAATTATTGTAAAATTGAAATTAAAACAACGATAAAACAAATTCTTAGAAAAGAAGGGAGAAGAAGAGTTGTTTATGGAGTACAATGAAAACCATGATTTATAATTCTCAAATAATTGAAATCAAAAATAAAAACTAAGAAAAAAAAGCTGAAAATTCGAATTACTTACCAAAGATGAAGACTTTAACTGAACAATCGATGCAAATTTGTGAACCCAAAAAACTAAATTATAGAGATATTGAAATAAAATATAGGAAGAAAATATGAAGTATATGAGAATTTGCAGAGAAAGAAGAAGAAGAAGAAGAAGAAGAAGAAGAAGAAGAAGAAGAAGAAAGGGCGTGAATTGAGATAGGAAATCAGCAATAAAGAAATGAATGAATGAATGAGGAGAATTGAATACCCTGGAAACTACCAAAAGTTGCTGCTTCTCCTCGTTAAAATGACCAAAAATTTGTGATTGGTTTCCTTTTTTTTTTTTTTTTTATTTAATTAATAAAGCAACTTTTAATCTAGGCCCTTGATTTTAACATAATCCAATGGTTGAAAATGCGACTTTATGACTCTCCCAAACCTATTGACTTGCTAGAACCTATCTCTATATATATATATATATATATATATATATATATATATATATATATATATATATATATATATATATAGATTTAGGTTCATATGAGAAATAGGGCTTAGGTGAGAAATATGAGAAATAATCATAACCATTGATTGTTTTAATCCAAGGGTTGATATACATTGTTTTATTTTTTTATTTTTATTTTTTTTTTTATTTTTTTGAGGGGAGATTTGTTTGTTTTTTTTTTTTTTTTTTTTTTTTTTTTCTTTTTTTTTGTGATGGGAGATTTGTTTTCTTTATTTTTTGTTTTTTTTTGCTTTTTTTTTATTTTTTTTTTGTGAGAGGAGATTTTATTTTATTTTTTTTATTTTTTATTTTTTTTTATTTTTTTGAGGGGAGATTTTTTTTTTTTTTTCCTTTTTGTTTTTTTGTTTTTTATTTTTCAAATTATTTTTTTTTAATTTCATTTTTTTGGTTTTTCCATTTTTTTTTGTTTCTTTGTTTTTTTTTAAATATTTTTTCTTTTTTCTTTTTTTTTTTTTTTTTTTTTTTTTTCAATTTATTTTTTTAAATTTTTTTTTTTTAAATTTTTTTTTTTTGTTTCTTTGTTTTGAAATGAACCTCGTTTGTAAGTTCATTTTAGAATAAGTGAGATACATTTCAATTTACATACGAGGTTCATTACATTAACAAACGAGGTTCATTACATTTACAAACGAGGTTCATTACATTTACATACGAGATTCATTTCATTTACATACGAGATTCATTTCATTCAAATACGAGGTTCATTACATTTACATACGAGATTCATTTCATTTACATACGAGATTCATTTCATTCAAATACGAGGTTCATTACATTTACAAACAAGGTTCATTACATTTACATACGAGATTCATTTCATTTACATACGAGATTCATTTCATTCAAATACGAGGTTCATTACATTTACAAACAAGGTTCATTACATTTACATACGAGATTCATTTCATTTACATACGAGATTCATTTCATTCAAATACGAGGTTCATTACATTTACATACGAGATTTATTTCATTTACATACGAGATTCATTTCATTCTAATACGAGGTTCATTACATTTACAAACAAGGTTCATTACATTTACAAACGAGATTCATTTCATTTACATACGAGGTTCATTTCATTTACATACGAGGTTCATTTCAGTAACAAATGAGGTTCATTTCAGTTACATACGAGGTTCATTTCAGTAACAAATGAGGTTCATTTCAGTTACATACGAGGTTCATTACATTTACAAATGAGGTTCATTACGTTTACATACGAGATTCATTTCATTTACATACGAGATTCATTTCATTCAAATACGAGGTTCATTTTATTTACAAACGAGGTTCATTATATTTACATACGAGATTCATTTCATTTACATACGATGTTCATTTCAGTTACATACGAGGTTCATTTCAGTAACAAATGAGGTTCATTTCAGTCACATACGAGGTTCATTACATTTACAAACGAGGTTCATTACATTTACATACGAGATTCATCTCATTTACATACGAGATTCATTTCATTCAAATACGAGGTTCATTACATTTACAAACGAGGTTCATTTCATTTACATACGAGGTTCATTTCAGTAACAAATGAGGTTCATTTCAGTTACATACGAGGTTCATTTCAGTAACAAATGAGGTGCCTTTCAGTTACATACGAGGTTCATTACATTTACAAACGAGGTTCATTACATTAAATACGAGATTCATTTCGTTTACATACGAGATTCATTTCATTCAAATACGAGGTTCATTTACAAACGAGGTTTATTATATTTACATACGAGATTCATTTCATTTACATACGAGGTTCAATTTAGTTACATACGAGGTTCATTTCAATCACTAATGAGGTTCATTTCAGTTACATACGAGGTTCATTAAATTTACGAACGAGGTTCATTACATTTACATACGAGATTCATTTCATTTACATACGAGATTCATTTCATTCAAATACGAGGTTTATTTCATTTACATACGAGGTTCATTACATTTACAAATGAGGTTCATTTCAAAACAAAAAAACAAAAAAAAAATTGAAAACAAAAAATAAAAAAAAAAAAATTGAAAAAAAAAAAATTTGAAAAAAGAAAAAAAAATTGAAAAAAAAAAAAAATTGAAAAAAAAATTGAAAAAAAAAAATTGAAAAAAAAAAATTTGAAAAAAAAAAAATTGAAAAAAAAAATGAAAGAAAAAATATAAAAGGAAAAAAAACAAAAAAAAAAAAAAATCCCCCTTCATAAAGAAAAAATAAAGAAAAAAAATAAATCTCCCCTCATAAAGAAAAAATAAACAAAAAAAATAAATCCACCCTCATAAAAAAATAAAAATAAATAAATCTCCTCACATTAAAAAAAAAAAAAAAAAAAAAAAATTAAATAAATCTTCTCTCACCAAAAACTATAAATCTCGACCCTTAGATTAAAACAATGAATGGTTATGATTATTTTCATATTTTCATATAAGGGGTATTTAATGGAACTCAACCCTATATATATATATATATATATATATATATATATATATATAGGGTTGAGTTCCCATGAGAAATACCCCTTATATGAGAAATATGAGAAATCATCATAACCATTCATTATTTTAATCTAAGGGTTGAGATTTATAGTTTTTTGGTGAGAGGAGATTTATATTTTTTTTTTTTTTTTTTTTAATGTGAGGGGAGATTTATTTATTTATTTATTTATTTTTTTTATGAGGGTTGATTTATTTTTTTTTTATTTTTTTTTTTTTTGTTTCTTTATGAGGGTGGATTTTTTTTTTTTTTTTTTTTTTTTTTTTTGTTGTTTTTTTTCCTTTCATATTTTTTCTTTCATTTTTTTTTCAATTTTTTTTTTCAATTTATTTTTTTTATTTTTTTTTTCAATTTTTTTTTTCAATTTATTTTTTTTTTTATTTTTTTTTTCAATTTTTTTTTTTCAATTATTTTTTTGTTTCTTTGTTTTGAAATGAACCTCGTATGTAAATGAAATGAACCTCGTATTTGAATGAAATGAATCTCGTATGTAAATGAAATGAACCTCGTATGTAAATGTAATGAACCTCGTTTGTAAATGTAATAAACCTCGTATGTAACTGAAATGAACCTCATTTGTTACTGAAATGAATCTCGTATGTAAATGAAATGAATCTCGTATGTAAATGAACTGAACCTCGTATTTGAATGAAATGAATCTCGTATGTAAATGAAATGAATCTCGTATGTAAATGTAATAAACCTCGTTTGTAAATGTAATGAACCTCATATGTTACTGAAATGAACCTCGTATGTAAATGAAATGAACCTCGTATGTAAATGAAATGAATCTCGTATGTAAATGTAATGAACCTCGTTTGTAAATGAAATGAACCTCGTATTTGAATGAAATGAATCTCGTATGTAAATGAAATGAATCTCGAATGTAAATGTAATGAACCTCGTTTGTAAATGTAATGAACCTCGTATGTAACTAAAATGAACCTCATTTGTTACTGCAATGAACCTCGTATTTATCTGAAATGAACCTCGTATGTAAATGAAATGAACCTCATTTGTTACTGAAATGAACCTCGTATGTAAATGAAATGAACCTCGTATGTAAATGAAATGAATCTCGTATGTAAACGTAATGAACCTCGTTTGTAAATGAAATGAACCTCGTATTTGAATGAAATGAATCTCGTATGTAAATGAAATAAATCTCGTATGTAAATGTAATGAACCACGTTTGTAAATGTAATGAATCTCGTATGTAACTGAAATGAACGTCATTTGTTACTGAAATGAACCTCGTATGTAACTGAAATAAACCTCGTATGTAAATGAAATGAATCTCGTATGTAAATATAATGAACCTCGTTTGTAAATGAAATGAACCTCGTATTTGAATGAAATGAATCTCGTATTTGAATGAAATGAATCTCGTATGTAAATGTAATGAACCTCATTTGTAAATGTAATGAACCTCGTATGTAACTGAAATGAACCTCATTTGTTACTGAAATGAACCTCGTATGTAACTGAAATGAACTTCATTTGTTACTGAAATGAACCTCGTATGTAAATGAAATGAACCTCGTATGTAAATGAAATGAACCTCGTATATAAATGTAATGAACCTCGTTTTTAAATGTAATGAACCTCGTTTGTAAATGTAATGAACCTCGTATTAAAAAAATCAAAAAGAAAAAAAATTTAAAAAAAAACAAAAAAAAATAGAAAAACAAAAAAATGAAATTAAAAAAAAAATAATTTGAAAAAGAAAAAAAAAAGAAAAAAAATAAATCACCCCTCAAGAAAAAAAAAAAAGCTTTCTCACAAAAAAAAAGAAAAGAAAAAAAAAAAAACAAATCTCCCATCACAAAAAGGAAAAAAAAATATCCCTCACAAAAAAAGAAAACAAATCTCCCAAAAAAAAAAAAAAAAAAAAAAAAAAAACGAATCTCCCATCCAAAAAAAAAAAAAAAAAAAAAAAAAAATATCCCCTCACCCAAAAAAAAAAAAAAAAAAACAAATCTCCCCTAACAAAAAAAAGAAAAAAAAGAAAAAAAAAAAAAAAGAAAAAAAAAAGAAAACAAATCTCCCATCAAAAAAAAAAAAAAAAAAAAAAAAAAAAAAAAAAAAAAAAAAACAATGTATATCGACCCTTAGATTAAAACAATCAATGGTTATGATTATTTCTCATATTTCTCATCTAAGCCATATTTCTCATATGAACCTAAATCTATATATATATATATATATATATATATATATATATATATATATACACACACATTGAGAGCTACAAATCAATGCTAATGACCAACCTCATATCCTTAATCGTAACGTGATCTAAACCCAAGTCCATATTGCTTCCCATATAGTTCCACATTTTTCACAACGAAATAACCATAAATATGTAATACCACACCATCTCATTCTCAAGTCCCACGTATACTATCACGTAGCTATCAAAATGTATCGTTAAAAGCTTACTACTCTCTCAACCCATTATTACCTTACACAAGTCTATCCACACCTTCCTCGAACGTCACTACCTTACTGACCGCGAACTCTTTCATTCCACTAATGAATTTCCTTATACTTAACACATACACAAAACCACAAGATGCACACTTGTCATTCCTACATTATCCTTCAAAGTACAAGCCCCAAAGTATTATCGTGCTCACTATAACCTTTAAGTTTTCCTCAAAGCCGATTATTGCTCACCACAATATCACTTCCCAATTCTCACTAACTCATGATTGTCACAACCTATCTAGCAACATAACTACGTCCTAAAAATACTCCCTATGCAGATACTATAATCTCCCTAACTTTCACTCACCATAAATTAAATCATTACTCTCAAAGACTAAGAATCACATGTGCATTAACTCATAATCGTTAAGCAGTCTCCGGTTGCACTAGCCACGAATCACAAAACTAAAAGTTCTCAAAAGTTATGACAACCAACCGTGTGCATAAGCTAATAAACACCATACTATCAACTAATAACTAACCAAACTCTACCATCTATGACTCCAATACTAGTGACAACCTAAGGATCAGATCTCGAGCTAGATAAGGGTGCAACACCTTACAGCTAGATGCCAAGGATTATGATTAGAGAAATTTATCAAGGACACGATTGATGCTAATACATCAAGAGCTTTTACAAAATTAAGAACGTGATTAGCTATGGAGAGGAATAGAGAATAATAGGAGATCGATGTCTTAAAAGTCGGCTCAAAGGCAATAGAAGTAACCACTAAAGGGAAACCTAAGGAATAGAATAACATAAGACCCGAATAACAAGACTAAAAGGTGATCGATAGGGTCATGATATAAAAGTGATGAGTTATAATGAACAGGAATGAAAAGAAGGAATGAAACGAATTAAGTAGAAATATGACAAAATAAATCTTTTGCAAGGAACTGCTCAACAACCACCAATTTGAAAAAAGTTTTTTTTTTTTTTTTTTTTTTTTTTTTTTTATGTAACGATAAAGGAAAATAGAAATATTCTTTAAGAGTTCACAAATGAAGGTATAAGACTCGTTTCCAACAAAGAACTCAAATTGGTTTCGTTTTGAAGGAGAGACGAAAAGGTAATCGCCGAAAAGTTTGACAGATATAGAATATGATCAGAAGATACGGTTGAAAGGATAAGTCTTAAAGTTGAGTTTCCAAATGACAGCGATTTTAGAAAAATGAAGCTACTAAAATACCAAGTAGAATAAATAATATTTAAATAAACTAAATGCTCAAATTAGAAAACTTAAAAAAATAAGGTTTAGGATAACAAAGAGGTTTTGATCAAAAGTGGATGCAATAGATAAGTGTCAGTCATTTCAAATTTGATTGAGTAAAAAGCCATCAAAATGTATTGACGCGTTTAAAAATGAATGGAAAAGTAAAACAATACTGATTAAATTTTTTTTCCTCAACATAGTTACAAAATAAGAAAGTACAAGAAGGATAAACAAACCATTATAGCACAAATATACAAAAATAGATTTTGTTAATAGAACTGACTGAAAACATTCTTGAAATAAAAGAGTTTATAAATTAATTTAGCACGATCTATTGAAAAAGATGAGGATAAACATAATAAGAAATTTTTTTGGGGAAAAAGAAGCTCAAGTTGTAATTCGGCTAATGGTTTTAAAACAGCTGTATGGTGAGATCCAAGAACAAGCAGGATACACTAAGAATAAGTATAGCTAGCAAGCTGAAAGAGGTCCCTACGAATACGATAGGTGACTTAGATTAAGAACTTCCGCTGCGTGCTCTGATGGTAGGACCATACATTCGCAATTCGGCTTCAAGTTTCTTGCTCCAGATGATCAATCAGTACGAATCAAAGACTTTAAGAGTTAAATTTCTAGATATGTCGAAAGGTCAGATGAAAGAATTTTAAATTAGAATAATCAAATGATTAAATCCGTATAAACCAATAATTCAAAAAAGAAATTAAGACAATAAATCATCAAGAAATAGATAGATTAAAATTCTCAAAGGAATTGAGCAGTCAAACAAATATTGTTAAAAGCAAGCGTCATTAATAACAAAGGCAAATACAAAAATACATTTGAAAGGAAAATAGGAGTATTATCATTCGATAAGAAAATAGATGTACAGGGTATTTAATCTTAAAAGATGAGTTTAGAGGAAACCAAAGATGTCGGATTATAACCAAGAATGTAATTATCAGAGTGAAACATGTTGCAGTAAAGGAATAGGTTTAAAGAGAATGATGAAATCGAATGAAAAGCCTTAACCAGTTATTTTGGAGATAAACAAGGAATCTTTAAAGACATATCAAGTCGGTACACGGTCTCCCATGTCACCATTACAATTGTACCTGCATCCAAAGAAAACGTGTGATCTAATGGTGGAGAACCTAAGTCCACCATTCTTGCAACTACTAATACATATGCACAAATAACGTAGACCCTCTAATGTGTCTACCCCAACACTCTTACTCGGTGTTCTAGGTCGAATCCTACTCACTCATCTAAGAGAGTTGGGAGCGTATTCGCTCTGATACCAACTGTAACAACCCGGATTTTCCAATAAATTAAAATAAAGAAATAAAAGGTTTTTAAAGAGAAAATGAAAATAAAATGAAGACCACGGTGGCGGAAACACCGTGTAATCCGAGTCGTCACTCACTAAACCAACTAAACAACGACAAAAGAGGCCTAGAAGTGGGGGGTAAATACCCCTTACAAAACCAGCTCAAAAAGGAAAGTAAGATAACAATAATAAAACTAAACATCCTAACAAGTCTAGTCCAAAATCACTTCAAGGCTAGCTATAGGTCATCCTCACGGCATCCTCACTTGACAAACCCGATCCCGCGCTACCTGCCACAAAGAAAGTAACAGCCACAATCAGTGGGGAGTAACTAGGTGCTCCCCAGTCACATTTCAACATAATAAACGTAGTAAACAATGTATACAACTCACCTAGCCTACGACCTATAATCAGAGTACAAAACATCCGACAATAAAAAGAACAACAGCATCAAACAACACGGCACAACCACCACCACCACACGACACATCCAACACACTCACCATGCGTCACCAACAACCTTCCCTACTCAACCCAACTCGTAACCAATCAACACAAGCGCAAGAGTAAGCGCAGAGCACTAGGTGAAGCAACAAGAATCACTCAAACCCTATGGCGGAACATCAACAAGAAGTTCCTCAAACTCATTAGTCTAAATTTGGCCAAATCCCACCGAGCAACAAGAACAGTGACGACATATATCAAACCATAGTCTTTAACCATAACAGGTTGAGAACCCATAATAGCTCTAACTAAGCAACAAGAATAGTCGAGGGGACTATGGGCGGTATCCGTCCAAACTAGGACGTCGTAGCTCCTCACATACGTGCCAGAACAGTACACGCATGCAAACTTAACTCAAGCATTAGCACAATCTCCAACAATACATCATAACCCCACCTCCAATACCAACAATACAACAATTACAACCATTAAAGCAAACCAAGCAACCCCAATTAATATCATATCTCAACAAAACATAATTATAACAAAGGTAAACCTGCTTAACAATATACCAACTCATAATCCATATCATATCAACCATCCTTTACTCGCCACGCCAATATATTATCCATCTTAAACTCATTACTACGTAATTATCCAATTTATACTCATCCTCAACATGACCTATGGTCAACCATACAATAACAAGCTTAATACGGAGTAATAACCATAAGAACTCCAGAGTAGCCATAATAAACCATTATAATTTCCAAAGTGATCATCCTTATTCAACTTAATAACAATATAACTCAAATTCAATATGACAAACATCCCAATTCATTCCATTAGACACAATAGTGTGAAACCATCACAATTAAGACCAAAGATCATAATTTCATAGCACAACCAACCCAAAGATCATAGCTTTGCATACATAACAACAACCAATTCATCCTCGAACAATCATATGGTCTCACACAAGTCAAAATATCACTAAGGCTACACCTAGTTATCTTTTCCAAACAAGCCAAAGAAAAGCACAGTTTTCAACCCTTCTGTCCAGACGCGATAACAGACGATCCAAAGCTTCAAATGAAAAACTGAACGGTGAAAAGGTAGTCCCAAAAGTCAGGAACATGCTCACAAAATTGCGGCAAAATCAGACGGTCGGATCTCCGGCGATCTTCAGTTTAGTGAACCTGGGTCAGATAAATCCGAACTTGCGGTTTTCTCTCCAATTCTCTCTTATTGATTAGGGCACACACAAATCATACAATACATAAGAACAACACAATAAACACATATAATAATAAAACCTACAAACATAAACTTAAAGATGAAGAATTTACCCAAGAGAATTGAAGAGGAAAGATGAGGAGATGATTAGGGTTTGATTGGGTGAGTTTTTGGTGATGATTAAGATGATGATTGATGAGGAAATTAAGAGAGAGAAGAGAGGATTATGAGGGATTAGTTTATCAGAGTGTTTAGAATGATTCTAGGGTTTAGAGAGTCATAGGTATATAAGGGTTTCGTGCAAAACAATTAAAACAACACGAAAATTACTGATTCGGAAAACACACCAGAACCGGTAGGTTCGGACCTGAACCGATCGGTTCAACTAGAAATTTTGGCTGTTGCGACGGCGTCAAAAAAATACGCAGTTTAGCCTTTTGAATCGCCTAATTCGGAGTCCGTATGAGGAAATGACATCGTTTTTAAGTTCTGACTACGGTCCCGCTTATTCCACGTGACAAGTGAACCGACTTTCTCGAGCCAAAAATGAGAAAATCAAGAGAAATGAAATACGAATATTATTGAGACGAATAATTAATATTAGGAAAAGTCGGGATGTTACATAACCAGTCAGGATACATTACCTCCCTTACCATATTCATGTCCAGAAGCTTCTGGATTTCTTCATTGATGATGACATTTCTCTCCGGCGTAAACTTCCCGCGTTTCTGGTGCACTGGTGTAACAACCCGGATTTTTCCAACCAAATAAAAATAAAGAAATAAAAAGGATTTATAAAAGAAAATAAAATAAAAGCGAGCCACGTTGGCGGAAACACCGTGGAATCCGGATCGCCACTCACTAAACAACGGTTTAAACTTCAAAGTCTAAATAAGCGGTAATAAATACCCTTACAAAAGATAACTGAAAAACCAGCTCCGAACTGATACAAACCACTAAAACGGTACGACTATAACAAATGAGCTATTTGACAGGGCTAAATCGTCATGCCTCAATCAAAATAAACCTAAGCAAACAACTAACAGAAGCTAGTGGTAAGCAGGATCGTATCCATAGCGAAACAGCGCAGTTATAAGCTAAAGTCGGAGTAAACAGGTCTAACTCAAGTGTGAAAAAGGGTTCGTTTTAAACTATAAACTAAAGCAAATAATAAAGATAAGTAGAAATATATAAGGGGAAGGATTAGGGCATCAAGTTCATTATGACAATGATTCAGGAACTCAAGTTCATAAGAAGGAAGCGATAAACTGTGCAAATGATTAGGTTTGGAATACGCTCTCTCGAGTCAATATTAACCCTAAGCAAATTTAGCGGGCTCTCGCAACTTACTAAATTCAACTTATCAATCTCGCGTAAGTCTAGTTTTAACTCGGCTTTCGATCTTAAATTAAAACTTACTCAGGTTCAATTAAACTCAGACGAATTCGTTGATCAGGCGAAATAATCCTAATTCAATTGGCATCAAACGCGTAGAAAGAAACTCAATTGCACAAAATATTCAACCAGTTTAATCTAAAAACATGCTCCTGAACCAAGGGCACGAATTCCCCTCAAACCCTAATAAAGAAATTAGCTACTCATAATAAGAATCAAAGCAATAAAATCAATAGCAGTAAACATGATGAATGAATAATAAAGATTAAAATAAACCTGGATTAAAGTAGAGTGCCGGCGGTTACAAAGTAAATCGATCTTGAAACTAACTAAATAAAAATGGAGTTTTGAATGTATGAAAAAGAGAGAAAATAAAACTAAGCAGTAAACTAACCTAAGGGACAATGTAAAAATAAAGCATAAGTTCCAAATTCACGACCTAAGCCTCTATATATAGTTTCCAATTAATTAAACTCGAATTAAAAACAAATCTCGCGCAAAACACCTTCCAGCCGGCCTGGCCTGGACCGGCCTGACCCAATCTTGGGCCGGCTCCTCTTCTTCTTCTATGCTTGGCCCATTTCTTCATTTGGGCTTCTATTCATTCGTGGCCCTTTAGTCTTTTGGCCTTTGTTTCGTCTTCCCGAGCTTCCGTATAAGCTCGAGCTTGGTCTTGTCGTCTTGATTCTCGTACTTGCTCCAATTGTCTCAGGTTTTGGCTCAAAACCACCAAAACATGCAAAATGTAAATAAAAGGCAGCAGTATCGAGAAATATAGCAAATAGCTCATAAAACTAATAATGAACTTGAATAAATGCAGCTAAATGCGACTGAACCGGGGGCATAAAGTCTATATAAATAACATGTATCAAACTCCCCCAAACCAAACCTTTGCTTGTCCTCAAGCAAACTACCCGAACATAGCACATAATCACGAGGACAAACTAGTACAGGAAAATGCAACTCAAAGTCTCAAATATCGTCGCCTCATACAAAAGTGAATCAAATCAATACTAGCTTCCTCTTCAATAAATTGAAGAGTTAGGGAGCAAACTTAACAAACATAAGACGACGGAACAAAATGGCGCAAACTCCATGCAAAGACTTTCGACCGTATGCATCCACATTAACGCTGAGACTATAAATAATCTCACAAACATCGACACTAGGAAAACTACTCGAACTAAGCATGTCGTCACCCAAAATGTCTCAAAATGACATCGAGCGAGGTTTCCAAGGGTTGTAATGTTAGGCTCGGGTCAAGGGGGTAAAAAGGTGGAAAATGTATTTGGATATGTGGAGCTCAACGGCTTAACAGCTGCATCTAAAATCAACACCCACAACCAACACAACTCCTCCTCAACTCACCATTCAAATTAAACCGCAACTCCCGCATAAACATGATAAAACATCGCCTCCTATTCAACTTCCGATCTTTTATTGAATTGAAATAACGTATACACAAACCAACTCTTTCTTTTTGTTTTCTTTTCTTTTCTCTTTTTTTTGGATTTTTGTGTTCTTTTTTTTTTCTTTTTGAATAAAATGAAACGAGATCGGGAATAACTTTGAAACATGTAGGAAAGCGCAATATTAACGGGAATACTTGCATAACATCAACCCACAACTCCAACTCACAATATAAGCAAATCACGGACTTAACCCACTTCCTTCCCAACCGAATACTCCGTGATAACATAGAATCCCTAATGCAACTGATCAGCCTGGGTAGGATAATTCTGGAATGTAGCTCAATATATATATAATGTGGCTCAAAAACAGGCTACAAAGGCTAGGATGGGCTACAAATGCGGGACCTAAGTCTAAAGGGTAGAAAAGCAGGCCATTTGGCTAATGTGGAGTTAATATAACATAGTAACAAAAAACAAGTACCTCTTCGTGCAATGCTCGATCAATTAAGAACAAATAGGCTCAAACAATGACATAGATTCAAGTTTTCGTTTCACAAGTACGAGCATTTACAATGTCAAGTGGATGGGTAGTCTAAGAAACGCGTCCCGTCTACGTCACATGTCCCTATGTCAAATATAAGTCAGTCTACTCAAATCACCTCAAGGACGAAAGGAAAGGGTAAGCAAAGCATATCAAATCAACACAATCAAGAGGCTCAACATAGCGACTAAGAGCGTATCTCAAAAGACACTAAAGCTAATCCTGCACAAAAGGTTTCTAAGACGACAGATAAGACATAAAAAGACTCGTATTTTTGGGAGTTTTCAAAAATTTTTAAATGCACACAAAAATGAAAAATGCAAACGAAAAGCGCGAAAGTGCTTCCCTCCCCCAAACCAGAATCGCGCATTGTCCTCAATGTGGAAAACAGCTCAACCACTAACAGCAGAGAAGGACAAATAATAAGCGGGGAAGGAAAATAAAAGCGAGGAAAAGGGTAATGGAAGCTCACTTTATAAAGTCGGAGCTCCCCCAAACCGAAGCGAAGCATGGAGTGCGGCTAAAAATCCACGGATATGCGTCCAAATCAGTCCAGCTATGAAGTACTCCGGAGTAACGAACGAGTAAAAACGAAACAGAACAGCAGGGGGGGTCCGGCCGGTCCAGACCGGCAGCCGGCCGGCCGGCTGGGACCCCAAATTTCAATTTTTTTGCGTTTTTCCTCTGTTTCAAATTTCAGCTACGGCCCCGGTCTGAGCCCGGCAGCCGGTAGGCCGGCTGGCATGCCTCCTCGTAGCGTTTCCTCAAAAATATTAAGGACAAAAGTCCATAAGTACCTGCACGATAAAATCACAAAATAATACCCTCGTCCTCGCGCGCTCAACAAAAAACGTATAATGTCAACAAAAGCAACCAAACCAAAATACAAAGTGCAATAAAAGTACAACGTCATCGGGTTGCCTCCCGGAAGCGCTGGTTTATAGTCCCGCACGACTCTTCAAAGCTTCAAAAATCAAGTATAACCAGGCCAAGGACGTTGGCCACTAGCGACAGCTTCACTCGGCGAAACAGCATTCGTTCGCCATAGAACTCCTCCCTCTCGAGGCAGGGCAGCATAGTCCATCACCGTAGGTCCTCTATCACGAAATGGCTCTCCAAATCTCCCTTGTGCTCCCGGCGACTCAACCGTGGGGTGGACTCCTCTGTCGCTAGCGTCGAACAAGTCGGCTTTCAGCAGCTTTCTCTCCCCCAAACCATCCTTGCAGCCATCCTGAAAAGAACCTGCACACGGAGAAGAGACATGCAAAACCTCCAAAGTGTCTCCAGTAGTGTGAGACGGAGGTATAGAATCAATAGAGCAAACCGACTCTAGACGCATAGGTGACCGCGGAGTACTAGACTGCGTAAAAGTAAGCTTCTCACCTCCCACCGTAAATGCTAAGGTCTTGTTGCCCACGTCTATAACTGCACCAGCAGTGTGCAGAAAAGGTCTCCCTAAAATGATTGGGATGTGGACATCCTCAGGCATATCTAACACTACAAAGTCTACAGGGATAAAGAACTTTCCAACCTGCACAGGGACATCTTGTAGGATACCTAAGGGTCGCTTAACAGAACGGTCAGCCATCAGCAAAGTGAGACTAGTGACACCCAAATTTGTCATATTCATCTTTTGACACATCGAATACGGGATAACACTAACACTCGCTCCTAGGTCACATAAAGCGTTCTTAACCTCAAACCTACCTATGGAGCACGGGATAGATAAAGTCCCAGGGTCACTAAGTTTAGGGGGTTTACTACCCTGCAACCTAGTACTAGCCTCCCCTACAAAAGCATCGGTCGAGACGTCGTCAAGCGGACGCTTCCTAGCTAAGACTTCCTTCAAAAACTTAGCGTACGCGGGGATTTGAGTCACAAGATCAAGAAAAGGGACATTTACCTGAAGAGCTTTAATGACGTCCACGAACTTCTTGAACTTAGCCTCGGGCTCTGCACCTCGTTGTCGGCCCGGAAATGGGAGCTTGATTTGAATCGGGGGTGAACGAGTAGCAACAGGAATACCAGAATTAACACCCGAATCATCTTTCCCCGCGGTAGCAGTCCGGTAGGTTGGACGGCCATTTGCAATCGGCCAAGTTGCCTTTTTCCTCGGTTCATCGTAAACTGTACCGCTCCGCAATGTAATGGCACATGCTGTATCGAGAGGAGGGTTAGGAGGATTACCCTGCGATGGTAAGAAACCCGGTTGACGCGAAGCCTGCGAAGTGGCGAGCTGAGCCACTTGATTCTCCAACATTTTAATCGCCGCGTCCTTAGCCTGATCGCTCTTTTGCATTTGGCCCAGCATAGCTTCCTGCGTCTTTTGCATACCCATCATCAATTGTTGCATTTGCAACATCATAGCCTTAGTCTCGGCCAAAGGATCGCGTCCCGGGGTAGAAGGTGGTGGAGTATAAGCTGGTTTTTGGTAGTTGGGAGGAGGTGGTTGAAAATTTTTCTGAGGGGGGATGTAGGGTTGATTTTGTGGTGGTTGGGTGGTTGGGTTCAGCACGTTTTGGTTACGGTAGGACAAGAGAGAACGATCGTAACCCGGCTGGTTTTGGTACGGCAAGTTTTGATTATAAGATTGGTAAGCGTAAACCTGCTCCTGGGGTGCAGCATACCCCGTAGAGTAACCCTGATCGTGCCCCATAACAGCATTTACATGGGCACTAGAAGAACCACCACCATACATCATACTAATCTGCGCAGTCAGCGCCGCAACCTGACTAGTGAGTGCGCTGATGCTCTCCTTATCACGGTCCTGGTGTGCAGACCGCGAATTTCCCCTCGGCTTCCCGAATTGTGACGAATGTATCGCCATCTCTTCAATCAAACCCCACGCTTTATCATCGTCCACATTGTTGGCAAAGCGACCCTCTGCTGCAGAATCCAAGATAGCACGACTCTCCGCATATAGACCGTTATAAAAGGTCATGATTACCAACCAGTCGTTCAACCCGTGGTGAGGACAATCCCTTATCAGCTTCTTGTACCTCTCCCATGCTTCAGCTAAGGACTCGTCATAGGTCTGTTTGAAGCCCTGAATCTGACTCCTCATTTGATTAGTGCGTTCCGGAGGATAAAACTTTGAATAGAACGCGAGAGCCAAACTCCTCCAATCAGTGATACCAGCAGCTAGTTTATCGAGGTCCGTGATCCACTCACGAGCTCGATCCTTCAAAGAAAAAGGGAACAACATCTCCCTTATTTGCTCTTGAGTAATCCCGGCCTGCTTGATCGTAGAGCAATAGTCCGTAAAAACCTGCATATGATGACCAGGGTCCTCGGTGGGATAACCGCCAAACTGATTCCGCTCCACCAAATTTAGAAAGGCGGGGCGAATCTCAAAGTTGCCCGTAAGTGTAGCGGGCATCGTGAATCCATTCGGGATGAACTCCGTCTTAGGAAGCGAGTGACTGTAAAGCTTTGGCATGGTCACGGGCTCCTCTAAATCAATAACGTGTATATTGTCCCCTTCGTAGGACGATTGTTCCGCACGAGATTCCTCGTCTGAACTTTGCACGCTCTCAGTTGCATATGCCCCAGCGATTTCCTTGAAGAAGTTACGCGTACGGTGCAAGTTACGCTCAGGTTCAGGATCAAAAGGGACTAAACCTGTAGGTGACCTGCGCATAAATAACTCAAAGGAAACGGTGAGAATGGTCTCAAGGAACTAGGTTCCTTGAGACAAAAGAGAAAAACCTGTAACTAAACAAAAACTATAACTAGCAAAGCCGTTTCCCCGGCAACGGCGCCAAAATTGACAGGGCAAAATCGTCACGCCTCAATCAAAATAAACCTAAGCAAACAACTAACAGAAGCTAGTGGTAAGCAGGATCGTATCCACAGAAAGCTTAGTGATTATAAGCTAAAGTCGGAGTAAACAGGTCTAACTCAAGTGTGAAAAAGGGTTCGTTTTAAACTATAAACTAAAGCAAATAATAAAGATAAGTAGAAATATATAAGGGGAAGGATTAGGGCATCAGGTTCATTATGACAATGATTCAGAAACTCAAGTTCATAAGAAGGAAGCGATAAACTGTGCAAATGATTAGGTTTGGAAGACGCTCTCTCGAGTCAATATTAACCCTAAGCAAATTTAGCGGGCTCTCGCAACTTACTAAATTCAACTTATTAATCTCGCGTAAGTCTAGTTTTAACTCGGCTTTCGATCTTAAATTAAAACTTACTCAGGTTCAATTAAACTCAGACGAATTCGTTGATCAGGCGAAATAATCCTAATTCAATTGGCATAAAACGCGTAGAAAGAAACTCAATTGCACAAAATATTCAACCAGTTTAATCTAAAAACATGCTCCTGAACCAAGGGTACGAATTCCCCTCAAACCCTAATAAAGAAGTTAGCTACTCATAATAAGAATCAAAGCAATAAAATCAATAGCAGTAAACATGATGAATGAATAATAAAGATTAAAATAAACCTAGATTAAAGTAGAGTGCCGGCGGTTACAAAGTAAATCGATCTTGGAACTAACTAAATAAAACTGGAGTTTTGAATGTATGAAAAAGAGAGAAAATAAAACTAAGCAGTAAACTAACCTAAGGGACAATGTAAAAATAAAGCATAAGTTCCAAATTCACGACCTAAGCCTCTATATATAGTTTCCAATTAATTAAACTCGAATTAAAAACAAATCTCGCGCAAAACACCTTCCAGCCGGCCGGCCTGCTGCCGGCCTGACCCAATCTTGGGCCGGCTCCTCTTCTTCTTCTATGCTTGGCCCATTTCTTCATTTGGGCTTCTATTCATTCGTGGCCCTTTAGTCTTTTGGCCTTTGTTTCGTCTTCCCGAGCTTCCGTATAAGCTCGAACTTGGTCTTGTCGTCTTGATTCTCGTACTTGCTCCAATTGTCTCGGGTTTTGGCTCAAAACCACCAAAACCTGCAAAATGTAAATAAAAGGCAGCAGTATCGAGAAATATAGCAAATAGCTCATAAAACTAATAATGAACTTGAATAAATGCAGCTAAATGCGACTGAACCGGGGGCATAAAGTCTATATAAATAACATGTATCACTATTCTCGTGGAAATCCTCACTCTTCGCCCAACCCTACTAGCATACCTGCCACAAAGACATGTAACAGCCACAATCAGTGGGGAGTAACCAGGTGCTCCCCAGTCATATTTCAACATATCCAAAATAGACAACAATACAACAAACAACCCAAAGGTATACTAACCATAACGCAACCTCAAGCCAACTCATTAGTTAACCAACTCAATCAATTGTCACTCAACAACCTGTTGATACATGCTATTTATATAGACATTATGCCCCCGGTTCAGTCGCATTTAGCTGCATTTACTCGTGATCATTACTAGTTTTATGAGCTATTTGTTATATTTCTCGATACTGCTGCCTTTTATTTACATTTTGCAGGTTTTGGTGGTTTTGAGCCAAAACCCGGGACAATTGGAGCGTTACGAGAATCGAGACGACCAGACCAAGCTCGAGCGCGCACAGGAGCTCGAGAACACGAGCCAAAGACCAAAAAGGAAGAAAGGCACGAGTGAATAAGGCCCAAGAAGTAATTTGGGCCAAGCTTAGAGGAAGAAGAGAGCCCAGCCCAGCTCAGCCAGACCGGCCGGTCTGGTGGACCGGCAGCCGGCCGGCCGGCTCTGGCGCTCAATCCGTCGAGTTTTGTTTTATTTCGTGATTAATTAATTTGGAAACTATTTATATAAGTTTAGGTCGTGGATCTTGGGGTTATGCTTTATTTTACTAATTAGTTTAGTTTACTGCTTTCTTTTTAGTTCTCTCAACTTTAAAACTCAATTAGGTTAGTGCAAGATTTATTTCTTTATAATCGCCGGTACTTCGATTGATTCAGGTTTAATCTTAATTGCTCTTATTTCATTCATCATGTCTATCTTTATTGAATTTATTGTTTTTGCCCTAATTATGTCTAGCAAATTTTCCAATTAGGGTTTAGGGGAATTTGTGATATTTGGTTCAGGAACATATTTTTGGATTAAACTAGTTGAATAAATTGTGCACTTGATTTCTTTCTACGCGTTTTATGACAATTGAATTAGGATTATTTCGCCTGATCAACGATTTGTCTGAGTTTAATTGAACCTGAGTAAGTTTTGATTTAAGATCGAAAGCCGAGTTAGAACTAGACTTACGCGAGATTGATAAGTTGAATTTAGTAAGTTGCGAGAGCCCGCTAAATTTGCTTAAGGCTAAAATTGACTCGAGAGAGCGTTTTATAAACCTACTCATTTGCACAGTTTATCGCTTCCTTCTTATAAATTTGAGTTCCTGAATCATTGTCATAATGAACCCGATGCCCTAATCTTCCCCCTTATATATTTCTATTCATCTTTACTTTTGCCTTAGTTTAGTTCAAACAAACTCCTTTTCATACCTTTGAGTTAGACCTGTTTACTCCGACTTTAGCTTAAAACTACACCGTTTCTCTGTGGATACGAACCTGCTTGCCGCTAGCTACTTGTTAGTGTTTTTGTAGGTTTATTTTGACAGGGTGATACGACTTGGCCGTGTCAATTTTGGCGCCGTTGCCGGGGAAACGGCTTTGTTAGTTTTAGTTTTTATCAGTTGTTACAGGTTTTACTCTCTTGTCTCAAGGAACCTAGTTCCTTGAGACCGTTTCTTATCGTTTGCTTGTAGTTTTGTTTATGCACAGGTCACCTACAGGTTTAGTTCCATTTGAGCCTGAACCTGAGCGAGCATTTCACAGGCTACGTAAGGAAGCACGTAAATTAATCGATCTTGATTTTGAGGAAGCGTCGCATTCGGAGTCTAGTGCAGCGCAATCGTCCTACGAAGAGGACACACCACTTATTACTCCAGTTTCTTCTCCGCCACGTGTGACTATGCCTAAACTAGCTAGTCACTCGCTCCCAAAGACGGAGTCCATACCTAATGGATTCACGATGCCCGCTACTCTGCAGGGCAACTTTGAGATTCGCCCCGCCTTTCTTACTTTGGTGGAGCGGAATCAGTTCGGAGGCTATCCTACGGAGGATCCTGGTCGACATATGCAGGTTTTTACGGACTATTGTTCGACTATAAAGCAGACCGGGATTACGCAGGATCAAATAAGGGAAATGTTGTTCCCTTTTTCATTAAAAGATCGAGCTCGTGAGTGGATCACGGACCTCGACAAGCTAGCTGCAGGTATTACTGATTGGAGGGGTTTAGCTCTGGCGTTCTATGCAAAGTTTTATCCTCCAGAGCGCACCAATCAGATGCGGAGTCAGATTCAGGGCTTTAAACAGACATATGATGAGTCCTTGGCTGAAGCGTGGGAGCGGTACAAGAAGTTGATAAGGGATTGTCCTCACCACGGCTTGAACGACTGGTTGGTAATAATGACTTTTTACAATGGTCTTTATGCGGAGAGTAGAGCTAATCTGGATTCTGCTGCAGAGGGTCGCTTTGCTAACAATGTAGATGATGATAAAGCATGAGGCTTGATCGAGGAGATGGCAGTTCATTCCTCTTAGTTTGGGAAGCCGCAGGAGAATTCACGGTCTGCTCATAATGACCGTGATAAGGAGAGGATTAGCGCGCTCACAAGTCAGGTTGCCGCGCTGACCGCACAGATTAGTATGATGAATGGGGGTGGTTCTTCTGGTGCTCATGTAAATGCTATTGCAGGGCACGACTCGGGTTATTCTACGGGGTATGCTGCGCCCCAGGAGCAGGTTTATGCATATCAATCTTACAACCAAAACCTGCCCTACCAAAACCAACCTGGTTACGATCGATCACTCTTGTCTTACCGCAACCAGAACGTCCTTAACCCGACCACCCAACCACCCCAAAATACTCCCTACATCCCCCCTCACAAAAATTTCCAACCGACCCCCCGAAACTACCAAAAACCCGTCTACACACCACCACCTCCTCCTACACAGGTACCCGATCCTATGGCCGAGATGAAGGCCATGATGATGCAGATGTCGCAGGTAACGATGGCCGTACAGAAGTCACAAGAAATGATGCTGCAGCAAATGCAAAAGGATGGCCAAGCTAAGGATGCAGCTATAAAGAATTTGGAGAATCAAGTGGCTCAACTCGCCACTTCGCAAGCTTCGCGTCAACCGGGTTCCTTGCCATCGCAAGGTAATCCTCCTAAACCTCCGCACGACACGGCATGTGCGATTACGTTGAGAAGCGGGTCAATGTACGGTGACCCCAAGAACTTGGAGGAAGAGGAGAAGGATGGGGATGAAAATACGGTGCAACCGTGTAACCAGAGGTCTCGGTAGGTCGGCCGGCGTGGTCGATCAACCATTTGGACCTGGCTTCTTGAGGAAAGATGATTTGGGTGCTAATTCGGGTGTTCCTGTCGCTACTTCAACGCCCCCAATTCAGATTAAGCTCCCATTTCCTGGTCGTCAGCGAGGTGCAGAGCCCGAGGCTAAGTTCAGGAAGTTCGTCGACGTCATCAAGGCCCTTCAGGTAAACGTCCCTTTTATTGATCTTGTGACTCAAATACCTGCGTACGCTAAGTTTTTGAAGGAAGTCTTAGCTAGGAAGCGTACGCTTGATGATGTGTCGACTGTAGCTTTCGTGGGGGAGGCTAGCACTAGGCTGCAAGGTAGTAAGCCCCCTAAGCTTAGTGACCCAGGTACCTTTTCTATCCCCTGCTCCATTGGTAAGTTTGTGGTCCGAAATTCTTTATGTGACCTTGGAGCGAGTGTGAGTGTCCTACCCTACTCTTTATACCAAAAGATGAACCTGCAAGCTTTGGGACCCACTCACATTACCTTGCAAATGGCTGACCGTTCCGTTAAGCGTCCCTTGGGTATCCTGCAAGATGTCCCCGTACAGGTAGGAAAGTTCTTTATCCCTGTGGACTTTGTAGTGTTAGATATGCCCGAGGATATCCACATTCCCATTATTTTGGGGAGACCCTTCCTGCACACTGCTGGTGCAGTTATTGACGTGGGTAATAAGACTTTAGCTTTTACGGTGGGGGTGAAAAGCTCGCTTTTACGCATTCTGATACCCCACGGTCACCCATGCGTCTAGAGTCGGTTTGTTCTGTTAATGTTATACCTCTGTCTCACTCTACTGGAGACACTTTGGAGGTCGTTTCTGTTGTCTCCCCGTGTGCAGGTTCTTTACAGGATGGCTGCAAGGTTGGTTTGGGGGAGAAAAAGTTGTTGAAAACCGACCTTTACGACACGAGTAACGGGGATAGAGGGCCTACGGTTGAGCCAATTGGAGCACGCGGGCGATTTGGAGAGCCATTTCGTGATAGAGGACCCACGATGATGGACTATGCTGCGCTACCTCGAGAAGGAGGAATTCTTAGGCGATCGACTGCTGTCTCGCCGAGTGAAGCTGTAGCAAATGGCCAACGACCTTGGCCTAATTATACTTGATCTTTGAAGCTTTGAAGAGTCGTGCGGGACTATAAACCAGCGCTTCCGGGAGGCAACCCGATGACGTTTTATTTTTATTTGCACTTTATACTTTTGTTTGGTTTGTTTTGGATGACATTTCATGGTTTGATTTTGAGCGCGTGAGGATGAGGGATTATATGTGATTTTAGCGCGCAGGTACTTTAAGACTTTTGTCCTTAGTATTTTTGAGAAGACGCTACGAGGAAGCATCCCAGTGGCCAATTGCCAGACTCCGGGACCGTGGCGAAATTTGAAACAGAGGAAAAAACGCAAAATTGAAAAAGCGGGTGCCGGTACGGCCCGCCGGTCTGGACCGGCCCCCAGGGTCTGCTGGTTCGTTTCGCTTATTCTTGCGCGCTACTCCGAAGTACTTCATAGCTGGACTGAATTGGACGCATATACGTGGATTTTTAGCCACACTCCATGCTTCGCTTCGGTTTGGGGGAGCTCCGACTTTATAATGTGAGCATTCTTTACCCCTTTTTGCCCTCATTTCTTGTTTTATTTTCCTGCCCCCTCTTTTATTTGTCCTTTTTTGCTGTTGTGGTTGTGCTGTTTTCCACATTGAGGACAATGTGTGATTTGGTTTGGGGGAGGGAAGCACGTTCGCGCTTTGCATTTTCATTTTGTGTGTGCATTAATTTGAAAACCCAAAAAAATACAAAAAATTCAAAAAAAAAAATACAAAAATACGAGTCTTTTTGGTCTGCTTTGTCACGTTTGGAGAATTGATTAGTGCGTTTACTTTGATCTTTAGCATCTCCGAGTCGACTTTCTATCGTCGTAGCTGCACTATATGTTTGTTTCCTATTAATAGATTGTGAGTCTCAAACACTAGCCCACTTGTATTTGCTTAATTCTTATCGCTTTTCGTTTGTTTACTTTCGACTTTGACATTCGAGCTTGGCAATGGTTTGTGGAATGTTTGGTTTGTTGGTTTGCGGTATGATTGGAAAGATTTATATATGTTGGAGCAATGCTTCGATGCTCTCGGAGAGGACTCATTGATTTGAGTAACCACAGTGGCCATGAATTTGGTTGCGACCGAAAGTATGAGCAATGATGTAACCCTTAAGGAAATATGTGTACCCGAGCACGATCTTTACCAAGTGAATGTCAAGCTAAACGGTACTACATACGAGGGATGCTCCACATTGCGCGAAAAAGGAAAAAAAAAAAAAAAAAAAAGAATGAAAAAGAAAAAAGAAGAGAAAAAATGGAATGATGTGGAAAGAATTGGTTGATGGAAAGTGGTACGTTCGGTTGGCCTTGCTTGAATTGAAAATGTCGTCAGTTTCACTTTTACGAAAGCGTTAGAGACTAGTGGTATAATGTGGTGTGAATGGTTGAGATTTGTGCTCTATTTTCGGTGAAACAGTCTATGGTTGTATGTTTATGTGCATAGGTCGTGCACTTCGAGATACTAACGTGATTAGTTCGTGTCACTTTGATTTTCTCCGACGCTGTTTGCTTGAGGACAAGCAAAGGTTTGGTTTGGGGGAGTTTGATACATGCTATTTATATAGACTTTATGCCCCCGGTTCAGTCGCATTTAGCTGCATTTACTCGTGATCATTACTAGTTTTATGAGCTATTTGTTATATTTCTCGATACTGCTGCCTTTTATTTACATTTTGCAGGTTTTGGTGGTTTTGAGCCAAAACCCGGGACAATTGGAGCGTTACGAGAATCGAGACGACCAGACCAAGCTCGGCGCCAAGACAGAGCTCGAGAACACGAGCCAAAGACCAAAAAGGAAGAAAGGCACGAGTGAATAAGGCCCAAGAAGTAATTTGGGCCAAGCTTAGAGGAAGAAGAGAGCCCAGCCCAGCTCAGCCAGACCGGCCGGTCTGGTGGACCGGCAGCCGGCCGGCCGGCTCTGGCGCTCAATCCGTCGAGTTTTGTTTTATTTCGTGATTAATTAATTTGGAAACTATTTATATAAGTTTAGGTCGTGGATCTTGGGGTTATGCTTTATTTTACTTAGTTTAGTTTACTGCTTTCTTTTTAGTTCTCTCAACTTTAAAACTCAATTAGGTTAGTGCAAGATTTATTTCTTTATAATCGCCGGTACTTCGATTGATTCAGGTTTAATCTTAATTGCTCTTATTTCATTCATCATGTCTATCTTTATTGAATTTATTGTTTTTGCCCTAATTATGTCTAGCTAATTTCCCAATTAGGGTTTAGGGGAATTTGTGATATTTGGTTCAGGAACATATTTTTGGATTAAACTGGTTGAATAAATTGTGCACTTGATTTCTTTCTACGCGTTTTATGCCCATTGAATTAGGATTATTTCGCCTGATCAACGATTTGTCTGAGTTTAATTGAACCTGAGTAAGTTTTGATTTAAGATCGAAAGCCGAGTTAGAACTAGACTTACGCGAGATTGATAAGTTGAATTTAGTAAGTTGCGAGAGCCCGCTAAATTTGCTTAAGGCTAAAATTGACTCGAGAGAGCGTTTTATAAACCTACTCATTTGCACCGTTTATCGCTTCCTTCTTATAAATTTGAGTTCCTGAATCATTGTCATAATGAACCCGATGCCCTAATCTTCCCCCTTATATATTTCTATTCATCTTTACTTTTGCCTTAGTTTAGTTCAAACAAACTCCTTTTCATACCTTTGAGTTAGACCTGTTTACTCCGACTTTAGCTTAAAACTACACCGTTTCTATGTGGATACGATCCTGCTTGCCGCTAGCTACTTGTTAGTGTTTTTGTAGGTTTATTTTGACAGGGTGATACGACTTGGCCGTGTCACCTGTAAACATATATAACCAATACACCTCAACACTAACTAGTCCACTTTAGATACACAGGCTCAAACTGTCAACAACAAGATGACAGACAACAACCAACCACCTGCAAGAGTAAGCACAAAGCACTGGGTGAAGCACCCAGAATCACCCCGGATGAAGCAACAAGAATCATCCAAACCCTATGGCGGAACAGCAACAAGAAGTTCCTCAAACTCATTAGTCTAAATTTGGCCAAATCCCACCGAGCAACAAGAACGGTGACGACATTGTACAAACCATAGTCTCTAACCAACATGGCTGAGAACCCATAGTCGCTCTAACTAAGCAACAAGAATAGTCGAGGGGATCATGGGCGGTATCCGTCCAAACTAGGACGTCGTAGCTCCTCACATACGTGCCAAACAGTACACGCATGCAAACTTAACTCAAGCATAAACACAATCTTCATCAATACATCATAACCCCATCTCCAATACAACAATTACAACCATTAAAGCAAACCATGTAACCCCAATTCATAACATATCTCAACAAAACATAATTATAACAAAGGTAAACATGCTTAACAATATACCAACTCGTAATCCATATCATATCGATCATCCTTTACTCGCCACACCAATGTATTATCTATCTTAAACTCATTACAGCGTAATTATCCAATTTATACTCATCCTCAACATGACCTATGATCAACCATACAATAACAAGCTTAATACGGAGTAATAACCATAAGAACTCAAGAGTATCCATAATAAACCAATATAATTCCTAAAGTGATCATTTTTAATCAACTTAATAACATTATAACTCAAATTCATTATAACAAACATCCCAATTCACTCCATTGGACATAATAGTGTGAGACCATCAGAATTAAGACCAAAGATCATAATTTCATAGCACATCCAACCCAAGATTCATATCTTCACATTCATAACACAATCAAACATCCTTAATTAATCACATGGTCTCACACAAGTCAAAATATGTCTAGGGCTATACCTAGTTACCTTGTTCAACCGATGGAAATCGTCCTAGTCCTCCTCTTCTTCGATAAGGATGGTGTCCTCTTCACCAAGCTCTTCTTCTCCTTGATTAGTGCACAACAATAACACATACAATCATAAGAACACACAATATACACATCCAATAACATAATAATCAAAAAACTATAATAAACGATTAAGATTACCGAAGGAATTAGCAAAGGAATGATTATGGAGATGATTAGGGTTGAAAAGGAATGAATTGAATGAGTTTTAATGGTGATTAAAAAGAGAGATTAATGGAGAATTAAGAGAGAGAAGAGAGGGTTTTGAGAGTTGAGATAGAGAATTAGGCTAAACTGATGTGATTAGGGCTTAATTAGTTTAAATAGGATAGGAATTTGAGCCCCTCTTAATTACGGATTAAAAATATGAAAACATAAACAGCGCAGGGGAGCGAGCCGCTCCCTGTCCAGAGCGAGCCGCTCCCTGCTCGCGCCCCGCTCGCGGGTCACTCGCGCCCTGCTCGCCACTTTGGTCTGTTTTTCTCGGATGACCTCCTTTTCTTCCCCAGGTCGCGCCTAGGTCGCCAAAACACCTCTGACCCACTCAAGACCTCCTAATCACCCCTACACTCACTCACACACTCTCACACTCGGGATTCACCTAGTTTCGCGCAACCACGACAAAACCTACTATACGCAAGCTAACGAAGCGACTTTCTCGAGCTAAAATTGAGAAAATCGCAAGAAATAAAATACAATTAAATTTTAATGAAATGAAATGAATTATTTAAATAAGGGGAAAAGTCGGGGTGTTACAACTGGCCTGTACTTCGGATCAATATTGAGCTTGTGCGTGATAACGTTAGGAATGATTCCAGTCATGTCAAAGTGGGTCCAAGCAAAACTTGACTTTTTAGACTTCAAGAAGTTGATCAGATCAGACCTGATACTGGAACACACACCACTACCCACCAATACTTTCTTATCTGGACAGGACTAGTCTACACTGATCTGGCCCATTTCTAATCCTGTCTTCTCTGGTTCCACTATTGATTTGACTGGTTTCTGTAATTGCTATGCGAGCGATTTATTGGTGACTGGAGGCTTCAAGGCTGCTCTGTAGCACTCCTGTGCAGTCTGCCTTTAACCCTTTATCACCATAAACCCCCACTGAGTTGGGAGCATCACACACTGATGGTAAGTAGATGCCACAGCCCTAAGATTTTGGATCCAGGGCCTACCTAGCAGAACATTATACGAAGTCATAGAATCAATAACATTAAATTTCTCGAAAGAAGATACTCCCTGGGTATAGGTGAGAAGTGAGATCTCTCCCAAGGTATGCTTGGTCTCGCCGCTGAATCCTACCAGAACATTCGAATTCTTGGTTAGCTTGTCCTGACCTATTCCCATCTCCTTTAACGTGTTCAACATTATCAGGTTCACAGAACTGCCCCCGTCAACCAAAGCTCGACGTACAAGGGTGCTTCCAATTTGCACTACTACAAAAAACGTTAAAAAAAGCGGTTAAAACCCGTTGTATTTAGCTAATACAACCGTTGTATCTTGGGCCGTTGTTTTTTATTAAACAACGCCAAAAATTTCAGGAAGGCGTTGTTTATAGAACACTATAAACAACGGTTATTATAAATAACCGTTGTTTATAGTGTATTATAAACAACGGGTATTTCAAATAACCGTTGTTTTTAATACACTATAAACAACGGTTATTTCAAATAACCGTTGTTTATAGTGTTTTCATTAACTGTATTATTTTTTTAACAACGCTATTTTAACAACCCAATTTAAAAACCGTTTTTTTTTCATATTTTTTTTTAAAATTTTACGAAATAGCTATATTATCCTATTTATGCCCGTGAATACAATATAATTAGAATTCCTGCTACCATATGCACGACAATCAATCGCAACTCATCCAACCACATACACGACACTAAATTAATGCATGTTTTACAACTGACAAAATGAAATATATACAACATGATTTTTGCACCTACAAGCCTGATGGTTTTACGATTTCTTAACAAAAATATTTTACAAATAACCATATTAAGAAATACATTGAAGTTGCTCGACTATCCATCTTCGCAAAACGACCTTTGATTCTTGTTCTGTTTTCTGCTTGAAGCTTCCTTGACTTATATCTGATATGCTTCACAAACCTGTTTACATTTCAATAGGTATAACGATTTTACATATAACAAATCCACTTACAGCTTAATAGGTATAATGATTTTACAAATACCAAAACTTAGATGATGAAGGGCCAAATGAGAAATAATATACCTTCGAGGTTTCCAAATTTAGATCCTGATATGGTTCTTCGTTGTCTATTTAACAGAAACAAATAGATAATGATACTGCAAAGAGCCACGGCCGCAACGAGCCAACCCAAAATGATATAAGATGAAATCTTACCCGTCCATGTATCTTTTCCTCCAATCTCTTTAGAGTCTTCGCAATACCGTCTTTGGTTGGCTGCAGAAAGGTTAAACAAATTCAGAATAAGCCCACACAACAAACAGGAATGAACCTTTAGAGTAATTGAATTACCCAAACCACAAATGCAGACAGTGCCAACATATATCAACCAAGAAGGTGTAATCCCATACACGTCAATTATAATTGGTGTGATAAATCGCTTATATAAGTACTGATCTTGATAAGATCTACAAAACATTATCCTATAACACAGACCAGGTAATCTATTCAGCAAAGTAACATAATAGAAAGCATCAAATTGCCCTTGCAGCATCATTGAACTATTTAAAAAAACATCATAACATTGCAAATTAGCAGTTTTAGAAAATACCTCATTGTCCGCAAGACCATATAAAGCAAATGCAGCGTTGTGTTGTAGAGAACCATTCTTTGATTCGAGCAGTTTCAATAACATGATGAGACCACCGCATTGAGCAATACCAGCTTGATTATGTGAATCCTTTGAGCAAACAATAAATTAAAATTAATGGCATCCTAAACAAGACTAATCATTGTCAATGACAACAAAAGAGTCGTAAATTAGATGACAAAAGGAATCACTGTACACAGAACACCAATCACATAGAGAATGAACTGCTTTGATTGCGGACAAACCAAAAGAAGCTCACCTGCAAAAGCTGACATTTCCCTAAGTTGGGTATCGGATGATTGAAGCATCTCGATCAAAGGCGGGACAGCACCCCTTTGAATAATGTGCACCTGCAGTAATTTAACTTAAGGAGTCACGCAGGCAGTCATCTAAGATGCAGAAATCACAAAGCAGCAAAAATTAGTGAGAAAACCAACAAATGATCTTTAAAACATATGTGTTGAAATGCAACCTTACAATCTGAATCAGCAGCTGCAAATTGCCCGAGCAGTAAAGCTGCTTCTCTTTGACTCTCACAGAAACTAGAGCTGCATACGATAAGACGACATAATCAGGCCAGCAAAGATCAATGCTTAACATTTACTCCCTCTGTCTCAGTCATTTGTTTACACTTCCCTCAAATCTCCCTCACAAAAAAGTCAAACTGTAAACAAATCACTGGAACGGAGGGAGTACATAAAGTAATAAAAGCATAAGCAGCACAATAAGACGAGGTAGAAAATGATAGTAAACAGTACATACCGAAGCAGCTTAATAACAGATTGCAAAGCACCAGCAGCAAGAACTTCTTTCTTTATGTGAGGAGACGAGTGAACAAGATTCCCAATCACACCAACCATAAAAACCAAGCTTGAAGAGAGGAATCGTCACCGAAGTCTACCAAAACCACATTGTTATCAATTACTAATCTAATACCAGCTATTTGACACATAAAATCATGAAAATCGACTTCAACTCAAAAAGCCCAAATTCTAGGGTTACCTTGAATGAAAATCGAAATTGGAGGATTGAATACGAATTATACCTTGAATACTAGATTAATACGGCTAAGACTCAATGAAAACCGAGAAATAGACCCAAACCCGACAAAATTGAAACAAAAACGAAGAAAAATCGGGTGCGAAAACGCATATTCGACTCGAGGAAGAGGAGAAAGTTGTCCTTAAAATTTCTCCATGACTCCACAGGCTACAATTAACACCAATACTAACATTAACAACATAACCACCCCTAATTTGCTTATAAAATAGATTACAATCGGGAAGAAATCATGAGCCTACAAATCTAGGGTTTACAAGTGACAAATAAGACGGAAATTGAAGAGGACAAAACACTTACCGGGAGCAAACAAAGCTATAATTAAAGAGAGAACGTTGAGAGGAAGAGAATGGGATAAGAACGAGTAAAAACCGTCGAGAATAGAACGGCTCAGGCGAGGAAAAGAGAAGTATATGAGTGAAAAAACTGAATGGTTTCTTAAGGGGAAGACTCAATTTAATACCAAATACTCCGTATTCAATTAAGGTTTTACTCGTATCTATTAAAACGGTCTTTTCTAAAACCCGTTGTTAAAAGTCTTAACAACGGGTATAGTTAACAACCGTTATTAAAATTCAATTATTAACTACGGGTGTATTAATAACCGTTGTTTAAAAATTTAGTATTAACAACGGGTATATTATAAAAACCATTATTTTTATAAACACCGTTGTTTATAGATTCTTTGCGTTGTTTTTATTAATGAGTTTGATTTGGTGCACTAACATTTAACAACGCATATTTTTTAGTCGTTGTTTATAATATTATAAACAACGCAAGTTCACAATTTGCGTTGTTTTTTTGTCGATGTTTTTGCTCTATTTTGTAGTAGTGTTGCAACTTGATCAGTAGGTTGTCATGATGTAGTTCTGGGACGCCTTCGCAGTCCTAGTGATCAAAAGTCACTGTTTCCCAGTTCTTCTCTATTTTGGTTGGAGGTTGCATCTTCTCTTCCTTTGCAATCACTAGTACAAAATGTAACTATTGTGGCGGTTTTAAATGGTCAATTGTGGCGGTTTTGTGCCGTCGTATATCAAGGGGTCACATTTCATTTGTGTCGGTTTAAAAACCGCCACAAAAATATAAAATTTGTGGCGGTTTTTAATAAAACTGCCACATATCGCCTAATATTTTGTGGCGGTTTTTTCCAGAACCGCCACAAAAAGGCACTTTTTGTGGCGGTTTTGTTTATAACCGCCACAAATTTCATAAATTTAGTGGCGGTTTTACCCTGAACCGCCACAAATGTCCTTTCAATTATAATTAATTTGTGGCGGTTTTAAGATAAAACCGCCACATTTTTTATTTTCATTTTTTTTTGGCGAATTTTTAGTTATTTAGTGGCGGTTTTTAGTTACAACCGCCACAATTCCAAATAAATATTTTTTTTTTCAAAAATTTTGGCTGCATTTCGCTATAAATTAATAATCCAAAATTTTAAAAATAAACACCTGCAAATTAAAACGCATTTCATGTTTCCATTGAATCCAAGTGTCACAAATGTACCCATCATCCATCGTGGCAAAACATTGATGTAATACAAAGCATTGTGATGACAAACATTCTACATCAATTAAAACTTACACTTCTAAATTACACACAATCATTTGAAGTTACGCTTCTTTATCCTTATCACATCATGACAACACGCCCAGCTCACTTGTCGTCATCCTGTAGAAGCAACGAATCAATGTTGGAGTTGTAAATTCATCATCACTCATATCGTCAACATTCATAATCATCATCACTCATATATATGTATCATCATCATCACTCGTATATATATATATATATCATCACTCATAATCAACGTTACTCATAATCAACGTTACTCATAATCAATTCACTCATAATCAAAGCGTTCAATCGTTCTAAGTTCAATAAACCGACTCACAAGAACGTACATCGCGACATGGCAAGGACTAAGGAAGTTAGTCACCTACGTTCACAACACACACCAACTCAAATTCAAAGTCAAACTCAAAAACATGCAGCTTATGCTAAAATTAAACCTTAATCGATTCAACTCAAAACAAAAATAGTCAACCTTAATCATTTTTTCTTAATTATAAACCAAAAGACTCACAAGAATCTCCTGCTATTATGCGAGTATACAAAATAATCAACTCAACACAAGAATCTCCATTCGACACACAAATACACACGAGTATACAAAATATCGTTCAAGTTTCAAACGTTCCTCGGTTTAAAAATATGTATATATATATACGACCCATGGTGACCTTTATAAACTTACCATCACCCTCAAATACTCCGCGCAAAACACGGCCCCAATGAGTAAAAATAAGGCAGCAGCAGTCGCGAGAGGCTGTCGTACAGCCTCGTTAACAGCCCACGTAAAGGGGTCGTAACACCACACACCCACAGCCACGGCAGGCAGCAGGCTGCAGGCTGCAACGTCCCACGGCCAGCAGCACCTGGCCCTCCTATGACAGCTGCACGTTTTCCATGACAGTGGCTGTAGCAGACCAGCAGTACAAGAGGGACAAGACACGTTTAAGGGTGTACAACAACAGGGGCAGCAGCAAAACGACACACCAACGGCTGTGACAGCAAGGGTAGTGAAGAATAAAGCACAGGCAGTCTCGATTACAATATTAGCAGTCGAAAGCGAGACAAAACAGCGACTTAAAACTCGGCTTAACTCGACAACAACCCAACTTCTACTTAACATACACACCCGCACACATTCATACAATCACCTTACACATACACACCACAAAAATCAATAGCCAACCACATACATACATTCCACCCACATACATACCTAATCCTACCTACAATTACGTACTATATATTGTTTGATTAGCGTACTCGCCATTCATTTTATTTACCTGACTATTACAACATCAAGGGTTCAGA
Source organism: Dianthus caryophyllus (assembly GCA_023091065.1). NCBI lineage: Eukaryota > Viridiplantae > Streptophyta > Magnoliopsida > Caryophyllales > Caryophyllaceae > Dianthus > Dianthus caryophyllus. The sequence goes on along the minus strand of CM041519.1, from coordinate 14,288,790 downwards.
AATTGATGGGCGTTACAACATCATATCAATATTCCAACTTCACTTAACACCACAGCTAATATAGCAATATTTTCAAAATCAGTGCACTTTGTTATAGTTCAAGTCTCAACGTATTGCTCTTTCCAAGTCAAACAATTGACCATGACATATGACTTCTCATGTTAAATTTAGCAACCAAAACTTGAAATTTAGACCACCTGAACTCAAGATTTGAAATAATTGATGTCAATAGAAACATGTTCAATTCACTTTGCTAACAAATTCATCAAAATTTGACACATTCATGATTATTCACACTAAAACAATTCTGCCAATTTCATATAAAGGAGAAACATACAACTCAATCATATAAAATAAATTATCTTTCACGTGCTTATAGACTACCCGTCATTTACATTTAAGCATTGAATATTAATCAAGGTTTACATACGATTAGAACATACTCAAACCAATATTATACTCCGTACAACTTAAATGTTTTATATCATACGGAGTATAAATTTGAATGACAGCAACAACAAGGCAGGACAACAGCCACAACACGGCTGATCAGCAGCCCCCACACAAGGCTTTAATTAGCAGCAGACTCGGGAAATACACGGTCAGTACACCTGACCCTAATTCGTTTATAACATTGTCTACTATTCGGCTTAGCACATACATTCACTCACATGTCCAAGCTTTCACATACACTTCACAAACCATAACAATCACAAGAAATCAACATTTCACACACACAATTACACCTACAAAACTAAGGGTTAAGCCCTTACCTTGGAAGAAAAGTCGCCCAAAACCCGAGCTCAAGACGTAAAACGCTGGACCTTGTTTCTTACGCGTACAAACTCTACATACAACCACATTATTATTCAACACTACTCTAAAACTAACTAATTGATACGTTAATTCGAGGAAATTGACCATAAACCACCAAAATCAAGTGAAAACGACTCACCAAACAAGTTCGAGGAAGGGAACTTGCTGTAACAGCTGGGCAACGCACTTATCGACCATTAAACGTCCCAACTACAACAATTATCAGGGCAAAACTCTCAGGAAATGCAGCATCACTGAACATAGCCCAACAACGTCCCAAAACGATAGGAAATTGACTGACCGTGCAAAAATGAAGAGGAGAACTAATGGGTACTTACTTGAAACGTGATTATGACCCTAAATTCGAGCTATTTGCACAGTTAATTCGACCCAAAAGCTTCCGATTAAGAAAACCCCAAATTTTGAAATTAGGGTTTAACGACGTGAAACTGAGAAATGGTGCTGGAGTAAGGGTAATTGCTGGTCCGAGGGTAAGCAGCTTGGATGGGCAGACCCCCTGTTCTGAAGCCCCTTACACGGCATTTACCTACACACACCTTCCTTATCGTTCACACATTCTAACATCTACATACACACATTAATTTACTCACAAAAACACACACACACGAGCTAAGTAAGGGTTAATCCCTTACCTCGGGAAGAAAGACGCCCAAAACCCGAGCTCAAGACGGAAAAAGCGCTGAACCTTCTCTCCTATGCGTACCTACTCTACAAACAACCACATTATAATCAAACACTACTCTAAAACTCACTAATTGTTACATTAAATCAAGAAAACTGATCATAAAACAAAAACCCCCAATTTCTAGGGTTAGGGTTAGAACAAAATTGAAATAAAATGATCAAAATACGAGTTATACCAACAATTACTCGAATAATCAACCTAGGACTCGTAAACTCGATGAAAACCACCACAAACACGAGCCAAACGAGGCCTTAAACCCACAAAACTCGGTGACATGGGCACTACACGGTGGTGGACGGTGCTGCAACGGCGGCTGTGGTGGCGAGGAGGGTGCCCACGGTGGCGTGGTGGTACGACGGTAACGTTAGAGGCGGTGGAGGCGTGTGGTTGTGAGGGTGGTGCGTGGTGGACATATCCGTATCCGTACCCCAAATACTATGATAAAATGGACTTTTCACAAAAAGCATGTTTTTAACGTAATGTCAAAATGGTACATTTTGTCGAAAACATTTTAAGTCGTTTAACGCATAAATGATTTATTTGCATGTCGTGTAAAATGAATATTCGTTTAGTCATTTTATTTAAACCGACCCAACACAAAAACAAGCCTTTTCCCACACAAGAAAAGCCCACAAAAGCACCTATGCACGCCTCCCGAGGCGTCAGACGCTCAAACCGAGCTCACGTCTAAACACATTTCGCAAAAACAACCCAAACACAAAAAAACGGCCCAAAACACGTAAAAAGGCCCAAGCACCCGAAACGGACCAAAACGCGTCCCGAATCACATTCTTACAAAACAAAGTTTCACAATGTCGTAAAATAATATATTACAATATTATTTTATTTCGAGCCAAAATCGAAAAACACGACGAAAACCGAAACACGAAACACGAAAACGGAGCCGAGAAATCAACTTGTACCAATTGATTCCCGGCCCCAATAGTCAACAAAACAAACATCATCATCACTCACCTAGGGGGACAATGTCATACTACATACGGTATTCTACAGCTGTCGAACTGACTGAAAATCGCCAGAGCACTGGCGATTTTCATGAAAATCGCCAGTCCTCTGGCGATTTTCTCCCCCCTGGTTTGGCATACTGGCGATTTTTGTGTTAATCGTTGGTTCACTGGCGATTTTCCCTTACTCTGGCACTTTGGCGGCTCGAAATCTCTATAAATACACCCCTTATTCGATCATTTCAAAGCATGAATTATCATCACTCTCTTCTCTATCTATACCTTCACACTTGACTCATACGGGTTCCTGACCCGACCCGGTATTGGCATTGCGAACCCGTATTCGCAATACTGCCAGAATGATTCGGATTTCTAAATCCGTCTTAAACCTCGCCAATATCGCATAAACAACGACACAATTAACAATGAACAAACGGACACCACTTTACATTATGCAAATTCTCATTTACGCATTAAACGACTAAACATGATTTCGACAAAACTTGTACTGTCTTCATTAGTCTTAAAGCATACAAAACTGAGGGTTTTAAACAAACTTTTACATACACATGAGTCGGAAAATAGCATTTTGTGGAACCCGGGATCGGACCCAACTCGGCGTCTTGCTTAAGGGCGGATTTTAAAGTTAAAAAAGATTAAGTTGGAAAAACCTTTAAGAACTGTTATGGAGTCGCCACCTATTTATCGCGGAAAATAGGAACCTGCTACCATGTTCTAAGTTAAAAACATGTTCTTAGATTTTGGAGCACGCCGACACCCCTAGATCTAAGGCTTGTGAAACCAGATTGGATTCGGGGTGAGGGTACTTTAGAAAAAGAGTTAATTCAAATAATGATTTATGAAAACCTTTTAGAAAAGTTCATGTAAAAATAGCCTCATGACCAGAAACAATCCTTGTAAGATGATAATTGAGCTAATGTTATCGCCACGTACAAGTGCGATAAGGTTGTAAAAGAATGCAGATCTGCAGATGCAAAGATTGATTAAAACCCTCAGTTTAGCATGTTTAACTTGTTAACGAATACGGTTTAGTTAAAGGTCGAATTCATTGTTTAAGTTGATTTTAATGCAAAATAAGTAGGGTGCAAGATGCATGCAAATAAAATAAAGTTCAATTGTCCATTGGTTTATTTTATAAGGTCGATTCTTATGCGACTTTGGCGTGTCATCGGATATGGAGTGTACGAAGTAATAAGAACACTTGGAAGGCAAGCGCTCGGGTGCCAAAGCCGGGGGGGCGCTAGAGTGTAGTCCCCTTTGTTAGTCCATAGAAAATAAGAAAAAGCTTTGATCCAAGTGGATCGGTACCTACCTTGTCCTGACGCTTCAGATCTGGGCAGAGCTTCGCTTCTTGAACTAAAAAGGAGGATGAATTCAACACGGGATGGTGTGTTGAACCCAAGGATTTGAGTGCTTGAGGCTTTGAGGGTGTTTAGAAGTGTAAGATGTGAAATCTGATGATAAATTGTGTTTTGTGAGAGAGAGAGATGTATTCTGATTGCCAATTCTGTTTTTATGAGGTCAGGGTATAGGGCTCTATATATACTAAAAACCTCGGAGAAATTAGGAAAGTAAGGAATAAAAACAAGCCGAGGAACCGCATAGGCTTATGCGGTTGCCAGGGCAAACCGCATAAGCTTATGCGGTTTCCCCTCCAAACCGCATAAAATTTGCGGTTTGGAGGTGTGGTTCTGCGCCTAATTTCCTAGTTTGGTTTGTAAATCTTTGAAAGATTACGTGATAATTTGGACGTGTGGCTCAAGAAAACAGCTAGGATAATCCTGAGATATTTTGTGGTGTTCAGGGCTTTGGAGTGCGGGCCAAAGGCTTGGGTTTGGGCTCGGTTTCGGGCCCGAGACCCGGAAAAATGAAAAGAGGTGTATTTGCATAGATTTGTAAAATAAGCTAAGACGTGAAGCTGTATTTTGTGTAAGAGGGGGCTAAATAGCGGTTTTAGCTACCGGGCCTAAATTTAGGAATTTAGGAATCTTTGAATTAGACCTTGTTAATGTAAAAGGCCAATTGTAGTGCAAATCTGAAGGCTCATGCCAAATGAAGCAGGACAAGGACCTAGCTAGACTCCAAATGGACAAAATGAACGTTTATTTAAAGCGATGTAAAGCGACCTAAATCATTTTAACATTTAAAACGACTCAAAATGAATTCGACATTAGTTAGAACCGTAAAAGTCAACGTTAAAGCATGCGTAATAAAAGTCCGTGATACATCACAGGGTTTTGTTTGGGAGGGTACGGATATGGGTATCCACAGAGCCCCCAGTTTGACTGAGCTCGGACTAGAGCGCTAGTCAAACTCCACGACCATATCCGGACCATTACAGTCTCGATATAGTCAGCGGAACGAAGCATGTGTCCATGGGTGAGACGAGGATTTCGAACCGGGCTAAACGGGGAGGGGCGTGCGCATTTTAAGGACTTGGCGGTCCGTGCATGCTATAAGGGCCTGCCGGCCTGCAGAGTGCCTTCGTCGTGCTTGTTGCTAATGCCTTTGCTGATGTTGATGTCGTCATCTTGTATATGTTGGGTATCGTATAGTGCTGCTGCTTGTAGCGTCTTCGTATTGCATGTGTAAAAAGGGATAAAGTGCAGGGGTGCATGTGCTTGCAAGATGTTTGGGTATGCGTGAGGTGTATAATTGAGTAGGGGTGTTCATGTAGGTGTAGGTCTCGTGAAAGAGCGTCCGTGTAATGCTCGTGCTCGCCGAGGAGCGTCTATGCAGAGTAGAATGCTTGTAGTTGAGTATATTGTAGAATGCTTGTGCTTGAACTCGCCGAGGAGTGTCTGTGTAGTTGTTACTGCAGTTGATTTCTTTTCGTTGAGGAGAAGGTGATGTAAATGCTCGTTGTCGTGTAGCGCCGTTATCGTTACTGATGCCGTCGCTTATGCTGATGCCGTTGTTGATGTTGAACTGGGTCTCGCCGAGGAGCGCAGGTGCTTAGTGTAGTATTTGCTGGAGAAGTACTAGTTTGCTAGGGAAGGGTGTATATGTATGGTCTCGCCGAGGAGCGTAGGTGTAGTTGTGGTTGTTTGGGAGAGTGATGGTGTTTCGTCTTGTAAGGGGTGCAGGTGTATATTCGCCGGGATTATGGTCCGAGGAAGGTGTATGTGCTCAAGTGTACGGCTTCGTGTAATTGCTTGGATGTGCTGAATGTGCTGATGCAGACGCTTGGTGTTTATGTTAGTGATTCGCTGGGGAAGTCGAAGGGTATGTCTTGGACTCCGAGGGAAATGTCTGTATAGGTGTGTGGACTCCATGGGGAGGAAGTAATACTCCACAGCGACGTGTAAGAGGGTGTAAGGACTCGTGAAGAGTGTTCGTGTTTCTGCTCCTGTACCGTGTATTAAATGCTTAGCACACGAGTATGGCGGACTGTAAGTGACGCCTTAACCAAGGCATAGCGCATGATGTATGTGCTAGTGCTTGTGGCGGACTGTAGGTGACGCCTTAACCAAGGAAGCTTGCGTGTATGAAGAAAAATGAGGGAAAAACGTGGAACAAAACATGCTCTGGAATTTGCCTGTAGACTAGTGACTCTTCCGGGGAATCTCTCATCTATTGGCGACTTTAAGCTTGAACTCATTTGCACATGTCGCGGTTTCGAACCCGGAAAAATTCAAACTCGCGAGTTTCCTTCCGAAATCTTCATTTTCGCCTGCTTCGACCTTGAAACGTGGTATCATTGCGACTCGTTTGGATTCGTATGATACATGTCTCTTGGACTTGGAATGCTTGGGATGTTTCTTGGATATGTTAGGGTACTTGGTGCTTGGACCTACGTTCAGGTGTTGCTTGTCTGATGCACACATGAAAGTGTTATACTTTTAGTGTGCATGTTCATGTTTGTAGCGGTTCTGGAGGTGTCGCTCAACCGTAGATGCTTATGTTGATGTGGGTATTAGCAAGGGTGTCTTCAAAAATTCGAAAAATTATCCCATTTTTCGTTGTGAAGGTTTGAATCTTGATAGGAAGCGTCAGCCCCCAGTTGTCTTGGCCATGGTGCCGGTGTATGTATAAGCCCCCAGTTTGACTGAGTTATGGTGTATAACGATAGTCAAACTATGTAAAAGGCTATGGGTTGCGTTTGGATAAGGGTGTTTTCGGATTACCCCCTCGAGTTTGACTAAGTTTTGAATGAAAACTGAGTCAAAGTGAAGAGTATGGTGTTTGGTTTTGAAATTTCCCCGTAGTTTGGCTTAATTTGTGTGAAATTAAGGCTAAATGGGGAAAAGTGTAGTTGTTCTGTTGTGGGTTGCCGGTGACCAAAGATGTGCATAAGAAGCTGTTGAGGACGGCTTAACAAGTGGAGGATGGTATGGGCGGGTTCAGCATGACTTTGACGAGTATCGTCGTCGTCGTCCCTAGGCGTTTTGGTGATTTTGTGTAATAAGGATTGTGTGAACCCATCATTACATGACTTGTTGTAGCTTGGCTTGTGCTTGTAGTTGCTTTCGTTGTCTTTCGCTTCTGTGCTGTGTTGTGCTTCCGTGGACCTGCGTAGTTAGTAGGCTTGGGTTTGAAAGTGAAATGATTCCCGATTGGGATGTTTGGATGAAAATGTTTTTGTTGAAAAATCTTTTTGTGAAAGATTCATTTTAGTTGTCGAAATGAGCTTTAAAAATGAACATTTGAAATGTCGGTTGTAAGGCTTCATACAAGATGAGAAAGCGTTTTGACGTTGTGAGCTTAAGCTAGAGTTGTGAAGACCGTGGAGGGTCATTTGAGTGCAAAGGTTGAAAAGCCCCCAGTTGTCGAGGATGAGAATTCGGTGGAATCTCAACACGGAGTGGGGTGTAGTGCTAGGTTCGGTTGTGCTTTGCGTAAGCTGCCTACGTATCCACGAATGTGGAATCAAACCGGCGTAGTTCGAAAGAGCTTTTGCTTAAAATGTGTTAACTCGCGTGAGTTTATTTCGAAGAATGCTGTTTCTCAAAATGTATTAACTTGAGTGCCGAGTTAAATTTTTGGAAAAGTTTAGACTTCGAAGATTCGAGATGCATTTCAAGGATTTGAGATGCATTTTCGAAAGGTACATTTTGTTTGCGAAAGGGTGTGTTTGCAAAAAGTGAATTGCAAAGTGCTTTCATATTAACTCGAGTATTGGGTTAATTTTGAAAGGTGATTAGCTAATTTGAGGGTGCATTGCCTCGTGTAAGTTTGAAAAAGCGCGTCGTTCCGTGGGAGCGTTTTGAAGACTGGAGAGTTTTTGAAAGGAGCGGTTTAAATGTCGCTAAATTGTTTGATTGGAAGAGGATTGACTCGACGTGTGACTCGATGCTTAAAATGCCGAAAAGTTTGCAAAATAGAGACAAATCGTATGCGTGATTTGAGACTCGACGGTTGCATGGTTGCCATATTCGGGAACACGTGCGTTGGTGGAGCCCCCAGTGGTGCTTGCTTGTCTGCGGTGGGATGCTGTTGTTCCTACAAAACAGTGTTAGACCAAAAAGCAGAGTACTACTCCTAAGTCTATGACAACTTTGCCTTGACGAATTCGTTTTAGTCGCCTCGATAAAGAAATAGTTTGCCTTTGAACTCTGTGAATTTTTGTGGACACATCCTTAGCATGGAAAGCTTTGGACGAGGAATATTTTGTGGATTTTTGTAAAAGGTTGGTTGAGCTCGGGAGAGCGGCCTACGTATCCGTGGTTACGGAATCAAACCTAGCGTAGTTCCGAAAGGGGTGTTTAAGGGCGTGCATGAGGTGTTTATGTGGAAAGGTGCGTGTTTAAGGATCCGCCGGTCCAAGGAAGTGTGTTTGTTTTTGTGGAAAGGTGCGTGTTTAGGGACCCGCCGGTCCAAGAGGTGTATTGTGTTTTGTAAAGAGGTGCGTGTTTAACGACCCGCCGGTCCAAGGGGTGTTTATGTGTTTGACCTTGATACATTGCATCCTAAGGGTGGGTTCTCCTTAGTTGATCTAGGCAGGTTGCTTGCTACTTCTGTCTTGTTTGGAATTTCAAGGACCTGGCCACTCGTTTCTGGGCTTCGGTACTTCTTGCCTTTGGGGTGTCGGCCCCTCGCTTATTGATTTCTAAGCTTGTTGACTTCTTAAGCTTTTGGACTTCTTGAGCTTTTTGCTTAGTTGTTTTGCCCCTTGTTCCGGAGCTTTTGAGACTTTTGCTTTTTGGTGACTTTGGTTTTTGACCTTTGTACCTTGTATTCCCGTTTGGTTTGAGAATATCCCACGCCCTATGTAGCTTGGGCTTGAGCTCGGACCTTGCTAAGCTTTGCGGCTCGGTGGTCACTTGTGATCGTGTGTCTATCACGCCGGGCTCCTCTGACAAGTTCGTTTGCTTATTAGGCACGCGATCGAGTACGCGGAGGACGATCCAGGAATACTCGTACTTTTGGTCGCGATCAAATTCATGATCACTGTGGAGCTCCAAATTAATGGATCCTCCTCCAAAAGCAGCGGAGTAGTAGACCACAAGCAGACTAGTGAACCTTAGGTGTTTAGTCGTCGAGAGCCTTCTTTGTCTTTGCTTTTGTCTTTGACTTTTGTTGTTGTTGTCTTGGACCTTCGTTCCCGGCCTAGACCTCCTTAGGATAGTTGTTCCTGGGATGCAATGTATGTTGGTGTAGAATTGTGTTTCTTTTTTATGGGAAAAATGTGTAAAAAGGAAGCTGGGTTGTAGGCAAACTTATTCCATTATCGATTTGTTAAAAATGTCGTACGTCGAAGACTCGATTATCCTAGACTGACAGAGATTGACTCAAAGTTTAAAAACTCGACCCGTATTGAAAAGACTCGAATTTCTTGAGGAGATCCGTGAGATCGTCGGTGGCGCCTTGATGGATTCGTCGCTGGGTGCTCGAGATGCACATGTCTCGGATGGGGTTGATGCTCGCGTCGGGACTTGGCTCATGCATACTTAGATTTGTCTTTGATTTTGCAAAAGTTTTGTTTTCGGCGAAAAGCAGGATGTTTTGTTGAGCAAAGTGTGTTGTCACATTTTGGCTCGATGTAAAAGGCGTTTTGAAATCAAATCCGATAAGCTCGTGTTAGTGGCTTGTCGGTGAAAGTGTGAATCGATTCGGAGTGGCGATAGGCTATCCGAATCAAGGGTGTTTGAAAATGTGATGAAGACGGTTATACTGTTTTCATACATACAGTTTGAAACAGGGTTAGATTAAAGTCACTATGAGCCACTTGGTCTAGCAGTGAAGGATTCTTGAGGATGATGCTAGTTCATTCCTAGGTTTTGTTGTCTTGTGAAAAGAGATGTTTGGATTAAAATGGCGGTAGGCCATTTGAATCATGGATTTCGAAAATGTTTATTTTGCTGGATTTGTTTTCAAGAAAAGGTCCATTCTCGGGTTTGAAAATGTCTGGTAATAAATGGGTTACAATGAGTGCGGGTCATGTAGTTCATTTATGTTTTGGAATGTCATGAGAATAAAGTGATTATTCTCGGGTGTTTTTGAGGAGACTGTTTGTCTGGATCAAACCGTCCTGACTATGGGCCATTCGGTTCGAAGGAAGGATTTTTTGAAAAAGGTTATTTCAAAAACGTGATGAGGATTTTGTGAAAGTAGCTCGTCGTGCTTTGACAAAAGGTTTGTAAAGTGTTTGAACTAGAGACGTGTTGACACGCTTCTGGCTTGACCTTGAAGGGTGTGATTGGCCCAAGTTAACGGTATGTCATTGTGGGCCGGTTGTAGATTGCTTGGAGTGAACCTATGATAGCGAAAAGCTAGTTGGGTCGAAAATGTGAAGGTGGGATATGGACGGGTTTGCACGTCCACGTGTTTTGCTTAAGAGGAATTGGGCCAAGATCATTTGGTCCGATGAAAAGTTTGCGAGATTGGGCTTGGCCATTCTCGGGTTTTGTTTGCTTGAAAAGGATGATTTTTGCTGAAACGAGTCGACTTTGGGCCGTTTGGCCCAAAGAGATTTGTAAAGAGAATGTCGTTATTTGTTTTGCAGAAGTGAGGAGATTTTTGAAAAGAGCTCATTTCAAAAACGGGTGTGTCTTGGTTTATAAAAAAAGAGAAGATTTTGAAAAGAAGTTATTTCAAAAATGGGAGTGTGTTGCTTCTTTTGTAAAAGTGAGGAGATTTTGAAGAGAGCTTGTTTCAAAAATGGGAGTGTATTGCTTTAGGAGCAATGTTGTGCTTAAGAAGTCTTTGAGGCAAGAACGCGTGTGCGGATCTTGTCTCGACGTTGAAATGTGTTTGATTTGCATTCGTCGAGCCCATGTTAACGGTTCATCGTTAAGGGCTTGAGCCTAGATGCATGGAAAGGATTCGACTCGTGAACGGTTAGCTAGTCGAGTCGAGGATGTTGAGAATGGATTGGTTTGTGCGACGTGTATCTAGTTAGTCCTATTAGATTCAACGTTCATTTTAAGCGTTCATTTTTAGCTCACTTCTTTGTTTAGGAAGACCTTTTAAGCTTGAAAAAGGAGATTTTAGACAAGGTTTGGCTAGTAGGAAGCTTTTGAGACGAGGATGCGTGTGCACATCTCGTCTCGATGTTAAAAGGTGTTAGCTTTGTCGAGCCCACCTAACGGTTCATCGTTAAGGGCTCGAGCCTAGATGGACGAGAAGGATTCGACTCGAGAGCGATTAGCTAGGCGAGTCGAGCGTGTTGAGAATGGATTAGGTTGTGTGGGTTAAATTTGCACGTTAGTGACATGAACAGACCAACGTTCATTTTAAGTGTTCATTCTAGCTCATTTCTTTGTTAAGAAAACTCTTTTTAAGCTTGAAAAAGGAGGTTTTCGAAAAAGTTTTAGCTAAAGGAAAGCTTTTGAGACGAGGATGTGTGCGCACATCTCGTCTCGATGTTAAAGATTTTGCTTTGCACCCGTCGAACTGATGTCGGTAATTTGCCGAGGTGAGCTCGAGTCGGATGTGTAAAAGAGGAAGGATTCGGCTCGAGCAAGTCGAGTCGAGGATGTTAAAACAGAGTCTAGGCCGTGTGACCTAGAGGATTGAAATCCACGAGCTCGGGTTTTAATCCTTGCTCGGGTTTTTGCTTGTTAGTGAAAAAGGAAGATTTGAAAAAGCTTGTTTCAAAAATCGCGATAGTTTTGTTTGAAAAGGTGTTAGATGTTAGATGTTAAGTTCGTTTATCTTTGAAAAGGTTTAAGCGAATTTTCGAAGATATGAATGCAAATGCTCGTTTTGAAAAAGACCATGGAGTGCATGGCCTCGAACTTGTACGTATGACTCAAAAGGGTGATAAAGGAGTCAGTCGGGTACACCTCCAACTACCTCGAGTACGCTTTGGCAGATACTTGACCCCTCTATTTCCTTACGCCGGGGCGATAGGTTTTCTAGAGAACCTTTGGGCGATCGAGATAGCCGTTCTGACAAGCCGTGGAGGCGAGAGGAAAGCTAGTCGGCATGTGCTTTATCGAGTGGGCGAGCTTTGCATGTGGGAACCACCTCTCGAGGGTGCAAAGGGTGCCTAGATTCCAAAAGGAATGGACTCTAAACGAATGTGCATAGCTCAAATATGTATACTTGGATTGTTCAAGGCTTTCAAGTTTCACCTCTTTAATTTTAAAAAGAAAAAGCTAGTTTTAAGTTTTAAAAATAAGATCTCCCAGTGAGTCGCCAAACCATGGAACCCGGATCGGACCCAACTCGGCGTTTTTGCTTAAGGGCGGATTTTAAAGTTAAAAGATTAAGTTGGAAAAACCTTTAAGAAGCTGTATGGAGTCGCCACCTATTTATCGCGGAAAATAGGGACTCGCTACCATGTTCTAAGTTAAAAACATGTTCTTAGATTTTGGAGCACGTGACACCCGTAGATCTAAGGCTTGTGAAACCAGATGGATTCGGGGTGAGGTACTTTAGAAAAAGAGTTAATTCAAATAATGATTTATGAAAACCTTTTAGAAAAGCCTATGTAAAAATAGCCTCTACTGACCTAGAACAATCCTTGTAAGATGATAATTGAGCTAATGTTATCGCTACGTACAAGTGCGATAAGGTTGTAAAAGAATGCAGATGCAGATGCAAAAAGATTGATTAAAACCCTCAGTTTAGCATGTTTAACTTGTTAACGAATACGGTTCAGTTAAAGGTCGAATTCATTGTTTAAGTTGATTTTAATGCAAAATAAGAAGGGTGCAAGATGCATGCAAATAAAATAAAGTTCAATTGTCCATTGGTTTATTTTATAAGGTCGGTTGCTTATGCGACTTTGGCGTGTCATCGGATATGGAGTGTACCCGAAGTAATAAGAACACTTGGAAGGCAAGCGCGCTCGGGTGCCAAAGCCGGGGGGGCGCTAGAGTGTAGTCCCCTTTGTTAGTCCATAGAAAATAAGAAAAAGCTTTGATCCAAGTGGATCGGTACCTACCTTGTCCTGACGCTTCAGATCTGGGCAGAGCTTCGCTTCTTGAACTAAAAAGGAGGATGAATTCAACACGGGATGGTGTGTTGAACCCAAGGATTTGAGTGCTTGAGGCTTTGAGGGTGTTTAGAAGTGTAAGATGTGAAATCTGATGATAAATTGTGTTTTGTGAGAGAGAGAGATGTATTCTGATTGCCAATTCTGTTTTTATGAGGTCAGGGTATAGGGCTCTATATATACTAAAAACCTCGGAGAAATTAGGAAAGCAAGGAATAAAAACAAGCCGAGGAACCGCATAGGCTTATGCGGTTGCCAGGGCAAACCGCATAAGCTTATGCGGTTTCCCCTCCAAACCGCATAAGGCTGTGCGGTTTGGAGGTGTGGTTCTAGGCCTAATTTCCTAGTTTCGGTTTGACGAAATCTTTGAAAGATTACGTGATAATTTGGACGTGTGGCTCAAGAAAACAGCTAGGATAATCCTGAGATATTTTGTGGTGTTCAGGGCTTTGGAGTGCGGGCCAAAGGCTTGGGTTTGGGCTCGGTTTCGGGCCCGAGACCCGGAAAAATGAAAAGAGGTGTATTTGCATAGATTTGTGAAATAAGCTAAGACGTGAAGCTGTATTTTGTGTAAGAGGGGGCTAAATAGCGGTTTTAGCTACCGGGCCTAAATTTAGGAATTTAGGAATGCTGAATTAGACCTTGTTAATGTAAAAGGGCCAATTGTAGTGCAAATGCGAAGCTCATGCCAAATGAAGCAGGACAAGGACCTAGCTAGACTCCAAATGGACAAAATGAACGTTTATTTAAAGCGATGTAAAGCGACCTAAATCATTTTAACATTTAAAACGACTCAAAATGAATTCGACATTAGTTAGAACCGTAAAAGTCAACGTTAAAGCATGCGTAATAAAAGTCCGTGATACATCACAGGGTTTTGTTTGGGAGGGTACGGATATGGGTATCCACACATTTAAATGATAATACAAACAATGAATTATCGTTTTTGTGCACATTTCCTATAGCAACCCGTCATAACTTTGACGTATACATTTGCTTTTACGCATATTTATCGAGTCACATGTCGCACTTGTACGTAGCGGTTGGCATTTGCTCAAACATCGAATTATACACTGTTTTCAAGTTAGTAATGGCTACTTTTACGTAGGCATTTCGATTACAGTTTTTCATAACGGATTTTGACAAACTTTCGGAGAGTACCCTCACCCCGAATCCGATCTGGTTTCACAATTGCCTTAGACGGATAGGTATCGGCGCACCTTGAACTCTAAGATTCGCGTCTTCGAGTCCAAGACGCGCTGAACGGGTCCAAATTCCCTCAAAATTTGGTGGCAACTCCGAAAACGGCTTTTAAATGATTTTTCAATATTTCTTTAAAATGTTTTAAACAAATTATGCAATGACATCCCCCATAGCAACTCGAGCAAGACCCGCAGAGCGCTTTTACGCGCCGCTCTTTCACATTATTTTCTCGCGCCGTGCATTCCACCCCATGACACATTTCGAGGGCGGGCGCGCACGGGGCGTCGAGAAGGGATCTCGGTCCAGTATCCTCAGTTGGCGACTCCTCCTGATTTTTATTTTTTAAGAAAATTAGGTTTTTCTTTTAGTTAAAAACACAAGAGGTGAAACTTGAAAACTTGAAAACGGTTTTAAATTCGATGTTGGAGCACATGCAACCGTTTGAGTCGAATCCTCCTGATTCATAACCACACCCCTCGAGGGACGGCCCCAAGTAAAAACTCGCTTCAAAAGCGAGTATACTCTGGACACGTCGATCTCTCACCCTTCCACGATCACAAGTATGGCATCCGTACAAGTGATCGTAGCAGTCAAACTCGGACGCTCTAGGCCCCGTATTGAATCCACACTCAGATGTGTGTGATCTTGCGGATAACCCTACACAAACGTTGCGGGAATAACCGGAAGGAACCTTACCCTGAAAGCCAAAAACCCGTGTCATATACATACAAATGCGAGGCTATAGTACCCTCACTATAGTCGTCTTTCAAAATACATCATACATTCATACATAGGCACTTTACAACATTGCATTTACGTTTTCAAAAAAAAAAAAAAAAAAACGAACGAACAGTTCTCTTTGCAACTTTTGAAATAACATTCTTCAAAACCTTCCGTATAAGCCGGCTGACCTATAGTCATTTCGGCTTAGCACGACAACTCAGTCTTTCAAAACGCCCGCGAATAATCACTACATTCGCAAGGCCTTTCAAAAACGTAAATGGATCACGTGACTCGCGGTCACTGTAATTCATTTATAGCAAAACATTTTCACATTGCAAAACCCGAGAATATCAACATATTCCTGCAGAACTTACTCAAAACAAACGGCCTCGGCCTTTTGCAAACATTTTCGCAAAACTCACATCGAGCCGAATGACTTTCTAGTCACTTCGACTTGACAAACTTCCCTTACAAACAAACAAAACTCGGGAATGGTCATACCCAATCCCGTCATCTACATTGAATCAACTGACCTATAGTCATTTGACTCAATTCATTTTAAACAAAACACGTGAAAACGAGCAGTACCGTTTTTACATCCCCGACTCGACTAGCTCATTGCTATCTCGAATCGGGCCCAAAACTTTTCATTGCAATCCAACGATGAGCCCACGACGGCATACTGTTCATACGGGCCCACAGGATTCAAGCACAAAACATCTTTTACATTGAGATCGGAAACGTGTCAACGCGTCTCTAACTCAAAAGCTTTCCAAACATTTTGTCAAAACACGACGAGCTGTTTTAACATTACTCACAACACATTTTTAAAATAAACGTTTTTCAGAAATCTTGCAAACTGACTAACCAATAGCCTTTTTGGTTTTAACCAAAACAAGCTATCTTTTCAAAACAAAACCCGGGAATAATCGCAAAATTCCCGTCGACATTTCAAAAGTATGAGCAGACTACATGACTCCTCGTCGTCGTAATCCTTTTAATACAAACCTTTTTCTGCAAAGCAAACTCGAGGATGACAACATGTCCTCGATGATTTTTCACGACACATCGAACGACCCATGCCCATTTTAAGCACTTTTGAAATAACATTTTTCAAAATTCTTCAAACAAATCGGCTCACGGCCATTTCACCCAATCACACTTTTACAACTAAGAAAACACGGGAATGCCCAAAAACAATCCCTAAAAGCAAACACTGGAATGCCCAAAAGCAGTCCCTAAGCAAACACGAGAATGCCCAAAAGCAATCCCTAAGCAAAGCCCGGGAATGCCCAAAAGCATTCCCTCGGACTTTTTCCACGGCCATTTCAGGCCCAAGCATCATTTTAACAATCAAGCAAAGCCTAGGAATGCCCAAAAGCACTCCCTCGAACTTTTACAACTAAACAAAGCCCGGGAACGCCCAAATGCACTCCCGCAGGCTTTTTCTTCGGCTATTTCAGCCCAAGGATCACTTTTACAACCAAGCAAACCCAGGAATGCCCAAGCGCAGTCCTGCGGACCTTTTCATCTAGTCTGAACGACCTATAGTCGCGCCGACTAAGCACCTTCAAAGCAAAAATGGCAGAACGTGCAGGACCGTTCTCATCGCATTTCAAGCATCTCCGACTTAACTAGCTAAACGCTCTCAAGTCAAATCCTTTTCATGCATCCAGGCTCGAGCCCTTAACGATGAACCGTTAACATGGGCCCGACGGATACAAAGCTAAAAAGTTTTAACATCGAGACGAGATGCGCGCACGCATTCTCGCCTCAATAAGGCTTCCTAGGCACAACATCGTTTCTAAAGCCACACACACTCTCATTTTTGAAATAAGCTCTTTTCAAAAATCTTTTCACTTTTACAAAACAAGCAACACACTCTCATTTTTGAAATAAGCTCTTTTCGAAAATATCCGTGTTTTTACAAGACAAGCAAAACTTTTGCATTTTGAAATAATCACGTTTCTAAATTCCCTCAACTTCGAAATAAACACTTTTTGAAATTCCAGGTCAAACCAAATAATCTTTCACTATTTCGATTTGACCCACTAAGCATCCTTTCAAAGCACAAATGGACTACATGGCCCTTGGCCATCGTAACCTATTAATCTCAAAGCATTTTCATAAAACAAAACCCAAGAATCCCGTCGCATTCTTGGAGACTTTTCATTCTAAGCGGGCCACGACCCTTGACATTTTGAAATAACATTTCTGTGTCAAGTCAACTAGTCTATACCTAGTTCGATTCGACCCAATCACAAATTTCTGCAACCGTCCGGGAATAATCACTACATTCCCGAGGCTTTACAAAAACATCAATAGACTACATGACTCGCGGTCATCGTATGCCAATTTCTAGCAAAACACTTTCACAAGTCCAAACCCAAGAATAACACAATATTCTTGTCAGACTTTATGCGGCCCGCGGCCTTCTTAACTTTTCAAATAAAGCACTTTGAAAATCACATTGGGCCAAACGACCCAAAGTCGGCCCGGTTCAACAAATATCATCTTTCACAAGCAAGCAAAGCCCGAGAATGGCCAAGCCCAATCTCGTAGTCTTCTCATTGGTTTAAATGGCTCATAACCATCTCGTCCCAATTCCTCTTAAGCAAAAAGCACGTGGGCTAACACACCTGTCCACATCCCACCTTAAACATCTTCGATCCGACTAGCTTATCGCTATCACGGATTCACTCCACACAATTCTATCGCAATCCTACGAAAGGCCCACGACGACATGCCGTTAACATGGGCCAATCGGATTCAATGAAAACTCTTTATACATCGAGTCAGAAACGTGTCAATGCGTCTCTAACTCAAACACGTTTCAAGCATTTTGTCAAAACACGACAAATTGTTTTCACAAAATCCTCATCACATTTTTGAAATAACCTTTTTCAAAAATCCTTCCTTCAAATCGAGTGACCCACAGTCATGATGGTTTGACCCACACAAGCAATCTCTTCAAAGCATCCAAGAATAATCACTTTATTCTTGTTACATTTCCAAAACATAAATGAGCTACATGACTCGCCGTCATAGTAACCCATTTATTACAAGGCATTTTCAAACCCGAGAGTGGTAACTCATTCTCGTGGACCTCTTCTCAAAAGCAAATCAAGCGGCTCACGGCCTTTTAACATCTCTTTCGAAATAAGCATTTACGAAATCTACGGTTCAAATGGCCTACCGTCATTTTAATCCAAACATTCTCTCTTTCACGAAAAAACACAACCCGGGAATGGGCTAGCGTCATCCCACGGTTTCTTCACGGTTAGACCAAGTGGCTCATAGTCGCTTCAATCTAACCCTTCTTCAAACAAAATGCATGAAAACGAACATGACCGTCTTCATTGCATTTTCAAACATCCTCGATTCAATAGCCTTTCGCTACTCCGAATCGACTCACATTTTCATCGTAATCCAACAACAAGCCCATGATGACACACCGTTAACACGGGCTTATCGGATTCGATCTCAAAATATCTTTTGCATCGAGCCAAAATGTGACCACGCATTTCCGCTCAACAAAGCATCCCGCTTTTGTCGAAAACAAAACTTTTGCAAGATCGAAGTCGAATCTACGTATGCGTGAACCGAGTATCGACGCAAGCATCAACCACATTTGAGACATGCGCGTCTCGAGCGTCCAGCAAAGCATCCATCAAGGCACCAACGATGGTCTCGCGGACCACATTAAGCAGCCTGCAATGTTTTCAATACGGGTCGAGTCTTAAGCATCGAGTCAATCTCTGTCAGTTTAGGACAATCGAGTCTCTAACATACGACATTTTAACAAATCGATAAAGGAACAAGTTTGCTCACAACTCAGCTTCTTTTTCTTACACAAAATTCATTCTGCACTAATATACATTGCATCCTAGGAGTAGTCATCCGAAGGAGGTCTGGACCGGATACTAAGGTCAAAGACAACAACAATACAAGACACAAAAACAAGAAGGCTTCCGACGACTAAACACCTAAGGTCTGATAGTCAGCTTGTGGTCTACTACTCCGCTGCTTTTGGAGGAGGATCCATTGATTTGGAGCTCCACAATGATCATGAATTTGATCATGACCAGAAGTACGAGTATTCCTGGATCGCCCTCCGCGTACTCGATCGCATGCCTAATAAGCAAACGAACTTGTCAGAGGGGTCTGGCGTGATAGACATACGATCACAAGCGACCACCGAACCGCAAGGTCTAGCAAAGTCAAACCACAAGCCCAAGCCATAAAGGGTGTGACATATTCTCAAACGCAAACGAGAATAAAAGAAAAAAAAAAAAAGGTCTCAAAACTCCGAAGCAAGGGACAAAGCAAAAAAGCCTAAAAATCCCTCTAGCAAGTGGCGAAGTAAGCAAAGGGCAAGAAGCATTGAAGCCCACAAACAAGTGGCATAGTCTTTGAATTTCCAAATCGAAGACTCGGCAGAAACAACCAGCGGCCTAGATCAACTAAGGAGAACCTACCCTTAGGATGCAATGTATCGAGGTTAAACACATTTCACGGACCGGCATGTCCTTAAACATGCACCCTTTACAAACACAATTCTACGGACCGACATGTCATTAAACGTGCACCTTTTACAAATACATTCTGCGGGCCGGCATGCCCCTAAACATGCACTTTCAAACTCTCGACAAAAGCAAACACAACTCTGGGCCGGCATGCCCTTAAACATATAGCACCCGAACTACGCTGGTTTGATTCCACAATCGTGGATACGTAGGCCGCTCACCCGAGCTCAACCAACCTTTTACAAAAATCCACAAAAAATTCTTCCGTCTAAAGCTCACTAAGCTATGGACGTGTCCACATCAAAATCACAACTCAAAAGCAAATTGTTCCTTTATCGAGGCATCTAAAACGAATACGTCGAGGCAAAGTTGTCCTAGACCTAGGAGTAATACTCTGCTTTTTTGTCTAACTCTGTTTTGCAGGAACAACAGCATCCTACCGAAGACAAGCAAACACCACTAGGGGTTCTAACAACGCACGTGTTCCCAAATGTGAGATTCATGCAACCGTCGAGTCTCGAGTCACGCATATGATTCGTCTTTGTCTTTCAAAGATTTCGACATCCCAAGCATTCCATAAACATTGACTCACACATCGAGTCGATTCTCTTCCAATCAACACGCAATTTTAGCGTCAAAAACAATTTGGCGACATTCAAACCGCCCTTTTCAAAACTTTTCAGTTTTCAAAACGCTATCACGGGCCGGCATGCCCTTAAACATGCACGAGGCAACACGTCCTTCAAACAGCTCGTCATCTTTTTCAAAAACATTTTTCAAAAATTAACTCAACACTCGGGTTAATACATTTTGAACAAAAGCATTTTCAGAAACACTTTGCATTTTCGAACGACTCTTTTTGAAAAACACATTTCAGATATAGTCTTTTCTTGAGCACTAACCCTGCAGGTACAATGCAAAAGGCAAAGTTGACAAAGAGCATGGCATGAGTAAGCATCCAAGACGCTCAAAACGCAGTCAAGTGCAACGACTACACACAACAGTACAAGACACACTCTACCTAGTGCTATTGGAAGCACCCTACTCAAAACACAACTAGATACACCTCTTCAACCACAACCGCCAACGCAACCGCAGCCATTCAAGCTTCACAAACACAACGGAACGCATTCTCCTCTCACCTACAAAACGAAGGCAAAACACAAATCCCCGTCAGACGGAAGCACACCTACGATGTCTAAATTGACACCCCTACTTGCCTAAGCTAGGAACCCCTTCCTAAGCGGGAAAGCTACATCACAATAACCAACTACAAAACCGACAATCAACCAATGCACCATAATACAACATACTCACCCACAAAAACAACAATTAGCCCATGCACCATAAACGCGACATACGATTACTCACCCACAAAAACAGGGGGCTAGCACCTCACCTTAGATCACATGCAAATACGACAAAATAGATGTTCCTCGCAAACATCCCAAAACAAAAGCCCTACCTCGATAGGCACACAAACAAACCGATGTTCGTCACGAACACCGTACAGTAACAAAAGCAAAAGCCCTAACTCAATAGGCACACGAACAAATCAATATTCATCACGAACACCCTACAACTACAAAAGCAAAAGCCCTACCTCGATAGGCCCACAAACAAATTTTCATTACTAAACACCTTACAACAACAAAAACAAAAGCCCTACTTCAACAGGCCAACAAAAAGATGTTCTCACGAACATCCCAGAACTCCACATTAACAAGACACAAGCAGAAGCCCTATTTTAATAGGCCCGCAACCAGACATCTCTAAACGAAAATCTCGCAATCATCATCCAAACAGGAGATTGCACCACGGACCGACATGTCCTTAAACATGTATGACGGACCAACATGTCCTTCAATATACACGACGGACAGACGTGTCCTTAAACATACACGGGGTAGCAAACCTTTCAAATGCGTCCAGAACCACGCCGGTTTTATTCCATGAGCATGGATACCCAGGCACCCTTACAGAAAGTATAACCGGCATTCAATACAAAATGACACGCTTAAAACTTAGGCAAGTCAAAGGCATAGTCATCACAAAATTTGTCTCAAAACCCAAAAGGTTAAGAGGCGACATTCAACACAAAATGACACGCCTGACACCTAACTGGGTCAAAGGCAAAGTCAACACAAAAATGACACGCTCGTCAAGGGCACAGTCGACACAACTTCTCAAACGATATCAAAAATACCTTGCAACACAAAACAATACACAAACAAAAACAAAACACAAAAGCAAAAGCAAAAAGTAGGAATACAACTCAATCCACGGGCTACATTCAAATGCAAAGACACACACGCAGATACTACAAGTTTGACTAACGTTTGGACATCAAAAACTAACTCAAACTGGGGCCTAACTTTAAAAGCAAAACCACAAAGTTTTTCCTCCGCACAGCACCAACATTCACGGTTCAGGCGTCTCCAACATACCGCCGTTAACCTTTTCACATACAAGCACACGAAATACAAGCAAGATTTGAGCTTTCAAAATACAACACGCAAAAGCATTCCCTTCTCATAAGGATGCATCCTAGCATACATCCCAAGCGGATATACAACACAAAACGTCATACAAAGAACAAAAAACACAAACAACTACCTCCCAAGCAGACATACGCCTACAAAACAACATGCAACAACAACAATACAAACCACACATCACACATACATCCAAGTCCGATGATACACAAACTCACACATTATCCACCACAATACAACATGAACAAATCGCTCCACGCAAAAACGGTTTAGCAACAGCTCAAACTGCCTCACGCAAAAACGGTTTAGCAACACCTCAAACTGTCTCACGCAAAAACGATTTAGCAACACCTTAAATTGCCTCACGCAAAAACGATTTAGCAACACCTCAAACTGCCTCACGCAAAAACGGTTTAGCAACACCTCAAACTGCCTCAAGCAAAAACGATTTAGCAACGCCTCAAGCTACCTCACGCAAAACAGGTTCAACAACACCTTAAAACTACCTCATGCAAAAAAGGTTAGGCATCACCTTCAAAACCAGCGTAAGCACAGACACAAACACAAACATAAGCACTAGCATAATTGCAAAAACAACTGAACACTCCGACACGAGAAAAACATGCATCTCAAGACATAAACACAAGCACTCGACAACAGGATCAAGCACTTGAAATTCAAACGTAAAGCATAATCAAGAACGCTCAGAAACATGAGCCAATCATATACACTCTTTACGAGTCAAATCACAAACACTCTTTCACGAGTCTAAACGTATACACTCTTTACGAGTCAACACAAACACTTGTTACGAGACAAAGCGCATGTACTCTTTCACGAGTCAAAGCAACATACACTCTCCACAAGTCAAGACAATATACTCTTTGCAAGTCAAATCACAACACTCTTCACGAGTCAAGACAAATATACTCTCTTCACGAGTCAAAACAAAAATACTCTTCACAAATCAAAACACATACATTCTTTACGAGCCAACAACGAATACACTCTTTAAAAATAAAGACAAAATGCCCCTTCATAGATCAAAACACTCTTATACGAGTCAGTGACACTCCTCCACGAGTCGGAAACAAGCACATACTCATCGAAAACAAATCAAGCACCTAAGCATTTACACTTTTTACAAGTTAAACACCTAAACACATACACACTTACAAGCCAAACATCCACACATCCACACTCTTCTACGAGTCAAACACCTAAGATACATCTACACTCTTTTACGAGTCAAACACAAGCACATGCATCTTTCACGAGTCAAACAATCTAAACACATACCTCTTTTACGAGTCAAACACCTTAAACGCGTACCTCTTTTACGAGTCAAACACCTTAAACGCATGCCTCTTTTACGAGTCAAGCACAAACACATGCCTCTTTTACGAGTCAAACACAAAAGCACATTAACACTCTTTACGAGTCAAACAACTAAACCACCATACACTCTTTACGAGTCAAAAATCAAAAATACGTACACTCCTCACGAATCGAATGCGTATAATTCTCAAACAAATACACTCTTTTACGAGTCAAAAGCAAGTACGCACTTTTACGAGCCAAACATCGAGCACTTACACATGAGCACCAAGGCATAAACACTCAATTACGAGTCAAACACGTACACTCCCTTACGAGTTAAACACGTAACCACGCACCCTCTTTCGCAAATCATACATCCAAGCATTACTCTCTTTACGAGATAATATAAAAACACAAGCACTCATACATGAACACAAGCACTCATACATGAACACAAGTACTCATACATGAACACAAGCACGCATACATGAGCACAAGCGCAAGCACGCGAGCGAGCGTTCACACAACACAAAGTTCGGCTAGACTACAAAGCGCCATCAAGAAGCATCCAACATCAGCATACGGCTCAAAGACACCAGACGTCAACAGGCAGGCACGCCTTTTAACATGCACGGACCGTCATGTCCTAAAACATGTTGTCCCGCCAGATTTCCAAGACTAAGTCCTCGTCTCTCCCTCGAGACACATACTTAGCGCCGCCAGGTGGTATCAAGACTGTAAAGGTCCGGATACTATCATTAAGTTTGACTAGCGCTTTAGTCCAAGCTCAGTCAAACTGGGGGCTCTGTAGATACCCGTATCCGTACCCCCTAAATACAAACCCTGTGATGAAATGGACTTTTCACAAAAAGCATGTTTTTAACGTAATGTCAAAACGGTACATTTTGTCGAAAACATTTTAAGTCGTTTAAAATGATTTATTTGCATGTCGTGTAAAATGAGTATTCGTTTAGTCATTTTATTTAAGCCGACCCAACACAAAAACAAGCCTTTTCCCACACAAGAAAAGCCCACAAAAGCACCTAAGCACGCCTCCCGAGGCGTCAGACGCTCAAACCGAGCTCACGTCTAAACACATTTCGCAAAAACAACCCAAACACACAAAAACGGCCCAAAACACACAAAAAGGCCAAAGCACCCGAAACGGACCAAAACGCGTCCCGGGTCTCATTCTTACAAAACAAAGTTTCACAATGTCGTAAAATAATATATTACAATATTATTTTATTTCGAGCCAAAATCGAAAAACACGACAAAAAACCGAAACACGAAACACGAAAACGGAGCCGAGAAATCAACTTGTACCAATTAATTCCCGGCCCCAAAAGTCAACAAAACAAACATCAGCATCACTCACCTAGGGGGACAATGTTATACTACATACGGCGCTACAAACTGTCAGAAAACAGCCTGAAAATCGCCAGAGCACTGGCGATTTTCATGAAAATCGCCAGTCCTCTGGCGATTTTCTCCCCCCTGGTTTGGCATACTGGCGATTTTTGTGTTAATCGTTGGTTCACTGGCGATTTTCCCTTACTCTGGCACTTTGGCGGCTCGAAATCCCTATAAATACACCCCTTATTCGATCATTTCAAAGCATGAATTATCATCACTCTCTTCTCTATCTATACCTTCACACTTGACTCATACGGGTTCCTGACCCGACCCGGTATTGGCATTGCGAACCCGTATTCGCAATACGGTTGTAGCGATTCGGATTTCTAAATCCGTCTTAGACCTCGCCAATATCGCATAAGCAACGACACAATTAACAATGAACAAACGGACACCACTTTACATTATGCAAATTCTCATTTACGCATTAAACGACTAAACATGATTTCGACAAAACTTGTACTGTCTTCATTAGTCTTAAAGCATACAAAACTGAGGGTTTTAAACAAACTTTTACATACACATGAGTCGGAAAATAGCATTTAAATGATAATACAAACAATGAATTATCGTTTTTGTGCACATTTCCTATATCAACCCGTCATAACTTTGACGTATACATTTGCTTTTACGCATATTTATCGAGTCACATGTCGCACTTGTACGTAGCGGTTGGCATTTGCTCAAACATCGAATTATACACTGTTTTCAAGTTAGTAATGGCTACTTTTACGTAGGCATTTCGATTACAGTTTTTCATAACGCATTTTGACAAACTTTCGGAGAGTACGCTCACCCCGAATCCGCTCTGGTTTCACAATTGCCTTAGACGGATAGGTATCTACGCACCTTGAACTCTAAGATTCGCGTCTTCGAGTCCAAGACGCGCTGAACGGGTCCAAATTCCCTCATAATTTGGTGGCGACTCCGAAAACGGCTTTTAAATGATTTTTCAATATTTCTTTAAAATGCTTTAAACAAATTGTGCAATGACATCCCCCATAGCAACTCGAGCAAGACCCGCAGAGCGCGCTTTTACGCGCCGCTCTTTCACATTATTTTCTCGCGCCGTGCATTCCGCCCCATGACACATTTCGAGGGCGGCCGCGCGCGGGGCGTCGAGAAGGGATCCCGATCCGGTATCCTCATCTCCCTCCTCTCTTTTCCCTTCTCTTTTTCTTTCAGATTTTGGTCGACTTCATCGACCTAAATCCCCCTTTTTTTTGTCTCGTTTAAGTTGTTTGTTTTGAGAGTTTAACTTAGGTCTATCCTATTTGTGGCGGTTTTAAATAAAACCGCCACAAATGTGAACTTCATTTTCTCAAAAAATGAAAACAACCACATCTCATGGAAAATGGAGTCACAAATTTATGGCGGTTTTAAATAAAACCGCCACAAATAAATATTTTGTGGCAGTTCTAATAAAAACCGCCACATATTTTACAATATTTGTGGCGGTTTTTTAAAAAAAGCGCCACTAATGCCCTTTGATTTATTGTTTGTGGTGGTTTAGCATAAAACCGCCACAATAGCCTCGACACATTAGGTGTGTTTTCTACTAGTGAATCCTCTTGGCTGCAGAATAGGTTAAACCACAGATATCTGATCCTCCATTAATGAATTTTACCTCATGTGTATAGGGCGACAGATTTGGCGGCCTATCAGACTCTTGTGCCTTGGAATCCTGTGATTTGGCGCTTTCAGTTCTGGCTGGATTCTTCTGGACAGGTCTAATGATGTCCTTCAGACGTCCAGTTCTGAGCTGGTAAGCTATCTCCTTCTTGAAGGCGTAGCACTCTTTTGTGTTGTGGCCTATGTCTCCATGGTACTCACCGTAGTTGTTTGGATTTCTGTTTGGATTCGGATGCTCATTCTTCTTCGGCCATCTCGCAGCATTCCCAAAGCTCTCTAACTTGGCTATCAACTGCAGAACTTCAACACCAAGACTGTTAATATCAAGGGAGTCATCAGAATTTACCGTCTCAAACTGACTGCATGCACTTGTGTTCTGGGTGGCCTGTGATATGGCGCTGGTTTGCTCTGGGCACGGCCACTGTCCGCTTTCCTAATCACCTTCTCATATCCAGAGCTGTCCTGTCGGCTGAAAGCATCCTCTTCAAGTCTAATATGGGCTAATGTCTTTGCCTATTGATGTGTCATAAATTTACGTATATATAGCCCCTTGTTCACGAGCTTTACTTTGCGTTTCCCGTGCTTTTACATGCGTTTCGCTTCCTATTTCTCTCCGTTTTAGCTCTGCTGCGTTTTTGTGTCCATTTTGCAGGTATAAGCAGGCCATTTGGAGGTTAGGATGCTATTCGAGAGGTTTCGTGAAGTTTCGTAAAGTTTCGTGAAGTTTCGAGTTGGTTTCGTTGCGTTTCGCTTGCGCACGAGCCTCGTTTTGATGTTTGAAGGTGTCCCGGGACCTCGGGACTGATTTTGGAGCTCATTTACTCAATTTGGAACTCGTCCCTATGCCTTGGGACGACCTAGGCCTTGTCCCTACGCCTTGGGACGACAAGAAAGCAAAATAAGACTAAGTATAAAAGCTGCCAAAAGAGGCTTGCAAACTGAAACACACGGGATGAGTGTCCCGTTGCCTTGGGACCTGATTTCTCCTTGTCCTGTAACACCCCGACTTTTCCTAATATTAATTATTCGTCTCATTTATATTCGTAAATTATTTCTCTTGATTTCCTCATTTCTTTTAGCTCGAGAAAATCAGTTCTCTTGTCGCGTGGATAAGCTACTCTGTAGTCGGAACTTAATACGGAGTAATTTAGCTAAAAACGGTGTAATTTCCTCATACGAACTCCGATTCAGGTGATTCAAAAGGCTAAACTGCGTATTTTTTCGACGCCGTCGCAACTGCCAAATTTTCAGAAGCTAGTTTGGACCGGCCTAACTTGGACCGAACCGAAACCTCCATTGCACGGGTTGGGTTTAGGGTTTTTGGGTAACTTTTTTATCAAGCATTCTATATCCTATTATCTCCTAATCTTAGCAACCTAACATTCTGATTTCACACACTACTCTCTCATTCCTCACATCTCATCCACATTCATCCTTCATTCATCTCTCAAACTCTCTCCAAATTCTCATCCAAACTCCATTGTTTCTCAACTAAGCTTTCATCTCTTTTGCCCTAACTCTTTCCTAGCCTTTTCCTTAGTGTATGATCTTCTTTTTCTCTCTTTTATTTTCTGGTTTTATATTATTTTATGTGTTATATTGTTGTGTATTCATTTTGTGTATGTTTTGGCTTGGATCATCAAAAGAGAAGGAGACTTTGAAGAGGGAGACACCATATTGGTTGAAGAGGAAGAAGAATAGCAAGGAGTTGATCTTGATAAAGGTAACTAGGTGTGATCTTGTTGTATTTTAGCATGTATGAGGCCTTGCTTGTCATGTGTGTGTTGTTTACATTGTTGTTGTGTTGTTTGGTTGATGTTTGATCATGAAATCATGCTAGAATCATTGGCCTCATACTAGGGTTTGTCATGTTATCATCTTTAATCGCATAACTATCATAATTTAATGCTAAATGGTGATGATGGCCGAAAGGCCTAGGAGAGGGCCGTAGCCCTTGTTGTGTTTGTTCTTCGGTTTTCTTCTTATTTTGGCTTAATTATGTTGAATTATGTTGTTAGCATGAATCACCTAATGATGAGTTATGAGTTAAGTGGATTACAAGATGTTAAATGGTGTTCATATGCATGTTTAAGTGAATAAATCATATGAATCGATATTTGGTCACATGAGAGTCGAGTATTATGCATGATTTTGGTGGTTTTGTTGTGTTGGCCGTGTGGTGTAGGCTGGCCGTGAGTTGTGCAGGTGTGTGATGGGTTGGTTTGTCTCTTGTTTGAGTCTTGGCATGTCTTAGAGGGTTAACCATGCTTTATTGAATCATATTGTACCTTGTTTGATCACTAAACAATGTATTATGAGCATGATAAATGAGTATATGACTTGTAATGTTGTGTAATCATGTGGTACTCCGTATGTATGGTTGGACATGCTTGTGATGATGCTTGTGTATGTATGAGTATGGTTGTTGTGGTTGTATGGTTGTGTTGGAAGTGTTGGAGACAGGTTAACAGGTTAACAGGTTATGCTTGAGTTAAGTTTGCACATGGGTACTGTTCTGGCACATGTGTGAGGAGATACAACGTCCTAGGATGGACGGATACCGCCCATGATCCCCTCGACTATTCTTGTTGTTTAGTTAGAGCGACTATGGGTTCTCAACTAGAAGGGTTAGAGACTATGGTTATTTATGTCGTCACCGTTCTTGTTGCTCGGTGGAATTTGGCCAAATTTAGACTTGTGATTATTGAGGAACTTCTTGTTGCTGTTCCGCCATAGGGTTTGGGTGATTCTTGTTGCTTCACCCGGGGTGATTCTTGTTGCTTCACCCAGTTCTCCGCGCTTACTCTCGCAATTGGTTGGAAGAATGATCGATTTGTGAGCAGATGGATTGGGTCACAACCTTGGTTGTGCCGTGATGTTTTGTTGTATTGTACTGTTGATTCCTTTGTTGTATGTTGTGGTTCATGTTGTTGTATTTTTGTGTAGGCCGTAGGCCAGGTGAGCTTGTGTGCATTGTTGTTTGCATTTTGTTATGTTAAAATATGACTGGGGAGCACCTAGTTACTCCCCACTGATTGTGGTTGTTGCCTCTCTTTTATAGGCACGCGCGTGACGGCTTTTGTGTGAGGACGTTGTGAGGATGCGACCGTAGCTTGCCTTTGTTGAGTCGTCTAGCTAGTCATTTGGGAGTTGTTTAGACTGGTTTAGTCCATTTATGTTTTCATTTCATTGTACTTTGGTTTTGGTTTTTTTAAGGGGTATTTACTCCCCAATTCTAGGCCTCAAGGCCTACCTTTTTATCGTTGTTTAGTTGGTTCAGTGAGTAATGATCCGGATTCCACGGTGTTTCCGCCACCGTGGCTCGCTTTTATTTTCTTCTATTTCATAAATCCTTTTTATTTCTTTATTTTATTTTGTTGAAAATCCGGGTTGTTACAGTTGGTATCAGAGCGAATACGCTCCCAACTCTCTTAGGTGAGTGAGTAGGATTTGACCTAGAACACCGAGTGGTAGTGTTGGGTAGACACATTAGGGGGTCTACGTTATTTGTGCATGTGTATGAGTAGTTGTGTAAATGGTGGTCTTAGGATTTCCACCATTAGATCATATGTTTGCTTTGGATGCAGGTACAGGAATGATGGAGTCATGCGAGATCGGGTATCGGCTCGATAAATCTCTACATTTAAAATTTTCTAGTCCTGCCTTTAAAATACTCCCTCCTATTCATCCAATTGTTGGCATCACTTTTTGCACGATTTTTAAGAAAGTCTCACATGCTAGTATAAAGTAGGCAAAAAGTGAAGATAAAGTAGCTTTTACAAGGGACAAAATTTACTTAAAAAGGAAATGCAAACAAATGGATGAACATTCCGATAATAGAAAGTGCAAACAAATGAATGAATAAGAGGGAGTAGTCTTTAAAAGCTTTTGATTTGATTTCATCGTCGTTTTTAAATTTAATTCTTTATTTCAAAATGTTTCACTCTGATAATTGCTTTCTTATGTACTACTTGGTTTCTTTGCTTTCATCATACTCACCATTCTAAACTAAATCCTTTATACTTCTATTTTCTTACCAAAAATCATGTTATCCTTCATTTTTAAATATCGACAAAATAGGGAGTATTTTGCATTCCGTTTTAATACACTTGTGTGACCCTTGCTTTTTAATGTTATTCATTTGAGAGTTCTGTTTTATCGAAAATTTTAGTCTATTTATGCCTTGTCGATCCCTTGTTTTAACTTTTCGATTTATTCGTTTCTTCAACTTTAATCATTTGAGTATTCTAATTTAAAATATCCCCCTTTCATTTGACCTTTCGAAATATCTAGAAATTTAACTCTTAAAGTCTTTGGTTTGTACGGATTGATCAGCGGGAGCAAGAAACTTGAAGCCGAATTGCGGATGTATAGTCCTACCATCAGAGCACGCAGCGGAAGCTCTTAATCTAAGTCACCTACCGTACTCGTAGGGACGTCCTCCAGCTTGCTAGCTACACTTATTCTTAGTATATCCTGCTAGTTCTTGGATCTCACCATATAGCTGTTTTAAAACATTAGCCGAATTACAACTTGAGCTTCTTTTTCTTCATCCTCATCTTTTTCAATAGGGCATGCTGAAATAATTTCTAAACTCTTTTATTTCAAGAATATTTTCAGTCAGTTCTATTAACAAAACCTAGTTTTGTATATTTGTGCTATAATGGTTTGTTTATCCTTCTTGTACTTTCTTATTTTGTAACTATGTTGAGGAAAATTTTAATCCGTTTTGTTTTACCTTTCCATTCATTTTTAAACGCGTCAATACATTTTGATGGCTTTTTACTCAATCAAATTTGAAATGACTGACACTTATCTATTGCATCCACTTTTGATCAAAACCTCTTTGTTATCCTAAACATTCTTTTATTAAATTTTCTAATTTGAGCATTTGGTTTATTTTAACATTATTTATTCTACTTGGTATTTTAGCAGCTTTATTCCTCTAAATATCAAGGTCATTTTGGAAACTCGACTTTGAGGCTTCTCTTTGAAATTGTTACTTCTGATCATACTTTATATTGGTCAAACTTTTCAGGAATTACCTTTTTGTCTCTCCTTCATAACGAAACCAATTTGAGTTCTTGTTGGAAACGAGTCTTATACCTTCATTTGTGAACTCTTAAAGAATATTTCTTTTTTCCTTCATCGTTTCATATAAAAAAATTTCTTTTGTCAAAATGGTGGTTGTTGAGCATTTTCTTACAAAAGATTTATTATGTCATATTTTTACTTAGTATCATTCTATCCTTTCTTTATTCTACACCGTAAACTATCACTTGGTATTGTGATCTTAGCTATTACCTTTTTGGTCTTGCCTTCGTGCCTTATGCTATCATGCCTCTTCAGTGTCTCTATAGAACAACACCTCTTGTCTTTGAGCTAACTTTTAAGGTGCCGATCTTCTATTTCTTTCCTCCCCATGCCTTTCGATTGCCACTCACATCCTAATTTTGTAAGAACTCTTGGTGTCTTAATATCAATCTTGTCCCCGTTAAGTTCCCCTGATCACTTGCTTGTCAACTAGCGGCCGTAGGGTGATTTATCCTTCTCCAGCTCGAGACTCGATTCCTAGGTTGTCGCTGTTATGAGAATCTTAGATGTTGGAGCTTAGTGGATTAGTAGCTAATGGTATGGATGTTCGGTTAGGTGGCGTACATGGTTGGTCGTGGTGGCCTGAGTGGATTCCTAGTTTTGTGACTTATAGTTAAAGCTTTGCGAGGTAGCTTAATCGTTGCGAGATAATGGTTGTGAGTTATAGCCTTCGTGAGTAAAAGTTTAATATGCGATGAGTAGAGGTAAAGGAAGTGATGGTATCTATATAGGTAGTATTTTTGAGGATTCGATTATGATGGTATATGGGGTGTGATAATCATGAGTTAGTGAGAATTGGGAAGTGATATTGTGGTGAGCAATAATAATCGGCTTTGAGGAAAACTTAAAGGTTATAGTGAGCACGATAAAACTTTGGCGTTTGTACTTTAAAGGATAATGTAGGAATGACAAGTGTGCATCTTGTGGTTTTGTGTATGTGTTAGGATTAAGGAAATTCATTAATGGGAGGAGAGAATTCGAGGTCGGTAAGGTAGTGACGTTCGAGGAAGGTATGGATAGACTTGTGTATGGTAATAATGGGTTGAGAGAGTAGTAGGCTTTCAACGATACACTTTGATAGCTACGTGTTAGTATACGTGTGACTTGAGAATGAGATGATATGGTATGACATAATTATGGTTGTTTCGTTGTGGAAAATGTGGAACTATATGGGAAGCGGTATAGACTTGAGCTTAGATCACGTTATGATTAAGGATATGAGGCTGGACATTAGCATTGATTTGGGGATCAGCTCACGCGTTAGTTTGTCTTGGTAACATAGGTAATGGTGCCTTTTGGGTTAAAACCCGTCTGAGGTTTTGGTTAGACTTGGTGAGGAAGATGCTTGGTTGAACGATATGGTTTTGTGAGGCTAGTGTGCCTAATTTGAGGATTGTCGAGCATAAGATGCACCAATAGTATTAAAGGGTTATATGAGTGAGTTGAGCATCTTTCGGGTGATATGTGATGTCGGGTTATCTTAAGCGTCGTTAAGCGTGTCTATGCCCTTGTTATCGAGGTGAGTAGAGTTAGCGATTCTTGTCTAGAGGACCATAGGA
Organism: Dianthus caryophyllus; assembly: GCA_023091065.1. Taxonomy (NCBI): domain Eukaryota; kingdom Viridiplantae; phylum Streptophyta; class Magnoliopsida; order Caryophyllales; family Caryophyllaceae; genus Dianthus; species Dianthus caryophyllus. Next base: position 14,255,930 of record CM041519.1, on the reverse strand, counting down.
GTAGGTAGTTTTCTTAATCCTTTGGGGGCATTCTTTCGTTCTCAAGTTTCGAGGACGAAACTTCTTTTTAGGTGGTGAGATTGTAACACCCCGACTTTTCCTAATATTAATTATTCGTCTCATTTATATTCGTAAATTATTTCTCTTGATTTCCTCATTTCTTTTAGCTCGAGAAAATCAGTTCTCTTGTCGCGTGGATAAGCTACTCTGTAGTCGGAACTTAATACGGAGTAATTTAGCTAAAAACGGTGTAATTTCCTCATACGAACTCCGATTCAGGTGATTCAAAAGGCTAAATCACAGTATTTTTCGACGCCGTCGCAACTGCCAAATTTTCAGAAGCTAGTTTGGACCGGCCTAACTTGGACCGAACCGAAACCTCCATTGCACGGGTTGGGTTTAGGGTTTTTGGGTAACTTTTTGATCAAGCATTCTATATCCTATTATCTCCTAATCTTAGCAACCTAACATTCTGATTTCACACACTACTCTCTCATTCCTCACATCTCATCCACATTCATCCTTCATTCATCTCTCAAACTCTCTCCAAATTCTCATCCAAACTCCATTGTTTCTCAACTAAGCTTTCATCTCTTTTGCCCTAACTCTTTCCTAGCCTTTTCCTTAGTGTATGATCTTCTTTTTCTCTCTTTTATTTTCTGGTTTTATATTATTTTATGTGTTATATTGTTGTGTATTCATTTTGTGTATGTTTTGGCTTGGATCATCAAAAGAGAAGGAGACTTTGAAGAGGGAGACACCATATTGGTTGAAGAGGAAGAAGAATAGCAAGGAGTTGATCTTGATAAAGGTAACTAGGTGTGATCTTGTTGTATTTTAGCATGTATGAGGCCTTGCTTGTCATGTGTGTGTTGTTTACATTGTTGTTGTGTTGTTTGGTTGATGTTTGATCATGAAATCATGCTAGAATCATTGGCCTCATACTAGGGTTTGTCATGTTATCATCTTTAATCGCATAACTATCATAATTTAATGCTAATCATGTTGTTAAATGTTGAGAAAATCGAGTTGGTGATGAATGGTGATGATGGCCGAAAGGCCTAGGAGAGGGCCGTAGCCCTTGTTGTGTTTGTTCTTCGGTTTTCTTCTTATTTTGGCTTAATTATGTTGAATTATGTTGTTAGCATGAATCACCTAATGATGAGTTATGAGTTAAGTGGATTACAAGATGTTAAATGGTGTTCATATGCATGTTTAAGTGAATAAATCATATGAATCGATATTTGGTCACATGAGAGTCTAGTATTATGCATGATTTTGGTGGTTTTGTTGTGTTGGCCGTGTGGTGTAGGCTGGCCGTGAGTTGTGCAGGTGTGTGATGGGTTGGTTTGTCTCTTGTTTGAGTCTTGGCATGTCTTAGAGGGTTAACCATGCTTTATTGAATCATATTGTACCTTGTTTGATCACTAAACAATGTATTATGAGCATGATAAATGAGTATATGACTTGTAATGTTGTGTAATCATGTGGTACTCCGTATGTATGGTTGGACATGCTTGTGATGATGCTTGTGTATGTATGAGTATGGTTGTTGTGGTTGTATGGTTGTGTTGGAAGTGTTGGAGACAGGTTAACAGGTTAACAGGTTATGCTTGAGTTAAGTTTGCACATGGGTACTGTTCTGGCACATGTGTGAGGAGATACAACGTCCTAGGATGGACGGATACCGCCCATGATCCCCTCGACTATTCTTGTTGTTTAGTTAGAGCGACTATGGGTTCTCAACTAGAAGGGTTAGAGACTATGGTTATTTATGTCGTCACCGTTCTTGTTGCTCGGTGGAATTTGGCCAAATTTAGACTTGTGATTATTGAGGAACTTCTTGTTGCTGTTCCGCCATAGGGTTTGGGTGATTCTTGTTGCTTCACCCGGTGATTCTTGTTGCTTCACCCGCCCCGCCGCTTACTCTCGCAATTGGTTGGAAGAATGATCGATTTGTGAGCAGATGGATTGGGTCACAACCTTGGTTGTGCCGTGATGTTTTGTTGTATTGTACTGTTGATTCCTTTGTTGTATGTTGTGGTTCATGTTGTTGTATTTTTGTGTACGCCGTAGGCCAGGTGAGCTTGTGTGCATTGTTGTTTGCATTTTGTTATGTTAAAATATGACTGGGGAGCACCTAGTTACTCCCCATTGATTGTGGTTGTTGCCTCTCTTTTATAGGCACGCGCGTGACGGCTTTTGTGTGAGGACGTTGTGAGGATGCGACCGTAGCTTGCCTTTGTTGAGTCGTCTAGCTAGTCATTTGGGAGTTGTTTAGACTGGTTTAGTCCATTTATGTTTTCATTTCATTGTACTTTGGTTTTGGTTTTTTTAAGGGGTATTTACTCCCCAATTCTAGGCCTCAAGGCCTACCTTTTTATCGTTGTTTAGTTGGTTCAGTGAGTAATGATCCGGATTCCACGGTGTTTCCGCCACCGTGGCTCGCTTTTATTTTCTTCTATTTCATAAATCCTTTTTATTTCTTTATTTTATTTTGTTGAAAATCCGGGTTGTTACAGTCCCGTCCGGGATGACCTGTCCCGTAGCCCTGGGACGGGTCTCGACTCCTCGTGTGCTTTAAATACTTCGTCAATTTGAAGGAGCAAAACATCTTATTTTCGTCTAATTTTTTCTGAGCATTTCCTTGACTCTTTAACTAGTTTCTATCAAAAACTTAGGGTTTGAATCATTTTTCTTCTTGTACTTTGAATTCTCGACTCGGAAACGTTGTTTGATCAATCTATTTCGGTATTGTTGTCTTATTTCTTCTCTTTCTCTTTACAATTTCTGATTGGTTTTTGTTTTGCACTTCTCTTATTTGATTGTGATTTTAATATTTATCGTTGTTGATCATGTTTCTTTCTTTCTCCCTTGCTTTTGTTTCCATTTTCGCTATGTGTGACTAGTCCTTTATCTAGGGGTGAAGGGTGATCATGGGTGAGTGAAGGTACCGGGAATTTTTCCTTGGGAAAACCTATCGACGCCCTGCGCGCGCCCGACCTCGCCCCGTGCGGGGGCGCCGGGGCGGAATGCGCCTCGCAGGAAAAAAGGGGGTGCGAAGTTTTGTAAAAGGGGTGAAATGAAAAATGGGGAGATCATTGCATGAATTTGCGATCAAAAAAGAAAAGTATAAAAGTCCTTTTTGAAATGTATTTTCGGAGTCGCCACCAAATATTAAAGGAATTTGGAACCTATTCAACGCGTCTTGAAATACAAGACACGAGTGTCTCAGATTTCAAGGTGCGTCGATACCTATCAATCTGAGGTTTGAAACCAGAGAAGGGGTTCGGAGTGAGGTTACTTTTCGAAAGTTTTGACAAAATGAGTTTTGAAAACAGTAATCAAAAAGCCTACATAAGAGTAGTCTCTACTAATTTGAAAACATTTGCTTAATTTCGATATTTGGGCTAAAAAGTCACGCTACGTATAAGTGCGAATAAGTATGACTCGATTAAAATGCATAAATAATGTAAATTGTCAAAATAATGACATATTGCTATAGGAAATGTACGTTAAATAATAATTTCTAGGCTAAAATATTACTATAGACGTTATTTTCCGACCTCGTAGTAGAATTTCTACGGAAAAACCCTCAGCTTTTGACATGCTACAGGACTCTATGAAGCGGTACAATTTAGTGTTGGATCCGTGATTCTAGTCGTTATTTAATGCATGAATGAGGACTTGCATAATTATAAAAGTGACGTCGGTTTGCTTTAGTGATAATGAGTCGTTTATTTATGCGATATTGGCGGGGTTTAGACGGATTATGAATCAATTGCTACAAATCAGATATTTAATACGGCCGCTAGTGCTAATATCGGGTTTGGGGTTAATGTAACCCCATTGTCCGAGTCTCAAACGTTCACCGTAGGTAAAATGTTTACCTTTCGAAAATGTAAAGACGGTATTTTTGAGTGGATTTTGTGAATAGTGTATAAGTGTTAAAAAACCGGTGATTGAAAAGAATGAAGTGGGTTGGTATTTATAGAGTTTTGGTGGTTTTTGTGGGATAACAAAATTAAATCGCCTGTATACAGGCGTGTAAGTTTGTTTGAGTTGGATATTTTTTAAAGAAAAATCAAAAAGGCGGCTGGGACAAAACAAAGAAAATCGCTGTTGACAAAGCGATTTTATTTTTAATCGTCATTAACAGGCAATTTTATTTTTGTTTTGGTGGGCTGTTTTAAGCCGCCTTTTGGTTTTGGGTATGTGATTAGGTGATGATTGTGTTTTGTGGGTTGTTTACTTATGGGTTAAGTCTTTGGTTTTTGTCCGAATTTCGGTTTTCGTGTTTCGGTTTTTGTCGTGTTTTTCGGTTTTATTCGAAATTAAATAATATTGGGTTATATTATTTAATGGTATCGTGGAGTTTTGTTTTGTGAAAATGTGACACTGAACGCACTTTGGCCCGCTTTTGAGTGTTGTGTTAGTGTGCGTTTTGGGTCGCTTTTGTAAGTTTGGGCCGCTTTTGTAGCTAGTTGAAATGTTTTTGTGGCTTGGCTTAATAAGACGTTCCTATATTGTGCTCGTGTTACGCTCATGATGACTAAAATTGACATTCATTTTCATGATTATGCAAATCCAAATTAATACGCTAAAAATGACTAATAAGTTTTAGACACTTTTGTACCGTTTCGACTCTTTTAAAAGCATGCATGAAAGTCCTTTTCATCATCGGGTTTGTTTTTGGGGGGTACGGGTATCTACAGAGCCCCCAGTTTGACTGAGCTTGGACAAAGCGTTAGTCAAACTTAAAGATAGTATCCGGACCATTACAGTCTCGATACTACCTGGCGGCGCTAAGCATGTGTCTTATGGGAGAGACGAGGACTTAGCGTCGGGAAATGCGGGGAGGGACGACATGTTTTTAAGGACATGACGGTCCTACATGTTTAAGGGCATGTCAGCCTGCATGTGGCCTGAGTACTCCCAGCTGGCGCCTTGCTTGTGTTTCCGTTTGTGCTCCTTGCTTTGCTCGCGCTTCTGGCTTGCGCTCCTTTGCTTTGCTTGTGCTTCTGGCTTGCGCTCCTGGCTGTGCTTTGCTTGCGCTTCTGGCTTGCGCTCCTTTGCTTTGCTTGCACTTCTGGCTTGCGCTCCTGGCTGTGCTTTGCTTGCGCTTCTTGGTGGTGTGCTTGCGCCAACTGCGTTCCTTGTTTCGCTTTCCTCGCTGGACGTCTCGTAGAAGAGGTTACGTGTTTTGGGGTTTGGTTTATAAGAGTGGTTTAGATTTTCGTGAACGTCTCGTAAGGAGGCTACGTGTTTTTGTATTTCTCATAAAAAGGGTTAGGTTTTTATGAACGTCTCGTGAGGAGGTTACGTGTTTTTGTATTTCTCATAAAAAGGGTTAGGTTTTTATGAACGTCTCGTGAGGAGGTTACGTGTTTTTGTATTTCTCATAAAAAGGGTAAGGTTTTTATGAACGTCTCTTAAGGAGGTTACGCGTTTTTGTATTTTAACGTCTCGTGAGGAGGTTACGTGTTTTTGGTTTTTCATAAAAAGGGCTAGGTTTTTATGAACGTCTCTTAAGGAGGCTACGCGTTTTTGGTTTTTCATAAAAAGGGCTAGGTTTTTATGAACGTCTCTTAAGGAGGCTACGCGTTTTTGGTTTTTCATAAAAAGGGCTAGGTTTTTATGAACGTCTCTTAAGGAGGCTACGCGTTTTTCTCATAAAAAGTTAGGTTTTTATGAACGTCTCGTGAGGAGGCTATGTGTTTTTCTCATAAAAAGTTAGGTTTTTATGAACGTCTCGTGAGGAGGCTACGTGTTTTTCTCATAAAAAGTTAGGTTTTTATGAACGTCTCGTGAGGAGGCTACGTGTTTTTCTCATAAAAAGTTAGGTTTTTATGAACGTCTCGTGAGGAGGCTACGTGTTTTTTGTGGTTCTCATAAAAAGGGCCAGGTTTTTATGAAAGTCTCTTAAGGAGGCTACGTGTTTTTCTCATAAAAAGTTAGAGTTTTATGAACGTCTCGTGGGGAGGTTACGTGTTTTTCTCATAAAAAGTTAGGTTTTTATGAACGTCTCGTGAGGAGGCTACGTGTTTTTTGTGGTTCTCATAAAAAGGGCTAGGTTTTTATGAACGTCTCTTAAGGAGGCTACGTGTTTTTCTCATAAAAAGTTAGGTTTTTATGAACGTCTCGTGAGGAGGCTACGTGTTTTTTGTGGTTCTCATAAAAAGGGCTAGGTTTTTATGAACGTCTCTTAAGGAGGCTACGTGTTTTTCTCATAAAAAGTTAGGTTTTTATGAACGTCTCGTGAGGAGGCTACGTGTTTTTCTCATAAAAAGTTAGGTTTTTATGAACGTCTCGTGAGGAGGCTACGTGTTTTTTGTGGTTCTCATAAAAAGGGCTAGGTTTTTATGAACGTCTCTTAAGGAGGCTACGTGTTTTTCTCATAAAAAGTTAGGTTTTTATGAACGTCTCGTGAGGAGGCTACGTGTTTTTGTTGGTTGGGTTGAAATCGTGTTTAAAAATGGGTTGAAAGGTGTATTGGGTCGAGGAAATGGCCCAAAACTAAACAGAAACCCATGAAACAAAAATAAAATCGCCAGTAAACTGGCGATTTTGTTTTTGTTTTGTGAATCTGTATAAAAGTCGGGGAAGAGAAAGGAGGAGGGTTTATTTCGTTTCAAAAATAAAAACTAAATCGAAAACACCCAAAATTCAATCTGGCGATTTTCTAGACCAAATTTCGATTTTCCGACTCCTACAATTCGTCATGGACCAAGGTACGTACTCAACTCACTTGGTTTTTCGCGTTTTGAAGCTTGTTTGAGTCGGTTTTAACTTAAAAAACCGTTTTCTAGGGTTTTGGTCGATTTTTGCTGGTTTGATTCGAGTTTAGCTCTCGTCTTGGCTTGAAAACGTTCGCCATGGCTAGTATAGTGCTTGCCTTGCTTGTCTTGCTGTCGTTGTGTGAAAACCCGGCTCGTGGTCTCGATTTTCGTGCGTTTTGTAGTGTAGGGGCATTTTGGTCATTTTTGAAAACGTCTCGAAAATGGCTCAAAACTTCAGTGTAGCTTACCCATTAGTAGTATATTGTGTTGGTGAGTTCGGTTTGTTGAAATGGTCTAAAAGCGGTTCGTTTGGGTAAAAACCGTGTAGAAGGGGGTAAAATCGGGGCTTGTGCTCTGTTTTTGTAGCGTAAGGCGATCCCGAGTGGCTTGGTTATTTTGAAAATGTTGTAGTATGCTAGTGTGAAGGTTTGGGTGGCTTGTATGCGAAGAACGGCTCGAAAAAACGTCATTTTCGTGCGTTTTGGTATAGGGGCCGATTTTGGTCGAAATTTTTCGGTTCCGAAACTTGTCCGAATTCTCTGTATTGTGTTTTCATGGCTAGTATGGTACACTTTTGGTCTTGTTTTGTAGGAAATGTGTTGTTTGGAGGTGTTTTGGAGCGTTTTTTGTAGTTTAGGCTAGGTTTCCAAAAGTCTCTTTTCCTCGCTTTTCGTGCCCCGGTCATGGAATGTATGGTAATGTATGTCGTCTGTGTTGGCTAGGGGGTTGTTTTGTGAGAAGTGGGGGCTTTTTGGGTTGAGTTATGGTCAAGGAAAGGTCGTTTTTGTAGTTTGGAGGTGTTTTGCAAGAGTCGCTCACCGAGGTGTTCGGGACATCGCTGCATGAAATTTTTGCATAAGCTTATTGTGATTTATGGGTTGGAGTGCGTGTCAAGAAATATGGGTTTCGGCTTCTGTAGCGTTTTCCCTCTTACGCTATTTTTGGGTTAAAGGCACGCTTCTGCTTTGTTTTGGCCAATTCTCTGCTTTGCTGGCGTGCTTGCTCTTAACTTGATCGAGTAGGGCGTATATATCGTATCGTCTCATGGATTTTGGTTTCGTGGCTTCGCCCGCTTTGGCCTTATCTGTCAAAAATGGGCCTATGGCTTGCTTTCTTTGCTTTGTCTTGATCTTTCCGAATGATTTCTTTGTTCTTAGTTTTACGAGTATGCCTTTGAATCTTGTGCGGGTGATCCTACGCCTCCAGCGCCTACTTCGATGACATGGATCGGGTATTGGTGGAGTTGACTTATTGTTCGGCGAGCATACTCCTACCGGGGATGCTGCGCCTTGGAGGTTCAGATGGTCAGTCTCGGTCGGACTTCTTTGAGAGAGCTTTTCCTCAGACGCCTGGAGCTTCTACGACGCCAGGGAGTGAGTTTCAGGGCGCTGCTGTGGAGTCTCCTGCCTTTTCTGCTAGTGGTGCCGGTGCTGTCAGTGCGTCGTCTGGGCCTTCTGCGAGTGGCTTTGGAAATGGTCTTTGTTCTGGTGGTCTGGCCGTCCGTTAGTCTTTGCGGTCGTGGACGTTCTTCCGAAGTCGCCTGCTTTTTCAGCTAATGTGGTACGTGAGGAGACCGTCGTTGAGCGGACGCGGTCTTCTGGTGATGTTTGTAACACCCCGTATTTTTTAGGTTAAATTAAAATATATTTTAATTCACAAATTTATTTAAAACTATATTTATTTTTCATATTTTATATGTTTAATATTTTGAATAATATTTATGATCTTATTAATAATAAATTTAATACTTTTATACTAAAAGTTAATAAAATTACTTACAAAATGTTTACCCTTATAGAATAATATAGTTATTTTCTAATTTAAAATAGTCAAAGAATAATTTTAAACCTAATACTTATAGTAGTACTACTTTATTTTTATATCTACTCATAATTCACAATAAATATCACTTTTAACTTATTTTGTATATTTTTAACAATTTTGATTAAAATTAGCTTAATGTTAAATTAATATATTTTTTCTTTTCAGAAAATATTAGACTTTTAATAAGAGTAGATGACTTGCTAATACTCCGTATATATATCCATAATAACAAACCCTAATTAATGACTCAGCTATTCGTAAAAACCTAGCATCACCTCCGCACCAATTAAGCCCCATAATAACGCCTCTTCAACCCTCCATTCCGACTTCATCTCTTGACGGTTTTACTCCATTCTTGCTTCATAATTATCCTCTCTTCACCCTCTTCACATTAAGGGCTAAACTCAAACAACCCTGACGCCAACCCGTGCGAGATAGATGACTCAAGTATGGACTAGCGCGAAAAGGTAACGGTGATGACGTTACTCGGTATTACATTACTCTGTTATGTATGGTCGCCCCGTTTGAGTCTACTTGGTCTCGTTTGAGCTGCGTTATTAATCGATAATTTTGTCTTGCTGTGTGCTTAGACGCTTGACTATACTGCAAATACAGTGGGTGCGTGTAATTGTGATAGTGTCTGTCGTGTGTACGTGCGTGTGTATGGTATCTCTACGTAGTGTTTATGATAGTGCATGCAATTGTGTGTACATAGTATGGGTTTAGTTATTAATTAGTTATATAATACTATTTTATTTAATGGGTACCATATTGTGTATTCTAGTGTTAATGATAGTGGTTGTAATATTATGTTTAGTTTAGTATTTGGAGGTTTATTAAGTTGATACATGGTGGTTATGAGTTAGTAAGTCACGAAACAATTATATTTTTATCCGCTTTCGGACTGGTTTAGTGTCCAAGGTCCTATTGTTGGCCTAAACTAGTTTACTGAGGTCCTATTGTCAGTATTGCCGGGAGTATCTTGAGGTCCTATTGTCGAGTCTGCGGGACTAACTAGTTGAGGTCCTATTGTCAGCTGGTTAGGAGTCGACCCCGTAGGGATATGTCATATAAACGTTTCGGCTTACTAAATTGTGGTAAAGATTAAGAGTATTGTGTCGGATAAAGTTAAGATGGATAAAAAGGGAGTAATCTTCTTTGTATGATTGAGCTGTATTGAGTTGTTACTATTGTTATTATTATTATTATTATTATTATTATTATTATTATTATTATTATTATTATTATTATTATTATTATTATTATTATTATTATTATTATTATTATTATTATTATTATTATTATTATTATTATTATTATTATTATTATTATTATTATTATTATTATTATTATTATTATTATTATTATTTTTAGCTGTTTTATTTACTTGTCAGCTTTATTGTGATGTAATATGGCTGGGAGAACGTCTGAGTTACTCCCCACTGACTGTGGCTGTCATTTTTTTGTAAAATGGCAGGTTGATGATTTGCTTTCTGCTGTGGGGGTTTTGGAGTGAGCTAGCGAGCGTCACGATTTATTTACAAGAATTCTTTTAATAAATTATTTTATTTCAGTATTTCAGGATATTTATTTCCGTGGTTTTGTAAACTTTTATATTTTATTTATTTTAAACCCTTTTGATTTGTTAATAAGTACGCGATTTTCAAGGTGTTTCCGCCACCTTAAATTCATTTGATCTTTATTTTATATTTTTATTTTTGGTAAAAATCCGGGTTGTTACAATGTTAGCGGTAGTGAAGCTGCTGCTGGGTCATCGAGGTCTCCTGTTGGTGGCCGAGGTCAGGCTCAGGGTGTCGTCTCAGAGTCTTTGCAGGGGCGTTGACGTGGCGCTGCTGCGGAGACGACTGGGGCTCCTAGGGGAGGCCGTGGTGGAGGTCGAGGCGTAGCTGCAGGGTCCTTGCGGGGACGTGGTCGTAGCGGTCTTTGGAGGACGCCTGCGGGCCTGGAGGGGGCCGAGGCAGAGGTCGTGGTGCAGCGGCAGGGGCTTCGCAGGGACGTGGCCACGGCGTTGCTTCAGAGGCGCCTGCGGTTCCTGGAGGAGGCCAGGTTAGAGGCCGCGGTCGTGGTCGGAGGAACCCGAGGAAGAAGCGTAAGGTGGACGTGGCTTCTGGTGAGGGCAGCAGTAGGCCACGACGTCGAGCTCGTGCTGCTTCTGAGGGTGGCGACCGTGGTGAGGCTGAGGTCGCCAGTGTTTTTGAGGAGGTTGGAGCAGGGGGAGACCCTGTGGAGGTCACGCGGAGGCGTGGTCGTGCTCGGGGTCCGGGGAGCCGTTACGAGCATCCTCCTGAGTCGGAGGGGTCTTCGAGTGACGAGGATGAGGATCTTGATGAGACTGCGGCAGAGGCCACTGTCGAGGTTGAGATTGCTGAGGCTGCTGCGCCGCCGCCAGCCAGCCGCCGACGCTTTCAGTTCTTCTTTATTCTTCGCTGCGGGCTTTTGTGGCCAGGGTCGGGTCGTTCAGGCCAGGCTCAGGAGCAGGTTCAGGATGAGGTTGGTGAGGGCCATCACGCGAGGCCGAGGTTGAGGCAGAGGCTGAGGCAGAGGCCGAGGGTCAGGCCCAGGATGCAAGTGCGGCAGCTCTTGAGGCCGCAACGGAGGTTTTCATGGGGATGGTTGACGAGTTGGGCGAGAGGCCTAACTATCCTCACGGTCCTCGTTTGTGGTCGCAGGTGGCCATTGACTGGGATGGCGTGACTCTGGTTTGGAGTCGCTTGGAGCATTTGTCGATTCGAGTGAAGGTCGGCTTTCCGTTAGGCTCGATGAGGACCTTCTCTGGGTTCCGGGCGGTGTTTGGCGTCTTTGAGGGTAGGCTCGCGGGAGGAGCGGGATATAGTGCTCGGGGCGACTTTTGGTCCCCAGTGCGAAGTGGAGGAGGTGCGGGGTAAGCGGGTGAACTCGCGCCATCAGCATGCCGGCGTTGTTGGATAGGTTTTGGGATACGACCAACACCTTCCACATGCCTGGTTACGAGGTTGGCGTGACTCCTTCTTCGTGGGCAGTTGTCACGGGGCTGCCTCATGGTGACGGCGTGCTTGACTGGGGACGTGAGCGTCCTCCTATCGATAGCCCACGAGTCGTGCGCCTGATTGGCGACGGGGTTAAGTGCGGGGTAGGTGAGGAGCACACGTTTCAGCCTCGTACCATATGGTTTGCGGACTTCTTCGAGGGGAAGAGGAAGAAGAAGGGGTCTACTCGAGCGAGCGCTGAGCAGAGGGCCCGGCTATGGTTGTGGTGGTTCTTGACGGCCACCCACTTTGGCGATAAGGGGGAGCGGGCCTCGACGGCTGTGCTGATGGCGCTGTCGGATTTGTCGCGTCTAGGTGACTTTGACTGGGTCACTCCTGCTTTTGGGCTGTTGATCCGCTACTTGAGGGATGCAGTGCGTCCTGACCGGATCGACGAGAAGTCGGATGTGTCGCCATGGGCCTGGTCTTGATGGAGGTAAGTTTTGATTTCGCAGCATCTTGTTATCTCGTCTCTGCTTTTCTTTTGTAACGTGTGTTCTGTTTGCTTGCAGGCTTGGTGCTATGCTCACTTCCCCTCTCTGCTTCCGGACACGTTCCAGGTGACGGCTACATACCCGGCTTTCCATGCGTACGCGACAATGATCGGAGGGGTATTGGCTGAACTATGACGCGGCTCGTGTGCGCTTCAACGGGATGACGATGGATAAGGTAAGGGTGATTGTGTTTTGTACTTTGGTCTTTTGTAGCTTGTTTTTGGGTTTGTGTTTGTTTTTGTGGTTTATAATTTGGTTTTGTTTTGTAGTTTGTTCGCGACCCCTGGAGGAAGTTTACCGGCGTCCCTAAGTCGATTGCAGCCCGCTTTGGTCCCCTTGGACGGACGGTGCACATCGAGACTTCGATCTGACTCGTCTTGGCACTGGGTGAGCGTCTGTCTGCAGACGGTCGCGGCGGCTTCATCGCACTGCTCCTCGCCCTCGGTTTTGTTTGTGGAGACGCCCGACGCTAATGGCGTCGTGGCGTGTATCACGAGGTGAGTCCGACTCCTTCGCGGCGGGATGAGGATTACGTGACTTGGGCACAAGATGCCCGCCGATTGTGATCGAGGTATGCTTGTTTATCCCTTTTGCTTGTATGTGTTTTGGTTTTAGGAAGCAAAAATTTACCCTATTTTTGTTTTGTAGCGACGTGATCCTCGATCTTGAGTTCGGCCTCCTCCGATTCGTTGAGGACTGCTGGTTGTTCACGAGGTTGCTCTCATTCGATCGTCTTTGCGGCCTTGTCGTCTGCGGGTCACCGACGGGCCTTGAGAGTTGGGATCCGCGCGTGAAAAAGGTATTAACCTTCCTCTTTGTCTGACATGAGTATTATGTAGTATATAGCCCCCAGTTTGAATTAGATTTTATTGTAAAATCATTATTCAAACTCTGTTGAAGCAGGTTTTTGATTATAGCCCCAAGTTTGAGTAAGATTTTATTGTAAAATCATTAGTCAAACTCTGTTGAAGCAGGTTTGTGATTGTAGCCCCCAGAAAGCTAAATTGATTTCTCGTATTGCTGCAGGTGACAGCTGAGGTCCACAGGAGGCTGTGGCGGGCGGCAAACCGGTGTGGCGATCGTGAATGAGAAGGTGGTGGACGCCATAGGCGCAGAGAGCCGAGGCGCCGACCGAGTTAGCCAGTGGTCGTGAGGAGGGGCGAGATCGCGTCGAGTGGAGAGGCTGCGCATGCCGAGGAGTTGGCGGTCGAGGCGAGCTAGAGGTCGATGCAGGAGCTGGATAGGGCGCGTGCTGAGATTGATTCCCTGCGTGCTGTCTTGCAGCGTCGGGACCAGTCGTAGTAGGCTTGGATTTGTGTATATTGGACTTGTATTAGGAGTATTAGTATTTGTTGGTAACGGTTTATGTATCAGGATTTGTTATGGTTGGTTGGTTTTTTGGACTTGTAGTTGTTTATGGGTATAATTTGGTTATTTTGTCTTGTTGCGAAAATGCATTACTACGTCGTAGCCGGGTCTGAAATCCTTGCGTATTTGCTTGCCGAGCGTACCTGCAAAACATTGTTAGTCGTAAAAGCATATATATACGTCTCGATTGAGACTGACTCGCTAATGACTAAATTAAATGCGAAATGAAGAGTTTTTGAAAAATGCTGGTTTAGAAAATATTCTAGACTCGTGAAAAAGACGTTTTTGACATAGCAAAAAATTTGAGCTAAAACGACGTTTTGAGACGAAAATTGTGAATGCGAAAATCATATTTTGTGTTGTGTTTCATTTTTGTGTGATTATCGTGTTTTGTGAAAATGAAAAATACGAAAGACGGGAGTCAATTACGCAAATCGAGGCAGCCTTGACGGACCGTAAAAACAGGTCAAGGTCGGTAGAAAGGATAAAAGGGTAATAAGTTAAATATTTTAGGGTATAGGTGTGTAAGAAGTGTAAGAAATCGAATAATTTTGTCAGGAGGAAGAAGAAAATCGCCTGTAAACAGGCGATTTTATTTTTAATCGCCTGTTTACAGGCGATTAAATTTTTGTTTTGTGGTTTTCTTTGATTTATTTTAATCGCTTGTTCACTAGCGTTTAAGTTTTTGTGTTGTATTTCGTTTTGCAAATCTCGGCTATAAAAGGAGGGGTAAGTTAGTTCATTTCACTCATCCTCTCGTCTTCTATTCTCGATTTTCCAAGAATATTCAGAATATTTACGGAACATTCGTCGAGTTATGGAGAGTTTTGAAGGAAACTTGCGCCGTTGGTGTGCGTCCTTATCGGGTGTCGAGAAGAAGCTCTTGAAAGATTGCGGAGTTGGCGTATTTCGTGGGCTAAGGCAGGTTCGAATGGAGTACGAGTTCTGGGCGCTTGTCTTGAGTATCGGGACCCAAGCCTTCATGTGTTCCGCTTTCCTTGCGGAGAGGTTTGCCCTTTAGTCGAGGAGTTTGGGGCCATTGGCGGGTGGATCGCGTATTGGCTGCTGTATGTCGGCAGGAACTTGGCTACAAGAGGCGTGTTGAATTATCTCGGATGACCCGTGATGAGGTGGAAGAGTTATTTGTTGGGAGCCGTATCAACCTCTATCGTTTGTGTCAATGGTTTAGGAATAATGCGACGGGCATATCTCTGGGTGGCTAGGAGAAGCGGCTTTGGCTTTTTGCTTGGTTCATTGCTATATGTTCCGGACTCTGTGTCAGGGGTCGCTGGGAGATCCGCGTTTAATTCTTTGTTGTGGAAGCGGATGGAAATAGGTTGCAATCCTTCGCTTTAATTACAGGTGAGACGATCCTTGGATTGGACGGCCGGGCATGTAATAGGGAACATGCGTCGAGGGGTGTCCATTGATCCTCCAGTGTGGGCGATGGAGCGTCTAAGTGTGTTGAACGACCTTGGCTTCGATGGCGAATATGTCGCAGGAGGCATTACCAATCGTTACATGCGATGGTCGGGTCCAGACGAGCGCCCTAATGACTATTTCCCCGAGTTTGTGAGGTCATGTGCCATCCGTTGGTCGGTATCCTGGTGGGGAGTGGTCAGTGTGACGGCGAGCGCAGTAGGTGATGGTCCCTCTGGAGTCCTATTGTGTGGGTTTGAGATGGGAGTTTACATCCATCCCCTGCGGGTGAGGCGACAGATAGGGTATGCACAGTTCATTCCTGGCCAGGACACGAAGGTACAGGACATGGTTGTGTTAAATAACCAGGTGACTGACGAGTGGGTCAGTGGTTGGATCATGCGTCCTAAGTGGCTTGTGGCTGGTACTTCTAGGACGATCCGGGTGTCGAGGGCTTACTCCAAATGGACCGTTGCTGAAAGTGCTGTGGAGAGGGCTCGTCTCCGTGCCATAGAGCTTAACGAGCCTCCGCCGACGTCTGCCTACGACCCGATCCGCTTTGGACGCAATAGTGGTAGGGGTGGCGCTTGAGCTTCGGTGCCTCTCGGCCGGTTTGAATGCGTGTTCGGTCGTCGCCGTATTCCAGGGCCAGGTGCTCCGGATCGTCATGGTAATGTTGGGGGTCGCCGTAGGGGTTGAGGGTTGGTGCTCCCCTATTCAGCTGGAAGGTTTCAAGTATGTTCTTGAGAATAACCTGGTTTTAGTTTATGTGTGCTTTGTTAGTATTATGTTCATATTATGTTGTATTATGTAGTATATTACCTATCCTAAACCCGATGTACATGCCGGGACTCGTATTGTAATATATAGTGTTTGTTAGTGTATTTTTAAGGTCGTAGTTATGCTCCTATGTTTGAAAAATCCAAAATGTAACAGTTCTTTTTAAGATTAATAAAAATCAGGTTTTTATTTACGACTTTGCCTCATTTTGCTTGTTATTTTGTGTGAATTTCCTTGGCTCTAATCTCTTTTCAAAGGTTTAGAATGCAAGCATGGTTTTTGTTTTTAGGAAGTTTTTTGTGTTGACTATTCCCTCGACTTTTTTAAGCATTGGGTTTGTCGTTTTGTGTTGAATGTCGTTCTTTTCACCCTTAGGTTTAAAAGACGAATTTTTGTGTTGACTATGTCCTTGGCCTTTTTAAGCTTTAGACGCGTCATTTTTGTGTTGAATATCGGTTGCGCTTTTTGCAAAGCTGCCTACGTATCCACGAAAAGTGGAATCAAACCGGCGTAGTTCGAGAATGTATGTTTAAGGGCATACCGGCCCATGAATTGTGTTTGCTTTTTTTTTTTTTTTTTTTTTTTTTTTTTTTTTTTTTTTTTTTTTGTGGTGAATGTGCATGTTTAGGGGCATGCCGGCCCATGAATTGTGTTTGCTTATGGAATGTGCACGTTTAAGGGCATGCCGGCCCATGAATTGTTTTTATAAAATTGTATTTTACAGATACATTGCAAGGGGTTTTTAGGGATAGTATTTCTTGAGTTGATCGAGATTTGTGGCGAGTTGAACTCTTGGCCGCCGAGTCGGTTAGTTTGATCGCCCACCGTGTAGATCTCCTTGACGAGGTAGGGCCCTGCCCAGTTAGGCTTGAATTTTCCTCGTGGGTCGACTGGTAGTGGTGCCCGGACTGACTTTAGTACGAGATCACCTACTTTTATGTGTCGTGGCTTAACTCGCTTGTTGAACGCTCGTTGTAGTCGGGCTGGGTACATTAAATGCGGTGCTCGGGGAATGCGATCGGCGTTCATCCAGGAGCATGAGTTGTTAAATGCGTTCACGGGCCCATTCGCTCAGGGATGCTAGTTTCCATTAGTATGCGTAGAGATTGTATTTCTATTTCCACTGGTTGGACGCCTCCCATGCCGTAGGTGAGGAAATAGGGGGTCATGCCCGTAGGGGTTCGGATGGTAGTACGGTATCCCAAGAGTGCATATGGTATCTTGTTGGGCCAATCTTTGCGGTGTCGATCATTTTCTCGAGTATGGTGACGATCGCCTTGTTTGTCGCTTCAACGGCTCCATTGGTTTGGGGTCGATAGGGTGAGGATTTGTGATCTTTGGATGTTTTATTTTGTGAGTATGGCTTAGTCTCGCGTTGAAAGTGCGAACCTTGATCGTTTAACGAACTCATGGGGTATGGCATATCGGCATATGATGTTCGCCTGGATGAACTTGGCGACTTCTTTGGAGCCGAGGGTTCGAAAAGATCCGCTTACCCATTTAGTGAAGTAGTCGATGGCCACCAAAGACGGGCGGTGACCTCCTGCTCCGATGGGGTGGACTTTTCCTATCACGTCGATGCCCCAGGTTGAAAAGGGCGAGGGTGAGGTTAGGGTGTATAGTGGTGAAGGTGGTACATGTTGGGCGTTCTTTGAAAATTTGGCGGTTGTGGCGTTGCTTGGCGTATTGGATCTGACCGCTTCCATGGTCGCCCAATACCATCCTAGCCGTAGAATCTGTTTGCAGAGTGCTCGGCGTTCATGTGGGGTCCGTGATTCGCCATCATGGACTTGCGTGGCGATTTCTCGCCTCTTCTTGTAGTCGACACATATGGCGGTGTCCCTTGCGGTGTCTTCTTGAGTAATTGTCCCATCTCTAGCACAAATTGGGAAGCTAGGAGTCTGATAGCCCTCTGTCCGCGTTTATCGGTGTCGGGTGGGTAAGTGTTGTCTGTTTTGTAGTTGATTATGGCTTGATACCACGGCTCTGTCTGCTCGGCTTCGTCCAGGTCAATGGTATGGATGTATGCTGGTTCGTCACGTCTTTCGACGATGATGGGTAGTAACTTCATGTTTGGTGGCATGTTGAGGAGGGATGAGAGTTTTGACAGAGCGTCGGCAAACTGGTTTTCTTCCCTAGGGAGGTGGTAAAATTCGATGCAGTCGAAGTTGGTTAGGAGTTTTTGTACTTTTGTTTGGTATTTGGTGAGGGTTTCGCTCATGATCTTCCATGCCCCGGTCACTTGATTTATGATGAGGAATGAATCTCCATGCACCCGTAGGTTCTTTATTTTGAGGGCGATGGTGTAGGTACCGGGATCAGACCATGGAACCACTCGACGTCTTGCTAGGGCCGTAAAGTTAAAAAGGATTAAATAAGAAAAACCTTTTAAAACTGTTTTGGAGCCGCCACTAAATTATGAGGGAAATTTAGAACCCGCCTCCGTGTCCTCATGCTCAAAGACACGTCTTAGAGTTCAAGGCACGTCGACACCTATCCGTCTAAGGTTATTGTGAAACCAGATTCGGATTCGGGTGAGGGTACTTTTCTAAAGCATAAATCAAAATAATGTTTTTATGAAAGATCTTTTGGAAAAGCCTATCAAAAGATAGCCTCTACTAGACTTGAGAACAATGCAAAGAATGATACATGAGCCTAAGTAATACGCTACGTACAAGTGCGATATAAATGCAAAAAGAGATTGTTTAAACCCTCAGTTAAGCATGCTTAACTTATTAACGAAAAATTACTTTAAAGACGAATTCATTTTAAGTGATTTAGATGCGAGATGAGGATTTGCTAAATGCATGCAGTAAAATAAAGTTCAATTAGCCATTGGTTTATTTTAGAGAGGTCAGTTGTTTATGCGACTTTGGGAAGGTGTTACGAATAGGGTGTGTATTCGAGGTGCATGGCCGCCTTATGAAAAGCAGACTTGCGTACCAAAGTCGGGGTGAGCCTAATGTAGGCCCTTGCTAGTCTAAGAAGTAAAGAAAAACTACCTGTCTTCAAGTTTAGGAAACCGGCAGCGCTTCGCTTCAAAGGGAAGAATTCAACACTAGGAAAATGAGGAATTCTAAGGGTGTTTGTGCGTGAGGCTTTGAGAGTGTTTTGAGGTGAGAATTGTATTCTGAAATTGTGTGTTTGAATGAATGACCGAAGGGTTGTATTTATAGTGTAGAGTTCGGTAGATTTTAGGAAATCTAGGGGATAAAACCGGACGAAGGAGCCGCAAGGCCTCTTGCGGCTGCCTGGGGCAATCGCAAGGGGTCTTGCGATAGCCCCTACCAATCGCAATGCTCCTTGCGACTGATAGGGCGGGCAAGATACTCCTTTTTCGTATGTTTCCAAATTATATTTTAGGATATACGAAATAATCTTGCTTGAGCTCTAAGCTACGGTTGTTTGGCTGATGTTTAGGGTTTGTTTTAGGGTTTGACTTGGTCAATCCTGATCCTTGGAATGCGGGCCAGGTATGGGTTTGGGCTCGGTTCTGGGCCCGAGCCCTGAAAATGTGAAAAGGGTGCATTTTGTGTAATTTTGTGAAATAGGACATTCCGTGAGACTATCCTGGGTATTTGCTAATGCTAAAGGTTAGTTTTAGCAGCTAGGCCTAAATTTAGGTATTTAGGTGGATCGATGTGTTATATGTGTTTGAAAAAGGGATGTGCGCATGCCGGTTTAGGACCTGAACTCGAGACAAGCTAGACTCTAGACCTAAGGACACTAAAGGTGATGACCCATAAAGAAACCTCATTTGCATTTAAAAACATTTAACTTGAATTCGTCATAGTTAGAACTATTTAAGTCAACGTAAAAGCACGCAATAAAAGTCCATTGTTACATCACTGGGTTTTTGGCGGGAGGTGCGGATTTGGGTATCTACAGAGCCCCCAGTTTGACTGAGCTTAGGACTAAAGCGAAAGTCAAACTACTACATTTCTTTATCCAGGACCGTTCTGGTCTCGATATCATCAGCGGCACGGAGTATGTGTCCATGGGTGAGACTAGGACTCCGAACCGGGCTTATCCGGGGAGGGACGAACATGTTTAGGGACATGACGGTCCTTGCATACCTGTACGGGGAATGCCTTCCTGTGCTTGCTAAATACCTTTGCGTGTTATTCATTGTTGCTTGTCTCGTAAAGAGCGCAGCGTGCTTGGTCTCGTAAAAAGAGCGTATGTGCTTCATGCTTCGTGCTAGTGCTCGTGGTTGTGCTTACCTCGTCAAAGAGTGCTTATGTCCACGGAATTATCGTCCGAGGAAAATGCTCGTGTTTAGTGTTTACGCAAAGGTTGTGTATAGCGTTCAACTCGTCTAAGAGTGTGGCGGACTTTAGGTGACGCCTTAACCGAAGCGGCGTAACGTGAGAAAGTGTCTAAAAGGCCTATTCATAGACTAGAAGTCCAAATCAGGCCTGAAAATAGGAAAAACACGAAAATGCCCAAAGATGGAATCGCAAGCGTCCTTGCGGCTCTTCCCCTAAATCGCAAGCGTCCTTGCGATTAGGGTCTTGGGCTCTTTCTCCTTATAAAACACGGAAAAACCGAGTTCTAAACTCATTTCACCATTTTCGACTCCTTCTCTCTTAAAACCGTTTCCTTGCGATTTCAAGACCGTTTTCGCTCGTTTTTCTTGCTTTACTTCAAAATGGATCAAGGTATTACTCCATCTTACTTGTTTTTATGCATCTTGATATTGTAAATTGCTAGATCGTTTTTGAAATGTAGAAAAGACGTTTTTGGTGAAAAATCGTCCTTTAGTCTTGAAATTCGCCGCTTGATTACTAGAGAACTATACCATTCCCTTGTATGATGCTATTCTTGAATGTATGTGTGAAATACTCGTTGTTTGGAACGTTTTTAGACCAATTTCGTATGAAATGGTCCCGACCCAAAAATCGGACCCGGATTTTCGGTCTCAGAATTGCAATTAAACTTCGCCATAGGTTCCCCTTGGCTAGTATAGTATGTGTATGGCGTCGGTTTTTGAAAAATGTTAATAATCATTCCTTAAATTGAGGTTTAAGGTTGATTAAAACGGAGAACTTAGGTCAAAATTAGGGGTTTTTGACTGACAAGTCCAAAATGCAATTGATTGTTCTGGGGCGTAATTGAAGGTTAATATAATCCATAGAAACCGTCAAGTTGAAATTTTTAGGGGTATAGAGCGGCTTTTGGCCAAATTGTGAATTAAGCCAAGAAGGGCTCCGTATAGGGTGTTCTTGTAGAATTGTTGCTTTCTTCGTCTTCATCTTGCGTCTTGTAAATGTTTGTCTTCTTGAAAATGTCGCAGGTGATTGGTCTGGACCTTCTACGAGATCTCAGTCTCGTCGGAGTACGGGCTCTAGGGATGAGGGACCTACTACTCCTGGTGGTACAAGTTTGCGTCGTACTTTTAGTGCGAGGGATCCTTCTCCTGGGGTTGTCGAGTTTCCGACCCGGAGGGGCCGTGGACGTGGCATGGGTGTTCGTGGTCATCGTGGGGGTGCTATAGGTGAGGAGGAGAGAGAGGTAGAGGCCATGGAGGAGGGCGAGTCTTCACAGGCTTCAGGGTCTCGTGCTAGGGGTCATGCTAGTCATGGTCCGCGTGTTGACCGTCCTTGGGCGAAAAATTGGGACGGTCACACCCTGTTGGCGGACCGTGAGCGTCACTTGTCTCATAGAGCTCTTACCGGGCTTGCGATAGGATATATGAGAACGTTTTCGGGCATTACGTCTGTTGTTTGGGCGTATAAGAATGTCTTGACTCCTAGGGCACAGGAGTTGATTGATAGGTGTGCTCTGGGTCCGTTGGTTAAACATTGGGTCCAGATCGTGGATAGTCGGACTACGGCGAACTTGAGGGTCATCCGGGCGTTCCTTGACCGGTATTGGGATACGACCACGACGTTCCATTTAGGGGTTCGAGGCGGGTATTACCTTGTCTTCGTATGCTATCATCACGGGTCTACCCTTCGGTGACCGTGATATGGACTTTGCTTTTGCGCCACCTATCGATGATAAGGCGGTGCTTGATGCTGTGGGTGCTGGTTTAGAGGTGCCGTATCAAGGAAAAGCACCTAACTCTGTGAAGACGAGTTATATCATGGAGTACTTCGAGGGGAAGACTCAGCATGGGCCTGGATCTTGGAGTGACGAGCAGAATGCTCGTATGTGGCTTTGGTGGTTTGTTAGCTCTGTCTACTTCGGCGAGAAGGGTGAGAGGGCTGCTACTTCGGTGTTGATGTGTCTTCAGGATTGGAGTGCGATCGGGGCGTACGATTGGGTATCCCCGGCCTTGGGCTTGTGCATCCGTTTCTGCATGGATGCTGTGAGGCCACGGAAGATGGATGGGGGATCTAGGATTCCCATCGTATCTCCTGGCTTGTTGTTGGAGGTATTTTTTTTTTTTTTTTTTTTGGCTTACTCAAAATGTCGTTTATTTGAGCTAACTTCGTTTATGTCTCTTGTGTAGTGCTGGATCTATAGTCATTTCCCTTTCTTTTCGCTGAAGAGCAATTACGATGGAGAAGAGATACCCTGCGGTCTTGACATGGGGTACGTGCAGCCGTATTGGGCATGACTGGTCGTACGACTTCGTTCGGGAACAACTGAACCAGTTGAGAGGTGGTCAGGTATGTGTTGAAACCTTCTAAATAGCATGTATTTAAATGATTTTTCTTGAGATGTCGTCTAACGTGTTTCTTCTTTTGGTTACAGTTCCGCCCACGTCCGTGGGAGCAGTACACGGGCGTTCCTGAGGGGTTATGGCAGCGTTTTCGGGAGCGTGACTCCCAACGGTTGTGCCCAGCTACGCCGTATGGGTATGTTTGGTACTTAGGTGAGCGTCTGGCGATCCAGACGAGGTATCCTGACTTCGTGGTGCCTCTTGATCCACCTAAGGTTCTTTTCGAGACGCGGGTCTTGACTCGGCAGCAGAGACAGCTGCATCTTGAGGGGGAGTCGGAGAATCTCCTCCTTCATGGATTAGATTATGCGCCTTTTGTTTGGGGTAGGCTTGCTAGCGGGCCTATCGAGGTATGTCTTGCGCCTTTGTGTAGGGTAAAAATTTGTGAAAAATTTTCCCTAATTTTGTTGTATTTCATATGTTTCTTGTTGTAGGTGCCTGACGCTGACTTGGCGTTTCAGCCTCCAGACTTCCCTACGACGGCGGAGTGGGACAATGCCGGGACACGGGAGACCTTCCACGTGCCTGAGTATCTGCCGGTGGTTACGGATGCTGGCATGGAGGGTTGGGGTGATAGGGTGAAGAAGGTATGTGTTTGCCATTTGTATATCTATGTTAGCCCCCAGTTTGACCGAGGTATGAATAACGAAGGGCAAACTTAGAGTGTAGGCGAGCTTTTGTGTTTAGCCCCCTGAGTTTGACTGTAGTTTAGAGAAACTGTAGTCAAAATGGAGGACTGGAGTCAGTTTGAGGTTTAGCCCCCATAGTTTGGCTTAATTGGACCTTAAATTAAGTCAAAATGGAGTAAGTTTCAATGGGTTTCAATTGTACCCCCGTAGTTTGGCTTAAATTAGTGTATATTTAAGGCAAAATGGAGTAAAAATGTCTTGTGCAGGTTGCGAAGGATGTCCACAAGAAATTGTGGCGAACGGCCCATCGCTGGAGGATGGCTTAGGCGAAACAGTAGCGGAGCTAATGTCGAGCCGGGCGGAGGTGGCTCGTCTTAGGGCGGAGAACGAGGAGCTTCGTCGTCGTCATCCTTAGTCGCTTCATCTCTTGTTGTAGCTTGAACTTGTGATGGTTGTAGTTGTGTCCGTACTTTCTATTTTTTCTCGTACCTGTTTGGTTAGTAGCTAGAAAAAATTTGAAAATGATTCCCGAGTGGGAGACTTTGCTTTGAAAATGTTTCGTTGAAAATGTGTTTGAAAACATTCATTTTTAAAATTCGGGATGAGCTTTAGAACGAACTATTAAAATGAAGCGTGTTGTGATCGGATCAATCATGATTTTTGATGGATCCATGTTTGATTGGTTGTAATTTAGGCTCGGATTGGGGAGCCCAATTAGGTTGGTACGTCATGCATGCTAGGATTAGGAAAGTCGAAAATACGGAAATTAAGGGATAACGCCGTCCCTAGGAGTCGCAACACCTGTTGCGGCTGGTAGAGGGAATCGCAAGGGCTCTTGCGATTGGCACTTCCAATCGCAAGCCTTCTTGCGGCTGGGACTGCCGGTCTTATCGCTGAATTTTCCTAATTCATGATTTCGGTTTCCTATATAAAGAGGGGAGGTACGAGGCATAATCCTCATTCAATCTCATCTCTTTTCTTTGCTTATTTTGTATTCTCTTAAATAGCTTAGTATTTTTAGGAATATTTTGTATTTTTGAAGGATGGACCATTTTGATGGTCTTTTGAAGCGGTGGACGTCTTCCCTTAGTGAATCGGAGAAAAGGGCGTTGTCTTCGACTGGAGTGGGTGTCTTTATTGGTTTTAGGCAGATCTTGGCGTCGAGATGGATTTTCTTGACGCTTGTCTTGATTATTGGGATCCTAGGGTGCATGTCTTGAGGTTCGGGAGGTGAGATATGTCCGTTGTTAGAGGAATTCTCGGCTATTGCAGGATGGTCTAATCGTACTACCCGATGGCGGTTAGGAGTGAATTCGGCTATAATGGGAGATTGAGACAATATCTCTCGATGACCAATGCTCAAGTGATGGCTTGTTCGAAGGAGGTGTAGTGAACATGCGACGGTTGTCGCGGCGTTACATGAACTTGAGTGATGTGAGCATTTCCGCTCGTTCTAGGAGGAGAGCTTTGGGGTTTTGCTTATTACACCTGCATCGCTGCAGGGATCGATGGAAGATGGTGTGCACGGCCATGCTAGGTATGCACGGGTCATGGAGGAGATGGGCGGGTCACGATCCTTGACTTTGATCTTGGCCGAGACTATCTTAGGCTTGGACGGCCGTCATGCAAATCGCCTGAGCTCGTATCGTGGATGTGCTAGGATTCTGCAGATTTGGTTGATGGAGCGCGCCGTGTTCTTGCTCCACCTGGTGGCGAGGTGTATGTTCTGCCGGTTTGACTACTCGTACTCTTCATTGGTGTGCCTCGGGAGGCGGTCGGTGAACTACTTCCAAGTGTTTGTTCGGGAGAGGGCGATTAGGTGGGCGTGTCGTGGTGGTCCATTCGACACATCACGCGGCCGTCGAGGCGGATGCGGTGGTGGGATATTGTTGTGTGGGTTCGGCGAGGTGTATGGATTCACCCCATCGGTTGAGGAGGCGATTGGCTTAGCGCAGTTATTCGGCACATGATACTCGGATATGCGAGTCGGTTGTTACGAACAACCCGATGGTTGATGCTTGGGTACGAGGGTGGTCCGATCGGGTGACTTGGACTCGACCGGTGGTTACGAGACCAACCGTGTCTCTGATTTATCGGAGGTGGTGTATTTCCTTGGATCCTCGGGATAGGGAGAATATGCGAGGCCTTGGCCCAGCGGGTCCAAGACCGTCATTGGCGCATCTTTGTGGTACGAGGGAGGCGGGACTCTGATGACTTAGCAGGTTCAAGTACAGGAGCGTCTTCATCTAGGCCACTAGGAGAGCGACTGGGACCTAGGGTGACCGTGGAGGACCGTCTGGGCGAGAAGGTTGATGGTGAAGCCGGAGAGAACCCTGTTGAGCCCCCAGGATTCGAGAGGAGTATTGCTTCTGTGGTTGTTCGTGCGGATGCTTCAAAGGATGCGGATGAGGAAGATTCTCCAAAGCGTCGTAGGAAGAACGTTTAGATTTAGACTTTAAATGTTTTATTCAAAGAATTTGTGTTTAGTTGTTCAATGAATAAAGTGAGTTTGGTGGCTAGTTTTAAACTCATCACTTAAGATGTAAACATTTTCAAAATCAATGATTAAATAAAGAAAGTGTTTGCCTATTGTCTCGTCTCTTTGCTTACTTTATTCATCCTCGACCTTTTTAAGCTTTGGATTGATTTTTTTTTTGTTTTGTGTTGACTATGCTCTCGACCTTTTAAAGCTTTGAGCGTGTCGTTTTGTGTGGACTGTGCTCTTGACCTTTTTAAGCTTTGAGCGTGTCCTTTTGTAAGTGCATTGCCCTTGACCTTTTTAAGCTTTGGGCGTGCGTGCAGGGAAGGTCGGTTGCGCTTCGAGAAGCTGCCTACGTATCTATGTTTTCCATAGAATCAAACCGGCGTAGTTCGTGGTTTTGGTTGAGTCTCTTACGAAACTGCCTACGTATCCACAGTGCGTGGAATCAAACCAAGCGTAGTTCATCCGTGCGTTGTTCATTTGAAATACATTGCAAAGTCGTGTGGGGCTTAAGGGTAGTATTTCTTAAGCTGGTCGAGATTGGTGGGTAAGTTGAATTCTTCGCCGTCGAGATCGGTTAGCCTCGCGGCTCCTCCTGGAAGGATTTCTTTGACTAAGTATGGTCCGGCCCAATTAGGTTTGAATTTCCCCCTTGGGTCGGCCGTGGGGTGCCCTGCGGTTGAGGACCAGATCACCCACTTTAACATTGCGTGGTCTGACCCGTTTGTTGTATGCGCGTTGTAGCCTTGATTGATACATGCGAACGGTGCTTAGCGAGTGTAAGCGCCTTTCGTCTAGAAGAATGAGCTGCTCGTATCGTTCCCTTGCCCATTCTGCTTCTGGTATGTCTGCTTCCATCAGAATTCGAAGTGATTTCATTTCGATTTCTACGGGTTGTACGGCTTCCATGCCGTATGTTAGGAAGTAGGGTGTCATCCCTGTTGGTGTACGTATTGTGGTTCGGTATCCCCATAGGGCGAAGGGAATCTTGTGTGGCCAATCGTGACAGGTGTCAATCATCTTTTTGAGGATGGTGACGACGGTTTTGTTTGCAGCTTCTACCGCTCCGTTGGTTTGGGGTCGATATGGTGATGATTTGTGTACTTGGATATTGTATTTGGTGAGGATGGGTTCAACTTCTCCTCGGAAATGCGAGCCTTGGTCGCTGATCAGCTCATGAGGTATGCCATATCTGCATATGATATTGTTTTGTATAAAACGGGCAACTTCCTTTGTGTCTAACTTACGGTATGACGCGGCTTCGACCCATTTTGTGAAGTAGTCGATGGCCACGAGGATGAAGCAGTGTCCTCCTGCTCCAACCGGGTGTACTTTGCCTATGACGTCTATTCCCCATGTGGAAAATGGCCACGGCGAAGTGAGGCTGTATAAAGGTGAAGGGGGTACGTGTTGTACGTTCGCGAAGATTTGACAGTTGTGGCAATGCTTGACATATTTTGTGATCGGCTTCCATGGTGGTCCAATACCATCCTAGCCTAAGTATTTGTTTACATAAGGCTCGGCGTTCATGTGCGGCCCGCATTGACCGTCATGAACGTGGGATATTTTTTCTCTTCCTTTGTTGTGATGAGCGCACAGGAGTAATGTACCCTGGGGCGTTTTCTTGAGTAGCTTATCTGCTTCCAGTACGAATTGTGATGCTAGGAGCCGGAGAGCTCTTCTGCCACCTTTGTCGGTACTTGCCGGATATTCTCCGTCTCGTTTGAAGATGACTACTGCTTGGTCCCAAGCTTCGCTTTGTTCTTCCTCGACCGATGTCGCAGATGTTGGCGGGTTCAGCGCTACGTTCTCCGACGATGGGAATGGTCTGTATACCCGGAGGGATGTTTAGTAGTGACGCTAGTTTTGATAAGGCGTCTGCAAATTGGTTTTCCTCGCGAGGTAGGTGCAAAAACTCTACGCGGTGGAATTTGGCGATGAGTTCTTGAATCTTGCTCTGGTATAGTGCGAGGTTTTCGTTAAGTATCTTCCATGCTCCGGACACTTGGTTGATGATTAGCGAGGAATCTCCGTACACGCGTAGGTTCCTTGCGTTTAGTATGAGCGCTACTGTAGAGTCTGCGGTGCATGCCTCATATTCCGCGGCGTTGTTTGTTACATCAAAGTCTAATTTGATGGATAGGGTGTATGTTCACCGCTCGGGAAATGAGTAGTATTCTATTCCACGACCTCGGTAGTTTGACGCGCCGTCGAAGTACATTTCCCATTGTTCGTCGTTGATGTTGTAAATTCCTTCATCGGGAATGAGGTGGGTGTCGGTGATGTTTCTTCGTCGATTGCGTGGTCGGCGAGGAAAGTCTGGGGCTGCCCGTCCTTTGATAGCTTTGAGGAGCGTAGACAATATCGAACTCGGCTAGAAGTAGGGTCCATCGTGCCATGCGTCCATTTGGCACTGGTTTCTCGAAGAGGTACTTGATGGGGTCCATTTTTGAGTAGACCTTTGTTTGATGTGCTAGCATATAGTGACGGAGCTTTTTGGATGCCCATACTAATGCTAAGCAACTCTTCTCGACGGGCGCGTATCGAGTTTCATAGTCGAGAAACTTCTTACTGATGTAGTATATTGGATGTTCTTCGCCATCGACTTCTTGGGCTAGCATGGCGCCCATTGCGGTTGTCGTTGTTGTGAGGTAGAGTGACAAGGGTAGGTCCTTCTGCGGCGGTCGTAGGACTGGGGGGTTGGATAACAACTCCTTAACCTTATCAAACGCTTTCTGACACGCTTCGTCCCATTCTACGTGGTCGATTTTCTTCAGCTTCTTGAAGATTGGTTCACATACCATGGTTAGTTTGCTTATGAAGCGAGAGATGTATTGGACTTGACCCAGGAAGCTTCGAATTTCATCCAGGTTCTTGGGTGGTTGCATTGCCATAATTGCTTTTATTTTCGAGGGGGCGACCTCGATACCTCTTTGGCTTACTACGTGTCCTAGTAGTTTGCCGGATTTTACTCCAAATGTACATTTTTGGGGATTGAGGCGCATCTTGTACTGGCGGAGTCGCGTGAAGAATTTGCGGAGGTTCGTGATGTGATCATCTCTTTCCTTGGATTTGACGATCATGTCGTCTACGTATACTTCGACCTCCTTGTGCATCATATCGTGTAGGAGCGTGGTCGCGGTGCGTTGGTAGGTCGCACCCGCGTTGATTAGACCAAAGGGCATGACAGTGTAGCAATACGTCCCCCATGGTGTGATGAATGTTGTCTTGGCCATGTCTTCACGGGCCATCTTGATTTGGTTGTATCCTGCATACCCGTCCATAAAGGATAGAAGGGCATGGTCAGCGGTGTTGTCTACTAGGACGTCTACGTGCGGCAGCGGGAAGTCGTCCTTTGGGCTTGCCTTGTTTAGATCACGGAAGTCAACACATACTCGTATCTTGCCGTTTTTCTTCAATACTGGGACCATATTTGAGACCCAATCCGAGTACTCGACGACTTGAATGAAGCCGGCTTGTAATTGCTTCTCGATTTCTTCCTTGATCATAAGGGACCATTCGGGTCGTAGTCTCCTTAGTTTTTGTTTGATGGGTTTGAAGCCGGGTTTGATGGGGATGTGGTGTTCGGCTATGCTCCTGTCGATGCCGGGCATGTCCTTATATGACCATGCAAAGACGTCTTTGAACTCGGTTAAGAGCTGGGTGAAGTTGGCGCGTTCTCCCTCACTTAGTGAGGCGCCTAGTTGCAGTTCCCTTGGTTCTTCGGGGGTTCCTATGTTGATGGTTAGGGTATCCTCGATGATCGGGTTTTGTGTTGGGTTGTCTATGATGTTTGCAATGTATTTAAATAACGATTGTTCGTTTGTTAGTTCATTTTTATCGCACGGATTTATGTGTTGTGTTGTCTTAAGTTTTGTTTGTTGTTTGTTATTTATTTGTTTGTTTTTAGCTTGAGACGAGACGTAAGCAAACTTATCTGTATTATTCATTAAAGAAGAATTGTTTGACAAACTAGGAGAAGAGCTGGAGCTAGCCTCCGAAAATAAAAAGTCTAAGCTAAAACTAGAAGATGGGTCGACAGGTGACCCGACACCTAGAGAATTAGATCCTAGAAGAATTTCCTCCTCTTCGTGCTTTCCCTTGATTTTGACGTGATTGTAGTCCTTCTGCATCTTGGTTTTGGAGGCGTAGGGAGGTGTAAGGGATCGCCTTCATTTCTTTGGATTAATTATTGGAGTTACCGATCGGATGAAGTGGTTCCGCTTGGTTGTCTTGAGGTATCCCAGTTGGGTGGTTGGGGGACAGTGAGGTATATAGTTCCATCATCTTGAGCTGCTTTGGCCAAAGCCATTCTTTTTCCTCGTTGAGCGAGAAATTAACCCGCTTGACTGTCGCTTGAATCGGAGAGATCTGGGTGATTCTTGGTGAGAGGCGTTTACGTAGTTGTATTGTTCTTTGGACCATCTTTCTGGAATGACCATCCGCCCGTATGAGGTACCTCTATCTTTCCTTGATCAAGGAGATCTTGAATAGCATGCTTGAGCTTGATACGTTGTTCGGTGTCGTGCCCTTTACCCCGATGATATGCACAGAAGGCGTGGGGGTTCCAGGACTTTGGCTTCTTGTGATTGGGCGGTTCACTTGTGGGTCCTACTGGTTGCAAGCACTTCTTTTCAACCAATTTCCAAAATGCTTCCGTATAAGACATGTACAAAGGGTCAAAGCTCGTCCTAGTTTTAGGAGGTGTTGTCTCGATAGTAGCGGGAGTGTGAGAGTAGTTCCTGGTTCTAGGAATGTAGTCCGGTGAGTCACTGAAGTCGTCATAAGTGGACATGGCGCAGAATGTAAGGTCCTCCTCCATTTCGGTACCAAACTTAGCGATTTGCTCGAAGCTCTGTATGTCGATTTCTTTGAAGTAAGATTGGCATGAGGGTCGTAGACTGTTGATGAATGTGAACACTAGTTCGTCTTCGTGTGGATGGTTAGGAATCTGTGAGAGCAATTTCCTCCATCGAGCCAGGTAGTAAATGAAGTCTTCATTGTCCTTCTGACGTTGGGTTGCGAGGGTATAGAGGGAGACATGCTTGTCGGCCTTGTTTTTGGTGTTTTGTCTCACACGCTTCGCCGACTTGATGCAAGGCCTTCAAGTCGTCAATGTCCTTGGTGAGTGGTTAATCCGATTGCGGAGTGCTTCTAATCCGTTTATTTGGACATCTCCTGGGTGTAGCGGGTATCGATTGAGGTTTCCTACATGTGCATAAGATGCATCGGCTATATAGACGTAATTCGACCGACACGGTTCATTTACATGTTCGTTTTAGCTCATTTCATTTTGAAAAGGACTCTTTTTAAAAGAAGGAAGTTTTCGAAAGACAAGCTAGGAGTGTTTTTGAGATGAGAATGCGTCGCTGACTCATCTCGATGTTAAGGTTTTGAGCATCCGCCTAACCCGAGTGACGATATGTTGTCATGGGTTAGCGATGGATGCGTAAAGGAATCGACTTCGAACTAGCCAAGTCGAAGATGTTAAAAGAGATTCGAGCCATGAGGCTCAAAGGAAGAAATCCGCGAATTGAGGTTGGAAACCTTGACTCGGGTTTTGCTAATTTTGTAAACGGAAGTTTGAAAAGTGTTTATTTTAAAAACTTGCGATTATTTTGTTTGAAAAGTGTTAGTTTGTTAGTTTGTTAGGTTGATTATTTTTGAAAACTTTTAAGGCGAATTTTCGAAAATATGCACATGAATTTTGAAAAAGACTATATGGTATAGCCTCGCATTCGTACGTATGACTCTTGGTCGTTTGGTCAGGTCTCGTACGCCTCCAACTGATTTGAGTACGCTTTGGCAGGTGCTTTTGGCCCTTCGCCTACATAGTATAACATGTAGGATACGAAGGAAGCCACAGGCGGTCAAATCGATTCGCTCTGACAAGCCGTGGAGGGTGAGAGGAAGGTTAGTCGAGCGTGCTTTATCGAATGGACAAGCTGCGTTTGGAACCACCTCTCAAGGTATTGGTGTGTGAATCCGACTAGATTCGACTCTAAACGGATATGCTTAGCTCATGTATGTTGATTGTTCTCAAGTCGTTCAAGTCTCATTTTTATTTTTAAAAGGAAAAAGCTAGTTTTAGTTTTAAAAATAAAACACATCCCAATGAGTCGCCAACTGTAGGTACCGGGATCAGACCATGGAACCACTCGACGTCTTGCTAGGGCCGTAAAGTTAAAAAGGATTAAATAAGAAAAACCTTTTAAAACTGTTTTGGAGCCGCCACTAAATTATGAGGGAAATTTAGAACCCGCCTCCGTGTCCTCATGCTCAAAGACACGTCTTAGAGTTCAAGGCACGTCGACACCTATCCGTCTAAGGTTATTGTGAAACCAGATTCGGATTCGGGTGAGGGTACTTTTCTAAAGCATAAATCAAAATAATGTTTTTATGAAAGATCTTTTGGAAAAGCCTATCAAAAGATAGCCTCTACTAGACTTGAGAACAATGCAAAGAATGATACATGAGCCTAAGTAATACGCTACGTACAAGTGCGATATAAATGCAAAAAGAGATTGTTTAAACCCTCAGTTAAGCATGCTTAACTTATTAACGAAAACAGTTCAGTTTAAAGACGAATTCATTTTAAGTGATTTAGATGCGAGATGAGGATTTGCTAAATGCATGCAGTAAAATAAAGTTCAATTAGCCATTGGTTTATTTTAGAGAGGTCAGTTGTTTATGCGACTTTGGGAAGGTGTTACGAATAGGGTGTGTATTCGAGGTGCATGGCCGCCTTATGAAAAGCAGACTTGCGTACCAAAGTCGGGGTGAGCCTAATGTAGGCCCTTGCTAGTCTAAGAAGTAAAGAAAAACTACCTGTCTTCAAGTTTAGGAAACCGGCAGCGCTTCGCTTCAAAGGGAAGAATTCAACACTAGGAAAATGAGGAATTCTAAGGGTGTTTGTGCGTGAGGCTTTGAGAGTGTTTTGAGGTGAGAATTGTATTCTGAAATTGTGTGTTTGAATGAATGACCGAAGGGTTGTATTTATAGTGTAGAGTTCGGTAGATTTTAGGAAATCTAGGGGATAAAACTGGACGTAGGAGCCGCAAGGCCTCTTGCATTTGCACTGGGGCAATGTCAGGGGTCTTGCGATAGCCCCTACCAATCGCAATGCTCCTTGCGACTGATAGGGCGGGCAAGATACTCCTTTTTCGTATGTTTCCAAATTATATTTTAGGATATACGAAATAATCTTGCTTGAGCTCTAAGCTACGGTTGTTTGGCTGATGTTTAGGGTTTGTTTTAGGGTTTGACTTGGTCAATCCTGATCCTTGGAATGCGGGCAGGTATGGGTTTGGGCTCGGTTACGGGCAGAGCCACGAAAATGTGAAAAGGGTGCATTTTGTGTAATTTTGTGAAATAGGACATTCCGTGAGACTATCCTGGGTATTTGCTAATGCTAAAGGTTAGTTTTAGCAGCTAGGCCTAAATTTAGGTATTTAGGTGGATCGATGTGTTATATGTGTTTGAAAAAGGGATGTGCGCATGCCGGTTAGGACCTGAACTCGAGACAAGCTAGACTCTAGACCTAAGGACACTAAAGGTGATGACCCATAAAGAAACCTCATTTGCATTTAAAAACATTTAACTTGAATTCGTCATAGTTAGAACTATTTAAGTCAACGTAAAAGCACGCAATAAAAGTCCATTGTTACATCACTGGGTTTTTGGCGGGAGGTGCGGATTTGGGTATCTACAGATGGCTGCTTGCAGGCCGTAAATGCAGGCTTCGTATTCCGCGGCGTTGTTCGTGACACTGAAGTCGAGCTTGATTGAGAGTGGAGTATGATCGCCGTTTGGGGATATTAGGAGTATTCCGACTCCATAGCCGCGGTAGTTTGACGCTCCGTCGAAGTATAATTGCCAGTACTCCCTTTCTATGGCGAAGATCCCATCGTCCGGAAATGACATTGTATCGATCATGGGTTGTTCGATGATTGCATTTTCTGCGAGGAAGTCCGAAACCGCTCTTCCTTTGATTACTTTCAGAGGGAGGTACTTGAGTTCGTACTCGGCGAGAAGCAGAGTCCACCTGGCCATACGTCCGTTCAGGACTGGTTTTTCAAATAGGTATTTGAGGGGGTCCATTATGGAGTAGACTCTTGTTGTGCTAGTGAGTAGGTAGTGTCGAGCTTTTTGGTTGCCTGGACCCGGTA
This sequence comes from Dianthus caryophyllus, assembly GCA_023091065.1. Classification (NCBI taxonomy): domain Eukaryota; kingdom Viridiplantae; phylum Streptophyta; class Magnoliopsida; order Caryophyllales; family Caryophyllaceae; genus Dianthus; species Dianthus caryophyllus. Next base: position 14,222,291 of record CM041519.1, on the reverse strand, counting down.
GGCGACTTTTCTCGATCGTTCATACCGAAGTTCGTAATCGTGAAACTTCTGGCGATGTAGTAGATGGCCCGTTCTTCGTTGTTGACTTCTTGGACGAGCATGGCACGCATGGCGATTGGCGTAGTCGTCAAGTATAACGACAGTGGCAAGTCCTTTTGTGGGGGTACCAGAACGGGTGGGTTTGTAAGTAAGCTCTTGACTTTGTCGAACGCTTGTTGGCAGTCATCGTCCCACTTCGTATGCTCTTCCTTCTTCAATTTTTTGAAAATTGGCTCGCAAATCATGGTAAGCTTGCTGATGAACCGGGAGATATATTGGACTTGTCCCAAGAAACTCCTTATTTCGTCGATGTTGCTCGGCGTCTTCATGCTCATTATTGCTTTGATTTTGGTCGGGTCTACTTCGATCCTCGCCGGCTTACTATGTGGCCTAGCGGCTTGCACGATGTGACTCAAAGGTGCATTTACGTGGGTTTAATCGCATTTTGTATCGCTCGATTACGGTGAAGAACTTGCGGAGGTTGGTGACGTGGTCGTCCCTTCCTTTTGACTTTACAATCATGTCGTCGACGTATACCTCAACCTCCTTATGCATCATGTCGTGGAGCAAGGTGGTAGCAGTGCGTTGGTAGGTAGCGCCGGCATTTATGAGCCCAAATGGCATGACGTAGCGATATGTTCCCAGGGTTCTGAAGGTGGTTTTGGCATGTCGTCTGGCCGCCATTTTGATTTGGTTGTATCCCGCGTATCCATCCATGAATGACGATGGCGTGGTCCATTGTGTTGTCGATTAGGATGTCCATGTGGGGTAGTGGGAAATCATCTTTTGGCGAGCTTTGTTCAGTCCCTAAGTCGGCACATACTCGTATCTTGCCGCTTTTCTTCATAACCTAGGTACCATATTGGAGACCCACCGAGTATTCGATGACTTGGATGAACCCGACTTATGGCTGCACCGATCTCTTCTTTGACCATGAGAGACCATTACGGCTTGATGCGTCTGAGCTTCGCTTGACCGTCCGCTACCTTGCTTGATCGGGATGCGATGTTCACTATCTCACGGCCGATGCCGGCATGTCTCTCGTATGACCATGCGAAGACGTCCCCGACCTCGTGAGAAGCTTAGTATATGTGGCCCTTTCTTACGTGCTTAGGAAGCCCCGGTTGTAGTTCTTGAGGCTCTTCGGGTGTTCCTATGTTGATGGTCGTTGTGTCTTCAATAATGGGGTCCTGTTCGGGTTTTGAGACAATACTTGCAATGTATCTATATAATGCAATGTTATTTGGTTTAAATTTATCGCGATTATTAGGAAAAGTAGATTTTAAATGAGGCAAAGAGTAACAAAAAACTTTCATGTTATTAATGTTATCAAAAGCGGTTACATTTGAAGATAGCTCAGACGAGGGAGCTTTGGACAACCTTAATGACTCTAGTTCTTTAGCTAAATTGACTATGTCAAGGAAGTAGCCCGAGGGCTTAGTTGGGGTAAGAGACTTGAGATGACGACGAGGGAGTTTAAATTTTAAGACAGTCTTTTGGTTTGGGGTGTTGTCTTCGTCTTCGTCGGAGTCGGAATCTTCGAAGGCGTAGCCCTGACCCGTAGTTATCTTGAAAGTGCGGCCTTGTTCGTCGGTCCATTCGAGGGTTTTTGACCATCCGTCGTGTGTTTTTTCTTCGTAAGGGATGATCAGGTTGGTAGGGTTGAAATTGTTGTTGCGCACGATGTCGGAAATGAGCTCAATCCCGGCAATGGTGTACGTGGTGGTGTCCTTAGGAATCTTGTTAGTGCCCTCTTTGACGAAGTAGTGGCTGGGGAGGATGTGGTATGGTTGTATGTGGAAGTCATGATATTTCTTGCGATCATTGTATGTTTCCCAACCATGCGAGACTTCAGACGACCATGGTGCGTAGGATAGACCCATGGTGGGCCATTTGTTATCGTCGTCCTTGGCGTAGAGTGTAGCGATTTCTTCTGCGAGTCGAGTACGGATGTTGAAGTCGAAGTCGAAACCACACATGTCGTCAATTTGGATCGGCGTTTATCTCCGCGATCTTATCATTAGTCTTTTCTTCGCTGAGGGTAGCCCGAAAGTTCGAGGCGTCGATGGTGACGATCTCGTCATCCAGAGGTATCCTGACCTTTTGATGTAGGGTTGAGGTGACGGCCTTGGTAGCGTGGATCCAAGGTCTACCTAGTAGCATGTTGTAGGTAGGGGGTATGTCGATGATTTGAAATTCAGTTTCTCTCATGACTGGTCCTGTCATAATGGGGAAGGAGACGGTTCCCTTTATGCTGCGACGTGTTCCATCGTAGGCCACGACACCGCCTGGCATACCCGGATAAAGTCATTTTCCTTAATTCCCAGTTTCCTGGCTGTCTCAAGGGGCAAGACATTGACTGCGGATCCGTTGTCGATGAGGACGACTGGTAATGTCATGCCGTGGCATTCCACGTTGATGTAGAGAGGTAGGTTGTGCGTGCCACCGAACGGAGGGAGATCTTTATCCGAGAAGGTGACGGCGTTGGCCTGCCATTCGCGTGTGATGTTACTGATAAGCCTCTCTGGAGACATTTCCGATGTCATTGGGGTGACCTGTAATGCTTGGTAGAGGGCTTCACGATGTCCCATTGAGTCCCTTAAGAGCTGCCAGATTGAAATGTCTGCTTTTGTCTTGTTGAGCTGCTTATGGAGCGTGTCTCCGATTTCAGGCGTGGGTAAGGGTGTTGGGGTAGCACTTGGTGATGCTACCTTGTTAACTGGCAAGACAGGTACAGGATTAGTGTCAGGTAATGACACTTTGCTGGCTGGCGGCGTAGGAGCAATGTTTGTAGGTGAGGTTGCGGAGGTAGGCGAAGTAGGCGGTGTATCCTCGTCTATGACTATTCCCTTGTTCTTCTCTTGAGCAGTCAACCTTGGCGGGTGGCTTTGAGGTTCAAGTAACTTTAGAGAAGCTTGGTACGGACGTCCAGAACGCGTTAGGTAGGCTACTTCGTCATCACTGTCCGATAGTCTGAATGGGTACTTGTGACGTAACTCTCCGTACTTGCCTGGCGGGCGACGGGGTTGAGCCTCTTCGTCGTAGGGCTCATCTTGGAGACATATGCGGATGTCATCATTGTCGGCTTCATCCTCAGAAGTATTCCAGATGCCGTTGATTTCGTGATCATTTGAGATGATTAGTTTAGAGCAGTCGATGATGGGGTGTGTGCTTGCAAAAATAGCATGGGTATGCAGAGGGTTAAGCTGGTTTGAAGGTTTAGGACTCGGGCTGGGCTTTACGATGGTATTGTCGTCGATCAAGTCCTGAACTATGTTCTTCAGGCGGAAGCATTGCTCGGTGTCATGCCCCTTTCCTCTGTGGAACTCGCAGTATGCGTTCTGATCCCACGACTTTGGCTTCTTGTCCGGGGGAGGCTCGCTAGTAGGTCCTATGAGTTGAAGTACATTGCGGCTCACAAGCTTCTGTAGTGCCTTTGAGTAAGTCATGTATATTGGGTCAAAGTTTCGTCGTGCCTTCATCGAACTGGGACCAGGAGGTGAGTATGATGCTTTTGGCGGAGGCATGGCAGGCCTTGGTGGTGTTGTAAAAACCGGTGGTGCCTCTAACGCGTCCAGTGCGTTGATGGCATGGATGGGCTCGACTTTGGCAGCGGCTCGAGATGAGCTTCCTTGATACCCGCGACCCGTGCTCTTATTCCTATTTTCTTTACGGAGGTCGTCCTCGATGAGCTCGCCGACGACGCTGAGGGTTGAGAAGTTGTCAAAATTCCGTCTGCGTAGGTGTTGTTGGTATCTTGGGGTGAGGTTGTTGATGAACTTAGTGATTAAGTCAGTGTCCCTTGGACGGTTAGGTATTTGGGCACACAGTTTCTTCCAGCGCGTCAGGTACTCGGTAAACCCCTCATTGTCCCTCTGAGTCAGGACCTCCAAGGTACGTAGCGAGACTTGGATATCATTGTTGTCCGATCGTAGATCGAACGCAACCGTTATGTCCTCGAAACTACCCGCTTTGTGTGGCTCTAAAGCGTAGAACCATGCCCTGGGTTGTCGCCTAATGAGTGAGGAATAAGGTAGCCCATGCAGGGGGTTCGACACCCATGATGGCCATTTTAGCTTTGAAAGCCTTGACGTGAACGAGCGGGCTTCGTGACCTTTGAAGATGGGAAGATCGGCCGAGTGCTAGCTTGTCCGGGTAGCATGGACTGACGTTCTTTGGGATGTGCTCGTTTTCTTGGTGTATGGAGTAACCCCTTGAGTTCGTGAGACGCTCTTCCATGGTTCGAATCCTTTCGTGATTCCGCTCAGATTCTCGGCCAGCGCACGGGCGTTTTCTCGCTTCAAACTTTTGCATGATAGCCATTTGCTCGATCGTCGTAGTGAGGCTAGCTATCCTATCATTGAATTTGTCGGACTTGTTTAGCGATTACCTCGAGGTGGTGGTGGTCCTCCGAGACCCTCATCGTGTTGAAAGGCCATGACAGGTTTTGGTTTTGATCTGTTGTAGGAGCGCTTCTTTGGAGGCGGAGGTGGGTTCAAGTGACGGTTCTTAGTTCGTCGTGTATCCAGGGTTTTTCAATGAGCGGACCGGACAAAGTTTTCAAAACTTTAGTGATTCTAAAAAAAGGAAAGACTCAAATGAAAAATCGCATTCACGACCAAAGGAAGACACAAAAGCGTAAAAAGTGGGTGACTTGACTTGACTCGTGTTTTTAGTTTTTAAAAAGGACACGGGAAGATTTTGAGATAGAGGCGCGTTAACACGTCCCTGTTCTCGAGGTAGGAAAATTTGTATGATCATAACCTGATTGACCCAGTTTGGCGGTATGTTGCCAGGGGTTTATCATTGGATTATGATAAAAAAGGATCGGACCGAAGTAGCGATAGGCTAATCGACCTGAGGATGTTAAAATTGGGTAAAAGGCGATCAATTGTTCGCCCTTTACGTGTGACTCAGGGATTTAAATCAAAAATGACGATAAGTCACTTGATTCAAAGAGTAAATCAACGGGTCCGCATCTGAACGAGCCCGCGTTTTTTGTTTTTGAGAGAAAAAGATTAAATCGGGATGACTAAAGAGTCACTCGACTTAGAGCTAATTCTAATGTTCTAAAAGTTAATTTCGTTTAAAATCTCCGAAATGAATTGACATATTCGGGTTTTTGCTTTGTGAAAAAACCTTTAGCTATAAATGTATTATGACGATACGTCAGTCGCATAATTCATTTACGTTTTGAAAAAGACCTGGGATATAGTGGTTATCCTGGGTCGGTTTTAAATGTAGTGGCATTTTATTTATTAAACTCAAATGACTATAGGTCAAAGAGCCTAACGGCGTGTTTTTAAAAGTATGACCTTTTTGAAAAAGTTTGAAAAAGCAATTTCAAAGATGGACGTATTTTAAAAGTATAATGCCTAGGAAAAGTTTTCACATGCAGAAAGTTTTGAAAGACTACTATAGTGAGGGTACTATAGCTTCACACTTGTACATATAAACACAGGTTTTGGTTTATAGGGTAAGGTTCCCTCAGGTCATTCAGTGACGTTTAGGTAGGGGCACCCGCAAGACTACACACGCCTTAGGTGTGAATTCAAGACGGGCCCTAGAGCGCTCGAGTTTGGTAGTTCACGATCGTTTGTACGGATGCCGTACTTGTAATCGTGGAGGGTGAGAGAACAGTGTGTCCGAGTTACCTCGCTTATGAAGCGAGAGTTACTGGGGGCCGTTCCTCAAAGGGTGTGGTTTGAATCAGGAGGATTCGACTCAACGTGTTTTTGCCCAAATATCGAAAGCGTAAATGTTTTCAAAGTTTCAAGCTTCACTTCTTTATGATTTTAAAATAAAAGAAAAACTAGTTTTTCAAAAATAATAAAAATCATGCTCGCCCCCAGCGGAGTCGCCAGCTGAAGGTACCGGGAATTTTTCCTTGGGAAAACCTATCGACGCCTACTTGCGCTTGAGCCTCGCCGTCTTGGCGCGAAGCGGAATGCGCCTCAGGAAAAAGGGGAAGTCACGAAGTTTTGTAAAGGGGTGAAATGAAAAATGGGAGACCATTGCATGAATTTGCGATCAAAAAAGAAAAGTATAAAAGTCCTTTTTGAAATGTATTTTCGGAGTCGCCACCAAATATTAAAGAAATTTGGAACCTATTCAACGCGTCTTGAAATACAAGACTCGAGTGTCTCGATTTCAAGGTGCGTCGATACCTATCAACTGAGGTTTGAAACCAGAGAAGGGGTCTCGAGTGAGGTTACTTTTCGAAAGTTTTGACAAAATGAGTTTTGAAAACAAGAATCAAAAAGCCTACATAAGAGTAGTCTCTACTAATTTGAAAACATTTGCTTAATTTCGATATTTGGGCTAAAAAGTCACGCCACGTGCAAGTGCGAATAAGTATGACTCGATTAAAATGCATAAATAATGTAAATTGTCAAAATAATGACATATTGCTATAGGAAATGTCACGTTAAATAATAATTTATTGACTAAATTATTACTATAGACGTTATTTTCCGACCTCGTATTAGAATTTGTATGAAAAACCCTCGCTTTGACATGCTAAAAGACTACATGAAACGGTACAATTTAGTGTTGGATCCGTGATTCTAGTCGTTATTTAATGCATGAATGAGGACTTGCATAATTATAAAAGTGACGTCGGTTTGCTTTAGTGATAATGAGTCGTTTATTTATGCGATATTGGCGGGGTTTAGACGGATGATGAATCAGAATTGCTACAAATCAGTATTCACGAATACGGCTTCGCTTAGTGCCAATATCGGGTTTGGGGTTAATGTAACCCCATTGTCCGAGTCTCAAACGTTCAGCCCGTAGGTAAAATGTTTACCTTTCGAAAATGTAAAGACGGTATTTTTGAGTGGATTTTGTGAATAGTGTATAAGTGTTAAAAAACCGGTGATTGAAAAGAATGAAGTGGGTTGGTATTTATAGAGTTTTGGTGGTTTTGTGGGATAACAAAATTAAATCGCTTTGTATCTGCGTTTAAGTTTGTTTGAGTTGGATATTTTTTAAAGAAAAACCAAAAAGGCGGCTGGTACAAAACAAAAAGAAAATCGCCTGTTGACAGGCGATTTTATTTTTAATCGCCTGTCAACTGGCAATTTTATTTTTGTTTTGGTGAAATTTGTTTAAGCCGCCTTTTGGTTTTGGGTATGTGATTAGGTGATGATTGTGTTTTGTGGGTTGTTTACTTATGGGTTAAGTCTTTGGTTTTTGTCCGAATTTCGGTTAGTGTTTGGTTTTTGTCGTGTTTTTGGTTTTGGCTCGAAATTAAATAATATTGGGTTATATTATTTAATGGTATCGTGGAGTTTTGTTTTGTGAAAATGTGACACGGGACGCACTTTGGCCCGTTTTGAGTGTTGTGTTAGTGTGCGTTTTTGGGTCGTTTTTGTAAGTTTGGGCCGTTTTGTAGCTAGTTGGGCTGTTTTTGTGGCTTGGCTTAATAAGACGTTCCTATATTGTGCTCGTGTTACGCTCATGATGACTAAAATTGACATTCATTTTCATGATTATGCAAATCCAAATTAATACGCTAAAAATGACTAATACGTTTTAGACACTTTTGTACCGTTTCGACTCTTTTAAAAGCATGCATGAAAGTCCTTTTCATCATCTGGTTTGTTTTTGGGGGGTACGGATACGGGTATCTACAGTGAGTAGTCTAGGATGTTTTTGGTGATGATTTGATTAGGGTCTTGCTTGTGTTTTTGTTGTCTTGTGTTTGATTGTGTTTGTTGATCCCTTGGCCAAGGTTTAGCAAGCGTTTTCCACCCTTAAACTTAAGATCGAAAGCCTAGTTTAAGGTAGGGTACGAGACCATCCATTAGGACCCTCACTTGTAAGTAGCGAGAGCCCGCATTTGAGACCTAGAGGACGCTTAGAACCGAGAGGTCGAGCCTATTCCTAATTCCTTAGCACATGCGATTCCCGACTCATTTCTATCACCATCCTTTGTCCTAGTTTCACCCTTGCTATCCCCGATTCCCTAGACCTTTCTCCCTTTGTTTAACCCCTTACCTTACGCTCTAGCTTTTAGTAAACCAACCTACACTCGAACCGAGTTTAGAATCATTCAAAATAGCCAACATTGCAACCTTCTCCCTGTGGATACGATACCCGACTTACCCTTGCTACCCGTTAGAGTTTGTTCGGATTACTTTTGATTAGGTGACGCGACTAAGCCTATCAAATTTTGGCGCCGTTGCCGGGGAGACGGCTTTTGTTTTTGTTGTTGTTTGGTTCTTTTCTCATTGTTACTCTTTGTCTCAAGGAACCTCAATTCCTTGAGGCCGTTACTTATCGTTGCCTCTAGTGTTTTTGTATGCCCAGGCAAACGCGTACGTCTCAAAAAGGTTTGGCAATTCAGTTTGACCCGGAACCAGAGCGTACATTCTTAAGGCGCAAGAACTTGTTGAGGGATTTGGAAGCTAGTGTTTCATCCACTTCATCACCAAAGGAAGCTCACATTGAACCCGTGCCCGAACTAAAGAAAATGGTGAAGCTTTCCGATCACTCGAGGCCGACCGCGGATCAAATTCCTACGGGCAATGCTATGCCCAATATCGCCGCCAACAACTTTGAAGTTAAGCCGGCTTTTATCAACTTGATTGAGCGCACTCAATTTGGAGGGAGTCCCGGTGAGGATCGTAATTTGCACATCCAAAACTTTTGTGATTATTGCTCTACAATAAAGCAAACGGGTGTGACTCAAGATCAAATTCGGGAGATGCTCTTCCCGTTTTCCCTCCGAGACAAAGCCAAGTTGTGGCTTAATTCCTTGAATCGTGTTGCTCTTGCGATCGTTGATTGGAACTCCCTCGTGCTTGCATTTTACCAAAAGTATTTTCCGCCCGAGAAGACCGCAATGCTACGGAGTCAAATTACTAGCTTCCGGCAAAGGGGAGATGAGTCTCTCTTTGATGCATGGGAACGGTATAAGGAGCTCCAACGTCAATGCCCTCACCATGGCATGGACAAATGGTTTATCGTCATGCAATTCTATAATGGGTTGTACAATGAGTCTCGCCAAGTGCTTGACTCCGCCGCTAATGGGAGGTTCGATAACATTGATGTGGAGGAGGCCATCATTGACACGATCGAGGCCATGGCCATTCACAATGCTCAATATGGTAGCTCGAGGAACGTTCCTAGAAGCGGAGGTAAGAATGATGGTGATGTGGTGGCTATGTGTGGAACCCGGGAATCGAGACGAGGGACCCAACTCGGCGTCTTGCTTAAGGGCGGATTAAGTTAAAAAGATTAAGTTAGAAAAACCTTTTAGAACTGTTTGGAGTCGCCACCTAATTATCGCGGAAATTAGGAACCTGCTACCATGTTCTAAGCTAAAAACATGTCTTAGATTTTGGAGCACGCCGACACCCCTAGATCTAAGGTTGTGAAACCAGATTGGATTCGGGGTGAGGGTACTCTAGAAAAAGAGTTAATTCAATTAATGATTTATGAAAACCTTTTAGAAAAGCCTATGTAAAAATAGCCTCTACTGACCTAGAACAATCCAAGTAAGATGATAATTGAGCTAATGTTATCGCTACGTACAAGTGCGAAAAAGTTTGTAAAAGAGTGTAGATGCAGATGCAAAAAGATTGATTAAAACCCTCAGTTTAGCATGTTTAACTTATTAACGAAAACGGTTCAGTTAAAGGTCGAATTCATTGTTTAAGTTGATTTTAATGCAAAATAAGAAGGTGCGAGATGCATGCAAATAAAATAAAGTTCAATTGTCCATTGGTTTATTTTATAAGGGTCGGTTGCTTATGCGACTTTGGCGTGTCATCGGATATGGAGTGTACTCGAAGTAAATAGAACACTTGCAGTGCAAGCGCGCTGGGTGCCAAAGCCGGGGCTAAAGTGTAGTCCCCTTTGTTAGTCCATAGAAAATAAGAAAAAGCTTTGATCCAAGTGGATCGGTACCTACCTTGTCCTAACGCTTCAGATCTGGGCAGAGCTTCGCTTCTTGAACTTAAAAGGAGGATGAATTCAACACGGGATGGTGTGTTGAACTCAAGGATTTGAGTGCTTGAGGCTTTGAGAAAGTTTTGTAGTGTGTTTGCTGTGAAAACTGGTTGTGAATTGTGTGGATGCTAAAACCTAGGAAAAGAGGTTGTGAGAAGAGAGGGTTCTCTTGTGTGGAAAAGTTGTGTGAATAGGTCGTGCATAGGGGGGTATATATAGGAGAATAGCCGAGAGAAATTAGGAAAGACAGGGGAAAAAGCCACACCAGGGAGCCGCATAGGCTTATGCGGTTTGTACCCTGAGCCGCATAAGCTGTTTCGGCTTGCTGTGTGGTTTTAATTCCGTGATTTCGTATTTCCTTAATCCGGCTTGCGAAATCTTGGGGATATTCGACAATATCTCCTTGCTTGTGCTCCAAGTAGACCTAGTATGACCTACTAGAGGGTTGAGGGCTTTGGAGCGAGGGCCAAAGGCTGGGTTTGGGCTCGGTTCTGGGCCCGAGCCCCGAAAATGTGAAAAAGGTGTATTTTGTGGTGTTTTGTGAAATAAGGTAAGACGTGAGGCTGTATTTTGCGTGAGAGGAGGCTAAAGGAGGGATTTAGCCACCGGGCCTAAATTTTAGGAATTTAGGAATGCTGAATTAGACCTTGTTAATGTAAAAGGGCTAATTGTAGTGCAAATGCGAAGCTCATGCCAAATGAAGCGAGACAAGGACCTAGCTAGACTCCAAATGGACAAAATGAACGTTCATTTAAATGCGATGTGAAGTGACCTGAATCATTTTAACATTTCAAACGACTCAAAATGAATTCGACATTAGTTAGAACCGTTTAAGTCAACGTTAAAGCATGTGTAATAAAAGTCCGTGTTTGTGGAACCCGGGAACCGCGTCGAGGGACCCAACTCGGCGTCTTGCTTAAGGGGCGGATTTTAAAGTTAAAAAAGATTTAAGTTGGAAAAACCTTTAAGAACTGTTATGGAGTCGCCACCTAATTATCGCGGAAATTAGGAACCTGCTACCATGTTCTAAGTTAAAAACATGTCCTAGATTTTGGAGCACGCCTACACCCCTAGATCTAAGGCTTTGTGAAACCAGATTGGATTCGGGGTGAGGGTACTTTAGAAAAAGAGTTAATTCAAATAATGATTTATGAAAACCTTTTAGAAAAGCCTATGTAAAAATAGCCTCTACTGACCTAGAACAATCCTTGTAAGATGATATTTGAACTAATGTTATCGCTACGTACAAGTGCGATAAAGTTGTAAAAGAATGCAGATCTGGATGCAAAAGATTGATTAAAACCCTCGGTTTAGCATGTTTAACTTGTTAACGAATACAGTTGATTAAAGGTCGAATTCATTGTTTAAGTTGATTTTAATGCAAAATAAGAAGGTGCAAGATGCATGCAAATAAAATAAAGTTCAATTGTCCATTGGTTTATTTTATAGAATTCGGTTGCTTATGCGACTTTGGCGTGTCATCGGATATGGAGTGTACGAAGTAAGTAGAACACTTGGATCGCAAGCTGTACTGGGTGCCAAAGCCTGGGGCGCTAAAGTGTAGACCCCTTTGTTAGTCCATAGAAAATAAGAAAAAGCTTTGATCCAAGTGGATCGGTACCTACCTTGTCCTGACGCTTCAGATTTGGGCAGAGCTTCGCTTCTTGAACTTAAAAAGGAGGATGAATTCAACACGGGATGGTGTGTTGAACTCAAGGATTTGAGTGCTTGAGGCTTTTGTGGATGTATTGTGGTGCAAGATGTGAAAGCTAGGTGTAAAGTGTGTTTTCTGAAGAGAAATTGTTGTTGAATTGTGTATTCTGGTTGTGAATTGTGATTTTGAAGTCGAGGTATAGGGGTGTATATATACTAAAAACCTCGGAGAAATTAGGAAATCCGGGGATAGAACCAGGCCTGGGAACCGCATAGCCTTATGCAGTTGCCAGGGCAAACCGCATAGGCTTATGCGGTTGCCTCCCCAAACCGCATAAGCTTATGCGGTTTGAGGGTGTGGTTTTTGTGTAGTTTCCTAGTTTCGGTTGAATTATATCTTTGAAAGATTTCGAGATAATCTCAAACGTGAAGCTCAAGAAAACCCCTAGGATATTTCTGAGATATTTTGTGATGCTTAGGGCTTTGGAGTGCGGGCCAAAGGCTGGGTTTGGGCTCGGTTTCGGGCCCGAGACCCGGAAAAATGAAAAGGGTGTGTTTGCATAGTTTTTGTGAAACAAGGTAAGACGTGAAGCCGTATTTTGTGTAAGAGGGGGCTAAATAGCGGTTTTAGCTACCGGGCCTAAATTTAGGAATTTAGGAATGTTGAATTAGACCTTGTTAATGTAAAAGGGCTAATTGTAGTGCAAATGCGAAGCTAATGCCAAATGAAGCAGGACAAGGACCTAGCTAGACTCCAAATGGACAAAATGAACGTTTATTTAAAGCGATGTACAGCGACCTAAAACATTTTAACATTTAAAATGACTCAAAATGAATTCGACATTAGTTAGAACCGTTTAAGTCAACGTTAAAGCATGCGTGATAAAAGTCCGTGATACATCACAGGGTTTTGTTTGGGAGGGTACGGATATGGGTATCCACAGTGTTACATCACAGGGTTTTGTTTGGGAGGGTACGGATATGGGTATCCACAGAGCCCCCAGTTTGACTGAGCTCGGACTAGAGCGAAAGTCAAACTCCACGACCATATCCGGACCATTACAGTCTCGATCTGATCGGTGAACGAAGCATGTGTCCATGGGTGAGACGAGGACTTCGAACCGGGCTAAGCGGGGAGGGACGTGCGCATTTTAAGGATGTGGCGGTCCGTGCATACCTGTAAGAACTGCAGATTTGTAGAGTGCCTTTTCTATGCTTTGCTGCCGTGTAGTGTTGATGTCGTTTGCTTGTGCTGATGCCGTTGTTGATGCTGATGCCGTTGCTGATGTTGATGTCGTTGCTGATGTTGATGCCGTTTTTGACGCTGATGCCGTTGTTGATGTCGTGCTGGGCCTCGCCGAGGAGCGCGGGTGCTTAGTGTAGTATCTGCTGGAGAAGTACTAGTCTGCCGGGAAAGGGTGTATATGTATGGTCTCGTCGAGGAGCGTAGATGTAGTCGTAGTTGCTTGGTCTTTGGAAGAGTGATGGTGTTTCGTCTTGTAAGGGGTGCAGGTGTATGTTCGTCGGAAATTATGGTCCGAGGAAGGTGTGTATACTGCTTCGTGTAATTGCAAGTGTGTTGGCGTCTTGTAGCTGGTGTATGTGCTTGGACTTGCTGTATGTGTTGATGTAGACGTTTGGTGTCTATGCTCCAAAGTTGAAGAATGACTCGTTTTGGATGCTCTGTAGAGGTGTATTTGCTACGGCCTACTGGGAAGAATGCCGCAGTGATGTAGGCTAGTGATTTGCTGGGGAAGTCGAAGGATATGTCTTGGACTCCGTGGGAAATGTCTGTATAGGTGTGTGGACTCCAGGTGGAGGAAGTGATACTCCACAGGGACGTGTAAGAGGGTGTAAGGACTCGTGAAGAGTGTTCGCGTTTCTGCTTCTGTACCGTGTATTAAATGCTTAGTACACGAGTATGGCGGACTGTACGTGACGCCTTAACCAAGGCATAGCGGGATGTGCTAGCGCATGTGGCGGACTTTAGGTGACGCCTTAACCATGAAAGCTTGCGTGCACGAAGAAAATACTTGGGCTTGACGAGCCCGATATGGAGAGACAACGTGGAACAAAACACGCCTCAGAAATTGCCATGTTGAGTAGTGATTCTTCCGGGGAATCTCTTATCAATCGGCGACTTCAAACGTGAACTCGTTCACACATTTTGCGGCTTCAAATCCGGAATAATTTGAATTCTGCGATTGTCTTCTGAAATCTTCATTTTCGCCTGCTTTGACCATGAGACGTGGTATCTGGTAATTCGTTTGGATTCACGTGATGCTCAACTCTCTCGGACTTGGAATGCGTGGTGCTTGGGATGCTTCTTGGACATGTTAGGGTGTTTGGACCTATGTTCGGGTGGTTTGTTATTTGATGCACACATGAAAGTGTTATGCTTTTAGCGTGCATGCTCATGTCTATAGCGGTTCTGGAGGTGTCGCTAAACCGAAGGTGTGTGTGTTTATGGCAAGGGTGTCTTCAGAAATGCAAAAATGCGAAAAATTATCCCATTTTTATCCCATTTTTCGTTGTAAAGGTTTGATGTTGTAAAGGCTTGACTCTTGATAGGAAGCGTCAGCCCCCTGTTGTCTTGGTCATGGTGTCGGTTAGACCTGGCAAAATGAAACCGAACTAGATAAACCGACTGAAATTGTTGGAATCGACATCCAACCGAACATCTGGAAAGTTTAACTTGAACTTAATCCGTAACCTGATATGACTTGAACTGAACTGAAACTGAACGAAATTCAACACATATCTGGAAAGACCCATAGTCGAATAAACTTGAACTGTTTTAAATCCGAATTTATTTCACTCGAACCCGAAGACAACTGAACTGAAAAATAATCGATTCGACCCAAACCAAAAGAATATTTACCTCATATATAAATATATATTAAAGGCTATTTTATATGACAACTGTCATACAAGTTCAAAATCAACTTTTTAACTCTTTAACCAAGTGTTTAAGAGTATTAATTGTTTTGATAATTGAAAATAATAAAAATGACTCCTATTTATAACATAATGTCACTTCATAACTAGGTAATCTTTCGATGTGGGATATTGTAACTATTTATACCAAATTCATCACATTTTGAAGGTACCGGGAATTTTTCCTTGGGAAAACCTATCGGCGCCTACTGGCTTGAGCCTCGCCCGTCTTGGCGGCAAGGCGAATCGCCTCCTTGAGGAAAAAAGGGGGGAGTGCGAAGTTTTGTAAAAAGGGGTGAAATGAAAAATGGGGAGATCATTGCATGAATTTGCGATCAAAAAAGAAAAGTATAAAAGTCCTTTTTGAAATGTATTTTCGGAGTCGCCACCAAATATTAAAGGAATTTGGAACCTATTCAACGCGTCTTGAAATACAAGACACGAGTGTCTCAGATTTCAAGGTGCGTCGATACCTATCAATCTGAGGTTTGAAACCAGAGAAGGGGTTCGGAGTGAGGTTACTTTTCGAAAGTTTTGACAAAATGAGTTTTGAAAACAGTAATAAAAAAGCCTACATAAGAGTAGTCTCTAGTAATTTGAAAACATTTGCTTAATTTCGATATTTGGGCTAAAAAGTCACGCTACGTACAAGTGCGAATAAGTATGACTCGATTAAAATGCATAAATAATGTAAATTGTCAAAATAATGACATATTGCTATAGGAAATGTACGTTAAATAATAATTTATTGACTAAACTATTACTATAGACGTTATTTTCCGACCTCGTATTAGAATTTGTACAGAAAAACCCTCAGTTTTGACATGCTAAAAGACTCTATGAAACGGTACAATTTAGTGTTGGATCCGTGATTCTAGTCGTTATTTAATGCATGAATGAGGACTTGCATAATTATAAAAGTGACGTCGGTTTGCTTTAGTGATAATGAGTCGTTTCTTTATGCGATATTGGCGGGGTTTAGACGGATTATGAATCCGAATTGCTACAACCGTATTACGAATACGGCTTCGCTAGTGCCAATATCGGGTTTGGGGTTAATGTAACCCCATTGTCCGAGTCTCAAACGTCCAACCCGTAGGTAAAATGTTTACCTTTCGAAAATGTAAAGACGGTATTTTTGAGTGGATTTTGTGAATAGTGTATAAGTGTTAAAAAACCGGTGATTGAAAAGAATGAAGTGGGTTGGTATTTATAGAGTTTTGGTGGTTTTTGTGGGATAACAAAATTAAATCGCCTGTATACAGGCGTTTAAGTTTGTTTGAGTTGGATATTTTTTAAAGAAAAATCAAAAAGGCGGCTGGTACAAAACAAAAAGAAAATCGCCTGTTGACAGGCGATTTTATTTTTAATCGCCTGTCAACTGGCGATTTTATTTTTGTTTTGGTGGGCTGTTTTAAGCCGCCTTTTGGTTTTGGGTATGTGATTAGGTGATGATTGTGTTTTGTGGGTTGTTTACTTATGGGTTAAGTCTTTGGTTTTTGTCCGATTTTCGGTCTTCGTGTTTCGGTTTTGTCGTGTTTTTCGGTTTGGCTCGAAATTAAATAATATTGGGTTATATTATTTAATGGTATCGTGGAGTTTTGTTTTGTGAAAATGTGACACGGACGACTTTGGCCCGCTTTGAGTGTTGTGTTAGTGTGCGTTTTGGGTTGTTTTTGTAAGTTTGGGCCGTTTTGTAGCTAGTTGGGCTGCTTTTGTGGCTTGGCTTAATAAGACGTTCCTATATTGTGCTCGTGTTACGCTCATGATGACTAAAATTGACATTCATTTTCATGATTATGCAAATCCAAACTAATACGCTAAAAATGACTAATACGTTTTAGACACTTTTGTACCTTTTTCGACTCTTTTAAAAGCATGCATGAAAGTCCTTTTCATCATCGGGTTTGTTTTTGGGGGGTACGGATACGGGTATCTACAGAGCCCCCAGTTTGACTGAGCTTGGACAAAGCGTTAGTCAAACTTAAAGATAGTATCCGGACCATTACGCCTCGATACTTCCTGGCGGCGCTAAGCATGTGTCTTATGGGAGAGACGAGGACTCAGCGCCGGGATATGCAGGGAGGGACGACATGTTTTTAAGGACATGACGGTCCTACATGTTTAAGGGCATGTCAGCCTGCATGTGGCCTGAGTACTCCCAGCTGGCGCCTTGCTTGTGTTTCCGTTTGTGCTCCTTGCTTTGCTTGCGCTTCTGGCTTGCGCTCCTTTGCTTTGCTTGCGCTTCTGGCTTGCGCTCCTTTGCTTTGCTTGCGCTTCTGGCTTGCGCTTCTTTGCTTTGCTTGCGCTTCTGGCTTGCGCTCCTGGCTGTGCTTTGCTTGCTTACGGCTTCTTGGTGGTGGCTGTGCTTGCGCTTCTGGCTTGCGCTCCTTGTTTCGCTTTCCTCGCTGGACGTCTCGTAGAAGAGGTTACGTGTTTTGGGTTTTGGTTTATAAGAGTGGTTTAGATTTTCGTGAACGTCTCGTAAGGAGGCTACGTGTTTTTGTATTTCTCATAAAAAGGGTTAGGTTTTTATGAACGTCTCGTGAGGAGGTTACGTGTTTTTGTATTTCTCATAAAAAGGGTTAGGTTTTTATGAACGTCTCGTGAGGAGGTTACGTGTAAACCACCACTCGTTTAGTAAAGCCATGAATGCGTATAGGATAAAATTCTAAATAGTATTAATTTACTTTCTTAAGAATTGGGTTAAACTTCGGGGACGAAGTTTGTTTTAAGGGGGGTAGATTGTAATACCCAAGAATTTTAGGATCTTATTGGTTCACACTTCGTAGCCCAGCTTAGTTAAGGTCGATTCTTTAATCTCTTTCAGCTCACCTAGCTCACACTGTCCTTAAGTCAGCTTATATTTACACGTCGAGCCTTGACATCATTTGAAACACATAAATTATTATTATAAAGGTTTATTTTTATATATCTTCTCTACAACTATTCATTTAACACAGGTTATTTCAAATCTTATTTCAAAGACGACTTTAAAAGTAAATTCTTAACTTATAAATATATGATATATAAATTCTATTACATTTTGGTTGAATTATTTTTTTATACTTTCAATGGAGTTCAAATATATTTTGGGTCACATTTATAATACTTTACGAATAAGAAAGAAATTTAACTTTATACGTTCTTATAATATGGTATGTATTTACGTATACTTGTACATTTTACTAAAAATATTTGGATAATATAAATCAAACTATTTTATAAAAATATTTATTTAAACTCCTAATTAATTAAAATTAAAATTAAAGATATGACCCATTGAGTAAAGATAAGAGCAAAATCCCTTATATATACATGCATGTTACACGAGTAAACACATGACAACATACATACATACATATTGTATTTCCATTGTCATTAATCCTTCTTGGTTTTGGTTCCAACATTCATCCCCTAAATTAATATATTCAAAGCATGATCAATGAGGGACTTTAATTTAGCTTCATTTTTCCAAAATAACAATGAAGAATCAACACCCTTTTCAACCTAATTTGTCGTGTGATTCCAAGGGAAGGGGGAGTGTATTTGGCTCCTCTTTTATTACCTAATTACTCCTATATAAACCCCTCATTTGGTGATCATTTTGACTCACTAATCTCATTTTATTCTATGCAAATCTCTCTCTAAACTCTCTCAAAAATTCAGTAGAAAAAGGTTCTCACAAGTGACACTCAATCACCCAAGTTCTAGTTCGGGTTATCTTAAGTCGGGTTTTCAACAAGGTTTTTGGAGGATCTTTTAATCACACTCTTAAGGCTTCTAAAGTCCGAGTTCGTCGAGGAACCCTTCTAACCTAATCGAATCATAAGAAAAGGAGTAATTCAAGGTAAAGAATCGATCTCTGTTTCCTCGATTAAGTTTATGAATCGTTTAAGGCTTTGTTTGATTGATGCTTTTGTAAATTTTGAGTTGGATGTTTCGAGCATGATTTTGGATTTAAGTATTGATGTTGTATTCTCGATTCTATATTTTCCAAATGAGGTTTTCTAAAGTTTTAAATGTTTGTTTCGAATTGGAAAATGATTTCGTCTAAAGAATTCTAAGGCACTTATTATATTGAAATGTTTTCAATTTTGGGATGATGGTATTATTATCGAAATGTTTTCGATAAAGGATTTGATAAAGGTTTGGAAATGTTTTCCTATTTATAAAGGTTTTAATCCATGGTTCTTGAGATAGAGGGTAGTTCGTCTTCTAGGCGACTACATTTTATATATTCTGGCTTTGGGGTTGTTGATCACTTCCCCGTGTCTGTTAGATCACTTCTTGGGGTTGGCCCTTGTAAGGGTGCATGCACTTAAGTCTAAACATGACCTATTATTGTAGTTGGTTGGGTTATGCCCGCCTTCATGGTTACTCTATTCGTATTGATTCCATGGTACAAATGCATTTGATTAAAGTTGGTTTGAAAAGTCTATTTTCTAAAATTTTGTTGCAAAGGTTATCTATTTTATAATTCAAAGTTTCTAATGATTGTTTTATTAATCTTTTGTTTATTTAAATTATCATTCTTTACTCAACCTTTGTGTTGACGCTTTGCTTGTTTGTCCACTTTTGGTGGGCCTGTGTTGATCCATATGACTCCTTGGGTTATATTGGGGAGCAGACTCCGTGCAGGTTGTCTGAGTTTCGGCGGGATTAGAGGGATGCGATCACTACAAGAACGATTACTTTATTTTATGTTGGACGCTTCCGCAACAATCGCATTTTGTTAATTTCCGACACTTGTTTTAGACTTTGTTTATTTTAATAAAGCATCTTTCGAATCAGTTTTATGTTTTAAAAGAGTAATATCCCGAGTATATTCAGTCGGGGTGTTACATTACGTGTTTTTGGTTTTTCATAAAAAGGGCTAGGTTTTTATGAACGTCTCTTAAGGAGGCTACGCGTTTTTGGTTTTTCATAAAAAGGGCTAGGTTTTTATGAACGTCTCTTAAGGAGGCTACGCGTTTTTCTCATAAAAAGTTAGGTTTTTATGAACGTCTCGTGAGGAGGCTACGTGTTTTTCTCATAAAAAGTTAGGTTTTTATGAACGTCTCGTGAGGAGGCTACGTGTTTTTCTCATAAAAAGTTAGGTTTTTATGAACGTCTCGTGAGGAGGCTACGTGTTTTTTGTGGTTCTCATAAAAAGGGCTAGGTTTTTATGAACGTCTCTTAAGGAGGCTACGTGTTTTTCTCATAAAAAGTTAGGTTTTTATGAATGTCTCGTGAGGAGGTTACGTGTTTTTCTCATAAAAAGTTAGGTTTTTATGAACGTCTCGTG
Source organism: Dianthus caryophyllus (assembly GCA_023091065.1). Taxonomy (NCBI): domain Eukaryota; kingdom Viridiplantae; phylum Streptophyta; class Magnoliopsida; order Caryophyllales; family Caryophyllaceae; genus Dianthus; species Dianthus caryophyllus. The sequence continues at coordinate 14,202,418 of CM041519.1, read as the reverse complement.
AGGAGGCTACGTGTTTTTTGTGGTTCTCATAAAAAGGGCTAGGTTTTTATGAACGTCTCTTAAGGAGGCTACGTGTTTTTCTCATAAAAAGTTAGGTTTTTATGAACGTCTCGTGAGGAGGTTACGTGTTTTTCTCATAAAAAGTTAGGTTTTTATGAACGTCTCGTGAGGAGGCTACGTGTTTTTTGTGGTTCTCATAAAAAGGGCTAGGTTTTTATGAACGTCTCTTAAGGAGGCTACGTGTTTTTCTCATAAAAAGTTAGGTTTTTATGAACGTCTCGTGAGGAGGCTACGTGTTTTTGTTGGTTGGGTTGAAATCGTGTTTAAAAATGGGTTGAAAGGTGTATTGGGCCGAGGAAATGGCCCAAAACTAAACAGAAACCCATGAAACAAAAATAAAATCGCCAGTAAACTGGCGATTTTGTTTTTGTTTTGTGAATCTGTATAAAAGTCGGGGAAGAGAAAGGAGGAGGGTTTATTTCGTTTCAAAAATAAAAACTAAATCGAAAACACCCAAAATTCAATCCGGCGATTTTCTAGACCAAATTTCGATTTTTCGACTCCTACAATTCGTCATGGACCAAGGTACGTACTCAACTCACTTGGTTTTTCGCGTTTTGAAGCTTGTTTGAGTCGGTTTTAACTTAAAAAACCGTTTTCTAGGGTTTTGGTCGATTTTTGCTGGTTTGATTCGAGTTTAGCTCTCGTCTTGGCTTGAAAACGTTCGCCATGGCTAGTATAGTGCTTGCCTTGCTTGTCTTTCTGTCGTTGTGTGAAAACCCGGCTTGTGGTCTCGATTTTCGTGCGTTTTGTAGTGTAGGGGCATTTTGGTCATTTTTGAAAACGTCTCGAAAATGGCTCAAAACTTCAGTGTAGCTTACCCATTAGTAGTATATCGAGTTGGTGAGTTCGGTTTGTTGAAATGGTCGCGAAAAGCGGTTCGTTTGGGTAAAAACCGTGTAGAAGGGGGTAAAATCGGGGCTTGTGCTCTGTTTTTGTAGCGTAAGGCGATCCCGAGTGGCTTGGTTATTTTGAAAATGTTGTAGTATGCTAGTGTGAAGGTTTGGGTGGCTTGTATGCCAAGAACGGCTCGAAAAAACGTCATTTTCGTGCGTTTTGGTATAGGGGCCGATTTTGGTCGAAATTTTTCGGTTCCGAAACTTGTCCGAATTCTCTGTATTGTGTTTTCATGGCTAGTATGGTACAATTTTGGTCTTGTTTTGTAGGAAATGTGTTGTTTGGAGGTGTTTTGGAGCGTTTTTTGTAGTTTAGGCTAGGTTTCCAAAAGTCGCTTTTCCTCGCTTTTCGTGCCCCGTTCATGGAATGTATGGTAATGTATGTCGTCTGTGTTGGCTAGGGGGTTGTTTTGTGAGAAGTGGGGGCTTTTTGGGTTGAGTTATGGTCAAGGAAAGGTCGTTTTTGTAGTTTTGAGGTGTTTTGCAAGAGCTGTTCAGTCGAGGTGTTCGGGACATCGTTTTCGCATGAAATTTTTTGCATAAGCTTATTGTGATTTATGGGTTGGGTCTGTGTCAGCAAATATGGGTTTACGGCTTCTGTAGCGTTTTCCCTCTTACGCTATTTTTGGGTTAAAGGCACGCTTCTGTTTGTTTTGGCCAATTCTCTGCTTTTGGCGTGCTTGCTCTTAACTTGATCGAGTAGGGCGTATATATCGTATCGTCTCATGGATTTTGGTTTCTGTATAGCCTGCTCCGTTTGGCCTTATCTGTCAAAAATGGGCCTATGGCTTGCTTTTTCTTTGCTTAGTCTTGATCTTTCGAGAATGATTTCTTTGTTCGTTTCGAGTATGCCTTTGAATCTTGTGCAGGTGATCCTACGCCTCCAGCGCCTACTTCGATGACATGGATCGGGTATTGGTGGAGTTGACCCATTGTTCGAGGCGAGCATACTCTGCCGGGGATGCTGCGCTCTTGGAGGTTTCAGATGGTCCGTCTCGGTCGGACTTCTTGAGAGCTTTTCCTCAGGCGCTGGAGCTTCTACGACGCCAGGGAGTGAGTTTGGCGCCGCTGTGGAGTCTCTGCTTTTTCGCTAGTGGTGCCGGTCTTTGTCGGTCGTCGTCTGGGCCTTCGCGAGTGGCTTTGGACATGGTCTTTGTTCCTGGTGGTCCTGAGCCGTCCGTTAGTCTTTGCGGGTCGTGGCGTTCCGCCGAAGTCGCCGCTTCGGCTAATGTGGTACGTGAGGAGACCGTCGTTGAGCGGACGCGGTCTTCTGGTGATGTTAGCGGTAGTGAAGCTGCTGCTGGGTCGTCGAGGTCTCCTGTTGGTGGCCGAGGTCAGGCTCAGGGTGTCGTCTCAGAGTCTTTGCAGGGGCGTGGACGTGGCGCTGCTGCGGAGACGACTGGGGCTCCTGGGGGAGGCCGTGGTGGAGGTCGAGGCGTAGCTGCAGGGTCCTTGCGGGGACGTGGTCGTAGCGGTGCTGGAGGGACGCCTGTGGCTTCGGGAGGGGGCCGAGGCAGAGGTCGCGGTGCAGCGGCAGGGGCTTCGCAGGGACGTGGCCACGGCGTTGCTTCAGAGGCGCCTGCGGTTCCTGGAGGAGGCCAGGTTAGAGGCCGTGGTCGTGGTCGGAGGAACCCGAGGAAGAAGCGTAAGGTGGACGTGGCTTCTGGTGAGGGCAGCAGTAGGCCACGACGTCGAGCTCGTGCTGCTTCTGAGGGTGGCGACCGGGATGAGGCTGAGGTCGCCGGTGTTTTTGAGGAGGTTGGAGCAGGGGGAGACCCTGTGGAGGTCACGCGGAGGCGTGGTCGTGCTCGGGGTCCGGGGAGCCGTTACGAGCATCCTCCTGAGTCGGAGGGGTCTTCGAGTGACGAGGATGAGGATCTTGACGGGGCTGGCGAGGCCTTGTCGAGCTTGAGATTCTTGAGGCTGCTGCGATTCTGCTTCTTTCTTCTTGTAGCTTTCGAGTTCTTCTTTATTCTTCTTTGCGAAATTCTTTTTGTGGCGAGAAGTCGGAGTTGAGGGCCAGGCTCGGGGAAGCGGAGTTCGAGGATGAGGTTGGTGGGGGCCGTCACGGGAGAGGCGGAGGCGAGGTCGAGGCCCGGGATGCAAGTCTGGCGGCTCTTGAGGCGCAGCGGAGGTTTACATGGGGATGGTTGACGAGTTGGGCGAGAGGCCTAACTATCCTCACGGTCCTCGTTTGTGGTCGCAGGTGGCCATTGACTGGGATGGCGTGACTCTGGTTTGGAGTCGCTTGGAGCATTTGTCGATTCGAGTGAAGGTCGGCTTTCCGTTAGGCTCGATGAGGACCTTCTCTGGGTTCCGGACGGTGTTTGGCGTCTTTGAGGGTAGGCTCGCGGGAGGAGCGGGATATAGTGCTTGGGGCGACTTTTGGTCCCCAGTGCGAAGTGGAGGGAGGTGCGGGTAGCGGGTGAACTCGCGCCTCAGCATGCCAGGCGTTGTTGGATAGGTTTTGGGATACGACCAACACCTTCCACATGCCTGGTTCTGAGGTTGGCGTGACTCCTTCTTCGTGGGCGATTGTCACTGGTCGCCTCATGGTGAGGCGCATTTGGCGGGGCGTGGCGACCTCCCATCGATAGCCCACAGTCGTGCGCCGATTGGCGGCGGGGTTAAGTGCGGGGTAGGTGAGAGCACACGTTTGACCTCGTACCATATGGTTTCGCGGACTTCTTCGAGGGAAGAGGAAGAAGAAGGTCTACTCGGCGAGCGCCGAGCGAGAGGGCGGCTATGGTTGTGGTGGTTCTTGGCGGCCACCCACTTTGGCGATAAGGGGGAGCGGGCCTCGGCAATTTGTCTTTGATGGCGTTGTCGGATTTGTCACGTCTAGGTGACTTTGACTGGGTCACTCCTGCTTTTGGGCTATTGATCCGCTACTTGAGGGATGCAGTGCGTCCTGACCGGATCGACGAGAAGTCGGATGTGTCGCTTGTGGGCCCCGGTCTTCTGATGGAGGTAAGTTTTGATTTCGCAGAGTCTTGTTATCTTGTCTCTGCTTTCCTTTTGTAACGTGTGTTCTGTTTGCTTGCAGGCTTGGTGCTATGCTCACTTCCCCTCTCTGCTTCCGGCCACGTTCCAGGTGACGGCTACATACCCGGCTTTCCATGCGTACGCGACAATGATCGGAGGGTATTGGCCTGAACTATGACGCGGCTCGTGTGCGCTTCAACGGGATGACGATGGATAAGGTAAGGGTGATTGTGTTTTGTACTTTGGTCTTTTGTAGCTTGTTTTTGGGTTTGTGTTTGTTTTTGTGGTTTATAATTTGGTTTTGTTTTGTAGTTTGTTCGCGCCCCCTGGAGGAAGTTTACCGGCGTCCCTGAGTCGATTGTAGCCCGCTTTGGTCCCCTTGACGGACGGCGGCTGTACATCGAGACTCAGTACGGCTCGTACTGGCACCTGGGTGAGCGTCTGTCTGCGCAGACGGGTCGCGGCGGCTTCATCGTACCTGCTCCTCCGCCCTCGGTTTTGTTTGTGGAGACGCCCGACGCTAATGAGCGTCGTGACGTGTATCACGAGGGTGAGTCCGATTCCTTGCTGCGGCGGGATGAGGATTACGTGACTTGGGCACAAGATGCCGCGCCGACGCTTGTGTGATCGAGGTATGCTTGTTTATCCCTTTTGCTTGTATGTGTTTTGGTTTTAGGAAGCAAAAATTTACCCTATTTTTGTTTTGTAGCGACGTGATCCACGATCTTGAGTTCCGGCCTCCTCCGGATTCGTTGAGGACTGTTTGGTTGTTCACGAGGGTTGCTCTCATTCAATCGTCTTTGCGGCCTTGTTCCGTAAAGTGGTCACCGTCACGGGCCTTGAGAGTTGGGATCCGGCGTGAAAAAGGTATTAACCTTCCTCTTTATGCGACATGAGTATTATGTAGTATATAGCCCCCAGTTTGAATTAGATTTTATTGTAAAATCATTATTCAAACTCTGTTGAAGCAGGTTTTTGATTATATCCCCCAGTTTGAGTAAGATTTTATTGTAAAATCATTAGTCAAACTCTGTTGAAGCAGGTTTGTGATTGTAGCCCCCAGAAAGCTAAATTGATTTCTCGTATTGCTGCAGGTGACAGCTGAGGTCCACAGGAGGCTGTGGCGGGCGGCAAACCGGTGGCGGGCGGTCGTGAATGAGAAGGTGGTGGACGCTTGCAGGGCGCAGAGAGAGACGGCCGAGGCGCGACTGGAGTTAGCCAGGGTCAGGGCTGAGGAGGGGGCGAGATCGCGGGCCGAGCTGGAGGCTGCGCATGCCGAGGAGTTGGAGAGGTCGAGGCGAGCTAGAGGGTCGGTCTGTGAGGCTGGATAGAGCGCGTCTTTGAGATTGATTCCTGCGTCTTTGTCTTGCAGCGTCGTGACCAGTCGTAGTAGGCTTGGATTTGTGTATATTGGACTTGTATTAGGAGTATTAGTATTTGTTGGTAACGGTTTATGTATCAGGATTTGTTATGGTTGGTTGGTTTTTTGGACTTGTAGGTGTTTATGGGTATAATTTGGTTATTTTGTCTTGTTGCGAAAATGCATTACTGCGTCGTAGCCGGGTCTGAAATCCTTGCGTATTTGCTTGCCGAGCGTACCTGCAAAAACATTGTTAGTCGTAAAAGCATATATATACGTCTCGATTGAGACTGACTCGCTAATGACTAAATTAAATGCGAAATGAAGAGTTTTTGAAAAATGCTGGTTTAGAAAATATTCTAGACTCGTGAAAAAGACGTTTTTGACATAGCAAAAATTTGAGCTAAAACGACGTTTTGAGACGAAAATTGTGAATGCGAAAATCATATTTTGTGTTGTGTTTCATTTTTGTGTGATTATCGTGTTTTGTGAAAATGAAAAATACGAAGGACGGGAGTCAATTACGCAAATCGAGACGACGCGACGGGACCGTAAAAACAGGTCCAAGGTCGGTAGAAAGGATAAAAGGGGTAATAAGTTAAATATTTTAGGGTATAGGTGTGTAAGAAGTGTAAGAAATCGAATAATTTTGTCAGGAGGAAAAAGAAAATCGCCTGTAAACAGGCGATTTTATTTTTAATCGCTTTGTTCTGCGATTAAATTTTTGTTTTGTGGTTTTCTTTGATTTATTTTAATCGCTTGTTCACTAGCGTTTAAGTTTTTGTGTTGTATTTCGTTTTGCAAATCTCGGCTATAAAAGGAGGGGTAAGTTAGTTCATTTCACTCATCCTCTCGTCTTCTATTCTCGATTTTCCAAGAATATTCAGAATATTTACGGAACATTAAATCGAGTTATGGAGAGTTTTGAAGGAAACTTGCGCCGTTGGTGTGCGTCCTTATCGGGTGTCGAGAAGAAGCTCTTGAAAGATTGCGGAGTTGGCGTATTTCGTGGGCTAAGGCAGGTTCGAATGGAGTACGAGTTCCTGGACGCTTGTCTTGAGTATTGGGACCCAAGCCTGTAGGGATCGGATCCCATTCACTAATCAAGTATTAGTGTAAATCAAATTACTCTAATTTGATTTAGCAAGATCTATGTAGTTAACAAAAGTATTTTGTTACAAGATTAGAAATTTATACCTTTCTCTTAAAGGATATTAGGGCACTAAACTAGAACTCCTTTCTAGTTTAGTTTCTTGAGTATGAGCTTAGGATGATCCTCCTTAATAACCCAAGTTTTCAATATAGAAAACCTCCTTCAATAAGCACCCAAGAACACTCCAAACAACACTAAGTATTTTGTACTAGAAATGACTTAGTATATACTTGATAATATGAGATAATATTATTACTAACTCTTAGTAATAAAACTATTATTTAGAGAGGATGTGTTTTTGAGAGATAAGTAAAAACAATGCATGAGATGACTTTATCTCTCAAAACCTTGTGTTTATATAAGCCAACACAAAAGAAGTGTGTTGAGCACACTTGTAGGGGGGGGGCCGGCCAAAAGGGTCCAAGGAGGAGAGAAAGAGTTTTGTTCTTGTTTAGATAAAACTTGTGCATGCTAATGATTGTGTTTTCTTCACATGCAAAAGCAAAACAAAATGAATAAAACAAAAGAGGATCTCTCCTCTTGTGTTCCCATTTTGGACGGTCCAAAGACCTCCTTATGGGTCCATTTTGTTCATCAAAATTTGTCCCACAAATAGATATAATTTATCACTTAAATCATCTAATATGATAAAGTATAAATTAATTAAACTCTTCCTTAATATACATGTACTTTGCACATATATTAAAAATATACTTTTACTAATCTCATTAGTAAAATATACACAATTAGTGAATTAACACTTAATCACTAATTCTCATCTCCTCTAATAATTTTATCGATATAAAATTAAATCACTCGAGTTCACAACTCGATTTCTCTCTAAATCAATATTTGACTAGCAGTTAGTCAAATTATCAAGTCACTAATATAATCGTATCTCATACAATTAATTAGCTTAAATATTTAGATGCGTTCCTATAGGTGTGACTTAAAGGGATCAATTGATTACCGCCGTTCTCACGACAATAACGTCAAACTCTAGTCAGCCAACCGTTATTGATTTACGTTAATCAATTGACTATAATACAGGATTATCCCCATGTATTCCTTAATTGAGATTTATTAAGTAATCGCACTATTGTGGAGGACACTTACTCCAACAATCTCCCACTTGTCCGAGACAAGTTGTGCATTACCAATTCTCATGTCCGTTTCACATCTCCCACTCGATGCAAGGTGTCTTACAGGTCGTACTTGCATCCTGAGATATATATATCGTGAGTGGTTTCCTCGATAAGGAGAGTTTGTCGTAGGGAATCTGTGGTAGATTCTTCTGCGTGGCCACGCATTTCGGCGACTACTCCTCGAGTGGCCCAAAGATGTTTTACCTGACGAGGGTGGACATTTCCTTCCACTCGATTATCTTGTATAATCACGGATCACCATGACCCCAAAGATGCCCTTATAACCCCCTTTCACGGCATGGCTTAGGACAAAAATGAAAGTCACTCGGAAACTGCACCGACTCAGACAATCAGCTCCAGTCAAAGAATCGACTCAAAAGGAATACTATAGAATTCCCACCACGACCAGGTTTCAATCTCATTGAAAAGGAATTCTATAAGCGTCACTGCCCGACAGAGTGTTCTTCACAGTCTGTCTATGCAAACGATCAGTCATCACATATGACCCTATGGTGTTGAACCTCACCATCGATCGACTTGCAATCTAGTCTCTCGGAGACGTCACCTCATATGAGAGACTAGGGACCAAATACTTAGTTTATGCCGTTCACTTGAATACGTTCAAAATTGTCACACAAATATTCGGATAAACAAAGTATGCATTCATAATGACTTAAGATAAAAACAATGAATGTTATTTTCATATATGTAAAAAGATACATCGTTCAATTACATATTACGAAACTAAAGGAAATCTGGCATACGCCGCAACCCCATGGAGGCGGTGTGCGCGTCATGCTTGGCCCTCGAAAGAGGCTTGGTTAAAGGATCAGCGATGTTATAAATGCATCCCAACCTTACAAATGTCTATTTCCTTCCTCTCCACATTATCTCTAATAACGTGGTATTTCCTCAGCGATGTCTAGACTTGTTGCTAGACTTGGGCTCCTTCGCTTGGAAAATAGCCCCACTGTTATCACAATAAACAGTCACATGATCCACGGCACTAGGGACTACTCTTAGTCCATCCAAGAATTGCCGAATCCACACAGCTTCTTTAGCAGCCTTCCAGATGTCGCCAAATACTCGACTTAGTTGTAGAATCCGCAGTGACACTCTGTTTGAAGCTCTTCCAACAAACAGCTCCTCCATTCAACATAAAGACATAGCCGGAATGGGATTTCAGATCATCCCCATCGGTTTGGAAACTTGCATCCGTGTAACCCTTTACACGTAGCTCAAGTTCTCCTCCAAACACTAGAAACGAATCCTTAGTTCTTCTCAAGTACTTAAGGATGTTCTTCACAGCTATCCAGTGACTCTCACCGGGATTAGCTTGATACCGGCTCGTCATGCTCAAAGCGAAAGCGACATCGGGACGAGTGCACATCATAGCATACATGATTGATCCTACAGCGGAAGCATAAGGGATCAATTTCATGCGTTCAATTTCCGCAGGAGTCGTAGCATATTGAGATTTCTTCAATGTTATTCCTACACTCATCGGAAGAAAGCCTCTCTTGGAGTCTTTCATATTGAACCTATCAAGAATCTTATCAATATAAGTTTCTTGACTTAATGCTAGTATCCTTTTGGATCTATCTCTATAGATCCGGATACCCAAGATGCGTTGTGCCTCTCCCAAGTCCTTCATTTGGAAATGGTTTCCCAATTCCACCTTTACCGAGTTCAGACTTGGAATATCATTTCCAATCAATAGTATGTCATCCACATACAAAACAAGGAAGGTTACTTTACTCCCACTAAACTTCATGTACAAACAAGGTTCCTCGGTACTACGAGCGAAACCATGTTGTTTGATAACATGATCGAATCTGTGATTCCAACTCCTCGATGCTTGCTTAAGACCATAAATGGATCTCTTAAGCTTGCATACTTTCTTAGGGTTGGATGTATCTATAAAACCTTCAGGTTGTGTCATAAACACTTCCTCTTCTAGAATCCCATTCAAGAAGGCGGTTTTTACATCCATTTGCCATATTTCATAGTCATGAAATGCGGCAACCGCTAAGATTATCCTTATGGATCGAAGCATAGCAACTGGTGCAAAGGTTTCATCATAATGAATACCATGGACTTGTGAAAAGCCCTTTGCCACCAATCTAGCTTTGTAAACATCAATATGTTTATCTATGCCGAGTTTGATTTTGAATATCCATTTACCTTTGAAGGGTCGCACTCCTTGAGGTAAATCTACCAAGTCCCAAACTTGGTTCTCGTACATAGAATCCATTTCGGATTTCATGGCCTCGAAGCCATTGTTCGGAGTTAGGGCTACTAATAAGCGCCTTGTAGGTTGAGGGTTCGTTGCTTTGAATAACAACAAATCACCCTCCTCCTCGATGTTCAGAGGTAGCAGTCGGGTTGTTGACTAACTCTCACGACCTCCTAGGGATTATAGTGTCAGGCGACGCGAGAGCGGTTTCCTCATTTTACTGTCTCGGTTTGTGGCTCTTGAACTTCATCAAGTTCAAATTTTCTCCCACTGTTTCTTAGAAATAAATTCATTTTCTAGGAAAACAAAGATCACGAGCCACAAACACTTTGTTCTCGTGAGGGTTGTAGAAGTAATAACCAGAGGTTTCCTTAGGATAACCTACAAATAGACATTTGTCAGACCTTGGAGCGAGTTTATCGTCAGTTTTATTCTTGGCGAATGCCTCACATCCCCAAATTCTCATGAATGACAAATAGGGAACCGTTCCCATCCATATCTCATATGGAGTCTTATTGGCCGCTTTAGTCGGACTTCGATTTAGTGAAAATACTGAGATAATAGCGCAAAGCCCCAAAATGATCCAGGAAGCTCACTTTGACTCATCATAGACCGAACCATGTCAAGCAAAGTTCGGTTTCTCCTTTCTGCAACACCATTCAATTGTGGTGTGCCCGGAGGAGTCCATTGTGATATTATACCACAATTCTTAAGATGTGAATCAAACTCATTACTTAGATATTCGCCACCACGATCCGATCGTAGTGCTTTTATCCTTTTGTTTAATTGGTTCTCAACCTCATTTTGAAATTCTTTAAATTTCTCAAAAGCATCACTTTTATGCCTTATTAAGTAGACATAACCATATCTACTTAAATCATCGGTAAAAGTAATGAAGTAATGATATCCTCCTCTAGCGGTGATGTTTAATGGACCACACACATCGGTATGTATGAGTCCTAAAACCTCACTTGCTCGTGTCCCTTTACCGCTAAAGGGTTGACGAGTCATCTTGCCTAAAAGGCAAGCTTCGCATGTACCATATGATTCGCAATCAAATGGTTTGAGAACCTTGGTCTCAACAAGTCTCTTTATGCGTCTTTCGTTTATGCGACCTAAACGACAATGCCAAAGGTAGGATTTGTTTGATTCATTCGTTTTGAGCCTCTTGTTCTCAACATGATAGACATCATTAACATCATTTAAAACATAAATACCTCCAATTGAAATAGCTTCACCATAAACCATTTCATTAAAAGAAAAAGTACAACGGTTGTTCTTAATCTCAAAACAAAAGCCTTAGCATCTAGTGCGGAGACGGAGATAATGTTTTTAGTTAGAGTTGGTACAAAATAACAGTTATTTACATGCAACTCTAAACCACTAGCAAGAGAGAGTACAAAAGGTCCCACGGAACCGGCCGCTACTCTAGCTCCATTCCCCATGCGGTCATCTACATCACCCTTGGCTAGGGCCCGCACGTTTCTCATCCCCTGCAAATGATTACAAAGGTGAGATCCACATCCGGTATCCAATACCCATGTAGAAATGCAAGCATGATTGATGTCAATCATATAGAGATTAGAAGGAATACCTTTGGATGTCTCACATCCATTCTTGAGATCCTTCTTATACTTGAGACAATTGCGCATCCAATGACCCACCTCATTACAATATTTGCAAGTGTCTTTGAGGGGTCTTCCCTTGTTGATCTTGGGCTTAGGCTTATGTGGAACACCTTCCACAATAGCCTTTCCCTTACCCTTGCCAATGTTAGATGGCCCTTTCTTGGCCTCCTTCCCCTTCTTCACTCCCAAGTTCATGTTCTTCATTTTTATGGAGAGAACATCTTTCTTCTCCACCTCATTTACTTCCATATCCCTCTCGGCTTGGACCAAGAGTGCATGAAGTTCATGGTAACTCTTATCCATGTTGTTCATGTTATAGTTTACTCTAAAGTGAGCAAACTTGTTAGGAAGAGAATGGAGGATGCGGTTGATCGCAAGAGCCTTGGGTATAGCACACTCTTGACGCTCAAGAGTGTCTATTTGCTCAATCATTTTGAGCACATGAGGACCAACTTTTTGGTTCCTCTCAAGCTTTGCATCGAAAAACCGCACCGCGGCTTCATAAAGCCTAATTTGCGGTGCTTTGGAGAACATGGTTGTCACTCGAGTGAATATCGCATATGCACTCTTTTGAGTAACCATTCGGAGTTTGAGAGCGGGTGACATGGACCAAATTAAGACGTTTTTCACGTCATTGTCCACTTTCACATACTCATCATAGCGGCTCGCGCCATGCCGGATCGAAGTGGGTTCGGCGGGTGGTTGATCGGTAAGGTGCTTGAGCACATTGTCGGATGTCGCGGCGCCCTTCATTGTCGAATCCCATTCGACGAAGTTGCTACCGTCATCCTTGAGGATACACTTATCCATCACGGTTCGCAACCATGAATCTTTGCCCAAAATGGGCGCGGGAGTTGATGATGATGATGCCATTGCGATAAACGATTCTACAATAAATATGAGGAAATATATAAGCATACATTGTTCATTTATAACATTTGCTAAAACTCATTTTTAAAACAAATGTCCATTTATATAATGATCTCCCACGAAATTATATAAATGATTCCAAGACTCGTTTTCCATATAAAATTAGACATCTCATGTTTCCTTTTATATAAAAGCGATAAGTCAACACTTGACTAATTCTACACTAGAATGCTTGGTTGATGATTTTCTTTAAAATGCATCTTTTAGCCCCAAATAACTCTTATTCGGTTGAGTCCAAACCAAATTAGCACGGGACTTCCTCCCACTACTTACCCATGGTAACAAGGTTCCACGTCGCGGAGGTCCTCACGAACATGGGGTTCATAGTCGCTACATTTGGAAAGGCTTAATCTCAATTCATTTTTTTTGTTAAAATGTGGGTGATCTTGTCAATTTTAGTCATATAAATTCTTTATAAGTGAACTAATTTTAAGAATGGCGACCTAAAAATGACAATCGGAGTGGGATATCGTGGCATGCATGGCGATTTTGGCATGTGTGCGGAAAATAAGCAAACAAACAAGCATGATAAAGCAAGCAAGCATAACCTAGTATGGCCACCTAAAAGTAATTAAAATACAAGGGGTTACAAATTGGAAACCAACTCCTTTGGTCCCTCTTCAAATGGACTTCATCCAAAGGCACCTCCTTGCTAGCTTTAGAACACTTCTAAGGCTCCATGTCGATCTCCATCACCGGTCTTCGATTTACAAATAGTTACAAATATGATTTACAAATGAATACATAGCAATCCTATTATACATTTATAAATGAAATAAACTATTAAATTACAAACCGGCGATACGAGATCGCATTTAATTACAAACCACACGATATTCCCTTTCATTACGGGTAATATCGGTAAAAATTATAACAACTATGGCCATACTAGTAAGAATAAACATTCATCCAACAATAAACATTCATCCAAATATGCATAATGTAAAGCTTATAAATAAAAACATGCCAAAATCGCCTTAAACAATAATCGCATTAACTTGTTTTAAAACCGATCTCATTTTTTAACCGATTAATCTTATATTAATCAATAATGCTTAAAACACCTTTTAAGCTTGAACTAAACTTCTAAACTGATTTTAGAACACCCAACATTAGTTTATACTAACTTATGGTGATTTTAGTTCATAAACATGGTCATTTGCTAATTAGAAGTACTTTAATCATAACCCTTTTATGAATAAAGCTTTATAAAATCAAAATAAAATAAAATAAAATTATTTTTATTTTGAAAAAATTTTGTATATTCTGGAACACTTCCAAAATATCAGAAAAGAAAAATTTTGGTCAGAAAAATTTACGAATTATTTTATAATAAATAACATACGATTTCTTCGGTTTTATCTCATAAAATCAAGAAAACGTGTAAAACAGTGAGGAAAAATCCCAAATTTATACGAGAGCATTCTCATAATGTGTACAAATATTGGTATAAATTTCATGTCCAGAAAACAACATTTACTATATTTTTGGACATAAAACTCATTATATACCGATTTTTAACAAAAATATGAATAAATATGCAAAACTCAAAATCTGACTTTGAAAATTTACATGCAGAATGTATAAATATGAGATATCACTGTGTAAAAATTTCGTGACCAGATTCGAACTATAACTATTTATAGTAATTATTTTAGCCAAAAACACACTTTTTGACTCGGTTTTGTATAAAAATCATTTAAATTAGCAAACAAATTCCAAAAATTACGAAATTTGACCAGAAATTTCATGAGACCAGAAAATTTGCATGCAATAAAAATCTCGTGTTAAAACCATTTTTAACACTATTTTCGGATTTTATGTTATTTATTCTCAATAAATACATAAAACTCCAAAAACAACAAAATAAATTTGTAACTACAAGCCTTGGCTCTGATACCACTTGTAGGGATCGGATCCCATTCACTAATCAAGTATTAGTGTAAATCAAATTACTCTAATTTGATTTAGCAAGATCTATGTAGTTAACAAAAGTATTTTGTTACAAGATTAGAAATTTATACCTTTCTCTTAAAGGATATTAGGGCACTAAACTAGAACTCCTTTCTAGTTTAGTTTCTTGAGTATGAGCTTAGGATGATCCTCCTTAATAACCCAAGTTTTCAATATAGAAAACCTCCTTCAATAAGCACCCAAGAACACTCCAAACAACACTAAGTATTTTGTACTAGAAATGACTTAGTATATACTTGATAATATGAGATAATATTATTACTAACTCTTAGTAATAAAACTATTATTTAGAGAGGATGTGTTTTTGAGAGATAAGTAAAAACAATGCATGAGATGACTTTATCTCTCAAAACCTTGTGTTTATATAAGCCAACACAAAAGAAGTGTGTTGAGCACACTTGTAGGGGGGGACGGCCAAAAGGGTCCAAGGAGGAGAGAAAGAGTTTTGTTCTTGTTTAGATAAAACTTGTGCATGCTAATGATTGTGTTTTCTTCACATGCAAAAGCAAAACAAAATGAATAAAACAAAAGAGGATCTCTCCTCTTGTGTTCCCATTTTGGACAGTCCAAAGACCTCCTTATGGGTCCATTTTGTTCATCAAAATTTGTCCCACAAATAGATATAATTTATCACTTAAATCATCTAATATGATAAAGTATAAATTAATTAAACTCTTCCTTAATATACATGTACTTTGCACATATATTAAAAATATACTTTTACTAATCTCATTAGTAAAATATACACAATTAGTGAATTAACACTTAATCACTAATTCTCATCTCCTCTAATAATTTTATCGATATAAAATTAAATCACTCGAGTTCACAACTCGATTTCTCTCTAAATCAATACACTGACTAACCGTTAGTCAAATTATCAAGTCACTAATATAATCGTATCTCATACAATTAATTAGCTTAAATATTTGGAGTACGTTCCTATAGGTGTGACTTAAAGGGATCAATTGATTACCGCCGTTCTCACGACAATAACGTCAAACTCTAGTTAGCCAACCGTTATTGATTTACGTTAATCAATTGACTATAATACAGGATTATCCCCATGTATTCCTTAATTGAGATTTATTAAGTAATCGCACTATTGTGGAGGACACTTACTCCAACAAAGCCTTCATGTGTTCCGCTTTCCTTGCGGAGAGGTTTGCCCTTTAGTCGAGGAGTTTGGGGCCATTGGCGGGTGGACGCGTATTGGCCTGCCTGTATGTGTCAGGCAGAAACTTGGCTACAAGAGGCAGGTTCAGAATTATCTCCAGATGACCCGTGATGAGGTGGAAGAGTTATTTGTTGGGAGCCGTATCAACCTCTATCGTTTGTGTCAATGGTTTAGGAATAATGCGAACGGGCATATCTCTGCTGTGGCTAGGAGAAGGGCTTTGGCTTTTTGCTTGGTTCATTGCTATATGTTCCCGGACTCTGTGTCCGAGGGGTCGTTGGGAGATCCGCGTTTAATTCTTTGTTGTGAGCGGATGGAAATAGGTTGCAATCCTTCTGCCTTAATTCTGGCTGAGACGATCCTTGGATTGGACGGCCGGGCATGTAATAGGGAACATGCGGACCCAGGGTGTCCATTGATCCTCCAGGTGGGCCTGGTGGTGCGTCTAAGTGTGTTGAACGACCTTGGCTTCGATGGCGAATATGTCGCAGGAGGCATTACCAATCGTTACATGCGATGGTCGGGTCCAGACGAGCGCCCTAATGACTATTTCCCCGAGTTTGTGAGGTCATGTGCCATCCGTTGGTCGGTATCCTGGTGGGGAGTAGTCAGTGTGACGGCGAGCGCAGTAGGTGATGGTCCCTCTGGAGTCCTATTGTGTGGGTTTGAGATGGGAGTTTACATCCATCCCCTGCGGGTGAGGCGACAGATAGGGTATGCACAGTTCATTCCTGGCCAGGACACGAAGGTACAGGACATGGTTGTGTTAAATAACCAGGTGACTGACGAGTGGGTCAGTGGTTGGATCATGCGTCCTAAGTGGCTTGTGGCTGGTACTTCTGGGACGATCCGGGTGTCGAGGGCTTACTCCAAATGGACCGTTGCTGAAAGTGCTATGGAGAGGGCTCGTCTCCGTGCCATAGAGCTTAACGAGCCTCCGCCGACGTCTGCCTACGACCCGATCCGCTTTGGACGCAATAGTGGTAGGGGTGGCGCTTCGAGCTCGGTGCCTCTCTCGGCGGCTGAATGCATGTTCGGTCGTCGCCGTATTCCAGGGCCAGGTGCTCCGGATCGTCATGGTAATGTTGGGGGTCGCCGTAGGGGTTGAGGGTTGGTGCACCACTATTCAGCTGGGAGCGAGGTTTCAAGTCTGTTCTTGAGAATAACCTGGTTTTAGTTTATGTGTGCTTTGTTAGTATTATGTTCATATTATGTTGTATTATGTAGTATATTACCTATCCTAAACCCGATGTACATACCGGGACTCGTATTGTAATATATAGTGTTTGTTAGTGTATTTTTAAGGTCGTAGTTATGCTCCTATGTTTGAAAAATCCAAAATGTAACCGTTCTTTTTAAGATTAATAAAAATCAGGTTTTTATTTACGACTTTGCCTCATTTTGCTTATTATTTTGTGTAAAATTCCTTGGCTCTAATCTCTTTTCAAAGGTTTAGAATGCAAGCATGGTTTTTGTTTTTAGGAAGTTTTTTGTGTTGACTATTCCCTCGACTTTTTTAAGCTTTGGGTTTGTCGTTTTGTGTTGAATGTCGTTCTTTTCACCCTTAGGTTTAAAAGACGAATTTTTGTGTTGACTATGTCCTTGGCCTTTTTAAGCTTTAGACGCGTCATTTTTGTGTTGAATATCGGTTGCGCTTTTTGCAAAGCTGCCTACGTATCCACGAAAAGTGGAATCAAACCGGCGTAGTTCGAGAATGTATGTTTAAGGGCATACCGGCCCATGAATTGTGTTTGCTCTTTTTTTTTTTTTTTTTTTTTGTGGTGAATGTGCATGTTTAGGGGCATGTCGGCCCATGAATTGTGTTTGCTTATGGAATGTGCAAGTTTAAGGGCATGCCGGCCCATGAATTGTTTTTATAAAATTGTATTTTACAGATACATTGCAAGGGGTTTTTAGGGATAGTATTTCTTGAGTTGATCGAGATTTGTGGCGAGGTTGAACTCTTGGCCGTCGAGGTCGGTTAGTTTGACTGCTCCGCCCGTGTAGATCTCCTTGACGAGGTAGGGCCCTGCCCAGTTAGGCTTGAATTTTCCTCGTGGGTCGACTGGAAGTGGTGCCCGGACTGACTTTAGTACGGGATCACCTACTTTTATGTGTCGTGGCTTAACTCGCTTGTTGAATGCTCGCTGTAGTCGGGCTTGGTACATTAAATGCGGTGCTCGGGGAATGCGATGGGCGTTCATCCAGGAGCATGAGTTGTTCGTACCGTTCACGGGCCCATTCTGCTTCCGGGATGCTACTTTCCATTAGTATGCGTAGAGATTGTATTTCTATTTCCACTGGTTGGACGGCTTCCATGCCGTAGGGGTTCGGATGGTAGTACGGTATCCCCAGAGTGCATATGGTATCTTGTTGGGCCAATCTTTGCAGCTGTCGATCATTTTCTCGAGTATGGTGACGACTGTCTTGTTTCTTTGTAGCGGCTCCATTGGTTTGGGGTCGATAGGGTGAGGATTTGTGATCTTTGGATGTTGTTTTTTGTGAGTATAGTTTTAGTCTCGCGTTGAAAGTGCGAACCTTGATCGCTGATGAACTCATGGGGTATGCCATATCGGCATATGATGTTCGTCTGGATGAACTTGGCGACTTCTTTGGAGCCGAGGGTTCGAAAAGATGCTGCTTCTACCCATTTAGTGAAGTAGTCGATGGCCACCAGCACGAAGCAGTGACCTCCTGCTCCGATGGGGTGGACTTTTCCTATCACGTCGATGCCCCAGGTTGAAAAGGGCCAGGGTGAGGTTAAATTTGTATAGTGGTGAAGGTGGTACATGTTGGGCGTTCTTTGAAAATTTGGCGATTGTGGCGGTGCTTGGCGTATTGGATCTGATGCCGCTTCCATGGTCGCCCAATACCATCCTAGCCGTAGAATCTGTTTGCGAGTGCTCGGCGTTCATGTGGGGTCGCATTCGCCATCATGGACTTGCGTGACGATTTCCTGCCCCTTCTTGTAGTCGACACATATGAGCAGTGTCCCTTGCGGTGTCTTCTTGAGTAATTGTCCCATCTCTAGCACAAATTGGGAAGCTAGGAGTCTGATAGCCCTCTGTCGCGTTTATCGATTGTCGGGTGGGTAAGTGTTGTCTGTTTTGTAGTTGATTATGGCTTGATACCACGGCTCTGTCTGCTCGGCTTCGTCCAGGTCAATGGTATGGATGTATGCTGGTTCGTCACGTCTTTCGACGATGATGGGTAGTAACTTCATGTTTGGTGGCATGTTGAGGTGGGATGAGAGGTTTGTGAGCGTCGACAAGCGGTTTCTTCCCTAGGAGGTGGTAAAATTCGATCACGATCGAAGTTGGTTAGGAGTTTTTGTACTTTTGTTTGGTATTTGGTGAGGTTTCGCTCATGATCTTCCATGCAGGTCACTTGATTTATGATGAGGAATGAATCTCCATGCACCGTAGGTTCTTTATTTTGAGGCGATGGTCGCTTGCGGTAGTAAATCTGACCGTATTCCGCGGCGTTGTTCGTGACACTGAAGTCGAGCTTGATTGAGAATGGAGTATGATCGCCGTTTGGGGATATTCGCGGTAGTTTGACGCTCCGTCGAAGTATAATTGCCAGTACTCCCTTTCTATGGCGAAGATCCCATCGTCCGGAAATGACATTGTATCGATCATGGGTTGTTCGATGATTGCATTTTCTGCGAGGAAGTCCGAAACCGCTCTTCCTTTGATTACTTTCAGAGGGAGGTACTTGAGTTCGTACTCGGCGAGGAGCAGAGTCCACCTGGCCATACGTCCGTTCAGGATTGGTTTTTCAAATAGGTATTTGAGGGGGTCCATTAGGGAGTAGACTCTTGTTGTGCTAGTGAGAAGGTAGTGTCTGAGCTTTTTGGTTGCCCGGACGGCGAGGCGACTTTTCTCGACTGGTTCATACCGAGTTTCGTAATCGTGAAACTTCTTGCTGATGTAGTAGATGGCCCGTTCTTCGTTGTTGACTTCTTGGGCGAGCATGGCACCCATGGCGTTTGGCGTAGTCGTCAAGTATAACGACAGTGGCAAGTCCTTTTGTGGGGGTACCAGAACGGGTGGGTTTGTAAGTAAGCTCTTGACTTTGTCGAACGCTTGTTGGCGATCATCGTCCCGCCGTATGCTTTTCCTTCTTCAATTTTTGAAAATTGGCTCGCAAATCATGGTAAGCTGGCGATGAACCGGAGATATATTGGACTTGTCCCAAGAAACTCCTTATTTAAATCGATGTTGCTCGGCGTCTTCATGCTCATTATTGCTTTGATTTTGGTGGGTCTACTTCGATCCTCATTGGCTTACTATGTGGCCTAGCGACTTGCACGATGTGACTCCAAAGGTGCATTTCTGTGGGTTTAATCGCATTTTGTACTGCCTGATTCTGGTGAAGAACTTGCGGAGGTTGGTGACGTGGTCGTCCCTTCCTTTTGACTTTACAATCATGTCGTCGACGTATACCTCAACCTCCTTATGCATCATGTCGTGGAGCAAGGTGGTAGCAGTGCGTTGGTAGGTAGCGCCGGCATTTATGAGCCCAAATGGCATGACTGTGTAGCAGTATGTTCCCCAGGGGGTTACGAAGGTGGTTTTTGGCATGTCGTCTGCTGCCATTTTGATTTGGTTGTATCCCGCGTATCCATCCATGAATAGCGATGGCGTGGTCCATTGTGTTGTCGATTAGGATGTCCATGTGGGGTAGTGGGAAATCATCTTTGGGCGAGCTTTGTTCGAGTCCGGAAGCTCGGCACATACTGCGTATCTTGCCGCTTTCTTCACTTAGGTACCATATTGGAGACCCGGTCGAGTATTCGATGACTTGGATGAACCCGACTTATGGCTGAGTCGCCGATCTCTTCTTTGACCATGAGAGACCATTACGGCTTGATGCGTCTGAGCTTCGCTGACCGGCCGCTACCTTGCTTGATCGGGATGCGATGTTCGCCTATCTCACGGTCGATGCCGCATGTCTCTGTATGACCATGCGAAGACGTCCTGAATTACGTGAGAAGCTTAGTATATGTGGCCCTTTCTTACGTGCTTAGGAAGCCCCGGTTGTAGTTCTTGAGGCTCTTGGTGTTCCTATGTTGATGGTCGTTGTGTCTTCAATAATGGGGTCCTGTTCGGGTTTTGAGACAATACTTGCAATGTATCTATATAATGCAATGTTATTTGGTTTAAATTTATCGCGATTATTAGGAAAAGTAGATTTTAAATGAGGCAAAGAGTAACAAAAAACTTTCATGTTATTAATGTTATCAAAAGCGGTTACATTTGAAGATAGCTCAGACGAGGGAGCTTTGGACAACCTTAATGACTCTAGTTCTTTACTGAGACTTACTACATTAGGAAAATGATCGAGTAACCTAGCCGATTTTTAGAAAATTGGCGTCATGATGACGCAGGACCCTAGACTCTAGGTGCAGGTGCTTGAATTGGGACTTCCCTGGGCATTGGTAGAATGGGTGGCATTTTCTTCAAGCTTCAGCTGATGGAGAGCGACTCGAAAGTCTGAGGCCTTTATGGTAATGACTTCGTTGTAACAGGGAACCTTCACTTTACAGTGCGAGTTGATGTGATGGCTCGTGGCGTGAATCCAGGTCCTTCCTAATAACATGTTATATCTGGGAGGGATATTCATGAGTGGAACTTCGGTTCGTGTTTCAATGAGCTTTGTCATGATGAGTAATGATATGATTCCTTCTATCTTTGCGGGATGTACCGTAAATGCGCTCTTATCTTTGTTGGAGCAAGGGGTAACATCACTTTCCTTTAGTCCTAGCTTGAGGGCAGTTGTTAGGGGCAGGATGTTGATTGCGGAGCCGTTGTCGATGGGGGTGACAGGTAGCACCATATTGCGCCACTCTACGGTTATGTAGAGTCTTTGGGTTGTGGGTCTTGAAAAGGCGGCAGATCTGCGTGGGAGAAAGTTATGGCACCTGGTAGCCAATCCCGAACAATGCGGTCAATGAGTTGTGCTGGGAGGATCTCCTTAGCACCTCGCCATGTTGTGTTATATGACGGACCGTTCGTTATGGGTGGGGTAATCATATTTTCGATCATGTCTTTGTTCTTGCTTTTGCTCGTGTGTTTAGGAGGAATCCGGCGGTATTTGTAGATCTAAAGGAGGCCGTCACGGGCGTTGGGGGTGTGGAGCTTTATTGTGGCCGTCAGTTTGTGCGAGGACGTTGATGAGGGATCTGGGTGGAAGTTTCTCTCTGTCCTCGTGCCTTGGTTTTGTCCTTGTCCTAGCTCGGCGAATGTGATCGATGTTGCTACTGGGTTGTTGTTGATCTTTGTCGAAAAAGGGCGTTGACCTCGTGATCGCTTGCGGGAGCCAGGAGGGTGATTGAGGATGGGATGAGCTCCTACGAAAATGGGGCGAGCAAGGGAGGTGTCATCTTGGCACGATGATTTAGGAGCTATGCTTGGCTTATCGATTGTTTCGTTGTCGATCATGTCTTGGATTACGTTCTTCAAGCGGAAACAGTTCTCCGTGTCATGTCCCTTTCCCCTGTGGAACTCGCAGTACGAGTCTTCGTGCCATGATAATGGCTTCTTATCCTCAGGTGGTACACTGGTGGGCTTGGGATGATGGAGAATGTTCTTCTTTACGAGCTTTTCTAATGCCTTTGAGTAGGACATAAAGAGGGGATCGAACCTTCGTCATTGCCAGCGAAATGGTCCGACCGATGATGACCTGGTGAGGCAGAGTGGTCGTGCTAGGAATACCGGGTCGTGGCCGCTAGTGCCTTGAGTTTATAGCGTTAAGCGGTTCGATCATTGTTGCGATGGGAGAAGCATTTGCCTGGCGGCCATGATCTCAAGTTTTGGCGGCTTGTATTTGTGAATTTCATCCTCCAGGATCGGATTCTTTTGATGTGTCGGCGGACTCTTGGCGAATAGTCTTGCGTTTTCTCGCTTCGATCTTTTGCATGGCGGCGGATGTTCGAACAAAGCGGTGAGATTGGCTACCTTGTGGTCGAGCAAATTTTACGTGCTCGGTGATCGTCATTAGCGGAGGAGTGGTGGAAAGCGCGGTTTCATCATTTGCGAGGTTGAAACGGAAATTCATCTTGTGCTCATGGCCGGTGTTCAGGGTTTTTCAATGAGCGGACCTGACAAAGTTTTCAAATCTTTAGTGATTCTAAAAGAGAAAGAAAAGACTCAAATGAAAAATCGCATTCACGACCAAAGGAAGACACAAAAGAGTAAAAAGCGGGTGACTTGACTTGACTCGTGTTTCTAGCTTTTAAAAGGACACGGGAAGCTTTTGAGATAGAGGCGCGTTAACACGTCCCTGTTCTCGAGGTAGGAAAAATTTGCATGATCATAATCAGATTAACCCAATTTAGCGATATGTTGCTAGGGGTTAATCATTGGATTATGATAAAAAAGGATCGGACCGAAGTAGCGATAGGCTAATCGACCTGAGGATGTTAAAATTGGGTAAAAGGCGATCAATTTTTCGCCCTTTACGTGTGACTCAGGGATTTAAATCAAAAATGACGATAAGTCACTTGATTCAAAGAGTAAATCAACGGGTCCGCATCTGAACGAGCCCGCGTTTTTTGTTTTTGAGAGAAAAAGATTAAATCGGGATGACTAAAGAGTCACTCGACTTAGAGCTAATTCTAATGTTCTAAAAGTTAATTTCGTTTAAAATCTCCGAAATGAATTGACATATTCGGGTTTTTGCTTTGTGAAAAAACCTTTAGCTATAAATGTATTATGACGATACGTCAGTCGCATAATTCATTTACGTTTTGAAAAAGACCTGGGATATAGTGGTTATCCTGGGTCGGTTTTAAATGTAGTGGCATTTTATTTATTAAACTCAAATGACTATAGGTCAAAGAGCCTAACGGCGTGTTTTTAAAAGTATGACCTTTTTTGAAAAAAGTTTGAAAAAGCAATTTCAAAGATGGACGTATTTTAAAAGTATAATGCCTAGGAAAAGTTTTCACATGCAGAAAGTTTTTGAAAGACTACTATAGTGAGGGTACTATAGCTTCACACTTGTACATATAAACACAGGTTTTTGGTTTATAGGGTAAGGTTCCCTCCGGTCATTCCCGTGACGTTTAGGTAGGGGCACCCGCAAGACTACACACGTCTTAGGTGTGAATTCAAGACGGGCCCTAGAGCGCTCGAGTTTGGTAGTTCACGATCGTTTGTGCGGATGCCGTACTTTGTAATCGTGGAGGGTGAGAGAGCAGTGTGTCAAAGTTACCACGCTTATAAAGCGAGCTACCGGGGCCGTTCCTCAAAGGGTGTGGTTTGAATCAGGAGGATTCGACTCAACGTATTTTTGCCCAAATATCGAAAGCGTAAATGTTTTCAAAGTTTCAAGCTTCACTTCTTTATGATTTTAAAATAAAAGAAAAACTAGTTTTTCAAAAATAATAAAAATCATGCTCGTCCCCAGCGGAGTCGCCAGCTGAAGGTACCGGGAATTTTCCTTGGGAAAACCTATCGACGCCTACTTGGCGCTGAGCCTCGCCGTCTTGGGGCGGCGAATGAATGCGCTTGAGGAAAAAGGGGGAGTCACGAAGTTTTGTAAAGGGGTGAAATGAAAAATGGGAGATCATTGCATGAATTCGCGATCAAAAGAGAAAAGTATTAAAGTCCTTTTTTAAATGTATTTGGGGAGGCGCCACCAAATATTAAAGGAATTTGGAACCTATTCAACGCGTCTTGAAATACAAGACACGAGTGTCTCAGATTTCAAGGTGCGTCGATACCTATCAACTGAGGTTCAAACCAGAGAAGGGGTTCGGAGTGAGGTTACTTTTCGAAAGTTTTGACAAAATGAGTTTTGAAAACAGTAATCAAAAAGCCTACATAAAAGTAGTCTCTACTAATTTGAAAACATTTGCTTAATTTCGATATTTGGGCTAAAAAGTCACGCTACGTACAAGTGCGAATAAGTATGACTCGATTAAAATGCATAAATAATGTAAATTGTCAAAATAATGACATACTGCTATAGGAAATGTACGTTAAATAATAATTTATTGACTAAATTATTACTATAGACGTTATTTTCCGACCTCGTATTAGAATTTGTACAGAAAAACCCTCAGTTTTGACATGCTAAAAGACTCTATGAAATGGTACAATTTAGTGTTGGATCCGTGATTCTAGTCGTTATTTAATGCATCAATGAGGACTTGCATAATTATAAAAGTGACGTCGGTTTGCTTTAGTGATAATGAGTCGTTTATTTATGCGATATTGGCGGGGTTTAGACGGATTATGAATCCGAATTGCTACTGGCAGTATTACGAATACGGCCGCTAGTGCCAATATCGGGTTTGGGGTTAATGTAACCCCATTGTCCGAGTCTCAAACGTCCAGCCCGTAGGTAAAATGTTTACCTTTCGAAAATGTAAAGACGGTATTTTTGAGTGGATTTTGTGAATAGTGTATAAGTGTTAAAAAACCGGTGATTGAAAAGAATGAAGTGGGTTGGTATTTATAGAGTTTTGGTGGTTTTTGTGGGATAACAAAATTAAATCGCCTGTATACAGGCGTTTAAGTTTGTTTGAGTTGGATATTTTTTAAAGAAAAATCAAAAAGGCGGCTGGTACAAAACAAAAAGAAAATCGCCTGTTGACAGGCGATTTTATTTTTAATCGCCTGTCAACTGGCGATTTTATTTTTGTTTTGGTGAAATTTGCTTATAAGCCGCCTTTTGGTTTTGGGTATGTGATTAGGTGATGATTGTGTTTTGTGGGTTGTTTACTTATGGGTTAAGTCTTTGGTTTTTGTCCGAATTTCGGTTTTCGTGTTTCGGTTTTTGTCGTGTTTTTCGGTTTTGGCTCGAAATTAAATAATATTGGGTTATATTATTTAATGGTATCGTGGAGTTTTGTTTTGTGAAAATGTGACACGGGACGCACTTTGGCCCGTTTTGAGTGTTGTGTTAATGTGCGTTTTTGGGTTGTTTTTGTAAGTTTGGTAGTTTGTAGCTAGTTGAAATTTGTTTTTGTGGCTTGGCTTAATAAGACGTTCCTATATTGTGCTCGTGTTACGCTCATGATGACTAAAATTGACATTCATTTTCATGATTATGCAAATCCAAATTAATACGCTAAAAATGACTAATACGTTTTAGACACTTTTGTACCGTTTCGACTCTTTTAAAAGCATGCATGAAAGTCCTTTTCATCATCGGGTTTGTTTTTGGGGGGTACGGATACGGGTATCTACACATTTACATTCTTATTTTTTCAATGTGGGACACAATAGAACAAGAGTATTCCAAGTTAAAGTTGCAGCTTAAAAACAATATTATAATTTAGTATGAGACGGATAAACTCATCGAAACACGAAGCCGTAAAATAATATAAAATCTAAAACCTTTAAACTTTTATTCCGTATTTTGCAACATATTTATTGTTTCACATAACTCTTATATGCGAAAATTTAGAAGCACACAAGTGGAAATTAAATCAAAATTGAGACGTTATAATTCTTTCATATATTATCCAAATGTGACCCGATTCGAATAATATCTGACTTGATCATATCCCGACTCGATTATCAACTCATCTGACATTAATCCGACTTGAACCCGAATTGAACCAAAATTATCTACAACCGACAGAGACTCGTAATCGAAACAAAATCAAATTGAACTGAATTGAAATCGAAAATACAAATAAACCAAATGAAATCGATCCGAAACAAACTGATCCGAAACCGATCGAAATGACCCGTTTGCCACCTCTAGTGTCGGTGTATGTGAGCCCCCAGTTTGACTGAGTTATAATATATAACGATAGTCAAACTATGTAAAAGGCTATGGGTTATATTAGGATAAGGGCGTTAGTGTGTTAGGGAGAAGGAGTTTTCGGATTACCCCCTCGAGTTTGACTAAGTTTTGTATGAAAACTGAGTCAAAATGTAAGGAAAGATGTGTTTGGGAGAAGGTGTTTTTGGGTTACCCCCTCGAGCTTGACTAAGTTTTGAATGAAAACTAAGTCAAAGTGAATAGTATGGTGTTTGGTCTTGAAATGTCTCCCGTAGTTTGGCTTAATTTGATTGAAATTAAGGCAAAATGGAGAAAAATGTAGTTGCTCTGTTGTGTGTTGCAGGTTGCCGAGGAGGTGCACAAGAAGCTTAACAGGTGGAGGATGGCGTGGGCGGGTTCAGCATGACTTTGACGAGTACCGTCGTCGTCGTCCCTAGGTGTTTTGGTGATCTTGTGTAATAAGGATTGTGTGAACCCATCATTGCATGGCTTGTTGGTTGGTTGTAGCTCGGCTTGAACTTGTAGTTGCTTTTTGTCGTCTTACCTTAGTCTTTGTGTTATGCTTCCGTGGACCTGCATAGTTAGTAGGCTTGGGTTTGAAAGTGAAATGATTCCCGATTGGGATGTTTGGATTAAGATGTTTTTGTTGAAAAATCATTTTTGTGAAAGATTCATTTTAGTTGTCGAAATGAGCTTTAAAAATGAACGCTTGAAATGTCGGTTGTAAGGCTTCGTGCCAGATGAAAGGGTGTTTTGACGTTGTGAGCTTAAACTACAGTTGTGAAGACCGTGGAGGGTCATTTGAGTTCAAAGGTTGAAAAGCCCCCAGTTGTCGAGGATGAGAATTCGGGGTAATCTTATGACAACACGGAGTAGGATGTAGTGCTAGATTCGGTTGTGCTTTGCATAAGCTGCCTACGTATCCACGAATGTGGAATCAAACCGGCGTAGTTCGATAGAGCTTTCGCTCAAAATGTGTTAAACCGAGTGAGTTAAATTCGAAGAATGCTTTTTCTCAAAGTATGTTAACTCGAATGGTGAGTTAAATTTTTGGGGAAAGCTTGGACTTCGAAGATTCGAGGTGCATTTCAAGGACTTGAGATGCATTTTCGAAAGGCACATTTTGCTTCTGCGAAAGCATGTGTTTGGAAAAGTGAAGTTTTGAGTGTTGAGTTAATTTTGAAAGGTGATTAGCTATTTTGAGGACGCATGTTTGAAAAAGCGTGTTTGAAATTAGTGTATCGGCTCGTGGGAGCGTTTTCAGAACTGAAAAGTTTGGAAAGGAGCGGTTTAAATGTCGCTAAATTGTTTGATTGGATGAGGATTGACTCGATATCCGAGCCAATGGGATGCTTAAAATGCCGAAAAGTTTGAAAAACATAAACGAATCGTATGCGTGACTCGAGACTCAACATTGATAGGGATGTAAGTGACTGTGACACGTGCATCGGTAAAGCTCCCAGCTTGGTGACTCATGGTTGCTTCAGTGGCATGCTGTTATTCCTGCAAAATGAACAAGGTTAGACGAAAAAGCAGAGTACTACTCCTAGGTCTAGCACAACTTTGTCTCGACGTAGTCGTTTTAACGCCTCGATAAAGAAACAGTTTGCCATGGTTTTTTGTGGATTTTTGTGGATTTTTGTGAGGATGTCTTTGACTTTGGAAGCTTTAGACATAGGGATGTTTTGTGTAAAAGGGTTGGTTGAGCTCAAGTGAGCGGCCTACTTATCCGTGGGTACGGAATCAAACCTAGCGTAGTTCGAAAAGGATGTGTTTGTTTTGGTAAGGAGGTGTTTATGTGGGAAGGTGCGTGTTTAAGGACCCGCTGGTCCAAAAGGGGTGTTTATGTGTTTAACCTTGATAATTGCATCCTAAGGGTGGGTTCTCCTCAGTCGATCTAGGCTGCTTGTTGCTTCTGTCGAGTCTTCAACTTGTTGCTTCTGTCGAGTCTTCTGTCGAGTCTTCAATTTGGACTTACAAAGACTTGTTGCTTCTGGCGTCGGTACTTCTTGCTTTTGGGGCTTCGGCCCCTTGCTTATTGATTTCTAAGCTTTTGACTTCTTAAGCTCTTCCTCCTAGGCTTTTGACTTCTTAAGCCTTTGCTTCTAGGCTTTTGACTTCTTGAGCTTTTGACTTCTTAAGCCTTTGCTTCTAGGCTTTGGACTTCCTAAGCTTTTGACTTCTTAAGTCTTCGGAGTTTTGAGATTTTGCTTTTTGGTGACATTGTTTCTTGATCTTTGTTCCTTGTATTTCCGTTTGGTTTGAGAATATCTTGTGCCCTATGTGGCTTAGGCTTGAGCTCGGACCTTGCTAAACTCTGTGGCTCGGTGGTCACTCGTGATCGTTTGTCTATCACGCCGGACTCCTTTAACAAGTTCGTTTGCTTATTAGGCACGCGATCGAGTATGGGGAGGGCGATCCAGGAATACTCGTACTTTTGGTCGCGATCAAATTCATGACCACTGTGGAGCTCCAAATTAATGGATCCTCCTCCGAAAGCAGCGGAGTAGTAGATCACGAGTAGACTAGTGAACCTTAGGTGTTTAGTCGTCGGAACCTTCTTTGTCTTTGTGTCTTGACTTAGTTGTTGACTTGGACCTTCGTACCCGGCCTAGACCTCCTTCGGATAGCTACTCCTAGGATGCAATGTATGTCGGTGGAAAATTTTTGTGAATAAAAAGGTAAAAGGAAACTGGGTTGTAGGCAAGCTTATTCCCTTATCGATTTGTTAAAATGTCGTACGTCGAAGACTCGATTATCCTAGACTGACAGAGATTGACTCGATGCTTAAAAACTCGACCCGTATTTAAAAGACTCGAAATGCTTGAGGAGATCCGCCAGATCGTCGATGGTGCTTGAGTGGATGCCTTGTCGGTTGCTTCGTGATGCACGTGTCGTAGGTACACGTCGATGCCCATGGTGTCGAGACTCGATTAACGCATACTTTGATTCGTCTTGTCTTTGAAACGATTTTGTTTTGATGAAAGTGAAAAGGGCGTTTCGAGTTGCAATGTGTTGTCACATTTCGACTCTATGCAAGAGATGATTCAAGGTAGTGATGAGCTACTTGAACCGAGGGTGCTTCGAAAATGCGATGGAAACGGTAGTGCCCGTTTTCATGCATTTACTTAAGGAAGAGTTAGACCGAAGCGGCTAGAGCCACTTGGTCCGACATCAACAGTCCTCGGGATTGAGTTTGCACATTCTCGGGTTTTGTGATTTGGCGAAAAGTGGAATGCCTGATCCTAGAAGATTTTGGGCTAGTGAAAACCTTCGAAAAATGCTTATATTGAAAGAAAAAGCCTTGAGCCATTCGATTTGTTTTTTTGTGAAATTCCTCGAGAATGGGCTGACATTCTCGGGTTTGAAAAGAGTTTTGTGATAAAAGGGGTTGTGATGACCGCGAGTCATGCATCCGATTTTGAGCTAGAAATGTTTTAAAACGTTTCATGCTCGGCGATGTTTGGTGCTAGAAGGCTAGAAGTTTATGTTAACGGTGTGTTGCTAAGATCCTATTGGTGGATGCTCGAAATGGCGTTTAAGCTATTTGAGTCGAAGGTGTCAAGATGCGATGAGGACGAGCTTGCTCGTCCACATGGATTTTGTCAAAGGAGAAATGGATCGAGGTGGTTTGAGCCATTCGATCCGATGCTGGAACCCACAAGATTGGGCTTGGCCATCCTTGGGTATATAGCGTGGGATGCTACTTACTGGGCTGGTTCGACAATGAGTCGTTTGAAAAGATTTTGTTTAGAAGGGTTCGAAAAGGCCAAGGGTCGTAAGTTCGCTTTGAAAGACTCACCAAGAACGTGTCCTAATTCTTGGGTTATGCTTTGTGAAAAAGCATGCGATAAATGGGTTAGGATAACCGTGGGTTATTTAATCCATTTGTGTTTTCAAAGGCTTAGGGAAAGTGAGATTTGTGTTGGGTTGCTCACGATGTTTGCAATGTATTTAATTAACGATTGTTCATTCGTTAGTTCATTTTTTTATTGCACGGAATTTTGTGTTGTGTTGTTTGATTGATTTGTTTAATTTTCGTTTGTTGTTCATTGTTTATTTGTTTGTTTTTAGCTTGAGACTAGAAGTAAGCAAACTTATTCGTATTATTCATTAAAGAAGAATTGTTTGACAAATCAGGAGAAGAGCTGGAGCTAGCCTCCGAAAATCTAAGCTAAAACTAGAAGGTGGGTCGACAGATGACCCGACACCTAAAGGATTAGATCCTAAAAGGATTTCTTCTTCTTCGCGTTTGCCAACGTCTCCGTTCCCGCCATCTTCCTTTTAAGTCGTGATGGTTTGCATTTTATGGGTGCATCACCGCTTGTTAGTTTATTCTCCACGCCTGCGTTAGGGGTTGGATTGTTTTCGGGCATGACAAAGTCTGAGTGATCTATGGGAGGAAGTGATCTTGTGAAGATCGTGTGGTTGTATGGAGGGTAATCTTTGTTGGATGGTTTGGGTTGTATGGTAAAAGAGTTAATCTTTTCGTCACCCTAGATCGTGGCTTGGTTGGACATAGGCCATTCGTCCCCCTTGTCGTTGAACGAAGCGCCAATGATTTGATTGTCGCTTGGTTTGATATTGTTGGAGCAGTTCATAATGGGAGGTGATCCCACGAAGATTGTGTGGTCGGTGAAAGGGTTGTCGTCGTTGGGCGGCTTGGACGGTTGAGACGGTTTGTCGAGCTTTCCTTGGTCGATGAGATCTTGGATGGCGTGCTTCAGTTTGAAGCAGTCTTCAGTGTCGTGGCCTTTGCCTGCATGGTATGCCTGATAAGCATTTGGGTTCCAAAGTTTTGGCTTTTTGTCTTCGGGCGGCTCCCTAGTAGGCCCGATTGGTTGTAGGTAGTTGTTTTCAACCAACCTATGGAATGCCCTAGTGTAAGGCATGAAGCTCCTGTAGCTTTTGGTTGCAGATGCGTCAAGGCTGTCCACAGTGTAGTTTTCCTTACTCTTGGTCGCGCGAGGAGATTTTGGTGAGTTATCTTGGTAGGTATGGCCGGTGTATCTGGCCATCGTGCCGGTCTTAAGATCGTCTTCAATCTGAGCGCCGACCCGGATGAGTTGTTCGAAGTCTTGTATGTTGCTGTACCGCATGTATAATTGATACACGGGTCGCAGGTTGTTTATGAACTTAGGCACAAGTTCGTCCTCATGCGGGCGATTTGGAATTCGTGCGCTTAGCTTTTTCCATCGAGAGAGATACTCGGTGAAGCCTTCATTGTCCTGTTGCTTAAGGGCCTCGAGAGTGTGGATGGAGACGTGCGTGTCGGTCTTCTCCTTGATATGTTGCTCCAAACGCCTTATCTCGGTCTTGTGGTGATTTAGCAGGCGTTCGAGGTCGTCAGTCAGCTTGGTGATTTGTTCACGGAGTGCGTTAACATCATCATTGCCGGCCATTTTGCGGGTGTAGGTTCGTTTCTTGTAGGGGATGACTATGTGATTCTTAGTACGGCGAGTATCCAGCTGAGGCCTATATTTCACTTCGTATATTAGTTACACGACTCGACCCACTAGACTCACGATCACTCTAAGCATTCATTTTTAGCTTATTTCTTTGTTTAGAAAGACCTTTTATGTTTTGAAAAAGGAGGTTCTCGAAAAGGTTTTAGATAAAGGAAGTTTTTGAGGCGAGGACGTGTGCGCACGTCTCGTCTCGATGATGTTAGCTTTGTCGAGCCCATTTAACGGTTCATCGTTAAGGGCTCGAGCCTAAGTGGCTGAAAGGGGTTTGACTTGAGAGCGGTTAGCTAGTTGAGTCGTGGATGTTGAGAATGGATTAGGTTGTGTGGCGTGTATCTAGTTAGTCCTACTAGGTTCAATGTTCATTTTAGGCGTTCATTTTAGCTCACGTCGTTGTTTTGAAAGACCTTTTAAGCTTGAAAAAGGAGATTTTCGAAAAGGTTTTTGCTAGGGAAAGCTTTTGAGGCGAGGATGTGTGCGCACATCTCGTCTCGACGTTAAAAATTTTGCTTTGCACCCGTCGAACTAGTATTGGTGATTTGCCGAGGTGAGCTCGAGTTCGGATGTGTAAAAGAGAGTGGATTCGACTCGAGAGTGGTTAACAAGTCGAGTCCAGGATGTTAAAAGTGGAGTCTAGGCCGTGTGACCTAGAGGATTGAAATCCACGAGCTCGGGATTTAGTCCTTGCTCGGGTTTTTGCTTGTTAGTGAAAAAGGAGATTTTTGAGAAAGCTTGTTTCAAAAATTCGCGATAGTTTTGTTTGAAAAGTGTTAGCTTTGTTAGATGTTAGGTTCATTTATCTTTGAAAAGTTTAAGCGAGTTTTCGAAGATATGAATGCAAATGCTCGTTTTGAAAAAGACCATGGAGTGCATAGCCTGGAACTTGTGCGTATGACTCAAAAAGGGTGAAAATGAGTCAGTCGGGTACACCTCCAACTACCTCGAGTACGCTTTGGCAGATACTTAACCCCTTTATTTCCTTACGCCGGGGCGATAGGTTTTCTAAAGGGAACCTTTGGCGATCGAGATAGCCGTTCTGGCCAGTGGAGGGGCGAGAGGAAAGTTAGTCCGGCATGTGCTTTATCGAGTGGACAAGCCTGCATGTGGGAACCACCTCTCGAGGGTGCAATGGGTGCCTAGATTCCAAAAGGAATGGACTCTAAACGAATGTGCATAGCTCAAATATGTATACATGGATTGTTCAAGGCTTTCAAGTTTCACCTCTTTATTTTTAAAAAGAAAAAGCTAGTTTTAAGTTTTAAAAATAAATTCTCCCCAGCGGAGTCGCCAAACTGTGGAACCCGGGAATCGAGACGAGGGACCCAACTCGGCGTCTTGCTTAAGGGCGGATTAAGTTAAAAAGATTAAGTTAGAAAAACCTTTTAGAACTGTTTGGAGTCGCCACCTAATTATCGCGGAAATTAGGAACCTGCTACCATGTTCTAAGCTAAAAACATGTCTTAGATTTTGGAGCACGCCGACACCCCTAGATCTAAGGTTGTGAAACCAGATTGGATTCGGGGTGAGGGTACTCTAGAAAAAGAGTTAATTCAATTAATGATTTATGAAAACCTTTTAGAAAAGCCTATGTAAAAATAGCCTCTACTGACCTAGAACAATCCAAGTAAGATGATAATTGAGCTAATGTTATCGCTACGTACAAGTGCGAAAAAGTTTGTAAAAGAGTGCAGATGCAGATGCAAAAAGATTGATTAAAACCCTCAGTTTAGCATGTTTAACTTATTAACGAAAACGGTTCAGTTAAAGGTCGAATTCATTGTTTAAGTTGATTTTAATGCAAAATAAGAAGGAGCAAGATGCATTCAAATAAAATAAAGTTCAATTGTCCATTGGTTTATTTTATAAGGGTCGGTTGCTTATGCGACTTTGGCGTGTCATCGGATATGGAGTGTACCCGAAGTAAATAGAACACTTGGAGTGCAAGCGCGCTGGGTGCCAAAGCCGGGGGGGCGCTAAAGTGTAGTCCCCTTTGTTAGTCCATAGAAAATAAGAAAAAGCTTTGATCCAAGTGGATCGGTACCTACCTTGTCCTAACGCTTCAGATCTGGGCAGAGCTTCGCTTCTTGAACTTAAAAGGAGGATGAATTCAACACGGGATGGTGTGTTGAACTCAAGGATTTGAGTGCTTGAGGCTTTGAGAGAGTTTTGTAGTGTGTTTGCTGTGAAAACTGGTTGTGAATTGTGTGGATGCTAAAACCTAGGAAGAGAGGTTGTGAGAAGAGAGGGTTCTCTTGTGTGGAAAAGTTGTGTGAATAGGTCGTGCATAGGGGGGTATATATAAGAGAATAGCCGAGAGAAATTAGGAAAGACAGGCGAAAAAGCCACACCAGGGAGCCGCATAGGCTTATGCGGTTTGGGGGGCAAACCGCATAGGCTTATGCGGTTTGTACCCTGAGCCGCATAAGCTGTTTCGGCTTGCTGGTGTGGTTTTAATTCCGTGATTTCGTATTTCCTTAATCCGGCTTGCGAAATCTTGGGGATATTCGACAATATCTCCTTGCTTATTGTGCTCCAAGTAGACCTAGTATGACCTACTAGAGGGTTGAGGGCTTTGGAGCGAGGGCCAAAGGCTGGGTTTGGGCTCGGTTCTGGGCCCGAGCCCCAAAAATGTGAAAAAGGTGTATTTTGTGGTGTTTTGTGAAATAAGGTAAGGCATGAGGCTGTATTTTGCGTGAGAGGAGGCTAAAGCAGGGATTTAGCCACCGGGCCTAAATTTTAGGAATTTAGGAATGCTGAATTAGACCTTGTTAATGTAAAAGGGCTAATTGTAGTGCAAATGCGAAGCTCATGCCAAACGAAGCGAGACAAGGACCTAGCTAGACTCCAAATGGACAAAATGAACGTTCATTTAAATGCGATGTGAAGTGACCTGAATCATTTTAACATTTCAAACGACTCAAAATGAATTCGACATTAGTTAGAACCGTTTAAGTCAACGTTAAAGCATGCGTAATAAAAGTCCGTGTTACATCACAGGGTTTTGTTTGGGAGGGTACGGATATGGGTATCCACACTATGCTTTCGGCTAAGATGGATGCTATGACCGCGATGATGATGAGTCACATGCAAGCGGGTTCCTCAAACGCTAGTGGTCAAACGGTAGCGGCTATGCATACTTCCAATGATCCAACTTGCGGGTCATGTGGCGTTTCCGGTCACTCTTCAAACGAATGCCGAGGTATGTATGCACCCGTCTATGCTTATCAATCTCAAACACATTCACAAAACAATCCCTACTCCAATTTCTATAATGAGGGCTACAAGAATCATCCAAACTTGAGCTACAAAAGCAACAATGTCTTGAATCCTCAACCACAACAACCACAACACAATACTTCACAAAATTTCAGCTCATACAATCCTCCACGACCCTACATCCCCCGGGCTTTAATCGCCCCAATTTTCAACAACCAAATGCTCCACCACTCGTTGTTCCCGCTCCGGTCCCCGACCCGATGAGCGAAATGAGGGCCATGATGATGCAAATGGCCAAAACTCAAGAGACTATGATGTCTCACATACAAAAGAGCGATCAAGCAAAGGATGCGGCCATCAAAATGCTCGAGACTCAAATGGCTCAACTTGCTTCCTCTAGCTCTCAACGGAAGCCCGGTGCTCTACCATCGCAAGGCACTCAACCGCCACAACACGAGTCGATCAATGCCATCTCTTTGAGGAGCGGAACGAGCTATGATGGTCCACCAATGCCTACGGTGGTAAGTGAGGTAGACCCTCCCCTTTCTCCTAATGATATGCATGCTTCTAGTGATGGTTTTGCAGGAGCAGGTACGGAGAGCAATGGAGCACGCACGAGTGGAGCACACAATCAAGGTGGGGCCGTGACCCCTCAGGTGGAGCAGGCCGTGGATGGTGGTCCTCAAGGAGGAGGAGTGACCGTAGGTGAGCAGCCCAAGAAAGCCAAGGAAACGCAGCAAACGCAGAGCAAGCCTGTCGAGCCGCCCATTCAAATCAAGTTACCATTCCCGAGCCGAGTGGTAAAGTCAAAGCTCGATAGTCAATTTGGTAAGTTCATGGAGGTAGTGAAGGACTTGAAGGTAACTGTACCCTTTACTGAACTTGTCACTCAAGTCCCTGCATACGCTAAATTTTTGAAAGACATCCTTACTCGTAAGAGATCGTTTAGCGAGGTCGAGACTGTCGCTTTTACTGCTGAATGCAGCGCGCTTTTACAAAACCAGTCTCCTCCTAAGCTAAAGGATCTAGGTAGTTTCTCCATACCTTGCACGATTGGTACTGTTTCGATTCCTAACGTTTTATGTGATTTAGGTGCAAGTGTAAGCGTTCTGCCTTACTCCGTATGTGAGAAACTCAACATGGGACCCTTGAAAGTCACGAACATCACTCTCCAGATGGCGGATCGTTCTGTCAAACGCCCTCTAGGCGTTTTGGAGGACGTTCCTGTCAAAGTGGGTAAGTTTTTCATCCCCGTTGACTTTATCGTTCTTGACATGATCGAGGACTCCCAAATTCCTATCATATTGGGTCGGCCTTTCTTGCACACTGCTGGTGCAATCATTGACGTCAAGAACGGCAAATTGACTTTGGATGTTGGAGGTGATTCAATAACTTTTAACCTTTCTAACGCTTTGAAGCGTCCAATGTTAGAGGAGCATGTCTTTGCGGTTGATGTCCTTGATGATTGTGTAGACGAGTACTTACCGCAAGTCCTCGAGAGGGACCCTCTTGAGGTCGTGCTTTGTTGTGATGTGATCGCAGGAACTCTAGGGAGGATGGACGAGGGTAGAGCTGCAATCAAAGACAACGTGCATGCTGTTGCGCGTATTGTTGGCCGAAATGATGATGATGGCCGTGCTGCTGGAGATGTGGATGATGGAGACGGATATGATGATGAAGAAGTTGATGGAACCAGGTTCGTCTACGACGAGACCCATGGATGGTGGTACTTCTAAGTACCCTCTGCTGAGCCCCCCCGTTTTAAGCCGGTTTGGGGGGACGTTTTGCTTTGTATATAAATTGTATGTACTTTATTTTCTTTTGAGACTTTTTATCGTTTTTCTCCCTTATTTTCAGGTCCCTGGTTGATGTGCTTTAGGACACATTGGGGACAATGTGTTGTTTGGTTTGGGGGGAGAAACGCTTTGCTTTCCGCTTTGCTTTATTTTTGCGTTTTCTTTTTCGTTTTTCGCTTTTCAAAAAAATCATAAAATCCAAAAATATCTGAAAATTTCAGAAAAATAAAAAAAAAAAAATCAGAAAAATTCTCACAAAATACCAAAAATACGTATCCCGATCGTTGTTTGCGAGCTTGTTTTTACCTTATTCCTTCCCGACATCCCTTCCCTTGTTTGCTTTGAGCTTTGGCATGTTTTATATTGATGGTTTAGCGCTACGGGGATGTTTTGACGCGTTGCAGATGATGGCATGTGCTTTACTTTGTTGGCTTTATCATTCACGGACTTTAGCTACTTATATTGTGAGGTTTCTAGCCTCCAGAGGCCGGTTCATCTATTCCGGTCCCCGTGCTTATATTGTGAGTAGTTCTCCTCGTGGGGTACGTAATATTAACGCGCATAAGTGTGGCCCCTATCCCGTGTTTCCCACGATTTTGTCACTTGTTTTGCATATGAGGCTTTAGTTGACTGCTTTTTATTCACCTTGTTCTTATAATGTCTTTTATCCTCTCGTACATGATCCTTTATCCCTTTACCACTTGAGTTTGCTAGCTACATGCCAAATAGCCTACCCTAGCCTAGCTAGTTACCGCTTTTTCTTACTCTTGTGCTTGTCCGTTGGGTGGTCATTGTTTTGCTACGGCTTGCTGACGTCGTTGGCTTGAGAGTGTTGGTGAATTTGAGTCGGGATTGCTGTTTCCCCGACCTTTTATGAGGTATTTTCCGCAACTTGTGAGTGTGCACTTTTGCTCAAGAAAAAAGAAACAAAAATCTGAAAACAATAAACACAACACAAAAAAATCAAGAAAAGGAAGTGTGTGCACAAAAAAAAAAAAAAAAAAGCAAGTTGTTGTTGTTGTTGATGAGTGAGCACTTGAAATTTGTTGTCATGTTGCGTTGATGTGTAAAGGAGACCGATATGCTGCTTTCGGTCCGTTTTTCATGAGAGTTGGGTTCCGTTTTGGTTGGATGAGCACTTGAGTAGTACGAGTGGTTTCTAGTGGCTTAGCTCTACGAATCCATAATCATTTGTTCCACCTTATCACCCTTATCCTCTCTTTGGCCTTTACACCCTCATTTCCTATGTAAGCCCTCATGTTTGGTTCGTTTTTGTGACATTATTGTGTACGGGAATACGAGATTTGGTCCACATTAGATTGCGGGCGTGCTTCCACTAGTCGAGTAGGTGAGTGTCATCACATATATCACCTTGTTCATCATTTGTGTTAGAGTGGAAACCGCGAGAGGTCCGTGATTTGATTGCTAGAGAGCCTACGTTTAAGCCATGCTATTTATTCTGCGCCGTCTTGTAATTCTCATCCGTTAGCTTGCTATTTCCATACGTCCCATGTTGATTCGGGATTGATTGCCATTTGCTCATGCTACTTGCGGTAAGGTGATTGTTTGGGGAAGTCTTCTTTTGCTCGCTCTGTCCTCTTTTTTCAGTCATGCTTTGTTGCTTGAGGACAAGCAACGGTTCGGTTTGGGGGAGTTTGATGTGTCATATATTTACGTATATATAGCCCCTTGTTCACGAGCTTTACTTTGCGTTTCCCGTGCTTTTACATGCGTTTCGCTTCCTATTTCTCTCCGTTTTGGCTCTGCTGTGTTTTTGTGTCCATTTTGCAGGTATAAGCAGCTATTTGGAGGTTAGGATGCTATTCGAGAGGTTTCGTAAAGTTTCGTGAAGTTTCGAGTTGGTTTCGTTGCGTTTCGCTTGCGCACGAGCCTCGTTTTGATGTTTGAAGGTGTCCCGGGACCTCGGGACTGATTTTGGAGCTCATTTACTCAATTTGGAACTCGTGCCTATGCCTTGGGACGACCTAGGCCTTGTCCCTACGCCTTGGGACGACAAGAAAGCAAAATAAGACTAAGTATAAAAGGTGCCAAAAGAGGCTTGCAAACTGAAACACACGGGATGAGTGTCCCGTTGCCTTGGGACCTGATTTCTCCTTGTCCCGTCCGGGATGACCTGTCCCGTAGCCCTGGGACGGGTCTCGACTCCTCGTGTGCTTTAAATACTTCGTCAATTTGAAGGAGCAAAACATCTTATTTTCGTCTAATTTTTTCTGAACATTTCCTAGACTCTTTAAACTAGTTTCTATCAAAAACTTAGGGTTTGAATCATTTTTCTTCTTGTACTTTGAATTCTCGACTCGGAAACGTTGTTTGATCAATCTATTTTGGTATTGTTGTCTTATTTCTTCTCTTTCTCTTTACAATTTCTGATTGGTTTTTGTTTTGCACTTCTCTTATTTGATTGTGATTTCAATATTTATCGTTGTTGATCATGTTTCTTTCTTTCTCCCTTGCTTTTGTTTCCGTTTTTGCTATGTGTGAGTAGTCCTTTATCTAGGGGTGAAGGGTGATCATGGGTGAGTAGTCTAGGATGTTTTTGGTGATGATTTGATTAGGGTCTTGCTTGTGTTTTGGTTGTCTTGTGTTTGATTGTGTTTGTTGATCCCTTGGTCAAGGTTTAGCAAGCGTTTTCCACCCTTAAACTTAAGATCGAAAGCCTAGTTTAAGGTAGGGTACGAGACCAACCATTAGGACCCTCACTTGTAAGTAGCGAGAGCCCGCATTTGAGACCTAGAGGACGCTTAGAACCGAGAGGTCGAGCCTATTCCTTAGCACATGCTATTCCCGACTCATTTCTATCACCATCCTTTGTCCTAGCTTCACCCTTACTATCCCCGATTCCCTAGACCTTTCTCCCTTTGTTTAACCCCTTACCTTACGCTCTAGCTTTTAGTAAACCAACCTACACTCGAACCGAGTTTAGAATCATTCAAAATAGCCAACATTGCAACCTTCTCCCTGTGGATACGATACCCGACTTACCCTTGCTACCCGTTAGAGTTTGTTCGGATTACTTTTGATTAGGTGACGCGACTAAGCCTATCACCTATACATCCTCAAAAGTAACACAAGGATACTTTGTTAGTTCACGATAAAGTTCAGAATTTCTAACCAAACCCTGCCTATAAGCCTAGATAGCGGTAACAATATAACAGTTAGGAATGAAGATCTTCTCCTTGTTGAATCTCTGGAGATAATCACGTAGGGATTCATCTTGCTTCTGTACAATTCTATATAGATCACTGGTTTTCTTCTCTAGCTTCCTGCTACAAGAAACTGAGCAACAAACATATTCACAAGACTAGCAAACGATTTAATTGTACCATTCGGTACATTCACAGACCATTGCAGAGCTGGTCCTGCCAGAGTAGAAACAAAGCCTTTGCACATGCAGGCTTCCCTGTACTCCTTTGGAACTAGAACAGTGTACATCCTTTGCTTTTACTGGGCTACATGGTCCTGTGGATCCTCTGTACCATCATACAGCTTCATGCCTAGTACACTGAATTTCTTAGGAATTTACTGCATAGTTATTGCTTCACTGAAAGGTGAATCCGCATAGCTATCTTGGGCAGCCTCTTCGATTGGTGCTGGAACCTTTGGAATTTTTGCAACCTTGTCGTGCAACTTCTGCATCATCATGAGGGTGAAGTTGAACTTCTTTTTGCCCTTCCTTTTGTCAGCATTCTCGGACGGATCCTCTTCTGGTTCAGCTCCCAAGAGTTGATCTTCTAAGTCCTCATCTTCGTCAAAGTTGGAAAAGTCTATCTTCCTTATAATAGAACTTAGGGATGCCCCGGGTTTGATATTTGAGACACTCCTTTTAGTTGAGTCCAACTTGGTCTTTATAGCAAACTCTGTCTCCTTCAATTTCGCGTTTTTTTCAGAGATTTGCTGAATTTTGGCTTGTGCATCTTGCAATTCGTTAGACAACTGCTCTAGACTTCTATCCGCCATTTCAGTATATCAAAGATGATTCTTGTGGATTTTTTGTAAGAAAAAGACCGCAAATTAATAAACTAGATGCCCCACGGTGGGCGCCAATTTATTTTGATAAAATTTCTACAAGTATGAAAAAGGGTGAATGTGGATCAACTAGTACTATTTGCGGAACAGAACAAAACTGAGTTATATGGGACAGAACTAAGGACACCAGGATTGATGACGCAGAAACCCCGAAAAGTGGATGGGAAAAACCGCGGGCTACCAAGCCAGGAGTAAATTTATTATTAATTCTGGAGAAAGATTACAGATCGAGTACAAGATTGTGGTGATGATCACTTCTGTAGCAATGCATACAGAACTGAGTATCGATATCGTAGTATGAATTTCTAGTGCTTAAGTACTCTAATGCTCGTAAAAAGGTGTGTCAAAATGTACAAATGAGCTCCTATAAAATGAGCTCCTATATATATATATATATATATATATATATATATATATATATATATATATATATATATATATATATATATATATAGGGGCAGGATCCCATGAGACCCCCCAACTCAATGAGACCCATGAGACCCTTCTAATAGCCGTCAGATTAAACATCAATCTACGGTGTGGAAAAAATATTAAATACCACACAAAATCACGTGCTCAACCTTTTATCTCCTTTTTCAATTCAACTCTTCTTTTTCAATTCTACTGGAAAACAAACCACATGCGCACACAGAAATTACATGCACCTTCTCTCTCATCTTTTTTATTTTTCCCAATTATTCTCTTAAAAAAAAACAAGAGAAAAATCTAACAATTGAAATTGAAATTCATAACTCCATTACATATTCAAGGAGATATTCTTAGAAAATTGTGAATTAAGCATAATTTCTGTAAAGGTAAGAAGTTTATTTATTATTTTTGCAATTTAGGGTTTCCATTACAATTGTAAAAGTTTCGATTTTTATGCACGAATTACAAAATTAATTCTTACAATTTTGTCCCAAAACTATATAACACTTGTGAATGAAGAAATTAAATTACATCAACTATGGATGAAGAAATTGTACCAATTGTGAATGATGAAATTATCAATTGTCTTGTTAACCCTAATTAATCCACATCTAAACAATCAGGTGTAAATTATAATGAATTATGTTGTAATTGTTGTGTAGCTATAGTTTATGTGGTTTAATTTTGGTTTTCAAGTGTCTCAAGTTTCATGACAATATAGGGATTGCCTAGAAAAGCTCTAATTGTACAAGTAACAATTAAAAGATGATTTTAAAAATTATACTTACAAAAAATATAATTTATAACACACTAGATACACTATCAGTATGTGTTAGATACACTATCAGTATGTGTTAGATACATTGTTGTAGTGTTTCAATACATTGTATGTTATAATTATCGTTGAAAGTTACAATTTTTTTTTTTTTTTTTTTTTTTTTATTTTAGGTCATGATGAAAAGGTTGAAGGAAGAGATGAAGACCATTTTAAAGGAAATAGAAATACTATTTTAGTTTGCTTATTTTTTTCATGTATTAAAAAAATTTTCATTAAGCAATAGATACATTGTCCTTGAGTATGAGATACATTTCCATTGGCAAATAGATACAGTGTTTTTAATCGTTGGTTAAAGTTTGAGAAATAGATTGAATGTTTTTAAGTATTGGATACATTTTATTTGAGAAATGGATACATTGTTGTTAAGCCTTGGATACATTTCCATTAAAAAATAGATACACTATTTTAAAGCATTGAATATAGTTTCTTTGAGACATAGTTATATTTTTAAGGCTAGAATACACTTTAGTTGAGAAATATA
Source organism: Dianthus caryophyllus (assembly GCA_023091065.1). Taxonomy (NCBI): domain Eukaryota; kingdom Viridiplantae; phylum Streptophyta; class Magnoliopsida; order Caryophyllales; family Caryophyllaceae; genus Dianthus; species Dianthus caryophyllus. Next base: position 14,159,856 of record CM041519.1, on the reverse strand, counting down.
TATATTATTTTAGATCGTTAGACACTTTTTATTTGAGTAATAAGATACACTTTTTCAAAGAATAAGATGTTTTTTTCTTATATAAATAAATTTTTTTTTGAACAATAGATACATTTTCTTTGACAAATAGATACGATGATTTAAAATACCGGATACACTTTTTTAGTAATTAAAGCAAAAAATCGCACGTTTATTTTTATGCTCGCTTTTGTAGAGGTATGTGTACTTACGGGGGAAAAAAGGTAATATAAAAGGCCGCGTAAACCATTTATGGTGATAATTAGTTTCACACCAAACAAAGAAATGAAAATTCAACCAACACCTATAAAACATATACCCACTATAGACCTTAACCAGCCTATGTTGTTACATTGAGAAATTATACTTTCAATCTCCTTAACTTTCAAAACCTACAACAAAATGCAATTAGCTAAACATGTACGGAGTATAATATAATTTTATTTGCTGTTTTTATTTTCTTCAGATTATGATAAAAAGATTGAATATAGTATTGAAGATAATAGAAATATGATTTTTGTTTGCTTATTTTTTTATTTTTTTTTCAGGTATTCAAAATATAAATGTTAAACAATAAATAATCTATTTTTAGTATGTGATACATTTCCATTGAGAAATAAAAACACCGTTTTTAATCATTTTTTTAGTTCGAGAAATAGATTGAATGTTTATAAGCATTAGATACATTTTATTTCTAATACAGATACATCATTGTTAAACCTTGGATACATTTTTATTGAGATACGGATACACTATTTTAAAGTATTTGATACAGTGTCTTTGAGAAATAAACATATTTTTTAAGAGCATGATACATTTTCACTAAGAAATAGATACATTATTTTAGAGTGTTGGATACACTTTTTTGGGTAATGGAAACATTATTGTAATACACTGGATACATTTTTTTTTTTAACAACAAATACATTTTCTATAAATAACAGATACACTTACATTGGGATATAGATACACTATTTTAAACCCTTGGATAGAGTTTTTGAGTAAGAGAAATAAATTTCTTGTTCACTTCTGCAAGGGCATGTGTGCTAGTATGAAGAAAATGTTACATAAAAGGCAACGTAAACCGTTTAAAGTGAAAGTCATTTGCAATCCAGGCAAATAAACGAAAAGTCAACATGACCGCGAAGATGCATGTTCCCACAATGCAACGTTTACCTATGTTATTATTTCAATAATAATTTTACTTCCAATCTCTCGGGACTTTCAACACCAATTTACAACAAAATAAAATTAGGTAGAGAAGTGCAATATTCCTTCATCAATAAAAATTTCTTCAATTTTTGTCATCGGTCACAGACTTTTACCCAAAGTGTTGCGTAACAAAATCAAAAAAAAAATGTTATTCAAATATAATAATGTTAGATAATGAAAAGTTTAAATTAAAGTCCAATTAGCAACAAATTTGTTTAAACACCTATACTCTTATAACAAAATGGGAAAAAAATACTAGATAAAAAACACCAGAGATCAACCACAAAGTGTTCTCCATTATTCCATAATTATCTTCCACTAAGGCAAGAATCATGTCAAAAATTAATCAATAGATGTATGAACTCTACAATCTACAATAAAATTGAAGCAAATTAAAAAAAAAAAAAAAAATTGGAAAACTGGAAAACAAAATAAATCGTATGAATCAATAGAATTAAAAAGTACAAGTACTAAACGAAGAAGAGAAAGTCAAATTTAAACAAAATAATATGAATCAACAAATTGAAGACGAGAAACCCAAACTAAACTAATTAATAGAAGAAAATCGAAAAAAAAAAAAAAAAAAAAAAAAACAAAAAAAAAAAAAAAAACACTCAATACCATACCTGATTTCGTGTGAAACAAAGATTAATTTGATAATTGAAGAAGAACTGAAAAATTTTTAAAAAGAAAATTAAGGATTGATGGCAAAACTAATTAGAGATTAAAAGAGGAAAAAATATGGTTGAGAAGTGTTTGTTAAGTGAGGGTTCAGTGGGGAGTGTCAAGTTGTCAGGTTAGAAAAATTAAAGGTTAAATCTAACCGTTAAAAACATATAAGATCTAATGGTATTAAGGGAGTGCTACAGATTACTCATTGAGTTGAAGTCTCATGAGGATCCCATATATATATATATATATATATATATATATATATATATATATATATATATATATATATATACACACACACATTGAGGGCTGCGAATTAGTTCCTATTTTTTAGGGCATTATCTCCACTCTCTTCGACGGTTATTTAACTAACCACTCTTCCACTTCTGCTCAGCTTGACTAACTTCCCATGTTCCCTTAATCTTTGTAAATGCCTTGTTTGACCTGCTGCTGACTATAACTAACACTCCTGTTCTGCTCTGCTCTGTACGATGATTATGCTTTCTGTCCAGAACTGTCCATTCTGGAAGGTGAAAATTCTGGTCGTAACACAAGGCATCGCATTTGGTAGATATGTTTTCACTATTTTCTTTTATAAGACGATCTTACATTAAATTATTTTAATCCAACTTATTTGTAGTCATTTATATAAATTTTGTACCATCTTCAGTGATACTGTGACCATGTATTTGTAACCTTTTTAATACTATTTATCTCTTTTGTTGATAGTTGTAACAATTTTTTCTGTACCCATGTATAATTGTACTCACGTAATTAATATGAGATCGTCTCATAGGAGACTTAATATTTTTATATTTTTTCTAAATTTAGTACATTCAATTAGAATCACATTAATTTATTATGGAATCGTCTCAGTAAAGCCGTACTAATTTGGATAACCATAACTTCAAAAGTTTTACAATAAATTATTGATGAATGACCCATAAAAAAACTTATTTAACCATGGCCCAACAAAATACCCAAAAACCCATTTTCACCACTAACCCTAATTTTCACCATTAAATCCACCAACTTGCCCAATTAGTCGATGCATACTATATTACTCCTTAATTATTGACTTCTGTAATCAAAATTTTTTATCAGCATTTATTTTTTTCTCCATAGAAAATCTCTGTAAATAAAATGACTTTATTTCCTTGCTAAAGTATCATTAGATTATTTTTTCAGTGATTCTCATAATATTAATTTCAATTTTATTAAATCATTGCTTCTCGCCATAGTTCCGTTCGGTCATCCCACAAACTACGTTGTTGCTGAAGATTGAAACTTAAGTTGTTGGTTTTTAATTTTTAATCTTATATTATTATTCCAATTTTGGTAAGTTTAATGTATTTTTAGATTTAGATTATGTAAAATAAAAGGTTTTTTTTTGTACCTTTTCAACTGAAATAGTTTGTCAAGAGATTTTAATTCAAATCATGTGACTATCAGGTCGAATTATTCGTACTTGGAGATTGAAACTCAAATCATGTGACTATCAGGTCGAATTATTCGTACTTGGAGATTGAAACTGAAATTAGCGATACTTGTAATTAGATTTTCTCTCGGATGACAAAATTATGAGTTGTTTTGGTATTCTCAACCAAAATACAGATTGCTCAATTTATAATTAGCATTGTAATTTATAATTGTCTGTGATTTGTTTTGATAATTCTGTAATTTCTATTTTTAGTTGTGTTATGATTTTGTAAATCATGTATATGCAAAATTGTATTGTATTTAACATTGAAAAAAATGAACAATGAAATTATATTGTATTTTTGGAGTTTAATGTTTTATTATCTATAAATTATATGGTTTTTTTTGTCTGTAAATTATATATCAATTACATATAATTTATGTAAACTATATTGTATTTTTGTATTTTACTTCTTAATGTGTAAATAAAAATAATAAGTAGATAAGGTACAGAGTAATAAGGCTAAAAAAATCCGGCTTTAGAAAAAAAAAAAAAAAAAAAAAAAACACCGCACACAAAGTGAGAAATTAAATGATATTGAGATAGTGGTAGGTCCTACTTACAAAGGTCAACAAACAGCCACATGACCTGTAGTTGTTGCTTTGTTGAGAAGGATCAACAATATCAATTTTTTTTTTTTTTTTTTAAAAATTTCTATTATGTAACTTAGAATTAGACCTGTCAAAATTCGACCCGACCCGAAAAACCGACCCGACCCGACCCTTTTTTTAGGGTCAACACCCGTAAAATTTGACCCGTGACCCGAAATGACACGAACCCGAAATGACCCGTTAATTTAGGGTCAAGACCCGCCCGACCCGTTCGACCCGATGGGTCAAGTATAATTTCGTGTAACAAGACTTTTTGAACCAACAAAATTAAAATTTCATGAAAAAAAATAATTTAATATTAATAATTATTACAACCTCAATATTATAAGTTGAAATATCAAAATGATAATGAAAATTATGATTGAAATATTATGAATATATTCATAAATAGACTATTTTAATTTAATAAATTACAAGAATGAATATATATCAACTTTAGTATTACATATGTACAATAAAAGATGTACATGATGTAAAATAACAATAAAAGAATTTTTTTTAATTAAAAAAATAATAAATAAAAAGGCGCGAAAAACGTATTTTTGACCCGTATTTTGACCCGAAACCGACCCGACCCGAACCCGACCCGACCCGACCCGTATTTTCGCCGAACCCGTATTGACCCGACCCGTATTTTGACCCGACCCGTATAACCCGAACCCGAACCCGACCCGCCCGACCCGTTTGACAGGTCTACTTAGAATATTGATATAGCAAAACGCGAGTTGTCAAACGTACCTAAACAATTCATGGGACGTAGGAAGTATATAACTAAACGGGTGCTCTAACCAACTGAGCTACAAGCTAGAGCAAATTATTTTATTGATCAAGGTAACTAATACGGAGTATTCACAAAGGGATTGTTTGAATATGACGTCAACCGTAGTTATTTAGGTAATAGAGTTTATAGCAAGAGTAAATACGAGGAGATTGGTAGTTATTAATGGTTGTCGACGGTGAAAATGAGGTAGTTACGAGCAATTACGCTCATTTGGGGGTAATAATGCATTAGTTATTTTCATCTCAGACTAGCCCTTAGACTCAACCTTACCTAACCACCTAAAGCCGTTAAATTCCACCATAACTTACGTTTTCGATAAGAAATTTCAATCGCGGAGTCACAACTCACATAGTCACATAGCAGACTCGTTTCCAAAGCAAATATACTTTTAAGAGTTTGCTTGGATTGCCAGTAATTATTACTAGGATAGTGCCGGTCAACGTAAGAGTAAATTAAGAAGAAATGGTGGCAAGTGGTGGTTGTAAATGGTCGAAATGGAGGGAGATGGAGTAACAATTACCCCCATATGGAGATAATATATTACCCTAGGTAGGTGGTGGATAACAATTACCCTCCATTTATAAGTATGTTGGTGACTTTATTTATAAGTATGTTGGTGACTTTTATTCCTCCATAACTTACGTCTTCATTCTCACCCTTTATTTCCACTCCTTATCGCCATTTTTTTTTTTTTTATCATATGTTGACTTTTATTACTAGGGCGATAATTACCCTCAATCCAAGTAAGCCTTAAACAGAATTATCGTATATACGGAAAATAGGAACAATTTGTCAGCACATAAAAGTGACATTAGAATAGATAGACACATAAGGAGGTTAAGCGGCCTGCTATTGTAATTATTCATAATATTTGGCGTTGTAAATTGTAATCCACTTTGTCATCAACATATAGCATTAGCCATTATGCAACATATACATGATCATTAGAAACACGACTACTACTTTAATTTGTAGTACGTGCTTCGTGGACAACTCCACTATTTTAGTGTTGAAAACAAATTTTATGTGCAATTCTTCTCATTAATGCACTCTAAGTTGTTCCCCAATTGTTATCGAAATTTTTTAAAACGTGATTCAATTTTAGTCAATAGAATTTTTTAACATTTTATTTACTGTTAAAAAATATAGTAATAGTCTATAGTAGTTTCCGAAGCTATATCACGCGCGCGTGTGCTAACCTTAGAATAGTATTATCCATATTATTCTTACCAATTTCTATATCTTATGTTATTTTGTCTTCTTATTATTGTTGGATCACTACTATTAGAACAACAACAAAAACTACTTAACAACAACTATTAAAAGTAAATAAAATAGCTGAATTAAGAGTAATCTGCTTTGCTAAATATAAGAGTAAAATTATAAACAAAAATCTATCTAAATTATAAACAAAAATCTATCTAAACACTAATTTTTACTCATATAACTCTATGTAAATATATCACAATACTATTGTTTAATATTATCACTAATTAGTATTCCTTAACACGCAGTATTTAATTATCACAATAATTAGCTTAACCACTAATTCTTGTGTAAGTCAGGACTTACAATAAATTATTGTAAGTCCGTCTCATTTGTACCCGATTATATAACTTTTGTACTATTAAGTGACAATTGTGATTAATTGTTACTAAATATTTTTAGTACCTCTGTTAGTGACTTTAATAGATTTGTTTCATATTTTTATACCCCTTTAACTGAAATTTATACCTTGGTCTCACATTAACTTAGTGTAAGTTCAACTTTACATAAAAATTATTGTTGCTTAACATTATCAATCCTTAGCTTCATGATAAAAGTTGCACAATGTTCTAAAATTAAGTGTGTTTAGTTTGGTGAATTTTAACAAGAATCAACAACATTAAATAAATCAAGAATAAAAATAACTGAATAATCCATCGTAATGTGTTGGTAACCAATTAAATTAGAGTACAAAAAATTTAAAAAGACGAAGAACTTTACATGATTATAATAAATGCTACGATGGAGTCCTCATGAATAAATTAGATGACAAAATGACCAAATGCCCTTTGATCACAAGATCTTAACCAACTCACCTGTACTTTTATCTGTTGCCCTTCAACCCCTCCAAAATTTATGGAAACGCGTTTCATTTTTTTTTTTTATCTTTTTATCTTTTATATCATATTATAAAGATTATATCACTAAATTAAATTATTACATAAATAATTATGTAAAGACTTGTTAGATAATAAATTAAATCATTGTATTTTATTTGGGTGATCTAAAAAAAAATTATATCATGAAACCGTTTAACTAGACAACGGTAACAATATAAGTAACAAAAACAAAAAAACTGCAAATATTCTTTGCAATATGAACATTAAGTCACACTATTTCGATAATTTTATTTTATTGTAAGACAATATAATTTCCGACTAGAATGTTAATAGTAATACTCCAAATATTTAATAAACCCTAATAAGAAAAAGGCAAAAAAAAAAAAAAAAGATGATTACAACAGTTAATACCGACCCTATTTTCTAATTTTATCAACTACTACCAAATTTCTATACAACAAAGAAAATTAAAAAATAAACTTCACTATTTAGAAACTGTTTCGAAATTAAAAAAAATTACAAAAACTAACAAAAAAAAATAATAAAACCAAAATAATAAATGCATGGCAGGGTAAAAAGAAAAGGGGGCAAATCTCACACGTTGCACGTCAAAGCATTAAACTCAAGAACTCCAAGAAAACAGTACTTTCTTCGTATAGTAAACCGTTAAACGACATTGTTTCTTGTATACAATGACCTGAAAAAAATTAATGACGATGGTGGATTGGTGGTGCTAGTTGTGGAGAGGGTTAGGGCCACCAGGGACGAGACGTTTCTGGACACCGTATCGAGGGTCGATACCTTCAGGTGACGGTGGTGGTTGTAGCGGTGGAAGACGGCGGAGGTGGAAACAGATGGAAGGCGGGTAGTCTTTTGAGTGGCAGTAACGGTGGTGGATGAATGACGGAACGATCATAACCGTGTTTGAATTTGTCGACGACGAAGAAGATGGTGAAGACGACGACGAAGACGGGGTGAAGAAGAGGGAGATCATTAGGATGGTGATGATGATCGTGGTGAGTGTTGAGAGAGTGTTTCTTTTCTCCTTCATGGTTAGAGAAAAAAAAAAAAGTGTTTTTCTTTTGGTATTTTTAGAAGGTAGAATTGATTTGATGGTGAGTTTTATGTGTATTTTTTCGTAGGGAAATAATTTATACTATTACGTGATACGTAATGCCGTTTAATTTAATGCTTCCTTTTCTTTATTTATATATTTATTTTTCTTCGAAATAAAAAACCGTGATCATGAGCACTAATTCTTATGTAAGTCATGACTTACAATAAATTATTGTAAGTCTGGCTCATTTGTACCCGATTATATAGCTTTTGTACTATTTATAGCTTTTTAGTACCTCTGTTAGTGAATTTAGTAGATTTGTTTCATGTTTTTGTACCCCTTTAACTGCAATTTGTACCTTTGTCTCACATTAACTTAGTGTAAGTTCAGCCTTACAGGAGAATTACTGGATCATGAGAGTGTTATAGGTTAATTTCGATTAACATAGTTTTCTTTCTCGCACATTTATTACTCCGTATTTTTTCTCTCACATTTGTAATTAAGCAACGTTTAAGAGCGAGTCCTTTATTTCTAGTGTTTATATATCGCTATTTTTGATTACGAACATTATGATTTGAATCACTTTTAAACATGAATATATTATGTAAATAACATAAGAATAATATGCATGGAAGTGGATACGAGAATGATATATAATTATAGATATTAAATACGGAGTGTTTGGGCCAAAAATGGCCTAAAGCCACTTGGACCAAAGCCCATCACAAACAAGAGAAATCGAGCCTAAGACGCAAGCAGGCCCAGGGCGCAAGGGCAAAACAACAGTACTATTGGCAGTGGAAAGGAGAAAAAATAAGTCAACAACAAATCCCCCAAGTGTAGCAAGCAGTTCCGAAAAAGGTGCCTAAAGACCCGCTCAGCAGGTACCAAACCCTAAAATCAGCTCCCCAGCCCTATATAAAGCAGATGAGCAGCATTCCAGCGAAGACATAACATTTCTCACCACTCTCTACCATAATCTGCAATTCATTCCTCCAGAACCCAAATATCCCAGGCTACGTGAGCACCCCCAAGCTACGAAATACTTTACGTTACATACTCATTGTACTTTGTTGGTTGTCATACAATATTTAGTGGAGCACATTAGGTGGGACTCAGATTCCCCCCGCGGACGTTTCCCATTTACGGGTTTTTCCGTGTCACCAAATCCCTTGTGTCATTTATTTTCTTGCACTTTACCTTTGTGCGCTATTTCTCGTTCATTCACCATTATTATCGTCAGATAAACTGAGTTGCTAATCGAGTAGATCACTATATCCCTTTTTACAAGTCAAATAACCGAACCGACTAAATTTGGCTGAAACAATTGGCGCCCACCGTGGGGCTGGTAATCTAACTTTGTGCGTCAACTCGGAACACACGTCGTTCGTTCTAATCAGTCAACAAGTCAACATGTCAGGCCTTCCCAACGGAGCAGGTCCATCTTAGCAAGCAGGTCCGTCCCAAATGGCCGGCCCCTCCCAGCAAACTGGTCCGGCCCAGCAGGTGGGACCCACTCAAGAGATCGCCCCCCATTAGCAAGTCAGGGACCCTCAGCAGGAAGGCGTTGTCCGGTGACGACCTCGAGCGAATTAAGTGGGCGGCGAGGTTCACTCGGTTCTGATGGACCTCCTAGTCATCTTTATTACACCGATCATGACGACGGCAGCGTCACCATGGCGTTGATAGAAGGGTTGGCAACTCTACAATACGAAGTGAAAGCCTTGCAGCAGCAGTCCAGTAGTGTGCAGGAACTCCTGACCATGGAGACAGCCAACCTGAGAAGGGAGATGAATGCCTAGCTACAGTCCGTAGCGTCCGTCGCCCTGAAGCACCAGAGCAGCGGAGTTGCAGAGCAGGCAGCAGTTCGCGCGCCTTGACATGGAAGGTGTCGTCCACAACACGCCCAAGTCACCGAGGACCCCGCGCATCCCGGTCAACTTCAATTCGCTACGGATGATCTCAACGTGCAGAATGTCCCAAGCGAGCACCAGGACCCGCAAAGACTTCTAGAGGTGCAGCAGACCCCTTAGAGGCAACCAGTCGTGCAGAGGTTCCAGCAGGAACCACCAGTCGTGGAACCAATCCCACCAACACCATTGTTGAATACACAACATCCAGGTAATGCACCTTCCCCTCACATTCAAACTCATGCTAACTACTCTCTTTTGCAGGACAACATCCTTGAAAGGAAGCTGAGCTTGACGTACGAGCAGTGGCGGAACAAAAGTGCCCCAAACAGACGACCACAGCAAAACATTCGAAGAACTGAAATCCTATCTTGCTGAGCCTCCACTGCTATAAAAACCAACGCAGGGAGAAGATCTCTTGTTGTACTTGTCTGTATCCGAAAGCGCTGTCACTGCAGTACTAGTACGAGAGGAAGAGGGGAGTCAGTTGCCAGTCTACTATATAAGTAAAAGTCTATTAGATGCGGAATCACGAATGGCGAAGTGGTCACTGCACCTCAGCGGGTGGACCATGACGTACAGTGGACTCTATACACGGATGGCACCGCAAATCAAAGAGGCGTAGGAGTGGGGCTTGTACTAAAGTCGCCACAAGGGGAGTACATAGTACAGGCAGTCCGCTGCGAGTTCAAGGCATCCAACAACGAAGCCGAGTACGAAGCACTCATCATGGGACTCAACATGGCCATCGAGTTAAAGGTTAAGTTCATCGAAGTATTTTGTGATTATTTGCTTATTGTTAACCACGTGAACAAGTCTTATGCAGCTCGAGATTCAAAGATGCATGGTAGCATACCTCGACCTCGTCAACACGATCGTCGAAAAGTTTGACAAATTCGAGATCAAACAAATATCAAGAGATCAAAACACGCACGCTGACGCTCTAGCTAACCGTAGTGCGACATTTCACTCTACCACCGTGACAACGACTCTAATCATGCATGTCCTGCAGTCAGCAATTACAAAGCCAGCCCAGTCTGTACAACAAATGATGATCAAGACAGGCGAACATTACTGGACACCTCCTCAGCACGACAGGAAGACCCAACGGCCCTGCTACCTTCCACAGTAGGACAGCAGGAACAACAGGTACACAAGTGGACAAGACCTTACTAAGAGTGGCTACGAGATGGAAAACTACCGCCTGACAAGCTACAAGCAGGAGAGTTGGCGTATAATTAAGAAGGACCCTATCAAATAGAAGGCGTAGTACGAAATGAGGCTTATCGCCTAATGACGCTGGATGGTCAGCTGGTGCCTCGTCCATAGAATGCGATACTTAGCATCTCTTGTATTTCCATTTTTATTTTAGCATTTCATCTCTTTACTACACTTACTGACTTAAGCATCGGAGGGCCGTTGGCAAAAACGCCAACGGTCAGTCTATAGCAACATACCCTGTGCAGGGCTTCAACACGAAACAGTGGCTCTCAGCTACACCCAGCTGGACTGATCACCCAACTGGTCACAAATTACAAAGTCGCGACACATACGCCGAAAGTGCAGCGGTGGCTCCCTAAGGGACGTAGATACCATCGTTCGTTCAGGCTCGTTACACGACGTGGTACAAGTGCAGACGATGCCACACTCCTACAATCAGACAGAGCGGGCTCCCGACACGTCGTTTATAAAAGTAAGTTTTAAGATGGTTCGGCATTTTGACTTACTACAGTGCATGCACAACATACATACAGTACATTTACGCCTGACGCTATTCTTGGCTAAGGCTTCTACACACGCGCGCAGACATACATACACACATGCATACTGTGGACAAGGGATTTTGATCCACGCGATGTTTTATTTCAAAAACATTTTTAATTTGAAAAGAGTCGCCACTAAATTTTTAGGTGGAATTTAGAAACCAATTTTAGAGAAAATGAGTTCGTGTGAGTTTACGTGTTAGGAAGTTTAAAAGAATTTCATTAATTTAACGCCTAACCCCGCCCGTCGTAAAGACGGTCTCTACTAAATAAAACCATGGCTATTATGAGTACACATGCGGATATGCAAACAACGTTTTAATCCTAAACATATTCTTTCTATGTCGTTTTAATGCACACATAATTTCGTCGAAATTGTTTAACGGAGGTTCATTTACTATTCTAGCAAACAAAGAAAAGGGGCAGAAATACTCACCGACAGCATAAGATAGATTAACAAACGTTAGCGGCAAATAAATAAAGAATAATCAAACACGACTAAAATGCAAGCAAATACGAGCGACTAATACAAATTAATCATCACGCTCAAATACAAAGAGGTAACAAGCACACTCACAATACAAACAAACGTACGAGGACGTAAATAATCAAATACACTCAAAGCACGCAACGTAAATACTTAAACACAACATGAAAGCATGAACTCACACGTCAAATAACTACACGGTTTGGGATTTAACAAATAAAACGAGACTAGCAGCCAACGGACCTGTGCAGTGCACGGTGATTATATTTAACGATATTAACAAATATTAAACGATGGAATAAAAATCATGGAAACTATTTTAAAGTACAAACACGACTTACAAACAAAAATCTACTAACAATTACACAAGCAGGCACGTACATCAGCAAACAAATACAAACACGCGTATAAAATCAAGTATAACCTAAAGAGCTTGCTGACACACATGAATGACAGGGATACAACCACAATTAATCAATCGACATACAAACAAGCATGGAAACAAGTGTGCCACAACTAATACGCATGAGCTACCAAGTGAACAACATAGACACTAAGACACAACGTACGAAAAGAAACCAGACTATTCAGTCCTACGCAACTCAAGTTTTGATAGACGAAGCAAAATCAGCCAGCAACAGATCCACGTACAGTTTTGGTTTAATTATCGAAACGTGATTATCACACAAGCGCTAAATAATATAATGGAATTACGAAAACTAATCTGAGCATGGATTATAAATCAGGAGAAGCGAAGCAAATCAACTTTGACAGCAAACACAATTGTATATGAACCAAGCACGATAGCAAGCCACACTACGCAAGAAAACTTAACATGCATACTAGGTGAATAAAAGGCACGACATACTCACACATACGTATCAAAATCATACAGAAAAAATAAGCCTAACGCGAGCGATAAAAAAAAAAACAATAACTACGATGATAAACAAAAGAGCGACAGAGAGTAATAAAAAAACGACAGAGGCTATAAAAAACAAAAAAACGATAAATTAACAAAATAAAAAAGAGTATTTTGCACCCTCAACTTACATGTATCGTTGACCAAATATCCGAGTCGTAATCGATTGTAAGATTTTATCCCGAGGGGCCGTCGTCGACGAAAACCAATAATAAATCCGTAGCTTAAAACCAAAACTGACAGCGATTTTCAAAAGCTTGTAACTTCTTCGTTTCTCAACGAAATTTCGAACCGAAAGATGTTTTGAAATCGTGACAAAGTGAACTTTGAGATTATGTAAAGAAATCAGAGAGACTATGGTGTTTTCAACACGAAAAATAGGGTAGAAGTCGTGATAGTTGCACGAAAATCAGAAAATTTCTGCTCTGTTTTTCATACGACTATCCCGACTCCTTTTTGAGTTTTTAGGGCTTTCTTGTGACTTGTTATGGTGTATGTATGCTGTATATTTCGTGTGTAATGAAGGCTTATGGTTAGTGTGTATATATAGGGTTGCAAGTAGGGTTTTTGAGAGGGAAAAGAGCAGCTATGCCCCGTTTTCAAGAGAGCTGCTGTCCACGGTTCGCTCTAGGGTTTTAGAGGGGTTTTCTTGAGGGTTAAGCAAAGTTCAATGGAGTATGTGGATCAGGTATAGGTTTGTGTTTGTGGGCACGAGTTTGATGGCCAAGAAACGGGTTTTGGGCTGCTCACAAAACAGAGCACGGTGGTGGGGTTAGGACGTGCTATTTGGGCCATTTTCTGGCCTCTTTTGGTGAATTTAGGACATGGTTCTAGGATGGATTAGGCTCGGGTATGCGAGGGAGAGTGTGGGTATAAAGAGGGTCGGGTTTTTGGTTCGCTTTTTGGGTTGTCAAAACAGGGCACGAAAGGGGGTTTGGGACGTTTTTTGACGGGTCTTTGGGCTGTATTTTGGCCGTGGTTTTAGACTGGATATGAGCTTTGGTATGTGGGGAAGGAAGTGGGAAAAAGGCCTTGAAATTCGTGTTGAAACGGGCTCAAAATCATTCTTAAAATCGAGCTTAAAACGAGCTTTAAAACTTGCTGTTAAGAAAACGAATTCGTCGAATACGATTTAATAAACTGTTTTAAAAGCATGAGAAACAACTTTTCAAGTCAAATATTGAATTTACAAAAGCGATTTTTCAAATCGAGTTACTTAAAATGATTTTTCAAATCGAAATATTTTATTTTCAATAAAACAAACTTTTTGACAGAATACACTTACCCTGTCAACACACTAATTTAAATATCATTTAAATTAATAAAATATTTTGTCGACGGCGCCCGGCTTACATCGTAAAACGAACTCAAATAAATGACACGAAATACATGTCGTCCTATCATCATTGGGTGTTTGTCGGGTTTTCTATAAATTTCCCATATCGACAAATACGGGTATCAACACATACATACATACACATACAAACAAACATTCAAACATAACGCCTCACGCTATTCTTAGCTAGGGCTTAAAGAAATACGTACACGAACCGACGCCTTACGCTACTCTTAGCTAGGGCTTGGTACCACATCGTATAACCCCCTCGAGGCTGAGGGACATCTTGGCACCATGACGACATAACAGTCAGCGTACTTGGTAAGCTGTCCACAAATATTGTATCGGAAGTTCGCACTCACTCTTCAAAGATCGCAGACCGCGGTGTTACTGAACTCTTCTAAGCTGCAGACCTCTTGACCGCAGACCTCTTGACCTTGATCAGACCATTTCAACGTCGCATACCACTCTAGCGTCATAAATATCCTAGGGTCGCAGTGCTATTCGCCTGATGTTGTCAACCAGTCCCTTCCAGGATTTTTAACCCAACCAATCATGAACAGCAGGTACTTCTTTATGCTCATTAATAATTTTTTCCTCATGTTCCTACAACATGTCTTCAGAATGCGCTTTGTCTCTCATGGGGCTAAATTGCAAAAGTTATATCGGTGACACACCAACCAACAAAAGCACCATGCTATAGCTCCACTACGGGGCTACAGCTCCTCAACTTCCTTGAATCACTTGTTGTACGCCAATATATTGTCTACATTCCAGCCAGCTGAGCTGGGGCTACTCTTCGCCAGCCACGCTGCAGGAGGACGTCCTCCTCCTATTCAAGACCTCAACGAGTCCCACAACAGACTACTTCCTTGACAAGCTACATGTGGGAGTCAGGAAGGACGACAACCAACAAGCACAAGTTGTACGACCTCTAGCATGATTCCACCATCTTCAGCCTGTCCGTCAGGCAACATACGCTTGCAGCCTATCTTCTAGGCTACCAGCAATCATCAGCGTCCCCAACCTCCATACTTGTCAGTTCCTCCTTGTCGGCGCAGATTTCCAGGCATACTGCTCCTCGAAAGCAAGTCTCTCCTCCGCATCGTTCCATCTCCTGAGTTGCCCCTATCACATTCAAAGCCCGCAACGAAAGTGCAAGTACAAAACAAAGAGTCATACCACGCTGCAGCAGGATCATAGTACGACAATTACAACTTGTCATACCAACCTTGTGGTGGACCAACATAACAAAAGAAGAAACGTTGTTTTTTCGAACAAAACCGGCAAGGTTCCTAGCTTAGCAACAGAAATTTCAGGGATCAACACTCGCCTCCACTACAGGCTACACGCCACCCTTAGGAATACCAACATCAAAGTTAGCCACCTCCTCCTCAGTAGGGGTAACATGGCCATCGCCCTCAGCAGCAGCCGAAGCTGCGACAGCCTCAGCATTACCAATGTTCATGTTAGCTAACTCATGTTCATCGCCAGAGTCTAACGACACCGGTTTACCACCATAACATTCCTCAAAGGCAGCTCTCTCACCAACGGCATCCTAGGCAACAGACTTCTCTTTAGCATGCTCTTCCATACATTCCACCCTGGCCAACCAGGAATAGTACACACATGAGTCGCGCAGTTATTCCTTCTTCTTCCTCAACCTCTCAGTTGCATCCCCGGGCTTTACCTTCACCAGCGCCTTATTAGAGTAGCATCTGCCAACTTCTCCTCAGCATCCGCCACAGCCTTGCTCAGCTCCATCATCTTTACCTCGGCGGCCTCGCATCTCTTGGTAACCTCAGCAAGTTTGGCAGTGACCCTCATGTTACTAACAGCCAACTCATGACGCTCCTTGTCAGCCCCTGCACCTCGGATCGTGCTGAACTCGAGGATTCACCTTTCCTCCATCTACAAACTCGCTTAGCGTTTCTAATTTCCCTCTAGCCGCTTCACACCTTGTGGCAACCTCGCCAAACACAAACGTCAGCTACACGCCCCGGGCGCACAGCTCCACTAAATAGGAAAGCAACACAAAAGTAACAACGTAAACCGAGCAAATTACGACGAAATCCAGTCATCCTCAGCAAGATAAAGCCACATTCAGCAAGACAAGGTCATCCTCAACGAAGCACGAAGACAGACTTGAAAAGAAGGGATTTTTTACCGTCCTTGCTCAGGAAGATAAGGTCACCTTCAGCAAGCACGACACCAGCCTCCCTAGTACGCACAGCCAAGTCGCGTCGCTCCTTCTTCGTCCTAATCCAAGTCCGTTGTAGATACAAGCCATCCTGGAAGCATTGCAAGGTAGAAAGCCAATCAGAAAATCTCCCTACACAAAGTCGGAATCCCGAACACAAAAACTCCACGAAGTAGACAGGTAACACACTCCAATGCATACCTCCTCAATGGTGCAGCAGAACAAGCGCAGTGCAGACGTCCTCAGCAGAGCAGAAACCTGGCCCAGGTACATGGGATTTTCTACCCTCCTTGCTGAGTCTGGCAGAAAATCCGGGGCTATTGTTTGGGCCAAAAATGGCCTAAAGCCATTTAGACCAAAGCCTATCACAAACAAGAGAAATCGAGCCCAAGACGCAAGCAGGCGCAAGGGCAAAACAACGATACTATTGGCAATGGAAAGAAGATAAGATAAGTCAACAACAAATCCCCCAAGTGTAGCAAGCAGTTCCGAAAAAGGTGCGTAAAGTCTCGCTTAGCAGGTAACAAACCCTAAAATCAACTCCCCAGCCCTATATAAAGCAAATGAGCAGCATTCCAGCGAGGACATATCATTTCTCACCACTCTCTACCATAATCTGCAATTCTTTCCTCCAGTACCCAAATATCCCAGGGACCTGAGCACCCCCAAGCTACGAAATACTTTACGTTACATACTCATTGTACTTTGTTGGTTGTCATACAATATTTAGTGGAGCACATTAGGTGGGTCTCAGGTTCCCCCCGCGGTCGTGACCTATTTACGGGTTTTTCCGTGTCACCAAATCTCTTATGTCCTTTATTTTCTTGCACTTTACCTTTGTGCGCTATTTCTCTTTCATTCACCATTATTATCGTCACATAAACTGAGTTGCTAATCGAGTAGATCACTATACCCCTTTTACAAGTCAAATAACTGAACCGACTAAATTTGGCTGAAACACGGAGTACAATTACATGAATAAGTGGATTGAAATTTTGCATGATTTTGTAGTAACTTTATACTTCCTCTATTCCAATGAATTATATATGTTTCACATTTTGGACACTTTTCATAAGTGTGTAGAATATTCGATATAACTTTCAACATACAATATAAAAAATAGTCATGTGTGATATTGTTTTAATTGTCTTGTCGAACACATTATTCATATTATATTTTAAAAAAATTCTAAAATACGTAACTAAAGAATATGAACAAAACAAAGCGATTTACGTGCATAAAGCAAATGTATAGAGTTGATTGATTGGACTGGAGGAATTATATATTAGTTGAGAAACCGCTCAAGGAAACTTACTTTGTAGGGATACAATTTTTCCTGCAAAGTGTTTTAATTTTCCACCGATTAAAAATAACCTTAAAAAATAATTACATAAATACGAACCCTAGACCTTTTTTTTAGATAAAGATTAATTTCATTCATAATGAATCATATCACGAATACAAATGATTTCAAATGTATCCAAAAACAAATATACAAAAATCCAGAATAATTTTCTATTACATAAAAAATAGATCTTTAGTAATAAAATATATTATTGCTTCTATACACCCGCCTCTATCATATCGCTGCCTATTGATGCAATCTTTTCACCGAGGGGCTCTGTAAATCTGATATTGTTTTAAAGATATCAAATTTCATCGGATTTCGTAGATTGTTGCCGGAAACTCGATATCATTCGGAACAGCACATTAATCTTTCTTATTCTATGCGATAACAATGGAAAAACTATACTGAATAGAGGACAAAACCCATCAAATTGTGACACAAATCTCTTCTTATGAGAGGACCAATTTATTGTTATTATAATAGTAATAAAAGTGATTTATAAACGACTAATAAGAATTTTGGGGCTTATTATCATCACAAATGATGATAATAGCCCCTACTTGAAGAGCAATTGAGGGTATATTTTTATAGAGAGAGGAGAAAGGAAAGCTAGGATTATTATTTTTTTTTTCAAATTGTTTCCTTATTATACGAACACTAGACTTCATAGTTCTACAAAACCTATATAATTACTTACTAAACTCATCTAATTTTCATGCATCTAAATTAATATTGAATAATACCCTAACAAAGAATTTTATATTACATATGCAAAATTATATTATATAATATATTACATAATTATATAGAGTAATTCTTATGTATTTAATTTTGAATTCAAAACATCTTCATATTATATTTCTGTACTAATATATATACCAACACTTATATGGTTATATAATTACATAATATATATTGCAAGAATATTTATATTCCAAATTTATTATGGAGTACATGAATAATGTAGATATAAATTATATGAACAAAATCCTTTATATTATATGCACGAAAATATATTACATTTGATATAATTACATAATTCTTATGAATCTAATTTAAAATTCCAAAAGACTTTATATCGTATACGTATATTTTGCTAAATTACATGCATATCTATGACAGTCGTGCATTTGCACGAGATTGAACTTTCATAAAAGTAACTATTTTACATATTTTTTAGAAAAATAAAATAAATCATTTTACATAATTTGTACCCATGATCCTCTAATTTTAGCTATTTATAATTTAATGTCATACCACCAAAAAAATTTAAAACAAACACATGAATTAAGAAATTACGTTTTAACCTTATATGAATTTGTATGACCTGTAATTGCAAACTCATACGCATGTACCTACATATTATCTCATGAACTAATACTTCTTCTTATTCGTTTAATCGATTCAATTTTGTTAACACCATATTCTGACTATATTTTTATATGCGAAGTCCTCTAATTAATTACTCCAGTTTCCGGCATTTTTACTACGAGTACGTTTTATTACATATTCACTAGTCCAACGATTTATTACGGTGTTATGCGATTATTTGCAACAGATGACTTTTTAGAATAATTGTCGGAATGAAAAATGGGTTGAGATAAAGTATGAAAATGAAAGAAAAATAATCGAGTTAATATTTGTAATAAATTGCCCAATTATTGGCCAATCTATTATGTTTAGTTTTTATCCCCTCCATGTCAATCATTTGTTTACCTAGTCATTATTTTATGTTTGAAACCGTTTCCAACTCATAACTCATTTTATATGAACAAAGAGGTACCTATATAATCATCAAGAACTACCTTTATTTGTATGAAAAATAAATCACTTGAAACAAATTTACAATGATTCATTTTATCACAATTTGAGTCTCATAATGATTCCTCGACGTTTCATAATCACATATAATTTCCTCATGACTCCTGTAGATACCCGTACCCATACGTACTCCTCAAACACAAACCCTGTGATGAAATGGACTCCCGCAAAAAACATGTTTTTAACGTAATGTACGTCAAAACGGTAAAATTTGTCAAAAACATTTCAAGTCATTTAATGTATAAAAATGATTTATTTGCATGTTGTGTAAAATGAGTATTTGTATGGTCGTTTTTTTGAAGCCGACCCAACCCAACACAAAAACAAGCTTTTTCCACACAAAAACCCATACACAACTACAAAAACAATCCTGAAACGTCATACGCTCAAGCCGAGCTCACGTCAAAACACACCTGACAAAAATAATTCAATTCAAGACAACAAAATATCGATCCGAGACCCGAAACAAGCACGAAACACGAAACGACAAATACTGACCCAAAACAACCCATCACCCGACACAAGTACAAATCCAGCATAAGTAGGCTTGTAGCCTAGCTACACCCCACAAAACAAATTGCCAGTGCACTGGCGATTACAAAAATATTTACCAGTGCACAAGTTGTTAACACAATTCAGGGCGACAGACACTGGCTGTTAACAAATCAGGGTGACAGTTCACCGGTGTTTACATGAACTAATCGTTAGTTCACTGGCGTCGCTAGACAATTGGTGATTTGTTTATCTGTTTTGTCAAATAACCGTGGCCAAACTAACCTCCTCCCCCCCCCCCCCCCTCTCTCTCTCTCTCTCTCTCTCTCTCTCTCTCTCTCTCTCTCTCTCTATCTTTATCTCCCTTCCTCCTTCCCTCTCTCCCTCTCTTTCTCTCTACTTCGACATTTTTGACACCGACTCGGACAAACGGGTTACATTAACCTGACTCGATATTGGGATTGTGAACCCATATTAGTAATACGGTTGTAGCGATTCAGATTTCTAATCCGTCCTGACACCGTCAATATCACATAAGCAACGACTCAAATAAAATGAACAAATGGACACCACTTTACATTAATCAAATTCTCATTCATGCATTACACACGACTAAACATGATTTCGACAAAACTTGTACCGTCTTCATTAGTCTTTCAACTTGCAAAACTGAAGGTTTTTAACAAACTTTTACACACACATGAGTTCGAAAATAGCATTTAAGTAATAATAATTCAAGCCATTAATTATCGCTTTATGCACATGTCCCATAGCAACCCGTCATAGCTTTGACGTTTAAACTTGCTTTTACGAATATTTATCGAGTCACGTATCGCACTTATACGTAGCAGTTTGCATTTACTCAAACATCGATTTTTACACTGTTTTCAAGCTAGTATAGGCTACTTTTACGTAGTTTTTTTCGATTACAGTTTTTCAAAACGTATTTTGACAAACTTCCGGTAAGTACCCTCGCCTCGAATCCGCTATGGTTTCACAATTGCCTTAAACGGATAGGTATCGACGCACCTTGATTTCCCAAGCCGCGTTAAACAGGTTCCAAATTACCTCATAATTTTGCGGCGACTCCCAAAGCAGCGTTTAAAATATTATCGACATTTCTTTAAAAGACTTTAAACAATTTAAGCAATGACATCCCCCTTTAGCATTTATTTTCTCGCGTAGCGTCCACTCTTTTTCAGGCGGGCCCGCGCGAGGCTACGAGGTAGGCCTGGTTCTAGGTACCTTCAACTCCTAGAGTAAGTAGGACTTCCTCAAGGCTTGTTAAACACATTGAAACATTCATAGATGGCAGTCTAGTGAGACTTACTAGAACTTGATTGGTTTTATATTCCTCACACGAACACATTAAATAACTTTTTGCTAAGTACAACACACTTCAAGCAATAAAAGTCACTGAATAAGAGAAATATTTTATTAATCTATGAAACATAAATGCATATACACTCTCACTAACCTTCTTGTACACAAATACACATTCACTTTGTCTATTAACCTAGTTTCTTTTTGTTATAAAAATAAAATAAACTAGTGTTCGCGCATTCATTATTATTTTCTCACATTTGTAATTAAGCAGTGTATAAAAGCGAGAACTATCTAGTGTTTATATATCTCTATATTTGAAGGGTTACCACATGGGATTTGAAAAAGTTCAGGATCACCATATAGAAAAACCCATTTATTTCCTTATTTTGAGTGTCATCTTCGTTCTCCTTTCCCGATCCTCTGAAACACCAAACATAACAAAGTCATCAACAATAACATCAACCACCAAAGACTTTAAGAACAACCCAAAAGTCCAACGTGACACCTCCAATCACTGTCCACCACCATTTAACGCACCGCCATGGTTCCTCGGTCCACCGCTTTTTGTCACTCATCCACTTGACCACTTGTCTTATCCTTTTTCACAATTTTCGACCTTTTTTTTTCTATTTTTTTACTGTTATAATCATAACGGAGGCCACCACAACCTTCATCGTTGCTGTGTACCATCACCTCTGCCTCACTTCGCTGCATTTCTCTTTCCCCTCATTTCCTCTTTCCTCCACTCATAAGCTTTGTGAACCCATATTCGTAATACGGTTGTAACGATTCGAATTCCTAATCCGTCTTACAGCGCCGATATCACATAAGTAACGACTCAAATAAAATGAACAAACCGACACCACTTTACATTAAGCAAATTCTCATTCATGCATTAAACACGACTAAACATGATTTCGACAAAACTTGTACCGTCTTCATTAGTCCTTAAACATGCAAAACTGAGGGTTTTTACCAAACTTTTACACACACATGAGTTGGAAAATAGCATTTAAGTAATAATTTAAGCAACGAATTATCTCTTTATGCACATTTCCAATAGTAACCCGTCATAACTTTGACATTTACACTTGCTTTTACGCATATTTATCGAGTCACGTATCGCACCTGTACGTAACAGTTTAAATTTGCTCAAACATCAATTTATACACCGTTTTAAAGCTAGTAGAGGCAAATTTTACGTAGGCTTTAATGATAACAGTTTTAAATAACACATTTTGACAAACTTTCAGAAAATAGTCATCCCGAATCCGCTCTGGTTTCACAATTGCCTTAGACGGATAGAAACCACCTTGAATACTAAGATTCACGTTTTCGAGTCCAGGACGCGTTAAACAAGTCCCAAATTACCTCCTCATTTGGTGGCGACTCCGAAAATAGCTTTTAAAAGATTTTCGACAATTCTTTAAAAGGCTTTAAACAAATTAAGTAATGACATCCCCCTTAGCATCGAGCGCATTTTTAGCTTGTACTTTATTTTCATGCGTAGCGTCCGCCCCTATTCGGGCGGGCCTACGCGAGGCGTCGAGAAGGGCTCGGTTTCCGATACCTTGAATTGGCGACTCCGCTGGTGACGAGCATGTCTTTATTTTTAAAAGAAAATAAAGTTTTTCTTTTATTTCAAAACACAAAAGGTAAAACTTGAAAACAATTTCATTTTCGATGTTGGAGCATATGGAACCGTTCGAGTCAAATCACTCGGGATTCAGCACCACACACCTTAGAGAAACGGTCCCTAATAGTGTTTGCTCCCCGAGCAAGCCTATTCTGGATAGCCGAGTTATTACCTCTCCACGGTTTTCCGTACAATCTCCGTAAAAATACCATAAAAGTCAAACTTGAACGCTCTAGGACCCGTATTGAATTCACACTTAACGTGTGCGTCTTGTGGATAACTGACGACGCTAAGTTTATCGCCTCAGTCAAAGATAAACCTACTTAGCTAAAGTTAGGCTACTTCTAAAGGTGATCAAAATTTGGGTAAAAAGAGGACTAAACTAAAGACTAAAAGTATAAGCGAAGATAAACGATATAGTGAGAAGACTAGGGCATCGGGTTCATCGTGACAACAATCCAGGAACTCATGTTCATAAGAATAAAGACCAAATAGAATCATGCAAGGTCTATTAGGGCACAAATACGCTCCCCCGAGTAAATATTAACCTTAAATTGATTTAGCTGGCTCTTGCCACGTACTAAACCTAACTAATCAATTTTGCGTAAGTCTAGTTTCGATTAGGCTTTTGATCTTAAACCAAAATTACCAAGGTTAAATTCAATTTAGGCGTCGCTAGATTCAATTGATAATAAGAACGCGTAGAAAGACATCGATAATTGCACAATTCATTCAATCAAACAATTAAAGTATGTTCCCGGGATTGAAATCACAAATCTCCATAAACCCTAGTTATGAAATTAGCTATGCATAAGGGAAGGGAAATCAAAGCAATTCAGAAAGGAAAGCATGATGAATAATAAAGAACAATTGAAATAAAACCTGAATTAGTTCTGCAGAATACGGAGTAGAATTCAATCTCGAGAGTAAAATAAAGCTAAACCTAATTACATTTTAGTTTATGTAAAAGTAGAGAAAACGAAAACTAAAAACTAAGTAAAAGAATGTGTTTTTCGTGCCTAAGTACATACAAATATATAAGCCTCAACTCAATGGGCCAAAAACAAACAATCCAAATTGTCGACATAGGTGGGCCAAAATTAGCACAAAACCAGCCGGATTGGCTTGAAATCCGGCCCAGGCTTGTGGGCTTTCTTCTCCGTTCGTTTGCTTCGTTCGTCGCTTGTTTCCTTGGATCCTCCATGTATTCACTCGTATCCCGAGCTCCCGTATCGGCTGGAGCTTGGTCTTGTTGTCTCGGTACTCGTGCTTGCTTTACTTGACTCGGCATTTGTCTTAGGACCGCCAAAACCTGTAAAATGTAACTAGAAAGAAGTAGTACCGCAATACATTACAAATAGATCATAAATTAATTTGTACTTGACTAAAACTTGAGCTAAAATGCAACTAAACCGGGGCATAAAAGCTATATAAAATGCACATATCAAACTCCCCCAAACCAAACCTTTGCTTGTCCTCAAGCAAACTACCCAACAATAAGCACATAATCCAAGGAAAAGTGAGCACAGAAAATCGCATGCAACTCATCGTCACAAGCGTCGTCGTCTCATACAAAAGTGCGTCAATCCATTACCTTGCTTCCTCTTCAATAAATTGAAGAGTTAAGGAGTAAACTAAACATTTGAACGACGGCGGAATAAAATGGCATAAACTCCATGCCAAGACTTTCGACCGTATGCATCCATTAAGACGTTAAGACTATAAATAATCTCACTAACTCTATAGCTAGGAAAACTACTCGAACTAAGCATGTCGTCGCCCAAATTGTCTCTAAATCACATCAATCAAGGTTTCCAAAAGTTGTAATGTTAGGCTTGGGTTAAGAGGGTAAAAAGGTGGTAAATTCATTTAGGAATGTGGAGCTCAACGGCTTAATAGCTGCATTAGAACTCAAAACTCACACCCCAACAAAACTTCCTCATAGTCGCATAGAGATAACAATCGACTCCCGCATAAGCATAACAAAACATCGCTTCCCAACTGAATAATTCTGATCTTTTTATTGAACAATGTAACATCCCGACTCATTTCATTTTTATTTATATTTTATGTCATAGGATTTTGTCATTTCTAGCTCGAGAAAGTCGCTTTATAAGCGTACGTGTCATGTTGTGAGGGTTGGGTGTTACGTGCATCGAGGTTAGAATCGAGTTAGTGAGTGTGAGGATGGGTTAACGGGTGTGTAGTGGAGGTTGAGTGGTGGTTAGAGAGTGAGGCGCGAGGGGGAGTCTGCCCCTTGGTCGTGGAAAAAGGAGAAAGCAACCGAGGAGGGTCAGAGACAATGTGGCGAGCAACAGGCGTGCAGGGCGCGACCCACGCGCGAGCAAGGCGCGAGCCGCTCCCGCGAGAGCAGTTTTGGTCGTCGTTTTCCTTGAGGGGTTAGGACTAGTTATCAACTTTTGTAAGTTCTAATTCAAACCCTAATCTCTCATAAGTCTTATATCCTCACCCTAGTTACTCTCATTCCTCTCTTCTCTCTCATAATTCTCCATTGATTCTTCATCAAAATTCCATTAAAATTTATCAAAGCTTCGATCTTTTAAACCCTAAATCAATTCCTTCATTCATCCTTCGGTAATCCTTCGTTCTTAAATTGTTTTTTTAATATATTTTTGGTAGTTTAGTTATGATTCTTTGTATTAGGGTTTGTTCTTATATTTGTATGCATGTTTTGTGATTAATCTTCAAGGAGAAGGCGAGTTTGAGAAAGAAGACACCGTTTACATCAAATAAGAGGAAGACTAGGTTGTTTCGTGCATCGAAAAGGTAACTGGGTATAGCCCAAGCCATATTTTGACATGTATGAGGCCATAGTGATTGTTTAGGTTGTTGTAACTGGGTGCATGATTGTAAAGTGGTGTTCTTTGGCTTGTTTGGATGAATTATGAATGCTTGTGGTTGAATTTGGAGTTGGCCTCATACTTTAGAGTCTAGAAGCATGTTATAGGTTGCTTGGCTAATTGTATGGTGCTTGTTGTGATGCTAGGTTGCTTAAAGATATTAACTTGAGTTGGTTTTATAGTCCTAGAATGGGTATTTAGGAGTTATTATTATAATTACTCCGTTTTAAGCTGGTTACTACTCGTTAACTAAAATTGATGATGAGATTGGTTGTAAAATGGATTGTCGTGCGTCGTTGAGTAAAAAGATGACTAATGTGATGTTGATTGTGAGTTGGTTCATGTTTGAATTGGCTTGTTCGTATGCTTGAGATGAGTGTGCGTACCTGTATTGTTTGGCACGTACGTGAGGCGCTACGACATCGTTTTTGGACAGATACCGCCCTTTGGACCCTCGGCAGTTCTTATTGTTCTGGATTAGAGCTCCTCTGGGTTTTCAACCGTTTTGTAGCGGTTAGAGACTATGTTATATAGATTATTATGTCGTCACCGTTCTTGTTGTTCGGTGGGATTTGGCCAAATATAGAGAGTTGTTTTGGAACTTCTTGTTGTTGTTCCGTCATAGGGTTGGATGATTCTTGTTGCCTCATCCGAGGTGATTCTTGTTGCTTCACCCAGTGCTCTGTGCTTACTCCTGTGATTATTGTTGTTGTTGTTGATGTCATTAATCACCTCGTTGTTGACAGTTGAGTTTAAATAACTATAATAAACTAGTTTAGCTATGAATTACTTGAGTTTAATGTATGTTGGTTGTTTATACTCTAATCATAGGTCGTAGGCCAGGTGAGATATATGTTGCGTGGTTGGTTATATCGGTTATGTTGAAATATGACTGGGGAGCACCTGGTTACTCCCCACTGGCTGTGGCTATTGCATTTTTTGCGGCAGGTATGCATGCGGGATATGTGAAGAGTGAGAATAACCGCGAGAATAGCTCTATTACTATAGTCGTTTTCCGGTTTAGTCTTTTCCACTGGTTTAGAGCTTGTCTATCAGTAGCTTTTGTTCACGGGTGTTTATTCCCGCTTGTTTAGACTTTGAAATCTAGACCGTTTGTTTTTAATTAGTGACGATCCGAATTCCATGGTGTTTCCGCCACCGTGGCCCATTTTAATCTTTATTTCGTTTATTTTCATATATTTTATTTGTCTTTATTTTATTTTATCGTATTTTATTTTATTGGAAAATCTGGGTTGTTACAAACAAACTATGTTTATACAACCAACTTCACTATTTTTCTTTTGTTTTTTGTTTTTCTCTCTTTTTTTTTTCCGTTTTGTTTGATTTTTGTCCTTTTCATTATTTTTCTTTTCTTTTTGAAATGAAATAAGATTGGGTATAACTATGGAAGGCATAAGGAAAATGGCATAAGTAACGAGAATACTCTCATAACAAACAAGCTTATAAAATCCAACTCAAATATGAAAGCACGGACTTAACCCACGTCCTTCCCGGCCATATACCCCGTGAAACACGTAAGATCCCTAATGTACCTGATAAGCCCGGGTTGGATAATTCTAGAATGTAGTTGATGATATAATAAGGTTAGAAAAACAGGCTACTAAGGCTAGGACAGGCTACAAAATGTGGGACGTATGTCTAAAGGGTTGAAAAGTAGGTCATTTGTCTATGTGGAGTTAATAAAATGGTAAAAGAAAACCAAGTACCTCTTTACGCTCGATCATTTAAGTACAAATAGGCTCTAACAATGACATAAATTCAAGTTTTCATTTCATAGTACGAGTACAATCAATGTCAAGTGGATGGGTAGTCTAAGAAACACACCATGTCTACGTCACATGTCCCTATGCAGAATTCTACGCTAGTATACTCAAATCACCTCATGGATGAAAGGGGTAGGGTAGGCAAGGCATGAAAAAAACATGATCAAGAGACTCAACTAAGTGACAACTAGCGTGTCTTGAAAGACACTACACCTAATCCTGCACAAAAGGTTTTCAAGCGACAAAAAGACCCCTATTTTTGTATTTTCAATATTTATTTATTTTGGATTTTTGATTGAATGCTCAAAAATGAAAATGCAACTAAACTAGAATGTGCGGAGACGCATCCCCCCCCCCCTCCCCCCAAACCATATCGCTCATTGTCCTCAATGTGGAAAACAACATAACCACATAGCAGCGAAGACGCATACACATAAAATGAGGGGCGGGAATAATGTAAATAATGAGGGAAAAAGGGTCAAAATTTACTCATATTATCGCGATCGAGCTCCTCCAAACCATAGTAAAGAAAGGGGCGTGGCCAGCTACCACGTAATGTCGACAGAAGGTACTTAAATAAAGTAAGCGTGATAAAACGTCATAGTACATGTAAACTCTATAAAAAATCATCAATAACCCTCTCTCGCGCGCTCAATAATAAAAGTAAAATTGTACTAGCACACAAAGCAAATAAAAGGTGTACACGTATTACAAAACGTCATCAAGTTACCTTCCGGAAGCGCTGGTTTTTATGGTCCCGCACAACCGTGTTTAAACTCAACTCAAATGAACATAGTCTCGCCAAGGTCGCTGGCTACTCAAGACGCCTTCACTCGGTAGTATCTCAGAGCGGAGAAAAAGTCAACCTTCCCGAGGAAGGTCATTAGGCTGTATAATGCAAGGAGCTCCGTCTCGTGGCTCACCATATCTCCCATGTGCACCTGATGGTCTATCTGTCAAGCCTTTGTCATCATCGCTAGCATCATATAAGTCGGCATTCAACAGCTTCTTCTCCCCCAAACAAGTCATGCAGCCGTTCTTCGTCAAACCTGCACAAGGAAAAACAGTAGAACAAACCTCCAAAGTGTCTCCAGTAGAGTGAGACGGAGGTACAACATTAATAGCATTAACCGACTCTAACTGCATGGGTGACCGCGGTGTACTCGACTGTGTATAAGTAAGCTTTTTACCCCCATCGAGAACGTTAGGGTCTTGTTCCCCACATCAATGACAGAACTAGTAGTGTACAAAAAGGGTCTACCTAGGATGATCGGGATATGGGGGTCCTCAGGAACGTCTAGCACCACAAAGTCTATGGTGATAAAGAACTTTTCGACCGTACTGGAACGTCTTCTAGGATGCCTAGAGGCTGCTAAACTGAATGGTCTGCCATTTTTAGGGTAATAGAAGTACATCTCAAAGAGGTCATAGTAACTTTCTTACAGAAGGAGTAAGGTATAATACTTACACTAGCGCCAAGGTCACATAAAGCTTTATCAACAACATACTTCCTTATAGAACAAGGGATAAAAAAGGTCTCGGGATCACTAAGTTTAGGCAGTGAATTCCCTTGTAAAATAGCACTACCATCCCCCATAAAAGCTACCGTCTCGGACTCACTCAGCGAACGCTTCCTAGTTAAAACAGAAAAGCCAATAGTAGGCCTTATAAGAAGCTACTATTGGCTTTATCAATTCATAAACTTAGCGTACGCGGGAACTTGCTTAATTAAATTAATGAAAGGGACATTTACCTGCAAGTTATTTACGACCACCAGGAATTTACGGAGCTAAGCGTCGGCTACCGAGTTACGTTGTCGATCTGGAAATGGAACTTTCACTTGGTACGGTGGTGGATCGACCTCAGATATAGTAGACTTCGCGCGTGGCCAGAAGGAGGGAGAACCATTTGCTCAAAGCTTGATGAACTGGCGGGATTTGCACGCAGAATCAGGCCAATTTGTGCTAAAACCGGACCACCTTGAACCGTGGTGTTTGCCTTACTTTTCTTCGTCGCCTCAACCTCCTCGGGACGCTTAAGACCGTCATAATTTGTACCTTACCGTAGAGTGATAATACATGTTGTATCGGGAGGTTATTGGCCTTGAGGCGGGAGTGTCCCTAGTTGCCTTGATGCTTAAGAAGTGGCTAGTTGCGTCACTTGATTCTCCAATGACTTAATCGCGGCGTCTTTTTGGCTTGACTCTCTTTTTGCATTTGCAACATTAAAGCCTCCTGCATCGTTTGAATACGTAACATGGTTTGTTGCATTTGTAACATCATGGGATTTGTCTCGGCCATAGGGTCGACTACAAGAGTAGGCCGGAGTAGGATGAACAGAAGGTGGCTGAGTGTACGGGGTTTCTGAAACTCGGCTTGTTGACAACCCTTATGAGGAGATACATACGGTGGGGTATGCTGAGGCAGTTACGGGCTCGAGTTAAGGAAATTTTGGTTCCGATAAGAGAGAAGTGAACGATCATAACCCGGTTGATGTTGATACGGCAGGTTCTGCGAATAAGACTGAAATACGTGAACCTGCTCATGTGGCCCGTATAGCTTTGTGAGTAGTGTCCCGGGGTACTGTAGTTCGCGTAACACGTGTCCTGGCCCATGACCGCATTAACGTGGTAGGCACGAGAAGAACCACTGTCATGTGGATTGTCAAGTTTCATAGTCAAAGCTGCAAGTTGACTAGTAATGGCGCTCAGACTCTCCTTTTCACGGTTGTGGTGTGCGGACCGTGACTTACGCCGTGGATTCCCATATTGTGACCTATGGATCGCCATTTCTTTAATTAGTTGCCATGCCATATCGTCATCAACATTATTTGCAAATCGTCCGTCTGCGGCGGAGTCAAGAACGGCACGGCTCTCCGCGTACAACCCGTTGTAAAAAGTCAAGATCACCAACCAGTAATTAAACCATGATGTGGGCATTCGCAAATTAGTCTCTTATAACTTTCCCCGGCCTCAGCAAGTGACTCATCGAAAGTTTGCTTGAACCCGATGATTTGGCTACGCATTTGATTATTCCACTCCGGAGGATAATATTTTTGATAAAAAACAAAAGCGAGACTAGGCCAATCAGTAATGCCCGCGGCTGCTTTGTCAAGGACGGTGATCCACTCACGAGCACGATAATGTAGAGAAAAAGGGAACAACATCTCCCTAATCTGATTTTGAGTAATCCCGGCTTGCTTGATTGTGTAATCCGTGAAAACTTGCATATGTCGATAAGGATCCTCCATAGGATTACCGCCAAATTGATTACGTTCGACTAAGCTGAGGAAGGCAGGACGAATCTCGAAGTTGCCCTGTACCGTGGCAGGTATTTGAAATCCATTAGGTATGGACTCCTTCTTTAGCATAGAATAACTTGACAACTTCGACATGATAACAGGCGGCTGAGTAATAGTAACAGTAATGGGTGGGGTGTCCTCTTCGTAGGACGATTGTTCTGCGCGAAATTTCTCTTACACATAAGAGCTTCTTCAATGTCCAGATCGGCGGCCTCAACGATTTCCTTGAAAAAGTTACGTGCATTGTGAAAGGTGCGCTTGGGTTTAGGATCAAATGGCAGTAACTCCAGAGATGACCTGCGCATAAACAAAACTACAAGGAAATTATAAACAACTGTCTCAAGGAACTAATGTTCCTTGAGAAAAGAGAAATAACTTGAACTAAGCAAAAACTAACTAGCTAAACCGTCTCCCCGACAACGGCGCCAAAATTTGACGAGGCTAGGTCGTATCGCCTCAGTCAAAGATAAACCTACGAACAACTAACTGAGTAGCTAGTGACAGCAGGGTGAAATCCACAGGGAAACAGTGTAGTTATGACTTACTTAGCTAAACTTAGGCTACTTCTAAGGTGATCAAAATCTGGGTAAAAAGAGGACTAAACTAAAGACTAAAAGTATAAGCGAGGGTAAAACGATATAGGGAGAAGACTAGGGCATCGAGTGCATCGTGACAACAATTCGGGAACTCAAGTTCATAAGAGTAAAGACCAAATAGAATAGTGCAAGATCGATTAGGGCACAAATATGCTCTCTCGAGTCAATATTAACGTTAAGTTGATTTAGCGGACTCTCGCTACGTACTAAATCAAACTAATCAATTATGCGTGAGTCAAGTTTCGATTAGGCTTTCGATCTTAAACAAAAACTACCAAGGTTCAATTCAATTTAGGCGTCCCTAGATTTTATTGATAATAAAAACGCGTAGGAAAACATTGATCGATAAAGCACAATTCATTAAATCAAACAATTAAAGCATGTTCCTGGGATTGAAATCACAAATCCCACTAACCCTAGTTAGGAAATTAGCTACTTATGGGAAAGGGAAGAACAAAGCAATGAATATAGGGACACAAGATAAATAATAAATAGCAATTGAAATAAAACCTGAATTAATTCTGCAGAATAAGGAGTAGAATTCAATCTGGAGAGTAAAATAAAGTTAAACCAAGTTATATATGAGTTTATGTTAAAAGCAGAGAAAACTAACACTAAAAACTAAGTAAAAGAACGTGTTTTTCGTGCCAATATAAGTACATATATATAGCCCTCAACTCAATGGGCCAAAAAAACAATCCAACTTGTCGACATAGGTGGGCCGGATTTAGCCCAAATCCGGCCGGATTAGATTAAAAACCAGCCGGATTAGATTGAAATCCGGCCCAGGCTTATGGGCTTTCTTCTCTGTTCGTTTGCTTTGTTCGTCGCTTGTTTGATTGGATCCTCCACGTATTCACTCGTATCTCGAGCTCCCGTATCGGTTCGAGCTTGGTCTCGTAGTTTCAGTACTTGTTCTTGCTTTACCTGACTCGGTATTTTGCTCAGAACCGCTAAAACCTGCAAAATGTAACCAGAAAGAAGTAGTACCGCAATACATAGCAAATAGCTCGTAAATTAATATAAACTCGACTAAAACACGGGCTAAAATGCAACTAAACCGGGGCACAAAAGCTATATAAAATGCACATATCAAAAACCCTACACAAACGTCTCGGGAATGACCATACGAAACCTTACCTAAGCCAAAAACCCGTGTCAACATACAAACATGTGAGAGTCTATACTACCCTCACTATAATCGTCTTTCAAAATGCATCATACAAAACTATTTGGAAATACGACATTTATTTTTAAAAACAACCTTTTCTTATCACAATTTCGAAATAACGTTTTCTAAAAACATTCCACCTAAACCGGCTGAACTATAGTTATTTCGGTTTGACACAAACAACACAGTCTTGCAAAGTGCCCATGAATAACCACTATATTCACGAGGCCTTTCGAAAAAGTAAATGGATTACGCGACTAACGGTCATCGTAATTCATTTACGTCAAAACATTTTCACAAAGCCAAACCCAAGAATATTAACATGTTCCGGCGGAATTTACCAAAACAAATAGCCTCAGTCTTTTCCAAACATTTTCGCAAAACACCCGTCGAGTTGACTGACCTTTAGTCATTTTGGCTCAACAAACCTATCATTCAAACACAACGTGGGAATGGTCAGACCACGTCATTTACTTTGAATCAACTGACCTATAGTCATTTTTTAAACAGAACAAGTGAAAACGATCAGTACGGTTTTCACCACACTTTAACATCTCCGACTCGACTAGCTCATCGCTATCTCAAATCGGATCCAAAATTTTTCATCGCAATCAAACGGTGAGCCTACAACAACACACTGTTAATACGAGCCCATAGGTTTCTATCACGAAGCAACTTTTACATCGAGATCGGAAACGTGTCAACGTGTCTCTCACACAAAAGTTTTCCAAACATTTTGTCGAAACACGACGAGCTGTTTAAACAACAGTCACATCACAATTTTTTTTTTAAATAAACATTTTTCAAAAAAATTTCAAACCAACTAATAACCTATAGCCATTTTGATTCAGACCAAAACAAGCAATCTTTCAAAACAAAACTCGTGAATAATCACAAAATTCCTATCGGCACTTCAAAAGCATAAACGGACATCATGGCTCGCGGTCATCATAGCCCATTTATTTCAAAACTTTTTCAACAAAGCAGGCTTAAGGATAACTACATGTCCTCGATGGTTTTTCACGGCATATCAAATGGCCCACGCCCGTTTTAAACACTCTTGAAATAGCATTTTTCAAAATATTTAGACCAACTGGCCCACGATCATTTCGACCCAAACCTCACTTTTACAATCCAGCAAACCCGCGAATGCCCAAGCACAGTCCCGTGGACATTTTCATTTTGTTCAAACGACCCATAGTCGTGCCGACTAAGCACCTTCAAAATCAAAAAAGCGAAAGAACGCACAAAACCGTTCTGATCGCATCTCTAGCATCTTCGACTCGACTAGCCTATAGCTATGTCGAGTAGGTTCCAAATTTTTTATTCGCAATCCAGCCCACAATGACATACCGTTAATACCGGCTAATCAGATTTGATTTCAAAAACACCTTTTACATCGAGCCGAAATGTGTCAACGCATTTTAGCTCAAAAAGCTTTTTCGCTTTTCATCAAAAACAACATTGTTCGCAAAGTCACGAGACGAGTCTAAGTATGCGTGAATCAAGTCCCGACACAAAGGTATCGACTCATATTCGAGATACGTAGATCTCAAGCAACCAACGAAACATTCACCCAAGCAACATCAACGATCCCGCGGATCTCGTCAAGCAGCTTACAACATTTCAATAAGGGTCAACTCTTAAGCATCGACTCAATATCTGTCCGTCTAAGGCAATCGAGTCCTTGACATATAACATTTTTACAAACTGATAAAGGAATAAGTTTGCTTACAACTCAGCTTCTTTTCAACGCACAGTTCTTTACAAACTTTCTTTTCGCACCAAAAATACATTGCATCCTAAGAGTAACAATCCGAAGAAGGTCTAAGCCAGATACAAAAATCTAAGACAACACCATTACAAAAACAACAAAAAAAAACAAGGGGCTCCCGACGACCAAATGCTAAGGTCCAGTAGTCAATTTGCATTCTATTAATCCACTGCTTTTGGAGGAGGATCCACTAATTTGGTGCTCTATTGTGATCATGAATTTGATCACGACCATAAGTACGAGTATTTCCTGAATCACCCTCTGCATACTCAATCGCGTGACTCATAAGCAAGCGAACTTGTTAGAGGAGTTTGACGTGACAAACATATGATCACATAGAACCGCCGAACCGCAAGGTCAGCCAAATTCAGAATGAAGCCCAATGCCAAACAAGGCGTTGCAAGTCCACAAAAACTAATGAGAACACAAAAAGCAAAACAGCAACAACCAAAAGGCAAAAACAAAAGAAGCCTCAAAGCCCACAAACAAGTGGCACAACCTTTGAATTTCTGAATCAAAGTCTCAGCAGAAGACAACAAGCAACCAGAACTCTTGGGCCGACATGCCCCTAAACATGCTATCGAGGTCAAGCACATAAACACATTCCAAAACATTTTACGGGCCGATCGGACATGCCCCTAAACATGCACTTTTAGACCCTCTAAACAAGCAAACACAAATCATCAATCATCTCCATCATCATAGCCTGTCATCAATCCATCATCGTCATCAATTCATCACCATCATCACAGCCTGTCATCAATCATCTCCACCCTGCATCATCCCTTATATTTACTCAAATGGTGCTCGACTTTTCTTCGTGTTTTGACCTCTTGAATCGATTCACGGTACTAAGCTTCAATTATTTGGTCCTTCTCGATTCCTAGTCTAACCCCTCGAAGTATTAAGGTATGATTCGTTTGCAATCCTCCAATTTCAGTTTGGCTTCGAGTTAACCTAGAATTTGGTAATTTCAGATTTGTAATCGATTTTAACGACTTTATAAGACGATTAGGTATGATTTTAGTAGTAATTGATAAGATTATCGTTATTTGTAGAGTTCAAGGGCATAAGGAGCGATTTTCAGGCAATTTACCTTCTTGAACTCGCGTTCCGACGTTTCTTTCGAAGGTAAGGGTCACCCCCTTACTTAGCTAGTGTTTGTAATTGTGTATGTATGAGTGGTTGATTGTATGTAGTGTTTTGTGCTGAGTAATCGATATGGTAACCGAGTTTTGGGGGAATTTGATGACTTGTGGATACCCATATCCGTACCCTCCCAAACAAAACCCTGTGATGTAACACGGACTTTTATTACGCATGTTTTAACGTTAACTTAAACGGTTCTAACTAATGTCGAATTCATTTTGAGTCGTTTGAAATGTTAAAATGAGTAGGTCGCTTCACATCGCATTTAAATAAACGTTCATTTTGTCCATTTGGAGTCTAGCTAGGTCCTCGTCCCGCTTCATTTGGCATGAGCTTCGCATTTGCACTACAATTAGTCCTTTTACATTAACAAGGTCTAATTCAGCATTCCTAAATTCCTAAATTTAGGCCCGGTGGTTAGGACTACCCTTTAGCCTCCTCTTACGCAAAATATAGCCTCACGTCTTACCTTATCTCACAAAATCTATGCAAATACACCCTTTTCATTTTTCCGGGTCTCGGGCCCAAAACCGAGCCCAAACCCACCTTTGGCCCGCACTCCAAAGCCCTCAACAACTCTCTAGAAGATCATACTAGGTCTTCTTGGAGCACAAGCAAAGAGATTTGGCCGAATATTTCCAAGATTTAGCAATCCGGATTAAGGAAATACGAAATCTCGAAGTTAAAACCACACCAGCAAACCGCATAAGCTTATGCGGCTCATGGTGCAAACCGCATAAGCCTATGCGGTTTGCCCACCAAACCGCATAGAGCTATGCGGCTCCCTGGTGTGGCTTTTTTCCCTGTCTTTCCTATTTTCGCTCGGCTATTCTCCTATATATACAACCCCTCGCACAACCTATTGACACAACTTTTCCACACAAGAAAACCTCTCTTCTCATAACCTCTCTTCCTAGGTTTAGTGCCCACTTGGGTCCCACAAAATATACCGTTTAGCACGGTATACACCAAAATACTCACAAAAGCCTCACGCACTCAAATCCTTGAGTTCAACACACCATCTCGTGTTGAATTCATCGTCCTTTTAAGTTCAAGAAGTGAAGCTCTGCCCAGATCTGAAGCGTCAGGACAAGGTAGGTACCGATCCACTTGGATCAACGCTTTTTCTTATTTTCTATGGACTAACAAAGGGGACTACACTCTAGCGCCCGGGTTTGGCACCCAGGCGCTTGCACTCCAAGTGTTCTATTTACTTGGGTACACTCCATATCCGATGACACGCCAAAGTCGCATAAGCAGCAAACCCTTATAAAATAAACCAATGGACAATTGAACTTTATTTTATTTGCATGCATCTTGCACCTTCTTATTTTGCATTTAAATCAACTTAAACAATGAATTCGACCTTTAACTGAACCGTATTCGTTAACAAGTTAAACATGCTAAACTGAGGGTTCTAATCAATCTTTTTGCATCTGCATCTGCATTCTTTTACAAACTTATCGCACTTGAACGTAGCGATAACATTAGCTCAAATATCATCTTACAAGGATTGTTCTAGGTCAGTAGAGGCTATTTTTACATAGGCTTTTCTAAAAGGTTTTCATAAATCATTATTTGAATTAACTCTTTTTCTAAAGTACCCTACTTGAATCCAATCTGGTTTCACAACCTTAGATCTAGGGGTGTCGGCGTGCTCCAAAATCTAGGACATGTTTTTAACTTAGAACATGGTAGCAGGTTCCTAATTTCTGCGACAATTAGGTGGCGACTCCATAACAGTTCTTAAAGGTTTTTCCAACTTAATCTTTTTTAACTTCAAAATCCGCCCTTAAGCAAGACGCCGAGTTGGGTCCCTCGACGCGGTTTCCCGGGTTCCACAGTTTGGCGACTCCACTGGGGAGATTTTATTTTTAAAACTTAAAACTAGCTTTTTCTTTTTAAAAATAAAGAGGTGAAACTTGAAAGCCTTGAACAATCCAAGTATACATATTTGAGCTATGCACACTCGTTTAGAGTCCATTCCTTTTGGAATCTAGGCACCCTTTGCACCCTCGAGAGGTGGTTCCCACATGCAGGCTTGTCCACTCGATAAAGCACATGCCGGACTAACTTTCCTCTCGCCCCTCCACGGCTTGCCGTAAACGACTATCTCGACCGCCCCAGTGCTCCCTTCAGAAAACCTATCGCCCCGGCGTAAGGAAATGAAGGGGTTAAGTATCTGCCAAAGCGTACTCGAGGTAGTTGGAGGTGTACCCGACTTGACCCTACCCTATGAGTCGAGTCATACGTACAAGTTCGAGGCTATGCACTCCATGGTCTTTTTCAAAACGAGCATTTGCATTCATATCTTCGAAAACTCGCTTAAACTTTTCAAAGATAAACGAACCTAACATCTAACAAACTAACACTTTTCAAACAAAACTATCGCGAATTTTTGAAACAAGCTTTCTCAAAATTCTTTTTTTTTACTAACAAGCAAAAACCCGAGCAAGGATTAGAACCCGAGCTCGTGGAATTCAATCCTCTAGGTCACACGGCCTAGACTCCACTTTTAACATCCTCGACTCGACTTGTTAACCACTCTCGAGTCGAATCCATTCTCTTTTACACATCCGAACTCGAGCTCACCTCGGCAAATCACCGATACTAGTTCGACGGGTGCAAAGCAAAAATTTTAACATCGAGACGAGATGTGCGCACACATCCTCGGCTCAAAAGCTTTCCTTTAGCCAAAACTTTTCGAAAATCTCCTTTTTCAAGCTTAAAAGGCCTTTCAAAACAACGACATGAGCTAAAATGAACGCCTAAAATGAACATTGAACCTAGTAGGTCTAACTAGATACATGCCACACAACCTAACCCATTCTCAACATCCACGACTCAACTAGCTAACCGCTCTCAAGTCAAACCCCTTTCACCCACCTAGGCTCGAGCCCTTAACGATGAACCGTTAAATGGGCTCGACAAAGCTAACATCATCGAGACGAGACGAGACGTGCGCACACGTCCTCGCCTCAAAAAATTCCTTTAGCTAAAACCTTTTCGAGAACCTCCTTTTTCAAAACATAAAAGGTCTTTCTAAACAAAGAAATAAGCTAAAAATGAATGCTTAGAGTGATCATGAGTCTAGTGGGTCGAGTCGTGTCACTAATATACGAAGTGAAATACAGGCCTCAGCTGGATACTCGCCGTACTAAGAATCACATAGTCATCCCCTGCAAGAAACAAACCTACACCCGCAAAATGGCCGGCAATGACGAAGTTAACGCACTCCGTGACCAAGTCACAAAGCTGACCGACGACCTCGAACGCCTCTTGAACCACCATAAGACCGAGATAAAGCGTTTGGAACAACGTATCAAGGACAAGACCGACAAACACGTCTCCATCCACACTCTCGAGGCCCTTAACCAACAGGACAATGAAGGCTTCACTGAATATCTCTCTCGATGGAAAAAGCTAAGCGTACAAATTCCAGATCGTCCGCATGAGGACGAACTTGTGCCTAAGTTCATAAACAACCTGCGACCCGTGTATCAATTATACATGCAGATGCAGAACATCCAAGACTTCGAACAACTCATCAGGGTCGGCGCTCAAATTGAAGACGATCTTAGGACCGGCACGATGGCCAGATACACCGGCCATACCTACCAAGATAACTCACCAAAATCTCCTCGCGCGACCAAGAGTCAGAAAAACTACACTACGGACAGCTTTGACGCATCTGCAACCAAAAGCTACAGGAGCTTCATGCCTTACACTAGGGCATTCCATAGGTTGGTTGAAAACAACTACCTACAACCAATCGGGCCTACTAGCGAGCCGCCCGAAGACAAAAAGCCAAAACTTTGGAACCCAAATGCTTACTGTGCATACCACAGAGGCAAAGGCCACGACACAGAAAACTGTTTCAAACTGAAGCACGCCATCCAAGATCTCATCGATCAAGGAAATCTCGACAAACCGTCTCAAACGTTCAACGACGCCAACCCTTTCGCCGACCACACAATCTTCGTGGGATCACCTCCCATTATGAACTGCTCCAACAATATCAAACCGAGCGACAATCAAATCATTGACGCTCCGTTCAACGATAAAGGGGACGAATGGCCTATGTCCAACCAAGCCACGGTCCAAGATGACGAAAGGATTAAACCCAAATCATCCGACAAAGTTCACCCTCCATATAATCCCACGATCTTCACAGGATCACTTCCTCCCATAGATCACTCAGACTTTGTCATGCCCGAAAACAACCCAACCCCTAACGCAGACATTGGGAATGAACTGACGTGCGAGGATGCGCCTATAAAATGCAAACCATCACGACTTAAAAGGAAGATGGCGAGAACGGAGGCGTTGACAAACGCAAAGAAGAAGAAATCCTCTTAGGATCTAATCCTTTAGGTGTCGCGTCACCCGTCGACACAACTTCTAGTTTTAGCTTAGACTTTTTTATGATTTGTCAAACAATTCTTCTTTAATGAATAATACGAATAAGTTTGCTTACCTCTAGTCTCAAGCTAAAAACAAACAAATAAACAATGAACAACAAACAAAAATTAAACAAATCAATCAAACAACACAACATAAAAATCCGTGCGATAAAAATGAACTAACGAATGAACAATCGTTAATTAAACACATTGCAAACATCGTGAGCAACCCAACACAAAACTCACTTTCCCTAAGCCTTTGAAAATATAAAGGGATAAAATAACCCACGGTTATCCTAACCCACTTATCGCATGCTTTTTCACAAAGCATAACCCAAGAATTAGGACACATTCTTGGTGAGTCTTTCAAAGCGAACTCACGGCCCTTGGCCTTTTCGAACCTTTCTAAACAAAATATTTTCAAACAACTCATTGTCGAACCAGCTCAGTAAGTAGCATCCCTCGCTATATACCCAAGGATGGCCAAGCCCAATCTTGTGGATTCTAACATCGGATCAAATGGCTCAAACCACCTCGATCCATTTCTCCTTTGGCAAAATCCATGTGGACGAGCAAGCTCGTCCTCATCACATTTTGACACCTTCGACTCAAATAGCTTAAACGCCATTTCGAGCATCCACCAATAGGATCTTAGCAACACACCGTTAACATAAACTTCTAACCTTCTATTACCAAACATCGTCGAGCATGAAACGTTTTAAAACATTTCTAGCTCAAAATTGGCCGCATGACTCGCGATCATCACAACCCTTTTATCACAAAACTCGTTTCAAACCCGAGAATGTCAGCCCATTCTCGAGGAGTTTCACGGCTCAAGGCCTTTACCTCTTTCAATATAAGCATTTTTTTTCGAAGGTTTTCACTAGCCCAAAACCTTCTAGGATCAGGCATTCCTATTTTCGCAAAAGCACAAAACCCGAGACTGTGCAAACTCAATCCCAAGGACTTTTGATGTCGGACCAAGTGGCTCTAGCCGCTTCGGTCTAACTCTTCCTTAAGTAAATGCATGAAAACGGGCACTACCGTCTCCATCGCATTTTCAAAGCACCCTCGATTCAAGTAGCTCATCACTACCTTGAATCATCTCTTGCACAGAGTCGAAATGTGACAACACATTTCAACTCGAAACGCCCTTTCACTTTCACCAAAACAAAATCGTTTCAAAGACAAAACAGAGTATGCGTTAATCGAGTCTCGACACCAAGGGCATCAACGTGTACCCACGGCACGTACATCACGAATCAACTGACAAGGCGTCCACTCAAGCACCATCGACGATCTGGCGGATCTCCTCAAGCACTTCGAGTCTTTTAAATACGGGTCGAGTTTTTAAGCATCGAGCTAATCTCGTCGATCTAGGATAATCGAGTCTTGACGCATTTACATTTTAACAAATCGATAAGGGAATAAGTTTGCCTATAACCCAGTTTCCTTTTACCCTTTTTACTCACATTTCTTATACAAAACCATTTTGCACCGACATACATTGCATCCTAGGAGTAGCTATCCGAAGGAGGTCTAGGCCGGGTACGAAGGTCCAAGACAATATCAAGTACAAGACAAAAACAAGAAAGTTGTCGACGACTAAACACCTACGGTTCGATAGTCTGCTTGTGGTCTACTACTCCGCTGCGTTTGGAGGAGGATCCATTAGTTTGGAGCTCCACAGTGGTCATGAATTTGATCGCGGCCAAAAGTATGAGTATTCCTGGATCGCCCTCCGTGTACTCGATCGCGTGCCTAATAAGCAAACGAACTTGTCAGAGGAGTCCGGCGTGATAGACACATGATCACATGCAACCTTCCCACCATAGGGTCCAGCAAAGTCGAAGCTCGAGCCCAAGCCACAAAGGGCCCGACGAATTCTCAAACATAAAAAGGGAATACAATCAAAGGTGAAAACAACGGCAAAAAGGGCAAAGTCAAAAGGAAACAAATCTCAAAGTTTCCAAGAAATCAAAAAAGAAACAAGTCTCAAGGTCTTTAAGAAAGGGACAAAAACAACAAAAGGAAAGCCCGAAAGTCAAGTGGCTAAGTGAACAAAGGTCTACTACAAAAATGGACCCAGTCTAAAACCTCTTCAAGGAACCCGTGCCAAAAGGACATATGGCATGGTGGACATTGCTCTGAGCCGAATTTGACACCAAGGAGCCCGTTATCGACACTACATCATTTCCCGACGACAGAATTTACAACATCAATGAAGAAGCGACATACCTCGATGGTTCATCCAATTATCGAGGTTGGAGAATAGGAATACTCCT
Source organism: Dianthus caryophyllus (assembly GCA_023091065.1). Lineage (NCBI taxonomy): Eukaryota > Viridiplantae > Streptophyta > Magnoliopsida > Caryophyllales > Caryophyllaceae > Dianthus > Dianthus caryophyllus. Next base: position 14,117,356 of record CM041519.1, on the reverse strand, counting down.
CTTTTTCCAAACGGCGAACACGAACACCTCCCTCCACCAAATTGGACTTTGATGCGACAAACAAGCGGCCAAGATCAACTAAGGAGAACCTACCTTATGATGCAATGTATCATGGTCAAACACATAAACACCCTTTATGGACCAGTGGGTCCTCAAACACGCATCTTCCCACATAAACACCTCCTTACCAAAACAAACACATCCTTTTCGAACTACGCTAGGTTTGATTCCGCACCCACGGATACGTAGGCCGCTCACTTGAGCTCAACCAACCCTTTTTACACAAAACATCTTTATGTCTAAAGCTTACAAAGTCAAGGACATCCTCACAAAAATCCACAAAAATTCACAAAAATCCAAGGCAAACTGTTTCTCTATCGAGGCGTTAAAACGACTACGTCGAGACAAAGTTGTGCTAGACCTAGGAGTAGTACTCTGCTTTTTCGCCTAACCTTGTTCGTTTTGCAGGAATTACTTCATGCCACTGAAGCAACCATGAGTTACCAAGCCGGGGGCTTTACCGATGCACGTGTCACAGTCACTTACATCCCTATCAATGTCGAGTCTCGAGTCACGCATACGATTCGTCTTTGTTTTTCAAACTTTTCGGCATTTTAAGCATCTCATAAACATTGACTCGGATATCGAGTCAATCCTCCTCCCATCAAACAATTTAGCGACATTTAAACCGCTCCTTTCCAAACTTTTCAGTTCTGGAAACGCTCCCACGAGCCGATACACTAATGCGTCCTCAAAATCGCTAACCACCTTTCAAAAGTAACTCAACGCTCAAAACTTCACTTTTCTAAACATATGCTTTCGCAGTTGCAAAATGTGCCTTTCGAAAATGCATCTCAAATCCTTGAAACGCATCTCGAATCTTCGAAGTCCAAGCTTTTCCCAAAAATTTAACTCACCACTCGAGTTAACATACTTTGAGAAAAAGCATTCTTCGAATTTAACTCACTCGAGTTAACACATTTTGAGCGAAAGCACTATCGAACTATGCCGGTTTGATTCCACATTCGTGGATACGTAGGCAGCTTACGCAAAGCACAACCGAATCTAGCACTACACCCCACTCCGTGTTGTCATGAGATTCCCCCGAATTCTCATCCTCGACAACTGGGGGCTTCTCAACCTTTGAACTCAAATGACCCTCCACGGTCTTCACAACCTTGCTCAAGCTCACAACGTCAAACACTTTTTCATCTTGCATGAAGCCTTACAACCGACATTTCAAGCGTTCATTTTTAAAGCTCATTTCGACAACTAAAATGAATCTTTCACAAAATGATTTTTAACAAAAACATTTTAATCCAAACATCCCAATCGGGAATCATTTCACTTTCAAACCCAAGCCTACTAACAACACAGGTTTAAGACGACAAAAGCAACTACAAGTTCAAGCCAAGCTACAACTAACCAACAAGCCATGCAATGATGGGTTCACACAATCCTTATTACACAAGTTCACCAAAACACCTAGGGACGACGACGACGGTACTCGTCAAAGTCAAGCTGAACCCGCCCACGCCATCCTCCACCTGTTAAGCTTCTTGTGCACCTCCTCGGCAACCTGCAACACACAACAGAGCAACTACATTTTTCTCCATTTTGCCTTAATTTCAATCAAATTAAGCCAAACTACGGGGGACATTTCAAGACCAAACACCATACTCTTCACTTTGACTCAGTTTTCATTCAAAACTTAGTCAAGCTCGAGGGGGTAACCCAAAAACACCTTCTCCCAAACACATCTTTCCTTACATTTTGACTCAGTTTTCATACAAAACTTAGTCAAACTCGAGGGGGTAATCCGAAAACTCCTTCTCCCTAACACACTAACACCCTTATCCTAATGCAACCCATAGCCTTTCACATAGTTTAACTATCGTTATATATTATAACTCAGTCAAACTTGGGGCTCACATACACCGACACCATGACCAAGACAATTGGGGGCTCACGCTTCCTATCAAGAATCAAACCTTTACAACGAAATATGGGATAATTTTTCGCATTTTCGCATTTTTGGAGACACCCTTGTTATAAACACCCACATCAACATCTACGGTTGAGCGACACCTCCAGAACCGCTACAAACACGAGCATGCACGCTAAAAGCATAACACTTTCATGCGTGCATCAAATAACAAACCACCCGAACATAGGTCCAAACACCAAGTACCCTAACATGTCCAAGAATCATCCCAGGCACCACGCATCCAAAGTCCAAGAGAGATGAGTATCACATGAATCCAAACGAATCACCATATACCACGTCTCATGGTCAAAGCAGGCGAAAATGAAGATTTCGGAAGACAATCGCAGAATTCGAATTATTCCGGATTTGAAGCCGCGACATGTGTAAATGAGTTCGCGCTTGAAGTCGCCGATTGATAAGAGATTCCCCGGAAGAATCACTAGTCAACAAGGCAATTTCTGAGGCGTGTTTTGTTCCACGTTGTCTCTCCATATTAGGCTCGTCAAAGCCTATGTACTTTTCTTCGTACACGCAAGCTTTCGTGGTTAAGGCGTCACCTACAGTCCGCCACATGCGCTAGCACATACATTATGTGCTATGCCTTGGTTAAGGCGTCACCTACAGTCCGCCATACGCGTGTATTAAGCCTTTAATACACGGTACAGAAGCAGAAACACGAACGCTCTTCACGAGTCCTTACACCCCCTCACACGTCCCTGTGGAGTATCACTTCTATGGAGTCCACACACCTATACAGACATTTCCCACGGAGTCCAAGACATATCCTTCGACTTCCCTAGCAAATACACCTCTACAAAAAATCCTGAACGAGTCATCCTTCAACTTCGGAGCATAAACACCAAACGTCTACATCAGCACATCCAGCAAGTCCGAGCAATTACACGGAGCAGTATACATGAGCACATACACCTTCCTTTGTCCATAATTCCCGGCGAATATACACCTGCACCCCTTACAAGACGAAACACCATCATTCTTCCACAAGACCAAACAACTACAACCATACCTACGCTCCTCGGCGAGACCATACCTATACACCCTTCCCGGCAGACTAGTACTTCTCCAGCAGATACCACACTAAGCACCTGCACTCCTCGGCGAGATCCAGCACGACATCAGCAACGGCATCAGCATCAACAACGGCATCAGTATCAGCAACGGCATCAGCATCAACGACGGCATCAGCACAAGCAACGACAGCATCAGCACAAGCAACGACATCAGTAACACGACGACGAAGGCACTCTGCAGGCCGGCAGGCCCTTACAGGTATGCACGGACCGCCACGTCCTTAAAATGCGCACGTCCCTCCCCGCTTAGCCCGGTTCGAAGTCCTCGTCTCACCCATGGACACACACTTCGTTCCGCTGACTGTATCGAGACTGTAATGGTCCGGATATGGTCGTAGGAGTTTGACTAGCGCTCTAGTCCGAGCTCAGTCAAACTGGGGGCTCTGTGGATACCCATATCCGTACCCTCCCAAACAAAACCCTGTGATGTAACACGGACTTTTATTACGCATGTTTTAACGTTAACTTAAACGGTTCTAACTAATGTCGAATTCATTTTGAGTCGTTTGAAATGTTAAAATGAGTAGGTCGCTTCACATCGCATTTAAATAAACGTTCATTTTGTCCATTTGGAGTCTAGCTAGGTCCTCGTCCCGCTTCATTTGGCATGAGCTTCGCATTTGCACTACAATTAGTCCTTTTACATTAACAAGGTCTAATTCAGCATTCCTAAATTCCTAAATTTAGGCCCGGTGGTTAGGACTACCCTTTAGCCTCCTCTTACGCAAAATATAGCCTCACGTCTTACCTTATCTCACAAAATCTATGCAAATACACCCTTTTCATTTTTCCGGGTCTCGGGCCCAAAACCGAGCCCAAACCCACCTTTGGCCCGCACTCCAAAGCCCTCAACAACTCTCTAGAAGATCATACTAGGTCTTCTTGGAGCACAAGCAAAGAGATTTGGCCGAATATTTCCAAGATTTAGCAATCCGGATTAAGGAAATACGAAATCTCGAAGTTAAAACCACACCAGCAAACCGCATAAGCTTATGCGGCTCATGGTGCAAACCGCATAAGCCTATGCGGTTTGCCCACCAAACCGCATAGAGCTATGCGGCTCCCTGGTGTGGCTTTTTTCCCTGTCTTTCCTATTTTCGCTCGGCTATTCTCCTATATATACAACCCCTCGCACAACCTATTGACACAACTTTTCCACACAAGAAAACCTCTCTTCTCATAACCTCTCTTCCTAGGTTTAGTGCCCACTTGGGTCCCACAAAATATACCGTCTAGCACGGTATACACCAAAATACTCACAAAAGCCTCACGCACTCAAATCCTTGAGTTCAACACACCATCTCGTGTTGAATTCATCCTCCTTTTAAGTTCAAGAAGTGAAGCTCTGCCCAGATCTGAAGCGTCAGGACAAGGTAGGTACCGATCCACTTGGATCAAAGCTTTTTCTTATTTTCTATGGACTAACAAAGGGGACTACACTAACAAAGAGATTTGGCCGAATATTTCCAAGATTTAGCAATCCGGATTAAGGAAATACGAAATCTCGAAGTTAAAACCACACCAGCAAACCGCATAAGCTTATGCGGCTCATGGTGCAAACCGCATAAGCCTATGCGGTTTGCCCACCAAACCGCATAGAGCTATGCGGCTCCCTGGTGTGGCTTTTTTCCCTGTCTTTCCTATTTTCGCTCGGCTATTCTCCTATATATACAACCCCTCGCACAACCTATTGACACAACTTTTCCACACAAGAAAACCTCTCTTCTCATAACCTCTCTTCCTAGGTTTAGTGCCCACTTGGGTCCCACAAAATATACCGTCTAGCACGGTATACACCAAAATACTCACAAAAGCCTCACGCACTCAAATCCTTGAGTTCAACACACCATCTCGTGTTGAATTCATCCTCCTTTTAAGTTCAAGAAGTGAAGCTCGCCAGATCAAGCGTCAGGACAAGGTAGGTACCGATCCACTTGGATCAAAGCTTTTCTTATTTTCTATGGACTAACAAAGGGGACTACACTTTAGCGCCCCCCCGGCTTTGGCACCCAGCGCGCTTGCACTCCAAGTGTTCTATTTACTTCGGGTACACTCCATATCCGATGACACGCCAAAGTCGCATAAGCAACCGACCCTTATAAAATAAACCAATGGACAATTGAACTTTATTTTATTTGCATGCATCTTGCACCTTCTTATTTTGCATTTAAATCAACTTAAACAATGAATTCGACCTTTAACTGAACCGTATTCGTTAACAAGTTAAACATGCTAAACTGAGGGTTCTAATCAATCTTTTTGCATCTGCATCTGCATTCTTTTACAAACTTATCGCACTTGTACGTAGCGATAACATTAGCTCAAATATCATCTTACAAGGATTGTTCTAGGTCAGTAGAGGCTATTTTTACATAGGCTTTTCTAAAAGGTTTTCATAAATCATTATTTGAATTAACTCCTTTTCTAAAGTACCCTCACCCCGAATCCAATCTGGTTTCACAACCTTAGATCTAGGGGTGTCGGCGTGCTCCAAAATCTAGGACATGTTTTTAACTTAGAACATGGTAGCAGGTTCCTAATTTCCGCGATAATTAGGTGGCGACTCCATAACAGTTCTTAAAGGTTTTTCCAACTTAATCTTTTTTAACTTCAAAATCCGCCCTTAAGCAAGACGCCGAGTTGGGTCCCTCGACGCGGTTTCCCGGGTTCCACATGACTGTGTTGGTGGCTATTGTTGGCCGTTAGTAGGGTTGATTTTGATGACTGTAAGTGGGGTTGATGTACCGTGTTTTGCTACTATAATCTGCCATTTATAAGCCACTGTAGCATCGTGTTATTGCTACTGTAATCTGCCAGTTATCAGCTGCCGTTTCCACTGTGTTGTTGCTGCCATTTATGTTGTTGTCATTGTCGTATATGCTAAATTTGTTATTGCTATAAGACGCTGATGTTTGCTACTTCTTATTGTTGCTGTCCAACTGCCGTAATTGGCCATACACCATACTTCTTGATTTTCACCTTGTCTATTGTTGAACTTGAGTAATGTAAATTGATCAGGGAGATTAAGATGATAGGTGGATGATATGATGATGGAGTTTGTTTGTTGTTTGGGCCGAGAATGGTGGAGCCATGTGTGGGCCGTGTTGTATAGGGTAGAGCCATGTGGCTCCTTGTAAATTGGGTCGTGTTGATTAGGTGCTCGGGGTCATGACCGAGCACCGTGTGACTTTATGGGTACAGTGTCATGTTATTGATTCGTGTGTATGTGTGAGAATTGAGCTATCGTAATTGTTGTAATGTTGAAATGTTGGATTGTGAGTATGAATGATTGGTCACTAGATTGTGTTAAAAACAACCTTATGTTTTGAGTATTTGCGAGGCGTAAGTTGTGAATGTGTGAATCAGCTCCGTGACTTGAAATGGTTGATGGCCTTATGAGATTGTATACGTGAGAATGATTGTTGAATGCCTTTTATCTTTTATGTCCACTTATACATATAAATCGTTCTCTTGTCATGACGTTCAGTACCCGGTGATTTGGGTCTGTGTGGCCCGGTGATTGAGGTTTGTGTGGCCTAGTGATTTGGGTCTGTGTGACCCGGTGATTGAGGTCTGTGCGGCCTAGTGATTTGGGTCTGTGTGGCCAGGTGATTGAGGTCTGTGTGGCCTAGTGATTTGGGTCTGTGTGGCCCGGTGATTGAGGTCTGTGTGGCCTAGTGATTTGGGTCTGTGTGGCCCGGTGATTGAGGTGGAGATGTGACTGGAGGAGGCGTGGAGTGTTGACGATTCGGTAAGTCCCCTGTGTGGAGATACACAGCGGGGTTCTTGACTATGCTTATTTGGTTTTGAGAATGATTTGTTACACGTCCGAGCTAGTATACTTCTGGCATATTTCTGAATTTACATACATAAAGATATAATATGTTTTCTTCTCAGGCTCAAAGCTTCCTTTAGCGCAATACTTTTCATATGCGCCTTTTTATAAGTTGATGTGAAGGCTAACTAGTGTTTCGTTGTCTTGTTTTTTCTGTTATATCCCCCCACCCCGTAGGTACTCAGACGTGCTCATGCTGATTTGGGGATGCTGGAGGGATCGCTTGTCTTGGTCTTGAGTCTAGACATCGCAGTAGACGTCTCGGTATTTGTTTATCGTCGTCAGTAGTTTTCGGCCTGCGTGCCTTGTTACTCTCTTTGAGTGACAGGTGTTCAGTTCAGTTGCACACTTGAGTTTACAGGTGTTTGCCAATGGACCCGTTCAGTCGGGTCCCGTAACACCGTCATTTAGGTAGGGTCCGCCCGGCTTAAATGAGGGTGTTACAATGCATCTTATTTTCTGGTAGGTCATCTTAAGAACTGTTCAGTTAAGTGTGCTTGCTGGAGAGCAATCTTAGGATGGGTGACCTCAGGGATGTTTTGCAGGATGCGCACGAGTGAGGACAAATGCACTAGAAAGAACTCGTGTTGGTTTGTGGGCGATGTACGCAGCTTGACACGCTGAGCTACCGTGGGTGACATTTCGGCCTTTAGTTAGGACCGGGGTGCTACAAATGGTATCAGAGCAATCCAGCGACCGTGTGGTAATCCTGTGTTCTTATTGGCCAGGCACACACCTAATTGGGGAGGATTATGGGGAGCTATACTGCGGGTAGCTACCAGGCGCAACGAGGACGTTGCGTTCTTCAAGTGGGGGTGTGTAATTCCCGGTATTGTCCGAGAGGCTATTCGGGTCGGGTACCCCATTGAAGAGGTCCATGTGTTAGCACAAGTGACATAGTGCTTAAACATACTCATACCAACAAGATGCATCTTCTTTGTTGGTGGGTCATCTTAAGAACTTTTCAGTTAAGCGTGCTTGCTGGAGAACAATCTTAGGATGGGTGACCTCTAGGGAGTTTTACAGGATGCGCACGAGTGAGGATAAAGTGCGCTGGCCTGACGAGATACCGTGGGTGACATTTCGGTCTTTAGTTGGGGCTGTGGTGTTAATTATCAACCCCAATATTGAAGAACTTTTATTCACATTAGATGAACTTTATATAAAGTTCTTATTCTTATTGGAAATATTAAAAATAAACATAATATAAAAACATCACATTTATTTATGCATAAGAACTCGGTTTTTAAATAAGAACTCAGTTCTTAAAATTAAGAAGAAACCTTTTTTTGTAGCAAAACAACTGTAAAAATAAAGTTATTAGTGACAAACTCGAGGCTAAGAACCACGGCTGCACTTACTCTTATAGATATGATTCAACACATATATATTTTCATTATTGATTAAGTAATATAGTTATATAACAATTTAGAGATAAAAAAATTATTACTGCCACCCATTCGTAAATTCCAAAATATTTATATTTAATTAAAAATATTATTGCCACCCATGCAATTGAAGAACATAAAGTATTCCGTATTTGATTAAAATATTAGGAAGAGAAAAATAATTAAATGTTTTAATTTACTAATAAATTATAATAATGTGAAATGTCTATGTGTGTACATAATTTTAAAAATATAAGTTTATGATTAGGGGTGTAACTAATTAAGTCGATCTTATACCGAGTTCGGGCGTTCAGGTGAGCTATGAATCAGCTTACAAAATGTTTTTGACCTCAGAATCAGCTCGGAACTCACCGAGCACCAAGATTCAAAGTTCAAAATTGGCTCGATAAAAGTAGTCTCTAGCTCGACTCGAGTTTTGATGAATTCTTTTTCCCACTTTTTTGTATTATCAATTAAAATAAATATTTATTAAAAAAAACTTTAATTTATATATAAAAAGTTTCTATAATGAATTACCCAAATATTAATAAACTTATATATTAATAAATTTTTTAAAATTAGTATGATTAATTTATGATGTCCAAATATTACTCCCTCCATTCTTTCCATTTAGCCCCATATATTCTTTTTAGAAATGTTTTTCATTTAGCCCCATTTCCCTTTTTAGTAACATTTTCTCTCACATACCCCACTTTTTCTCTCACATACCTTACTTTTTCTCACTCACAACTAATTTTTTTATTATTAAACTATCATCATTTTTCTCCATCCTACCCCACATTTTACCATTTTTCTTAATAATTGTGAAAAATTGAAGGGGGCCAAATGGGAAAAATGAAGGGAGTACCTTACTGATATAAGTTAACCTCTTGGCACAAATATTTATTATTAAAGCAAGCCAGACGAAAAAAATGACAACATAAAAAACATAATACATAATGCAATGATATATACATAATACGTTTTTGTTAAAAGTGAGCCAACGTAAATAAGTAACTATACATTACACAATTGAAAATTGATCGGTTCAATACATGAAGTACTAAACTATTAGTTATAATAAGAAATATTTCTACTAATAAAAATATTTAAATTATAGAAATAGAAGCCAAAAGATTTTTCATAATTAATTACTTCATTTAGTAAGAGAATTAAACGATTTGAAAAAAAAAAAAAAAAAAGGAACAATGTGTAAGAGTAATTTAATAATTTCTATAATGAAATTAACCCCAAAGATCGATTTAGACTGAATCAATTTAACCCTAAAGAACAATATAAAATACAATAATTAACATACCTTGATCCATGATCAAATTCAATGATGATAATATTAAAAGATCAATAATAATTATCCTCCTTAACCCTTGCTTTAATAATACTATATGATATGATGGAGTAAAATTCTATAAAATAACCATTCAAACTTTCCTTTTCTTTAGTTTTCTATATGTTTTTATTTTCACTGACTTTCAGATATGAATGATTATCAATAACGTTATTCACATATTCATATATACAGACTTTTGGTAGTTAATTCTACCAAAAGTTGTATCCCTTCTCAAAACATGCAGTACAAAGATTTGGGTCGATTTATTTGTTCGGGTAAGGTTGAAGGGATTATATTATTCCGAATTCTAATTCATTTATCCAGACCGACCCATCACAGTATCGTCTATTATATTAGAATCTTATAATATATAATATGATCTCAATTATTAATTGAACTCGGAACACATAGCAGGCCACTCGAATATTAATAAATATTGCAACATTCTCCCACTTGGCTTTTGTGTTAACTTGATGGTTTAATAATCATAATGTGTATATTTCTATTGAGTTCATTAACTGTAATGTACGTAATCGAATTAGCACTAATCGGATCATGGCGGTCACAAGTCATTAAGCGACATGATCCCTTCCATGTATCACAAATTAATTCCAGGTCTAGTCACATCTTTAAATTGAGAAATACATAATTCTCTTATTTAGTCACATGTAGTCTAATATCAATAACTGTATACATGTACTCTTATGACAACATGTTCATTACATCAGAAACAAACTATAAGTGAATTCAATGTCATATACATAATAAACACATAATATTTACATTACTAAGGCTCTATTAATAACACTCATATGTTCTACATGGCCAATGAACGCTTTAGGTGGTAATCCCTTAGATGTCCGTTCTTATATGCTCAAATGATACCCTTTGTTTCTGCACTTCTTCTTTGACCGACAAGAATTTCAATTCCGTGTGTTTAGCACCCTTAGTGTATTTGTCGTTCTTAGAGAAGAAGACGGCCGCGGAATTATCACAATAAATTCTCAGCGGCTTAGATATAGTGTCAACAATCCCAAGTCCAGAGATAAAGTTCTGCAACCACAATGCATGAATAGTGGCCTTAAAACAAGCCACAAATTCGGCTTCCATAGTTGAAGTAGCAATGACAGACTGTGTAACACCCCTATTTAAGCTGGGCGGACCCCACCTAAATAAGGATGTTACGGGACCCAACTGCATGGGTCCTTGAGCAAACACCTGTTTTCAACACAGAAGACCTGGAAAAGACAACAGCATATATATAGATAGGAGACGCGATAGCTCGAGGCTACGAGTGGAAACCGTCTAACTTGAGCTCACGGTCGAAAACCATGCCGAAACAGCACAAACGCTACAAATAACGATACTTTAGTTAATTACTACTTAAATAATAACTAATCGACATATAATTTCACTTGAAAGAACCCTAAATCGAGAAACCCCAAAAAGTAGGTCAAAGATCGACGAAATTGTAAAATTGGGTGATTAACTTCGAAATATACCTTAATTACTCAGGAATTAGATTAAGACTCAACCCAAATCGATGAATTTCGAACTGAACTCAACCAAATTACGGCTTGGAATGAGGACGACGTAAAATACGCGAAGATCACGATGAGAGTGAACGAGACGACGAGGATGTTGATGAATGATGATGATGGCTTTGATGATCGATGATGACGGTGAATTTGGAGGATTGGTGATGGAGAATGAATGAATGAGTGAAGGAAACAAACCAAGAGAAGAAGAGAAGAATGAAGTCGAATAAGAACCAAGGAGCGTGGATGAATGAATTTGGCAGTGGGTTTATTTTCATTTTGGGTCCACTTTATTACACTCATACTAACTCCACTTTATTTTCATTATTTTCATTAACTCCACTTATAAAAATAATACAAACTCGTATAAGTTCGACTTAAAAATACAAAACCGTCTTAAAACATGATTCTCTCTGATAACAAGATACGAAAAAATACGGAGTATTACAGACTGTTTTCCACTATTCCAAGATACTGCTCCAACAGCTAAGAAAAACACGTTGCCAAAAGTAGATTTCTTGCTGTCAACGCATCCAGCATAATCTGAATCTGAATATCCAATCACCTCAAGGTGGTCGGATCTCCTATATGTAAGCATGAGCTCCTTGGAGCCTTGCAAGTACTTGAGCACTTTCTTTGCCTCTTTCTAGTGGTCAATCCCGGGATTACTTTGATATCGACCTAGCATACCAATAGCGGAGATGATGTCTAGTTGAGTACATGTTTGAACATAATTCAAACTCCCAACCACAGATGCATAAGGAATTCGCTCCATTTCTTTTCGTTCTAGTTCATTACGGGGACATTGTATTTTGCTGAACTTATCCCCTTTCTGTATAGGAACTATCGCTGCAGAGCATTTATCCATCCGATATCTCTCCAAAACTTTATTGATGTAAGCCTTTTGAGACAATCCTAACAATCCTTGTGATCTGTCTCAAAATATTTCTATTCCGATCACATAAGATGCCTCCCCATATCTTTCATCTCAAAAATTTTAGAGAGATATTTCTTTACGTCATGTAGCATGCCCATATCATTTGCAGTAAGCAAAATGTCGTCAACATAAAAGACTAAAATAATAAACTTACTCTCACTAATTTTAATTTAAATACACCGATCAACGGTGATCTCTAAAAAACCGTATGACGTGATGGTCTTATTATTAAATTTCAAGTACCACTGTCGAGAAGCTTGTTTTAGTCCATATATCGACTTTCTCAGCTTACACACCTTATCCTCATTACCTGGAGATAAGAATCCCTCAAGTTGGTCCATATACACTTCTTCCTCAAGCTCACCATTTAGAAACGCGGTTTTAATGTCCATCTGGTGAAGCTCAAGATCATAATGAGCTACCACAGCCAAAACAATTCTCAAAGAGTCTTTCTTTAACACCGGAGAGAAATTCTCTTTGTAGTCAATGCCGTCTTTTTGGGTGAAACCTTTAGTAACGAGTCAGGCTTTATACCTTTCAATGTTGCCTTTAGAGTCCCGTTTGGTCTTGTACACCCATTTCGACCCAACGGTCTTAGAACCTTCAGGTAACACTACTAAGTCCCAAACTTTGTTGTCATCCATCGATTTCATCTCTTCTTTAACGGCATTTAACCACTTTTCAGAATTGTTACTTTCAATGGCTTTATTGAACTAGACAGGATCCTCATTGATGCTCAAGTCACATTCACTTTCAACAGAATATACATAGTCATCAGAAGCGGTTGATCTTCTTTCTCTTATAGATCGCCTTAATTGCTGTGTATTATTCTGTGTCATTCTCCCCTTGAATTGTGACTTGTTCATCATTTATTTGGTCATTTTGTGGCTGCTGCACATCATTAAGTTGTTCAATTGTAGGGGTGTTCACCGGTCCAAACCCGGACCGGACCGGACCGGACCTATTAGGACCGGGGACCGGATGCCTAAAAAATTCAAACCCGGAGACCGGACCGGTTAGAAGGAGACCCGGACCGGACCGGACCTAAACCCCTTAGGTCCGGGTTTGGACCGGACCGGACCACATAATAAAGGGGTTTTAGAGGGTTTTAGAGGGTTTTTTCTATTTTGGACCGGACCGGACCGGACCTAAGACCGGATATCAAAATTCTTGAGGACCGAAGACCGGACCTATTAGTATCCGGTCAGACCCGGACCGGACCTTCCGGTCCGGGTCAGTCCGGTTTACCGGTCCGGACCAATTTTTGAACACCCCTATTCAATTGTGTTATTTAATCGCGATTGCACAAATGGGACAACTAGTTCAGCTGCAGCTTCAGGTGGAGAAATCTCGACCTGGAGCTCTTTAATGTCCACATTTTGTGGTTCATTACTCCCACTATTTTGACCATGTTCAATAAATCTAGCATTTCCAGTCTCTACTATTCACGTACTATGATTAGGACAATAAAATATATACCCTTTGACTTTTCAGGATAGCCAATGAAAAATCCACTGATGGTCCTTGGATCTAGCTTCTTTTCATTTGGATTATACAACCTCACTTTAGCTGGGCAACCCCAGACTCTTAAATGTCTTAAACTCGGTTTCCTCCCAGTCCATAGCTCATAAGGAGTTTTCGGAATTGCTTTACTAGGAACCCGATTCAAAACGTAGGTTGCAAACTTTAATGCATACATCCATAAAGAAAGAGGTAAAGAACAATTACTTAACATGCTCCTAACCATCTCCATTAAAGTACGATTCCACCTTTCTACAACACCGTTCTGCTGAGGTGTACTGGGCATTGCATACTGTGCACAAATACCCCTACTTTCTAGTAACTTTGTAAATGGACCAGGACATTGGCCATTTTCCGTGAACATCCCATAATATTCACCACCCCTATCAGATCTCACAATTTTTAGTTTCTTTTCTAACTGCCTTTCAACCTCATTTATGAATATCTCAAGGACATTCACAGATTGAGACTTATCATGCAGCAGATAAATAAATCCATAACGTGAAAAATCGTCTATAAAGGTGATAGAGTATTTTTCACCACTCCAAGACGGAGCGTCAAACAATCCACAAATGTTCGTGTGTATAATCTCTAACAGCTGAGAGCTTCTTGGAGCTGATTTCTTTACTGTATGCTTAGTCTGCTTACCCTTAATGTAGTCTATACACACATCTAAGTCCCTAAAATCCAATTGAGGAAGTATTTATTCCTTTACCAACCTCTTTAACCTTTCTTTGGATATGTGACCTAGTCTTTGATGCCACAAGTCAGCCGAATTTTCATTTAATGCACTACGTTTCATGCCTTGATTTTCAACATAAAACAGAGAATCGGAAAATTTAACATCAAGATTGAACCTATAAATTGAATCTATTAAAGTACCACTACCAAAAAAGTATAAGTACGCATCAAGATTGAACCTATAAATTGAATCTATTAAAGTACCACTACCAAAAAAGTATCCGTTACGGTACATAGAAAACATACAACGTCCAAACTTAAAGTTAAAACCTAAAATGTCCAACCTACTAATAGATACAAGATTTCTAGCACAATCAGGTACATAGAGACAATCAATAAGATCTATATGACATCCATTGTCTAATATTAGTCTATATGTCCCAATCCCTCGATCTTTGCCTTCATCCTGTTCCCCATCGACAGATACCTTTCAGCTTCTCTTATGGGCTGGATCGAACTGAATCCATGTTTAATATGATAAACATGAGTAGTAGCTCTAGAATCTAGCCACCAAGTATTACTGGGAACTTCTATAAGATTTGATTCCAAACAAACAAAACTATAATGTTTACCTTTCTTTTCAAAGCACGCCTTTCTCTTGGGACAATCCTTCTTGAAGTGTCATATTTTCTTACAAAAGAAACACTTCTTTTCTTTCTGGATTTTTCTTTCAGGTCCCTTGAAAAAAGACTTACCCTTCTTTTTACCTTTCACACTTGGCTTAGTCTTGCTGCTGCTGGCACCGTCATGACCTATAAGATGAACAGCTTGGTCCTTCATCTTCTTTAATCTCCCCTCCTCCTAAACTAACATGGCCTTTAATTCCTGAAAGTTTCATTTATCTTTAATGATGTTATAATTCACCTGAAACTGGCCAAATTCAAAAGGAAGTGAGTTCATAATAAATTGGACCAAGAATGTAACACTTACGTACATCCCTAGGTTTTTCAATTTTGCTGCCAGGTTAGACACGTCAGTCACATGATCATAAATCGGCTGAGACCAGTCTAACCTCTTCGTAGTCAGTTGGCTCATAAGGCAGCCTACAATTGACTTGTCAGCTAAATCGGACTGTGAATACTCCTTTACTTCTCTATCTTGGGCATAGACGGCTTAATTGTAACAACCTGATTTTTCGTGACTTTAATTAAACTAAGGCGGAAAATTAATTAAGTCTAAATATTACAAACCAGCTGTTATCGTCTTACAAACTCAGTATACATAATACGAGTTTAGAGATAGAACTGAGTATTTAGATTACAAATTCTCTCAAAAAGGAGTTACAAAAGAAGGCAAATACTCCCCAGCATTCGAAATAATAATAGTCCTCGGGGTACCTGCATTTAACCAATTATCATTTTCCCGCAACACTCTTTCGACACATGTAATTCTAAAACATATGCAATATAGGAAGTAGATAAAATAAAACAATTAACAGGTAGGCAATTAAAACACATAAGGAAATCATGATGATTCAGGCACGAGTATAAATCAAATCGCATAACGTACAAATACTCACACAAAATCATTCTCAAGAAAATCGTATCTCAAGACTCAGGAAATCATGCCATTCAGACAATAACCAATCAAAATAAGGAAATGCATTCAACATACGTTAACTAATGAATGTTCGTTAGCGAGGCGGAAGCATGCAGACGTAAAACGCGCTATAGTAGACAGGGCCAACATAACTTGGACATGGCTGACATACTAGACGTCCGCGCAGAAGCGATCAGGGCCGACAAAGCGGACGTGTCTGACAGGCTAGAGATACCTAAAGTGATAAGGACAGCCAAATCCCGTGTCTAATGTATGCATACACCACTATAGATAGGTTCGTATCATACTCGCCCTCGAGTAAGTAGTCACCTAATAATTCGACTATCACCTTAGACGGGTACCCCCGGGTGGGGCTGGAGTTTCCAATTACCGTAGTATGGGCTCACGGAGATATCAATCATGCCCCATCCCTGAGGTTGTATATCCCGCACCGAAATAATAATTTTAAAAATTATTAGATCGCCTTTAGCAACTCTGGGAGGGAGCCAAAGTCCCCATAGACGGCTACCTCATTAACTTCGAATTCAAGAGTCGCGACATGGCGAACAATCCAAGTATTTTATTCAAGTAGTTCATTTCTCAAATTCTTATTTCCTTGTTCAATCGTAGCTAATGATAATTCTGTAACTTAATTATATCGTCGAACTTTGTATAATGAAATTTTAGTTCTAGCAGTTCTTCAGGTAAACAAAACACATAGAAAGACTTAATGATTTATTTTGAGTCCGTTCGTAAAATTTAAATATTTTCACTATTCATTATTTTACTATTCATCGTATTTACTATTCATCGTATTTACTATTCATCGTATTTACTATTCACCGTATTTTTATACGTATTCGTATTTTAGTATTTCGTATTTGTATGTATCTTTATACGTATGCGTATTTTTATACTTCGTATTTTATACGTACATGTATTCTTATACTTAGTATATTTTCTATACTTAGTATTTATTATTATATTTTTATACTTAGTAGTTTTATACCTTAAGATATTTTATTTAGGTACAAAATCAAGTTTATTTCCTAAGTATAGAATTCTAATTTCAAAGTCGTTAAGTTCGTTTCGTACTTAGTGATTTGAAATAATATTTTGAAAGTAAAAGTCGGTTACGTTTAGTCATATACTTAACTAACATTTTAGCGGTTTCCATTTTTAGCGAGGTTGTCGTAGTTCATTTTAAATAGTCCGTATGTCCATATCCAAATTTAAGCATAGGTAGTAACACTCGAGATGGTTCATTTTAATACGTGTAACGTTTATTTTAATCGGTTTCGTTGATTCTTTTTATTAACGATTCATTATACAATCTAATATAATCCTAATTACTAATCAATTTTAGTGACTAAGTGACAAATTCATTTTGATCAAAATTGGTCCAATTTTAATGGTAAAACCGTGGCCCTTGTTTATGATAAACTATTTATTTCTTTTTATGCTTTTATTAATAATTCATTACTTTAACTAATTAAATTACTTAAGTGATAAAAATAAAAGTGACAAAATCATTTTAGGTCCAAAAATAGACCCTAAACCGTGGCCCTTGCATCCTAATTCATTTTATTTTCGTTTTCTAATTTATTGGTTTTTGACTTAAAGTTTTTATATACTAATTATTTAAATTATACTAAAGTGATTTAACTAGTTTGTAATTTTCACTAAACATTTTATTTCATTTATGAATAGTAATTTGTGACACTTTATATTTCTAACTTTTATATTTTAAAGATTTAGCTTATTTAACTTATGTGTTTTAGTATTATATTTATTCACTAGTGCACTAAAAACAACAATTTAATAAAACTTATAAAAATCATAAATCAAAACTAGTTAAAAATGAAGAACACTTATGAATTTTTCAAGAACACTTATGATTTTCTAAAGAACACTTTTTACTCAAATTTTTATATTATCGATTTATTTTCTCAAATTTTTATAGCAAGTCTATTTAACCTAGACTAATCATAATATGTTATTTAGAAAAATTAAAACTAAAAATTGGTCCAATTTATTAAGAAAAACCGTGTATATTAATATATGTCTACAATTTTTATTTTTTTGATTTTTATACTTCTAATTCAATAACTAATCTCTTTTATATTATATATGTACTCAACAAAAGTGAATTTCATAACAAAACATTTACAAACAAAAGTAAATCATTTCATATAAAAATAATAACAACATTTCAAGAACACACATAAACACTTTAAAACATTTAAATTTCATAACAATTTCATTTTAAGTCCTAAACATAAACTAACTATATTTTCATGTACATCTTATTCTTATTATCTTAAGCATGCAATTTACAAAAATTAAAACGAAAAATTAAGCCAAAATTATGGAGTATGCCGTGTGGTTTTATATATTCTACACAAGTTTTATTTTTCGATTTTTGCCTTGTAATTAGTCATGCAATACCTATGTGATATACAAATTCATACACACACTCAAACATAACATATAATCAAATAGGTGTAAGTGCTAAGCAAATATAGTGTGCGGGAGCACCTCAAATTAGATGGTTATCGTCGAGGATCTAAAATAAATTTTAGATCGGATTTTTCTTGACCCGAACATACCCATGTTATTCTCCCAAAAACTCCAAGAATGTTAGCTCCTATTACTCACTAATTAACTAGAATACTTAGTAATTTATTAGAAATATTATTAGGCTTTTTATTTAAGTTGTTTTTGGTAATAATGAAAGAAAAAGAAAGAAAATGAAAGGGAGAAGGAGAAGGAGAAGAGGAAGAGGAAGCTACGGCAATTGTGAAGGGGCAAGCAAAGTTGATTTTGTTCTTGTAAACTTGTGAGCACAAGTTAGAAATGTGTAGGTGTTAACTAAAGCAATTTTATTAAATAAAGTTCAATGAAAAGAAAATTAAAAACATCATCACATCAAACCACCCAAGTCAATATTACTATTTGGGTTAGAAATTGTCCCCCCGATATTTTAAAATGCTTTTACGAAATAAATCGGGCTTAAAAAGTCGGGCGTCAAAAGACGATAAAAGTTAGTGTGTGCGCGTTTGACGATTTTTCAAAATATCTCTACTTTAAAATTTTATGACTAAAATATTTTATTTACTATTTAAGAAAATATTTAAAAGTTAAGGAAGTCGATAAATTTTAAGAGCTGAGACGGCGAAAATAGAATAGCAGGTTTCGAGGAATGAAACTTGACCTTTGAAAGAAAACAGAAAAATGAATTTAGTTCGGTCTGTCTAATATTTATGAAAACTGTACCATTAAATCCGTCTCGAAAAATTAGGTGGTTTAGGCTTTTGTTTCGTTAAATTCCGAGTCCGTATGCCCACTTTTCGGACCTCGAAAGTTAGGCCCTTGAGTTTTATACGGGTAACATTAAGTCTAAAAGGAAATTAGTTTTGTTAAATATGTTAAGTGTAAAATAACAACTTGTTGACTTAGAATAGGTGTGTAACTAAGCATGGTGTGTAAGATAAAGCAAAATGGAAGAGGATAACTTGGACCAAAGTTGGTCAAGTAATTCGGCTTACATGAAAGACAAAGGTCCGATTTTTCGTTTTTGAAATTTTCGATTTGCGCGCACGCGAAAAGCCTCGAAATAAAATATATGGTCTTAAAATAATGTTTAGAAGTAAGATCGAAAATAAAAATGAAAATAAACTTTGAAGGGTGATCAAAACAAAAACTGGGTTTAAAACCCTCGAAACTTTGAATAAAAATTCGTTTGGTCGAAATATATATTTTTTTTCGTTGAATGTTATTGATTTAAATAATTATAAACAATCATCAAAAATTTTATCAGTTTAGACTTAGTGTGACTCATTATTTCGAGATTAAGTGAAAAAGTTAGTTAAATAGAATTTGAATAGTAATTAGTTATTAATATAATATGATTTATAAATAATCATCAAAATGATTATATATTTGATGTGTAAGTTTGCCTCTTCAAAAATGGAAGAGGATAAGATTGTTGACTTTGATTTGCGTGTTTAAAATCGTTGACTTG
Organism: Dianthus caryophyllus; assembly: GCA_023091065.1. Lineage (NCBI taxonomy): Eukaryota > Viridiplantae > Streptophyta > Magnoliopsida > Caryophyllales > Caryophyllaceae > Dianthus > Dianthus caryophyllus. The sequence goes on along the minus strand of CM041519.1, from coordinate 14,097,407 downwards.
AATTTCAAAAACGGGAAAAAAAAATACGGGTCCATTTTTATTCAAAAATCAAAAATGTACGAAATTAAATTCTATGAATAAAAGGTTTTACTTTTATTCTTATGAATAGTAAACATGACTTGGCTATTTTTGAAATTTGAAAAGCAATATAAATTTTATGGTTGACTTTTATTAAATTTTGAAATGTGTTTCTTTTTTAATTCTGAAGATAAAACAACATACTTTATTTTTCAACATTTTTATATTTGGACTTAGGAAATTTAGTATTATTTGGCGAAAAAAATTCAGACGCATTTTTATTATCAGGAAAAAGGATGAATTTAATTTAAGGAACTAAATTCTTTTATAATAATGTGTTACAAAAACACGGGGTGTTACATTAATGTTGTCAGCCATTGTCATCCTCATAAGGTTCAAGCTCAGTCTATTGGATCGCTCCCAAGCCTCATAACGAGTCTTCTCGGCTTCGGAGCTATCCTCTTTTATGACTGAGGGTTCCTCATCCGTCAGGATGGCAATGTGTCTATCAACTAATGCTCATATACGCTGGAGTGTGGAGTATTTTTAAATATGCTTTTTAATATATAAATATGGATATAAATATAGGTATATATTTTTATAAATTTACAATATGATACATGTAAATATGTAATTCAATTGCATCAAATTATATGTGTTAGCAAATCAAAAAGGGTAATTAAACATATGCAAGCTTAATTGTCGAACATCGTCGACTACACATATAGACACAATGACAAAGATTCAATAAATAAAAACAATAACAACAAGAAAATCATCAAGAGATCCCGTCATTTTCACGAGCTTCCGAACTAGTTCTTTATTCAACATCAATATCATTATATCCATTCACTATCATGGTGATTTGAGATGATCCTTTGGCCATATTTTGGGAAAGATTTTCTCTTATGTATTCAAATATGTTATTTTTATATTTTAAATTTATATATTTCACAATTTATTTATGAGGTCAAATTAGTTGAAAGTTCATCCCAAAATGTAAATGATAATCCAACAACAATTGCAATTTGAAAAAATATTGTGCTGGTATAAAAAAATATGTTGAGAATTGATTCAAATTCTTAACATTTAATTATTTGTTGTCGGTTACAATGAAAAGTTTAATGAGTCCTTTATTATAAAGTTTATGGGTCCTTTTATTATAGTCATTATTGAGTGTCATTCAAGTTCCTAGTAAAGACGTCGGTTACGATTTTGTAGTCCTATATATTTCATGGTTGTACCTCGATTTTATTGTGCGAATGAATAAGATTATTATCCCCCTTAAAAAATTCCCAACATTGTGGTATCAAAGCACCGGCTTCATTCCTAGGGCTTGACCAGTTTTTTTTTAATGGCGTGAAACAATTTATCCTACACATATCCTATTCTTTAGAGAGATAATTATCAATCTTGGACTATCAAAATGAAATCTCAATTGAAAGCTTTAAATTTATGGGAGTATGTTGAGAACGATTATGTACTAGCCCCTCTTCCAAAGGCGAGTTAAATTTATGGGAAATCTTTAGGAGAGTTAGTGAATGCGCTTAGTGTTGTAGATCAAAGGCGATCTATGCGTGGGGAAGAATTTGAAAAAGGCGAGGAGGCATTTCTAGCAAAAAGATCATTTAAGGGGAAAGGTAACAAAGTTCAGTGTAGCGAATACAAGAAATTTGGTCATAGTGAAGATGATTGTTGGCATAAAGGTAAGCCCAAATGTCACAAATGTAAAAAATATGGTCACTTGGTCAAAAATTGTTGGTCCGAAAAGAAGCCAAATAAGGCACAAATTGTCGAAGAAGAATCCCTATTTTGAAGGTAATGGTGAGAAGTGCACCATTAAAGAGACGTTAGAGAGAAGTGCTCTAATAATAATATTGGAGATAAGTGCTCCAAATCGATTTGGTGATTATGTGCACCATAAAAAAAAGTAAAAGTCGGTGATGAGAAGTGCATCATAGTGATGAGAAGTGCATCACAAGTTTGATGGAGAGAAGTGCTCCATATGAAGACGACATTTTGAATCAAGGAGTAGTGTTGCTTGAGAATTGATTCAAATTCTTAACATTTAATTATTTGTTGTCGGTTACAATGAGAAGTTTAATGAGTCCTTTATTATAGAGTTTATGGGTCCTTTTATTATAGTCATTATTAAGTGTCATTCAAGTTCCTAGTAAATTAAGACATTGATTACAATTTTGTAGTCCTATATATTTCATGGTTGTACCTCGATTTTATTGTGCGAATGAATAAGATTATTATCCCCCTAAAAAAATTCCCAACAAAAACAGTACTAGCTCATTCAATTTATATTTCTCTCATTTGTGACTAAGCGCTGTTTAACTACTGTTTAGGAGCAAGCCTTTTTTAGTGTTTATACATTGCTAGTTTTGATTACAAACGTTATAATGTGAAACACTTTTAAACATGAAATTAAAATAATCGTTTAAATTTGGAAAAATTCTTCTAAGTTCTAGCAAATCCATCAACAGGAGTCGGATAGAGGGAGTAATAAATATGTTAGGATCTCAACTCGTAATAAATAGTTCAAAAATGTTGTGCTAGTGAAAAAACTAGTATACGCAATTTTATTTTATATTTCTCTTATACAAGATAAAGCGGTGTTAAGAGCGAGTCCTTTCTAGTGTTTATATAATGCTATATTTGATTTCGAAAATTATAATGTAAATGACTTTTAAATATGAAAATTTTCGTTTGAATTTGAACAAACTTTTCTAGATATTGACAAAGCAAAAATTAGACAAAACGCTACGATAAATATAATGAGTACTCCTTATAATTTATTATGATTACCACATAACTCTAAATCAAACTAACTAATTTTTGAAAAAGGGAGAGCAAAACTAAAGATAAAATAACAAAAACCCCATCGGTGCTACTCAAACTCGATAACAACGGGTGTCACTATCTCATTTTCCATTATGAATAGGGTCTGAACCACCGTGGTCAGCATTCACGACAGCATCGGTATGAGGTTTGTGAAGATTGTGAATAGGGTTAGAACCAGAAGGAACTCTGCGTTCAATTTGGTCGACAATGCTTGATGCTACTTTAACATGACGCCTTTTATGGTGAAGTGGGTTAGGACCAGTAGGCACAGCGCGTTCAATTTGGTCAACAATGCTCGATGCTACTTTAACATGACGCCTTTTATGGTGAAGTGGGTTAGGACCAGTAGGCACCGCGCGTTCAATTTGGTCGACAATGCTCGATGCTACTTTAACATGACGCCTTTTATGGTGAAGTGGGTTAGGACCAGTAGGCACAGTGCGTTCAATTTGGTCGACTATGCTCGATGCTACTCTAACATGACGCCTTTTATGGTGAAGTGGGTTAGGACCTGTAGGCACAACGTGTTCAATTTGGTCGACAGTGCTCGATTCTACCGTAACAAGAGGCCTTTTAAGGTGGTGAAGTGGGTTAGGACCGGTAGGCACAAGACGGTCGACTTCAAAATCGTCTCCGATTAATTTTCTTGATGATGTTACCGTAGGAAGAGTGAATAGAGAGACTATTAGGGTTACGACGGTGAGAAAAGAGACAATATTTGTGTTCTTCATGGCTTTAATTAGTTTGTGTAATTGTTTGGGTGATAAAACTGTTATTGTCCATGTCTTCTTTATATATGGTTCATATTTGTGAAGGAGAGAATTATATGGAATATTTTCTATAATGTACATAATAATTTTTGGGTAGTAATTTAGTCAAGTTTTTATCGTAGTTACGTAGCTATTATAATGTTCATAATAATAATAATTTTTTTGGGATTTTAGAATTATATGGAAGATTTTCTATAATGTACATAATAATTTTTGGGTAGTAATTTAGTCAAGTTTTTATCGTAGTTACGTAGCTATTATAATGTTCATAATAATAATAATTTTTTTGGGATTTTCGTATATACTAAGTATATGGCTTTCCATAATACGGAGTATGTTAAATATAATATGAAGTTAATTAATCAAGTTTTAACATAACTATTGTTTTGAAGTTTTTTATAGGTAGCAATTTCGGAAGGTTTTTATTTTATTTTTTTAGATAATACCTACACATGCCAAAATTGAAAAGATCAATTCAATAAGATCTAAGGAAAAAGATAATATAAAATAAACAAGAAATAATATGAAATATTTTCTATAACGTTCTTAATAATTTTGTGTGATTCTCGTATATACTCCGTACTAAGTATATGGCTTTCGATAATATTAAAGATAATATGTATTCTCTCCCTTCAACTTCATTTGTAACATTACACTATTTGCTAATTTGCCACTACTATTCATGAACTCACGAAATTTTCGATATTATGGTTGATGGATAATTGAGAATATAGTCATGTATGAATTTTTTTTTATTCGTCTTTTTAAGCACAATATTAAAATGAAAATTGTATAACTTTTTATAATACGTAACTATAGTGAATTAGTCAAGTTTTAACGTACCTATAGCTTTGAAATTTGTTAATAGGCAGCAATTTTGGAAGTTTTTTTGATAATAACGTACACATATTGCCAAAATTGAAAAATCACTAATACTCCCTCTGTCCCGGTCATTTGTTTACACTTTCCATTTATGGGTGTACGGGTCATTTGTTTACACTTTCCATAAATGTTTATGGTGACCCACTTGTGGAGGTGGACCCAACTTCTTTAACCAATCACATTGTTTTATTTTACCCACTTTGTACTTATATTATTATTTTTATAGTTTTTTTATTTACCTCTCTCCTCACATCGATAAATGTGTATAAAGTAAATGTAAACAAATCACCGAAACGGACGGAGTAATAAAGATGAGTAGCATTAAATTTATATAAGACCAAATTTATATAAGAAAATGTCATTTTTATGTTATGCAACCTTTCATGCATGATGGATTCTATGAATATTGTATACTTTTCTTGAGGATGACATTGATCTCATAATTTGTGGACGAACTTATGGAAATCAACTACACAACTAGAGGATTCACCATATTGTAACGATATTCTTCCACATTTTCTACAAAATTAAAAAATCTAAGTGGAACAAAACTCTTCTAATGATAGAGTATATAGTTAATTATTTTAAAAACAAATAATGTAAACTAAAGTTTTAAAATCAATCACCACCGAATCGAAAATGGTGTGAAGCACTATAACTTAGGTTTTTTTTTTTTTTTTCTTCTTTTTTTGGGCAACATTTCTTTTAAGAATTTTGTTAAATAGTTTTATCACTACATGTGCAGATCAGTGTCACAAAGGCAAGTTGTAAAATTGACCGGAACAAAGTGAGTAGTTGAGTACATATCACCCGTTAGCTTATTACTCCGTATGTTTTTGTTAAAAAAACCAAAAAAAAAAAAAAAAAAATAAAAAAAAAAAAAAAAAATCAACTTTAAAGGCCAAAAAGAAGCTCTTATGAAAGACCGTCTCATACTAAAATAGTGTGAGACCGTCTTAGGTTCTGTTTGAAAAAACTAGCTAGAAGATATATAATTAGAAACTGAAAAACTAGCTAAAAGTTAAAAAGATAGCCGAAACTAAAAAAACTAGCTGAATTGGTAGCTGAAAAGGTGGCTCTTAAAATAACAATACTCCGTAGCTAACTTTTCAATTTTAGCTTTTATTTCAGCATTCAGCTAGTTTTTCAGCTTCCAACTACCTAACTAGCTAGTTTATCTAAACAGAGTCTAACCACCCCAACACACAAACACAACTTAAGAAAAATATAAAAGGAAATTTATAATTGAAAAAATTAATTGTTTTTGTGAGAGGACTTTCGATAACATTATCGTGAGATCGTCCCATACAAGTTTGTGAGTCTGATATTACACGGTAAAGTTTAATGGTAGCTGTTGGGCCCAAATTTTCCGGCCCAGTTTGGGCCCTATCAGCAGAAGTACCTTGCTCAGGGCCCTGAGCGTCACGGGACCCTGGGCAAGATCAAGAGCATTCCGAGGATCCAGGCGGCGCAGAACCCTAACCGTGCAAGACCCTCCAGGAGCCCCACCTAGCCCAGGACCCTGAACGTTTTAGGACCCTGGGCAGGACCCAGAGCATCTCAAGAAGCCAGACAGCGCAGGACCCTGGACAGCCAGGGCCCTCAGGAGTCTCACCAACGGATCTATCTCGAATTGCAACGGACAATTAAAGTAGTTGCGAGAAAGGGGGAAGCGTTACAACAGAAGGAACAGTTAAGGCCTATTTAATAGGGGGCCACGACAGTTACATGGAGAGGAATAAGGGGAGCAAAATGAGGAAGGTTACAAGTATAAAAGAAGAGCTAGGGTTCAAGGAGAGGGGATCATTCAACACTACTCCACATTCAGCAACTTTATTCAGCATCCAACAACTATACTACAGCATACCACAACATTCTAAACACTCTAAACACATTTTACTTAGCAACTCTTAGCATTATTCAGCAATACTTGTACGAAATTGTGCACTTGAGCACCCCAAATCTTGTATTCCTTCTTTGAATAGTGGATAGTTGGTGGGACAAGAGCTTCCCCCCGCGGTCGTTTCCCACATCGGGTTTTCCGCGTAACCAAAAAACCTTCGTGTCTCATTTCGTTCTCGTCATTTCTTTTCCTTAAGTTTTCGTTTACGATTCTTAGTTTGGCATACGATAAGGTCGCTTTAACCCTAACTCAATAAATTAAGCTTTGGTAAATTTTTTGCCAAAACATTTGGCGCCGTCTGTGGGGAATTGCGATCATCTTTGTAGCCAGATCCATTCCTTCATCTAGCAATCATGTCAAGCAGCGCGCAGCCTAAGGATTCGCTCCACACCCTCCTGAGGAGCATGGAGTCGCTGTCCAGGGTTATGGATCAGATGCGCAGGGGAAGCGAGGAAACCACCAGGAGGTTGCAGGCCCTGGAGTCCAAGGTTCAACGGGGAGACATTGGAGCAGCGTTCCAGGACCTTGGAGCCATCACCACCGAAACCTCTCTCAGCTCTGGCAGCCAACAGACAACTTCAGGTAACCTCGTGACCCGCGGTTTGTTCGGAACTAACGCCCCTCTCTTGACAGGTCCTCCTGAGCAGAACTTGGAAGGAGCGACTACCGGATCTGCTGTGCCAGCAGCACCGCTGTTCTCAGACCCCTACAGGGATCCAACGAAGTACCCGTGCCTAACGTTCGGGGGTGCACAGGCAAAAGCGCTAGCGGCAAACAGGCTCGAGGAGGACGCAGCATCCAGGAGAAGGACCTTCAGCAGCCCCTTCAGGAAGGTCACCAGCGACCGCAAAAACGAGAGAGCCAGACCATACGAAAGGCCAGCAGACCACAAAGTTTCGAGAGTCAGAGATTGGAGGAACAGCCAGAACCTCCCACCCAAGGTAAGCGAGTACAAATTCGCTTCTACTATTGATGGACTTCTCGAATATTTGCAGGACCTTGAAGACAAAGTCAAGTGGCCTTGCAAGAACCCTAGAGACACCCGCAGGAAAGACCCCAGCAGGAGGTGCGCATTCCACGGCGGTATCGGGCATAACACCGAGGACTGCGTAGCTCTAAGGAGGGAACTGAAGAATCTCCGGGACGGGGGGCACCTCGACCACATTCTGCCGAGGAAGTCCAGGTCCGGCAGGGTGGGATCCACCGACCAGGTCCAGCCATCGTCACCTCCGTTGTATGCAAAGATGGTGTATGTGAACTGGGGGGCTGGAGCTGCGTGGGCCAACCTACTCAGCGGTTCAAGGACGTACGGAGGTAGCTGTGAGCTCCGTGATGATCAGGGGGCATGAAGGGTCCCGGCAGCCAGTTTGCTGTGTAGGCAAAGTCTCTGCTTCCAGCAGGGACCAGGTACGCTGAGTTCGGGAAAACTCGTTCTTCCTTACAGCCTCCTTTAAGTTACGCCCTTATCTTGAGCCACATACTGTTACTGTGGTCGCTAACCCTTTCATAAAGAATGTTTTGCGAAAGCCTGAACTGGAACAGGAAGCTAGGCTGTGATGTATGAAATCCACAGTGGCAACTGTGGAAATCATACAGGAGGCAGGAGCCTGGCCAACAGGACGCCCAACAAGATTACTGCTCGCCAGCTTGGCGCTGCACCTCAAAGCGGTGTTTTATTTTGAGGGTCTCAACGCCCACCTGAACATTATGTCCTCAAAAGGTTTTATTCATTTTATTTTTCAATCCGTATTTTGTTTTTTCCGCTTTAAAGGTTTTCATTCTCTTCCTAGGTTGCAAATTTCTCTTATGTTCTTCCTTAAAAACCTTTAATTTACCCTTTTAATCGTTTTAAAAGTTATTTTGCGTTTCGCTGCTGAGATGCCCTGAGGATCCTGAGACCTGAGACTCCTGATGTGCTCTCAGGATCCCGGCACGCCCTCATCATTCTGAGGTACCCTCAGCAGGTTTTGTTGGTTAGTTTCCCGTGAAAGTACTTTAATCCGCTTTTGAATCGTTCTAAAAGTGTTTCTACAATTTACATTTGTGATTTGTTTTAAACCCTTTATCCTTTTAAAAATTCTTATTTAAAACTCATTTTTATATACAAAAATATTTGAGTTCGTTTTGAAGAGCTTCCGAAGCTTCATTCCTTCATAAGGTATCGACCCCTTGGGTCACAAGGGGCGCCTCTACGTTTTACCCTCCTTGAGAGGAAGTCGTGCGCGTGGCATTAGGGGATAAACATGACCCCACTTGGACATCTCAGATTCCAGTGCCACCACAGTCACCAGACAAAGCTCGGCATCGGGGATAAACATGACCCCACTTGGACATTAAGACTCCAGGCCGACACTAAGTCGACTCTAAAAGCATGCATACAAAATGAACGCGCGCGCTACAAACGAACGTAAGTGAAAAGCATGGTTGGCTACCATGATTTTCGGTCAACATAACTCAAGGTCCCTTGCAGCAAAGGTCCCTTGCAGCAAAGGACCCTGAGCGCATATGTCTAGCAAAAGATAATGATTAAGTACAAGCGTCCAAGACAGGTACGCTACCCCAAAATAACAGTTCTGAACTCAAGTCTTAAACTAACCGATTGATTACAGCGTGCAGGAAGCTACTCTTGTTTATCAGGTACCTTAGCCGAGGCATCCAAGGTGGAAGCATCCTCAGCAGCAGTGCCACCACCCTCGTCACCAGTAGTTTCTTCATCCTCAACGTGTTCACCGCCCTCCTCAGCAGGGTCAGCAGATGCGGCAGGCTCCTCGTCACCAAAATCCTCGCCATCAGAATCCTCGTCATCGGGGCCATATGTTTATTAAGAAGGGAAGTTCGCCTAATAAGCTTGATAGATTGTTCACATGTTTCGAGTCGCGTTAGCTAGGTGTTTTTAGCTGATCCAAGTTTACATTGTCGCTTTCACCCTTGCGGTATTGTTTCCTCTGTTTCAGGTCCCTCAATCGCATAAAGATCCTCAGCGCCACCGTTTCCTGGCCCATATAGCCGGGGGCATCAGAAACGACCTAAATACTTGCAGCAGCTCTTTCGCCATATCAGCAACCTCCGTTCCGTGTCATTGTTGCCTACCCAAGAAAGAAAAAGAAAAACAGTCCGCCAATCCACCAAGTATCAAGCGCGAGCAAAATCGAAGCAGCCGAAGTACATCCAAAGTTGAAATATGGGGGAGTCACGTAAAGCAATCTGAGGATGAAAATTCCTGCTCAGAATTCGAGACCTCCTGAGCAGAAATTTTGGGGGCAAATGTTGGGCCCAAATTTTCCGGCCCAGTTTGGGCCCTATCAGCAGAAGTACCTTGCTCAGGGCCCTGAGCGTCACGGGACCCTGGGCAAGATCTAGAGCATTCCGAGGATTCAGGCGGCGCAGAACCCTAACCGTGCAAGACCCTCCAGGAGCCCCACCTAGCCCAGGACTCGAACGCTTTTAGGACTCAGGCGGGACCTGCAGCATCTCAAGAAGCCAGACAGTCACAGACCCTGGGCGGCCCAGGGCCCTCAGGAGTCTCACCAACGGATCTATCTCGAATTGCAACGGACAATTAAAGTAGTTGCGAGAAAGGGGGAAGCGTTACAACAGAAGGAGCAGTTAAGGCCTATTTAATAGGGGGCCACGACAGTTACAAGGAGAGGAATAAGGGGAGCAAAATGAGGAAGGTTACAAGTATAAAAGAAGAGCTAGGGTTCAAGGAGAGGGGATCATTCAACACTACTCCACATTCAGCAACTTTATTCAGCATCCAACAACTATACTACAGCATACCACAACATTCTAAACACTCTAAACACATTTTACTTAGCAACTCTTAGCATTATTCAGCAATACTTGTACGAAATTGTGCACTTGAGCACCCCAAATCTTGTATTCTTTCTTTGAATAGTGGATAGTTGGTGGGACAAGAGCTTCCCCCCGCGGTCGTTTCCCACATCGGGTTTTCCGCGTAACCAAAAAACCTTCGTGTCTCATTTCGTTCTCGTCATTTCTTTTCCTTAAGTTTTCGTTTACAATTCTTAGTTTGGCATACGATAAGGTCGCTTTAACCCTAACTCAATAAATTAAGCTTTGGTAAATTTTTTGCCAAAACAGTAGCAGAACTGACCATTCGATTGCAGAGGTCCTGTTCCAATTTGAAAAGTGAGGCCCTAATTGTACGTATTTGTATAGTGCATAACTTATAAGATAAATTGAAATATAAAATTAACTTGTTATATATGCATGCTACGAAAAAAATATTTTGTAAAAATAAAACGTTACATATGTAATATGTACGAAAATGAAAAACTATGAAAACTCAAAAAGAATCCCAGTTAGGAAAAAAATATTAAATAGATGAAGCTGCGGGAATTCAAACCCCGTCGTCTGGCTGGCATTGTACTACCATTTCCGCTCGGCCACTTAATTATGCTATAATTTTGTTAGTTTTGCTATGTTTCTATGTTAACTAACTACGTTTGAGACTTAATATTAAGGCCCTCTTTTTTTTTAATCTCACTTCGAAGTAAGATACATATTTTTGATCTCATTGTCCTCACTTAAGTTTAAAAACACAAGGTCTTGTTACTAAGATAGTAGGGTAAATTTTTTATAAACATATCAAATTCATTTTTCGCTCTCGATGTGAGAGGTCTAAATCCCATGGGGTTTTACACTGGCCTAAATGGTACTTTAATATTACTTCATTCCATATTTATTAAGATGACTTTAAATACGGAGCATACATACGATAAATGCATTCAATTCATATACATACATACATAACAATGTCGATGAAAATGATAGCGAATCAAAGTGGCTATAGAGTCAGTCCTTATGGATGTCGTTGGTGTGAAGTAATGATGACTAGGCTCCCCGCTCTAAAACCAACCAAGAAATCTCTTTACCCATACTCACATCACAGGTTCACCACCGATATTGAATACAAGTTTTTAAATTTATCTCTCCTCAGTCCTCACTATCAGTGTAAGATGACCATTTAAAATTATTCCAAAAAATTTTGTTACTTCAATTTATACTGCAAGAAATATTAAAAATTCACAACGAACCGTACCAAGAGGAAAGAAAATACAAAACATTTTTCCGAAAATATATGCCAATTAATTGGCCAAGAGTGCATGTATGAAAAAATATAGATGAGACATTGACTTATCAATCTCCTTCATGATCAAATTCACTTATCCTCGAGTAAACTCGAGAAGAATAAACCAATGAAAACTAATAAGAGGTCAAGTAAGTTTCAAATTCTGAAAAATTGTGAAATCGTTCAATAAAGATTGATCGAAAAGGGAATAATTGTTACTAACTACCTTAATGTGGGTACCAGGCCGGTGACCAGTCAACACCTGGCCAAGTGTTTTGGCGAAAAAGAGGGGCGAAAGTGGTGATCACCCCCTTAACTATTTTCAATTGTAAAATAAATGTCTTAAACTCTATTTGGAATAATTGACCCTTTTTACTTTCCCTTGATTTGAAATTAAACGCCTATTTCATTTTTCGGGCAAAATCAATTAATTGATACTTTGTGCTTCAATTTTTATCCGTATAAAATACTACACATGTACTTCGTAAAACCAACACATTTCGCTCATTTTATTTTCCATTACTACCTCTTAATTTTTCGTACATGTTTAATATTTTTGCATTGTACCATCTTCATAATAGTACCATTTGTGCAAACTTTACACTCTCAACCCAATTTTTATGAGTTCAATTCTATCAAATCAACGTCATAATTTGCTAAAAAACGATCTATATCATAAATCAACGTAGCTACGACTCCAATTATAAGTAAACTTCACCCATTATTTTTATGCTAATTAAGGCATATTGATAAACTTATGTTATAAAATTGTTACATATGAATATCCTCTCATCAATTTGGGCAAATTTAATATCATATATATTTTTTTGAGATATTGCTATTTAAAAAACTTATTGACGAGATAATGGTGATAAATTAATTTTCGATTAGATTTTGACCGAAAAAAAAAAAAAAGAAAAGGGGCTAAATTTTACATCAAGGGGAAGTAAAGGTGATTAATTATTCCCATTGAAACTTAATTAAGGCATTTGATTTCACAATTAATAATACTTAAGGGGACATTTGATTTTGACCCAAACTTAAAACTTAAGTTCAAAGATTTATGTTAAAAAAAATTTTAAAACTATTTCGGAGTTACCGCCAAATAATGCGATAATTTTGAACCCATCTACATGTCTTAAGCTCTAAAACACAGATCATAGAGTTCAAAGCATGTTGACACTCATCATTCAAAGGCAAGGCAGTACGCAGTGAAACTAGAGAAATATTCGGGGTGAGGGTACTCTCTATAGGTTCATTCAATTGTATTAGAAATAACGTTTAGAAAAGCCTACGTAAAGTACCCAGTAGTTGCCTTAGAACAATCTTTTAATTTCGATATTTGAGCTAATACCCGCTATGTGCATTCGTTAAGTCGTTTTAAAATATGAATGCAGAATAATTGTAGAAATCGCCTGAAGAAAAGGTGGCTTGTTGTAGGAGCCGCCACTGCCCTGACGGCTGATGGTTAGTGTGCAGATGTATGTCATATCTTAAATTATTGTTTGTTTGAAAATTCTCAACTATGCATGATTTAACAAATATAAACGAAAACGGTTCCAGTTATGTCGAATTCTTTTTTTTAGTCGTATTAATGCGTTAGTGAAAATTTGCTTAAGAGTCATTAAAAATAGAGTCCTTTTGGTTTATTTTAAATGGACGTTGCTTATGGGACATTGGCGGGGTTCAACGAATTATGAATTCGAGTTGTTTTTGGCATCTTATTAAAAACAGATTCACAATGTCAATGTTGGCTTAGGTTAATATAACACTTATTGAGTGGTTGTCATGAAGGACGAGATCCTTGCATATTGTCGGAATCTACCTTTTAAAACTATAAAAAGCAAAAAGACGGTTTTTTTATGTTGTATTTGAGACGAAGTTCTGAGATGTGTTTCAGACGAAATAGTTCTAGGTGTTGTTCAGAACGTAATGGGAAGTGTATGTATGTGTTCAGCTCTTCGACAACATTGAGAAATATGGTATTTTTTCCTTCTTGGTAGGTTTTATTGATAATTGGTTCAGTGGTAATAAACGTTTTACAAAATTAAGCCTTGCTGATGGGATCTATCGAGTTTGTTGTTTCTACTACGGTCTACGGATGATAATTGCAGTGAAATGTGTGAAGTACCTGACATTTAGTTGCTCGTCATTAACTTATTCATGTTTTTTTAGAAGTCTTTTTATTAAACTCCATGTGATATGGCCTTGTTATAGATGATGGGGCCATGTTATTGGGATGAGAAAATTAATGGTTTGAGTGAATATCAAGGCCTCTGTCAACTTTGTCATCCATTATTCGAGGGGTCGTGGCATTTGCAAATGTAACTTCTGAAAATATAGTTGTAAGTTGGATTGGTTATGCAGTCTTATAACCAGCGTGCAACTTAGAGTGAATACTTATTTGAAGTGTCGACATAATTAGCAGATTTCAGGGGCAAAACATTTGGTCCTCTAAGGCGTTCTCTATGTCATGTTTTAAACGTTCATTGTGTCCATTTTTGTAGTAGTGCGTATAATTGCATTTTGTTCATGTTTTGTGTTAATCATTTGGTTTTTTCCATAATATTTTCTCAGGTGATGTATAACATGGGCTGTGGAATTCTTTTCTTAGTAGTAAAGACGACATTGGCGTTAATTGAGAATTTGTGTTGCCGATAGGTTTTAAGTTACGGTTGCTTCCATGGTGGGCTGCTGCCTGGACCTCTAGATGCTGCTGTTGTGGCATATCAAAGCTCTTACGGACTTTAATATTCAGTTGTTAGCTTTGTTTTTGATATAACTGTTTGGTTTATTAACTTTGATAATATATATAATTTTGATTTTGAGAATCTTGTAGCTCTAGAAGTGATAAATAGTAATTTTTTTTTTTAATCAAAATATTGTGAAAAGGCTACGGTTGTTTGTTTGCAACCGTAGCCTTTTATCAACTTACAGCTATGGTTCTTCACTTAGAACCGAAGCCTTTTGTTAGTTTATGGCTACGGTTGTATACAACAACCGTTGCCTTTTCTTTACTTACAGCTACGGTTCACTGAAACAACCGTAGCCTTTTATGCTTTTAGGTCATTGACTTACAGCTACGCCTTGATTTACTACGGTTGTTCAACCGTAGCCGTATGCTCTTTTTAACCGTAGCCATAAGTGCTTTTTGTACTAGTGACAGTTGGAGAAACTATTCAAATCGCCTATTCACTAGCGGCTTAGCTTGCCAGGGAAGACGTGAGAGCACTGGTGCTTTCGTGATCTTGGCTTATCTCAGATCCCAAATCTTACCTTATCCTTAGTTTGCGTGTTATGGTTATTCGTCTTGATCTCTTACTTAGCCTCCGAGATACTCCGGATTGAGGGCTTCTAGAAGGTTTAATTTCCTACATAATTCGTATTTTGGAGAGCTTAGAGCCTAAGTTTGTGGGCCGAAATTGATGTGGGCTCGATTTTGGGCAAGAGCTCGAACTTCCGAAAAATGCCTATTTCGATGGAAATTCAATTTCTCTGAACTCAACCGTGAGTTTGATTTTTTTTCATTTGAGGTTCGAAATAGCAGTCACCGCGCCTAAATTTAGGAAAAATTTTTGGGTCTTTGTTATCAAAAAGACTTATTTTGTATTTTGGCTTGTGATTGAGTTTTTGGGCTATTTTCTAGCCAGCTTGGATCGATTTGAATATAAAATGAACAAGCGAACAATCAAATTAAACAATCTTTTGTATTACGACTCATCATTTAGTGCAGTTTATCCGACATATTTGTGTTTTCGATATCTGTACCATTTACGTCATTCTAATAGCATGCATTAAAGTGCTTTATATCACGAGCTTTTTGTTTTGAAAAGTACGGGCACGAGTATCCACAATTAGTTATAACCGTATGAGTTATGAAAAAAAAAATACAAAAGATGAGGATTTTATCGTAAAAGTTGGAGTTAAGAAAAACACTCATGTCGTATACAAAATAAACAATATACTCCCTCCATCCCAGATTAAGTGTCGTCACACCCATTAATTTCTTCCCGTCATCTTTTTATCTATATTAATAATGTTAAAAGATTCTAAATAAACATTTACTCCCTCATTTCACTCATTAAGCAGCCCTACTTTTTTTTTCGGCAATTTCACTCAATCAGCCCCGTTAATATCTAAACTAGGACAACTTTGTACAATAAAAATTACACTTTTACCCCTACTAATATATTCATTTTAGCAAAATACCACACAATGGACCCCACTCAATCAAACTAGCAATATTATCCTTAACTTTTTAATTTTCTTAAAAAATTGTACACAAAATTATGGGATTTATTCAATAAAATAGGAGTAGCTTTTTTTTTTTTTTTTTTTTACTACTTCCTAAATCTACTCAAAATAAAAATAAAAATAAAAATACTTAATTGCGATGGTGAGAGTATACGATTTATCTATAACTTAAACGATTATCCATTTTGGATTGGATAAATATTATGTACAATGAAGCATTTGGTCATTACAATGGAGAATGTGAGATTTAAACCTGAGACCTACTGCTCTGATACCTCCGTCCTAACCACTATGCCAGTACATTTTCGATACTGATACCTAATATAATATATACGAAGTAGTATGCGTTTATTTATGCACTAATCCATAAAAAAAAATTGTGAATTAAAAACTCTTCTTAACCATATCCATTTTGAGTAAGGATCATCTCCATTTCTCAAAAGAAATGGAGGGTCCATTATTTATGGATGGCTCTGATTAAGTTTGAGTTCGATCGGAGGGTTGTAGATTTATTTAGAACTAAAAAGGTAAATTAAGAAGATTGGAATATATAATAAAATAATATGTTGTGAGAGGAAATGGAGAGAAAAGAAATGGAGAGGATCCATTTTGATCCATTTTACCCATATCACAAGATATGTCTAGAAAGAATTCCAAACACAATGATCAAGCTGTCTTACCACTCCTCCACAATCACCATTCACCAAACCAAACATTTGGGCTTATGATTTAGTCACTTTTGGTGACCCTACTGCCCTACCAAGCATGTATTTGACTATAAATATATTAAATTCCATCAACTAATCACATACTTCCACCACTTCTCAATCCAGTGAAGTCATACATACAATGACACAACATGGAATGTCAGACCTATCATATGAAACTTCACACATATAGTATAGTATATTAAAAAAAAAAAAAAAAAAAAAAAAAATTACTGCATTTGATCTTTACCAAATCAATGTTCCAAAACAATTAAAATTTAATTCAATTTGTCACATATATGTATATATGAACAAGAAATTGTATTATGGCATTTCAATCATAAGATGAAGTAAATCTGAAAGAGATAACAAAAATGCAATAAGAACTCTAATTGTTCCTTTTGTTTGTCCTACTTTTAAGCAAAGAATGAAACAGTCTTACCTCCAACAAAAACAAACAAATTGAAAAAAACATAAAAAAAAAAAAAAAAAAAAAAAAAACAAAACAAAATTACTTGCACCTTTAACAAACATGGTACTGCAGCAACTGTGTACAATTGTACACTCATGATCTCCCTGACGGTCTCGACCGTGCGACCGTCTCATATGTTCAAATTTGTAGGACGGTTATACCCAATCGCTATCATTTATTTTGTTGGTTCGATAAGGGACCCACCAAAAATTCCAAAATTTCACCCTAAAAAAATAGCTTCCAATTTATTTACCATGACACAAATTGGGAATTACCACTGCCCTCTTCCTCTAAAGGAGCAGGAAGATTGAGATCAATCATAGGCTGCTTGGTCTCGGTTTTCGAGGGTGATGAAGGCGGTGTCGATACTCGAATGTGATTCAATCTCCCCTCAGAATGTAACACCATATTGTTATTGTTGTTGTTGTGGTGGTGGTGGTTGTTACTGCCCATCATATGAGATCTTTTGTGACCGCCTAATGCTTGACCCGACTTAAAAACTTTAGGACAATATGGGCACTTGTGACCCTTAACTTTCTTTGATACACTACCTTTCTTTGTTAAATTCTTAACATTGACCTTAATTATATTACTATTGTTGTTGTTGTTTAAATTGTTTTCGCCGTTTTTCCTGTGACTTATAATGTGACCACCTAACGCTTGGTGAGTTTTGAAAGACTTGCTACATATCCAACACTCGTACTTGTTACTCACGGCCTTCTCGAGATAAAAATAGTCGTGTTTAATCACTTTTTTACCCCCACCACCACCACCGTAAAAGCTCTCCTTCGATTCAACCCCGACAACGTCCTGAATCGTCCTCTTATTGGAAAACCAGTCCACGGAATCATCCGACTCAAGTACCTTAGCGCCGTTCTCAAAGTACCCTGAATCCGAATTGTCCATATCGTGATCATTATCAACAACGACATCGATTTTACCCTTGAGAATCTCGCCTTTCGCCTTACCAATTACAACCACATTATTGTTGGTCTTAGACACCCCACCTTCCAAAATCACAGAATTATTATCAGACGACTCGGCCACGACACCAAAATTGAACCAATCTTTACTACTCCCAGAGGAGTCCCTAGACAACATCATCAAGCACATTGCAACCTCCTCCTGCTCTAACTGATCGACCTCGGAATAATTCGACGACGACCCACCAGCCGCACCATTATTATTATTAACAAAAGAATCAACAGCATTAAAAGAGCCAGCATACCTAGAAGACAAATTGTTAGACGATCGAGTTTGTCGTTTCGAATTGTTCTCAGAGTGACTCTCCATAGCCAAATAAAGTTGGTCAATACTATCACTTGTCCATGAATTATCATCATCTTCTTCCTTAAAATGTCTCTCTTTTTCAGAGTGTATACTCATATGCCCACACAATGCTTTCAATGAATGAAACCCTTTTCCACATTGTTTGCACACTCTTTCAACATTATTATTACTATTATTATTAATATTATTATTATTATTATTAAAATTATTATTGTTATTATTATTTGTATTATTTTGGTGTAGTTTTTCAGGGTATGAATCAACCATTCTCCAAGTTTTTTTAGGATTTTCCCTAAGACCATACCCAGAATTATTATTATTAATATTATTACCAGCATTTCGATCAGTGATTTCGATATCGTCCTCATCCTCGTCATCATCATCATCGACATTATTATCTTCAACATCGACATTGTGATCGTCGACAAAGGTGGGAACTTTCTTGACAGAGGAGGACATAAGGAGTTTGTTTTTTCGGGCTTCAGCGATGACATGAGACCTCATATGCCCTCCTAACGACTTACCACTCGGAAATCGCTTGTTACAAAGCCGACAAACGTGCTTCAACTCTTGTTGTTGAACTCTTTCATCCTCCATTATATTGTTTCGAGTTTTTTTTTTTATTAGTTTTCTTATTTGTTTATGATGTGGGTTTTGTGTATGTGTTTTTATGATGCAGGATAATATTAGTGAAGTTTAAGCAAAAACAAAGATTGGAGGAACTTTATGCTGCATTTAGTAGTTGTGGTGGTGAAGAGAAGAGTTAAGTAATAAAAGTAGATCATAAAAAATTAAAAAAATAAAAAAATAAAGGAAAAAAATTAAAGAAAAAAAATAAAAAGAGTAGTGAAGAGCTCAAATCTGGTAAAATGGATCACGAAGTTTCATGCTAATTGACAGGTGACCAAGTGAGATAAAAGAGGAGAAAAATGGTTTGTGGAACAGTTTTTTTTATTGCATCATAAAGCATAACACTCAAATATTAATGTAACTAATTTAAATTTTAGTAGACATAAAAAAAAAAAAAAAGTTTTTTATTTATAAGAATGTAAATAATGACATGAATAGTTTTTTTTTAAAAACCGTAAAGAAATAAATTAAGTATTTTAATGGAATAAAATTAAGGATGAAGAATAACTGTATAAAATAATGTCACATAAAACGATTGGATATAAGAGAAGTTGGCGTTATGCTGACACTTTCGATAAATATATAGTATAACCGAGTACATAGTAAGTAACCCTTCTAAAGAAAGAAAGGTATGATGGTCTTGCATATACTCGTGTGTGAACATGTTAATTGAGACTATTTGAATAATCCATTTATTATAAATATTTCATATTTCATTATCTCTACTTTTGCCTAAAGATCAAAAAGATAATAGATCGCTTTTAGCAATAGATATTAACACAAAGATTTAAGAATCATAATTGATTTCAGTTTGACTAAAGTTTTGAACGTTTAGTTCGATCATCAAGTTAAATTGTCATTCAAATAAAATAATTGTATTCCTCAAAAATAAAATTGCAAAAGGAAAAAAAAAAAAAAAAAATTAAGTAAATAAATCGTTGGGATAACACTATTTCATTATACCCTTGTTTTAGTCAATTGTTTAAACTTGCTTTATTAAATATTAGATATTTATTTTTAAAAACATTACTCGGTACTTATAAATTAAAGTAGTGTCCTTTCACTTATAAAAAGTACTCGGTATATACTAACTAAATTGACATTATCAAAAATTTGCGAGCTATTCTAATAAGTTGGAGGAAATTTTATGCTAATTATCACCTACAAACTTGTTTTATCAATAATAATTGGGATCAATATAAATGAGTTTATGTTACGCCCATGGTAATAGTAATACGGTGGTATAACCTCCGCCTTTGGTATACAAATAGTTTAACACTGTAACTAGTTCCCATATTAGTTTCGCTATGCTTATATAGAAACTAATAACTTTTCTTTTGACAAAATATAGAAACTAATAACTTTGATTCGAGACTATGATTTGAAAGTTTCTTTAACTAGCTGTTTATGTGTTAATTAAAAGATTTAACTAGTTAAGCACCCGTGTGATGCACGGCTAATATAGATATTTATATTTAGTGAAAAATAATTATGATATAAGATGTATGGAATAGTAAATTGTAACTTGGGATACATCATATATTTAGGATCTGTTCTTCTCATCTTATTTTTATTTATCTTATCAAACTTTTAATAAAATTTTAAAAAACTTAAGAAAACATTAAAAACTTATAAAATACTTAATAAAAACTTCATAAAACTTAAGAAACATAATAATAAGATTATTATTAATTATTTTTGTTGTTGTTATTCTTATTATCGTTATAATATATTATTAAATTATTATTATGTTATATTGTTATTTTTATATTATCATTACTATTATTACTATTTTATTAGTATGGAATATTTTTTATTATATATTTCTAATAATAATAATAATTTATTTTGGTAATTTAATTTATTATTAATATTATAGTTACAATTTATATTATTTAAATTATTATTATCTTTATAATAATAATAATAATAATAATAATAATAATAATAATAATAATAATAATAATAATAATAATAATAATAATAATAATAATAATAATAATAATAATAATAACAGTTTATAAATAATAATATTAAAATTACTATATTATAAATACATTAATAATATATTAAAGTAATGTAACAATAAAGTAATAATATTATATTATTATTTTTAATTTATTATACTTAATTTAGTAATAATAAGATAGTAATGAAATATAATAATATTTTATTAATAAGTCCTTTATTATTATTATTATTATTATTATTATTATTATTATTATTATTATTATTATTATTATTATTATTATTATTATTATTATTATTATTATTATTATTATTATTATTATTATTATTATTATTATTATTAATATTATATTTTTGTTATTAATATATTATTCATTATTATATAATATTATATATTATTTATACTATTATTGTTATTATTTATATTATTACCATTTATATTCTCCAAAAGATTATAGCCGCTAGTTGGGAAGTACAACTACCCCTTTCACATCTTCATTCATTTGAGAATAAAAAAACGAAAGATGAATATTAGCACAAGTCAAAACTTTTAGTATATATAAGTAACTTAAAATTTCTAGGAATAATTTGCTTTCTTTAAAAAATGGATTAAGTTATATAAGTATATTAGACACTAGTTTGCATGTCCGGCCCTGTCCGGGCTAACTATATTTACATTTTCAAAAATATTATTTTGATATAAAATTAATGATATTAAATCTATGAGTTCTTCTTGGTGTTTTATTTCAAATATAAACATACAAATACTAAATTTTTCCTAATGTGAGTCAGAATATGTTTTAGGTAAGTTTTTATTTAAATATCATAGACAATGAGTTGTTTTAAATAACACTAAGAATTAAATACTAAATTTTCCTAATGTAACCTAACTAATTTAATTTTATTAAAAAATATAGGGTTATTTAACAGGAATAATACAAACTATCACTATTCTTCTCCCAATAATCCAGACTATCATTATTCCCGCAATAATCCAAACTACTATACCTATATTCTCAAAATAGTACCACATAAAATATGCCCGTTTTCTTACCTTTTAGTTCCGGTAAATGTTGTGGGACCCCTATATTTTCTAATATAGACGTTATTACAACTCCTCCATTTTTATACCAACTAAGCTTCAAAATTGAAAAATTAATTCAAAAATGAAATCTCGTATGTCATGTTCATCGTCTTCGAATACACGGATTTTAAACATATCAACCGACGTCTTATGCAACCACAATTTAGGCGCTGTTATTAGGACAATTAAGAATGGCTGAAATATGGGCAAAATATGAGTGAAATAAGACTTTTCCTTTATTTAATTTTTTTTATTGATTAAAAAAATTAAATTTGTTTTTACCTTTTTTTTGAGATGGACCATTTTGAGAATATAAGTATAATAGTTTGGATTATTACAAGATTAATAATAGTATGGATTATTGAGAGAAAAAGACTCATAGTTTGAATTACCGGTTTTTCAGGTAGTAGGTTACCATGAACCATTTTGAGAATATAGGTATAATAGTTTAGATTATTGCGGGATTATTGATAGTATAGATTATTGGGAGATAAATAGTGATAGTTTGTATTATTCCTGTTAAATAACCAAAAATATATTACTTTCAAAAATTTATTTATTTTTATTTTTCACACCTTCCAAATATAATATTTTTATATTTTTCAATTCTAATTTGGAAATATAGAGTGTTTGTTACAATATTTGATTATATATTTTTAAGGATACTAGTTTGCATGCCCGGCCCCGCCCGGCCCATATATCATTATCTTTTAAAAAAAAAAATGTATAAAATATAATTTAGGTATATTTGTCTAATTTATATGTTTACCGATACAATTTTATATGGTATTTAATATAACAATTTTTCTAAAAAGTACTCGTAAATACTAAGTCTGTAAAAAAATTCAAATGTATTACTCCGTTTGTATTTTATTGAAAAAATTGTTCATTTGAATTATGATTTATGAAGATTACCTATCAAATAATAAAAGTATATTCTCTATTCTCGCAATACTGTTATTAATTTCTTTATTCTCGTTATTATTATAAATTTCACTACCACCGCTTTTATTACTTGTAATTACGTACAATTATAGTTTTACCACTATCAATTTCACTATTATTACTCATGCAAATTAAATATTGTCAAGTTTATATTTTTAAAAATATACATTTTTAATTGAATTATTATGTATACTTTATCCTTTTATTTATTATATATTTTTGTACTAATTTTAAAATTTCTGAATATGATAAAATTATGACAATAAATTAAAAGACAAATTTACTACGACACTAATATTTTAAGGATTCTATGAATCATCATATTTGTTTTGCTTATTCTATATATTTTAAAATTACACTTACTTATTTTTTCTTTTTACTATTTTCCTTAACTTATTTATTAAATTAAATAAGTAACAATATGTATGTATTATTCAATTTTGGTGTCCTAATATTTTAAGAATTAGAATTTTAGATTTCTTACTATATTTTAAATTACATATGTTAATTATTTTCATCGAGAATTCTATAAGTAATAGAATTATAAATAATATTAATATATATTTTCAATCATTATCATTTAATTTTTTTTAATAAAATATATCTGGTGTATATTTGTCTAATTTATATATTTAAAAATTATGATACAATTTTATATGGTATTTAATACAAAAAATGTGAATAATGAGTATATTAAAATATTCAAAACTATTCCTCAACTTATATTATTTTTAGAAAAATGAGGTCATGTGAATTATAAATTCAGGTTACCAACCAAATTATAAAGATATAATTCATAGTGCCATAGTTACATCTTCACTTTTTGTTACATTAAAGTAGGGTAGTAAAGTGATTGAAATTTTGTCATTAAGCCAAACTTTGTCCTATCATTAATTAGCATATATTCTCATACAAATTGAAATGAACAGTCAAATCAAAACTTAATACGACTAAAATAACTAAAAGATTATGCATTAAGCATTACAGATATTATTATACAACCATATTTAATAACTTGATTTGAAAATAAGATAATCGATAAATATTATACATACCTTTTACCTTTCATGTTTACATATTCATTAGTTTTGTTATTCAACCTTCTTCAATAAAAACTTCAAATCTTGAACGTAAAATATATAAATCTACAACATACAAAGAAAAAAACATCAGCATGAATTTAATCAAGGTATGTTTAAGTACCAAATATGGTAGTTAAGAAATAATATTGTCCAAATTTAAACACTTTTATAAAATATACTGTAAAAAATAGATTTAACACAATCGTAATCGTAATCATAATTAAAACGTAATAAACTAAAATTATTTAACAGAATGCCTAGGAAGATCTAGCTAAAGTTTTTTATTTAAATATATATATACAAAAAAGAATCAATACTTACCTAAAAATTATCTAAGCTATTTTAATTAAATAAGGTAATTATGTGTCAAATAATTGTTTATTTTCAAATTATTATCTTTTTCACAATTAAAAACATCTTCAGTTAATTTTTTGGAAAGTTTTAATATTGCAAAGACTTCAATTGTAGATATAGTATTATATTTCAAATTAGATATGTTAATATTTTTTAATCTAAAATCTAACAATAGTAGAATTATAAATAATACTAATACTAATTTTTTTAGACCAATTATATTGTGGCAAATGTCGGTCATAGAGGTTATGGTTTTGACTTTATTTATATATATATATATATATTAGATTTGATTATGTTTAAGTTAATTTTTCTTTTCTTAAATGCTTTACTAAAAAAACTTATTTTATTTTAGAATCCTAATAATATTAAAATATCCAATTATATTAAGCTTAATAAGTTTTACTATATATTAATATAATAACTTAGTTTATATATATATTAAAATAATAATTTTTTATCAACCAATTATATTAGGATAAATGTCGACCATAGAAACTATGGTTTCGACTTTATATATATATAATAGGAAAAGTCTGAGGTAAAGTCCAAATGGCACGTGCCATTAGTTACATAGTAGAGTCAACGACCTAATTTAGTCAAAATCCGACCAAATGGTGGTGCTCGACAATTTTTTTTTTTTTTTTAAAGGTGGTAATTGGCAAGTTTTTTTTTTTTTAAAGGTGGTGTTTGACAAAATTTGTTTTTATAAGGTGGTGTTTGGCAATAAACCCAATTTTAAATTGGTTGTCTCGGAAGCCTTTATCCATTGATTTCGTGGATGATATTTTTTTTAGTTTATTATTCTTAATTTTTCTTAAATTATATAAAATCTAATTGTTGAGTACTCCGTATTATCTATTAATATCAAAATAAAATACATACATCTTTTCTATTTTGTTAAAATGTTAAGAATTTTGATAGTGTATGATCTTCTATAATTAGTGTGAACGTAATTATTAATTTGAAGTATACTTTATTTATATTTATTTGAGTTATAATATTTATAGTATAGGAAATTATGCTTTGGTAAAACTATAAAAGTAGTGTGCGTACATAGGTTTTTTTTGTTTTTATATTTTTTATATAAATCTAGATAATATTCAGTACACAAATATTATGTACTGAGAATATTTATTTTTATATTTTTTGCATATTTCATTTTTACATTGTGAAAGACTTTTTTTTTTGAAGTATACAACTAAGAATTCTCAATGTAACATATAGATTGATTTATTAGAATACTTTTGTTAAAAAATAAAATAGATTAAGTAACATTCAGTATTATAGGAAGTATATTATTTTATTAACAAAAATATAGTGCAATAAGGTGCTTGATAGAATTAACATAAATATTATGTAGTTAAATAAGGTGAGAGATTAAATAAAATATTAGATTTTTTTAAATTCATTTATTTATTTATGATGTCATATATTGCTTTTGGCGGGAAATTTTTTAATATGGTGGTGACATGTGGCGATGATGATGTAAGCTTGAACTATCATTTAGTAGATAAAAGATTAGAAATTAGTATACCGTGATGTCTTTCTATTAGTCGCATTAAAACAGTCAAATTAACAATTTATAAACTTATTTGACTCACAAATAAACGTAACATAATGATAAGTATAGGAAAATATAGGATCAACCTCATATTGCGAAAGAGATCGGATCGTTTTGTTCGCGTATTGCGCACATCTATATTACCGCACCGACTGGGCTACTAGAGTCTCAGTATATCGTCCATGCCTTAAGACTCAAGTCCCATAATGATGGTGGACTTAGCCACTAAAGTAGTCTTTTATGAGGGTTTTGTTTCAAGATTCTAAGGTAGGAGGTATGGCTTTAGAATGAGGTAAACCCATACCCTTTGTTTGTTTTGCAAAAACATGGGTTTCATACCCATACCTCAAACCCCTAAGGTATGGAGTTCCCATACCTTAGGAGGTAGGTGGGTATTGTGGTAATTTGGAACTAGAGCAGTCGCCATCAAATTATGCGGTAATTTGGAATCATTTATCCCTCTCTAGCTCAAAGAAGCGAATCTTAGAGTTCAAGGCGCGTCGTTACCTATCCGTCTTAGGCTATTGTGAAACAAGAGATGGATTCGGAGTGATGGTACTTTCTAAAAGTTTTATCAAATGTGTTACAAAAACCGTAATTAGAAAAGCCTACATAAAAGTAGTCTCTGCTAGTTCGAAAACCGTTGCTTAATTTTGATTTTTAAGCTAAAACCAAGCTACGTACAAGTGTGATAATTGACTCGATAATGATGCGTAAAAGCAAATGTAAAACATTAAAAAAAAAAAAAAAAAAAAAAAAAAAAAAAAACGAACGTTTTGCTTCAGGAAATGTGCGTAAAATGACAATTCATTTTATGAATTGTTATTTAAACGATATTTTTCGACTGTTGTCCAATTCTAAGATTTGTTAAAAACCCTCGTTTTACATGTTTATCGAAAATTAATGAAGACGGTACAGGTTATGTAAAATCCATATTTAGTCGTATTAATGCATGAAAGAGAATTTGCTAATGTCCGTGTAAAATGGAATTCGTTTGTTTGTTTTATATGGGTCGTTGCTTATACGTCATTGACATGCTAAACGGATTATAAATTTGAGTCGCTACTATCATCTTATGAAGACAGATTCGCAATGCCAATGTCAAGTTGGGTTAGTGTAACCCGTTTTTAGTCAAAGTCTTAAAAGGTAGTGTTCCTACCTTTATAAAATGGGAAGACTATAACACCCTCATTTAGGCAATGCAGACCCCACCTAAATAAGGGCGTTACATGCCCCGCTTAAACGGGGCGTAGAAGGTCAAGAGTCACCTGTAAACAAAACTGAACATGCATACATGTATATATGTATATATATATATATCGGGTGATGCAGAAAACAAGGAAACTCAACCAAAACTTCGTACAAAAACTAAGCACGCAGGCCCCATAGAAGTCAAAAACAAAAGAAGCGACTCAAGGGTCCGAAATGTCTAGAAGCTGTCAAGTGAATGATCACCCAGCCTCAAGCCTCAGCAATCATGCAGAACGCGTCCGAGTACCTAGGGGTGGGGGAATCAAATAAGAAAACAACCAAAACATCCTAGTTCGCCTTCACAACATTCATTTAATTTGTAAAAGAGGGGGAGATAAATGAAGACTAAAAGACGCTCAAAACCAAGATTGTAAGGAAGTTCACAAACTCTAGCTCGGACGTTTCAAACAACAATGCAAAGACAAAAGGAACCCCACCGTGTAACCTCCACACGGCGGACTTACCATAGCACCGACACCCTCACATCTCCTGCAATCTCAACCGCCTCAACGTGCAACACATGCACTGTACATAATCGGCAACACATGCCTTAGTCAAACACAGCAACACATGCCTCAATCACAAACGGCAACACATGCCACAGACGTATACGGCAACACATGCCTCAATCACATACGGCAACACATGCCTCAATCACAAATGGCAACTCATGCCTCAAACAGATATCATAACTCAACTTTCTAGGGACGCACTTCGTGACATGACAAGAGAACGGCTTGAGAATAACATACAGAGTAAGTCAATGCAACATTCTTAGTCCGATCATTTTACAGAATTCAAGGCCACACAAACCAACTCATCAAAAGCAGACATTCAAGCTTACTATGTTAAGGTTACTGAGGTATCCTAATTAACCATAATCGAACCACCAATAACGCCATTTCGCTCATATCAATTACAAGACTTCATGGTTCTAAGCCAATAGCATACTCGACCTCCATTCTAACAATTCACTCATGATTCTCTAATACACCAAAACACAGTTCTAAGTAGGGATGGCAACGGGTCCAAGACCCGACCCAGACCCGCCAGACCCGACCCTGATGGTTCGGTTTGGGTCTAATATTTTTGGACCCAACGGGTCTGGGTCGGGTCTGGGTCTACAACTAATGGGTCGGGTATGGGTCTGGGTCTCGTCATGTAGACCCAGATCCGACCCATGGACCCGTTTATATATATAATTTTTAATATTCATTACTATAATATCTCACTCTTAAGTATAATGTTTTTCCCCCAACTATTAGTCATGTGTTCTATACGCTAATTCTATCAGAGTATGTTTAGTATCAAATATCATGTTATTTATTTTAAGTTTTACGAATCGCTCATAAAAACGTTTAATGTTTTGGATATACTTTATACAAAGAACATCATAAATGGGGCGGAACAAAGTTTTTTCAACATGTAAAGTTTTGAAAATATTTATTGCGGCAATAATTGTAGGGATCTCATCCCAATCACTAATCAAATATTAGTGTAAATCAAATTACTCTAATTTGATTTAGCAAGATCTATGTAGTACAAATTCACTTTGTTTACAAGATAAGAAATTTATACCTTTCTATAAAAGGAAATTAGGGCACAAAACTAGAACTCCTTTCTAGTTTTGTTTCTTGAGCTAGTGTTTTAGGATGATCCTCCAAAACCCAAGTTTCCAAACAAGGAAACCTCCTTTGAGATGCACCCAAGAACACACTCCAAAAAATACTAAATATTTTGATCTAGAAATAACTTAGTATTAACTTGATAATATGTGATATATTATTACTAACTCTTAGTAATAAAAGGATTATCTTGAGAGGTATTGTTTTTAGAGAGAATATTAGGGAGATTGAGAGAAAGATTGAAGAAGTACTTTATCTTTCTTTGGCCTTGTATTTTATAGAAAAATCAAGCAAGGGAAGTGTGTTCCACAAGCCTATTTTGGCCGGCCCCCTAGTGAAGAGAAGAGAGGAAGAGTTTCTCTCTTGTAAAGAGAGTTTAGTTGCATGCTAATCATTATGCTTTTACATGCAAAAGTTAAACAACAAAATGAATAAAAACAAAAAGGAATCTTTCCCTTTGTTTCCCTCATTTGGACGGTCCAAGGCCTCCAATATGGGTCCATTTTGTTTATCAATATTTGTCCCACAAATAGATATAATTTATCACTTAATTATCTAATATAATAAAGTGTAAATTAATTAAACTCTTCCTTAATATACATGTACACTTACACATATATTAAAATGTATTTTTACTAATCTCATTAGTAAAATATACACGATTAGTGAATTAACGTTTAATCACTAATTCCCATCTCCTCTAATAATTTTATCGATATAAAAATAAATCATCCGAGTTCACAACTCGATTTCTCTCTAAATTAATACACTGACTAACCGTTAGTCAATTTATCAAGTTACTAATATAATCGTATCTCATACAATATATTAGCTTAAATATTTGGAGTACGTTCCTATAGGTGTGACTTAAAGGGATCAATTGATTACCGCCGTTCTCACGACAATAACGTCAAACTCTAGTCAGCCAACCGTTATTGATTTACGTTAATCAATTGACAATAATACAGGATTATCCCCACGTATTCCTTAATTGAGATTTATTAAGTAATTGCACTATTGTGGAGGACACATACTCCAACAATCTCCCACTTGTCCGAGACAAGTTGTGCATTACCAATTCGCATATCCGTTTCACATCTCCCACTCGATGCAAGGTATCTTACAGGTCGTACTTGCATCCTGAGATATATATATCATGAGTGGTTTCCTCGATAGGGAGAGTAGCTGTCTGACCGGGGAATCTACCGTAGATTCTTACCGAGCGTGGCCACGCATTTTCAGCGACTACTCCTCGAGTGGTCCAAAGATGTTTTACCCCGACAAGGGTGGACATTTCCCTTCCACTCGATTGTACTGTATAATGCAGATCACCATGACCCCAAAGATGCCCTTATAGCCCCCTTTCACGACATGACTTAGGACAAAAATGAAAGTCACTCGGAAACTGCACCGACTCAGACAATCAGTTTCCAGTCAAAGAATTGACTCAAAGGAATACTATAAAAATTCCCACCACGACCAGGTTTCAATCTCATTGAAAAGGAATTCTATAAGCGTCACTGCCCGACAGAGTGTTTTCACAGTCTGTCTATGCAAACGATCAGTCATCTCGTATGACCCTATGGTGTTGAACCCACCATCGATCGACTTGCAATCTAGTCTCTACGAGACGTCACCTCTTTATAAGAGACCAGGGACCAAATACTTAGTTTATGCCGTTCACTTGGATACGTTCAAAGTTGTCACACAAATATTCGGATAAACAAAGTATGCATTCATAATGACTTAAGATAAAAACAATGAATGTTATTTTCATATATGTAATAAGATACATCGTTCAATTACATATTACGAAACTAAAGGAAATCTGACATACGCCGCAACCCCATGGAGGCGGTGTGCGCGTCATGCTTAGCTCTCGAAAGAGGCTTGGTTAAAGGATCAGCGATGTTATCGTCTGTCCCAACCTTACAAATATCTATTTCCTTCCTTTCCACATTATCTCTAATAACGTGGTATTTCCTCAAAACGTGTCTAGACTTGTTGCTAGACTTGGGCTCCTTTGCTTGGAAAATAGCCCCACTGTTATCACAATAAACAGTGACAGGATCCACGGCACTAGGGACTACTCTTAGTCCATCCAAGAATTGCCGAATCCACACAGCTTTTTTAGCAGCTTCAGATGCCGCCAAATATTCAGCTTCCGTTGTAGAATCCGCAGTGACACTCTGTTTGAAGCTCTTCCAACAAACAGCTCCTCCATTCAACATAAAGACATAGCCGGATTGGGATTTCAAATCATCCCCATCGGTTTGGAAACTTGCATCCGTGTAACCCTTTACACATAGCTCAAGTTCTCCTCCAAACACTAGAAACGAATCCTTAGTTCTTCTCAAGTATTTAAGGATGTTCTTCACAGCTATCCAGTGACTCTCACCGGGATTAGCTTGATACCGGCTCGTCATGCTCAAAGCGAAAGCGACGTCAGGACGAGTGCACATCATAGCATACATGATTGATCCTACAGCGGAAGTATAAGGGATCAATTTCATGCGTTCAATTTCCACAGGAGTCGTAGGACATTGAGATTTCTTCAATGTTATTCCTACACTCATCGGAAGAAAGCCTCTCTTGGAGTCTTTCATATTGAACCTATCAAGAATCTTATCAATATAAGTTTCTTGACTTAATGCTAGTATCCTTTTGGATCTATCTCTATAGATCCGGATACCCAAGATGCGTTATGCCTCTCCCAAGTCCTTCATTTGGAAATGGTTTCCCAATTCCACCTTTACCGAGTTCAGGCTTGGAATATCATTTCCAATCAATAGTATGTCATCCACATACAAAACAAGGAATGTTACCTTGCTCCCACTAAACTTCATGTACAAACAAGGTTCCTCGGCACTTCGAGCGAATCCATGTTGTTTGATAACATGATCGAATCTGTGATTCCAACTCCTCGATGCTTGCTTAAGACCATAAATGGATCTCTTAAGCTTGCATACTTTCTTAGGGTTGGATGTATCTATAAAACCTTCAAGTTGTGTCATAAACACTTCCTCTTCTAGAATCCCATTCAAGAAGGCGGTTTTTACATCCATTTGCCATATTTCATAGTCATGAAATGCGGCAACCGCTAAGATTATCCTTATGGATCGAAGCATAGCAACTGGTGCAAAGGTTTCATCATAATGAATACCTTGGACTTGTGAAAAGCCCTTTGCCACCAATCTAGCTTTGTAAACATCTATATGTTTATCTATGCCGAGTTTGATTTTGAATATCCATTTACACTGAAGAGGTTTCACTCCTTCAGGTAAATCTACCAAGTCCCAAACTTGGTTCTCGTACATAGAATTCATTTCGGATTTCATGGCCTCAAGCCATTGTTTCTGAGTCAGCTACTTATAGCCGCCTTGTAGGTTGAGGGTTCGTTGCATTCGAATAACAACAAATCACCCTCCTCCTCGATGTTACCGAGGTAGCAGTCAGGTTGATGACTAATTCTTCCTGACCTCCTAGGGATTATAACCGTGTCAGAAGACGAGGGAACAGTTTCCTCATTTTCTGTCTCGGTTTGTGGCTCTTGAACTACACTTAAGAGGTTTCACTCCTTCAGGTAAATCTACCAAGTCCCAAACTTGGTTCTCGTACATAGAATCCATTTCGGATTTCATGGCCTCAAGCCATTGTTCGGAGTTGGGGCTACTTATAACCGCCTTGTAGGTTGAGGGTTCGTTGCTTTCGAATAACAACAAATCACCCTCCTCCTCGATGTTACCGAGGTAGCGGTCAGGTTGATGACTAATTCTTCCTGACCTCCTAGGGATTATAACCGTGTCAGAAGACGAGGGAACAGTTTCCTCATTTTATGTCTCGGTTTGTGGCTCTTGAACTTCATCAAGTTCAAATTTTCTCCCACTCTGTTCTTTAGAAATAAATTCATTTTCTAGAAAAACAGCATCACGAGCCACAAACACTTTGTTTTCGTGAGGGTTGTAGAAGTAATAACCACAGGTTTCCTTTGGATAACCTACAAATAGACATTTGTCAAACCTTGGAGCGAGTTTATCGTCAGTTTTATTCTTGACGAATGCTTCACAACCCCAGATTCTCATGAATGACAAATAGGGAACCGTTCCCGTCCATATCTCATATGGAGTCTTATTGGCCGCTTTAGTCGGACTTCGATTTAGTGAGAAAATAGCAGATAACAATGCAAAGCCCCAAAAAGATCCAGGAAGCTCAGTTTGACTCATCATAGACCGAACCATGTCAAGCAAAGTTCGGTTTCTCCTTTCTGCAACACCATTCAATTGTGGTGTGCCACTGTGCCCGGAGGAGTCCATTGTGATATTATACCACAATTCTTAAGATGTGAATCAAACTCATTACTTAGATATTCGGCACCACGATCGGATCGTAGTGCTTTTATCCTTTTGTTTAATTGGTTCTCAACCTCATTTTGAAATTCTTTAAATTTCTCAAAAGCATCACTTTTATGCCTTATTAAGTAGACATAACCATATCTACTTAAGTCATCGGTAAAAGTAATGAAGTAATGATATCCTCCTCTAGCGGTGATGTTTAATGGACCACACACATCGGTATGTATGAGTCCTAAAACTTCACTTGCTCGTGTCCCTTTACCACTAAAGGGTTGACGAGTCATCTTGCTTAAGAGGCAAGATTCGCATGTACCATATGATTCGTAATCAAATGGTTTGAGAACCTTGGTCGCAACAAGTCTCTTTATGCGTTTGTCGTTTATGTGACCTAAACGACAATGCCAAAGGTAGGATTTGTTTGATTCATCCGTTCTGAGCCTCTTGTTCTCGACATGATAAACATCATTAACATCATTTAAAACATAAATACCTCCAATTGAAATAGCTTCACCATAAACCATTTCATTAAATGAAAAAGTACAACGGTTGTTCTTAATCACAAAAGAAAAGCCTTCCGCATCTAAAACGGAGACGGAGATAATGTTTTTCGTTAGAGTTGGTACAAAATAACAGTTATTCAAAAGCAACTCTAATCCACTAGCAAGAGCGAGTACAAAAGTTCCCATGGAAACGGCCGCTACTCTAGCTCCATTGCCCATGCGGAGATCTACATCACCCTTGGCTAGAGCTCGCACGTTTCTCATCCCCTGCAAATGATTACAAAGGTGAGATCCACATCCGGTATCCAATACCCATGTAGAAATGCAAGCATGATTGATATCTATCATATAGAGATTAGAAGGAATAATACCTTTGGATGTCGCACATCCATCTTTCAAGTCCTTCTTGTACTTGGGACAATTGCGCTTCCAATGACCCACTTCATTGCAATACTTGCAAGTGTCATTGAGAGGTTTCCCCTTATTGATCTTGGGCTTAGGCTTATGTGGAACACCTTCCACAATAGCCTTGCCCTTACCCTTGCCTTTGACGGATGGCGTTTTCTTAGCCACCTTCCCCTTCTTAACTCCAAGAGACATGTTCTTCATTTTCATGGAGAGAACATCTTTCCTCTCCGCCTCATTCACTTCCATATCCCTCTCGGCTTGGACCAAGAGAGCATGAAGTTCATGGTAACTGTTCGGGGTGATTTTCTCACACGGTTCGATTAAGTGATGTGGATCTACTAGTACTATCCTTTAAGTCGTTTTTAGTGGTGATTTATGCGATTGAGTTTGAACGTATAAAAGATAAGAAAAATCGAACAAGACACACGATATGTTACGTGGGAAAAACCCTTAAAAGTTAAGGGAAAAACCACGGGCGCCAAGCCAGGAGAGGATCTTCACTAGTTCTGAAATAATAGGTACAGAGTCTGGACCAACTGGTACAGGATTTAACAAAGGCGTAAAATAATTTTAGAGTGTTTAGTTGCTTGTGAAATGCGTTGAGAGTAGTGTGCTTGCGTTGAATGATAACTGATCTCCCTTTCTCTTCTGAATTCTCTTGCTTTTATAGTGTTCCTAGGTCCAACGTCTCTTTCCTTGGTTGTAGGTAACTTCCCCTTCTCGGTTCTCCAACGGCTCCTATCTTCACGGCTCTTGTTTCTCGCATGCTTGATCGAGTCTTGCAACGCCTACTCCTAGGGTCAGCTGTCAGATTTCCGGGCTTATTCATAATGACTTCTTTTTGTTGGGCTCGGCCCATCTTGGGTTTTCTCTCTCCGACTGTGCCTTTGTTTTGTCTGCAGACGCTCGGTGTCTGTAGTTCTGGACCTGATCAGAGATCCTGAACTTTGTCCGGACTCGCCGAGGTTCTGGACCAACTCGCAGTGTCCGACCAGCCTCGCTCGTCCCAACAGTTTGTCCCCCATCTCCTTGCCCTTTAGTCCTGAACTGGGGGGTGAGGAGATGCTTCCGTTCTTCTTCCTCGTCCCAGCCGAGCCTGCTCTGTGCTTCTTCGCTTTGTCAAGGCCTGGTCCTGGGTCCTGCACTTTGTAATTAATGTGGTAGTTGCCTTTTCGTGGGGAGTTGCTCCCTATTTTGGCGCTCAATGCACTGCACATCAGTCGTGGGTCACATCAAGTCACTTCGCGCGCTTATTTTTGTAAAAACCATCCAACTTCTTTTTGTTCCTTCTATATATACCCTTGTTTTTTGTTTCCTTCTCTCTCTATCCCGCTCTTTTCTCTGATTTCATTTGTTTTGTAACCTAGAATCCTTCGAAGAACCCCAAATCAATTTGCAAAAACCCTAGCTTTCTTTCTTCTTCTCCCATTCTGATCATGGCTCGTAATGATACCGGTCCTTCCACAGCGACCTCTTACTCTTATGGCGACTCCACTTTCCAAGCAACAGATTTGATTAAAGACATCAATGTCTACCCGAACTTGCTCGCCCAAGGGGTCGAGGCGAAGCTTAAAGCTGAGGGAAAAATTACAAAAAAGCACCGAGGTTTGGGCCCCTGACACTAAAGATGTCAGGGTGGACTGGGTAAGTCCCGGTTGGTTTTCAATCTTTGAGTCTTCTTTCAGGTTTGGAGCTTCCTTTCCGCTTTGTCCATTGATGAGTGCCTTCTTGGCATCGCGTGCCACCGCCCGTCAGGTCATGCCTTGTTTGGCGATTGATCCATGGGATTGATTCTCTCACGGAGATACTGGGTTGAGATCCAGCTGGTCGACGTAAGAAATACTTACCGCTTGCGTATGCATAAGAAGAGGAGGGTTCATTTTCGTCTGAGGGACAAGTGCCAGCCTCTCTTGGGCCGCCTGGACGTGGGCGATGAGAAAAACTGGACCAACTATTACATGTTTATTAGGAGCAACTCCTTGGGCCATAATGTCTGGGCGCCTGAGTTTTCTTTGAAGGGGACTGGTATGTGTCCTTTTGAATTTCTGTCCATTTTGTCTTTGCATGAGTATCTCTGCCTTTTGCTTAATTTTGTTGTGGGTTTGGTTTGCAGTTTCTGACTGGGTCCCCACTCCTGACGACCCTGAGTCCAGGAGGAGGATCGAGGCGTTCCTAAGGCTGCCTGCTGATAAGAGGGCCTGGCCCAAGTGCATGCGTCCTGATGACGATGATGATGATGATGTAGTTGAAGTTGTTCCTTCCCCAGAGGAGGAAGGGGATGGAGATGGTGATGAAGACGGCGAGAGTGACGACGAGGAGAGGACTGAGGATGATGAAGTTGACCAGGAGGTTGTGCCTGTCCAAGGTGAGAGACCTGTAGGTGAGGTTGCCGGTGGAAGTAGTGTGGGTGTACTTGATCAGACGCCTATCCATGTGACTCCGTTGAGTTCCATTCTTGCTGGGGCAGGTGGGCACTCCACCTTGCCTCCTCTGAAGATTCCTGGACCTGGCCAAAGCTCCGCGCGCCAAGCATCGGGTAATCGATACATTCTCTCTGGCCCATAAGTTGGTTTGTTTGTCATTCCTTTGTAATTCGTTTCCCATGATGTCCCCAGCTTCTGGATCCAGCAAGAGGAATTTCCTGTCCATGGAGGCTATTGCTGCTACAATTGCTCAGGCACGTGAAGCTATGAAGTTCGGTGGTAGCTCCACCCCTGCTGCAAGTCTGGTGGCCCCAGTTTCTGAGTCTTCTAAGAGGAAGGCGCCAGAAGGGGTTCACACCAGGTCCACCAAAGTGGCTGTTGAATCTCCTAAACCTACCCCTGACCAGAAGAAGAGGAAGAAGGGGTTGTTGCCTCAAATAAACCCTGTGCTCTCGATACCTCTACACTCTCAAAGCCAATCTGAGTACGTTTCCTTGGGGAAGTCCCTGAGTCAATCCTTTGCTACTCTGTCCCCTGCACCTGCCGCCCTGGAGCCTACACGTTTGGCGCACAAAATGGTGGGCTGTTGTGCCCAGGTCCGTACTTCTTCTTATGGTCTTGGTTTTGTCCAGAGTTTCCTTTGGTATGGTTCTGACTTTCTGCTCTGTTGTGTGTAGTTGCTGACCATGTCTGCTAGCCTTGGCTCCACTGTGCCGATCTTAGAGAGTGGCAGGGGTAAGGCTGAAATTGAAAATGAGACGCTTCGCTCTTCCCTTGAGACCAGCAAGAAAGAACTGGAGGGTGTCCGTTCCCGTTGTGAGAAGCTGGCTGCCAAGGACAAAACTCACTTCAAGAGGATCCAGCAGCAAGACGAGCTTATTGCCAAACTGAACAAGGAGCTTGAGGGGCTGCTGGAGGGTGCCAAGAAGCACAATGCTGAGCTGGCTGACCTGAGTGTATACTACACACTTCGCACCCGGATCGAAATGATGAATGCTAGTCCTGAAGCTCGTGCCACCTGGGATTTGCCTGCGGAAATTGCTACCTTCAAGCAGCTGTTTCCTGGGGAGTCGATTCTGGAACAGGCTGAAGTATCTTCAGTTGCGCAATCAGGTGCAGGGGATTCTGCTGGTGCAGGAGCTGGGGTTGACGCTGCTGGGCCTACCAATGCTGATCCTGCAGGTGATCATGCTGAGCATACGGGTGAGTCTGATGAATGAACCGAATTAGTTGGTGTTTTTTTGAACAATTTTTGAATTTGCCAGGGGGGGAATGTCCCCTGTAGACATTTTGGCTTGTAATTACTTAGACTCATTTTCTGTTTAGAACTTTGTTCTTGGATTCTGTTGTCCATGCATAGGCATGGTTTGACTTTTTAGGTTCTGACTTTTGTCAACCTTTTGCTATGCTATGTTATGTTATGTTTTATTATGTTTTGTTATGTTTTGTCTTTGTTATGATGAGCATATAATTTGTTGTGAATTTGTAAAGTAGCATGCATGCGTTTGATAATTTAGGCGACTTACACTTTGGGGCTCCCTTAACGGACATTACTCCCTGTCCCGTTGTTGCAGTCGTACTGGGGCTAGGGCCCTTCTTTGCTTTGTTTTTGTTTTTGTATTTGGTTACGATCGCCCGGACGTCTGTTTCCGCCTTGTTCGCAGACAGAAGAGGGTCAGGACTGACCGTTGGCGTTAGCCAACGGCCCTCCGACGCTCAAGTCAGTATAGTTATATAGGATAATTTGTAAAGGAAAAGTTTTGGGTTTTGTGGGTTACCAGATGTCTTGGTCCAGGACACTCTACATGTGATAGAGCTTGAGGTGGAGTGTATTCCAGGGTCTAGGGATCATGTCTCCTTCCAGAGTCTGTAGTCTGTAGGAGCCCTTCCCTACTGCTGAATCAATAAGGTATGGACCTTCCCAGGTTGGGGCCAACTTGCCTGCAGCTTTGTCCCTTGTGTTCTGAAATACCTTTCTCAGGACCAGATCTCCAGTCCTGAACATTCGTACCCTCACATTCTTGTTGTAGCTTCTGGCCACAGATTGTTGGTATGCTGCTAACCTTACTGCTGCTAAATCTCTGAGCTCCTGGGCTGTATCCAGGCTGTCATGCAATAGTTCATTATTCTCAGAATTTGTGTTCAGCCCATACCTGATTGTTGGGACGTGCACTTCTATTGGTAGTACAGCTTTGCATCCGTAGACCATTGAGTATGGAGTTTGTCCTGTTGCTCTCTTTGGTGTAGTTCTGTCTGCCCATAGCACTAGTGGCAATTCTTCAACCCATCTTCCTTGCTTCTCCATCAGCTTCTTCTTGATGCAACTGATCACAATCTTGTTGCTGGACTCAGCCTGTCCATTTGCTTGAGGATATCTTGGTGCAGATGTTACCAAGTTGATGTTCCACTTTGTGCAGAAAGCTCTGGTCTTTTTTCCCACGAATGCAAGCCCATTGTCACACACTATCTCTGAAGGAATCCCATACCTGCTGATGATGTTCCTCTTTATGAAAGCGATCACTTTTTTTTCTGTGACATTTTTGTATGCATCTGCTTCTATCCACTTGGAGAAGTAGTCTGTCATTGCCAGCATGAACACCTTCTGCCCTGGGGCCATTGGTAGTTTGCCAACTAAGCCCATGCCCCATTTCATAAATGGCCATGGTGTTGAAATTGTGTGCAGGTTCTGTGCAGGTTGATGTATCTCTGGACCATGCCTTTGGCAGGCGTCACACTTTGTGGCATACTGGATGCTATCTGTTTTCATTGTGGGCCAGTAGTAGCCCATTCGTAGGATTTTGTTAACCATGCTTCTACCACCTGTGTGATTTCCACAATGTCCATCATGTATTTCTGATAGTACTGTCCCGACCTGGTCAGGTTCTAGGCAGCGCAGGTACAGCCCGTTGAAGGACCTTCTAAATAGTATGCCTTGTATGATTGTATATCTGGATGCCTTGATTCTAAATGCTCTTGCTTCAATCCTGTCTTGAGGTAGTTTGCCCTGGACCAGCCATTCATAATATGGTTTGGTCGTCCGGGTAGCTTGAATTTGTTCTCGCAGATCGGCCGAACTTTACGGATTCTTGGTTCCAGGGATGTGTACAATTTGTATCTTTGCCCAAAGACACCAGGTTCAAATGCTGATCCTATGTTAGCCAAAGCATCTGCCTGCACATTCTGATCTCTGGGGACTTGCTCAACCTCAATGTTAGTAAACTTTTGAAAAAGATTTTTTACTAGATCAAGATATGCAATCATTTTAGAGTCCTTAGCAGCGTACGTACCGTTGATTTGGTTTGCTACCAGTAAAGAGTCTATTTTTACCTTCAGATTCTGGATCCTCATGTCCAGACATACGTTTAGTCCTGCTATCAGTGCCTCATACTCAGCTTCATTGTTGGTAGTCCTGAATTCACAGGATACAGCCTGTACTATCTTGTCCCCCTGTGGTGACTTCAGGACCACACCTAGTCCAGTACCCCTGACATTGGCTGAACCATCTGTCCAGAGTTCCCAGGTCTGCTGTTTCTGGTCCAGATGGAAGATCTCCTTTGTTACCTGCTCCTCTAGTGTGGGAGTGAAGTCAGCCACAAAGTCTGCTAATGCTTGGGATTTGATTGCTGTTCTGGGCTCATAGGACAAGTCATAGGTGCTCAATTTGACTGACCACTTTGACATACGACCTGAAAGTTCTGGTCTAGATAGTACTAATCTCACAGGAACATTAGTACGAATGATAACATGATGCGCCTCAAAATATGGGCACAACTTGGTACAGGCAACTGTTAAAGCCAAAAACAAATTTTTCCAATACAGAATACCTGGTTTCAGCATCCAGAAGACTCTTACTTACATAATACACAGGATGTTGCTGTCCATCTGGTTCTCTCACCAGGATCGCTTACGAAGCTTCATCACAGACAGTGCAGGGACCGATGACTCACGGTTACGGCTTGGATAAAAGTGGGGCTGATGACAGGTACTCTTTCAGGTCTGGAATGCTTTCTCATGCTCGCCCCCGCTTGAATCGCTTGTTCTTTCTCGTAAGATCATAGAATGGCTTGCACCTTTCGTAAGACACGGAGATGAATCTATTCGGCCGCTACCCTTCGGCCAGTTCTGGGCGCCCTTCGACTGGGGGACTGCAAGTTGATTATTCTTTGAGATCATTACGGACTAGCCTCTATGCCTCTTTTTGTCACCATATAGCCTAAGAATTTTCCTGCAGTGACACCAAAGGTGCATTTAGTAGGGTTTAGTTTCATATTATACTTTTCCAGGATCTCAAACGCCTTTTCCAGGTCCAGGATGTGGTCCTCAGCTTTCTTTGACTTCACTACCATATCGTCGATGTAGACCTCCATAGTATCTCCAATTTGGTCCTTGAACATCATGTTGACTAGCCTTTGGTACGTTGCACCTGCATTCTTTAGTCCAACAGGCATAGCCTTGTAGCAATAGATTCCCCTGCTGGTCATGAACGCTGTATGCTCCTGGTCTGGTGGGTGCATCCTGATCTGGTTGAATCCACTAGCTGCATCCATGAATGTCAGCACCTCATGTCCTGCTGTGGCATCCACCATTGCATCTATGTGTGGTAGTGGAAATGAATCTTTTGG
Source organism: Dianthus caryophyllus (assembly GCA_023091065.1). Lineage (NCBI taxonomy): Eukaryota > Viridiplantae > Streptophyta > Magnoliopsida > Caryophyllales > Caryophyllaceae > Dianthus > Dianthus caryophyllus. Next base: position 14,056,358 of record CM041519.1, on the reverse strand, counting down.
GCACGCCTTGTTCAGGTCTGTGTAGTCCACGCATACTCTCCACTTGCCATTCTTTTTCTGGACCACAACTACGTTTGCCAGCCAGTCTAGGTACATCACTTCTTTGATCATGTCCATGTCCAGCAACTTCTGTACCTCCTGGTTCACAATTTCATTACGTTCTGGTGCAAACTTCCTGCGCTTCTGTTTCACAGGCTTAAAACTTGGGTCAATATTTAACTTATGCGTAATAACATCAGAACTTATACCAGTCATATCAAAATGAGACCAAGCAAAACAATGCTCTTTCTTCCTCAGAAAGTCAATTAGAGCAGGTCTGATTACCTCTGGAGCGTCAGAACCAACCAGAACCTTCCTGTCAGGTCTTTCTTCTGCCAAAACAATTTCGTCTGTCTCCATGCGTGGGACAGGATTCTCAACAGACCTGACAGGCTGCTTTAATTGCTATGCGAGGGACTTACCTGGGCCAGAAGGTTTCGTGGTCGCCCCAGAACACTCCTGCCTTGGCCGCTTCTCCTCATTTATTCTTTGTCCCCCACTTTGTTGGAATCTTGATGCACTGGTGGTACGTTGAAGGTACAGCCTTGAGGTTGTGGATCCAGGGTCGCCCTAGGATCACGTTGTATGAGGATAGGCAGTCTATTACATAGAACTTTTCGAAAGAGGTGATTCCTTCCACATAGGTTGGTAGGGTGATATCTCCCAGGCTGTGCTTTGTTTCACCGCTGAACCCTACCAGGACGCTGGATTTCTTTGTCACGTCTGAATCTTTCAGCCCCATAGCCTCCAGCGCCTCCATCATGATGATGTTGACTGAACTGCCTCCATCTACCAGTACTCTTCTGACCATGCAGGTTCCAATCTGGACTTTGATCACTAGACCATCATGGTGAGGCCCATGCACTCCCTGAAGATCTGACTTATCGAACACAATCTCCTGGGCTGGACCTAGTTGTCCTGCTGGTGGCTGTTGCCTGTTTTCCAGAGCCACACGCTTCGCAGCAGAATATGTTAGTCCACAAATATCAGAACCACCAGAGATGAATTTTACCTCATGGGTTGGTGGTGGTGGAGGAAGATCTCTGGGCTCATCTCGTTCATCTCTGTTCCTCCTGTTCCTGGGCAGGATATCCTTCAGGTGTCCATTCTTTAGCAGATGAGCTACTTCCCTCCTGAGAGCTATGCAGTCCTCTGTGGTGTGCCCAATATCAGAATGGTACTCACACCACTTGGTTGTGTCTCGCCTTAGATTTGGCTTCTCACTCGCTTTTGGCCATCTGACTGCTGAGCCCAACTTGTCCAACTTGTTGATCAGGCCTGGAAGATCTACAGAGAAGCAGTACTCTAAAACTGGAGGTGGAACCCTGGGTGCATCGGTCTGTTCATCCACGGCGTTTGCCTCCTTCCTGGCTGGCCTCTGATACGGACCAGTCCTGTTGTTCTTTGTCTTTGGGTGGTGACTTTGCGTCACCGCCGTCCCGTAACGTGCCTGAATCGCCGGGTCCTCCTCTACCCTGATCTGGGCCAGAGCCTTAGCCTGCACATCCTCAAAGGTAGAACAAGGGTAGCGAGTTAGTTCAACATAAAGATCAGAATCTCTAACCAAACCTTGCCTGAAGGCCTCAATGGCCGTGCCGATGTCACATCTGGGGATGGACACTTTCTCCTTGTTAAAGCGGTGCAAGAAGTCCCTTAGTGACTCGTTCGCTCGGATGACTCGGTACAGGTCACTGGTCTGCTTCTCCAACAATCTGCTACTGGCGAACTGGGCGTTGAAAAGGTTGATCAGCTCCGCAAAGGACTTGATGGTCTTGATTGGCAGGTTGATATACCACTGTAGAAATTTGGACGACCAAGGTTGAACCAAAGCTTTTGCACATGCAGGCCTCCCTCTTCTCTGCTGGGATAGGAACGTTGAACATCCTCTGCCTGTACTGAGCAACGTGTTCCAGGGGATCAGCTGTCCCATCATAGAGCTTTAGGTTGGGCGCTGAGTACTTCTTTGGCATCTCCACCATTGCAATGCAGTCATCAAAGGGTGAATCAGCATAACTCCCTGGCGCTGCCTCTTCAATGGGTGGTGGGAGTCCTGGAACCTTTCGTACCAACTCTGAGAGTTTCTGCATCTCCATCATCATGTACTGCATGACCTGGCCTGCACTAACTCCCTCTGGTGTCTTTGGGTCACCATCTCCACCTGCAGCGTTGTTTTCTGGATTCTCCTCTACATTGTGTGGGTCTCCTCTTGTTCCTTTTGATCCTGCAGAAGAGAAAGTAGAGAAGTCAAGTTGTTTGATCACATCCGAAAATGGAGTACCTGGTGGGATCCTGGATCCTGAGGCTTTCTTCTGAGCAGAGGTTTCCAACTGCTTCTTCAGGGTAGCCTCAGCCTCCTTCAGTCTTGCAGCCTCTGCCTTGGCCTCTTCTGCAGCCTGCTTGGCTTGTTGTAGTTCCTCCTGGAGTTTGAGCATGGCTTCTGCACTTGGATCTGCCATCTTTCACGCTGATTGCACTTGTGCTGACTTGGGATGTTTTGTTGGATTAGTAAACTAGTATCCCCACAGACGGCGCCAATCTGTTCGGGGTGATTTTCTCACACGGTTCGATTAAGTGATGTGGATCTACTAGTACTATCCTTTAAGTCGTTTTTAGTGGTGATTTATGCTATTGAGTTTGAACGTATAAAAGATAAGAAAAATCGAACAAGACACACGATATGTTACGTGGGAAAAACCCTTAAAAGTTAAGGGAAAAACCACGGGCGCCAAGCCAGGAGAGGATCTTCACTAGTTCTGGAATAATAGGTACAGAGTCTGGACCAACTGGTACAGGATTTAACAAAGGCGTAAAATAATTTTAGAGTGTTTAGTTGCTTGTGAAATGCGTTGAGAGTAGTGTGCTTGCGTTGAATGATAACTGATCTCCCTTTCTCTTCTGAATTCTCTTGCTTTTATAGTGTTCCTAAGTCCAACGTCTCTTTCCTTGGTTGTAGGTAACTTCCCCCTTCTGGTTCTCCAACAGCTCCTATCTTCACGGCTCTTGTTTCTGCATGCTTGACTGAGTCTTGCAACGTCTACTCCTAGGGTTGCTGTTCGTATTTCTGGGCTTATTCATAATGACTTCCTTTTTGTTGGGCTCGGCCCATCTTGGGTTTTCCTCTCCTGACCTGTGCCTTTGTTTTGTCTGTACTGCCTGGTGCTGTCTGTAGTTTCTGGACCTGATTGTAGATCCTGAATTTTGTCTGGACCTGGCCGAGGTTCCTGGACCAACCTGCACAGGTCTGGACCAGCTCGGTTTTCTGGTCCCAACAGTAACTCTTATCCATGTTGTTCATGTTATAGTTTACTCGAAAATGAGCAAACTTATTGGAAGAGAGTGAAGAATGCGGTTAATCGCAAGAGCTTTGGGTATAGCACACTCTTGACGCTCAAGAGTGTCTATTTGCTCAATCATTTTGAGCACATGAGGACCAACTTTTTGGTTCCTCTCAAGCTTTGCATCGAAAAACCGCACCGCGGCTTCATAAAGCCTTATTTGCGGTGCTTTGGAGAACATGGTTGTCACTCGAGTGAATATCTCATATGCACTCTTTTGTGTGACAAATCGGAGTTTGAGAGTGGGTGCCATGGACCAAATCAAGACGTTTTTCACGTCATTGTCCACTTTCACATGCTCATCATAGGCGGCTCGTGCCGCCTCGGATCGAGATGTGGGTTCGGCGGGGTGTGGATCGGTAAGGTGTTTGAGCACATTGTCGGATGTAGCGGCGCCCCTCATTGTCGAATCCCATTCGACAAAGTTGCTACCGTCATCCTTGAGGATACACTTATCCATCACGGTTCGCAACCATGAATCTTTGCCCAAAATGGGCGCGGGAGTTGACGATGATGATGCCATTGCGATTTGAAATAAACGATTCTACAACAAATATGAGGAAATATGTAAGCATTCATTGTTTATTTAATAACATTTGCTAAAACTCATTTTAAGACAAATGTTCATTTATATAATGATCTCCCACGAAATTATATAAACGATTCCAAGACTCGTTTTTCATATAAAATTAGACATCTCATGTTTCCTTTTATATAAAAACGATAAGTCAACACTTGACTAATTCTACACTAGAATGCTTGGTTGATGATTTTCTATAAAATGCATCGATTAACCCCAAATAACTCTTATTCGGTTGAGTCCAAACCAAATTAGCAAGGGACTTCCTCCCACTACTTACCCATGGTAACGAGGTTCCACGTTGCGGAGGTCCTCACGAACATGGGGTTCATAGTTGCTATATTTGGAAAGGCTTAATCTCAATTCATTTTAATAAATAATGTGGGTGATCTTGTCGATTTTAGTCATATTATTCTTTATAAGTGAACTAATTTTAAGAATGGTGACCTAAAAACGACAATCGTAGTGGGATATCGTGGCATGCATGGCGATTTTGGCATGTGAGCGGAAAATAAGCAATCAAACAAGCATGAGCAAGCAAGCATAAACCTAGTATGGCCACCTAAAAGTAATTAAAAATACAAGGAGTTACAAATTGGAAACCAACTCCTTTGGTCCCTCTTCATAAGGACTTCATCCAAGCTCCTCCTCGCAAGCTTTAGAACTCTTCTAAGGCTCCATGTCGATCTCCATCGCCGGTCTTCGATTTTACAAATAGTTACAAGAATGAATTACAAATGAATACATAGCAATCCTATTATACATTTGTAAATGAAATAAACTATTAAATTACAAACCGGCGATACGAGATCGCATTTAATTACAAACCACACGATATTCCCTTTCATTACGGGCAATATCGGTAAAAATATAACAAACTATGGTCATACTAGTAAGAACAAACATTCATTCAATAATAAACATTCATCCAAACATGCATAATGTAAAGCTTATAAATAAAAACATGCCAAAATCGCCTTAAACAATAATCGCATTAATTCGTTTCAAACCGATCTCATTTTTAATCGATTAATCTCATATTAATCAATAATGCTTAAAACACCTTTTAAGCTTGAACCAAAACTTCTAAACTAATTTAGAACACTCAAAATTAGTTTTCACTAATTCATGGTGATTTTAGTTCATAAACTTGGTCATTTGCTAATTAGATGTACTTTAATCATAACTTTTTATGAATAAAGCTTTATAAAATTAAAATAAAATAAAATCATTTTTATTTTGAAAAAAAAAATTATATTCTGGAACACTTCCAAAATATCAGAAAAGAAAAGTTTGGTCATAAAATATTTACGAATTATTTTATATAAAATAACATACGATTTCAACGATTTTATCTCATAAAATCAAGAAAACGTCTAAAACAGTGAGGAAAAATCCCAAATTTATAAGAGAGCATCCTCATAATGTATAAAAATATTGGTATAAATTTCATGTCCAGAAAACAAAGTTTACTATATTTTTGGACATAAAATGCATTATATACCGATTTTAAACAAATAAATGAATAAATATTCAAAACTCAAAATCTGACTTTGAAAATTTACATGAAGAATGTATAAATATGAAATATCACTGTGTAAACATTTCGTGACCAGATTCCAAATATAACTATTTACAGAAATTATTTTAGCCAAAAACACACTTTTTGACTCGGTTTTGTATAAAAATCATTTAAATTAGCAAACAAATTTCAAAAATTACGAAATTTGACCAGTAACTTCATGAGACCAGAAAATTTGCATGCAATAAAAATCTCGTGTTAAAACCATTTTTAACACTATTTTCAGATTTTATCATATTTATTCTCAATAAATATATAAAACTCCAAAAATAACAAAATAAATTTGTAACTACAAGCCTTGGCTCTGATACCACTTGTAGGGATCTCATCCCAATCACTAATCAAATATTAGTGTAAATTAAATTACTCTAATTTGATTTAGCAAGATCTATGTAGTACAAATTCACTTTGTTTACAAGATAAGAAATTTATACCTTTCTATAAAAGGAAATTAGGGCACAAAACTAGAACTCCTTTCTAGTTTTGTTTCTTGAGCTAGTGTTTTAAGATGATCCTCCAAAACCCAAGTTTCCAAACAAGGAAACCTCCTTTGAGATGCACCCAAGAACACACTCCAAAAAATACTAAATATTTTGATCTAGAAATAATTTAGTATTAACTTGATAATATGTGATATATTATTACTAACTCTTAGTAATAAAAGGATTATCTTGAGAGGTATTGTTTTTAGAGAGAATATTAGGGAGATTGAGAGAAAGATTGAAGAAGTACTTTATCTTTCTTTGGCCTTATATTTTATAGAAAAATCAAGCAAGGGAAGTGTGTTCCACAAGCCTATTTTGGCCGGCCCCCTAGTGAAGAGAAGAGAGGAAGAGTTTCTCTCTTGTAAAGAGAGTTTAGTTGCATGCTAATCATTATGCTTTTTACATGCAAAAGTTAAACAACAAAATGAATAAAAACAAAAAGGAATCTTTCCCTTTGTTTCCCTCATTTGGACGGTCCAAGGCCTCCAATATGGGTCCATTTTGTTTATCAATATGTGTCCCACAAATAGATATAATTTATCACTTAATTATCTAATATAATAAAGTGTAAATTAATTAAACTCTTCCTTAATATACATGTACACTTACACATATATTAAAATGTACTTTTACTAATCTCATTAGTAAAATATACACAATTAGTGAATTAACGTTTAATCACTAATTCCCATCTCCTCTAATAATTTTATCGATATAAAAATAAATCATCCGAGTTCACAACTCGATTTCTCTCTAAATTAATACACTGACTAACCGTTAGTCAATTTATCAAGTTACTAATATAATCGTATCTCATACAATATATTAGCTTAAATATTTGGAGTATGTTCCTATAGGTGTGACTTAAAGGGATCAATTGATTACCGCCGTTCTCACGACAATAACGTCAAACTCTAGTCAGCCAACCGTTATTGATTTACGTTAATCAATTGACAATAATACAGGATTATCCCCACGTATTCCTTAATTGAGATTTATTAAGTAATTGCACTATTGTGGAGGACACATACTCCAACAATAATGTTTACAAATTACAATTTTATGTTTATATTAAAACAAACCCGCGAAGGACCCAGACCCGACCCATATCCATCGGATCCGGGTCTGGGTCTTAGAATTTTAGACCCGATGAGTCTAGGTCGGGTCTGGGTCTAATACATGTAAAGCGGGTCTGGGTCGGGTCCTATAGGACCCGACCCAGACCCGACCCATTGTCATCCCTAGTTCTAAGGCTTTCTCAACAACGAGCAAATCATACACACACATTATATAAACAACTACAACTCTCGCAATAAGAGTCATACAACAAAGAGGTATCACATTTTCATGACATCAACATGGTGCTCGGTCATGACCCCGAGACACCTTGGCCTCACGGTCATCATCAAAATACATGGCCCCAATGCCCTTAGTAACCACAGCCAAAAAGCCTATCACCACTACAACCTCATAAGGCCTCACGGCCTTCATCAAAATACACGACCTTCCACTATTTTACACGGCCCCTTGGGCCTTCCCACATGCATATTACAAGAACAAAGCATACATACACAACATACAATACATACAAACAACACACAATAACACAAATTAGACTAAGTAAAGGATAAGCCCTTACCTCAACGAAGAATTAACTTGAATAATCGTCTCAAGGATAGATAAACTTGAATAATTGTCTCAAAAACACACAAGAATTTGCTAAAAAAATTTGTTTATTTTATGTTTAGAGAGAAGGAAAAAGTTTTTAGGTTAGTGAGAGAATGTAGATTATGAAAATGAAGAAAGGTTTGATGAGGTAGCCTTATTATATAGCCTCATTTTACTAGTAAGAAGGGTCAACACTTTGGTTAACATAATTTTAGAACTGCTACAAAATCGACTTGAGTAAAAATTGTACCACAGAACGCGTAATCGATAAAATTTCTCAAGACTTCGAAATTTTACGACTCTAACGAGTATCCACTTGCCCTATGTTAAAACGTAATAAAAATATTTATTTAAGTGGTCAAAACAGCTACACTGAAAATAAAAATTCTAATCGACCCGAAGAACCGTCCTGTGAAAATACGGGGTATCACAGTCTTCCCCCCTTTAAAGAATTTCGCCCCGAAATTCCTAACTGCTAAACAAAACGTCAAGACTTACGGAACGAACATCAGTACCATCAATTTGATCACTAATTAAGCAACATCCCCAACAAAATCTCATTACCATCAAACCAATAAACAACCAACTCCGTCAACAGACAACATGTGACTAGACACTCATAACCATGCTATTATATGAATAACACAGCAACTCAAATCAAGGTCACACACAAAAGCATCAACACAGTAAGGAAACAAGAGAACTGAAAAACGCGCGCTTACTACCCCCTAAAGAAAAAAAAGTTACGTCCACGTAACTAAACTCATACTTTAGTCAAACAGATGTGGATAACGTTCTTTCATCGAGTTCTCAAGCTCCCATGTAGCCTCTTCAGCGTCGTGGTTTATCCAAAGCACTTTCACGAGTACTGTCTCACCTTGGCGATTCTTTCTTATTTTTCTATCCAAAATATGAACGGTTGCTTCCTCGTAAGAAAGCGGCTCATCGGGCTGGATCTCCTCAGGATCAATCACGTGTGTGTGGTATCTGATAAGTACTTCCTCAGCTGTGAGACATGGAAAATATCATGGACTCGCTCTAGACTCGAAGGCAACGCATGTCGATAAGCCACCTCTCCAACACGCTCGACAATCTCGTAGGGACCAATGAAATGTGGGCTTAGCTTCCCTCGTTTACCAAAACGCATAACTCCTTTTAATTTCATCGGTGAGACTCTCAGCAAAACTCTGTCCTCAACCTGAAACTCAATGTCGCGATGATGCAGATCTGTGTAACTCTTTTGTCAATCTTGTGCTGCTCGCATCTTTTGCCTTATAACCTTCACCTGCTCAACCATCTCTTGGTTTGGGCCACATAGATTGTTTTTGGCGAGATTTTTAGGTTTTAAGAGAGGTCTTTTTGTGGGTTTTGGGTCATTTGGGCCAAAATGAGTTGGTGTTGGGTTTGTATTATATTTCTTGGTCTTTCTTGGTTTTTCGCGGGTTTTCTTTAATTTCAGGACGAAAAAGTGACTTTGGCTTATAACGCTTTTATTCTTGGAACGTGCTTAGATGCGAACTCGGCTTGAGTGTCTGACGCCTCGGAAATTGTTTTCTTGTGTTTGTTTGGGCTTTTTGTGTTTAAAATGTGACGATGTGTTGTGTTGGGTTTGTCTTGTGTTCAAAAATGGGTTTGTTGTGTAGTGTCGACTTAAATAAAGTGAGTAAGCGAATATTCATTTTAAACGACTCATTTAGGCTATCTTGATGCCTTTAAATGAAACTATTTTAGACAAGTTATATCGTTGACACTATGTTAAAAACATGAACTTTTGAAAGTCCATTTCATCATAGAGCTTTGTTTACGAGGGTACGAATACGGGTATTTATAAAGTCAAATGTGTTGAGAGGAAGTGATAGGCAACCCAACTACACCTATTTCTAGGGAATAGTTGCAAGAAAATAGGAGGTTGAGAGAAAAATGAGGAAGAGTCTTTTTTTATAATAAAATACAGCAAAGATACGTTGAAAGTGAAGAAGCAGTCAAACAATTGCTTCATATTTTCCAGCAAGGCAGTTATTAGACATTCAGGCTGCCTCCTAAGCATAGTCAAACCCTAATAGGAAAGAGAAAGAGAAAGCAATATAAGGGAGCCCAAAATATCAGCAGCATGGTCACACATTTACACATCATTTCCCAACATTTTACCATCATTTTGCTATCAAACATCGTCCCTGCAACTTTCCTTAACTCGTCGTATTCACAAAAAATAAATAGTTGAAATCTAGTGTAATTTGTCCCTTATAACTCGTCTCTACGAATATAGTTGAACTATTTCGCGGGATACTGATTTCCCACGCGGTCGTTTTTCACATTGGGTTTTTTCGCGTCTATAACAGCCTGACCCACAACCGTTATAATACAGCCCACTTAACGATGAGATGCACACTTTAGGCTGTTGTACTCACTTAAGCCCAAAACCACAAGGCCTTGTTACTAAGGTGGTGGGTGGAATCCCTTATAAACATATTAGATCTCTTTTCCTTCTTCAATGTGGGACTATCATTTCCTTAAACCTCTTGGGGTGTTATAAACTTCCCCACTTAAAGAACACAACGTTCTCGTTGTGCCTCATAGAACTAATAGCAGCCAAGCCCAAAATCCTCCCGTGCTAGGTGGGTGTCCCGGGTACTCCTAATCGCAGGCTCACCACATGGTTGCAGGGTTGCTCGGATACCATTTATAACAGCTGACCCACAACCGTCATAATACAGACCACCTAGACGGTGAGATGCAAACTTTTGGGTTTGTTGTGGGATTGTTGTCCTCACATAAGCCCAAAAGAGCAATGCGTTGTTACTAAAGTGGTGGGTGGAATCCCTTTAAACATATCGAATCTCTTTTCCTTATCCATTGTGGACTATCATTTCCTTAAACCTCTTGGGGTGTTACAGCGTCACCAAACCTTGTATCATTTGTCTTTTTTTCGCACTTCTAATTTCTTTTACCTTATTCATTATATTTCGTAATTACCAACTTAAATTGAGTTAGTCACGAGTAGATCGTGATATACCTCTCCACCCAAATAGACACTTAGTGTGGCATTGTGGATTAACGTATCCATAGACTCCAAAACAAAACATGTGATGTAATGAACTTTTTATTATGCATGCTTTTTTTATTTATTTTTTATTTTTTTTATGACGAGGGGGTTGAGTCCCCCCCTGGGTACATGCATTCCCGCACCACCACATGTACCATGTAAGTCACCCCTGACGGGGGCTGCGGTGGCCAAGTGGTGTGCTTTTTGTTTTTTTTTTTTTTTATTATTCTTTTTGGTTCCAGGTGGGGTTTGAGCCTGGGACCTCACGCTTTGTTTCACACTTCCAGGTTAACCCAAATTCCACCTGGCAACCACCGCTTGGTTTATTATGCATGCTTTAACATTGACTTAAATGGTAACTTTTTATTATGCAGGCCGATCCTAACTTTTATGAACAAAAATGTGACATTGGGAGTCAAAGAATAACTAGAATACAAGCATCGTGATTCAAATATTATTTTGTTGTATTTTTCTTTACCCCTGAATTTAGAGGTGGCAATCGGGTCGGTCGGGTCGGGTTTGGGTCGGGTCAAGTCGGGTCGGGTCATGTCGGGTTCGGGTCATATCAGGTCAAAATGCTCTTTCGGGTCGGGTCGGGTCAAGCTCGGGTCGTTGTCGGGTCAGGTCATTTCGGGTCAAATAGTGTATCGGGTCGAGTCGGGTTCGGTTCGGGTTGTTATCGGGTCAAGTTATTTCGGGTTAAATAGTCTATCGGGTCGGGTTTGGGTCGGGTCATCATCGGGTCTGCGCGATTTTATCGAATTACTCCAACTTTTAGCCGATAAAACAAGTTTTTCGACCATTATTTGATTTAATTATTTCATTATTAAGTCAAATGAATCAAACTAAATACTAATTTACTTTCGATTTAATCAATGTTGAGCTTAATAATTACCGAGTCATAAAGTTATTCGGGTTAATATCGGGTCAGGTCGTCATCGGGTTGGGTCCGGGTCGGGTTCGGGTCACTGATTATTAGGTCATCGTCGGGTCGTATACAGGTTACTGATTATCGGGTCTTGTCGGATTGCGGGTCATCGTCGAATCGGGTCGGGTCGGTTTTGGGTCGGGTTTCACTCGGGTTCGGGTCGGGTCAGCCTTGTCATTTCTACCCCTGACAAACAAGAGAGAAAAAAACACCACTACTGATTTAACATATTACGTACTGTATTTAGCAACAGAACAAAAACAAAATCCTGAACATATATCAAATTTATTAGGTTCACTAGAAGAACTAAAGAACAAATTTAGATTCTGCATATGAGTACAAAATCCTGGGATACAAAACAAAAACATGCTGAATTATAACAATAAAACACCAGCATAATAATTTCTAAGATTATAATAATAATAATCCAAAACAGCAAACATTTGGGATGTTGAAATCCCCATTTCTATTACCAAGAAAACCCAATTCAAAGAATACCCCTTTAATCACTTGTCTTAAGCCACAGCAGGCATGTCCTTTAGCCATGCATCAAGCGGTTTCCCGATTGAGTACACGATGAACCCGATCTTCCTCATTTTCTCAGCATCGACAACGTTCCTTCCATCGAATATAAATGCTGGCTTCTGCATGTTGTTGTACATTTTCTCGTAATCGAGTTTCTTGAACTCATCCCACTCAGTTAGGATGCAGACTGCATGGGCATCCTTGGTCGCCTCATACGCGTCCCAAACGACGTTAAGTTGCTTAATGGCTGTGGGGCTTGCGGGTTGGAGATGTGCCGGGTGGTCCCAGTCAAACTTCTTCATCGACAAATCCTTCTGGATCTGGTCAGCCGACACTTGTGGGTCGTAAATGCTGAGTTGGGCTTTGTCGCCTAAGAGCCCCTTGCAAACATCGATAGCCGGGGTCTCCCTGGTGTCACCGGTATCCTTCTTGAATGCAAACCCAAGAATTGCGATCTTTTTGTTGGCAACGGTGTTGAACATTGAGGCAACAACACGGTTAACAAAACGGGTTTTTTGGTAATCGTTCATCAAGATGACTTGCTTCCAGTAATGAGCTACTTCAGGGAGTCCATTACATTCACAGATGTAAACCAAGTTCAAGATATCCTTCTGGAAGCACGACCCGCCAAAACCGACACTTGCGTTCAAGAACTTTGACCCAATTCTAGTGTCCTTACCCACGGCATGAGACACTTCGGTGACATCAGCACCGGTTGCTTCACAAAGTGCTGACATGGCATTCACAGACGAGATTCTCTGTGCCAAGAAAGCGTTAGCAGCGAGCTTAGACAGCTCAGCTGACCACAAATTGGTGCAGATTATACGGTCTTCAGGCACCCAATGAGCATACACGTCTTTCAATGCCTTAATTGCCTTAGCACCTTCGGGAGTTTCCCGTCCTCCAATAAGAACTCTGTCAGGTTTGAATAGGTCCTCGATAGCAGTACCCTCAGCGAGAAATTCCGGGTTAGAAAGGATCTGAAAATTGATACCTTTGCTATTGTGAGTTAGGATCTTTTCGATAGCCTCAGCGGTTTTGACAGGGACAGTCGATTTCTCGACCACGATCTTGCTGGATTTGGACACATCGGCTATCATACGGGCAGCACTCTCCCAGTAAGTCAAGTCGGCTGCTTTGCCAGCTCCAAGACCCTGGGTTTTTGTCGGAGTGTTAACTGAAACAAAGACGATATCAGCCTCACAGACATGCTTCTCAACCTCAGTGCTAAAGAAGAGGTTCTTTCCACGGCGTTGCTTCACCACCTCATCCAAACCAGGTTCATAGATGGGAAGCACGTCGCTGTTCCAAGCATTGATCCTTGGAACTGAGATGTCGACAACAGCGACCTCAATTTCAGGGCACTTTAGAGCAATGACAGCCATAGTAGGCCCACCGACATACCCAGCACCAATGCAGCAAATCTTCACCATCTTCTACGATTTAATAACCTGGTTTAGCATCAAAATATTGTTAAATCTGGAGCAAGAAACACAATTGATATTTCAAAATACTACTCCGTATTAAGTACACAATGAGATCCAAAGGCAGCTAGCAAAAAGTAGTGTACTACCCCCGCCAAATCTCAAAACATTTTTTAACTCTCTTTTCATATCGTGTGAAGGATTTTGAAAAAAATCAAAAGAATTAGAATATCAAAAGAATTATTTACAGAACGCATTATTTTGTAACCCATACCCTAACAAAACAAAATTCAGCAGTTAATTGCCATGTTAAACGAACACTATAACTTCTACTGGTACTGTACTACTAATCCACAACATAGATCTGATTTGAGAATCACTGAATTATAACATACGAAAGTAAGCATCCTATTTTAAGCCGAAATCAAATTGTTACAATTTAAAATGCAAGTTCCTTGAATCAAAAATAAAATAAATAATTAAATCTACATAATCCTCAATTAACACTTCTGTATGCAAACAATGAGCTATTTGTGACTAAAATATGTCCGACTCGTCATTGTAATCATTATTGCGTAAAATTATGACCAATGTGAGAAATATCGTAGTACACATACAACCGTCTCATTGAATTGAATTATTTGTTGAAACACCTACCATCACATTCACATTCCATTTTTGTCAGAAAGTTGATTCATACTAGATCAAGAATCAAACTTACAAAAGAGAGACATTTTACCTTGTAATTGAAGATCCAAGGATCTAAACATGAAACACTACAATGTACAGTAATTTCATTATAATTTTTCTCAAATTGAGAGTGCAATTGAGCAAGTGTACCGATAAATCAATCAATGAAATCAACATCCATACAAATCTTCACATAAAATTCAATTCAATCAATCAATTATAATATAAAAAGAAGAAAACAAATCATGTGTACACCAGATCTATGTAACTGACAACAAAATATCAATACTTTTTAAAATCAAGTTTTTGGCCATTTTTTTTCAAGGTTATCAGCTGAAATTCTGATCAAATTCAGCAGGAAAGAAAACAACTTTTGACAAAACAAATCAAACCCATTTCAATTCTGAAAACAGCTATGAAAAATAAGCAGTACCCACAAAAAATTATGCCATAAATCATGAGGATTGATGAAAAAGTAGAAAGAAATGAAGGGAAAATGCAATAAAGTTGATACCTTTAGATGATTTGAAGTGAAAAAAAAGAAGAAAGTATGAAATTTTGAAGGAAAAAGAGAGAGAAGGGGGAGAAGTAGATCTGAGAAGCGAGGAATGGAAGAAGCAGAGAGAAGAAGAGTGAATCGTTTATGCCGACGAATGAGGAGAGACTACACAGATTGTCTCTATTTATGCCCATGTATATCAGTATATGGAGTACACTTAGGAGTAGTATATACTCCTACTTTTATTATTCTTACCATTTTACTCCCTCCTTTTCACGCGTTTAACCTTGTACGGAGTACTTCCTCCCATTTTGTTTAATCTTCCCATTTGTTTTATGGGTAGAAAATAAGAAAGTAAAAATTTGAGGTAGAAAATAGAAGTAGAAGAAAAATGTGGGGTCAAAATGAATAGGAGCCATAAATTATGTACCAAAAAAGAAAGGGGAAGAACAAATAAAATGGGTTGAAAAAGGAAAGTGGGAAGATCATTAGAAATGGGAGGGAGTACAATTTATGATTTATGATTTATGTTGTGTATTTGATTTTGATTGATAAAATATGGGTGGTTTTAAGGGTATGCGGTCCGGGTCATTCACAGAGGTCGGTGGTGGTGGTCATTCACGGAGGTCTGGGTCATTCATGGGGGGCGCACTGTGCACTTTGTTTTATAGGTTTTTTTTATCTTTTTTTTTTTATTTATATTTTTTTTTTTTTTTTGTGTGTGTAGTGGTTAGGTCGTTCACGAAGGTCGGCGGTTGTAGTTCAAGGAGGGTGAGTGGTCGGTGGTGATGGTGCACGGTGGTTTAGGAGCGGCGATAAAATTAGGGTTAATTTATTTAGGAGAAAGTAGAGAGAAAACTAAACAAATTGAAATTGGGAAAGTGAAATGAAAAGCGCATTTTGGTATTTTTCGGGTACAAGTGAGTAAAAGCTGGCATTTTTTTTTTCTTACAGTTGCATATAAAATGTCGTATATTTGACAAGCGGGTTGTTAAACTGTATACTTCCTCCATTTTTAATAAATTATATATATTTTTTTGGCACTATTCATTAATGGGGTAATTGTTAAATATAAATTTAATATGCGGAGTATGGAGTATTAGATAAAAATTTGTCATGTGAAATCTTATTTTAATTGTCTTATAAGAATATTACTTCGTATTAAATTAAAATTTTATAATTTTTGGTAATATATAATTATGGATATGAACTAAAAAAATGTATTGACTCATAATATATTATTATACTTGATATTCATTTACTAGGACCATACAATGAAAGATACAAGTCATACACACACTGTTTGATTGGGTATAAAAACAATATGATATGAACTGACAACACATTTAACAGTAATATTGAAATTTAAAAATATATTCAAAAAGCTTGATTGTTTTTTTTGGTATTTTTAATAAGGTAAAAAAAAGCCTAGGTTAATCCTTTAGGTTAGACCAATTTATCTCATTCTTTTGAATGATGGAGGTAAGTTGAAGTCACCGGCTTTCAGACCACCTGAAAAGAACATTAAAATTGAGAAAAAATATATACTTTTTTTTTATTACTTTCTACATATCGAAAAAATATTATTCCCTCCATTTCATCGTTTTCTTTCTATTTTAAAAAATTAATAAAAAAAATTCATTGATTTCTTCTCAATTTCATTTTTAGCATATTTTTGTTTGGAAAATTTTTCCATACATTTGTTTTTTTTCATTTTTTATTCAGTAGATTTACAAAATTATTTTTATATATCAATATAATATTTTAGTAAATGTATTATTTCAATCATATATAATCAATTTATATTTGATTTTTGAGTTTTTTTTTAATGTCTTAATTAACGTGACAAAAGCAAATGGGAAAAAAAATCATACAATAGAAGGAGTACGTTTGATAATATTTCCTCGTCTTTTTTATGTTCTTCCCTCTTCTTTATTATAAGTGAGTGACATTACATTGAAGTCAAAAGAATATTAAAAATGGGAGGGACTACTGCTTTTGAGGCATTACGGAGAGACATTTAATTACAAAATTGCTTAAATACTTAGATTTAATTTTTTTTTTTTTTTTTATTCACAAAATGATGGTAAATTAGATAGTGTATGAGAATATAATCATCTCTATAGATATTTAATTTGATGGATAAAAATAATACTTCATAAATATAATAATTTTGAATAATAAAAGGGTCATAATTTAATTTATTTTGTAGCAAACGATAAATTACACTTTATTCATCAAATGAAAGGTTATATGAAATACTACTTCGTAACTTAGTACCTGTTCTTTCCGGCTTATTTTCAAAGACATTTCGATTCGATTCATTCCACTTGATTCGATTCGATTCCATTCGATTCTTGATTCGATTCGATTCATTCCATTCGATTCGATTCGATTCATTCCATTCGATTCGATTCCATTCCATTTGATTCGATTCATTCAATTGATTGATTCGATTCAGCTCTAAAAAGTCCGAAAGAACAGGTCCTTATACTCCCTTCGTTTCATTGTTTTCTTTACATTTGTTTTTGGCACGTGGATTAAGATTTTTTTTTTTAAATTCGAAATGCATATACAAATGGATTATATGGTTAAAATAATACATTTATATTAAAACTTTGATCCATAAAGAACTTTTAGTATTAAAAATGAAAAACAAAATGTGCGAAAAATTTTCTTAATAAAAATATGCCAAAAAATGAAAATGTAAAAAAAAATGATAGAATTTCCTAAAATAACTAATGTAAAGAAAACGATGGAACAAGGAGTAACAAAAACATGAATGATACTAACTACTCCCTTTATCTCAGTCATTTGTTTACACTTCTTTTAAATTTTCTTTACAAAAAAGTCAAACCGTAAACAAATTAATGAATACGTACGGTGAGACAATATCATTTTCAAGTACTCCATGTACAATTACGTGTTGGTATGTGTAACACTTTGATTGGATGGCCTATTTAAAATATGAAATCTTGGGATCTACAAACTGAAATCTTAGGAAGTCAGGGAAATAATGGGGAGCAAGTGCAATGAGCCAATTACTAGCTAAAAAGGTTGAGTGGAATTGAAGCACAATGTTTAGTAAGCAATTGAATATATAAATGCATTGTTAATGGTTTAAAACATGTTAAGAGAAGTGAGTGAAGAAAAAGTCGAGAGTAAAGTTGAAGTAAAGGTATTTAACAAGTAAAGGCCACTCATTTTTTTTAATTTGATCGGTGGTCAATCAACTTATTTATTTTATATTTTATGCAAAAGTTGCTCCTTTAGAAAAATAATACTATTAGGTTGGAAGTAGATTACATGTAATATGCTTGATTTTTTTTTTTTTTTAAACTGAAAAGCTAATAATCATTAATAAATCGTCAAAAAACATTTACAAAGGATCCAAATAATCAAATACAAACATGATATATAGAAATAAAAGAAAATTATCTGGTAAAAATAATGATTTCAAACCATGATAAAACTCTTTGGTACGTCCTCGTATTGTTATCATGATGTAGCTCTTGAGGAGCTTCATCATAAAATTAAAAAGATGACAAGTTTTATCTTGACGAAGTATCAACGAATTATTTTTATCCTTACACCCATTAAAACCATACCCTAAGATTATACTATGGATTGAAAAAACTCTGAAAATAGAGACTTAGAAAAAAAATCTCACCAAAAGAGAAACTTTTACTCATTATATGATTTAATATGCTTGATTTTTAGCTTAATCTTAATTGTTGAAATTGACAAGTTATGATATGATTTCAATTTTCTATTGAGGTTAGAACCTAACTACCTCTTAACACGTGAATTTCAAAGATTTTTTCTCTACTTTTGTTATTATTGAATTTTGTAACGGCCACATGAAGTCATGGCCGTCTAACAGCATGGGTTGGGTAGGCTGGGGAACTGACCCCCAAAATAAAGGGGCCTCAAATTTAGATGTTTGGTGTACAATTTATATATAACAAACGGTTCACTAATTCAACATTATAGTTGATGTAACGTAATGGTGTGAAAGCTACATTTGATCCTCCACGCCCAAGCCCCGCAGGTCTAATTCTTCTGAGCTTACTTTTTTCCATTTGTTGTTATATTTTATATTTTAATCCCTATTTTTGTACAGAATATTTTAAAATTTATTTGTTCATTTCTTCTTCTGTATTAAATTTTTTTACTTGATTATTAATGTAGAGATTAATATATTCTATACTTACACAAATAATTTTTCTCTTTTAAGATATTTATCATCAACACACATTGTAAATGATATGGCATCAATTAAAATCAACCCATTACAAAATATATATAAAAAAAATAGGATGCTTAAAAATTGATTGGGAGGAGAAAAACAAGTACAAACTACTAATAAAGAGTCATCCTAAATTTCTAATATATATCCTATTAAGTATTAACCCATACAGGAGTAAACATTTAGCTAATATACTATAAAAGTCAGCCAAAAATGACCATTGAAATAATCCATTTAAAATATTTGTTTAATGTAATCAAGTTTTAAGTTACCCCGTTGCTGTAATAAGTCCAAGAAGATAAAGAATATTTTAGCTGTTGTGAAATAATAATAATTAGAGAGAGAATAGAAAGAAGAGAGAGATCTATTATTCATCTTCTATGAGGGTTGTATTTATAGTACATAAAAATAGAGTTTTACCCAAACCCTAGTTGTATCAGATAACTATGGGCTTTAGACCCGATGGACATCCACACTAGTATATGTTTCATAACACTCCCCCTTAGATGTACATCACTAAAAACATGCCTCATTAAAACCTTCCTAGAAAAACCACATGGGAAAAACACTAGCGAAGGAAAAATAGTACAACATTCTCGAAACACGCATAAACGATAAGCTGCCTCATTAAAACCTTTCCATGGAAAACCTAGTAGGACAAGACCATGGTTAAGGAAAAAGAGTACAGCGCGTGTCTACTCTACCTAATGCAACGATTGCATCCGTTGCTTGACTTGTCTTGTCTTCAAGAAATAATTCTTCGTAATAGATAAATTTGAAGCAATATTTGATTAAATAAACCATGACCACCATTTTTCCTTTCAAAGCTCGCAATATGGAGATGACCGTAATGTTCTCGACTTCATTTGGAATAATATCTCGATTTTCTTGTTTTGGAGTAATTTAATTTCTTCCACCCATAGGCATAAATGTAATTGCCTATAACACTTGTCATTCGGACAAAGTGATAATCACAAATATCGCAAATTTGTGTGACCTGCTGGCTCGTTAAAAACCTTGCTAGGAAAAACCCATTAGGACAAAAAACCTAGTCGAAGGGAAAAAGAGTGCAACAACCATTCGTACATCATTGAATAATTTTATCTTTCCAAGCAATACCTCTTTAGAATTGGGATAAGAAATTTGAAATCCGCAATAAGGGCAAGGAGATCGCACAGATTAATAATCTCATCATAAATTAGATTTATCCCTCCAGTATTATGGTTCTTCCAAACCGTGAATTCCTTCAGTTTTGTAACCATTCAAAACATTTCATAGTCTCAAACTTCAGGTTGAGACAACAATGAATGAATTTCAACTCTTCAAGAGTTTCAGAGTTCCTCTATATGAATTCAAACCATAGAATTTAAATATACTACTTCGTAGTATTAAATTGACGTGTCCCATAACCGCAATCATTATGGAGGTTCATGAGTTTCCCGAAAACTCAATTGATTCGTCATCGCCAATTTGACGATCATCTACCATATACTCCTATACGGAGTTACCAATCTTAGGAGCATAAATGTAACACCCCGTGTTATTTTAACACAATATTATAAAAGAATTTAATTTCTTCAATTAAATTGATCTTTTTTCCTTATAATAAAAATGCGACTAATTATTTTTTCGTTTTTATTCCTATCTTTCTTATGTCTAGATTTAAAATTTTTGAAATATAAAATAAAATATATTATCCTTAGAATTCAAATTAAAACACATTTCAAATTTTTATAAAAGTCGACTCTCAAACTAATGTCGCCTTTCAAATTTCGAAAAAGGTCAAGTCATGTTAACTATTCATAAAAATAAAAGTTAAACCTTTTATTCATAAAATTCAATTTCGAACATTTTTAATTTTCGAATAAAAATGACCCTTTATACTTTTCTCGTCTTTGAAATTCAAAACAACGATTCCAAACACGCAAACCAAGGTGAAGTGTGTTGAGGAAAATTCAGTACTTTATGTCATTCCAACATAATTGATTTTCATCATTATGTTACTTAATTAAAAATAAAGTTTAATTCTTATTAATTCAATTATCAATATTTATCAATATTTATCCTTTAACTTTTCTTATCTTTCTCGAATTTCTTTTCTCGCTAAATATTTCTGAAAAATAATATGTTTCAAGTATCAGTTTTATAAACCATTATCAAATATCAAATCGATTAATTTCATTAACTATTCGATTTTATAAATCTTTAGCCTATCATTATTTTAAAAAAAATATATTAAACTGTTCTTACTTTTACAGTTGTAAATATTTTATAAAATCATTTCTGAACTTCATATATAAAATAAAATATAATTAAGTAGTATAATTCAATTTCTCTACTATTAAACTTTCATTGTATGTTTCGATCATTTAAAATCGCTTTTAGCTAAAACTTTCGTTTTGAAAATTTTATCGACGTTCCCTCACTTTTAAAAAGAAACACATTTCAATTTTTTATGAAAATCAACCACCAGACTAATATCGCCTTTCGAATTTCGAAAAAGTTAAGTCAAGTTAACTATTCATAAAAATAAAAGTAAAACCTTTATTCATAGAATTCAATTTCGAACATTTTTAATTTTAAAATAAAAATGGACCCTTAACTTTTCTCGTCTTTGAAATTCAAGTCAACGATTCCAAACACGCAAACCAAGGTGAAGTGTGTTGAGGAAGACTCCACTACTTTATGTCATTCCAACATAATGAATTTTCATCATTATGTTTACTTAATTAAAAATAAAGTTTAATCTTTATTATTTTTATTATCAAATTTCTCAATATTTGTCCATTAACTTTTCTTATCCTTCTCAAGTTTCATTTATCTCTAAATAATTATGAAACACAATATGTTCCAACTATTCAGTTTAATAAATCAATATCAAATTTCAAATTAAATAATTTCTTTAATGAACAAGGATTGATCAAGCTAAATGAGAGCGGTTTGAAACTAGACCACGGTTTGGGTCCTTGGGCTCGAACCATGGGTTAGACCTTGGTCCTAGGGTCCACTCAAGTGAAATGCCAAGTAAATCAAGTGGTAAAATTTAGCCAAGCTTGGTGGACCTAAGGAAGTCAAGGAGGGTTCAAGAAGGAGAGCAACAAATGCAACAATGAGCTACTTTTGAGTGTGATCACTTGGGTACCACCATTTGGGTTAGTCCTCCAATAAAACAAGACATAAAATGGTTGATACGTGCTATTTATATAGATTATATGCCCCCGGTTTAGTCGCATTTAGCTTGCATTTACTCGCATTCATTGTTAGTTTAGGAGCTATTTGCTATATATTGCGATACTGTTGTTCCTCGTTTATATTTTGCAGGTTTTGGCGGTCCTGAGCCGGAACCTGAGTCGAGTGGAGCATTTTAGTACCGAGACGACAAGACCAAGCTCGAGCGCGCACGAGAGCTCGAGAATACGAGCAAAAGACTAAAAGACTAAGAGCCACGAGCTAATTTAGGCCCAAAGTAAAGATTGAGGCCCAAGCTGAAGGAGGAGGCCCATGACCTAGGGTGGCGGCGGTCTGCAGTGGGCCGGCTGACCGCCGGCTCCCCCGTTTTACTGCGTCGGTTTTGTTTAATTCGAGTTTATTCTTTTAGGAAACTTATAAAAAGACCCTGGGTCGAGATTGAAACATTCATGCTTTATTTTTATGTTTTCTCTTAGGTTTAGTTTACTGCTTAAGTTTATTTTCTCTCTTTTACAAACTCTCAAACTTCTTTAGTTTAATTTCAAGATTGATTTGATTGTAACCGTCGGTACTCCGTTAAACTCCAGGTTTAATTCAATTGCTATTGTTTCATTCATCATGTCTCCTTCTTATTATTGTTTTGCTTTAATTTCAATTATGCATAGCTAATTTTATAATTAGGGTTTAGGGTGATTGTGAGATTGGTTCAGGAACATGTTTTAATTGCTTATTTGGATTGAACTTGTGCAAGTTGACTTCTTCCTAAGCGTTTTATTATCAATTGAATTTAGGGACGCCTTTATTGAATTGAACTTAGGTTGTTTCAGTTTAAGATCGAGAGCCTAATTGAAACTAGACTCACGCGTATTTGATAAGTTAAGTTTAGTAAGTTGCGAGAGCCCGCTAAATTTGCTTAAGGTTAATATTGACTCGAGAGAGCGTATTCCTAAACCTAGTCACTTGCATAGCTTCAGTTGATTTATATTTCCTTTTGAGTTGAGTTCCTGAATCGATGTCATATTGATCCCGACGCCCTAATCCTCCTTTTATATACTTTTATATCATCTTTCTTGTTGTTCTTAGTTTAGTCTTATAAAACACCGACTTTATTACTCTGAGATTGACCTAGTTTTAGCTGAGCATCCTATTGACTGTCCGTTTCTCTGTGGATTCGACCCTGCTTACCGCTAGCTTCTGTTAGTTGTTTGTTTAGGTTTTATTTTGATTAGGCGTGACGATTTAGCCTCATCAATTTTGGCGCCGTTGCCGGGGAGACGGTTAGCTAGTTTTAGTGTTTGCTTAGTTTAGGTTTATTTCTCTTTTGTCTCAGGGAACTCTAGTTCCTTGAGACCGTTCTCACCGTTTCCTTTGAGTTATTTATGCGGAGGTCACTTACAGGTTTAGTCCCTTTGATCTGAACTCGAGCGTATTCTGCAGACCGCACGCCAGAACTTCTTCAAGGAAATTGCTGAGGCCTACGCGACTGAGAGTGTGCAAAGTTCGGACGAGGAATCTCGTGCGGAACAACAGTCCTACGAAGAGGACAATATACACATTGTTGTTGATCTAGAGGAACCTGTGACCATGCCAAAGTTTTATAGTCATTCGCTTCCTAACCAGGAGTCCATTCCTGATGGATTCACTATGCCCGCTACTTTGACGGGCAACTTTGAGATTCGCCCCGCCTTCCTAAACTTGGTGGAGCGGAATCAGTTTGGTGGTTATCCCACCGAGATCCTGGTCGGCATATGCAGATGTTTACTGATTATTGTTCGACGATTAAGCAGGCCGGGATCACTCAAAATCAAATAAGGGAAATGCTGTTCCCTTTTTCATTGAAGGATCGAGCTCGTGAATGGATCACGGACCTAGATAGGATTCGGGCCGCAGTATTACGGATCGAGGGGGTTAGCTCTTGCGTTCTATTCAAGTTTTATCCCAGGCGCACCAATCAAATGCGCTTGATGATTCAGGGCTTCAGCCAGGCGTTTGATGAGTCTTTAGTGAAGCTTGGGAGAGGTATAAAGGCGATTCGGATTGTCCTCATCATGGGTTGAACGATTGGCTCGTGATTATGACCTTTTATAACGGCTTATATGCTGAGAGCCGTGCCATTCTTGATTCTGCTGCAGAGGGACGTTTTGCTAATAACGTCGATGATGATAAGGCTTGGGGATTGATTGAGGAGATGGCAGTCCATTCATCTCAGTTTGGGAAGCCGAGGGGTAATTCACGGTCCGCGCATAATGACCGCAATAAGGAGAGCATTAGTGCACTCACTAGTCAAGTTGCTGCGCTGACTACGACGATTGATATGCTACAAAGGGGTGTTTCTTCTAGTGCTCAAGTGAATGCTGTCATGGGGCACGATTCGGGTTATTCTTCGGGGTATGCTGCACCCCACGAGCAGGTTTATGCTTACCAATCCTATTCTCAAAACCTGCCCTACCAAAACCAGCCGGGTTGCGACCGATCACTCCTATCCTAACCAAAATGTACTCAACCCGACCACCCAACCACCCCAAAACGCTCCCTACATCCCTCCTCATAAAAATTTCCAACCACCCCCACCTAATTATCAAAAACTTGCTTATACACCACTACCTCAACCTACCCAAGGACCCGATCCTTTGGCCGAGACTAAGGGTATGATGTTGCAAATGCAACAAATGATGATGAGTATGCAGAAGTCGCAGGAGGCGATGCTGAGTCACATGCAGAAGAGTGATCAAGCCAAGGACGCGGCGATAAAAATGTTAGAGACTCAAGTGGCTCAACTAGCCACTTCACAGGCGACGCATCAACCGGGTTCACTACCGTCCCAAAGTAATCCCCCTAATCCTCCCCATGATACAGCATGCGCTATAACTTTGAGGAGCGGCACGTCTTATGATGATCCGAGGGATCAGAGGTCGCAGCCGGTCGACCGGCAGCCGGTTGTCAAACCAGCTGGACTTTCTGCTGCGGGGAAGGATGATTCGGGTGTTGTTTCTGGTGCTCCCGTTGCTACTCCAACGCCCCCGATTCAAATTAAGCTCCCATTTCCGGGTCGACAACGAAATGCCGGGGTCGAGGCTAAGTTTCAAAAGTTCATGGATGTCATCAAAACGCTACAGGTAAATGTTCCATACATTGACCTTGTGACTCAAATCCCCGCATACGCTAAGTTTTTGAAGGAAGCCTTAGCTAGGAAGCGTACGTTAGATGATGTCTCAACCGTTGCTTTTGTAGGGGAGGCTAGCACTAGGTTGCAGGGACATAAACCCCCTAAGCTTAGTGACCCCGGGACCTTTTCTATCCCCTGCTCCATAGGTAAGTTTGTGGTCAAGAATGCTTTGTGTGACCTAGGAGCGAGTGTTAGTGTCATCCCCTACTCTATGTGTCAAAAGATGAATATGACAGCTTTGGGGCCCACTCACATTACTTTGCAGATGGCTGATCGTTCTGTTAAGCGTCCCTTAGGTATCCTACAAGACGTCCCTGTGCAGGTTGGAAAGTTCTTTATCCCTGTCGACTTTGTAGTGTTAGATATACCTGAGGATGTCCACGTCCCGATCATTTTAGGGAGACCTTTTCTGCACACTGCTGGTGCAGTTATAGACGTGGGTAATAAGACCTTAGCATTCACGGTGGGGGGCGAAAAGTTGACTTACACGCAGTCCAGTACTCCGCGGTCCCCTATGCGTCTAGAGTCGGTTGTTCTATTGACGTTGTACCTCCGTCTCACTCTACTAGAGACCCTTTGGAGGTTGTGCATGTCTCTTCTCCTTGTGCAGGTTTGTCACAGGTTAGCTGCAATGATGGTTTGGGGGAGAGAAAGCTGTACAAAGCCGACGTCTACGACGCAAGCAATGGAGATAGAGGACCCACAGTTGAGTCACTTGGAGCACGTGGGAGATATGGAGAGCCATTTCGAGATGGAGTCCCGTGTGTGATGGACTATGCTGCTTTGCCTCGAGAGGGGAGAGTTCTATGGCGATCAGATGTTGTTTCGCCGAGTGAAGCTGTTGCGAATGGCCAACGTCCGTGGCCTAATTATACTTGATTTCGAGCTATGAAGAGTCGTGCGGGACTATAAACCAGCGCTTCCGGGAGGCAACCCGATGACGTTGTATTCTATTGTACTTTGCTTTGGTTTGATTTGCTTTTATGACATTTTACGTTTATTCGAGCGCGCGAGGATGAGGGTATTATTTTGTGATTTTAGCGCGCAGGTACTAAAGGACTTTTGATCCTTAGTATTTTTGAGAATGCTCACGAGGAGGCGTGCCAGCCGGCCTACCGGCTGTCGGGCCCGGACCGGGGCCGTAGCTTAAATTTGGAAACTGGTGAAAAAACGCAAAAAAATCAAAAATTGCATGGGAGCCGGCCACGGCCACGGCCCGCATCGCCCCCATGTGTCTTCCGCTCAGTATTACATTACCGTATGCTACTCCGAAGTACTTCATAGCTGGACTGATTTGGATGCATATTCGTGGATTTATAGCCGCACTCCATGCTTCGCTTCGGTTTGGGGGAGCTTGTTCTTGATAATGTGAGCTTTCATTACCCTCTCTTCTCATTTCATTTTCTTACCCCCGCTTATTGTTTGTCCTTATCTGCTGTTATGGTTGTGCTGTTTTCCACATTGAGGGCAATGTGTGATTCTGGTTTGGGGGAGGGAAGCACTTTCGCGCTTTTCATTCGCATTTTGTTTGCATTTTTCATTTTGTGTGTTTAAAATTTTTTCAAAAATACGAGTCTTTTTGATCGTTCTTGTCGTCTTAGAAACCTTTTGTGCAGGATTAGCATTAGTGTCTTTTGAGGTACGCTCTTAGTCGCTTAGTTGAGTCTCTTGATTGTGTTGATTCGATATGCTTTGCTTACCCTTTCCTTTCATCCTTGTGGTGATTTGAGTAGACTTGCTTATTATTTGACATAGGACATGTGACGTAGACGGGGCGCGTTTCTTAGACTACCCATCCACTTGACATTGTAAATGCTCGTACTTGTGAAATGAAAAATTGAATCTATGTCATTGTTTGAGCCTATTTGTTCTTAATTGATCGAGCATTGCACGAAGAGGTACTTTATTTTGGTTCGATTTTATATTAACTCCACTTTAGCCAAATGGCCTATCTTTCTACCCTTAGACTTAGGTCCCGCATTTGTAACCCGTCTTAGCCTTTGCAGCCTGTTTTTGAGCCACATTATATATATTATGAGCTACATTCCAGAATTATCCTACCCGGGCTGATCAGTTGCATTAGGGATCTTGAGTTATCACGGAGTATTTGGTTGGGAAGGAAGTGGGTTAAGTCCGTGAATTGCTTATATTGTGAGTTGGAGTTGTGGGTAGTTGTTTTGCGAGTATTCCCGTGACTACTGCGCTTTCCTACATGTTTTACAGTTGCACCCGATCTCATTTCATTTCAGTTCGAAAAAAACAAAGAAAAAAAAAAGAAAAAAAAAGTGGAAAAAACAAAAAAATCCAAAAAAAAAAAAAAAGAAGAGAAAAAGAAAGGAAAACAAAAAGAAAGAGTTGGTTTGTATATGTTAATTCAATTCAATAAGAAGATCGGAAGTGTTGAGTAGGTAGCGATGATTTATCATGTTTATACGGGAGTTGTGGTTTATGTTGAATGGTGAGTTGAGGAGGAGTTGTGTTGGTTGTGGGTGTTGATTTAGATGCAGCTGTTAAGCCGTTGAGCTCCACATTTTCTAATACATTTTCCACCTTTCTACCCTCTTGACCCGAGCCTAACATTACAACCCTTGGAAACCTCGCTCGATGTGATTTTGAGACATTTTGGGTGACGACGTGCTTAGTTCGAGTAGTTTTCCTAGTGTCGATGTTTGTGAGATTATTTATAGTCTCAGCGTTAATGTGGATGCATACGGTCGAAAGTCTTTGCATGGAGTTTGCGTCATTATGTTCCGCCGTCTTATGTTTGTTTAGTTTGCCCCCAACTCTTCAATTTATTGAAGAGGAAGCAGGTATTGATTTGATTCGCTTTTGTATGAGGCGACGATACTTGAGACTTTGAGTTTGCATTTTTCCTGTACTAGTTTGTCCTCGCGATTTTGTGCTATGTTTGGGTAGTTTGCTTGAGGACAAGTAAGGGTTTGGTTTGGGGGAGTTTGATACGTGCAATTTATATAGATTATATGCCCCCGGTTTAGTCGCATTTAGCTTGCATTTACTCGCATTCACTGTTAGTTTAGGAGCTATTTGCTATATATTGCGATACTGCTGTTCCTCGTTTATATTTTGCAGGTTTTGGCGGTCCTGAGCCGGAACCTGAGTCGAGTGGAGCATTTTAGTATCGAGACGACAAGACCAAGCTCGAGCGCGCACGAGAGCTCGAGAATACTAGCAAAAGACTAAAAGACTAAGAGCCACGAGCTAATTTAGGCCCAAAGTAAAGATTGAGGCCCAAGCTGAAGGAGGAGGCCCAGCCCAGCCTAGGGTGGCCGGCCGGTCTGGTGGACCGGCAGCCGGCCGGCCGGCTCCCCCGTTTTACTGCGTCGATTTTGTTTAATTCGAGTTTATTCTTTTAGGAAACTTATAAAAAGACCCTAGGTCGAGATTGAAACATTCATGCTTTATTTTTATGTTTTCTCTTAGGTTTAGTTTACTGCTTAAGTTTATTTTCTCTCTTTCACAAACTCTCAAACTTCTTTAGTTTAATTTCAAGATTGATTTGATTGTAACCGTCGGTACTCCGTTAAACTCCAGGTTTAATTCAATTGCTATTGTTTCATTCATCATGTCTCCTTCTTATTATTGTTTTGCTTTAATTTCAATTATGCATAGCTAATTTTATAATTAGGGTTTAGGGTGATTGTGAGATTGGTTCAGAAACATGTTTTAATTGCTTATTTTGATTGAACTTGTGCAAGTTGACTTCTTCCTACGCGTTTTATTATCAATTGAATTTAGGGACGCCTTTATTGAATTGAACTTAGGTTGTTTCAGTTTAAGATCGAGAGCCTAATTGAAACTAGACTCACGCATATTTGATAAGTTAAGTTTAGTAAGTTGCGAGAGCCCGCTAAATTTGCTTAAGGTTAATATTGACTCGAGAGAGCATATTCCTAAACCTAGTCACTTGCATAGCTTCAGTTGATTTATATTTCCTTTTGAGTTGAGTTCCTGAATCGATGTCATATTGATCCCGACGCCCTAATCCTCCTTTTATATACTTTTATATCATCTTTCTTGCTGTTCTTAGTTTAGTCTTATAAAACACCGACTTTATTACTCTGAGATTGACCTAGTTTTAGCTGAGCATCCTATTGACTGTCCGTTTCTCTGTGGATTCGACCCTGCTTACCGCTAACTTCTGTTAGTTGTTTGTTTAGGTTTTATTTTGATTAGGCGTGACGATTTAGCCTCGTTCAAAAAGTCAGCCATAGGGGGCCAAGAATCGGCTGACTTAAGCCCCTCAAGGATACACACTATTTTGATTCAAGTCATTGTCAAAGAACCACCTTTATGCTTTATGTCTTTATCTATTTTTCTTTATGTCATTTACCTTTTAGTTTATATTGTAAGTTAGTTGGATCAGATTTTGGAGCTCCTCTTGACCGAACTACTTGATCTCCAAGGGGCAAACCTTGACCCTTGGATGAATAAACAA
This sequence comes from Dianthus caryophyllus, assembly GCA_023091065.1. NCBI lineage: Eukaryota > Viridiplantae > Streptophyta > Magnoliopsida > Caryophyllales > Caryophyllaceae > Dianthus > Dianthus caryophyllus. Next base: position 14,026,500 of record CM041519.1, on the reverse strand, counting down.
AGGAAGGGAGGAGATGCATCCATAGGTCGCTATCTACTTTATGTATTTGTTTGTTTTATTTTCAGAAATTGTAAGGCCTTAGAGCATCCACACTCATGGGGCTCCCCATATTTTTTCTCTCATTTTTTCATGTAACCTCCCCATTTTACATAGTATTCTCTACATCAATGGGGTTCCCCAATAAAAATTTTTTCTTTCATTTTCATGGCCCACTACAACTTTCCTACATACAATCTAACTTAAAATATTAATATAATATTATAAATTGTGGGCCAACAAATTTGGGAACCCTCCCAATGTAGAGGGGCTCCCCATATTTTTGATGACCTCCCCAAATTATGGGGCACCTTCCACATTGATGGACCTCCCCAAATCCCACTATTTGGCACTTTTGGGGAGCTTAGTTGCCCACCAATGTGGATGCTCTTAGGGCCGTTATTTTGTAGTTGTTAGGGGAGCTCTTTGAGCCCTTAGATCAACATTGTAATGTAGGGTTAGGATGAGAGTTAGGGTATTATATAAACCCACCCTCATACCTTGTATTTTTCAGCTTACATTTGAATGAAAACCCTAAGTTGAGTCTCAACTCTTCTTTATTTCTCCTTGCTTAGTGCTAGAGTGTTTATGTAGAATACTTAGTGGCTTAGTGCTTGAGTATTCGATCCCTAATTCTTTGGCTAAGTGCTTGGATTAGGTTATCTTTTATGCTTTCACTTAAACTCACAAAAATCAGAAAATTTCAAACACAGCCGTGTATTTTCATTAATTTTCAAGTCGATTTGATTACGTATTTGAGTGATTCTTAACCCTATAAGTTTCACTCCAACTTGGTCATCAAAGCTTAGGTTGTTTTCTTTGTTTTGTCTTTTGTTTTCCTTGTTTTTCTTTCACAAAACTTTCACAAAAAGATGGCCGAAGATAAGAGACTTTCGGCCCTAGATGAAAAAATGAATCAACTCGCCGGGAATTGCAATACCATGATGAACGCCCTCAACACTCTAATGGAGCATAACCTCCATGAAACTCGGCCACCACCAAGGGGAGGAGGTAGAGGACGTGGCGTGGGAGGCCGAGGAAGGGGGCAACCGCCTCCTAACATGGGTGACTACAACTTGGATTCGGAGGAGTCCATCGAAGTCCATCAAAGAGAGCATGATCGAAACGTAAAGGTAGACATTCCCGACTTCTACGGTAGTTTAAACCCCGAAGACTTACTAGATTGGCTTAGGTCCATTCAGAGAGTCTTTGAGTTTAAGGAATACTCGGATAGGAAGTCCTTTAAAGTTGCTATCATGAAATTTAAGGGGTATGCTTCACTTTGGTATGAGAATCTAAAAAATCAGCGAGTTCGAGAGGGAAAAGAGCCTATTAGGTCATGGCTTAAACTTAGTAAGAAACTCAAAGATAAATTCGTACCCAAAGACTATACACAAGATATGTTTCTTAGGTTAACCCAACTTAAGCAAGAAACCCAACCCATCGAATCATACCTAATAGATTTCGAGAAACTCACCCTTCAATGCGAGATGAATGAAAAGCCCGAACAAAAAATTGCGAGGTTCGTCGAAGGCCTAAACCCTAGAGTGTCTAATGGAGTGAAGTTACAAAATTTGTGGGCTTTCGATGAGGCGGTCACCATGGCCATGAGGGTTGAGAAACTTGATAAGGGGAGGGTTAAGACAAGCAAGGCCACGCCCAAAACAACCACCACCACAAGCCAAGGAGAAGTAAGGCTAGCCGAGCCTAGCTCTACTTCAAGGCCACCAATAGTCGACCAGGGGAAGGGCATCGATTTTGGCCCAAGGAGAACGGTTCCTCTCAAGAAGTGTTATCAATGCCAAGGATATGGGCACTTTGCCAAAGAATGCCCTAGCAAGAGGGCCTTGAGTACTTGCGAAGTGGTACATTGGGGTGACGATGAGGTCTTGATTTGTGAAGAGGAAGAAAAACAAGAGGGAGTGGTGGAAGTGAAGGAGGCCGAAACCAAGTCCCTACAAACTAAGGTGGCTCAACAAGGGAGCCGAAGTGAAAGTCAACAAACAATGAAAGGTGCCATTTTCGATTGGGCAAGATTACAAAGATGAAGTTGTTTGTGAAGTGCTAGACATGGATGCATGTCACTTGTTGCTTGGGAGACCATGGGAGTATGAGAAAGATTCTTCCCACCATGGGAGAAACACTTACTCATTCAAGTATGGTGAGAAGCTCATTGTTCTAACCCCACTACCTCCGACTTGGGGATGCAAAACCAACTTGTGTTTGTTTGAATCATCCATTGAAGAGAATCCTAGCAAGGAGGCAAGTCTTGGGCCGAGAATGAGAGAGCAAGAGGGATTGATGAGCCTAGAAGTCGAGGAAAACCCTAGAGCAATAAGGGGAACTCAAGGAGAGGAGCAAGAGAATAGCAAACCGATCAACAATGTGATGAACTCAACCAACTTCAATGAGAATGAGGTCAAGGAGAGGGCTAAGATAGATGGCTTGGAAAGATCAAATGGGTCTTTGAGATGGAGAATCATAGACGGGCTCGACCATGATCAAGAGTAGATGGATGGCATTCCTACAAACCATGGGCTCAAGGGTGTGATAAAGGATGAGTGTGTGATCAAAAGGGCCGTGAGCAAGGAGGAAGACGAGGTCACTCACACGAGCCAAGTCAAGAGGGTCCAACCCCTTTTCCAAACTTTGATCAAGTGGTGTCCATGGAAGCCTAGAATCTTGAAAGCCAAAGTTGTCCAAGAAGCTCATGAAATGCAAAACTCTATGGGTCAAGAACTAAGTCGAGAATCAAGCAAGAAGTCAAGTCAAGAAGGAAGTAAGAGGATCTCCAAGGATTTGAGGGCAAATCCTTTCTAAGGAGAGGAGATTGAACAAGGATTGATCAAGCTAAATGAGAGCGGTTTGAAACTAGACCACGGTTTGGGTCCTTGGGCTCGAACCATGTGTAGGGTGCTCAAACCCTTCACTAATCAAATATTAGTGTAAATCAAATTACTCTAATTTGATGAGCAAGATCTATGTGGTTACATAGATACTTTGTTATAAATTTATAGAAATTTATACCTTTCTAAAAAGGGAAATAAGGGCACAAAACTAGAACTCCTTTCTAGTTTTGTTTCTTGAGCTAGTGTTTAGGATGATCCTCCAAAACCCGAGTTTCCAAAATAGGAAACCTACTCTTAGTTGCACCCAAGAACAACTCCAAATTTATTAGTGATTTTGATCTAGAAATCACTAATAAAAGCTTGATAATATGTGAATGATATTATTACTAACTCTTAGTAATATGTAGAAATATAAGTACAAGTTACTTATTATAATGAGAGAGTTTAGAGAGAAAAAAGTGGAGAGATGAGAATAAAAATACATGAATGATTTTTTCTCTCTTTGGCTTTGTATTTAACCACAAAACAAGCAAAATGAGGTGTGTCTTGGACACCCATTTTCTCGGCCAAATCAATAGGAGAGGAAGAGTGTGAGCTTCTTTTCTTGTTAAGAACAAACACATGCATGCTCATGATGGTGTTCTTTGCATGCATAAATAAGTCACAACAATACAAAACACATAAGACAAAAGGGAAGCTTCCTCCCTTCTCTCATTTTGAACGGTCCAAAATGTGTCTCATGGGTCAATTTTGTTTATCAATATTTGTCCCACTAATACTTATAATTTATCACTTAATCATCTAATATGATAAAGTGTAAATCAATTAAACTCTTCCTTAATATACATGTACACTTACACATATATTAAATTGTACTTTTACTAATCTCATTAGTAAAATATACAAGATTAGTGAATTAACGGTTAATCACTAATCTCATCTCCTCTAATAATTTTATCAATATAAAATTCAATCATCCGACTTTACAACTCGATTTCTCTCTAAATTAATTTACTGACTAACCGTTAGTCGATTTATCAAGTTACTAATCTAATCGTATCTCATACAATTAATTAGCTTTATATTTTGGAGTACGTTCCTATAGGTGTGACTTAAAAGGATCAATTGATTACCGCCGTTCTCACGACAATAACGTCAAACTCTAGTCAGCCAACTGTTATTGATTTACGTTAATCAATTGACAATAATACAGTATTATCCCCATGTATTCCTTAATTGAGATTTATTAAGTAATCGCACTCTTGTGGAGGACACTTACTCCAACAATCTCCCACTTGTCCGAGACAAGTTGTGCATTACAAATTCTCATGTCCGTTTCACATCTCCCACTCGATGCAAGGTGTCTTACAGGTCGTACTTGCATCCAAAAGATATATATGAGTGGTTTCCTCGATATGGAAAGTAACTGTCTGACCGGGGAATCTACCGTAGATTCTTACCGAGCGTGGCCACGCATTTTCAGCGACTACTCCTCGAGTGGCCCAAAGATGTTTTACCCCGACGAGGGTGGACATTTCCCTTCCACTCGATTGTACTGTATGATGCAGATCACCATGACCCCAAAGATGCCCTTATAACCCCCTTTCACGGCATGGCTTAGGACAAAATGAGAGTCACTCGGAAACTGCACCGACTCAGACAATCAGTTTCCAGTCAAAGAATCGACTCAAAGGAATACTATAGAAATTTCCACCACGACCAAGCTTCAATCGCATTAAAAAGGAATTCTATAAGCGTCACTGCCCGACAGAGTGTCTCACAGTCTGTCTATGCAAACGATCAGTCATCACATATGACCCTATGGTGTTGAACCCACCATCGATCGACTTGCAATCTAGTCTCTCCGAGACGTCACCTCATATGAGAGATTAGGGACCAAATACTTATATTATACCGTTCACTTGTATATGTTCAATGTTGTCACACAACTATTCGGATAAACAAAGTATGCATTCAAAATGACTTAAAAGAGTAAATATACTCTAAACAATGAATGTTATTTTCATATATGTAATAGGATACTTTATTCAATTACATATCACGAATCTAAAGAAAATCTGGCATACGCCGCAACCCATGGAGGTTGTGTGCGCGTCATGCTTAGCCCTCGAAAGGGGCTTGGTTAAAGGATCAGCGACATTGTCTTCTGTCCCAACCTTACAAAGATCTATTTCCTTCCTTTCCACATTATCTTAAATAACGTGGTATTTCCTCAAAACATGTGTAGACTTGTTACCAGACTTGGGCTCTTTTGCTTGAAAAATGGCCCCACTATTATCACAATAAATAGTGATTGGATCTACGGCACTAGGGACTACTCTTAGTCCATCCAAGAACTGCCGAATCCATACAGCTTCTTTAGTAGCTTCCCAAGCTGCTAAATATTCAGCTTCTGTTGTAGAATCCACAGTGACACTTTGTTTGAAACTTTTCCAACAAACAGCTCCTTTTACCAAAAAGACATAGCCGGATTGGGATTTTAGATCATCCCCATCGGTTTGAAAACTTGCATCCGTGTAACCCTTTACACGCAGCTCAAGTTCTCCACCAAACACTATAAACGAATCCTTAGTCCTTCTCAAGTACTTAAGGATGTTCTTTACGGCTATCCAGTGACTCTCACCGGGGTTGGCTTGATACCGACTCGTCATGCTCAAGGCGAATGCGACATCGGGACGAGTGTACATCATAGCATACATGATTGATCCTACAGCGGAAGCATAAGGGATCATTTTCATGCGTTCAATTTCCTCAGGAGTCGTAGGACATTGAGATTTCTTCAACGTTATTCCTACACTCATCGGAAGAAAGCCTCTCTTGGAGTCTTTCATATTGAACCTATCAAGAATCTTATCGATATAAGCTTCTTGACTCGATGCTAGTATCCTCTTGGATCTATCTTTATAGATCCGGATACCCAAGATGCGTTGTGCCTCTCCCAAGTCCTTCATTTGGAAATGGTTTCCCAATTCCACCTTTACCGAATTCGGACTTGGAACATCATTTCCAATTAGCAGTATGTCATCCACATACAAAACAAGGAAAGTTACCTTACTCCCACTAAACTTCATGTACAAACAAGGTTCCTCGGCACTCCGAGTGAATCCATTTTGTTTGATAACATGATCGAATCTATGATTCCAACTCCTTGATGCTTGCTTAAGACCATAAATGGATCTCTTAAGCTTGCATACTTTCTTAGGGTTGGATGTATCTACAAAACCTTCAGGTTGTGTCATGTACACTTCCTCTTCTAGAATCTCATTCAAGAAGGCGATTTTTACATCCATTTGCCATATCTCATAGTCATGAAATGCGGCAACCGCTAAGATTATCCTTATGGATCGAAGCATAGCAACCGGTGCAAAGGTTTCATCATAATGAATACCTTGGACTTGTGAAAAGCCCTTTGCCACCAATCTAGTTTTGTAAACATCTATATGTTTATCTATGCCGAGTTTGATTTTGAATATCCATTTACACTGAAGGGGTCTCACTCCTTCAGGTAAATCTACCAAGTCCCAAACTTGGTTCTCGTACATAGAATCCATTTCGAATTTCATGGCCTCAAGCCATTGGTCGGAGTTGGGACTACTAATAGCCGCCTTGTAGGTTGAGGGTTCGTTGTTTTCGAATAACAACAAATCACCCTCCTCCTCGATGTTACCGAGGTAACGGTCAGGTTGATGACTAATTCTTCCTGACCTCCTAGGGATTATAACCGTATCAGAAGACGAGGGAACGGTTTCCTCATTTTTTGCCTCGGTTTGTGGCTCTTGAACTTCATCAAGTTCAAATTTTCTCCCACTCTATTTTTTAGAAATATATATTCATTTTCTAGAAAAACAGCGTCACGAGCCATAAACACTTTGTTCTCGTGAGGGTTGTAGAAGTAATAACCACAGGTTTCCTTAGGATAACCTACAAAAAAACATTTGTCAGACCTTGGTGTGAGTTTATCGTCATTTTATTCTTGACGAATGCCTCACAATCCCAAATTCTCATGAATGACAAATAGGGAACCTTTCCCGTCCATATCTCATATGGAGTCTTGTTGGCCGCTCTAGTCGGACTTCGATTTAGTGAGAAAACAGCAGACAGCAATGCAAAGCCCCAAAATGATCCAGGAAGCTCACTTTGACTCATCATAGACCGAACCATGTCTAATAAAGTTCGATTTCTCCTTTCTGCAACACCATTCAATTGTGGTGTGCCCGGAGGAGTCCATTGTGATACTGTACCACAATTTTTAAGATGTGAATCAAACTCATTACTTAGATACTCGCCACCACGATCCGATCGTAGTGCTTTTATCCTTTTTATCCAATTGGTTCTCAACCTCATTATGAAATTCTTTAAATTTCTCAAAAGCATCACTTTTATGCCTTATTAAGTAGACATAACCATATCTACTTAAGTCATCGGTAAAAGTAATGAAGTAATGATATCCTCCTCTAGCGGTGATGTTTAATGGACCACACACATCCGTATGTATGAGTCCTAAAACCTTACTTGCTCGTGTCCCTTTACCACTAAAGGGTGCACGAGTCATTTTGCCTTAAAAGGCAAGCTTCGCACGTACCATATGATTCGCAATCAAATGGTTTGAGAACATTGGTCTCAACAAGTCTCTTTATGCGTCTTATCGTTTATGTGACCTAAACGACAATGCCAAAGGTAGGATTTGTTTGATTCATTTGTTTTGAGCTTCTTGATCTCTATATGATAAATATCATTGACATCATTCAAAACATAATACCTCCAATTGAAATGGCTTCATCATAAACCATTTCATTAAATGAAAAAGTACACCGATTGTTCTTAATCATAAAACAAAAGCCTTCCGTATCTAACACGGAAACGGAGATAATGTTTTTGGTTAGAGTTGGTACTAAATAACAGTTATTCAAATACAACTCTAAACCACTAGCTAGAGCGAGTACATAAGTTCCCACGGAAACGGCCTCTACTCTAGCTCCATTGCCCATGCGGATATTTACATCACCCTTGGCTAGTGCTCGCACGTTTCTCATCCCCTGCAAGTGATTGCAGAGGTGAGATCCACATCCGGTATCTCATACCCATGTAGAAATGCAAGCATGATTTATGTCAATCATATAAAGTCTAGAAGGAACAATATCTTTGGATGTCGCACATCCATCGTTCTTTTCCTTCAAGAATTTGGGACAATGTTCATGTTCTTCAATCTCATTGAAAGAACATCTTTTCTCTCAATCTCATTCACTTTCATGTCTCTAAATTGAAGCACATCGTCGTCACTCTAGTTAATATCTCCTATGCACTTTTGTGAGTAACGAAGCGAAGTTTGAGAGTAGATGACATTGACCAAATCAACACATTTTTCAAGTCATTGTCTACCTTTAGGTGCTCATCGTAGGCGGCTCGTGCCGCCGCGGTGGCCCTAAGTCCGGGTTTGGCGGGAGGTGGTTCGGTAAGGTACTTAAGCATATTGTCGGATTGAGCGGAGCCCCTTATAGTCGAATCCCATTCGACAAAGTTGCTACCGTCATCTTTTAGGATACACTTATCCATCACGGTTCTCAACCATGAATGTTTACCCAAATTGGGTGCGGGAGTTGATGTTGTCATTGCGATTTCAAATAAATAATTCTACAACAAATATGAGGAAATATATAAGCATTCATTGTACATTAATGACATTTGGTAAAACTCTTTTAAAACAAATGTCCATTTATATAATGATCTCCCACGAAATTATATAAATGATTCCAAGACTCGTTCTCATATAAAATTAGACATCTCATGTTTCCTTTTATATAAAAACGATAAGTCAACACTTGACTAATTCTACACTAGAATGCTTGGTTGATGATTTTCTTTAAAATGCATCCTTTAGCCCCAAATAACTCTTATTTGGTTGAGTTCAAACCAAATTAGCATGGGACTTCCTCCCACTACTTACCCATGGTAACAAGGTTTCACGTTGCGGAGGTCCTCACGAACATGGGGTTCATAGTTGCTACAATTGGAAAGGCTATATCTCAATTCATTTGTTAAATTATGTGGGTGATCTTGTCAATTTTAGTCATAAAATTCTTTATAAGTGAACTAATTTAAGAATCGTGACTTAAATCGACAATCATAGTGGGATAACTTAGCATGCATGGGGATTTTGGCATGTAAACGATAAAAATAAGCAATCAAACTAGCATCAATCACACAAGCATAAACCTAGTATGGCCACCTAAAAGTAATTAAAATTACAAGGAGTTACAAATTGGAAACCAACTCCTTTGGTCCCTCTTCTTTATGGATCTAATCCAAGGCTCCTCCTTGCAAGCTTTAGAACACTTGTAAGGCTCCATCTCGATCCATCGCCGGTCTTTGGTTTACAAATAGTTACAAGTATAAATTTACAAATGAATACATAGCAATCCTATTATACATTTATAAATGAAATAAACTATTAAAATTACAAACCGGCAATACGAGATCGCATTTAATTACAAACCCACACGATATTCCCTTACATTACGGGTAATATCGGTAAAAATATAATAAACTATGGCCATACTAGTAAGAATAAACATTCATACAAAAATAAACATTCATCCAAACATGCAAAATGAAAAGCTTATTAATAAAACATGCCAAAATCGCGCTCAACAAAAACGCATTAAATCGTTAAAAAGCGGTCTCAAAATATATCGATTAATCCCATATTAATCAATAATGCTTAAAACACCTTTTAAGCTTGAACTAAAACTTCTAAACTGATTTAGAACACCCAAAATTTGTTTTCACTAATTCATGGGGTTTTTAGTTCATAATAGTGGTCATTTGCTAATTACATTTAGCTTTAATCATAACTATTTATGAATAAAGCTTTATAAAGTCATTATAAAATAAAATAAAATCATTTTTATTATGGTAAAATTTTGTATATTCTGGAACACTTCCAGAATATCAAAAAATAAAAGTTTGGTCAAAAAATATTTACGAATTATTTTAGAACAAATAACATACGATTTCATCGATTTTATCTCATAAAATCAACAAAACGTCTAAAACAGTGAGGAAAAATCCCAAATTTATACGTGAGCATTCTCTTAATGTATAAAAATATTGGTATAAATTTCATGTCTAGAAAACAAATTTTACTATATTTTGGACATTAAAATGAATATTATACCGATTTTAAACAAATAAAAGAATAAATATTCAAAACTCAAAATCTGACTTTGAAAATTTACGTGCAGAAATTATAAATATGAAATATCACTGTTTAAACATTTCATGACCACATCCCAACTATAACTATTTATAGTAATTATTTTAGCCAAAAACACACTTTTTGACTCGGTTTTGTATAAAAATCATTTTAATTAGCAAACAAATTCCAAAAACTACGAAATTTGACCAGTGATAACATGAGACTAGAAACTTTTCATGCTATAAAAATCTCGTGTTAAAACCAATTTTAACACCATTTTCAGATTTTATCATATTTATTCTCAATAAATATATAAAACTCCAAAAACAACAAAATAAATTTGTAACCACAAGCCTAAGCTCTGATACCACTTGAAATTGCTTATTTTGATTGAACTTGTACAAGTTGACTTCTTCCTACGCGTTTTATTATCAATTGAATTTAGGGACGCCTTTATTGAATTGAACTTAGGTTGTTTCAGTTTAAGATCGAGAGCCTAATTGAAACTAGACTCACGCGTATTTGATAAGTTAAGTTTAATAAGTTGCAAGAGCCCGCTAAATTTGCTTAAGGTTAATATTGACTCGAGAGAGCGTATTCCTAAACCTAGTCACTTGCATAGCTTCAGTTGATTTATATTTCCTTTTGAGTTGAGTTCCTGAATCGATGTCATATTGATCCCGACGCCCTAATCCTCCTTTTATATACTTTTATATCATCTTTCTTGCTGTTCTTAGTTTAGTCTTATAAAACACCGACTTTATTACTCTGAGATTGACCTAGTTTTAGCTGAGCATCCTATTGACTGTCCGTTTCTCTGTGGATTCGACCCTGCTTACCGCTAGCTTCTGTTAGTTGTTTGTTTAGGTTTTATTTTGATTAGGCGTGACGATTTAGCCTCGTTCAAAAAGTCAGCCATAGGGGGCCAAGAATCGGCTGACTTAAGCCCCTCAAGGATACACACTATTTTGATTCAAGTCATTGTCAAAGAACCACCTTTATGCTTTATGTCTTTATCTATTTTTCTTTATGTCATTTACCTTTTAGTTTATATTGTAAGTTAGTTGGATCAGATTTTGGAGCTCCTCTTGACCGAACTACTTGATCTCCAAGGGGCAAACCTTGACCCTTGGATGAATAAACAAAGGAAGGGAGGAGATGCATCCATAGGTCGCTATCTACTTTATGTATTTGTTTGTTTTATTTTCAGAAATTGTAAGGCCTTAGGGCCGTTATTTTGTAGTTGTTAGGGGAGCTCTTTGAGCCCTTAGATCAACATTGTAATGTAGGGTTAGGATGAGAGTTAGGGTATTATATAAACCCACCCTCATACCTTGTATTTTTCAGCTTACATTTGAATGAAAACCCTAAGTTGAGTCTCAACTCTTCTTTATTTCTCCTTGCTTAGTGCTAGAGTGTTTATGTAGAATACTTAGTGGCTTAGTGCTTGAGTATTCGATCCCTAATTCTTTGGCTAAGTGCTTGGATTAGGTTATCTTTTATGCTTTCACTTAAACTCACAAAAATCAGAAAATTTCAAACACATATCATCTCAATTTCAGCCGTGTATTTTCATTAATTTTCAAGTCGATTTGATTACGTATTTGAGTGATTCTTAACCCTATAAGTTTCACTCCAACTTGGTCATCAAAGCTTAGGTTGTTTTCTTTGTTTTGTCTTTTGTTTTCCTTGTTTTTCTTTCACAAAACTTTCACAAAAATTTTCACAAAAAGATGGCCGAAGATAAGAGACTTTCGGCCCTAGATGAAAAAATGAATCAACTCGCCGGGAATTGCAATACCATGATGAACGCCCTCAACACTCTAATGGAGCATAACCTCCATGAAACTCGGCCACCACCAAGGGGAGGAGGTAGAGGACGTGGCGTGGGAGGCCGAGGAAGGGGGCAACCGCCTCCTAACATGGGTGACTACAACTTGGATTCGGAGGAGTCCATCGAAGTCCATCAAAGAGAGCATGATCGAAACGTAAAGGTAGACATTCCCGACTTCTATGGTAGTTTAAGCCCCGAAGACTTACTAGATTGGCTTAGGTCCATTGAGAGAGTCTTTGAGTTTAAGGAATACTCGGATAGGAAGTCCTTTAAAGTTGCTATCATGAAATTTAAGGGGTATGCTTCACATTGGTATGAGAATCTAAAAAATCAGCGAGTTCGAGAGGGAAAAGAGCCTATTAGGTCATGGCTTAAACTTAGAAAGAAACTCAAAGATAAATTCGTACCCAAAGACTATACACAAGATATGTTTCTTAGGTTAACCCAACTTAAGCAAGAAACCCAACCCATCGAATCATACCTAATAGATTTCGAGAAACTCACCCTTCAATGTGAGATGAATGAAAAGCCCGAACAAAAAATTGCGAGGTTCGTCGAAGGCATAAACCCTAGAGTGTCTAATCGAGTGAAGTTACAAAATTTGTGGGCTTTCGATGAGGCGGTCACCATGGCCATGAGGGCTGAGAAACTTGATAAGGGGAGGGTTAAGACAAGCAAGGCCACGCCCAAAACAACCACCACCACAAACCAAGGAGGAGTAAGGCTAGCCGAGCCTAGCTCTACTTCAAGGCCACCAATAGTCGACTAGGGGAAGGGCATCGATTTGGCCCAAGGAGAACGGTTCCTCTCAAGAAGTGTTATCAATGCCAAGGGTATGGGCACTTTGCCAAAGAATGCCCTAGCAAGAGGGCCTTGAGTACTTGCGAAGTGGTACATTGGGGTGACGATGAGGTTTTGATTTGTGAAGAGGAAGAAAAACAAGAGGGGGTGGTGGAAGTGAAGGAGGCCGAAACCTTGGTGCCTCCGGATTCGGGGTTGAGCTTAGTCACATGGAGGGTAATGCACACCCAAAACTCATCCGAAGACATGGACCAAAGACAACAAATCTTTAGGACCAAGTGTACGATCATGGGAAGAGTTTGTAACCTAATCATCGATGGTGGGAGTTGCACAAATGTAGCCTCTAAGACACTTGTAGAAAAGCTAAGCCTACCTACTTTGGAACACCCAAGTCCCTACAAACTAAGGTGGCTCAACAAGGGAGCCGAAGTGAAAGTCAACAAACAATGTAAGGTGCCATTTTCGATTGGGCAAGATTACAAAGATGAAGTTGTTTGTGAAGTGCTAGACATGGATGCATGTCACTTGTTGCTTGGGAGACCATGGGAGTATGAGAAAGATTCTTCCCACCATGGGAGAAACACTTACTCATTCAAGTATGGTGAGAAGCTCATTGTTCTAACCCCACTACCTCCGACTTGGGGATGCAAAACCAACTTGTGTTTGTTTGAATCATCCATTGAAGAGAATCCTAGCATGGAGGCAAGTCTTGGGCCGAGAATGAGAGAGCAAGAGGGATTTATGAGCCTAGAAGTCGAGGAAAACCCTAGAGCAATAAGGGGAACTCAAGGAGAGGAGCAAGAGAATAGCAAACCGATCAACAATGTGATGAACTCAACCAACTTCAATGAGAATGAGGTCAAGGAGAGGGCTAAGATAGATGGCTTGGAAAGATCAAATGGGTCTTTGAGATGGAGAATCATAGACGGGCTCGACCATGATCAAGAGTAGATGGATGGCATTCCTACAAACCATGGGCTCAAGGGTGTGCTAAAGGATGAGTGTGTGATCAAAAGGGCCGTGAGCAAGGAGGAAGACGAGGTCACTCACACGAGCCAAGTCAAGAGGGTCCAACCCCTTTTCCAAACTTTGATCAAGTGGTGTCCATGGAAGCCTAGAATCTTGAAAGCCAAAGTTGTCCAAGAAGCTCATGAAATGCAAAACTCTATGGGTCAAGAACTAAGTCGAGAATCAAGCAAGAAGTCAAGTCAAGAAGGAAGTAAGAGGATCTCCAAGGATTTGAGGGCAAATCCTTTCTAAGGAGAGGAGATTGAACAAGTATTGATTAAGCTAAATGAGAGCGGTTTGAAACTAGACCACGGTTTGGGTCCTTGGGCTCGAACCATGTGTAGGGTGCTCAAACCCTTCACTAATCAAATATTAGTGTAAATCAAATTACTCTAATTTGATGAGCAAGATCTATGTGGTTACATAGATACTTTGTTATAAGTTTATAGAAATTTATACCTTTCTAAAAAGGGAAATAAGGGTACAAAACTAGAACTCCTTTCTAGTTTTGCTTCTTGAGCTAGTGTTTAGGATGATCCTCCAAAACCCGAGTTTCCAAAATAGGAAACCTCCTCTTAGTTGCACCCAAGAACAACTCCAAATTTATTAGTGATTTTGATCTAGAAATCACTAATAAAAGCTTGATAATATGTAAATAATATTATTACTAACTCTTAGTAATATGTAGAAATATAAGTACAAGTTACTTATTATAATGAGAGTTAGAGAGAAAAAAGTGGAGAGATGAGAATAAAAATACATGAATGATTTTTTCTCTCTTTGGCTTTGTATTTAACCACAAAACAAGCAAAATGAGGTGTGTCTTGGACACCCATTTTCTCGGCCAAATCAATAGGAGAGGAAGAGTGTGAGCTTCTTTTTTTGTTAAGAACAAACACATGCATGCTCATGATGGTGTTCTTTGCACGCATAAACAAGTCACAACAATACAAAACACATAAGACAAAAGGGAAGCTTCCTCCCTTCTCTCATTTTGGACGGTCCAAAATGTGTCTCATGGGTCAATTTTGTTTATCAATATTTGTCCCACAAATACTTATAATTTATAACTTAATCATCTAATATGATAAAGTGTAAATCAATTAAACTCTTCCTTAATATACATGTACACTTACACATATATTAAATTGTACTTTTACTAATCTCATTAGTAAAATATACATGATTAGTGAATTAACGGTTAATCACTAATCCCATCTCCTCTAATAATTTTATCAATATAAAATTCAATCATCCGAGTTTACAACTCGATTTCTCTCTAAATTAATTCACTGACTAACCGTTAGTCGATTTATCAAGTTACTAATCTAATCGTATCTCATACAATTAATTAGCTTTATATTTTGGAGTACGTTCCTATAGGTGTGACTTAAAGGGATCAATTGATTACCGCCGTTCTCACGACAATAACGTCAAACTCTAGTCAGCCAACTGTTATTGATTTACGTTAATCAATTGACAATAATACAGGATTATCCCCATGTATTCCTTAATTGAGATTTATTAAGTAATCGCACTCTTGTGGAGGACACTTACTCCAACACCATGGGTTAGACCTTGGTCCTAGGGTCCACTCTAGTGAAATGTCAAGTAAATCAAGTGGTAAAATTTAGCCAAGCTTGGTGGACCTAAGGAAGTCAAGGAGGGTTCAAGAAGGAGAGCAACAAATGCAACAATGAGCTACTTTTGAGTGTGATCACTTGGGTACCACCATTTGGGTTAGTCCTCCAATAAAACAAGACACAAAATGGTTCAAAAAGTCAGCCATAGGGGGCCAAGAATCGGCTGACTTAAGCCCCTCAAGGATACACACTATTTTGATTCAAGTCATTGTCAAAGAACCACCTTTATGCTTTATGTCTTTATTTACTTTTCTTTATGTCATTTATATTTTCACCTTTTAGTTTATATTGTAAGTTAGTTGGATCAGATTTTGGAGCTCCTTTTGACCGAACTACTTGATCTCCAAGGGGCAAACCTTGACCCTTGGATGAATAAACAAAGGAAGGGAGGAGATGCATCCATAGGTCGCCATCTACTTTATGTATTTGTTTGTTTTATTTTCAGAAATTGTAAGGCCTTAGGGCCGTTATTTTGTAGTTGTTAGGGGAGCTCTTTGAGCCCTTAGATCAACATTGTAATGTAGGGGTAGGATGAGAGTTAGGGTATTATATAAACCCACCCTCATACCTTGTATTTTTCAGCTTACATTTGAATGAAAACCCTAAGTTGAGTCTCAACTCTTCTTTATTTCTCCTTGCTTAGTGCTAGAGTGTTTATGTAGAATACTTAGTGGCTTAGTGCTTGAGTATTCGATCCCTAATTCCTTGGCTAAGTGCTTGGATTAGGTTATCTTTTATGCTTTCACTTAAACTCACAAAAATCAGAAAATTTCAAACACATATCATCTCAATTTCAGCCGTGTATTTTCATTAATTTTCAAGTCGATTTGATTACGTATTTGAGTGATTCTTAACCCTATAAGTTTCACTCCATTTAACTATTCGATTTTATAAATCATTATCATATTCTTTATTATAATAAAATTATATTAAAATATCCCTACTTTTACACTTATGAATATTTCATAAATCATTTTTAAACTACCTATCTAAAACAAAATATAATTCAATAGTATAATTCAATTTCTATACTATTAAACTTTAATGGTATCTTACGGTCCTTTAAAATCGCTTTTAGCTAAAACGTTCGTTTCGAAAAATTTATCGTCTTTCCTTCAGTTTCCAAAACTTTCAAAGTTATAAATAAAATATTTTAGTCTTAGAATTCTAAAATGAATATTATTCAGAAAATCGTCAAAACCCTGCACTTAAACTTGTACCGTCTTTAATACCCGAATATTTTCAGAACACGCAAATCGAGAATGAGTCTCCTAAATATCGGGGGGACAAGGAGACCATATTAACTTCCACAAAGTCCAACCACCAAGTCTTGATTAAAGTTTTGATCATTATGTTTATGTATTTGAAATTAAAAATTGAATACCTAATAATATTAATACATACACTAATACAATTCACTTTCCACACAAAACACTCACCTAAACTCTAAAAATCCTCTCTAGAAACTAATACTCTAAATTACTAAGTAAATAACATCATCATGTGTTCTTAAGAACACATGACGATTTTCATCTTTTTCATAATTTTTCATACTTTATTTTCTTATTTTGATTTTTGTTTTCCATTAAAATCTCCATTTTTGTTTATACTTAGTTAATATTTCACCTAAACTACTACTCATCTAAATTCACCTCTTGATTATTCTAATATCACTAAATTCATTACTTAGTAAATAAAAAGTTTGATGTTCCTGAATTAAATATGATCTTCATCTTCCTCATTCATTTACTTCTTTTAATAAAATATTTTCTCACCAAAACTTATTTCTCCCATCAACTAATTAAATCACTTCTTCTTCTTCTTAGTTAAAATCTCCTATGAACATAAACCAAAGAAATTAATTTTCTATTTAAAATTAAATATTTATAAAAACTTTAAATCTTAGTTTATCTTAGTTTAAAATATGGTATAACATAGTGTATTTTAATTTATGTACTATACCGATGATTCAGATAAGAGGAGCAAGGAACGGGTTATTTTTGGGTGAAGAAATTTCCGGATCCAAAATTTATTTTAGATCCCGGACGATAATCGATCTAACTTAAGGTGCCAATCTTGTGCTCTATCTCTTGGAATTGCTTAGACGGAAATGGTTTTTTGAACATCTCTATTAAGTAATCACTTGATCTGACCTGTCGGACATCAATTGTCTTTTGTTCTTAAAAAACATGTATGAAGAAGAATTTTAAAACAATACGCATAGTCATATCTCCTTTAATGCAACCTTCCTTTATATAGCAATACACATAGTATTATCTTCATAAATCATTGTCGGGTGATCACTTGTCTTGATATCATATTCTTTTTCAATATACTGTATCATGGATCTCAACAATAAACATTTCCAGAAGTTTCGTAGAGTGCAATCAATTCCGCATGATTTAATAATGTTGAACTCAAAGTCTGTTTTGTTTATATCCAAGATATGGGTGTACCACCAAATGTAAATATGTATCATGTAAGAGATTTCACCTTTTGTGCGTCTTACAAGTATCATGCATCTGCATAACATGTTTCTTTCTCGAATAAAAAAATCTTGAGTCGTGTGTTCCTTGAAGGTATCTTAACAAGCGCTTAACTCCATTCCAAAGTCTTTTAATTTGTGATGCACTAAACCTACTAGTAGATTATCTGAAAAGGTTATACGTGGTCGAATGTTATTTGACATATACATCAATGCAACTATTATACAGAGATATGATACTTCTGTTCCTAGGAAATCTTCATTGTCTTCTCGTGACGAGAATTCATATTTTTCCATACTAAGATGCGAATAGGTATGACAAAGTCACTTTTACCTCGCGAATATCCATCCACCTGAAATTATTTAGGGTAGGATAAGAATAAGACTAAACAGAGGGTGGGATAAGGGTGATCTTCAAGTCAACCTGTGGATACCCATATCCGTACCTCCCACCAAAACCTAGTGATGTAACCATGGACTTTTACATGCATGCTTTTACGTTGACTTAAACGGTACTAACTGTGTCGAATTCAAGTTGAGTCGTTTTAAAATGCAAAATGAGGTCACTAGTGTCATCACGCTAAATAAATATCTTTTGGTTCATTTAGAGTCTAGCTTGTCTCGAATCTAGGTCCAAATCGGTATGCGCATACCCCTTTTTACAACACACAAAGTAATTGGCCCTTTTACATTAACAAGGCCCAATTCAATTCTCCTAGATTCCTAAATTTAGGCCCGGTCACTAAAACCGCATTTTAGCATTTGCAAACACAAAATACAGCTTCACGAGGCTTCACATTTCAAAATATACTACAAAATGTACTCATTTCACAATTTCGGGTTTCGGGCCCAAAACCGAGCCTAAAGCACTCTTGTCCCGCTTCCCAAGGCCCTAGAGATCATCAAGCAACCCTACAACAGCTAATACACTGTATCTTAGAGCTCAAGCAAAGATATTTCGTATGATACCAAAATATAATTTGGAAATATACGGAATAAAGGTCATAATGCCCACCCTCCAAATAGCAAGGCCCTTTGCGATTCAGAGGGGAAATCACATGGCTTGTTGCGATTTCCTGGGCCATTCGCAACATGTCTTGCGATTCTCAAGGCCGGTTTTATCCCCTGATTTCCTAAATCTTTACGAGCTCTCTACTATAAATACAAGCTTTTGCACGACCCCAAAGGACACGAATAATCAGCATAATTTACACACAAACTCTCTCAAAGCCTCACGCATACAAACTTTAAATTCTTCACTTTCTTGTGTTGAATTCCCCTCTGTTAGAAGCGAAGCGCTGCCAGATTTCTAGCTTGAGACAGGTAGTTCTTAATCCATACTTGGATTAAGGTTCTTTCTTTTCTTCTTTAGACTTACAAAAGGTCTACATTCTAGTACCCACCCGACTTTGGTACGCAAGTTTGTTTTGCATAAGGCAGCCATGCACCTCGAATACACACCCTATTCGTAACACCTTTCCAAAGTCGCATAAGTAACTGACCCCCCTTAAAATAAACCAATGAACTTTATTTTAAGCTTATGCATCTAGCAAATCCTCATCTTGCATTTTAATTAACTTAACAATGAATTCGACACTAGCATAACCGTTTTCGTTAACAAGTTTAAGCATGCTTAACTAAGGGTTTTAAACAATCTTTTGCATATGCATTCATACATCTTTTACAACTTAAATCGCACTTGTACGTAGCTAATTACTTAAGCTCACACATCATTTGCATTGTTCTCAAGTCAGTAGAGGCTATTTTAAATAGGCTTTTCGAAAAGGTTTTTCATAAAGCATTATTTGAATCATTCTTTAGAAAAGTACCCTCACCCGAATTCGAATCTGGTTTCACAATAACCTTAGACGGATAGGTGTCGACATGCCTTGAAATCTAAGACGTGTCTTAGAGCTAAAGACACGAAGGCGGGTTCTAAATTTCCCTCATAATTTAATGGCGACTCCAAATCAGTTTTAAAATGTTTTTCCAACTTAATCTTTTTCAACTTTTAACGCCCTAAAGCAAGATGTCGAGTGGTCCCCGTAAACCCCGGTACCCACAATTGGCGACTCCGCTGGGGACATGTTTATTTTTAAAACTAAAACTAGCATTTTCTTTTAAAAATAAAAGTGAGACTCGAACACTTGAAAATAATCTTTATATGTGAGCTAAGCATATTCGTTAGAGTCAAATCTAGTGGGTTCAAAAGTACAAACATCCTCGAGAGGTGGTTCCAATACGCAGGCTTAATTATCCATTCGATAAAGCACGTACATGGCTAACTTTCCTCTCACCCCTCCACGGCTTGCCGTAGCGAACTAGTTTGACCGCCCCAGGGCTTCCTTCGTATCCCACACATTTTACCATGTGGGCGAAGGGTTTAAAGCACCTGCCAAAGCATACTCAAACTAGTTGGAGGCGTATGAGACCTGACCAAACGACCAAGTGTCATACGTACAAACACGAGGCTATACACTATGGCCTTTTTCAAAAACACACCTGCATTGCATATTTTCGAAAACTTACTTAAAATTTTCAAGATATAAATGAACCTAACAACTAACATCTAACATTTTATAAACAAAACTCTCGCGAATTTTTGAAATAAACATTTTTCAAAATTTCCTTTTTTCAAAGCAAGCAAAACCCGTGCCAAGGTTCTGAACTACGGCTCGCGGACTTCACTCCTTGGGTCGCACTGCCCAAATCACTTTTAACATCTTCGACATAACTAGCTCGAGTCGAATCCTTTACATACATCCAACTTTAGCCCACGACAACATACCGTCACTTGAGCTAAATGGATGCAAGACTAAACAAAACATTTTAACATCGAGACTGTAACACCCCGTGTTAATACGTATGTTAAATTCCTAAAAAAATCTTACGAACTAATAATATTTCGCTCGCTAGAGCATCAACACTTGAATTATATTTTCTTGTAATTAATTGGTCACAATAATTCATGATCATTTTTAATTAAACCTTATTTACATATATAAAAACGTCGAATAAATTATCGACTTATCGATTTCAATATCGATAATAATTTTCGTCGCGCAATACGAAACCGCAAAAGCCTTCCACATGTGATGTCTTGTCCATCATCAACACTACAAATCAAATTTCCTCATTTAGGGCCTTAGCCCTTATGACACACTTTACTTAACCATTCTTCATTTAGCTCTTACTCTTCCACTTGCAATGGCATATTCCTTTATCCCTTTATAAAGTTTGATGAGTTAATCCCGTATGAATAATTTAAGCTCAACTTTCGGAGGCTATAAAATGGTCATACGGACTCGGAATTGAGCGAAACAAAAGCCTAAACCACATAACTTTTCGAGACGGATTTAATGACGATATTTTCGTAGCCGTCGGATCTGCCTAGCTCTAGCTGAATTTTCTGCACTCATTTCGAAGGTCGAATTTCCATCCTTCGAGACCTTCTAAATTCACCGCTTCTACTTCGAAAATTAATTCTCGACTCAAAACTTTTGAACTCTAAATCACGATTTAAATTCCTAACGTTTATGCTCAACTACATATAATACGCCTAATAAAAATTTACAATGGAAACGATATTTAATTCGCGACTTTTGACGGACGCATAACGCGAAATTCGAAAAGCGAAAATCGAAAATCGAGGCCACTAAGGCCTAGGGTGGCCGGTCACATGAAGAGGAAACAAGGATGTTCCATCCTCTTACACATTGTCCTTACTTTAGGTTTAGTCATTCCAACTTTGGTGATTTGAAATTAAAATTTAATTTTAATCTTTTATACACCCTTATACACTAATACATACTATACATATTATTGTATACGACTACTATACTTAATACTTATACACATTATTTTCCTACTACTACTACTACTACAAACATAACAACTACTACTACCTTTACTTAGCTAAATTTTTCCTCACAAAAAGAAAAGAAAACATCCTTTATCCTTAATATTCTAAGTAAGGTGTTCATACAATGTTCATCTTGTTCATCACATATTCATCCTTATCTTCATCATTTATCTCCTCTTCAATCTTTAAATTTTATTTTAGTTTCTTGTTTTTAGTTTATTAAATTCAATTCTTTTTCACAAGTAAATAAACAACAACAAACTACATTTTCAATTCACATTCATCATTAAATCCAACTTTTAGAAATTTAAAGAATCCTAAATTCTTCACTTCACAAATATAAATTCTTAACTTCATCCTCTTCTTAATAAAATCTCTTCACAAAATAATTTTTCCTCACCAAATTGAATTCTTCACTTCACCTAAACATAATTAAGTCTTCACCTTTATAAACTAAATGAACATACATCTTTTATAAATGTAAGTACACTTCTTTTTATTAATTAGCTATATTATTTGATTTGGGAATATTCCTATGATATATTACGTAGTAGTTGTATTTTTTTTTATACGGAAAATTTGTATGATGTATTATCTATTTTGTGTGGTACGTCTACATTTTTGTGTGCCTTTAGTTAGAAAAGTCAACTAAATTAGGGGAGACCATTTTGTATAGAAGTAAGGCAGTATTCTCTTAGCAAACACACGAGTAACAAAAACTCATCTTTTCCACTTTTAAAAACTCATCTTGTCCACTTGTATTTCTTTATTATATTCCCTCTGCTCAGCTATTGTTTACGCCACTTTTTTCCCTCACAAAAAAGCTTCAAATCAGAAACAATTCACTAAACAGGAAAGATTTTTACTTTTCAAAAATATAAACTAAGGTCCTCATTTTTTTTCTTTCTTAGTTCACCTTCTTAAATTAAAACTATTTCATTTAGCTTCTAAATTCTCTTGTTTATCTTTTAAAAAGAAACTAATTCACTTTTTCTTAATTACACTATTTTAAGAACATAAACTAAACAAAATAAATTAAAATCTCTACTCACCTTAAAGTAAATCAAACTCTTACAACAACATTCTTCTTAAATATTTTCTACTTAAACTCTTTACTACCTCAAACTTTTCCCTCAAGTACCAATCGATTTTCAAGACGAGGAGCAAGGAGACGGGTTGGATTTGGGAGCTAGGATAACAAAAATGGATCCCGATGAGCTTTAGGAAGATCATACCGAGCTAACTTAAGGTGCCCCGCACACTAGATTTTCATTTTTAGATTAGGAACAATGTGTTTTTAATATTATTGTTATAATCACTTAGCATTGCATGATAAATTAGAAGAGAAATATCGAAAACAAAATGTGTGCCACTAACCTTGAAACTCACGGCCACCCTATCTTTTTAAGTAAATTTTTCACTTTTAATTTTTGTTAATTGCATGTTAAAAAGACTAAAAATAATGAATGTTAAAAATATGCTTAGTTGTAACTTTCATTTTTTATAAATGTACTTTTTGATTTATGTTATTATGTGGAAATATGTTACTTGATGAAATATGATATTACATGTTCATGTTTTAAAGTGTGATAATATGAATGTTGTTGTGTTTTTATGAAAATATGTGATGTTATGAAAATATGTCATGTGATGAATTTATGAATTTTTATGATGTACATGTTTGTTTACTTTAAATGTTATAATGATAAATTTGTATGTAGTACTTTTTATTGGTTAGTTTAATTATAGTGAAATTATTTTAGGAAGATTGTATAAATAAAACTTTGAATAAAAATGGACTATTAAACCACAAGTATTTTCGGCCCCACCTTATATTTTACTAAAAGTTTCACTTTAAAATTTAACTAACCTAAGTAAATGTGTTTTAGTAAAAAAATAAGAAATAATAAAAAAAAAAGTGCAAAAATAAAAGATTAAGTATAAGAATAGAAATTAGAGAACAAGTACAAAAAAAAGGGGCTAAGTACAAAAATAAGTTGTAGTAAAAAGTTTAAGGACAAAGTTCAAAAATAACTTGAAATAAAAAGTATAGAATAAAAATAGAGTTTAAAATAAGTTACTATGAAAAAGTATAAAAATAAAGTTTAAAATAAGTATATGTATAAAAATAAAGTACAAGTATAAAAAGGTAAGTATAAGTATAAAAATAAAGTACAAGTATAAAAATTAGTATGGGTAACAAGATATAAAAGTTGTATACTAAAAAGTAGACCTATAAATAAAAACAATGTGGCTTAGAACAAGGATTAACTATCACAACAAAAGGATTATTTTATCACTAATACCAAACATTTTAAGACCTATAAATAAAAATTTGAAACTATTAAATTGGACCCTTAAAATTGTTTTACTTAAGTAAATGCTTATATTTTAACAAGTTACCAAAATAAGTTAAGAATTAAAAAGAACCAAAGATAAAAAGTCACGAAATAATATTTAAGTTAATAACGAAATAATAATAAATTGGACGGGGGAATATATATAAATTGGACGAAGAGATAAAAATAAAACATCACGAAATAATACCTCAGTTAGTAGCGAAAAGATAATAAACAAGGATAATAACCAACTAAAACTAAATCATCATATTAACGAACAAAATAAAATACCCTCCACTCAAGTACAAAGTTTAAGTTACGTGATTGGTGTTAACTGAAGAAGCGAGTTACATTAGATTTGATCTTACAAGTTTGACGATGATATACCAAGTAAGAATGGTCACATGATTTAATGAACGATAAAGGAAATAATGAATTAAGTGTTAAATATATTGGGAACACTTTCGTCACATGTTTTGAATAATTGTCGCGCCACCCTTTGAATTGACCTTGATGACTTCACTTTGACTTTCTACTCTAACTTGGGAGCCCGTAGACTCTCTACGGTTGTCTGGGTTGAATCCGATTATGAGGAAGTTATTCCTTAGATTCGGTGTCCCTTCGACAACTTCGGATTGAGTCAAGGTACGTCCCGACATGAGATTAGACCCCTCGATTATAACGTTGTATGTAAGTACTCGGGTGTCCGTCATGTTGAAAACTATAGGGCCAGGGTTATGTAAGGTAGCCGCATATGGGGACACTGTCACCCTCAGTATTGCCAGTGGTAATTTAATGACTCTCCTAGTCGTTATTTAACGTGGCTCTCACCCTCAGCATTGAGATGTCCGCGGGCCCATATGAGGTAATTGGAAAATGACCAATCCCATCCGGGGATCTGTCGTAGTGTAATAGTCGCACCAATAGGGTGGTGTATGCATACAAAATGACAAGGGACTGATTCTCCTTATTACCTACTTGATATCTTTAGCTTGTCTGACTTGCCCGTTGATGTTTCCGGCCCATTCAGCTACTGCGCGTAACGTCTTAGTCATGGGGTTAACGCATGTTTCCATCCTTACTGGTCTGTTGGTTCATAGTAGATATATGATCGATTATTCTTATGACATTGGACACTAGGTAGGGATAATGTAACCTAGTCAGTACTCGATGTTGTGAACGAGTTTGAGTATCTGGTGTACTTTGATGGGAAATTATATGGGTGATTGACTATGAAAGTGCACGAGCCGCTCTATAGTCAAGACTCGTGAGTTTGTTTTGTGTTGAATGAATTGCTTTGAAAAGGGTCGACTATCCCTCGTACTATATGAATGACATGATATAATATCGTATGTTGCCATGGTTTATTTGGAATCGTAATATAATTTATGTATATTTCATGAGCATGCTGTTATAATGATTTGGATTGTTCTATGTTTCCTTTTATTGAATACATCGCATATGTTTCTACGTGTTTTATTACATGATTATATGAGAGTCTTTATATGTTTATTACGGGTTTACGTGGCATAGGGTGTGCGGGTTGAAGGTCCTGACATATTTAAGTCGCAGGTACCCCGAAGCATTTTTCAACGAAGCTTGAGGGGATTTATAATTATATATGTATCGTTGGTTTT
Organism: Dianthus caryophyllus; assembly: GCA_023091065.1. Taxonomy (NCBI): domain Eukaryota; kingdom Viridiplantae; phylum Streptophyta; class Magnoliopsida; order Caryophyllales; family Caryophyllaceae; genus Dianthus; species Dianthus caryophyllus. Next base: position 14,000,790 of record CM041519.1, on the reverse strand, counting down.
AATGTAATACATAGTCTATTTTTAAATTTAGAGATGTATTGCTCGGCCTGTAATACGTTTAAGATTGTATTACTCTTGACTATTCGGCTTGTAATAGTATTAAGACTTAATTAATAATTCCGCCTAGTTTAATTAAGTTATTTAAAAAGCCGGGTTGTTACAGAGACGAAATGCGCGCACGCATCCTCGTCTCAAAAATCTTCCTAGCTTAAAAACTTTTAGAAAACCTTCCTTTTTCAAGCTTAAAAGGACTTTCCAAAAGAAATAATCAAAACCCGAGCAAGGTTTACAACCCGAGCTCGTGGATTTCTTTTCTTAGGTCCTACGACGTAATCCCCTTTAGCATCCTCGACTCAACTTGTTAACCGTCTTCGAGTCAAATCATCTTCATGCCAAAAGCTCTTCAAAACAAAATTTCTCTTCTTTGAAATAATTTCTTTTCAAAAGTTCACCGTTTTGCACAAGCATAGCAAAAACATTTCCGTCGATTTTTGAAATAATCACTTTTCAAAAATCTCACGTCAAACCAAATAGTCTTGCGCTATTTCGGCTTGGCTATTTAAGCATCCTTTTCAAGTTGCCCGGGAATAATCACCACATTCCCTAAGCCTTCAAAAACGCAAATGGATTAAATAACCCACGGTTATCCTAATCCATTTATTGCACGCTTTTTCACAAAGCATAACCCAAGAATTAGAACACATTCTTGGTGAGTCTTTCAAAGCAAACCCGCGGCCCATGGCCTTTTCGACCCTCGCAAAGCAAACTCTTTTTCAAAACTCATTGGCCAAACGACTCATTGTCAAACCGGCCCAGCAAGTAGCATCCTTCGCCAAACCCAAGAATGGCCAAGCCCAATCTTGTGGACTCTAACATCGGATCGAATGGCTCAAAACCACTTCGATCCAATTCTTCTTTGACAAAATCCATGTGGACGTGCAAACTCGTCCTCATCGCATTTTGATACCTTCGACTCAAATAGCTTAACGCCATTTCGAGCATCCACCGAAATCCAACAATAGGATTTTAACGACACACCGTTAACACAAACATATTGGATTCTATCGCAAAAGATACTTTACATCGAGCCAGAACAATTCTAAAATGTTTTTAGCTCAAAATTCTTTTTAAGCATCCTTAGCTCGTCAACACACGACAAGCGGCTTTCACCACGCTCTCGCTACATTTTGAAATAACATTTTTCAAAATCCTTTTCCCCAAACCAATTGATTTACACTCATTTTGGTTCGACTTACACGAACACTCTTTTTAAAACATCCAAGAATAACCACAACATTCTTGCGACACTTCGAAAACACAAATGGGCTAAATGACTCGCGGTCATCAGAACCCATCCGTCGCAAAACTCTCTTCAAACCCGAGAATGTTAACCCATTCTCGAGGACTTTCACAAAAACAAATCGAACGGCTCGCAGCCTTTTCCTGATTACACCTCTTTCGAAATAAGCATTTTTCAAAAGTTTTCAATGGCCCAAAGCCTTCTAGGATTTAAGCATCCCTCTTTTTGCAAAAGCACAAAACCCGAGAACGTGCGAACTCAATCCCGTGGACTTTTGATGTTGGACCAAGTGGCTCATAGTCACTTCGGTTTAACTCTTCCTTAAGTAAATGCATGAAAACGAGAACAACCGTTTCCATCGCATTTTCAAAGCACCCTCGATTCGAGTAGCTCATCACTACCTTGGATCGACTTTCGTTCTGCATCACAACCCAACGACAAGGCCATAACGACAAACCATTAGCATGGGCTTATTGGGTTCAATCTGAAGACATCTCTTGCACAGAGTCGAAATGTGACAATGCATTTCAACTCGAAACACCCTCTCAATTTCATCAAAACAAAACCGTGTCAAAGACAAGACGAATCTAAGTACGCGTGAATCGACTCTCGACACAAAGGCATAAACGTGCACCCACGATACGTGCGTCACAAAGCAACCGACAAGGCGTACACTCAAGCACCACCGACGATCTCGCGGATCTCATCAAGCAACTCGAGTCTTTTCAATACGGGTAGAGTTTTTAAGCAACGAGTCAAACTCCGTCAGTCTAGGACAACCGAGTCTTTGACGTACAACATTTTAACAAATTGATAAAGGAATAAGTTTGCCATCAACTCAGCTTCTTTTTGCCCACTTTTCTCATACAAAACATTTTGCACCAACATACATTGCATCCTAGGAGTAACTATCCGAAAGAGGTCTAGGCCGGGTACAAAGGTCCAAGACAACATCAAAACAAGCCACAAAAATAAGAAGGCTTTCGACGACTAAACATCTAAGGTCCGGTAGTTAGCTTGTGGTCTAATACTCTGCTCCTTTTGGAGGAGGATCCATTAATTTGGAGCTCCACAGTGGTCATGAATTTGATCGCGACCAAAAGTACGAGTATTTCTGTATCGCTCTCCGCGTACTCGATCGCGTGCCTAATAAGCAAACGACCTTGTCAGAGGAGTCCGACGTAATAGACATACGATAACATGCAACCTTCCCACCACAAGGTCTAGCAAAGTCGAAACTCAAGCCCAAGCCACAAAGGGCGTGACATATTCTCAAAACACAAACGAGAAAACAAAAGCAGAGAAAGAGCAAAAGGCAAAAACGAAGTCTCAAAGCTTTTAAGCAAGGGACAAAACAAAGCCCGAAAGCCCTCTAGCAAGTGGCTAAACAAGCAAAAAGCAAGAAGCATCAAATCCCACAAACAAGTGGCCAAGTCTTTGAACTCCCAAATCAAAAACTCAATAGAAGCAACAAACAAGCGGCCAAGATCGACTAAGGAGAATCTACCCTTAGGATGCAATGTATCGAGGTCAAACATATATACACACTTCATGGACCGGCGGGTCCTTAAACACGCACCTTTCTACAAAACACACCTCACGGACCGGCATGTCCCTAACCGTGCACCTTCTTACAAAAATAAACGCACTTGACGGACCAGCATGTCCTTAAACATGCGCCCTCGAACTATGCTAGGATTGATTCCACAAACGTGGATACGTAGGCCGCTCACTCGAGCTCAACCAAGCCTCTACAAAATCTCACAAAATATTCCTATGTCTAAAGCTTCCCCTAAGCTAAGGACGAATCCACAAAAATCAAAGGCAAACTATTTTTTTATTGAGGCGTTAAAATGACTACGTCGAGACAAAGTTGTGCTAGACCTAGGAGTAGTACTCTGCTTTTTCGTCTAACATTGTTTTGCAGCTGCAGGAACAACAACGTATCATCGAAGACGCTCATATGCGGCCAAACCGGGGGCTTTATCAACGCACATGTCACGGTCACTTACATTCATATCATTATCGAGTCTCGAGTCACGCATACGATTCACCTCCGTCTTTGAAACACTTCAAGCACTCGTTTTCTTAAACAAGATTTTGACTCATTTTCAAAGCTTTTCAGTTTTCAAAACTTTTAAAGCATCCGCACACGCGCAAGGAAACACGTCCTCCAAACATCTTGCCCACATTCGCAAAAAGCGTCTTTCAAAATCAACTCAACGCTCGAGTTAATTCACCACAAGAAGCATTTTTCAAAGATTAACTCAACATCGAGTTATGCACTTTGAAAAGAATTCGTCAAAATTTAACTCAATGCCCGAGTTATTGTATTTTGGGCAAAAGCACACTCTTTGAAACATCTTTTTCTCCTCGCACATTTCTTTTGCAAAACTGCTTTCTCCATTTCCAAAAAGCGCGAGAGCTATTTTAAAAAATCATCTTTTCTCGAGTACTAACTACGCAGGTACGAGGCGGTAGATGAAGCAATCGCCAAGCACGACATAAGCGAACATTCACAATGCTCAAAATGCAGTCAAACACATGGAGTACGTCCGACGACACTGGATACACTCTACTCCAAAATGTCTAACCACACAAAACGCACTCTATCCAACGACATTGGATACAGCTTATCCAACAACACTGGATACACCACACTCTATAGAACTGGATACCCCTAATCCAACAGTTCTAGACACAATCTATCCGAAGACATTGGATACACCTTATCTGACGGTACTAGATACACTGTACCCAAGCAAAACAACAAATGAACAACCATCGTTCACCCTTTACAACAACAACCATTCACGGTGGAAATAACCCATCTCTTCGCACCAAACCTCAAGACTAGGGGCTTATCTACGATATTCCCAATATCTAAAGATAGCACATGCACCTCCTTTGACTAGGAAGCCACACATTCCTATCCCGCAAGCATTATGGTCGACTCATGCACCATGAATGCAATATACATCTCACACTTACAACGAAGACTGGGGCTAGCACTCCATTTTAGGATCATACTCCTACACAAAGTACAACAAAATAGATGTCCTTCACAAACGTCCTAAAACTCTACAAACCGAAGCAAAAGCCCTACCTTGATAGGCCCGCAAACTAGACATCCTCAAACGAACGTCAGTTAACATCCACGCAACGCTCAGCGGGCCGGCATGCCCTTAAACGTGTAAATACCGAACTACGCTGGTCTGATTCCACACACCGTGGATACGTAGGCAGCTTGACAAAAAGCACGACCGACACCCCCACACAAAAACGTCACTTCACGCAAGGACGAAAGCAAAATTTCCAGTTTGACTTGGTTTTTACACTAAAACTCAGCCAAACTAAGGGAGAAAATTTCAAAATAACTACATTTCTACTCCATTTTGCCTTAATTTCACACAAATTAAGACAAACTCGAGGCGGAAGCATTAAAAACAAGTGCATTCCACTTCATTTTGCCTTAATTTCACACAAATTAAGACAACCTCGAGGGGGAAACTTTAAAATCAAGTGCATTCCACTCCATTTTGCCTTAATTTCCATCAAATTAAGACAAACTCGAGGGGGAAACTTTAAAAGCAAGTGCATTCCACTCCATTTTGCCTTAATTTCAAACAAATTAAGACAAACTCGAGGGGCACAACCAAAAGCAAGTACATTCCACTTCACTTTGACTTAGTTTCATACTATACTTAGTCAAACTACTGGGGGTGAACTTCACACCAAGCACATCCATCACTACACTTTGACTCAGTTTTCATACAAAACTTAGTCAAACTCGAGGAGGTAATTCAAAAACACCTTCTCCTAGCACATTAATAGCCTTCTTCACATAGTTTGACTATCGTTATACATTATAACTCAGTCAAACAGGGGGCTCACATACACCTATCCTCAATCACGAAGATTGGGTAAATTTTTCGCATTTCTCGCAAACACATAACAGTTTCTCGCAAACTGGGGGCTCACATGACACACCCATAGCAGTTTCCTTACGAAAAAAACAAGCATTTACGGTTTAAGGACACCTCTAGAACTGCCTCAAAACTATAACATGCACACTAAAGGCATAATACTTTTACATGTGCATCGAGTATGAAGCACCCTAACATGGGATCATACACCAAAGCGTAAAAACACTCAAACACGAGTTCAAGCTTTTAGCATGCAAACAAACATTCAAGCACCGTAGCGTGGGTTCAAGCACCAACGCATATAGCACCCGAACGTGGGTCCAAACATCACGCACTCGAACATGAGTTTGAGCAACGATACCACATTTTCATGGTCAAAGCAAGCGAAATACAAAGATTCTAGAAGAGAAAATCGTGAGATTCGAATTTTTCCGGGTTTGAAACCGTAACATGTGCGAATGAGTTCACGCTTGAAGTCGCCAATTGATAAGAGATTCTCCGGAAGAATCACTAGACAACAAGGTAATTTCTGAGGCAGGTTTTGTTCCACGTTTTCTCTCCACGTTGGGGTCGTCGATTCATTTCCAAGCCTAAGTATTTTTTCTTCGTGCACGCAAGCTTTTAAGGTTAAGGCGTCACCTAAAGTCCGCCACACACGTGTAACACCCCGACTTTTCCCTTTTATTTAAATAATTCAATTCATTAAATTCGTATTTCATTTCTCTTAATTTTGTTATTTTTGGCTCGTGGAATAAGCGGAACCGTAGTCAGAACTTAAAAACGGAGTAATTAACTTAAAAACGGTGTAATTTCCTCATACGAACTCCGATTCAGGTGATTCAAAAGGCTAAACTGCGTATTTTTTCGACGCCGTCGCAACTGCCAAATTTTCAGGAGTCAGTTTGAACCGGTCCACCCTGGGCCGAGCCGAACCCCTAGCTCGGGTTGGGTTTAGGGTTTCTTGTGTAGCTTTTTGATCAAGACATTAAATATCTTATTAACTCCTAGCCCTAGAAACCTTAAGATCTTATTTTTATCTTCCTAATCTCATCCCTAATCTCATCCTCATTCATCCCCCATAATTCTCTCACAAAAACTCTCTCAAAACTCATCAAACTCCATTGTTGATCATCTTTTCTTACATTCCTTTAGCCCTAAATCTTCCCTAATCTATTCCCTCGGTATATGACTTCTTTTAGTTCTTTTATTTTTCTGATTTTTGTATTATTTTATGTGTTATGTATTCATTGCTTGTGTGTTTTGGCTTGGGTATTCAAAGGAGAAGGTGATTTTGAGGAAGGAGACACCATTCTTATCGACGAGGAGGAAGGCTAACTTGGTTTTGGAGCGGTAAAAGGTAACTGGGTGTAGCCCTAGCTATATTTTGACATGTGTGAGACCATGGTATTAATTATGGATGCTTTGATTGTTTGTATGGTTGCAAAAATATATTCTTTGGGTTGTATGTGATGTAAAGCTATGAACTTGGGATGTTTTGGAGTCGGTCTCACACTATTGAGTCTAATCTTATGATTTGGGATGTTTGAATGACTTGAGATTGATTGTATTGTCATCGAATCGATTAAAGATGATAACTTTGGGTATTATGATGGTTTATTTTGGATTATTATTGGGTTCTTACGATTATTACTCCGTATTAAGTTGTTTACTATATTGTTTGGTCATTGTAATGTTCAGGATGGTTATGGATGGTTAGTAAATGGTTAACTATGTTGCTATTGAGTTAAGATGGATGTTGTGATGATTAGAGTTTAAAGTTTATTGAATTGATATTGATTTTGAGTTGGCTCGCGGTTGAATTGAATTGTTTGTATGCTTGAGTTGAGTGTGCGTCGGCATCGCTGATACAGCGCGTACGTGAGGAGTTACGACGTCTTTTGTAGGACGGTGCCGCCTGTCGTGGGTTCTCAACCGTTTTTGTCGCGGCTCTGAGACTATGGTTGTTGAAAGCTCTTTTGTAGGGGCGCCACTCTTTTGTAGGGGTGGTTATTTGAATGTCGACACCGTTTTTGTCGCGGTGACACCGTTTTTGTCGCGGTGGGTTTGGCCAAATTTAGACAGTTGAGGAACTTTTGTCGTTCCGCCATAGGGTTGGGACTTTTGTCATTCCGGGGTGTTTTGTAGCGCCCAGTACTCCGTGCTTACTCTTGCGATTGATTGTTGATTGATGTTGTTGACTGTCACTTTGTTGATGACAGGTTGAGCTTATTTGGTTTAAGATTGACTATATTGAACCAGTTGTATTTGGGTTGAGCTTGTATGATTTGTAAGATGGTTGGTTGCTTATATTTTGATTATAGGTCACAAGTTGAGTTGGTTGATTATTGAGTTAGCTTGAGGATGATCTATGTTGGCCGTGCATTTGGGGTTGTATTGTTGTTTATGTTGATTATGTTGAAATATGACTGGGGAGCACCTAGTTACTCCCCACTGATTGTGGCTGTTACTTTCTTTGTGGCAGGTTAGCGCGGGTTCGGGATTTGAAGTGTGAGAAGCCGTGAGGATTGACCCCGTAGCTAGCTTTTGTTGAGGAACTTGGACTAGACTTGTTGGTTTAGACTTTATCATTTTTCGTACCTATATTTCATTTTGGATTGTAAGGGGTATTTACTCCCCGTTTGCTAGGCCTCAAGGCCTACTCTTTTAGCTTATGTTTGTTTAGTGAGTGATGACTCGGATTACACGGTGTTTCCGCCACCGTGGTCTTCATTTTATTTTCATTTTCTCCTTAAAAATCCTTTTATTTCCTTATTTTATTTTGTTGGAAAATCCGGGTTGTTACACACGTGTATTAACATTTAATATACGACGCAAACGCAGGAATACGCAGCAGATTCCTTCACAAGTTACATACAACCTTTATTAACATTCACAACCACACACATCCCTAGCGAATCGAAGCAAATCACAATTACACATCCCCTAGCGGATCACTCTTAGCGAATCCACATCCCCTGCGGCATTATCCCCAGTGGGTCGTACGAAGTACACTTATACATAAACATCCTAAACGGATTATCTCTGACCTCCCCAACGGAGTTTAAACGCAAAGCACCTATATACACTTGCATACACATACACACGCACTCCTTAGCGAGTCTACGCAAACGCCTTTGCAATTACACATAAGCATTACACACAAGCATATACACTTTCCCTCGGACGATAATTCCCGGCGGGCATACACCTGCGCTCTTTACGTGACCAAGCATCCGCGCTCTTTCACGAGACCAAGCACAAGGACAAGCAAAAACACAAGCAGAAGCACGAAGCACAAACACAAGCACAAGCACAAGCACAAAGTACAAACACAAAGCACAAGCACGAAGCACAAGCACCTGCGCTCCTCGGCGAGACCAAGCAACAGCAACAGCAACAACACAGCAGCAAAGACATTCATCAGGCAGGCATGTCCTTACAGTATGCACGGACCGTCATGTCTTTAAACATGTTTGTCCCGTCCCGGATAAGCTCGGTTCGGAGTCCTCGTCTCACCTATGGACACATGCTCCGTTCCGTTGATAGTATCGAGACTATAATGGTCCGGATACTGTCGTGTAGTTTGACTTTCGCTTTAGTCTAAGCTCGGTCAAACTGGGGGCTCTGTGGATACCCGTATCCGTACGTCCCACCAAAACCCAGTGATGTAACCATGGACTTTTACATGCATGGTTTTACGTTGACTTTAACGGTACTAACTTTGTCGAATTTAAGTTGAGTCGTTTTAAAATGCAAAATGAGGTCACTAGTGTCATCATGCTAAATAGATGTCTTTTGGTTCACTTATAGTCTAGCTTGTCTCGAGTCTAGGTCCAAATCGGCATGCGCACACCCCTTTTTACAACACACAACGTAATTGTCCTTTTACATTAACAAGACCCAATTCAATTCTCCTAAATTCCTAAATTTAGGCCCGGTCGCTAAAATCGCCTTTTAGCATTTGCAAACACAATATACGGCTTCACGAGCCTTCACATATCAAAATATACTACAAAATGCACCCATTTTACAATTTCGGATTTCGGGCCCAAAACCGAGTCCAGAGCACTCTTGGCCCGCTTTCCATGGCCCTAGAGATCAACAAGCCACCCTACAACAGCTGATACACTGTATCTCAGAGCTCAAGCAAAGATATTTCGTATAATACCAAAATATAATTTAGAAATATATGAAATAAAGGTCATAATGCCCACCCTCCAAATCGCAAGGCCCCTTGCGATTCAGAGGGGAAATCGCATGGCTTGTTGCGATTTCCTGGGCCATTCGCAACATGTCTTGCGATTCCCAAGGCCGGTTTTATCCCCTGATTTCCTAATTCTTTTCGAGCTCTCTACTATAAATACAAGCCTTTGCACGATCCCAAAGGACACGAATAATCAGCATAATTTACACACAAACTCACTCAAAGCCTCACGCATACAAACTTTGAATTCTTCACTTTCTTGTGTTGAATTCTCCTCTTTTAGATGCAAAGCGCTGCCAGATTTTTAGCTTGAGAGAGGTAGTTCTTAATCCTAACTTGGATTAAGGTTCTTTCTTTTCTTCTTTAGACTTACAAAGGGTCTACATTCTAGTACCCACCCGACTTTGGTACGCAAGTCTGTTTTGCATAAGGCAGCCATGCACCTCGAATACACACCCTATTCGTAACACCTTTCCAAAGTCGCATAAGCAACTGACCCCCCCTTAAAATAAACCAATGAACTTTATTTTAAGCTTATACATCTAGCAAATCCTCATCTTGCATTTTAATTAACTTAACAATGAATTCGACACTAGCATAACCGTTTTCGTTAACAAGTTTAAGCATGCTTAACTGAGGGTTTTAAACAATCTTTTGCATATGCATTCATACATCTTTTACAACTTAAATCGCACTTGTACGTAGCGAATTACTTAAGCTCACACATCATTTGCATTGTTCTCAAGTCAATAGAGGTTATTTTAAATAGGCTTTTCCAAAAGGTTTTTCATAAAGCATTATTTGAATCATTCTTTAGAAAAGTACCCTCACCCGAATCTGGTTCCACAATAACCTTAGACGGATAGGTGTCGACGTGCCTTGAAATCTAAGACGTGTCTTAGAGCTAAAGACACGAAGGCGGGTTCTAAATTTTCCTCAAGTGGCGACTCCAAAGCAGTTTTAAAAGGTTTTTCCAACTTAATCTTTTTCAACTTTTATTGCCCTTAAACAAGACGTCGAGTGGTCCCCTTAAACCCTGGTACCCACACAACCACCCTTTTATTCACCCTAAAAATATCATTACCCTAAAAGTTAATAATGCTTTTTTTTTTTTTAAATATAACTTCAGCAACATAGATTAGTACTCCGTACGATATTATTATTGCATTAAGAAGAAGAAAATCATGGCAACATGTATCAAATGCAATATTTTGTTTATATCAAATTTAATATCTTTTAAAAAGAAAACAAAACGTCGAATATTGAAATCATAACTACAAATTATAGCTCGTCAAAATCTGTTTAAGCAAACAAAGGGTACCTTGTGAAAAGTGAGAAATTATTGGTTACACCAAATGTACCACGTCATCATACACCATACCTGACAAGAAGAATGAAATATATTATACTTTTTTCAAACAATAAAGGAAACAACCACACAAATAAAAATCAAGTCTTCTCATTGGGTAGTGCCTAGGGAGTACAAAATTTTCATACATCGTATATACCTTACAATTTCTGATGCAAAGTTATACGAGTAAACCACAAGGATATCATGAGAATTATCCAAAAAAAAGAAAAAAAAAAAATCAACTCAAACTCAATCAAAATAACTCATTCACGAGCACCGATTTATATCAATCCAAATAACCCATTTTTACTAGCGGTACAAATATTATTAATTAATGGAAAATTTGACTCAAATAATGATAAGTTTGTATTTTTTTTTCAAAAATAATCTCAACTTTGAATTATCTCACAATAATCCCAAGTTTGAGATGGATCTTCCCAAAATGGTTCTCAAAATGAATTCTTGAATAAATTTTTGTAAATACTTATAAATATAAATATTTGCAAAGGTAATTTTTAAAAATTAAGTATGCTTAATTTAAAATGACGTAAAATTTTCATGTAAATGAAAAATCGAAATGATATGTGAAAAAATTGATTTCACGTATTTTATTTATACTCCGTATTAAACAATTTTATGTTTGCTATCCGTATTATTTATAAATTTTATGTTAAAATAAGTGTTTGAATTTATATTAATATTATTTTCCATACTAATTAGTAAAAAGAATTTTCTATCAAGTACACTAGGTGTACATCATAAGAAATTTTAAAAAGTAAATATTTTCAAAAATATCTGCATTAAAAAATTAAAATCACAATGACTAATCTTTTAAGGGAATAAAATATATGAGAATATTTCCTGTTTTTACTTCTTATCAAAGTGTATTTTATGCACATTTTAGAAAATCCATTACTAAAATTGTATTTTAAATTGGTTTCTAAAAGTTATTTAAGCAAAGAAATGAAAAAATATTGAGGGAAACTTAACACCATTAACATTGAGACCATTTTAAAAAAATTATGTTAAACTCGAGAATCATTCAATGAAATATTCATACCTCAATTATTTTGGGAAAACAACACAAACTTGATATTATTTCTGTCAAATTTACCTTAATTACTTAATTAATCGCAAAAGTAATTATATGATGATTAATAAACATTTATAAACACTTAGAAGTTAGAATTTGTGACTTAATTTATATTTATCAATTTATCAATAATTCAAGTAATCATTTAAATGGTGCAAAAAATATATAATCAATTACAAATAAGTTAACTTACAATTGTGTTTATTTAAACCCTTAAAGATCGGCCAAAACCCTCCTTTTTCACTCACCCTCACCGAAACCCTCCACTGAGTTTTCCTTCCCCCGACACTTACCCTCTCATCCTTGAAACGCACCGTTTTCCATCAATTTATTTTCCCAGGTATCTTCCTTTGAAGTCTTATGCATTCTCTTCTTCTTTGTTACTTTGTTCTTTTTTTTTTTTTTTTTTTTTTTTTTTTTTTTTTTAATTGAAGGTTTTGTAGAATCTCACATTCTTTTTGTTAGAAATGTGGAAAAACGTTGGTGCTTTGTCTGGTGGGTTTTTTTGTTGGTGCTTTAAAAATTGATAATTGAGTTGAAATTTAGAATTTTTATACATTATAAGTGGTTTTGTAATTTTACATTGGGGTTTAATGGTGAAAGATTTAGAATCTACATGCTCTTCTTATATAACAAAGATTTTGGGTTTGTGAAATGTGTTATAGGGACAGTAAATAGGTCGGTTTTCGTAGTAACAATGGCGGCGTCAATGTCGATCAACATGCATTCATCAACTGGTGTATTGAGTGCTAAGACGATGAGGTCCCAGAAGCATGTAACGAGCGCCTCTCCAGAATTGTTTGGCCGAAAGTTGGGGACTATTTCCCGAGTTTGTGCACTTTCAGACTCCATTTCATCTGCGTGCTCGTTTGGTGCACTTTCAGACTCCATTTCATCTGCGTGCTCGTTTGGTGCAAGGCCGTTGAAATGGGCATTGAATGACACATATTTGAGTAGGTTTGGAGTTCCTTGTCATCGTGTTAAAAGCTCGAATTCCTTCTCGTCAGGGGAAAAATTCCACCTTGAAGACGTGATCGAAGCTCAGCAGTTTGATAGGGACACTCTAAGTGCCATTTTTGAAGTTGCCAAGCAGATGGAGAAGGTCGAGAAAAACTCACCAGGAAGTCAGATTCTAAAAGGGTACTTGATGGCGACTTTGTTTTACGAGCCTTCTACTAGGACCCGTCTCTCTTTTGAATCTGCTATGAAACGGTTAGGCGGGGAGGTCTTAACGACGGAAAATGCAAGGGAATTTTCGTCTGCGGCCAAAGGAGAGACCCTTGAGGGTACATTTCTGCGAAATTTTGTACATAGCATATTTGTAGAGTTCACGAGTTATGTTTGAAATATGTAGCTTGTAATTGCAGATTCTATAAGAACTGTTGAAGGGTACTCAGATATTATTGTAATGCGGCACTTTGAAAGTGGCGCCGCTAAAAGAGCAGCAGCAACAGCGGGAATTCCTGTTATAAATGCAGGAGATGGTCCCGGACAGCATCCCACTCAGGTTAGTGCTTTAGAATATCGTCATTCTTTAGCTAGTACTGAGTATACTGGCCAAACTATCAAGTTTCATGTACTCTGTATATACTTTTTTTTGCAAGTGATTAAGTTATCTACATAAAACTGATCACGTGTTGATAACTTTTTATGAGCGAATTGTTTTGCTCATGTTGTGAGTTACGCCCTTGTTATGAGTGTTAGTATCACCACTGAGCGACTTCACGCTACTAACATTTGCTTGACCTGTTGATAAGTGCGATGTAGCTCAGTAGCTCTAGTTATATAGTTATGCTTTTCCTGTACTCCGTATACGTCGTAGCATTGAATTCCTGCTTACTGTGTCTTTTTATTGCTTCTATGGCTGTAACTGTAAAAGGAATGCTGCAACATTCCGGAGTCGTCATCTGTGTCCTCATTGTCATAGACTTGGCAAACGGGTCATTCGGGTCGGGTTTGGGTCGGTTCAATTCGGGTCGGGTCATTTCGGGTTTCGGGTCTATACCGGGTTGGCTTTTATCGGGTAGGGTGAGGTCTCTTTCGGGTCAAAATGCAAAATTTTGGTAAAAAAAAAAAATTTTGTCAAAAGGTTAATTTTTAAGGTTTTAATGTATATACTTGGTGATAATTGATTACATGATATCAATTAAGTTTTTTTTTAAAGTCATTTCGAGTTTCGGGTCAATTTCGGGTTGTGATTATCGGGTCACTTTTGGGTCTCGGGTCAGCCTTATCACATCAGGTCAATCGGGTCGGGTGTGTTTTGCTAGGTCTACTCATTGATATGGATTTATGTTCTGAAATGTTAGGTGGTAATATTTGCAAAGTACTATGAGTCTAACTCTCTCGTGTGACAACACAGGCTCTTTTGGATGTATATACAATTGAAAGAGAGATCGGGAAGCTGGATGGAATAACTGTTGCATTGGTGGGTGATCTTGCCAACGGAAGAACTGTTCGATCGTTAGCATATCTACTTGCGAAATACAACGATGTTAAGTTATACTTTGTTGCACCTGATGTGGTCAGAATGAAGGTATGTAATTAGGTGTACATGCCTTAACACTTCATCTTAACTTGTCTAGTGTTATGTGCACCAACGAGATTGGTCGGAACCAACTATATCTGTTACAATTGTTTAATTTTGTGCGCTGTATTTTCGTCAGGACGATATAAAGGATTACCTGACCTCAATGAAGGTTCAATGGGAAGAGAGCACCGACTTGAAGGAAGTAGCTTCTAAATGCGATATAGTGTATCAGACTCGTATCCAACGAGAACGGTTTGGAGAAAGGGTCGACCTTTACGAAGCAGCGCGAGGAAAATACATTGTAGATAGTGAAGTATTGAAGTCAATGTCTAAGGATGCTAGGGTCATGCACCCCTTGCCCCGACTTGACGAGGTAACCATAAGACGATTTACGATTTTACACGCATGCAGAGATTGTTTCTCATGTCATTGTTTTAACGGAATGATCTATTTTGTTCGAATGCAGATAACGACAGATGTGGATAATGACCCCAGAGCTGCCTACTTTAGACAAGCAAAGAACGGTCTCTACATCCGTATGGCTATTCTAAAGCTTTTGCTTCTCGGATGGTAGATTGGCCAAAACACTTCTGTAATGGCTCCTTTCAGATTTTGAATAGAACAACATTAACTACAACGGATTGTTTCGGATACTTGTTCTAGGTTTTGAGTAGAACAAAATAAACTACAATGGATTGTTTCGGATACTTGTTCAAGAGCCTAGTTTTTTTATTAGAGTTCAAAATTTGGGTTATACTGAGAATCATGGATTTAGTTTTTCCTTTTGGGTGCATGTTAAGTAGTTTCATCAGATGCCCCATTCTGGCTTGTGATCCATAGATGAGATAAATTATAGTCGAAATAATGTAGCGTTGCTGACTTTCTGAAAATGTCAAACGAGTACATATTCACAATAGAAGAACATCTAAAGAAACTGTAAATCTTGTGATTACATATTACATGAAAATAATTGCCAAACAAAATATTGGCTGCAAAATCATTTTACTGACTAAAATCACACAAATTGCAAATAAATGGTGCACGCCTGTGGAAAAAAAAAGTCGTCAACAGTAGCGTGGACCCTAAAATTGGAGCGAATAAGCTAGTGCATAAGTAGAGTCATCAGTAAGCAGGGAAGTTTGGATCGACTTCCTGCGCCCAAGAAGTTATTCCCCCAACGATGTCCTTGGCGGAGGTGTAACCCATCTTATGTAGTACCTGAACAGCTCTCTGAGAGTATAAAGTTGAGCACTTGAGACACCTTTCCGTGCTTCCTCATTTTTGAGAGCAGCAGAAATCTCAGGTAACCGAGAATCCAAGCTTGAGAGCGGGATATTCAAAGAATTCGGGAGGGCAATTATGTCGAAATGATGGGGTGGTAGAACATCGATCAGAACATGGGCCTCTCCACTTGCCACTTTCTCGTTGTACTCCTTGCAGCTTATTCTTGAATCGTCAGGTATAAGCTTCAACTTTGGTGGAGCCTGTGTAGGAAAGAGGAGGCGCAAGACCATTACATTGAACGTAAGACCTATTTTCCCAATACATCCGTTCTAACTACTAGACTAGATATCCTCGGTGCATTTGGGAGGACTTGTGCATGATGGTTTTGGAAGTCATTAATCAGTTCCTTGCTTATCTTCAAGGTTTAGTTTATCTTTTGTTTAACAACAATAACATTGCTGATGTCACAGCTTGATAGCCACGGATTGTTTAACAAAATTTGATATCACAGCTTGACAGCTTCGCAAGGATACTGGCTGAAAATTTCCAAAGCATTTGACGTTCTTAAAGCTTCCCTGTATTCAATAATCTGTATTCAAAGGAGTTTCGACTAAAAAAGAGATGTTACCGACTCCACAGGCTGCAAGGTACAATAGCACAGGTGACCCCAAACCACCAGCTCCCACAACCAAAATTGACGAGTTTAATAGATTCAACTGCCCTACATAAACCAGCTAGTGAATCAGAACATCAATTATAGAAACTTAAAGCAGTTAATCGCCTTATCAATAATCAATACTTAAGGCTAAAAAACAGGACATTGCAGCGTCAAACCGCCCCAAAAAAGTCATGTCTGCTGTGACGATTTGGGAGTAGAGGGGGCGCCGGAGTAGGGGGTCTCGTCCGAGCGGGGGAAGAGAGGCGATTGGGGTTTTTCTTAAAGAAGACGACATAATGAATGTGCCGTCGAAGAAAGGCTGAAAATAATGTAAAAGAAATTTGCGACGGAACTAGGTTTCGTCTCATATTGCCGTCGCAAAAAGTAGACATTTGCGACGGATTGGTCTTCCGTCGTAAATGTCTGACGCATGCGAATATGTTAGGGAATATTCCTTCGCATCTCTTGAAATCTGCGACGGAATTACGGTCCATCTTAAATTTACCTCGCAGAAACTAAAGCGCTAAGGTGCTTTTTCGCTCCAAAATTTGGCGGGACCGTATTGCGACGGAGATAATTGAGTCTGTCGCAAATTGTATGATCCGTCGCAAACTACTGCTATTTGCGACGGCCTTTTCTTTCCGTCGCAAAATCCCTCGCATTTTGGATGTTTTTTTTGTAGTGTAAGACACTAGAACCTAGAAGGATTTCTTCCTCGTCTTCTTCGTTGTGTGCGATGACGTTGTTAAAAAGAGGTCCTTCTCCTTCGACAAGCTGAATTGTGCGGCCTTGAGAGTCCGTTCACTTCTGAATTTTGTACCATCCGTCGACAGTCTTCTCGGAGGCATCAGTTATGAGAAGGTTTGGGTTGAAATGACGAGATTGCAGGTGCGGCATAGGTACTGTCGACGTACGCTTCAAGAAATCCGTTCCCAGCACTAACTTGAAGTCGTCCATGGGAACAGTGGTGAAATTAAGTGGGCCTGACCAATCTCCCATCTTGATCGGCACATTTTTCGCAACTCCGTATATCGGCTTAGCACTTGAGTTGACCGCTTTCATACGGCCCCCTTCATGATCAATTTTCATCCCAAGTCGTTTCGCTTCTTGAGGATCAACAAAGTTATGGGTAGCCCTGGTGTCAATTATTGCTCGGGTCATTCTCCCCATGATGTTCACATCGACGTACATAAGCTCGGTCGTTTTATGTTGAGTTTGGTTGCTATCTTTTCCCACCGAATACATCATGTGGACAGCCCCCATCCTCGCTTGATCTTCTTGCTTACTCGGCCCCTCATCGTTGCCCTCATCTGCATGGTTATCATTCCACTCAGAGTCGTTCTCCATCGACATCTTTGATAAGTTCTTTTTTATAGCATTAAATTCTCCTTGCAATGGGCTCTCAGAGTATCGATGAGAACCTTTGCATAAGAAACAAACAAACAGCTTCTTAGCTATGGACGCTTCAGAGTTACTCCCCCTCGAAGAGTAACTCGAGTTGGAGCTAGGTTGCCCCCATCTCTTCCCTTGATCACCTCCTGAGTGGAACCGGCTACCAGACGAAGTCGACCCGACTTGTGATCCAGTACCTCCGCTCTTGCCTGGAGTATTTACATTTCCACCGAACAATCCTCTCTTTTGATTGGGGTCACGCTCCCTATGATAGTCGACGAGTTGTTCCGCGGCGGCTAGAGCGGCCAATAGGGTCTCATGCCTTTGTCGCATAATCTCTCGTTGGGCCCAATCTTTTAACCCATCGATGAATTGGAGCACACGGTCCTCTTCGCTCATGTTCTTGATATCAAGCATACAGGCCGAGTAAGCCTTCACGTACTCGGATGGAGCTGTGTGCTTGATATTCTTCAATTTTCGTCGGGTCATGAATTCGGTATTCTCAGGATAGTACCGATCCTTGAAGATCCTCTTGAAATCTTCACATATTTCGATCGTGAGGGTGTTAGCTTGTATTTTCGTGTATTTATTATGCCACCACAACTTAGCATCATCGACTAGATACATACTAGCCGTATCCACCTTGAGGTTTCTTTCGAGTTGAGTGACTCAGAAGTATATGAAGTTGTACACCTCTTTGGAGTCTCTCGTCCCTCCGAAGGTACGAGGGGGTGGAGCTTTCACCTTTCGCGGGCCGCTTAGGCCACCATTGGTATTCGCAAGTTTCATTAGATCCGAGCATGTCTTTTTTTCTATTATAAAGTAAAGTCGTGAGTTAGATTTTAAACTTTGTTGGAGTTATGATGGTATATTACTCCGTATGCTATATTTTATCTTATTCTCTTTAATATGATTCATACGTTGAATTATATATTTTTGATAAAATTAATAAGAACAATAGTTATTTGCGTAATAAATGCTCAAATGCGAAAAATCTTACTTATAATTATCAATATGACCATAATTAACAGAATAACCATAATGGTTACGTGTTGACAACGATAGCGGTAATTGTTTTTGGGTTGTCCTTAAAAATTAGTAATGTAAATAGATTTTTATATTTTATGTCATATACTCCCTCCGTCCCGGTTATTTGTTTACACTTTCTATTTTGGGGGTACGGGTCATTTGTTTACACTTTCCATAAATGGTCATGGGTGACCCATGTCGGAGGTGGACCCATACTCCCTTAACCAATTACGTTTCATAATTTTAAGCAAACGGGACCCCCTTTGTACTTATATTATTATTTTATTAGTTTTTTCTCTACCTCTCTCCTCACATCGATAAATGTGTATAAAGTAAACGCAAACAAATCACCGAGACGGAGGGAGTACATTCTTTCTATACGATTAAATGTTTATTAATTTCGTATTTTCATATATAATCATAATTAGATCTGAAATAAAAATAATAATTATTGGAATAATATTCATTGTTAAAATCTTAGTTGTGAACATATTTACTAATCAAAATCAGAGTAATGACGTGGAGACTCTTATTGACATAATGCTGGTGTCATTTTCATGTAAGAAGACCGCGACATGTGATAATTTATGACATTGCTTTAATATAATTAAGATACGGAGTAAGATTTTTGCTTGAAAATTTTCAGTTTTGATAGAACTTGAAAATTTAAGTTTATCTTATGATATAAACAAATTGACTGTTGATTGAAGAAAATTATACCCTTATGGTTCATCCAATTCAGTATTCTTTTTAGGGATAATTTATCTAATTCTTATGAAGGACAAGATCCTTAATACTCCCTCCAACCCACTTTACTCTTCCTACTTTCCGTAATAGGAAATACCACTTTGTTCTTTTCATTTCCGTTTTGGACAAGTTTTTGTTAAGAAAATTTTTCACTTACATTTGATCCTTGATTTTTTTTATCCATTTTATTAACCAAATTTTTTTTATGCCTTTATTTTTTAGTGTATATATAGTACCTCAATCATATAATTCACATGTCAATACCAAATGGGAAGAACATTGTTGATTGTAAGAAATACTTCCCAATTTTTTTACTAATAGTAATCTCCCCTAATTTAATAAGCATTCCATTATATGGGTAACATTATCCTTGATTCCATTATGCCTTGCTAGCATGTCTTGCTGAGACTGGTGATTGGCTTGGATGGAGTTTGACTGCAGGAAATTGGCAGAGCATGCTGCACAGAAGATGTCTCTCAAAGTTTCAGCGAGCTGTTAGCATGGCTGCAATTAATGGGCTTATGTATGATGTGTGGATGCAACGTAACAAGTGTCGTCTGGAAGCTATTCTTCTGTTCCCAAAGTTAGTTGTTGCTCATGTGAAGAGCATGCTTATTTGTCGTTTGGATGTAATCGATATGAGTCATTTAACATTTCGTGATAGAGCTTGGTTTGAGTTCATCAGAAGAGAGTCTAGTTAGATTAGATTCTACCCCTAATGTGTGAGCAAGGATTGATGTAATTTGGAATGTTGGTTTGGAATGATTGATATATCTTACCTTTTACCAAAAAAAAAAAAAAAAAAACATTATACCTTGCAAAATCGACTTGAACAACAAAAATTGACTGAAAGTATTTGGACCGATAACCGATCAAACACCCCCGATATGAGTAATTGAATGGCATACAAAACTCGACTTCAACCGATTTGAACCAAAATCGAACTGAATTCAATAATAATTGAGTGCCAAACCTGAACAAAAATGAACTGATAAGAAATGATCCGAGTAACTCGAATTATTAATATCTAGTTTTGATAGATTCTTTGTATTTTTGACTTTTGACATTCAAATTGAAAAGCATTTTTCATTTAAGATGTTTTTTTTACATTTTATGTGAAAAATCTATATCCTGAAACCCAACTGAATTGAGGTTGACCTGATCCGAACAATACCTAAATTGAAATAGTATAAAACGATTAAAATAAGGTGAACCCATTTTCAGTTGAACCAATCCGATCCAAAACCGAATCAAATAGCCCGTTTGTCCAATACTGATAACATATTTGAATTACTTGATTCTAACAAATATGGAAAGTTGTCGCATTTTTGCCATTAATTTTGCATTCGTCTTACAAAATAATGGCCCGATTTGAATTTCAACAGCCAAACAGACCCAACTCCAAAAATAGCAAACATATACTCCACCACTCACTCATCTACGTCCACTCTTTTTATGCTTCCAAACATTTAAAACAAAAAATAAAATAAAAAAAAAAAAAAAAAAAAACATTAATCAAATTATGACCAACTTCTCGCCATAACGTGGTGACCAATAATTTCTCCCCACTTCCAACTTTGCGACTATTATTCTCTACCAACCAAACATGTCAACGCGCCACCTCCTCCGCCACACGCGCCACCTCAACCGCCACCACTCCACCGTTGCAACCACCTCTTCCACCGCCCCCACCACCCAATCTCCACCTCCACCGTCTTTCATGATCTACGACCGCGCCGCCGAAGCCGTGAAATCAAAACTCCGCCGTCTGAACAACCCGGACCCACGCTTCCTCCGCCGTGCGTCGCCGTACCCCGCCGTCACCGACCACAATCACCTCCTCCAATTCCCCGCCACCAACGTCACCACCCTCCCCAACGGCCTCCGCGTCGCCACCGAGTCCTCCCTCTCCTCTCGCTCCGCCGCCGTCACCGTCGCCATTGATTCCGGCTCGAGGTTCGAGAAGGATGACATTTCCGGCGTAGCGAAGTTTGTTGAACGCGTCGTTTTGCGGTCTGTGCCGGTTGATCTCGCTGATATTGGCGGTGAATTGAGCGGGTTTACTGGTAGGGAAGGTAGTCTGTTGTCTCTGGAGATTTTGAGTAAGGATTTAGGGAAAGGAATTCAGATTTTGGGTCGAGTTTTGCAGGATTTGGATTTGAGTGATTCTGTGATTGATCAAGTTCGTCATGATATTCTCAAGGAAAAAGATCAGGTATAAATATATATATATATATTTTTTTTATTTTCTCCATTGATTGTTGTTGATCAGTTTTGATTCGTTGATATTGTATTAATGTCGCGTTATGATCGGTATTCGAATCAGTTTTCGAGACGATGATCAGAGAATTGTACGAATGTAAGGAGTATATTTTTTTCCTCCATTGATTTGTTGATCAGTTTTGACTTTTGATTTATCAATATTGTCGTGTTAAGATCTATATTTGAATCAGTTTTCGAGACAATGATTAGAGAATTGTGGAAGTGTGGGATTCGAAAATGATTCGAAAATGTGTCGTATTTGTATCAACTATCGACACTGGAAATGAATAACTGAGTCAGCGATTATGTCTTAGAATTGTATGTAGACCTCGTGTGGTTGTTGAACGTGTTTGTGTATTGAACGTGATTGTAAATGTGGTGTTGAGTTTAGTGATAATCTCTGCCGACCGCGTGTAGCATGATACTCCGACTAATCTATTTGTAAGACAGAGTGATATGCCTCGTTAATATATGCTGTAAAATGAGTAAAAGATTTTGCTGCATTGTTTCAATATTAGAAATGAATGCATTTTTTCTTTTTTTTTTTTTTTTTTTTTTTTTAAGAGAAACTAATATGGAGTATTTATGAATTTAATACATTAAGTTGGGGTGTCATATACTTTTGACGGAAAACCTTGGATAATTATGCATCAAAGTTAATAGGGATTAAAATGCCACTTGATATACATACTCCGCCATGTTTTGTATGTTTCGTCATCTACTCATAATACTCATGGGTACTTCCGACCGTATAACCATTGAATCCATTACCAATTTATAGGCATCATTGTCTCCCTACTTTTTTCCCCAGCAAGTAAGGATGTTACTGCCTTCGGTTATGACTTATGTCATGATGTTGCTAAAATTACGGTTTTGATGTAGGTGGATGCAGATGGCGAGAATGTTATCCTTGATCAGTTACACGCAACTGCATTTCAGTACACTCCACTTGGTAGGACAATCCATGGACCAATTGATAACATAAAGTCGATCACGAAAGCTGATATTCAAGATTACATTTCGTCTAATTGCGCGGCACATAGAATGGTATCTGAAATTTTCTCCACTGGTTACAATTATCTTGCTTGCTGTGTTTTGAAACGAAATAGATTAGTTTCTGTGATAGTTTAGAGGTAAATCGTTTGTGACTATTTGAGTACGAACTTCTCCGTGGTGGTTTCTCAGGTGATTTCCGCTTCTGGAGGTGTTAAGCATGAAGAACTTGTGGAGCTCATTAAAGGCTCTTTCACTAAGCTATCAGCTAACCCAGCGACAACTTCACAGCTTGTTGCCAGTAATCCCGTGAATTTTACTGGATCAGAGGTTTGTCCATGTTGATTTGTGGCAATTGTCAACTAGATCGCCTGTTCCGCATATGATGACACTTTATCTAGCCTAGTAATCTTTCTAGCAATATATTTAGGTTCGGATAATCGATGATGATCTTCCCATTGCACGCTTTGCGGTCGCATTTGAAGGAGCCTCCATCAAGGACCCAGATTCCATTGCTTTGATGGTCGTGCAGACAATGCTAGGTTCATGGAGCAAATTTGACGGAAGTGGAAAGCATGCGGGGTATGTTTTTCTCTGTCAATCGTGATATTTGATTCTTTCTCTATTTGTCTAAGACACTAGGATGCTTGTGTCTAGTTTCGTTAATCAAAGCGAAGTTACTGATCCCTTGATGACCCTTAAAGTTTCTTTTATATGTTAACAGGTCACAGCTAGTCCAAATGGCTGCTATCAATGAAGTTGCTGAGAGTGTCAAGACCTTCAATATCAATTACAAAGACACGGGTCTTTTTGGGATCTATGCTGATGCAAAGGTTTGAAACACTGTACCTTATGGTCATTATAGGGCTAACATTTGCTTGTACGCGCTTTGCATCTTACTTTGGTGTGCGTTTTTTTTTTTCTTATTCAAACAGCCCGATTGCCTGGACGATCTGGCATATGGAATTATGCATGAGATAAGCAAGCTCTCTTATCGGGTTTCAGATGATGATGTTATCCGCGCTCGCAATAAGGTAAATGATACTCCGTAGATGTCCTCATTCTGTCATTTCTAGTGCATGATGTTGCGGTTTCTTTTCTCTCCCAATTACTGTGTTAACTTGTTCCATGCATCAGGTACGTTTTTGCATATACGAGTAATGAACATGCTCTCTTTACATTACTGCTGAATACAGAGTATGTTCTAGGACTTTGTTTGTCACTTAACCCTCAGCATGAGGAGATGTGATAATCACTGAAAACTTCCATGTGTTAAGCAGGCTATCTTGTTTCGTAATATATTTTTGTCATTACACATTCACGTTCTGGCTTTTGGGCTCCATCCATGTCTAAAGGTGGACATTAAAGTGGAGCTTTATGGACCCCGTCCATGCCTTTTCAAATTTATTTCATGCTGTGAGCCTGTGACTCTGAAATGTACACTTTGAGACATCAAGGTCTTTGATACCTTGCATATGAATACTCTTCCTGCCCTCTTTATTGTCAGTAACTGATGGTTTTTTTTTTTTTTTTTTTCTTTCAAAATTACCCGAGCACAATTTTTTCCCAGAATTCCCACATTCTGTGAGGTTGCTTCCAACATAACCTAGAAGAATGCTGGTTTAGATTGGCATTAACTGTATATACATAGTCATACGGAGTAGCTTTTACATTGCTCCATTTTTATGCCGTTCAGCTCATGTCAACCTCAAAACAATTTAGTAAAACCATTTTGCTGATCATTATATGATTTTAATCGATAATTTTGATGTTTTATCTTTCGATTACTATAGTTATGACTGAGCTGTCATCATCGATTCATATGCAGTTGAAGTTCGATCTTCTCCTTCAAAGCAATGGAATTGGAGCTGTTTCTGAAGAGCTAGGGGGGCAGGTGAAAATTTTCATTTGTTTGTTTTGAGTTTCTTTTTCCTTGATTAGCAAGTCGGGTATTGTACGCAAGGCTTGGGTGGTTGAGGAACACATAACCCTTATTTAGATAGAGAGAGATTTAGAAGGAAAGATAAGAAAGGAGATCGAAGGAAGGTATTATCCTTTGTTTTGATTGTAAGATGGGTTGAGGCAAGAGTCGGAAAAAGGGATTCATTTGCCACTCTTCGGAAGAAATTAAAATCCTATCGACATTTAGAAGGATTTGAAGGGAAAACATCAGAGCTTCATCCCCTCCTCCCTCTAGAGATAACTCTTGGAAATGTTCAGTCAAAACTCAAAAGCGGAGAATTGTTGGCTTCAATGGGATATAATCATTTACGCCTATGAATGAACACCTCATTCATTAATCATTGCTTGTCCCCAGTAAAAGACATTCGTGTATGCCAATTATGCACTTTTCCAAAGCAAGTAATGGCTATACAACCCATGAACCTATTGTGTGGTTTTAAGATTGAAGGGCGAGTATCGCTTAATGTCTTCAGAGATTTTCCCTTGAGTGTTACCCTTGGATATCACATCCATTGCATGGTATATTATGTGCTTAGGATAATCGGGTCAATGCGGGTTGAAAGACGTTTTAGGTCCGAGCCATATTGGTTCTCATCTGTCTAGCTATGCCTCATTTTGGATCTAATTCATTTTGGATCTCGTCATTTTTGGTTCAAATCATAATGATTAGTTAACTTTCGGGATGGAGAAATTTCTGGTATTTTTGTCAAATTGAATTGAAAGAACAGAAAATTTTTGGCTGATTCGTCAAGAGGCAGTGCCCTTCAATTTTTTACCAAAATTTACCCTGTGATTATTTTTACCATGTCACAATGTTACTCATTTATTTTACCACTTCGGCAATTGCTTCCCACTTCCTCACTATTCTGGTGGTTTGGCGGATCAATTGGTATGAAGTTACATGCTAAGAATCTGCTCGAATTGATTCTATTCTTTTAATGGTCGGTCTTCAAAACATTGAGCTCTGTTATCTTAACTTGCAGTTGCTCGCCTATGGAAGAAGAATCCCATTCGCTGAACTATACGCAAGAATTGATGCTGTCGATGCTGACACCGTGAAACGTGTTGCTAACCGCTTCTTATTTGATAAGGTAAATCCGCTCTTTCTCTGAGAACTATTTCTTTTCTGCCCCTTTTATCACTGGGGAACCCATCATCAGCTCTTATGCAAAGATACTTGTATGCTCGACTGTACTGACATTTGCTCACGGAAACAATTTCTCCATCCTACACATGAACTGCATTGTTCCTGTCTGGTCTTTGAGCTAAAACGACGTTTATTTTGGCCATCAGTTCGTCAAAAAATACAACAGTGATGACTAAAAAATTGATAACATTGATTGTTTAAATGAATTGAACACGAGAAATTCCGTTTTGATGATTAATCATTGATTTGATGGTCTGACGATATAGGACATCGCTATTGCTGCAATGGGGTCTATTAAGGGGCTACCCGACTACAACTGGTTCAGGCGTAGGACATACTGGCTACGTTACTGAACAGAGCTATGCATGTTTATCTTTCCGAGGTGGCACCTACGAGTCGGTCAACTGGCTCTTATGTTATTTTTTGTGTGAATCTTTATACCCGTCAGTTTTAAATCATGTCATCGGGTCTGGTCACTTTCAGAAAAATAAGTGTCAGAGACACTCGGTACATTTTTCAAACCGCCAGCATTACTCAATTTGAGTATATGAAGGTGATTTTTTTTGTAAATGGCTGTATGCAAATTATGGGAATAACCTATCTGTAGTTCTAAGACATACAGCATACTACCTTGTAACAATCTGGTAAAAACAAAAATTTAGTAAAAAATAACGAACAAGATTTTGACGAAAATTGTCATGCCGTCTGTTTTGTGCTGGCTTTGGTAAGATGGACCCTAATTTATGGACTGATATACGAGTATTAGTTAAACAATTGTGATTTGATATTGATCTCGGAATATAAAAATTTTACGGTGAGACCGTCTCAGTATAAGATAATAAATGAATGGGTAGATTGAAAAATAATTGTTACTTTTCTAAAAAATTCAGTATGAGCTCAGAATAGTAGGTTGTGTCGTAGTCAAGTATTGTAGGGCACTTACCTTACTACGGGTACGTAGTCAAAGGGATTAGCCAACATGTAATCATCAGTGAGAATATAAATGTAACTAGACGGAAGAGGCGAGCGGTGAAGTGTGCACGACTTGATGATCAAGGAAGCGGTGAAAATCACCGAGATCTTTCATGACGAATTGAGTAGCTAATTTTAAGATACGGAGTAAAAAAAAAAAAAATACTTTCTCCATTCCACTATCTTCTCCACTTTTCCAAAAAGGAAATTTCATTATCTTCTTTTCATTTTTATTTTTGTCAATTTTTAACTAGTCACATCCACACAATTTACTTTATTAATTTTCTACTTTAATCTCACTCACACAGTTTACCTTCCTTAATTTTTGATCCAAATTGAAATGGGAAGAACAATGTGAAACGGAGGAAGTATATACTAGGAATAGAGAATTTCCAATAACAAGTGGACAAGTTTAAATTTCTTCTTTAGCACGAGTTTGCTTCCACATATTATGAGCAAAATGTAGAACAAGGGTGGTTAATTAGACACGATTATACGAATTTGAAGTGTAGGCCTATGTTTACTTGGTTCCAACAATGAAGAGTTACTTAAGAGCGAAAATACTATCATGAATAACAAGGGTCAAAATAAAAAGGATCAATATTCATTATGATTCATGAAGAAATATATTAGAAATAGTTCAAATCTTTCAGTCGTGGATGTCTATTAGAATAGAATAGATTGTTTAATATGACTAATCGAGATTACATTATATAGTAGGATGATATAGAGAATATTTTTAAATTATTCTTAGTATATTTCTAAACTACTGGTATTACGATTTGAATAGAATATCTACGATATTTTTGATTATTCTTCGATATCTTCGGTATTCTCTAATACAGATGCTTTGACCGGAGCAAATAATGTTAGGAAATGTGCTGATTTGAGTTGTCCTCCAATTGGTCATGCTTGTTTGCAACGGAAGAAGTCAATTTTGCAAAATGTTCCTCTTCAGGCGAAAACAAGGGAAGCAAGGGAGCTTGAGATCAGGGAGATAACATAGTGACGACCACAAGGACCATGGACGCAGGTGGAATCAATAATATGCTCTGCGGAAAACAAGACGATGGCAGCTGGGTGGTTCGTGGTTCATTGCACAAGTGCAGCAGTAGAATAAGATAATGACGATGGAGGGAAACATAAGGGTATATCAAGAAATAGCAGGGAGAAACAGAGAAGGTGAAGATAACAACGATGGCATGAATCGTCGTTGCTTGTGACAGTGGAAGATATAATGATGGCAGCGAGTAGGGATAAGGCACGAGGAAGTCATGGCGTCACCAACAAAGGCAGTGCCCGGAAATGAAGTAAGGCAAAGTGGCCGACTTTATCGTGGCATTTAATGTCCACGGCAACAGAGGGATGAGAAGACGGCTAGTGGCGACCTTGGGTCTTCGTCGAAGCGAAAGAAGAATAAAGATGCCAGTGGAGCCGGTCGCTGATAATGACGATAAATGTGGCGCCAAATCTCAGTGGTGGCGGCTCTGTTGATCAGTGCGCCGGTGAGTAACCAGGAGTGTAGGTGGTTCAGATCTGAAATATGGAAAACAGGGTGGCAGAAAAAATAGACGGAGAGAGATAAGACAGTATTGGTGTGCCGATAGTCGTCGGAGTTCTTGACGGTGGTCGATTGCAGCGAATATAGAGAGATGACAATAGGGAAGACAGAGAGGGAGAGCACAACAACATTGGTAACGCGAGGCAGGGCGAGAGGGCCATGACAGTGTTGGTCGTTGGTTTTGCTCCGGCGAATGAGGCGACGAAGAATTGATGAGGCGTTAGGAGATAGCCACTGGTTTCATCGTGTGCTTCCACCGTGGTTGGTGGTCAGATCTGAACAAGTGAAGGAGAAAGTGAAGGAAGAGGGTGCTCGAGCTCGCCATTAGTGGTGGCCGTTAAAAGGAGAGGCGATTTCTGGTGGTTAGGAGGGTGGTCGTTGTTTGGGCCCAAAATCAGCAGCACAGCAGAGCAGAGGACATAACAGCCCATCAAGAATGGAAAAACTACAAAATGGGTCGGGTTAGAAGCAAGCCCAAGAATCAGAACAAAGATTGATCAGCAAACCCTAGAAGTAACTGTTAGAGGAGAAAGAAATGGTCAATAACCACTCCCCCAAAAATAGCGCACAGTTGCGGAAAATGCGGCATGAGGTGCTCAGCGGCTACTAAAACCCTAAAAGTACCTCCCTAAGCATCTCCAACACCGACCCAGCAAGACTACACGCTTTCTAGCAGCACCCGATCATAAAATCCACTTTTGCTTTCCTGCAACCAAAGTCCAAAGTCCTGCCGAGTTCCTCAGCGCCACTTAGCTACGAAATACTGCACCTCTATTACGAATTGTACATTGTTGCTTGTCACACAAATTCTTAGTGGAGCCATTTGGTGGGATTTCGACTCCCCCCGCAGTCATTTCCTGTTCTCGGGTTTTTCCGCGTCACCAGTTCTTTGTGTCGTTTATCTTTTCGCACTTTACTTTTCTGCGTATCCTTCGTTTATTTACGTTCACTCAGTACTCCAAAACCACATAAATCGAGTTATAAGTCAAGTAGATCACTATATCCCCTCTCCAACCAAATCGACACCAAAAGGTGAAAATTTGTCAAAACAATCGTCGTGAAGGTCATACAAGAAGGATGACGAAGACGACGATGTTGTCAAATCATCACCAAGTGGGAGATCAAGATGAAGATGGTAATAGAGATTAGAGAAGTGAGGAGGAGGAAGACACATGAAAGTAATGGGGAGGCAGTGGAACAGGTGGCCGAAGCAACGTTTTCCGGCGAGAGAAAAGAGCAAGATGGTGAGGTGTAGAGCTGGCAAGCTTGACCCAACCCGAACCCGAGTGAAATTGACCCGATAGGACCCGAAATTATAGCGACCTGAAACCGACCCGAACCAACCCGATGACGACACCTGATAAAGTCTGACCCGAAACCAAACCCGACTCGACCCGAGATGACCCATAACCCGATTCAACCCGATTTGATTTGATAGCTGACCCGACTCAAGATGACCCGTGACCCGAATGACCCGAAACTTTGAAGATTTTAAAGAAATTTTGAAACTTTTTTAAAATTTTTTAAAAAATTTCAAACTTTCAAATATACACCACATATAATATTTGACATTTTGAGATTGTGATATAGTTAAAAATCCAAATATTGGTTTGAAAAATATTTAAAATTTCAAAATTTGTTTTGGCGCCAAAATTTAAGCCTAAATTATTAGTGACACGAATTTGACTCGAACCCGATTGACCTTACAATTTTAGCTTTAATGACCCAACCCGATATATCCCGGACCCGACCCGGGACCGACCCGAGCACTGTTATAACCCGACATCACCCGAACCCAACACGACCTGAACGCCGAACCCGACCCGAAACCAACCCGGACACTATTATGACCCGATTCAACAAGAACCCGATACGACCCGACCCGATACAACTCGACCCTAACCCGACCCGAGTGACCCTATTGCCACCTCTACTGAGGTGGCCTGAAAAGCAGAGGAAAACGAGGGAAGAGAGAAACATTGATGGTGATGATGTTGCCATGATGTTGATGAAGATGATGACTAATGATAAAAGATGACGAAAGTGATTTACTGACTAAGATGGGAAGAGGAAGATGAAGGCAGTGGAAGAAGAGACCGTAGGTTTTTCATTTTGTTTTTAGTATAAAATATAAAATAAAAAAACGGTGTCGTATCCCGCTGGAGATGGAGTGACACAGCCATCTCCGGCCGGAGATCAAATATTGTTGGAAGTGGCAATAGAAGAAGGTATGAGTTGAGATAATCGAGTTAGGCTGATACCATATTTGTAGATACCCGTATCTGTCGATATGGAGATTTATAGAAAACCCAACAAATACCCTATGATGATAGGACAACGTGTTTTCGTATCATTTATTTGAGTTCGTATTACGATGTAAGCCGGACGCCGTCGACAAAATGTTTTATTAATTTAAATGATATTTAAATTAATGTTTTGCAAAGGTAAATGTGTTCTGTCAAATTTAATTTTTGACGCAAGTATGTATTTTATTGAAAATAAAATATTTTGATTTGAAAAATCATCTTAAATATTTCGATTTGAAAAGTCGCGTTTGCAAATTCATTCTTTTTGACTTGAAAAGTCGTTTCTCATGCTTTTAAAACAGTTTATTAAATCGTATTCGACGAATTCGTTTTCTTAACAGCAAGTTTTAAAGCTCGTTTTAAGCTTGATTTTAAAAATGATTTTGAGCCCGTTTCAACACGAATTTCAAGGCCTTTTCTCCCACCTCCTTCCCCACGTACCAAAGCTCGTATCCAGGCCAAAACCCAGCCAAGAGCCACGACCAAAACTCAGCCAAATAACTCGAAATACAGCAGCCTAACTCCCACACCGTGCTCTGTTTTGAGCAGCCCAAAGTCAGCCCCTATTCGAGCCAAACCCGACTCCTAACTACCTGCCCATGACCCAAAACCCGACTCCTGACTATCCTACACATTTACCTTGCCTTAACCCTCAAGAAAACTCCCTCCAAAACCCTAAACCAAGCCTAAAACAGCAGCTTTCAAAGAGAACGATAAGCTGCTCATTTCCTCGAGAAAACCCTACTTTTCGACCCCTATATATATACACCATCCACAAGCCTTCAAGAGATACGAAAGATACAGCATACATACTCCACATCAAGTCACAAGAAAGTCCTAAAAGAACTCAAAGAAAGTCGTAATAGTCGTATGAAAACAGAGCACAACTTCTCTGATTTTTTGTGCAACTATCACCTCTTCTGCTTCGTTTTGCGTGTTGAAAACATCATATTCACTCTGATTTCTTTACAAAATCTTAAAGTTCACTTTACCACGATTCTAAAACGTCTTTCGGTTCGAAATTTCGTTGAGAAACGAAGAAGTTACAAGCTTTTGAAAATCGCTGTCAGTTTCGGTTTTAAGCTACGGATTTATTGGTTTTCGTCGACGACGGCCCCTCGGGATAAAATCTTACAATCGATTACGACTCGGATATTTGGTCAACGATACATGTAAGTTGAGGGTGCAAAAATACTCTTTTTATTTTGTTAATTTATCGTTTTTTTTGTCTTTTATAGCCTCTGTCGCTTTTTATTACTCTCTGTCGCACATTTGTTTATCATCGTAGTTATTGTATCTTATCATTCGTTTTAGGCTTATGTTTTTAGCGTGATTTCGATGTGAATATGTGAATATGTCATGCCTCTTGTTCACCTAGAATGCGTGCTCAATTTTGTTGCGTAGTATGAATTGAAAGCTCTTCGTTAGATTGGTTCAGTTTTAGCTCGTTGGTTTTCTACGTAGTCTGGTCCTATTCACGTTATTCATGTTAGTTGTCTGAATACTGGTCTTTCACGTTTGTTTTAGTTTTATAATTCACGTTTTTTACTTTAGGTTAGCCTTCGATGATTTTTGTTCTGTTGCTTAGTGTTGGTTTCGCAATCCGCCTCGTTAATCATGCAAGAGTCATACGTGGTTATTGTCTGCTGTCTTTTCTGTTTCGCTCGCTCGGTCCTTAATTGTGTAATTCTTTGGTGTGAACTTGAATAGCCTAGAGTTTCAGGTCGTGCGCTTATTTGATCATATTGTACGTGTTCTAGTCCCTTGTGCGTCAACTCATCTGCGTGTATTCATATTATTTGCTTCATGTCATTTAATTGAGTTCTACTTGTGGCTGCGTACGTGTTGCCCGATAAGTCTGAAGTTGCGTAGTAAAGTCATATGTGGGATAGTGTAGTTTGGTTTTTCATACGTTATGTTTTGGTATACTCGTTATTTGCTTGTCTAACTTCGCATATTAGTTGTGATTGGTTCGTTAGGAACCTATTCGCATGACTACTGGATTGATCAGGTGTTACATCCGTGTATTTTACTCATGTTTGTGTATGTATTTGGTTGTGCTTAGCTTGTGTATTTATTTGTGCTTGTTTGTTAATTCGTATCCACGTGCAGTATGCTCATGTTTGCTCATGTTTAATTATTATTTGTGATTGTACAGTATCTAGTTGTACCCACACCATTTGTTTGTATTTGTGTTTATTTGGTTGTGTCCGATTATTCATTAGTACGTTTGTTCGTGTCTGTTACAATTTGTGTGTGCTTCCTATTTCTTTATGTTTACGTTTAAAGTTTAATTATTCATGTTCAGTCATTTATATTTGTTTGTAGGATAGTCGTGCTTGATTTTTTTTTATTTGTCTAACCGCTAACGTTTGTTAATCTATCTTATGCTGTCGGTGAGTATTTCTGTTCCTTTTCTTTGTTTGCTAGAATAGTAAATGAACCTCTGTTAAACAACTTCGACGAAATTGTATGTGCATTAAACGACATAGAATGGATGTATTTTTGTTTAGGATTAAAATATTGTTTGCATATCCGCATGTGTACTCGTAATAGCCATGATTTTACTTAGTAGAGACCGTTATTGTGACGGGCGGGGTTAGGCGTTAAATTAATGAAATTATTTTAAACTTCCTAACACGTAAAATCACACGAACTCATTTTCTCTAAAATTGGTTTCTAAATTCCACCTAAAAATTTAGTGGCGACTCTTTTCAAATTAAAAATGTTTTTGAAATAAAACATCGCGTGGATCAAATTCCCTTGTCCACAATATTAGAATAGAATGAGTTGTTTAATATGACTAATCGAGATTACATTATAGAGTAGGATGATATAGAGAATATTCCTAAATTATTTTTAGCATATTTCTAAGCTACTGGTATTACGATCTGAATATAATATCTACGATATTCTTGATTATTTTTCGATATCTTCGGTATTCTGTAATAATATCTATATGTCATGTGCCAAAGTTGATGAGTAGAGTTTGTTAGGGTTGTTAAGAATAAATAGGCGGGAAAAAGTCTGTTAAAATAGTTAGTTGAGGTTGTTATGAATTAGTTGTAAATAAGTGTCATGAGCTGTCATCTTTGTGTATAAATAGTGAGGAAAGCTGTAAAATTTCATCATCATCATTCATCAATAAAACAAACAACATTTTCTCTCAATATTTCTCAAAAATTCCCAAATTACAAATTAGGGTTCTTCATTGAGAAATTCCCAATTAAGTAACACTTTCAGGATTAATTTCTCTGAAGTTGTTACAGTTGGCTATCAGAGCAAGGTTTTCGATAATTCTTGTTCAAATTCACTATTTTCATTAAAGTTTTCTTTGGGTTCATCAAAATTTTCGACAAAATTTCACTGTTTTCGAAATTTTCACTACTTTAAACACATCAAATCAAACTGGCTAAGCTTACTGTTGCACAATTTTCGGCTTAAATGTAGGAACGCATAAAGCAAATGGAAGATCAAATTGGGGAATTTGGAAGGTTGATGCGTGAACAATTGGAGCATAA
Source organism: Dianthus caryophyllus (assembly GCA_023091065.1). Classification (NCBI taxonomy): domain Eukaryota; kingdom Viridiplantae; phylum Streptophyta; class Magnoliopsida; order Caryophyllales; family Caryophyllaceae; genus Dianthus; species Dianthus caryophyllus. Next base: position 13,966,612 of record CM041519.1, on the reverse strand, counting down.
TCGAAAAATGTAAGCACTAATTCAACAAATTAATGGGGGAATTCCTAACCCTAATCGAGGATCAGAGGAAATTGAGATTGAAGGATCGCGGTGTATCATACATACGCAGCGGAAGTAAAAATGCGATCTTAGTGAGACCTATTGCATTTAAAATGATGATAAAATTAAATTGGGTAGGATATCATACCTTGCCTGTCAAAAAAATGTCTAATTTCAAGACAAGTATTTGGCTCAACTTCGAAAATACGAAGCCTCTAGTGTATCCACACCGAATGACAACTTGACGTTCTCAACCTTTGAAATGACTACCTTAGAAGAACACTTCTTCCTTCTTTATATGTGGAGAAAAAGTATTTAAGAAAACCCATTTTTCTTTAGATTTGAGGACAAAAGACTTTTTAGAGAAAAGAAGATGAGAATGAATGATTTTTGTTGTGTTGAAATTGATCTCAAAACACTCCTATTTATAGGAGAACTAGTACGTAGTTTTCTAGAGAAAACCATGTACTCGAGCTGTAACACCCCGTGTTATTTTAACACAATATTATAAAAGAATTTAATTCTTCAAGTTAAATTCATCCTTTTTCCATATAATAAAAATACGTCTGAATTTTTTTCGCCAAATAATATTAAAATTTCTTAAGTCCAAATTTAAAAATTTTGAAAAATAAAATTTGTTCTATTATCTTTAGAATTGAAAAAGAAACACCTTACAAAATTTTATAAAAATCAACACAAAATTTATATCGCCTTTCAAATTTCAAAAATGTTAAGTTATGTTTACTATTCACAAAAATAAATGTAAAACCTTTTATTCATAAAATTCAATTTCAAACATTTTTCGTTTTCGAAATAAAAATGGTTAAAAAGTAATCATTTTGATTTTTATTATTAAATCATATTATATTAAATATCTAATTACTATTTCATTTTCATTAAACTAGCCTTTTTCTAAATTGTCGATATTTGAAGTCACACCTAATTTAAATTGATTAACGTTTTGACATTTGAATATAATTCTTTAAATCTATAACATTCAACGAAAAAAATAAGTATTTCGACCTAGGAAATTTTTATTCAAAATTTCGAGGATTAAAACTCAATTTTTGTTTTTAGTACCTTTCGAAAATTATTTTTATTTTTATTCCCGATTTTATTTCAAAACACTATTTTAAGATCATATCTTTTATTTTGAAGCTTTCTGCGATCGCGCAAATCGAAAATTTCGAAAAATGAAAGTCGAGCCCGAAAATTTGACTTTTGACTTTTGGTCATCAAAGTCAAATTCTATCATCTTCCATTTTCTTACACAATTAATTACACCTTTATTTTTATCATCATCACTTTTATTTTATTTTGTATTTAAATTTAAAGTTTATACTTTTAATAAAAATACTTATACAAATACAATACCACTACTCTAATACTACCATTTTTATTTCCGTGACTTTTAAATATTTTCTTCAGTAGTAAATAAAATATTTTAGTCTTAAATTTATAAAATGAATACTTTTTAGAAAATCGTCAAAACAGCACATTTTAACTTTTACCGTTTTTCTTACCCGAATTATTTCGTAACGCGTTTTTCGAAAACGAGATATTTTAAAATATCGGGGGGAAAAACTATTCATCAAATAGTAAGGTGGACTTAGGTGGTTTAATTTTATTCCTTATGTTCCCTAATTTCCTATTTAATTAAACTTTAATAAAACTAAAACTAAATTCATTACTTAACCAAATTATACTAACTTATTCTCATAATTTCTAAGAGCAAAACCAACCTATTTTCTTCTCTAAATGTCGTGCACCCTTGCCCCCATTTTCTCTCTTTTGTTTTCTTTCTTTTTCTTCCAAAATCACTTAAATAAAAACCTTAATAATATTTCTAATAATTCTTAAGTGTTCCTAGTGTATTAGTGGGTCTTTTGAAGCTAACATACTTGGATTATTTGGGTGACGTTAATGGGTTTTATGGGTGAAGAAATTCCGATCTAAAATTTATTTTAGATCCCCGACGATTAACATCCAAATTAAGGTGACTAACTATATCTCATATTAGCCTCTTTGAAAATTAATTTGATTTTTATTATAAGTTTTATGAGTATGATTTTATGTTTAAAATATGTTAAACATCATTTATGTGTATGTGTTTGTTAGGTGAAGTATAATAAAATGATAATAAATAAGTATTATTGATAATAGATAAATTGTAGTAATATGTTCATATGTGTAGCTAATTTATTTTTGAGCATTTTTAATTATGATTCATACTAGCATAATACCCGTGCATAAATGCACGGGATGTATAAATATAAGTTAATAGTTAACTGAAAATTTTGGTGATTGAATTATATATTAATTTAAAATAAGAATACTTCGTAGTAATAATATAAACGCAACCTAAATAAACATGTATTCTTAGACCCAAATACAACAAACTGTATTTTACCCGACCGCGTATTTATTTAACATGTAACTCGCTTATTCGACCCGTAATTGTCTTTTAATTAACCCGTTTAATAGGTTTAAAAGTGTCAGTTTAGATTTTCTTAATTAACTATCAAAATTTAGATGATAGAATCATTAAAAATTGTAACAAAACAATTAGAATAATGGAACATTTAAATTCTTTTTATACAAATATAGTTATGAATTTATTTTAAAATATCATAATGTGGCAAAACCCGATCAAATTATCACAATACATTGTCTTAAATTCATCATTTATTATAATAATCTGGTAAACGTGCTTAAAATGTTATATTGAATAAACATTGAATAAAAATAGATAGTTTAAGAGAGAAAAAAAAAATACTTTGTTGTACATGAAAAATATTGACTTACTTATACGACATAATTTCAAAAAATAAAATAAAATAAAATAAAATAAAAGGGATAAAAAAAAAGTTGGAGGGAAAATTGGAGGGAAAACTTGTGTAGGATGGTTTTTGTTATATATAATTAATATAGATGATTTTTATGTTTAGTTATGTTTTAGTTAAGTAGTAATCATATATAAAAATTATGTGAAATATTAACAAAGAGTTTAAAGTGATTAAAAATCGAAAACGAAAATATGTGTGTGTGTGTATTGTTCCTCACGGCATCACCCTTATATTTTCTTAAATTTTCACTTTTAATTTTTGTAAATAATATGTTATGTTAAGTTAGTATAAAATGGATGTTACCATGTAAAAAGAATTAATTTAGGAAAATAAATTATAAGTTGTTAAAATCAAAAATGGTGTTCTTGAGCTTTATTTTGGACTTCATGTGTGTTCATGAAAACTTCATGTGTGTTCTTCATGCTTACTCATTTTGATTTCGTTTTATTTTATGTTTGTTAATAATTTGTGTTTATGTTTAGTTATTGTTTTATATATTGTTGGTATTATAATATAAATCAACTTAAAACATTATAAATCATTAAGATTAAAAAGTTAGAAATTTAAAGTGTTGAAAAACACTATTCATAAATATAAATGAAATTTTAGTAAATTTCATTTTAGTTTAAATCATTTTGGTATAATTAGAATAATTAAAATATAAAGACTTTAAGCTAAAAACCGATAAAATCGAAAAATGAAAATTTAGGACACCACCTATCTTCTCACGGCATTTCCACCTATTTTGGATCAAAAATCGTTTTTATCACTTTTTAGTTTATGTGTTTAAATAATTTAATTATTAGTTAATAAGTTAGAATTAAGGAATTAAAAGAAATAAATGAATTTTGATATATATATAATCCACACGGCATTTGTATATTAAATTGACTAAATTTAATCAAAATGAAATTATCACTAAGTCACTAAAGTTTAATAGTTATTAGAATTGAAATATTGTATAAATCGATTTAGTTATAAATGAAATATTATAAACCGATAAAAATATGTAACCGTTATAAAAATGAACTAAATCGTGTGCTACCGCCTTTGCATATTGGATTGTTGAACTTGGACTTATGGACTAAAATGAATCATCCACGTTACTATTATTTTAAAAATGAAAATCGCTAAATTTAGTAAATAGACGACTAAATTTAACTAAGACTCAGTTTAAAATAAATATCTCTTATCACTATTTACAAACCGAACTTAACGTTTTTAAAACTAGATTTTAAAACTTAGCAACTAAGTTACGATTTTTGACTTAGAAAATATCTAGATATTTTAAATATTTTATAACTTAATGACTAAGCTAAAATCATGAATAGTGACCGATGAATAGTGACAAGTGAATAGTGATTGATGAATAGTAACCTAGGTGAATAGTGTCGATGAATAGTAATTCGGGGCGAAACTTGTTAAGCAAGTAAACGTCCCAAATTTCAAGACGGTGAATAGTACCCGGGACGAAGCTTGTTGAACAAATAATGTCCCAAACCTAATTTAATGGAATTTGAGGTAACTTGTTGAACAAGTTATCTTTTCAAATCCCGAGACGTGAATAGTGAATAGTAAAAAAATTTACGAAACTTGCTGTAAAACAAGTTAAGTCTCAAAATTCAAAGATATTTTAAATTTCAAAATTTGAAATATTGAAAATTATTGAAAATTTACTAAGTATAGAAAATTTAAAAATGAATAAGTAAATAACTTAAAGTGTTTGAAAAACACTTAAATAAAATTGGACATATTAATAAACATATTAATATAAAAACTTAAAAACGTTAATAATTAACAACACTTCAAATAATAAACGAATATGTTATGTGATCATATGAAACCTACAATTCAAATTAAACGTTTGACGATGAGACTAGGAGAGTCTAGTAACATGTGATATGTAAATATCAAATAAATAATGAATATTGAGTAAGTTAAATAAAAGGTCAAACGCTTGAGCCTCCGATATGAAAACGTCAATCGTGAGTGAAGTGGGGTTAAGATAGTCTTGTAGCGGACGCCACTATCTCGGCCTTATTGCGATTGTCATCCCGAATAGTGTGGTTTAGCCGGCAGCATTATATGCTTAGAGCATCCTGCCCATGCCGTTACGCCTTAAGTCGTATAGCCTGTTCCGTACAAGATAATGAATATGCCAATGCTTTTGTATCAGGCTTTAGGAAATAGTCGTTTTATCCAGAGTTAAGGTGCTCTATGAATAGCATAGCCTATTCTTAAAGTGGATATTAGTGTATGCATACTAGACTAGGGTTTTATTCCCCTATTTCGCTAAAGTTACCAGGGCCACCGTGACCTTATTGCGATTGTCATCTCACGGTTCTGTCTCCTTGCCGTGTTTCGTTCTTAGTGGGCGCGACACTAGCATTCGTTCTTACCCTACTTAAAGATTACTTGACGAGATTGTATCTGAAGTTCGAATCATTTCGAACACTAGAGGATGAGATGCAAGTATTATAGTATTCGGCGTGGTTTACGAGTCGAGTAAGTCTCTGCACTATGGAAGTGAGATGCAATCGATCAGAGTACAAAGGCCTACTCAGTGGTCAGGCTCGTAAGCAGTATGTGTTGTTTGTTGTTTGATTAAATGAGAATGAGTGTGTACCATCTTCGAAAACTAAAGACCACAAATTTCTAAAGTGAATCGAGTCTGCATGATGAGTATGATACGATATATATGTTTGTATGCGATCTGATATCGCTTCGTAATCTTGTTCTATGATGGGAATACTATTGCTATGATATTATCTGTTAATTGCTTTCATAACTGAATATCATGCTTATATGATTTATCGCTTTAAACCGCATGCTTATTATGACTTATATGTCTTTATATGCTATTTGTAATAAGCATGTTTATGTTTTTATCATAATGTTATAGTTATAAAGTGATAATAATAAACCAAAGTAATTGAAATCGAGGGTAAGTATGAGCATAGCTAGTCACTGTCCGCTCAGCGGGCACCCCCCCATCAGTTTATTGTGCAGGATGATCGTGGACCGAGAGCTGGATTTTGGACGGGGCCACGCTACGTTTTTATTGTTTTACCTTAGTTTGTTTTCGAGAGAGATGTAATATATACAACGCTACTCTTTTAAGTTTTCGTATTTAGAGTTGTTTTATTCAACTCTTGAACGAGGATGTAATATTTTGGGTTATTTGTATAATTAATGACGCTGGTTTAAGACTTAATTAATTTCCGCCTTAGTAATTAAAGTCGACTAAAAACTAGGTTGTTACACGAGCCATGGTTTACGAAATCCATGGTCTAAAAACCATGTACTTAGAACATGGTTTAAGTAAACCATGTTCGTTACTCATGGTTTTGTTAAAACCATGGTTGAAAACCATCGACACCCATGGTTTTCTATTCCGTGCTCAAAAATCTGTATACATTTTCCTCCGTCATAAAAGAAACGATCTGATATTAAATATCATGTTTGTGTTAGCAAAAATTAAAACAATACGTCATCAAGATTATTTACAGTATTATCTCATAATTTCTTAAATAATCTTAATCGTCAAAAGTCATCCGTAAGTGTGTGACCAACTAGGTTCATCGTTAAACCGGTAGTAATTAATTCATCAATCACTAATCACGGTTGGCGTCTAACAACACTCCTCGACGACCAGATAACGTGAATAATATTCACCAAATACGAACCTGCATGTTAAGGATAATGTATTATTTCCTTCCATCGTTCTAACTCTGGGTCATCCTAGGGTATGGTTTAACTGTCAAACCCTAATAGATAACCACTATGTTTCATGTCAATCATTATCGGTTCGAAATGACTTTAAGAAACTCCTTTCTTAAATAATTTATCTGCCCTGGCCAAGGTCTTAATGCAACCAATAAGATTACTGACAACATAGAGTTCAAACTCGTTACCTAGAGTTGATGGATTTCTTCTTGACTCATCATTAATTACATGGATACTTAATTATACCCAATGACCATTCAACGGCAAGTTCACTCGCTAGATGTTCGGTATCAAAGTACAATAAGTAGTCCATTAATTACTATGATGATCTCAGGTCAAAGGAAAATATAAATACAACTAGTCCTTAAGAGAATTTTCACATTGACAGTTTAGGTAACGTTAACTATTTGGAAAATCTCACTTTTGGTCAGTTCAATGATCATATCTCTATATGCATCCTCTATATGTATAACTTAATGAATGAGATCCATTAATACTCATCCGATGAGTACCGATATACATATATTGGTGTATCCGGATTATCATAGCCCTATTCTGACAATCCTACGACCAAGAACGGTTTTAGACTAAATTCTATAATATTTAACTCTCATTATCATAATCACTATTATGATGTCAAATATACCAGTTTAGTTAATTACTTATCAAATTTAAGTATCGACAAATACTAATATGATAATAAACGTTGCCATTTTATTAATCTTTATTAATAATGCAAAATATGAAATGTGTTCATTTTGATACAAAACGATTGGGTCTTGGGCACATTCCAACAATCTCCCACTTGACCTAGAGCCAATCAGTTTTGAACTTTAATCCTATATTCCACTTGTGTTTGTCAAACTCTTTTGATCCAAGCGCTTTGGTAAAAGGATCAGCAGCATTTTCTTTCCCGTCCTCCTTCTGAACGTGGACATCTCCACACTCAATAACCTCTCTAATAAGGTGAAATTTGCGAAGAACATGTTTGGACCTTTGGTGTGATCTTGGCTCCTTAGCCTGTGCAATGGCCCCCGTATTGTCACACAACAAAAGAACACTTTCCTCCTGTAGGTACCGGGATCAGACCATGGAACCACTCGACGTCTTGCTAGGGCCGTAAAGTTAAAAAGATTAAGTACAAAAACCTTTTAAAACTGTTTTGGAGCCGCCACTAAATTATGAGGGAAATTTAGAACCCGCCTCCGTGTCCTCATGCTCAAAGACACGTCTTAGAGTTCAAGGCACGTCGACACCCATCCATCTAAGGCTATTGTGAAACCAGATTCGGATTCGGGTGAGGGTACTTTTCTAAAGCATAAATCAAAATAATGTTTTTATGAAAGATCTTTTGGAAAAGCCTATCAAAAGATAGCCTCTACTAGACTTGAGAACAATGCAAATAATGATACATGAGCCTAAGTAATACGCTACGTACAAGTGCGATATAAATGTAAAAAGAATGCAAAAGAGATTGTTTAAAACCCTCAGTTAAGCATGCTTAACTTATTAACGAAAACAGTTCAGTTTAATGACGAATTCATTTTAAGTGATTTAGATGCAATAAGAGGATTTGCTAAATGCATGCAGTAAAATAAAGTTCAATTAGCCATTGATTTATTTTAAGGAGGTCAGTTGTTTATGCGACTTTGGAAAGGTGTTACGAATAGGGTGTGTATTCGAGGTGCATGGCCGCCTTATGAAAAGCAGACTTGCGTACCAAAGTCGGGGTGAGCCTAATGTAGGCCCTTGCTAGTCTAAGAAGTAAAGACAAACTACCTGTCTTCAAGTTTAGGAAACCGGCAGCGCTTCGCTTCAAAGGGAAGAATCCAACACTAGGAAAATGAGGAATTCTAAGGGTGTTTATGCGTGAGGCTTTGAGAGTGTTTTGAGGTGAGAATTGTATTCTGAAATTGTGTGTCTGAATGAATGACCGAAGGGTTGTATTTATAGTGTAGAGTTCGGTAGATTTTAGGAAATCTAGGGGATAAAACCGGACGTAGGAGCCGCAAGGCCTCTTGCGGCTGCCTGGGGCAATCGCAAGGGGTCTTGCGATAGCCCCTACCAATCGCAATGCTCCTTGCGATTGATAGGGCGGGCAAGATACTCCTTTTTCGTATATTTCCAAATTATATTTTAGGATATACGAAATAATCTTGCTTGAGCTCTAAGTTACGGTTGTTTGGCTGATGTTAGGGTTTGTTTTAGGGTTTGACTTGGTCAATCCTGATCCTTGGAATGCGGGCCAGGTATGGGTTTGGGCTCGGTTCTGGGCCCGAGCCCTGAAAATGTGAAAAGGGTGCATTTTGTGTAATTTTGTGGAACAGGACATTCCGTGAGACTATCCTGGGTATTTGCTAATGCTAAAGGTTAGTTTTAGCAGCTAGGCCTAAATTTAGGTATTTAGGTGGATCGATGTGTTATATGTGTTTGAAAAAGGGATGTGCGCATGCCGGTTAGGACCTGAACTCGAGACAAGCTAGACTCTAGACCTAAGGACACTAAAGGTGACGACCCATAAAGAAACCTCATTTGCATTTAAAAACATTTAACTTGAATTCGTCACAGTTAGAACCATTTAAGTCAACATAAAAGCACGCAATAAAAGTCCATTGTTACATCACTGGGTTTTTGGTGGGAGGTGCGGATTTGGGTATCTACAGAGCCCCCAGTTTGACTGAGCTTAGGACTAAAGCGAAAGTCAAACTACACGACAACATCCGGACCGTAACAGTCTCGATATCATCAGCGGCACGGAGTATGTGTCCATGGGTGAGACTAGGACTCCGAACCGGGCTTATCCGGGGAGGGACGAACATGTTTAGGGACATGACGGTCCTTGCATACCTGTACGGGGAATGCCTTCCTGTGCTTGCTAAATACCTTTGCGTGTTATTGCTGTTGCTTGTCTCGTAAAAGAGCGCGCGTGCTTGGTCTCGTAAAAGAGCGTATGTGCTTCATGCTTCGTGCTAGTGCTCGTGGTTGTGCTCACCTCGTCAAAGAGTGCTTATGTCCGCCGGGAATTATCGTCCGAGGAAAATGCTCGTGTTTAGTGTTTACGCAAAGGTTGTGTATAGTGTTTCAACTCGTCTAAGAGTGTGGCGGACTTTAGGTGACGCCTTAACCGAGCGACGTAACGTGAGAAAGTGTCTAAAAGGCCTATTCATAGACTAGAAGTCCAAATCAGGCCTGAAAATAGGAAAAACACGAAAATGCCCAAAGCTGGAATCGCAAGCGTCCTTGCGGCTCTTCCCTAAATCGCAAGCGTCCTTGCGATTAGGGTCTTGGGCTCTTTCTCCTTATAAAACACGGAAAAACCGAGTTCTAAACTCATTTCACCATTTTCGACTCCTTCTCTCTTAAAACCGTTTCCTTGCGATTTCAAGACCGTTTTCGCTCGTTTTTCTTGCTTTACTTCAAAATGGATCAAGGTAACACTCCATCTTACTTGTTTTTATGCATTTTGATGTTGTAAATTGCTAGATCTTTCTTGAAATGTAGAAAAGACGTTTTTGGTGAAAAACCGTCTTTTAGTCTTGAAATTCGCCGCTTGATTACTAGAGAACTATACCATTCCCTTGTATGATGCTATTCTTGAACGTATGTGTGAAATACTCGTTGTTTGGAACGTTTTTAGACCAATTTCGTATGAAATGGTCCCGACCCAAAAATCGGACCCGGATTTTCGGTCTCAGAATTGCAATTAAACTTCGCCATAGGTTCCCCTTGGCTAGTATAGTATGTGTATGGCGTCGGTTTTTTGAAAAATGTTAATAATCATCCCTTAAATTGAGGTTTAAGGTTGATTAAAACGGAGAACTTAGGTCAAAATTAGGGGTTTTTGACTGACAAGTCCAAAATGCAATTGATTGTTCTGGGGCGTAATTGAAGGTTAATATAATCCATAGAAACCGTCAAGTTGAAATTTTTAGGGGTATAGAGCGGCTTTTGGCCAAATTGTGAATTAAGCCAAGAAGGGCTCCGTACGGGATGTTCTTGTAGAATTGTTGCTTTCTTCGTCTTCGTCTTGCGTCTTGTGAATGTTTGTCTTTTTGAAAATGTTACAGGTGATTGGTCTGGACCTTCTACGAGATCTCAGTCTCGTCGGAGTACGGGCTCTAGGGATGAGGGACCTACTACTCCTGGTGGTACAAGTTTGCGTCGTACTTTTAGTGCGAGGGATCCTTCTCCTGGGGTTGTCGAGTTTCCGACCCGGAGGGGCCGTGGACGTGGCATGGGTGTTCGTGGTCATCGTGGGGGTGCTATAGGTGAGGAGGAGAGAGAGGTAGAGGCCATGGAGGAGGGCGAGTCTTCACAGGCTTCAGGGTCTCGTGCTAAGGGTCATGCTAGTCATGGTCCGCGTGTTGACCGTCCCTGGGCGAAAAATTGGGACGGTCACACCCTGTTGGCGGACCGTGAGCGTCACTTGTCTCATAGAGCTCTTACCGGGCTTGCGATAGGATATATGAGAACGTTTTCGGGCATTACGTCTGTTGTTTGGGCGTATAAGAATGTCTTGACTCCTAGGGCACAGGAGTTGATTGATAGGTGTGCTCTGGGTCCGTTGGTTAAACATTGGGTCCAGATCGTGGATAGTCGGACTACGGCGAACTTGAGGGTCATCCGGCGCTCCTTGACCGTATTGGGATACGACCACGACGCTCCATTTGCCGGTTCGAGGCGGGTATTACCTTGTCCTCAGATGCTATCATCACGGGTCTACCCTTCCGGTGACCGTGATATGGACTTTGCTTTTGCGCCACCTATCGATGATAAGGCGGTGCTTGATGCTGTGGGTGCTGGTTTAGAGGTGCCGTATCAAGGAAAAGCACCTAACTCTGTGAAGACGAGTTATATCATGGAGTACTTCGAGGGGAAGACTCAGCATGGGCCTGGATCTTGGAGTGACGAGCAGAATGCTCGTATGTGGCTTTGGTGGTTTGTTAGCTCTGTCTACTTTGGCGAGAAGGGCGAGAGGGCTGCTACTTCGGTGTTGATGTGTCTTCGTGGATCGAGTGCGATCGGGCGCATTTATCGGGTATCCCCGGCCTTGGGCTTGTGCATCCGTTTCTGTATGGATGCTGTGAGGCCACGGAAGATGGATGGGGGATCTAGGATTCCCATCGTATCTCCTGGCTTGTTGTTGGAGGTATTTTGTTTTTTTTTTTTTTTTGGCTTACTCAAAATGTCGTTTATTTGAGCTAACTTCGTTTATGTCTCTTGTGTAGTGCTGGATCTATAGTCATTTCCCTTTCTTTCTGCCCGAAGGGGCAATTACGATGGAGAAGAGATACCCTGCGGTCTTGACATGGGGTACGTGCAGCCGTATTGGGTACGACTGGTCGTACGACTTCGTTCGGGAACAACTGAACCAGTTGAGAGGTGGTCAGGTATGTGTTGAAACCTTCTAAATAGCATGTATTTAAATGATTTTTCTTGAGATGTCGTCTAACGTGTTTCTTCTTTTGGTTCTGATTCCGCGCGTCAGTGGGGAAGCGATGCAGGCGTTCCTGAGGGGTTATGGCAGCGTTTTCGGGAGCGTGACTCCCAACGGTTGTACTTGGCTACGCCGTATGGGTATGTTTGGTACTTAGGTGAGCGTCTGGCGATCCAGACGAGGTATCCTGACTTCGTGGTGCCTCTTGATCCACCTAAGGTTCTTTTCGAGACGCGGGTCTTGACTCGGCAGCAGAGACAGCTGCATCTTGAGGGGGAGTCGGAGAATCTCCTCCTTCATGGATTAGATTATGCGCCTTTTGTTTGGGGTAGGCTTGCTAGCGGGCCTATCGAGGTATGTCTTGCGCCTTTGTGTAGGGTAAAAATTTGAAAAATTTTCCCTAATTTTGTTGTATTTCATATGTTTCTTGTTATAGGTGCCTGACGCTGACTTGGCGTTCCAGCCTCCAGACTTCCCTACGACGGCGGAGTGGGACAATGCTGGGACACGGGAGACCTTCCACGTGCCTGAGTATCTGCCGGTGGTTACGGATGCTGGCATGGAGGGTTGGGGTGATAGGGTGAAGAAGGTATGTGTTTGCCATTTGTTACCACCGGCAGATACTCAGGCACGTGGAAGGCCATATCGTCTTGCTAGGGCCAGGTTTTATTTTTAAAACTAAAACTAGCTTTTTCCTTTTAAAAATAAAAATGAGACTTGAACGACTTGAGAACAACCAACATACATGAGCTAAGCATATCCGTTTAGAGTCGAATCTAGTCGGATTCACACACCAATACCTTGAGAGGTGGTTCCAAACGCAGGCTTGTCCATTCGATAAAGCACGTTCTGGACTAACCTTCCTCTCACCCCTCCACGGCTTGTCAGAGCGAATCGATTTGACCGCCTCAGGGCTTCCTTCGTATCCTACATGTTATACTATGTAGGCGAAGGGCCAAAAGCACCTGCCAAAGCGTACTCAAATCAGTTGGAGGCGTACGAGACCTGACCAAACGACCAAGAGTCATATGTACGAGTGCAAGGCTATACCATATAGTCTTTTTCAAAATTCATGTGCATATTTTCGAAAATTCGCCTTAAAAGTTTTCAAAAATAATCAACCTAACAAACTAACAAACTAACACTTTTCAAACAAAATAATCGCAAGTTTTTAAAATAAACACTTTTCAAACTTAGTTTACAAAATTAGCAAAACCCGAGTCAAGGTTTCCAACCTCAATTCGCGGATTTCTTCCTTTGAGCCTCATGGCTCGAATCTCTTTTAACATCTTCGACTTGGCTAGTTCGAGTCGATTCCTTTTTACGCATCCATCGCTAACCCATGACAACATACCGTCACTCGGGTTAGGCGGATCTGGCAAAACTCTTTAACATCGAGATGATCGCACAAGACGCATTCTCATCTCAAAAACACTCCTAGCTTGTCTTTCGAAAACCTCCTTGTTTTAAAAAGAGTCCTTTTCGAAATGAATTGAGCTAAATCGAACATGTAAATGAACCGTGTCAGTCGGGTCTGTCATATAGCTGATGCATCTTATGCACATGTAGGGAAACCTCAACTGGATACCCGCTACACCTAGGAGATGTCCAGTCGAAACGGATTAGAAGCACTCCGCAATCGGATTAACCAGCTCACCAAGGACATTGACGACTTGAAGGCCTTGCATCAGGCTGAAGCTGAGCGTTTGAGACAAAACACCAAAAACAAGGCCGACAAGCATGTCTCCCTCTATACCCTCGCAACCCAACGTCAGAAGGACAATGAAGACTTCATTTACTACCTGGCTCGATGGAGGAAATTGCTCTCACAGATTCCTAACCATCCACACGAAGACGAACTAGTGTTCACATTCATCAACAGTCTACGACCCTCATGCCAATCTTACTTCAAAGAAATCGACATACAGAGCTTCGAGCAAATCGCTAAGTTTGGTACCGAAATGGAGGAGGACCTTACATTCTGCGCCATGTCCACTTATGACGACTTCAGTGACTCACCGGACTACATTCCTAGAACCAGGAACTACTCTCACACTCCCGCTACTATCGAGACAACACCTCCTAAAACTAGGACGAGCTTTGACCCTTTGTACATGTCTTATACGGAAGCATTTTGGAAATTGGTTGAAAAGAAGTGCTTGCAACCAGTAGGACCCACAAGTGAACCGCCCAATCACAAGAAGCCAAAGTCCTGGAACCCCCACGCCTTCTGTGCATATCATCGGGGTAAAGGGCACGACACCGAACACTGGATCAAGCTCAAGCATGCTAATCAAGATCTCCTTGATCTTGGAAAGATAGAGGTACCTCATACGCGGATGGCTGTCCCAGAAAGATGGTCCAAAGAAACAATACAACTACCGTAAGAACGCCTCTCACCAAGAATCACCCAGATCTCTCCGATTCAAGCGACAGTCAAACCGTTAATTTCTCGTTCAGCGACGAGGAAAAAGAATGGCTTTGGCCAAAGCAGGCTCAAGATGATGGAACTATATACCTCACTGTCCCCCAACCACCCAACGGGGACAGTCCTCAGCACAACCAAGCAGAACCACTTCATCCGATCTGTAACCCAATAATTAATCCAGCAAATGAAGGCGATCCCTTACACCTCCCTACGCCTCCAAAACCAAGATGCAGAAAGACTACAATCACGTCAAAATCAAGGGAAACGACGAAGAGGAGGAAATTCTTTTAGGATCTAATTCTCTAGGTGTCGGGTCACCTGTCGACCCATCTTCTAGTTTTAGCTTAGACTTTTTATTTTCGGAGGCTAGCTCCAGCTCTTCTCCTAGTTTGTCAAACAATTCTTCTTTAATGAATAATACAGATAAGTTTGCTTACGTCTCGTCTCAAGCTAAAAACAAACAAATAAATAACAAACAACAAACAAAACTTAAGACAACACAACACATAAATCCGTGCGATAAAAATGAACTAACAAACGAACAATCGTTATTTAAATACATTGCAAACATCATAAACAACCCGACACAAAACCCGATCATCGAGGATACCCTAACCATCAACATAGGAACCCCCGAAGAACCAAGGGAACTGCAACTAGGCGCCTCTCTAAGTGAGGGAGAACGCGCCAATTTCACCCAGCTCTTAACCGAGTTCAAAGACGTCTTTGCATGGTCATATAAGGACATGCCCGGCATCGACAGGAGCATAGCCGAACACCACATCCCCATCAAACCCGGCTTCAAACCCATCAAACAAAAACTAAGGAGACTACGACCCGAATGGTCCCTTATGGTCAAGGAAGAAATCGAGAAGCAATTACAAGCCGGCTTCATTCAAGTCGTCGAGTACTCGGATTGGGTCTCAAATATGGTCCCAAAGATTGAAGAAAAACGGCAAGATACGAGTATGTGTTGACTTAGTGATCTAAACAAGGCAAGCCCAAAGGCCGACTTCCCGCTGCCGCACGTAGACGTCCTAGTAGATAACACCGCTGACCATGCCCTTCTCTCCTTTATGGGCGGGTATGCAGGATACAACCAGATCAAGATGGCCCGTGAAGACATGGCCAAGACAACATTCATCACACCATGGGGACGATCGCTACTTTTGTCATGCCCTTTGGTCTAATCAACGCGGTGCGACCTACCAACGTACCGCCACTACGCACCTACACGATATGATGCACAAGGAGGTCGAAGTGTACGTAGACGACATGAACGTCAAATCCAAGGAAAGACATGATCACATCACGAACCTCCGCAAATTCTTCACGCGACTCCGCCAGTACAAGATGCGCCTCAATGCCCAAAAATGTACATTTGGGTGAAATCAGGCAAACTACTAGGACACGTAGTAAGCCAAAGAGGTATCGAGGTCGACCCTCGAAGATAAAAGCAATTATGGCAATGCAACCACCCAAGAACCTGGATGAAATTCAAGCTTCCCGGTCAAGTCCAATACATCTCTCGCTTCATAAGCAAACTAACCATGGTATGTGAACCAATCTTCAAGAAGTCAAGAAAATCGACCACGTAGAATGGGACGAAGCATGTCGTAAAGCGTTTGATAAGGTTAAGGAGTTGTTATCCAACCCCGATCCTACGACCGCCGCATGAAGGACCTACCCTTGTCACTCTACCTCACAACAACGACAACCGCAATGGGCGCCATGCTAGCCCAAGAAGTCGATGGCGAAGAACATCCAATATACTACATCGCAGTTAAGTTTCTCGACTATGAAACTCGACACGCGCGTCGAGAAGAGTTGCTTAGCATTAGTATGGGCATCCAAAAGCTCCGGCCACTATATGCTAGCACATCAAACAAAGGTCTACTCAAAAATGGACCCCATCAAGTACCTCTTCGAGAAACCAGTGCCAAATGGACGCATGGCACGATGGACCCTACTTCTAGCCGAGTTCGATATTGTTTACGTTCCCCTCAAAGCTATCAAAGGACGGGCAGTCTCAGACTTCCTCGCCGACCACGCAATCGACGAAGAAACCATCACCGACACCACCTCATTTCAGATGAAGGAATTTACAACATCAACGATTTAACAATGGGAAATGTACTTCGACGGTTCGTCAAACTACCGAGGCCGTGGAATAGGAATACTACTCATTTCCCCGAACGGTGAACATACACCCCTATCCATCAAATTAGACTTTGATGTAACAAACAACGCCGCGGAATATGAGGCATGCCTGCACGGGCTACAGGCCGCGCTCATACTAAACGCAAGGAACCTACGCGTGTACGGAGATTCCTCGCTAATCATCAACCAAGTGTCCGGAGCATGGAAGATACTTAACGAAAACCTCGCACTATACCAGAGCAAGATTCAAGAACTCATCGCCAAATTCCACCGCGTAGAGTTTTTGCACCTACCTCGCGAGGAAAACCAATTTGCAGACGCCTTATCAAAACTAGCGTCACTACTAAACATCCCCCCGGGAATACAGACCATTCCCATCGTCGTAGAACGAAGCAGTGAACCCGCCTACATCTGCGACATCGAAGCTGAGGAAGAACAAACCGAACCTTGGTACCAAGCAATAATCAACTTCAAACGAGGCGGAGAATATCAGCCAAAAATCTTACGACAAGCGTGGCAAAAGAGCTCTCCGGCTCCTAGCATCACAATTAAATCGGAAGCGGATAAGCTACTCAAGAAAACGCCCAGGGTACATTACTCTGTATGCTCATCACAACAAAGGAAGAGAAATAATATCCCAAGTTCATGACGGTGAATGCGGACCGCACATGAACGCTCGAGCCTTATGTAAACAAATACTTAGGCTAGGATGGTATTGGACCACCATGGAAGCCGACTGCGCAAAATATGTCAAGCATTGCCACAACTGTCAAATCTTCGCGAACGTACAACACGTACTTCTTCACCTTTATATGACCTCACTGCGTGGCCATTTTCCACATGGGGAATAGACGTCATAGGCAAAGTACACCCGGTTGGAGCAGGAGGACACTGCTTCATCCTCGTGGCCATCGACTACTTCACAAAATGGGTCGAAGCCGCGTCATACCGTAAGTTAGACACAAAGGAAGTTGCCCGTTTTATACAAAACAATATCATATGCAGATATGGCATACCTCATGGTGACCAATGACCAAGGCTCGTGATTTCAGGAGAAGTTGAACCCATCCTCACCAAATACAATATCCAAGTACACAAATCATCACCATATCGACCCCAAACCAACGGAGCGGTAGAAGCTGCAAACAAAACCGTCGTCACCATCCTCAAAAAGATGATTGACACCTGTCACGATTGGCCACACAAGATTCCCTTCGCCCTATGGGGATACCGAACCACAATACGTACACCAACAGGGATGACACCCTACTTCCTAACATACGGCATGGAAGCCGTACAACCCGTAGAAATCGAAATGAAATCACTTCGAATTCTGATGGAAGCAGACATACCAGAAGCAGAATGGGCAAGGGAACGATACGAGCAGCTCATTCTTCTAGACGAAAGGCGTTTACACTCACTAAGCACCGTTCGCATGTATCAATCAAGGCTACAACGCGCATACAACAAACGGGTCAGACCACGCAATGTTAAAGTGGGTGATCTAGTCCTCAAATCAGTAAGGGCACCCTTACCGGTCGACCCAAGGGGGAAATTCAAACCTAATTGGGCCGGACCATACTTAGTCAAAGAAATCCTTCCAGGAGGAGCCGCGAGGCTAACCGATCTCGACGGCGAAGAATTCAACTTACCCACCAATCTCGACCAGCTTAAGAAATACTACCCTTAAGCCCCACACGACTTTGCAATGTATTTCAAATGAACAACGCACGGCTGAACTACGCTTGGTTTGATTCCACGCACTGTGGATACGTGGCGCTTCGAAAGAGACTCAACCAAAACCACGAACTACGCCGGTTTGATTCTATGGAAAACATAGATACGTAGGCAGCTTCTCGAAGCGCAACCGACCTTCCCTGCACGCACGCTCAAAGCTTAAAAAGGTCAAGGGCAATGCACTTACAAAAGGACACGCTCAAAGCTTAAAAAGGTCAAGAGCATAGTCCACACAAAACGACGCGCTCAAAGCTTTAAAAGGTCGAGAGCATAGTCAACACAAAACAAAAAAAAAATCAATCCAAAGCTTAAAAAGGTCGAGGATGAATAAAGTAAGCAAAGAGACGAGACAATAGGCAAACACTTTCTTTATTTAATCATTGATTTTGAAAATGTTCACATCTTAAGTGATGAGTTTAAAACTAGCCACCAAACTCACTTTATTCATTGAACAACTAAACACAAATTCTTTGAATAAAACATTTAAAGTCTAAATCTAAACGTTCTTCCTACGACGCTTTGGAGAAACTTCCTCATCCGCATCCTTTGAAGCATCCGCACGAACAACCACAGAAGCAATACTCCTCTCGAATCACGGGGCTCAACAGGGTTCTATAAACTTCACCATCAACCTTCTCGCCCAGACGGTCCTCCACGGTCACCCTAGGTCCCAGTCGCTCTCCTAGTGGCCTAGATGAAGACGCTCCTGTACTTGAACCTGCTAAGTCATTGTAGTTCCGTCTCCCTCGTGCGGCATGCGTCTAATGATAGCGGTCTTGGACGTCGATTCGCGCCTCCGCATATTCTCCCTATCCCGAGGATCCAAGGAAATACACCACCTCCGATAGAAATCCGAGACACGGTTGGTCTCAGAACCAGCTGGTCGAGTCCAAGTCACCCGATCAGACCACCCTCGTACCCAAGCATCAACCATCTGGTTGTTCAGAACAACCGACTCGCATATCCGAGTATCATGTGCCGGAATAACCTGCGCTAAGCCAATCTGCCTCCTCAACCGATGGGGGTGAATCCATACACCTCGCTCGAACCCACACAACAATATCCCACCAGCCGCATCCGCCTCCGACGGTGCCGTGATGTGTCGAATGGACCACCACGACACAGTCCACCTAATCGTCCTCTCCCGAACAAACACTTGGAAGTAGTTCACCGACCGCTCCCGAGGCACAGCCCAATGAAGAGTACGAGTAGTCAAACCGGCAGGAACATACACCTCGCCACCAGGTGGAGCAAGAACACGAAGGCGCTCCATCAACCAAATCTGCAGAATCCTAGCACATCCACGTCTGAGCTCGGGCGATTTGCATGACGGTCGCCCAAGCCTAAGATAGTCTCGGCCAAGATCAAAGCTGAAGGATCGTGCCCCAGTTCCATCTCCTCCATGACCCGTGCATACCTAGCATGGCCGTGCACACCATCTTCCATCGATCCTGCAGCGATGCAGGTGTAATAAGCAAAACCCCAAAGCTCTCCTCCTGAAACGAGCGGAAATGCTCACATCACTCAAGTTCATGTAACGCCGCGACAACCGTCGCATGTTCACTACGCCTCCTTCAAACAAGCCATCAGCTTGAGCATTGGTCATCGAGAGATATTGTCTCAATCTCCCATTATAGCCGAATTCACTCCTAACCGCTACGGGGGGAGTACGATTAGACCATCCTGCAATAGCGAGAATTCCTCTAACAACGGACATATCTCACCTCAGGAACACGAAGACATGCACCCTAGGATCCCAATAATCAAGACAAGCGTCAAGAAAATCCATCTCGACGCGCATCCGCCTAAAAACCAATAAAGACACCCACTCGATCGAAGACAACGCCCTTTTCTCCGATTCACTAAGGGAAGACGTCCACCGCTTCAAAAGACCATCAAAATGGTCCATCCTTCAAAAATACAAAATATTCCTAAAAATACTAAGCTATTTAAGAGAATACAAAATAAGCAAAGAAAAGAGAGGAGATTGAATGAGGATTATGCCTCGTGCACTCCCCTCTTTATATAGGAAACCGAAATCATGAATTAGGCAAATTCAGCGATAAGACCGGCAGCCCCAGCCGCAAGAAGGGTTGCGGTTGGAAGTGCCAAACGCACGAGACCTTGCGATTCCCTCTACCACCATAGCAGTGTTGCGACTCCTAGGGACGGCGTTATCCCTTAATTTCCGTATTTTCGACTTTCCTAATCCTAGCATGCATGTAATTACGACGTACCAACCTAATTGGGCCCCCCAATCCGAGCCCAAATTACAACCAATCAAACATGGATCCATCAAAAATCATGATTGATCCGATCACAGCACGCTTCATTTTAATAGTTCGTTCTAAAGCTCATCCCGAATTTTAAAAATGAATGTTTTCAAACACATTTTCAACGAAACATTTTCAAAGCAAAGTCTCCCACTCGGGAATCATTTTAATTTTTTTCTAGCTACTAACCAAACAGGTACGAGAAAAAATAGAAAGTACGGACACAACTACAACCATCACAAGTTCAAGCTACAACAAGAGATGAAGCGACTAAGGATGACGACGACGAAGCTCCTCGTTCTCCGCCCTAAGACGAGCCACCTCCGCCTGGCCTCGACACAACTCCGCACTGCTCGCCTAAGCCATCCTCGGCGATGGGCCGTTCGCCACAATTTCTTGTGGACATCCTTCGCAACCTGCACAAGACATTTTTACTCCATTTTGCCTTAAATATACACTAATTTAAGCCAAACTACGGGGGTAAAATTGAAACCTATTGAAACTTACTCCATTTTGACTTAATTTAAGGTCCAATTAAGCCAAACTATGGGGGCTAAACCTCAAACTGACCCAGGTCCTCCATTTTGACTACAGTTTCTCTAAACTACAGTCAAACTCAGGGGGCTAAACACAAAAGCTCGCCTACACTCTAAGTTTGCCCTTCGTTATTCATACCTCGGTCAAACTGGGGGCTAACATAGATATACAAATGGCAAACACATACCTTCTTCACCCTATCACCCCAACCCTCCATGCCAGCATCCGTAACCACCGGCAGATACTCAGGCACGTGGAAGGTCTCCCGTGTCCCGGCATTGTCCCACTCCGCCGTCGTAGGGAAGTCTGGAGGCTGAAACGCCAAGTCAGCGTCAGGCACCTACAACAAGAAACATATGAAATACAACAAAATTAGGGAAAATTTTTCACAAACAAAAGGCCCGCTAGCAAGCCTACCCCGAACAAAAGGCGCATAATCTAATCCATGAAGGAGGAGATTCTCCGACTCCCCCTCAAGATGCAGCTGTCTCTGCTGCCGAGTCAAGACCCGCGTCTCGAAAAGAACCTTAGGTGGATCAAGAGGCACCACGAAGTCAGGATACCTCGTCTGGATCGCCAGACGCTCACCTAAGTACCAAACATACCCATACGGCGTAGCCAAGTACAACCGTTGGGAGTCACGCTCCCGAAAACGCTGCCATAACCCCTCAGGAACGCCCGTGTACTGCTCCCACGGACGTGGGCGGAACTGTAACCAAAAGAAGAAACACGTTAGACGACATCTCAAGAAAAATCATTTAAATACATGCTATTTAGAAGGTTTCAACACATACCTGACCACCTCTCAACTGGTTCAACTGTTCCCGAACGAAGTCGTACGACCAGTCGTACCCAATACGGCTGCACGTACCCCATGTCAAGACCGCAGGGTATCTCTTCTCCATCGTAATTGCCCCTTCGGGCAGAAAGAAAGGGAAATGACTATAGATCCAGCACTACACAAGAGACATAAACGAAGTTAGCTTAAGTAAACAACATTTTGGGCAAGCCGAACAGAAGACGAAGAACAACATACCTCCAACAACAAGCCAGGAGATACGATGGGAATCCTAGACCCCCCATCCATCTTCCGTGGCCTCACAGCATCCATACAGAAACGGATGCACAAACCCAGGGCCGGGGATACCCAATCGTACGCCCCGATCGCACTCCAATCCTGAAGACACATCAACACCGAAGTAGCAGCCCTCTCGCCCTTCTCGCCAAAGTAGACAGAGCTAACAAACCACCAAAGCCACATACGAGCATTCTGCTCGTCACTCCAAGATCCAGGCCCATGCTGAGTCTTCCCCTCGAAGTACTCCATGATATAACTCGTCTTCACAGAGTTAGGTGCTTTTCCTTGATACGGCACCTCTAAACCAGCACCCACAGCATCAAGCACCGCCTTATCATCGATAGGTGGCGCAAAAGCAAAGTCCATATCACGGTCACCGAAGGGTAGACCCGTGATGATAGCATACGAAGACAAGGTAATACCCGCCTCGAACCCCGGCAAATGGAACGTCGTGGTCGTATCCCAATACCGGTCAAGGAACGCCCGGATGACCCTCAAGTTCGCCGTAGTCCGACTATCCACGATCTGGACCCAATGTTTAACCAACGGACCCAGAGCACACCTATCAATCAACTCCTGTGCCCTAGGAGTCAAGACATTCTTATACGCCCAAACAACAGACGTAATGCCCGAAAACGTTCTCATATATCCTATCTCAAGCCCGGTAAGAGCCCTATGAGACAAGTGACGCTCACGGTCCGCCAACAGGGTGTGGCCGTCCCACTTCTTCGCCCAAGGACGGTCAACACGCGGACCATGACTAGCACGACCCCTAGCACGAGACCCTGAAGCCTGCGAAGACTCACCCTCCTCCATGGCCTCTACCTCTCTCTCCTCCTCACCAATAGCACCCCCACGATGACCACGAACACCCATGCCACGTCCACGGCCCCTCCGGGTCGGAAACTCGACAACCCCAGGAGAAGGATCCCTCGCACTAAAAGCACGACGCAAACTTGTACCACCAGGAGTAGTAGGTCCCTCATCCCTAGAGCCCGTACTCCGACGAGACTGAGATCTCGTAGAAGGTCCAGACCAATCACCTGTAACATTTTCAAAAAGACAAACATTCACAAGACGCAAGACGAAGACGAAGAAAGCAACAATTCTACAAGAACACCCTATACGGAGCCCTTCTTGGCTTAATTCACAATTTGGCCAAAAGCCGCTCTATACCCCTAAAAATTTCAACTTGACGGTTTCTATGGATTATGTTAACCTTCAATCACGCCCCAGAACAATCAATTGCATTTTGGACTTGTCAGTCAAAAACTCCTAATTTTGACCTAAGTTCTTCGTTTTAATCAACCTTAAACCTCAATTTAAGGGATGATTATTAACATTTTTCAAAAACCGACGCCATACACATACTATACTAGCCAAGGGGAACCTATGGCGAGGTTTAATTGCAATTCTGAGACCGAAAATCCGGGTCCGATTTTTGGGTCGGGACCATTTCATACGAAATTGGTCTAAAAACGTTCCAAACAACGAGTATTTCACACATACGTTCAAGAATAGCATCATACAAGGGAATGGTATAGTTCTCTAGTAATCAAGCGGCGAATGTCAAGACTAAAAGACGATTTTTCACCAAAAACGTCTTTTCTACATTTCAAAAACGATCTAGCAATTTACAATATCAAGATGCATAAAAACAAGTAAGATGGAGTAATACCTTGATCCATTTTGAAGTAAAGCAAGAAAAACGAGCGAAAACGGTCTTGAAATCGCAAGGAAACGGTTTTAAGAGAGAAGGAGTCGAAAATGGTGAAATGAGTTTAGAACTCGGTTTTTCCGTGTTTTATAAGGAGAAAGAGCCCAAGACCCTAATCGCAGGACGCTTTGCGATTAGGGGAAGAGCCGCAAGGACGCCATGCGATTCGACTTTGGGCATTTTCGTGTTTTTCCTATTTTCGGGCTGATTTGGACTTCTAGTCTATGAATAGGCCTTTTAGACACTTTCTCACGTTACGTCGCTCGGTTAAGGCGTCACCTAAAGTCCGCCACACTCTTAGACGAGTTGAAACACTATACACAACCTTTGCGTAAACACTAAACACGAGCATTTTCCTCGGACGATAATTCCGTGGACATAAGCACTCTTTGACGAGGTAAGCACAACCACGAGCACTAGCACGAAGCATGAAGCACATACGCTCTTTACGAGACCAAGCACGCGGCGCTCTTTTACGAGACAAGCAACAAGAATAACACGCAAAGGTATTTAGCAAGCACAGGAAGGCATTCCCGTCTGGGTATGCAAGGACCGTCATGTCCCTAAACATGTTCGTCCCTCCCGGATAAGCCGGTTCGAGTCCTAGTCTCACCCATGGACACATACTCGTGCGTTGATGATATCGAGGCTAACGGTGGGATGTTGTCGTGTAGTTTGACTTTCGCTTTAGTCCTAAGCTCACCAAGCGGGGGCTCTGTAGATACCCAAATCCGCACCTCCCGCCAAAAACCCGGTGATGTAACAATGGACTTTTATTGCGTGCTTTACGTTGACTTAAATAGTACTAAGTATGACAAATTCAAGTTAAATGTTTTTAAATGCAAATGAGGTTTCTTTATGGGTCATCACCTTTAGTGTCCTTAGGTCTAGAGTCTAGCTTGTCTCGAGTTCAGGTCCTAACCGGCATGCGCACATCCCTTTTTCAAACACATATATCACATCGATCCACCTAAATACCTAAATTTAGGCCTAGCTGCTAAAACTAACCTTTAGCATTAGCAAATACCCAGGATAGTCTCACGGAATGTCCTATTTCACAAAACTACACAAAATGCACCCTTTTCACATTTTCAGGGCTCGGGCCCAGAACCGAGCCCAAACCCATACCTGGCCCGCATTCCAAGGATCAGGATTGACCAAGTCAAACCCTAAAACAAACCCTAACATCAGCCAAACAACCGTAGCTTAGAGCTCAAGTAAGATTATTTCGTATATCCTAAAATATAATTTGGAAATATACGAAAAAGAAGTATCTTGCCCGCCCTATCAATCGCAAGGAGCATTGCGATTGGTAGGGGCTATCGCAAGACCCCTTGCGATTGCCCCAGGCAGCCGCAAGAGGCCTTGCGGCTCCTACGTCCGGTTTTATCCCCTAGATTTCCTAAAATCTACCGAACTCTACACTATAAATACAACCCTTCGGTCATTCATTCAACAGACAATTTCAGAATACAATTCTCACCTCAAAACACTCTCAAAGCCTCACGCATAAACACCCTTAGAATTCCTCATTTTCCTAGTGTTGAATTTCTTCCCTTTGAAGCGAAGCGCTGCCGGTTTCCTAAACTTGAAGACAGGTAGTTTTTCTTTACTTCTTAGACTAGCAAGGGCCTACATTAGGCTCACTTGGCTTTAGATACGCAAAGTCTGCTTTTCATAAGGCGGCCATGCACCTCGAATACACACCCTATTCGTAAGACCTTTCCAAAGTCGCATAAACAACTGACCTCCTTAAAATAAATCAATGGCTAATTGAACTTTATTTTACTGCATGCATTTAGCAAATCCTCTTATTGCATCTAAATCACTTAAAATGAATTCGTCATTAAACTGAACTGTTTTCGTTAATAAGTTAAGCATGCTTAACTGAGGGTTTTAAACAATCTCTTTTTGCATTCTTTTTACATTTATATCGCACTTGTACGTAGCGTATTACTTAGGCTCATGTATCATTCTTTGCGTTGTTCTCAAGCCTAGTAGAGGCTATCTTTTGATAGGCTTTTCCAAAAGATCTTTCATAAAAACATTATTTTGATTTATTCTTTAGAAAAGTACCCTCACCCGAATCCGAATCTGGTTTCACAATAACCTTAGACGGATAGGTGTCGACGTGCCTTGAACTCTAAGACGTGTCTTTGAGCATGAGGACACGGAGGCGGGTTCTAAATTTCCCTCATAATTTAGTGGCGGCTCCAAAACAGTTTTAAAAGGTTTTTCTTATTTAATCTTTTTAACTTTACGGCCCTAGCAAGACGTCGAGTGGTTCCATGGTCTGATCCCGGTACCTACAGTTAAAACTAAAAATAGGGTATTCATACCATACACCCCTCAAGACCATCTGAGGCAACCCTTGCTAACATTAGGGTATTTCATACCCGGTACCCTCAAGAATGATAGTGAGTTATAAAACCTGGCCCTAGCGGAGTCGCCAACTGTAGGTACCGGGATCAGACCATGGAACCACTCGACGTCTTGCTAAGGCCGTAAAGTTAAAAAGATTAAATAAGAAAAACCTTTTAAAACTGTTTTGGAGCCGCCACTAAATTATGAGGGAAATTTAGAACCCGCCTCCGTGTCCTCATGCTCAAAGACACGTCTTAGAGTTCAAGGCACGTCGACACCTATCCGTCTAAGGTTATTGTGAAACCAGATTCGGATTCGGGTGAGGGTACTTTTCTAAAGCATAAATCAAAATAATGTTTTTATGAAAGATCTTTTGGAAAAGCCTATCAAAAGATAGCCTCTACTAGACTTGAGAACAATGCAAAGAATGATACATGAGCCTAAGTAATACGCTACGTACAAGTGCGATATAAATGTAAAAGAATGCAAAAGAGATTGTTTAAAACCCTCGATTAAGCATGCTTAACTTATTAACGAAAAACAGCTCACTTTAATGACGAATTCATTTTAAGTGATTTAGATGCAATAAGAGGATTTGCTAAATGCATGCAAGAAAATAAAGTTCAATTAGCCATTGATTTATTTTAAGGAGGTCGATTGTTTATGCGACTTTGGAAAGGTGTTACGAATAGGGTGTGTATTCGAGGTGCATGGCCGCTTTATGAAAAGCAGACTTGGCGTATCAAAGTCGGGGTGAGCCTAATGTAGGCCCTTGCTAGTCTAAGAAGTAAAGAAAAACTACCTGCCTTCAAGTTTAGGAACCTAGCCGTCGCTTCAAAGGGAAGAATTCAACACTAGGAAAATGAGGAATTCTAAGGGTGTTTATGCCTGAGGCTTTGGGAGTGTTTTGAGGTGAGAATTGTATTCTGAAATTGTGTATTGAATGAATGACCAGAAGGGTTGTATTTATAGTGTAGAGTTCGGTAGATTTTAGGAAATCTAGGGATAAACCGGACGTAGGAGCCGCAAGGCCTCTTGCGTGCTGGGCAATCGCAAGGGTCTTATGATAGCTCTACCAATCGCAATGCTCCTTGCGATTGATAGGGCTGCAAGATACTCTTTTCGTATATTTCCAAATTATATTTTAGGATATACGAAATAATCTTGCTTGAGCTCTAAGTTACGGTTGTTTGGCTGATGTTAGGGTTTGTTTTAGGGTTTGACTTGGTCAATCCTGATCCTTGGAATGCGGGCCAGGTATGGGTTTGGGCTCGGTTCTGGGCCCGAGCCCTGAAAATGTGAAAAGGGTGCATTTTGTGTAATTTTGTGAAATAGGACATTCCGTGAGACTATCCTGGGTATTTGCTAATGCTAAAGGTTAGTTTTAGCAGCTAGGCCTAAATTTAGGTATTTAGGTGGATCGATGTGTTATATGTGTTTGAAAAAGGGATGTGCGCATCTTGCTAGGACTGAACTCGAGACAAGCTAGACTCTAGACCTAAGGACACTAAAGGTGATGACCCATAAAGAAACCTCATTTGCATTTAAAAACATTTAACTTGAATTCGTCATAGTTAGAACTATTTAAGTCAACATAAAAGCACGCAATAAAAGTCCATTGTTACATCACTGGGTTTTTGGCGGGAGGTGCGGATTTGGGTATCTACAGAGCCCCCAGTTTGACTGAGCTTCAGGACTAAAGCGAAAGTCAAACTACACGACAACATCCGGACCAAGCATAGCCTCGATATCATCACAGACGAGTATGTGTCCATGGGTGAGACTAGGACTCCGAACCGGGCTTATCCGGGGAGGGACGAACATGTTTAGGGACATGACGGTCCTTGCATACCAGACGGGAATGCCTTCCTGCTTGCTAAATACCTGCGTGTTATTCTTTGCTTGTCTCGTAAAAGAGCGCGCGTGCTTGGTCTCGTAAAAGAGCGTATGTGCTTCATGCTTCGTGCTAGTGCTCGTGGTTGTGCTCACCTCGTCAAAGAGTGCTTATGTCCGCCGGGAATTATCGTCCGAGGAAAATGCTCGTGTTTAGTGTTTACGCAAAGGTTGTGTATAGTGTTTCAACTCGTCTAAGAGTGTGGCGGACTTTAGGTGACGCCTTAACCGAAAAGCTTGCGATTCCGAAGAAAATACTTAGGCATGGAAATTAATCGAGCCCAAGGTGGAGAGTAAACGTGGAATAAAACATGCTCTGGAAATTGCCTCGTCGACTAGTGACTCTTCCGGGAAATCTCTTATCAACTGGCTACTTCAAGCTTGAACTCACTCGCACATGTCGCGGTTTCAAATCCGGAAAAATTCGAA
The DNA here is from genome assembly GCA_023091065.1 of Dianthus caryophyllus. Taxonomy (NCBI): domain Eukaryota; kingdom Viridiplantae; phylum Streptophyta; class Magnoliopsida; order Caryophyllales; family Caryophyllaceae; genus Dianthus; species Dianthus caryophyllus. Next base: position 13,937,948 of record CM041519.1, on the reverse strand, counting down.
TCTGCGATTTGCTCTTCTAAAGATCTTCAGACTTCGCTTGCCTCTTGTTGGATTGTTGTACTTCTGTGTCTTCGTCTTGTGTCTTGTAAATGTTCTTGTCTTGGCCATGAAACGTGGTATCATTACGCTTCCTTTGGGTTCACTTGATACTCGTCTCTCGGACTTGGGATGTTTGGTGCTTGGATGTCTGGGTGCTTGAATGTTTGTGCACACGTGAAAGTATTATGCTTTTAGTGCGCATGCTTGTGTCTTGAGGCGATTCTGGAGGTGTCGCTAACCGTGATTCGTTCTTGAGGCGATTCTGGAGGTGTCGCCAACCGTGATTGCTTCGGGCGCCATGCGAAAAATTACCTTATTTTTCGTTGACGGAAACTTGAGGGCGTGATTCGTTCTTCTTCAGGAGCGTCATTTCGCGAAAAATTACCTTATTTTTCGTTGACGGAAGCTTGAGGGCGTGATTCGTTCTTCTTCAGGAGCGTCATTTCGCGAAAAATTACCTTATTTTTCGTTGACGAAAGCTTGAGGGGTGTATAGTGAGAGCCCCCAGTTTGACCGAGTTAGGGTGTATAACGACGGTCAAACTTGGTCGATAAGGTTGTCCGTAAGTGTTTTTGAATTACCCCCTCGAGTTTGACGAAGTTTTGTATGAAAACTGAGTCAAAGTGTGGCGAAAGATGTGTATTAGGGGACGAAGTTTTGGACTACCCCCTCGAGTTTGGCTTAATTTGGTTGGAATTAAGGCAAAGTGGTGTTGGCTTTCGGCTTTCTTTTTAGTGTAGAGCTAAATCGAAGTCTTGTTTATAATTAGGACTATACTTTGGTGTAAAAGTACAGTCAGGATTGTGACTATGCTTTTAATTTTGCCCCCTTAGTTTGGTTAAGTTTCGGTGTAAAACTAAATCAAACTTGGAAATGTCATTTCTGTCCTTGAATGAAATGATGTTTTGGTGTGGGGTGTTGGTCGTGCCTTTTGCAAAGCTGCCTACGTATCCACGGTGTGTGGAATCAGACCAGCGTAGTTCGATAATGCAGTTTAAGGGCATGCCGGCCCTGGGGGTGTTTGAGCTAAGTCGAATTGTGAATTTGACTCGCTTTTGCTTCTGGGGTGTAATTGTCTTGAGGGTGTCTCTTATCAAGGTAGGGTCTTTACTTCGGCTTGTGGGCTTAGTAGGACTTTTGCTTCGACTTTTTCTTTTTTCCTTTTTTTTGTAGAGTCTTGGGACATCCGTGAAGGATATCTATTTTGTTGTATAGGAGTACGATCCTAAAATGGAGTGTCAGCCCCCGGTCCTCGTTGTAGATGTGTAATGTATATCGCACTCATGGTGCATGAGTCGACCATAATGCTTGCGTGGCTTCCTAGTCTAAGGAGGTAAATGTGTTATCTGTCGGTATTTAGGGGATATCGTAGATAAGCCCCCAGTCCTGAGATTTGGTACTTCGGGATGGGTTATTTCCACCGGGCATGGCTGTTGTAAAGGGTGAACGACGGTTTTTCATTGGTCGTTTGGCCAACATCTTTCAATAGGTTGTGTCTTGAACGGGTTGGATCCAATTTCGTGGTGTATCCAATGTAGTTGGATAGAGCGTGTCTTGTGTGATTAGGCTTCTTGGGGTAGAGCATATCCGGTGTCGCCGGGCGTGCTCCATGTGCTTGACTGCATTGTGAATGCTCCCTTTATGTCGTGCTTGATGTCTTTTCTATATCTTGCTTGTACCTGCATAGTTAGTACTCAAGAAAAGAAAGTTTTTTGAAAATGCTCTCGCGTTTTTGGAAATGCCTTTTGTTTGAAGGAAAAATCGTTTTTTGCAAAAGAAGATTTTGAAAATGTCGTTTTCGTAAAAGAAGATTTTGAAAAAGCTATTTTTGCAAAAGAGGATTCTGAAAAATGTTGTTTTAGCGAAAGAGGATTTTGAAAAATGCTTACAGGAGTATTTTTGTTCGTTGAGTTAAGTTTTAGAAGGTATTTCCTAAAGTACGTTAACTTGGGAGTTGAGTTAATTTTTAGAAAGTATTTCCTAAAGTACGTTAACTTGGGAGTTGAGTTAATTTTTAGAAAGTATTTCCTAGATTGCATTTGGTCAAATTTTTTGTTAGTTCACAGCGAGTTCCTTCAAAGTGCGTTAACTTGACTATTGAGTTAAGTTTTAAAAGGTGCTTCTTGTGGACGTGGATGAAGTGTTTCAAAGACAACGACAAATCGTGTTTAAGAAAACGGGTGTTTTAAGTGTTTCAAAGACGAAGGTGAATCGTATGCGTGACTCGAGACTCGACATTGATGGGGATGTAAGTGACTGTGACACGTGCATCGGTAACGCCTCCGGCTTGGAGGCGTATGGTTTCCTTAGTGGCATGTTATTGTACCTGCAAAATGAACAAGGTTAGATGAAAAAGCAGAGTACTACTCCTAGGTCTAGCACAACTTTGTCTCGACGTAGTCGTCTTAATGCCTCGATGAAGAAACGGTTTGCCTTTGATTTTTGTGGATTTTTGTGAGGATGTCTTTGACTTTGGAAGCTTTAGACATAAATTTGTAAAAAGGGTTGGTTGAGCTCGGGTGAGCGGCCTACGTATCCGTGGGTACGGAATCAAACCTAGCGTAGTTCCAAAGGATGTTTTTGTAAAATGTGTTTGTTTATGTGAAAAGGTGTTTATGTGGAAAGGGGCGTGTTTAAGGACCCGCCGGTCCAAAGGGGTGTTTATGTGATTGACCTTGATACATTGCATCTTAAAGGTAGGTTCTCCTTAGTTGATCTTGGCCGCTTATTTGTCACATCAAAGTCCAATTTGATGGAGAGGGGTCCTATTCCCCAACCTCGATAATTAGATGAACCATCGAAGTATGTCGCTTCTTCATTGATGTTGTAAATTCTGTCGTTGGTGTCAAATTCGGCTCAGAGCAATGTCCACCGTGCCATACGTCCTTTTGGCGCGGGTTCCTTGAAGAGGTATTAGACTGGGTCCATTTTTGAGTAGACCTTTGTTCACTTAGCCACTTGACTTTCGGCCTTTTTGATTGTTGTTTGGTCCCTTTCTTAAAGACTTTGAGACTTGCTTCCTTTTTTTGATTTCTTGGAAACTTTGAGACTTGTCCCCTTCTTGACTTCTTGGAAACTTTGAGACTTGTTTCCTTCTTGATTTCTTGGAAACTTTGAGATTTGTTTCCTTTTTTGATTCCTTGGAAACTTTGAGACTTGTTTCCCCTTTTGACTTCTTGGAAACTTTGAGACTTGTTTCCTTTTGGCTTTGCTCTTTTGCCCTTGTTTTCATTTTTGATTGTATTCCCCTTGAGAATTCGTCGGGCCCTTTGTGGCTTGGGCTCGAGTTTCGACTTTGCTAGACCCTACGGTGGGGAGGTTTGCATGTGATCGTGTGTCTGTCGCGCCGGACTCCTATGACAAGTTCGTTTGCTTATTAGGCACGCGATCGAGTACACGGAGGGCGATCCAGGAGTACTCATGCTTTTGGTCGCGATCAAATTCATGACCACTGTGGAGCCCCAAATCAATGGATCCTCCTCCAAAAGTAGCGGAGTAGTAGACCACAAGCAGACTACCGAACCTTAAGTGTCTAGTCGTCGAAAACCTTCTTGTTTTATTTTGTACTTGATATTGACTTGGACCTTCGTACCCGGCCTAGACCTCCTTCGGATAGCTACTCCTAGGATGCAATGCATGTCGGTGCAAAATGTTTTTCTTTTTTGTATATGAAATGTGAGTAAAATGGGTAAAAGGAAACTGGGTTATAGGCAAACTTATTCCCTTATTGATTTGTTAAAATGTCGTACGTCGAACACTTGATTATCCTAGACTGACGGAGTTTGACTCGATGCTTAAGAACTCGACCCGTATTTAAAAGACTCGAAATGCTTGAGGAGACCCGCCAGATCGTCGATGGTACTTGAGTGGACGCCCTATCACCCCAACCCTCTGGTGAAGAAGGTATGTGTTTTCCCCAGCGGAGTCGCCAACTGTAGGTACCGGGATCAGACCATGGAACCACTCGACGTCTTGCCAAGGCCGTAAAGTTAAAAAGATTAAGTACAAAAACCTTTTAAAACTGTTTTGGAGCCGCCACTAAATTATGAGGGAAATTTAGAACCCGCCTCCGTGTCCTCATGCTCAAAGACACGTCTTAGAGTTCAAGGCACGTCGACACCTATCCGTCTAAGGTTATTGTGAAACCAGATTCGGATTCGGGTGAGGGTACTTTTCTAAAGCATAAATCAAAATAATGTTTTTATGAAAGATCTTTTGGAAAAGCCTATCAAAAGATAGCCTCTACTAGACTTGAGAACAATGCAAAGAATGATACATGAGCCTAAGTAATACGCTACGTACAAGTGCGATAAAGATGTAAAATAATGCAAAAAGAGATTGTTTAAAACCCTCAGTTAAGCATGCTTAACTTGTTAACGAAAACAGTTCAGTTTAATGACGAATTCATTTTAAGTGATTTAGATGCAATAAGAGGATTTGCTAAATGCATGCAGTAAAATAAAGTTCAATTAGCCATTGATTTATTTTAAGAGAGGTCAGTTGTTTATGCGACTTTGGAAAGGTGTTACGAATAGGGTGTGTATTCGAGGTGCATGGCCGCCTTATGAAAAGCAGACTTGCGTACCAAAGTCGGGGTGAGCCTAATGTAGGCCCTTGCTAGTCTAAGAAGTAAAGAAAAACTACCTGTCTTCAAGTTTAGGAAACCGGCAGCGCTTCGCTTCAAAAAGGAAGAATTCAACACTAGGAAAATGAGGAATTCTAAGGATGTTTATGCGTGAGGCTTTTAGAGTGTTTTGAGGTGAGAATTGTATTCTGAAATTGTGTGTTGAATGAATGACCGAAGGGTTGTATTTATAGTGTAGAGTTCGGTAGATTTTAGGAAATCTAGGGGATAAAACCGGACGTAGGAGCCGCAAGGCCTCTTACTTGCCGCTGGGCAATCGCAAGGGGTCTTGCGATAGCCCCTACCAATCGCAATGCTCCTTGCGATTGATAGGGCGGGCAAGATACTCCTTTTTCGTATATTTCCAAATTATATTTTAGGATATACGAAATAATCTTTGCTTGAGCTCTAAGCTACGGTTGTTTGGCTGATGTTAGGGTTTGTTTTAGGGTTTGACTTGGTCAATCCTGATCCTTGGAATGCGGGCCAGGTATGGGTTTGGGCTCGGTTCACTTGTGGGTCCTACTGGTTGCAAGCACTTCTTTTCAACCAATTTCCAAAATGCTTCCGTATAAGACATGTACAAAGGGTCAAAGCTCGTCCTAGTTTTAGGAGGTGTTGTCTCGATAGTAGCGGGAGTGTGAGAGTAGTTCCTGGTCCTAGGAATGTAGTCCGGTGAGTCACTGAAGTCATCATAAGTGGACATGGCGCAGAATGTAAGGTCCTCCTCCATTTCGGTACCAAACTTAGCGATTTGCTCGAAGCTCTGTATGTCGATTTCTTTGAAGTAAGATTGGCATGAGGGTCGTAGACTGTTGATGAATGTGAACACTAGTTCGTCTTCGTGTGGATGGTTAGGAATCTGTGAGAGCAATTTCCTCCATCGAGCCAGGTAGTAAATGAAGTCTTCATTGTCCTTCTGACGTTGGGTTGCGAGGGTATAGAGGGAGACATGCTTGTCGGCCTTGTTTTTGGTGTTTTGTCTCAAACGCTCAGCTTCAGCTTGATGCAAGGCCTTCAAGTCGTCAATGTCCTTGGTGAGCTGGTTAATCCGATTGCGGAGTGCTTCTAATCCGTTTCGACTGGACATCTCCTAGGTGTAGCGGGTATCCAGTTGAGGTTTCCCTACATGTGCATAAGATGCATCAGCTATATGACAGACCCGACTGACACGTTCATTTACATGTTCGTTTTTAGCTCATTTCATTTTGAAAAGGACTCTTTTTTTTTTTTAAAAGAAAGAAGTTTTCGAAAGACAAGCTAGGAGTGTTTTTGAGATGAGGATGCGTACGCGCAGCTCATCTCGATGTTAAAAGGTTTTGCTTCGCATCCGCCTAACCCGAGTGACGATATGTTGTCATGGGTTAGCGATGGATGCGTAAAAGGGAATCGACTCGAACTAGCCAAGCCGAAGATGTTAAAAGGGATTTGGGCCGTGAGGCTCAAAGGAAGAAATCCGCGAATTGAGGTTGGAAACCTTGACTCGGGTTTTGCTAATTTTGTAAACGGAAGTTTGAAAAGTGTTTATTTTAAAAACTTGCGATTATTTTGTTTGAAAAGTGTTAGTTTGTTAGTTTGTTAGGTTGATTATTTTTGAAAACTTTTAAGGCGAATTTTCGAAAATATGCACATGAATTTTGAAAAAGACTATATGGTATAGCCTTGCACTCGTACATATGACTCTTGGTCGTTTGGTCAGGTCTCGTACGCCTCCAACTGATTTGAGTACGCTTTGGCAGGTGCTTTTGGCCCTTCGCCTACATAGTATAACATGTAGGATACGAAGGAAGCCCTGGGGCGGTCAAATCGATTCGCTACAAGCCGTGGAGGGGTGAGAGGAAGGTTAGTCCAGAACGTGCTTTATCGAATGGACAAGCCTGCGTTTGGAACCACCTCTCAAGGTATTGGTGTGTGAATCCGACTAGATTCGACTCTAAACGGATATGCTTAGCCCATGTATGTTGATTGTTCTCAAGTCGTTCAAGTCTCATTTTTATTTTTAAAAGGAAAAAGCTAGTTTTAGTTTTAAAAATAAAACCTGTCCCCAGCGGAGTCGCCAACTGTAGGTACCGGGATCAGACCATGGGACCACTCGACGTCTTGCTGGTTAAGGGCCTCGAGAGTGTGGATCGAGACATGTTCTTCGGTCTTGTCCTTGATACGTTGCTCCAAACGCTTTATCTCGGTCTTGTGGTGGTTCAACAGGCGTTCGAGGTCGTCGGTCAGCTTGGTGACTTGTTCACAGAGTGCGCTAACATCATCATTGCCGGCCATTCTTCGGGTATAGGTTTGTTTCTTGCGGGGTATAACAGCTCGGTTTTTGGTGTGGCAGGTATCCAGTTGAAACCTATATTTGGATGGAGTGCATCGAGGGGAAGACTCAGCATGGGCCTGAATCTTGGAGTGACGAGCAGAATGCTCGTATGTGGCTTTGGTGGTTTGTTAGCTCTGTCTACTTTGGCGAGAAGGGCGAGAGGGCTGCTACTTCGGTGTTGATGTGTCTTCAGGATTGGAGTGCGATCGGGCGCATTTATCGGGTATCCCGCCTGGGCTTGTGCATCCGTTTCTGTATGGATGCTGTGAGGCCACGGAAGATGGATGGGGGATCTAGGATTCCCATCGTATCTCCTGGCTTGTTGTTGGAGGTATTTTGTTCTTCGTCTTCTGTTCGGCTTGCCCAAAATGTTGTTTATTTGAGCTAACTTCGTTTATGTCTCTTGTGTAGTGCTGGATCTATAGTCATTTCCCTTTCTTTACGCCTCAAGCGGGCAATTACGATGGAGAAGAGATACCTGCGGTCTTGACACGGGTACGTCGTAGTATTGGTACGGCCGTCGTGCGACCGTTCGGGAACAACTGAACCAGTTGAGAGGTGGTCAGGTATGTGTTGAAACCTTCTAAATAGCATGTATTTAAATGATTCTTCTTGAGATGGCGTCTAACGTATTTCTTTTTTTGGTTACAGTTCCGCCCACGTCCGTGGGAGCAGTACACGGGCGTTCCTGAGGGGTTATGGCAGCGTTTTCGGGAGCGTGACTCCCAACGGTTGTACTTGGCTACGCCGTATGGGTATGTTTGGTACTTAGGTGAGCGTCTGGCGATCCAGACGAGGTATCCTGACTTCGTGGTGCCTCTTGATCCACCTAAGGTTCTTTTCGAGACGCGGGTCTTGACTCGGCAGCAGAGACAGCTGCATCTTGAGGGGGAGTCGGAGAATCTCCTCCTTCATGGATTAGATTATGCGCCTTTTGTTTGGGGTAGGCTTGCTAGCGGGCCTATCGAGGTATGTCTTGCGCCTTTGTGTAGGGTAAAAATTTGTGAAAAATTTTCCCTAATTTTGTTGTATTTCATATGTTTCTTGTTGTAGGTGCCTGACGCTGACTTGGCGTTTCAGCCTCCAGACTTCCCTACGACGGAGTGGGACAATCTTTGGGACACGGAGACCTTCCACGTGCTGAGTATCTGCGGGTGGTTACTGGATCTTTGGCATGGAGGGTTGGGGTGATAGGGTGAAGAAGGTATGTGTTTGCCATTTGTATATCTATGTTAGCCCCCAGTTTGACCGAGGTATGAATAACGAAGGGCAAACTTAGAGTGTAGGCGAGCTTTTGTGTTTAGCCCCCTGAGTTTGGCTGTAGTTTAGAGAAACTGTAGTCAAAATGGAGGACCTGGGTCAGTTTGAGGTTTAGCCCCCATAGTTTGGCTTAATTGGACCTTAAATTAAGTCAAAATGGAGTAAGTTTCAATAGGTTTCAATTTTACCCCCGTAGTTTGGCTTAAATTAGTGTATATTTAAGGCAAAATGGAGTAAAAATGTCTTGTGCAGGTTGCGAAGGATGTCCACAAGAAATTGTGGCGAACGGCCCATCGCTGGAGGATGGCTTGGGCAGAACAGGCGGCGGAGCTGTGTCAGAGCCGGGCGGAGGTGGCTCGTCTTAGGGCGGAGAACGAGGAGCTTCGTCGTCATCCTTAGTCGCTTCATCTCTTGTTGTAGCTTGAACTTGTGATGGTTGTAGTTGTGTCCGTACTTTCTATTTTTTCTCGTACCTGTTTGGTTAGTAGCTAGAAAAAATTTGAAAATGATTCCCGAGTGGGAGACTTTGCTTTGAAAATGTTTCGTTGAAAATGTGTTTGAAAACATTCATTTTTAAAATTCGGGATGAGCTTTAGAACGAACTATTAAAATGAAGCGTGCTGTGATCGGATCAATCATGATTTTTGATGGATCCATGTTTGATTGGTTGTAATTTGGGCTCGGATTGGGGGGCCCAATTAGGTTGGTACGTCGTAATTACATGCATGCTAGGATTAGGAAAGTCGAAAATACGGAAATTAAGGGATAACGCTGCCTCAGGAGTCGCAACACTGTCATGGTGGTAGAGGGAATCGCAAGGGCTCTTGCGATTGGCACTTCCAATCGCAAGCCTTCTTGCGGCTGGGACTGCCGGTCTTATCGCTGAATTTTCCTAATTCATGATTTCGGTTGCCTATATAAAGAGGGGAGGTACGAGGCATAATCCTCATTCAATCTCATCTCTTTTCTTTGCTTATTTTGTATTCTCTTAAATAGCTTAGTATTTTTAGGAATATTTTTGTATTTTTGAAGGATGGACCATTTTGATGGTCTTTTGAAGCGGTGGACGTCTTCCCTTAGTGAATCGGAGAAAAGGGCGTTGTCTTCGACTGGAGTGGGTGTCTTTATTGGTTTTAGGCGGATCTTGGCGTCGAGATGGATTTTCTTGACGCTTGTCTTGATTATTGGGATCCTAGGGTGCATGTCTTCAGGTTCCCGGGAGGTGAGATATGTCCGTTGTTAGAGGAATTCTCGGCTATTGCAGGATGGTCTAATCGTACTACCCCAGTAGTGGTTAGGAGTGAATTCGGCTATAATGGGAGATTGAGACAATATCTCTCGATGACCAATGCTCAAGCTGATGGCTTGTTCGAAGGAGGCATAGTGAACATGCGACGGCCAGGCGGCGTTACATGAACTTGAGTGATGTGAGCATTTCCGCTCGTTCTAGGAGGAGAGCTTTGGGGTTTTGCTTATTACACCTGCATCGCTGCGGGATCGATGGAAGATGGTGTGCACGGCCATGCTAGGTATGCACGGGTCATGGAGGAGATGGAACTGGGTCACGATCCTTCAGCTTTGATCTTGGCCGAGACTATCTTAGGCTCGACGACCGGTCATGCAAATCGCCCGAGCTCGTATCGTGGATGTGCTAGGATTCTGCAGATTTGGTTGATGGAGCGCCGTGTTCTTGCTCCACCTGGTGGCGAGGTGTATGTTCTCGCCGGTTTGACTACTCGTACTCTTCATTGGGCCGTGCCTCGGAGCGGTCGGTGAACTACTTCCAAGTGTTTGTTCGGGAGAGACGATTAGGTGGATCGTGGTCGTGGTGGTCCATTCGACACATCACGGCACCGTCTGAGGCGGATGCGGTGGTGGGATATTGTTGTGTGGGTTCGGCGAGGTGTATGGATTCACCCCATCGGTTGAGGAAGGCGATTGGCTTAAGCGCAGTTATTACGGCACATGATACTCGGATATGCGAGTCGGTTGTTACGAACAACGGATGGTTGATGCTTGGGTACGAGGGTGGTCTGATCGGGTGACTTGGACTCGACCAGCTGGTTCTGAGACCAACCGTGTCTCGGATTTTTATCGGAGGTGGTGTATTTCCTTGGATCCTCAGGATAGGGAGAATATGCGGAGGCGCCCAGCGACGGTCCAAGACCGTCATTGGCGCGTCTTTGCAGATGCGAGGGAGACGGGACTACAATGACTTAGCAGGTTCAAGTACAGGAGCGTCTTCATCTAGGCCACTAGGAGAGCGACTGGGACCTAGGGTGACCGTGGAGGACCGTCTGGGCGAGAAGGTGGATGGTGAAGCCGGAGAGAACCCTGTTGAGCCCCCAGGATTCGAGAGGAGTATTGCTTCTGTGGTTGTTCGTGCGGATGCTTCAAAGGATGCGGATGAGGAAGATTCTCCAAAGCGTCGTAGGAAGAACGTTTAGATTTAGACTTTAAATGTTTTATTCAAAGAATTTGTGTTTAGTTGTTCAATGAATAAAGTGAGTTTGGTGGCTAGTTTTAAACTCATCACTTAAAATGTAAACATTTTCAAAATCAATGATTAAATAAAGAAAGTGTTTGCCTATTGTCTCGTCTCTTTGCTTACTTTATTCATCCTCGACCTTTTTAAGCTTTGGATTGATTTTTTTTTTTGTTTTGTGTTGACTATGCTCTCGACCTTTTAAAGCTTTGAGCGTGTCGTTTTGTGTGGACTGTGCTCTTGACCTTTTTAAGCTTTGAGCGTGTCCTTTTGTAAGTGCATTGCCCTTGACCTTTTTAAGCTTTGGGCGTGCGTGCAGGGAAGGTCGGTTGCGCTTCGAGAAGCTGCCTACGTATCTATGTTTTCCATAGAATCAAACCGGCGTAGTTCGTGGTTTTGGTTGAGTCTCTTACGAAGCGCCACGTATCCACAAAGGCGTGGAATCAAACCAAGCGTAGTTCATCCGCGCGTTGTTCATTTGAAATACATTGCAAAGTCGTGTGGGGCTTAAGGGTAGTATTTCTTAAGTCGGGTCGAGATTGGTGGGTAAGTTGAATTCTTCGCCGTCGAGATCGGTTAGCCTCGCGGCTCCTCCTGGAAGGATTTCTTTGACTAAGTATGGTCCGCCCAATTAGGTTTGAATTTCCCCCTGGGTCGGCCTGGTAAGGGTGCCCTATCGATTGAGGACGAGATCACCCACTTTAACATTGCGTGGTCCGACCCGTTTGTTGTATGCGCGTTGTAGCCTTGATTGATACATGCGAGCGGTGCTTAGCGAGTGTAAGCGCCTTTCGCCTAGAAGAATGAGTCGCCAGTATCGTTCCCTTGCCCATTCTCGCTCGGTATGTTCGCTTCCATCGACCAAGTGATTTCATTTCGATTTCCTACGGGTCAGACGGCTTCCATGCCGTATGTTAGGAAGTAGGGTGTCATCCTGTTGGTGTCACGTATTGTGGTTCGGTATCCCCATAGGGCGAAGGGAATCTTGTGTGGCTAATCGTGGCGGTGTCAATCATCTTTGAGGATGGTGACGACGGTTTTGTTTGCAGCCTTCTACCGCTCAGTTGGTTTGGGGTCGATATGGTGATGATTTGTGTACTTGGATATTGTATTTGGTGAGGATGGGTTCAACTTCTCCTGAAATGCGAGCCTTGGTCACGATCACTCATGAGGTATGCCATATCTGCATATGATATTGTTTTGTATAAAACGGGCAACTTCCTTTGTGTCCAACTTACGGTATGACGCGGCTTCGACCCATTTTGTGAAGTAGTCGATGGCCACGAGGATGAAGCGTTGTCTCTCTCCTCGCCCAACCGTGTACTTTGCCTATGACGTCTATTCCCCATGTGGAAAATGGCCACGCGGCGAGGTCAGATAAAGGTGAAGGGAAGTGCGTGTTGTACGTTCGCGAAGATTTGACAGTTGTGGCAATGCTTGACATATTTTGCGCAGTCGGCTTCCATGGTGGTCCAATACCATCCTAGCCTAAGTATTTGTTTACATAAGGCTCGAGCGTTCATGTGCGGTCCGCATTCACCGTCATGAACTTGGGATATTATTTCTCTTCCTTTGTTGTGATGAACGCACAGGAGTAATGTACCCTGGGGCGTTTTCTTGAGTAGCTTATCTGCTTCCAGTACGAATTGTGATGCTAGGAGCCGGAGAGCTCTTTTGCCACGTTTGTCAGTATTTGGCGGATATTCTCCGTCTCGTTTGAAGTTGATTATTGCTTGGTACCAAGGTTCGGTTTGTTCTTCCTCAGCTTCGATGTCGCAGATGTAGGCGGGTTCACTGCTTCGTTCTACGACGATGGGAATGGTCTGTATTCCCGGGGGGATGTTTAGTAGTGACGCTAGTTTTGATAAGGCGTCTGCGAATTGGTTTTCCTCGCGAGGTAGGTGCAAAAACTCTACGCGGTGGAATTTGGCGATGAGTTCTTGAATCTTGCTCTGGTATAGTGCGAGGTTTTCGTTAAGTATCTTCCATGCTCCGGACACTTGGTTGATGATTAGCGAGGAATCTCCGTACACGCCAGAGGTTCGCTGCGTTTAGTATGAGCGTGACTGTAGTCTGCGGTGCATGCCTCATATTCCGCGGCGTTGTTTGTTACATCAAAGTCTAATTTGATGGATAGGGGTGTATGTTCACCGTTCGGGGAAATGAGTAGTATTCCTATTCCACAGCCTCGGTAGTTTGACGAACCGTCGAAGTACATTTCCCATTGTTCGTCGTTGATGTTGTAAATTCCTTCATCGGGAAATGAGGTGGTGTCGGTGATGGTTTCTTCGTCGATTGCGTGGTCGGCGAGGAAGTCTGAGACTGCCCGTCCTTTGATAGCTTTGAGGGGAACGTAGACAATATCGAACTCGGCTAGAAGTAGGGTCCATCGTGCCATGCGTCCATTTGGCACTGGTTTCTCGAAGAGGTACTTGACCGGGTCCATTTTTGAGTAGACCTTTGTTTGATGTGCTAGCATATAGTGACGGAGCTTTTTGGATGCCCATACTAATGCTAAGCAACTCTTCTCGACGGGCGCGTATCGAGTTTCATAGTCGAGAAACTTCTTACTGATGTAGTATATTGGATGTTCTTCGCCATCGACTTCTTGGGCTAGCATGGCGCCCATTGCGGTTGTCGTTGTTGTGAGGTAGAGTGACAAAGGTAGGTCCTTCCTGCGGTCGTAGGACTGGGGTTGGATAACAACTCCTTAACCTTATCAAACGCTCGACATGCTTCGTCCCATTCTACGTGGTCGATTTTCTTGACTTCTTGAAGATTGGTTCACATACCATGGTTAGTTTGCTTATGAAGCGAGAGATGTATTGGACTTGACCCAGGAAGCTTCGAATTTCATCCAGGTTCTTGGGTGGTTGCATTGCCATAATTGCTTTTATTTTCGAGGGGTCGACCTCGATACCTCTTTGGCTTACTACATGTCCTAGTAGTTTGCCGGATTTTACTCCAAATGTACATTTTTGGGGATTGAGGCGCATCTTGTACTGGCGGAGTCGCGTGAAGAATTTGCGGAGGTTCGTGATGTGATCATGTCTTTTCTTGGATTTGACGATCATGTCGTCTACGTATACTTCGACCTCCTTGTGCATCATATCGTGTAGGAGCGTGGTCGCGGTGCGTTGGTAGGTCGCACCCGCGTTGATTAGACCAAAGGGCATGACAGTGTAGCAATACGTCCCCCATGGTGTGATGAATGTTGTCTTGGCCATGTCTTCACGGGCCATCTTGATTTGGTTGTATCCTGCATACCCGTCCATAAAGGATAGAAGGGCATGGTCAGCGGTGTTGTCTACTAGGACGTCTACGTGCGGCAGCGGGAAGTCGTCCTTTGGGCTTGCCTTGTTTAGATCACGGAAGTCAACACATACTCGTATCTTGCCGTGTTTCTTCAATACTGGGACCATATTTGAGACCCAATCCGAGTACTCGACGACTTGAATGAAGCCGGCTTGTAATTGCTTCTCGATTTCTTCCTTGACCATAAGAGACCATTCGGGTCGTAGTCTCCTTAGTTTTTGTTTGATGGGTTTGAAACCGGGTTTGATGGGGATGTGGTGTTCGGCTATGCTCCTGTCGATGCCGGGCATGTCCTTATATGACCATGCAAAGACGTCTTTGAACTCGGTTAAGAGCTGGGTGAAGTTGGCGCGTTCTCCCTCACTTAGTGAGGCGCCTAGTTGCAGTTCCCTTGGTTCTTCGGGGGTTCCTATGTTGATGGTTAGGGTATCCTCGATGATCGGGTTTTGTGTCGGGTTGTCTATGATGTTTGCAATGTATTTAAATAACGATTGTTCGTTTGTTAGTTCATTTTTATCGCACGGATTTATGTGTTGTGTTGTCTTAAGTTTTGTTTGTTGTTTGTTATTTATTTGTTTGTTTTTAGCTTGAGACGAGACGTAAGCAAACTTATCTGTATTATTCATTAAAGAAGAATTGTTTGACAAACTAGGAGAAGAGCTGGAGCTAGCCTCCGAAAATAAAAAGTCTAAGCTAAAACTAGAAGATGGGTCGACAGGTGACCCGACACCTAGAGAATTAGATCCTAAAAGAATTTCCTCCTCTTCGTCGTCTTCGGTGTTGTCGCTGCTTGAAGTATCCTTGTTTGAGGCTTCACCATTTTGTGAGGTTATTTTGTCAAAGAGGGGTCCTTCCCCTGTGACGAGCTGATATTTGTGGCCTTGGGAGTCGGTCCACTTGGTAATCTTGTACCAACCATTTAAGGTTTTTTCGGCGACATCAGTGATGAGGTCGTCGGGATTGAAGCGGCGGTCTCGGATAATGGATGAAACCAGGTCTTGATTGGTTTTGTTGGTGAAAGGTAGTCCACTGTCATTAGCGAAACAGTGTTCTTGAGATCTGGCGTGGTTGTCTTTGTTGTACTCTCCCCCTGAAGTGAAGTACTTGCCCATGTCGAACGAGTATTTTGGGAGGTTGAATTTGCGCGCAAATTTACGCTTTCTGACCTCCTTAGTCATTTGTTCGAAATCGCCTTCCTTTGGCTTGTAGCCTAGTCCCATGGTGGGCCAAAGGCTATGGTTGTCTTTGGTTTCAAAAGGTTTGTAGGTTCGGATAGGTGTGGTTGTGATAGCACCTATTTCAAAGTCGAAACCGCAGGGTTCTTGATTTTCTTCAATTGTGATTTCTGCGGTGTTACGCTCCTTGGGTGAATCAAGAAGGGCACGGAAATTGGAGGCGTTGATGGTTATGACCTCGTCGTTGAGGGGTAGCTTTACCTTCTGGTGTAGTGTGGATGTCACGGCTCTGACGGCGTGAATCCGCCAGGCCCCGAAGCATATTGTAGGATGGTGTCATGTCGATCACTTGAAAATCGACTTCGCTCTATAGGGCTGTGCGCACGCGTGAAGGGAGATTGTCCCTTTCTCGCTGCGTTTGGTTCCGACGAAGGCTTTCACGCCTTCATTCTTTGGGTTGAAAATCTTTGTCGTCAAGCTCTAGGCGGCCAGGCGGTTGATAGGGGTAGAACATTTCTTTGCAGACCGTTGTCGATTAAGGTTACGGTAAAGTTCGTCTTACGCATTCGGCGCTAATGTACAGGCCAAGTTGTGGTTAGCGCCAAATGTTGGGAACTCATTATTGGAGAAGGTGATGGCTCCGGCAAGCCAATCTCTCGTGACGTGGCTGACCATTTGGTCAGGTGAGATGTCTGCACCCGCACTCGCTATTTGTAGCGCACGGATGAATGCTTTTCTGTGATCGGCGGAGTCTCGTAGAAGGGCCCAGATTGAGATGTCGGCTTTGTTGCGAACGAGGTGCTTCTGGAGCGTCTCGCTCGTGTTTGGTGGCAGTATCCGGGTAGTAGGTGCATCTTCGGAGGAACGTCCTCCTGGGCTATGGTTTGGCCCTTGCCGGGGGCGGCGGCTTCTTTGGCGTGAGCATCCGTGAAGATATTTTGATAGGGCCTCCCGGAGCGGGTAAGGTGTGAAACTTCATCTTTGGTCCCGGGTTGAATGGCGTTAATTTTGGTTTGAGGTTTGTTGCCTTTCTTCTTCCCTTTCGCTTACGCCTCTTTTAGAGGAGGAAGAATTGCTGGTGTTATTGATTTGGGCCATGGCCTTGTTAGGTGGCGGCCATTCGCCTTCGCTCTCGCTGCTAGAATACCAAACTCCATTGATTTGTCCGGATGCGTTCAAACCTTCTTCGATTAGTGTAGCCAAGTTAACAAGATGTTGAAAATTGCGTACGTTGGCATCCCGAATGTAAACCTGGTATATTGGATGTAGGTCTTTGACGAGGTGAGGTACGAGCTCGTCAGGGTGTAGTATGCTCACAAGGCGTTCATTGAGTTCCTCCCATCTAGATAGGAAAGTAGTAAAACTTTCATCGTCTTTTTGGACATTAGCTTCCATGATTGGTTGGTCGAGGGAGATGGTGTTGATCTGATTGTCAGTAGGTGTGATAAGGTAAGAGCAATCAATGATGGGTATGGAGCCCACAAAGATTGCATGGTTAGCCAAGGGGTTGTCTTTATTGGATGGCTTACCATTGGTCGTCGGTCTGTCAAGCTTTCCCTGATCGATAAGGTCTTGGATAGCGTGCTTCAGTTTGAAGCAATTCTCAGTGTCGTGACCTTTGCCCCTGTGGTATGCACAGTAAGCGCTTGAATCCCACAGTTTAGGCTTCTTATCTTCTGGTGGTTCGGGGGTAGGCCCGATGGGTTGCAGGTAGTTCTTGTCGACCAGTCTTTTAAATGCCTTGGTGTAAGACATGTAAAGCTGATCAAAGTTCCTCCTAGGTTTGAAGGGAGAAGGGGTAAAGGTTGCATATGATTCTGGATCGCCGAGTGACTCCAGGTTGGCGGCAACACGGTTGTCGCTCTTTGTCGTACGTGTTGTTTTAGATGAATTTCCTTGATATGCATGACCGGTATACTTGGCCATGGTCCCAGTTCTGCGGTCGTCTTCGTTCTGGGTGCCGACCTTAGTAAGTTGCATGAAGGGTTGTATGTTGCTATACCGCATGTAGAATTGGTACACGGTCGCAAGTTGTTGACAAATTTCGCACAAGTTCGTCTTCTCTCGGACGATTTGGGATTTGTGCACTGAGTTTCTTCCACCTAGTAAGGTACTCGGTGAATCCTTCGTTGTCTCTTTGTGATAGGACCTCTAGGGTACGGATGGAGACCTGGGTGTCGTCGTTGTCCTTGTATTGATGATCGAATTCAACGGTGATTTGTTCAAACGAGGAAACTCGTTCCGGGGTTAGAGAGTAGCGCCAGGTCTTGGGTATGGTCTGCGAGGAATGTGGGAACAATGATGGCGGTGTTCCGGTCGACTCCTTTTATTCCCATTTGTGATTTGAAGGCCCCGATGTGGGTAATCGGGCTTTCATGACCTTGAAAGATCGGAGATCACCGAGGCGAGCTTGCTTGGTAGTGCGTCCCTAATATTTTGAGGGATGTTCTCGTTTTCTTTGTGTATGGAGTAACCTCCCGGGGTACCGAGACGTTCCTCCATAGCCTGGAGTTTCTTGGCGTGTCTATCCGCCTCGTCCTTGATTTTCGCCCATTCGATCGACTGCTTTGGTGATGGTTGAGCAAATTGCTCAAGGTCGTTGGTTAGCTTGGCGACTTGTTCGCGGCTTCGGTTACATCTTGATTGCCGCCATTTTTCGCTTGTAGGTTCAAGTTTCTTGTAAGGGAGGGTAACTCGGTTCTTAGTGCGACGGGTATCCATTGAGGTTTCCTACATGTGCATAAGATGCATCGCCTATATGACGTAATCCGACCGACACTCGCTCATTTACATGTTCGCTTTTAGCTCATTTCATTTTGAAAAGGACTCTTTTTAAAAGAAGGAAGTTTTCGAAAGACAAGCTAGAGTGTTTTTGAGATGAGGATGCGACTGTGACTCATCTCGATGTTAAAGAGTTTGTTGCCAGATCCGCCTAACCCGAGTGACGATATGTTGTCATGGGTTAGCGATGGATGCGTAAAAAGGGAATCGACTCGAACTAGCCAAGCCGAAGATGTTAAAAGGGATTTGGGCCGTGAGGCTCAAAGGAAGAAATCCGCGAATTGAGGTTGGAAACCTTGACTCGGGTTTTGCTAATTTTGTAAACTAAGTTTGAAAAGTGTTTATTTTAAAAACTTGCGATTATTTTGTTTGAAAAGTGTTAGTTTGTTAGTTTGTTAGGTTGAT
Organism: Dianthus caryophyllus; assembly: GCA_023091065.1. Classification (NCBI taxonomy): domain Eukaryota; kingdom Viridiplantae; phylum Streptophyta; class Magnoliopsida; order Caryophyllales; family Caryophyllaceae; genus Dianthus; species Dianthus caryophyllus. The sequence continues at coordinate 13,919,550 of CM041519.1, read as the reverse complement.
TATTTTTGAAAACTTTTAAGGCGAATTTTCGAAAATATGCACATGAATTTTGAAAAAGACTATATGGTATAGCCTTGCACTCGTACATATGACTCTTGGTCGTTTGGTCAGGTCTCGTACGCCTCCAACTGATTTGAGTACGCTTTGGCAGGTGCTTTTGGCCCTTCGCCTACATAGTATAACATGTAGGATACGAAGGAAGCCCTGGGGCGGTCAAATCAGTTCGCTACGGCAAGCCGTGGAGGGGTGAGAGGAAGGTTAGTCCAGAACGTGCTTTATCGAATGGACAAGCCTGCGTTTGGAACCACCTCTCAAGGTATTGGTGTGTGAATCCGACTAGATTCGACTCTAAACGGATATGCTTAGCTCATGTATGTTGATTGTTCTCAAGTCGTTCAAGTCTCATTTTTATTTTTAAAAGGAAAAAGCTAGTTTTAGTTTTAAAAATAAAACTCGCCCTCAAATGGAGTCGCCAACTGTAGGTACCGGGATCAGACCATGGAACCACTCGACGTCTTGCTAGGGCCGTAAAGTTAAAAAGATTAAGTACAAAAACCTTTTAAAACTGTTTTGGAGCCGCCACTAAATTATGAGGGAAATTTAGAACCCGCCTCCGTGTCCTCATGCTCAAAGACACGTCTTAGAGTTCAAGGCACGTCGACACCCATCCATCTAAGGCTATTGTGAAACCAGATTCGGATTCGGGTGAGGGTACTTTTCTAAAGCATAAATCAAAATAATGTTTTTATGAAAGATCTTTTGGAAAAGCCTATCAAAAGATAGCCTCTACTAGACTTGAGAACAATGCAAATAATGATACATGAGCCTAAGTAATACGCTACGTACAAGTGCGATATAAATGTAAAAAGAATGCAAAAGAGATTGTTTAAAACCCTCAGTTAAGCATGCTTAACTTATTAACGAAAACAGTTCAGTTTAATGACGAATTCATTTTAAGTGATTTAGATGCAATAAGAGGATTTGCTAAATGCATGCAAAGAAAATAAAGTTCAATTAGCCATTGATTTATTTTAAGGAGGTCGATTGTTTATGCGACTTTGGAAAGGTGTTACGAATAGGGTGTGTATTCGAGGTGCATGGTCGCTTTATGAAAAGCAGACTTGCGTATCAAAGTCAAAGTGAGCCTAATGTAGGCCCTTGCTAGTCTAAGAAGTAAAGAAAAACTACCTGTCTTCAGGTTTAGGAAACCGGCGGCGCTTCGCTTCAAAGGGAAGAATCCAACACTAGGAAAATGAGGAATTCTAAGGGTGTTTATGCGTGAGGCTTTGAGAGTGTTTTGAGGTGAGAATTGTATTCTGAAATTGTGTGTCTGAATGAATGACCGAAGGGTTGTATTTATAGTGTAGAGTTCGGTAGATTTTAGGAAATCTAGGGATAAATCGGACGTAGGAGCCGCAAGGCCTCTTATGCGTACTGGGGCAATCGCAAGGGGTCTTATGATAGTTCCCTACCAATCGCAATGCTCCTTGCGATTGATAGTATGCAAGATACTCTTTTCGTATATTTCCAAATTATATTTTAGGATATACTGAAATAATCTTGCTTGAGCTCTAAGTTACGGTTGTTTGGCTGATGTTAGGGTTTGTTTTAGGGTTTGACTTGGTCAATCCCGATCCTTGGAATGCGGGCCGGTATGGGTTTGGGCTCTGCCTCGGCCCGAGCCCTGAAAATGTGAAAAGGGTGCATTTTGTGTAATTTTGTGGAACAGGACATTCCGTGAGACTATCCTGGGTATTTGCTAATGCTAAAGGTTAGTTTTAGCAGCTAGGCCTAAATTTAGGTATTTAGGTGGATCGATGTGTTATATGTGTTTGAAAAAGGGATGTGCGCATGCCGGTTAAGACCTGAACTCGAGACAAGCTAGACTCTAGACCTAAGGACACTAAAGGTGACGACCCATAAAGAAACCTCATTTGCATTTAAAAACATTTAACTTGAATTCGTCACAGTTAGAACCATTTAAGTCAACATAAAAGCACGCAATAAAAGTCCATTGTTACATCACTGGGTTTTTGGTGGGAGGTGCGGATTTGGGTATCTACACCTCCGCTGAAGGGACTACACCAAGCTCAATTATGAATTTTCTTATCCAAACAGCCTCTTTAGCAGCATCACATGCAGCTATGTATTCTGCTTCAGTTACTGAATCGGCTACTGTAACTTGTTTAGAACTCTTCCAACTCACTGCTTCACCATTTAAGGTAAATACATAACCCGAGGTGGATTTGCTATCATCTTTATCTGATGCAAAACTAGCATCAGTATATTCCTTTAGCTTTAGTTCACATTCTCCATAGATGAGAAATTGATCCTTAGTTCTTCTCGGGTACTTAAGGATGGACTTAACGACTTTCCAATGTTCCTCACCCGGATCTCCTTGATATCTACTTGTTACTCTCAATGCATAAGCAACATCGGGCCTTGTACATGTCATGATATACATGATAGCTCCCACTACGCTAGCATATGGTACTCTACTCATGCGCTTTCTTTCCTCAAGGGTATTAGGACTATGATTTCTTGAAAGAACAACTCCGGTCCCAATCGGTAGATACCCCCTTTTGGACCATGTGATACCTCTTCTGAATGGTATCAATGTACAAAGACTGAGAAAGACCAATCAACTTTCTTGACCGATCTCTGTAGATCTTTATTCTGAGAATGTAAGCAGCTTCTCCCAAATCTTTCATTGAGAATTGTTTTGATAACCAAATCTTTGTCTCATGCATGGTTAGTACATCATTTCTAATCAGCAATATGTCATCTACATATAGCACTAAGAAAATGACTGTACTCCCACTCGTCTTCTTGTACACACATGGCTCCTCTTCACAACGTACAAAATTCATCTTTTGATTTGTTGTATGAAAACGAATATTCCAACTACGAGAAGCTTGTTTCAATCCATATATGGATCGCTGAAGCTTACACACTTGATCAGGTGCATCTGATGAAGTGAAAACTGCAGGTTGAGTCATGTAGACATCTTCCTTAAGCTCTCCATTAAGAAAAGCAGTTTTCACATCCATTTGCCATACCTCATAATCAAAGTATGCAGCTATTGCAAGCAGAATCCGAATAGATTTGAGCATTGCCATGGGAGAAAACGTTTCCTCATAATCAATACCTTCCTTTTGATTATATCCCTTAGCAACAAGACGAGCTTTATAAGTTTCCACATGTCCGTCTACTCCAATCTTTTTCTTGAACACCCATTTGCATCCAATGGGCTTGATGTTCTCAGAGCAGTCAACTAAAGTCCATACTTTGTTAACTCTCATTAAGTCCATCTCGGATTCCATGGCTTCACGCCATTTCTCATGGTCTGGACTTGCCATTGCCTCTTGAAAACTCTTTGGATCAGTATCCATTTGTGGGATATTTTCATCACGGACATCCACATTATCTTGCACTAACAAATTTGTTCTATTTGGTGCACGACGTTCTCTTGTGGATCTCCTAAGAGGCTCATGTACAACTTGATTTTCTTGTTGCCCTGGTTCTTGAACAAATTCAAAAACCGTTTGATTTGCCTCAACCGTTGAGGTTTGAACTTTTGGTGGCAACTTTAGAATATCAAGGAAAGGTTGTTCATTTTGCATCTCATGCACCCGCGGTAGCCCTGGCTCATTGGATTCTTGAACTTCATCAAGATCTATTTCTACACCGTAAGTTCCTTCATCAAGGAATTCTCTTTCCAAAAAGGTTGCGTTTCTGGCCACAAACACTTTGTGTTCAGAAGGCTGGTAGAAATAGTATCCCATCGTTTCCTTAGGATACCCAACAAATCTGCACTTGTCAGACTTTGCTTATAACTTGTCTGACTGCAATCTTTTTACATAAGCCGGACATCCCCAAACTCTCAGATGTTTAAGGTTAGGCTTACGTCCTTTCCATATCTCATACGGAGTTTTATCGACTGCCTTTGTGGGAACTTTGTTTAATACATATGCAGCGGCTTCTAAAGCGTATCCCCATAGGAAAATAGGAAGATCAGTGAATCCCATCATGGACCTCACCATATCCAACAGGGTACGGTTTCTCCTTTCAGACACACCATTATGCTGTGGTGTTCGAGGAGAAGTCCACTGTGACAAGATGCCATCTTGTCTCAAATAATCAACAAACTCATCGCTAAGATATTCACCACCACGGTCAGATCTTAACGCCTTGATGCTCATACCTGTTTGCTTCTCAACTTCACTGCGAATTCTTTTGAACATCTCAAAAGACTCTGATTTGTGTTTCATAAGATATACAAATCCATATCTTGACATATCGTCAGTGAAAGTTATAAAATAAGAGTATCCACCTTTAGCTTGAACTTTCATAGGACCACATACATCACTATGTATAAGTCCTAAAAGTTCACTTGCCATTTCTCCAATTCCAGTAAAAAGGAGATTTGGTCATCTTTCCTTTGAGACAAGATTCACAAGTTTCAAATGATTTATAATCATATTGTCCAAGGCAACCTGCCTTGTACAACTTGTTCACTCTTTTCTCTCCAATATGACCAAGACGACAGTGCCAAAGGTAAGTGTGGTTTGTCTGATTACTTTTCTTCCTTTTTTGACCAGAAACATTCATAATAGGACGAGTAGCCACTTCAGGTAAGACATAAAGACCATATTGCAAATAACCATTAACATATAATTCATCACCATGAAATATAGAACAATGATTATTATAGAAAATTGTTCGAAATCCAGACTTGTCCAAAGACGAAATGGAAACAATGTTCGAAACAAACTTAGGAACATAATAACGATCTTCTAACAATAAAGTCTTGCCCGTAGGCATTACAAGAGACATAGTTCCTACAGCTAGGGCTGCAACCGTTGCACCATTTCCCACTTGTAGGCTGACCTCTCCCTTCTTCAACCTTCTATTGATCTTCAACCCCTGCAACATATTGCAGATGTTAAAAGAACTATCGGTATCCAATACCCATTTAGTAGTATCAATAGTTGTTAAAGAAATCATGAAAACTCTTTTCATGAATGTCTCACCTTGTTTCTTGCCCTTCAAAGTAGCCAAGTACTCTGGACAATTTATTTTCCAATGTCCTTTCTTCTTACAAAAGAAACATTCAACATCCTCTTGGTTAGTCATCACCTTCTTACCCTTGAACTTCTTTGCAGTGTTCTTGGGCGCAAGTGGATTTCTCTTAGTTTTTCTTTTGCCTTTCCACTTGCTCTTAGAAGAGCTACCAACCATATTCACAGAACTAGATGCCTTCACCTTTCCCGATGTGATTTGATTTTCATAATCGATCAACAAATTGAGCAATTCATGAAGATCACAATCCATCTTATTCATATTGAAATTAACAATGAACGGTGAATAAGAATCGTCAAGAGACTTCAAGATCAGATCTTGCGATGATTCTCTACCCAGTGAGCATCCTTGTTTTTCAAGCTGTTCTATAAGATCAATCATCTTTAAGATATGGATGCCAACAGGTTCCTTGGGTTTCAATTCAGACTTGAATAAGGACTTCGATATCTGATATCTAGCAGTCCTACTTTGAGACCCGTACATCTTCTTGAGATGCTCAATGATCTGTTGAGGATTCATGGTTTCATGTTGCCTCTGTAATTCAGGACTCATGGAAGCCAAAATGATACATTGTGCTGTAGTACTTAGCTCAGAGTACTTTGCATATGCATCCAGTACCGCAACATCAGCTTCTCCCTCAGGGGGAGCTACCATAGCAGGTTTATCAACCACGTCGATAAGTTTCTCATGCATAAGCACAATTCTCAGGTTGCAATACCAATCATCAAAATTGTTACCGGACAACTTGTTAGCATCAAGTATGCTTCGGAGTGAAATAGTAGCCATTTGAGTAATCTGATTGTGAAAGAAAACAATATCAATTATAACACAATCATATATCATTCAGACATGGACTTTTATCCAAATGACAATAAATAAACTTTAAAACATGAATGAGTCACTTGGTTGTCAAGTCGTTTCTCACCATAATTAAAGTTTACTGATTTTATCTAATAAAATCAAATTCAGGCTCCATACTACATAGCCCCCTGGTTGTCAGGTCGTATCTATTAGTACGGTTGAGTTTATCCACCCTTGTGACAGAAAATTAATTAGCATTATACCCTCTGGGTAGTCCGACCTTGTAAGTATAATATTAAGTAATTATTCTTCACACCTCATCAGACAATATCATTTACCTCTGAATTACAAGTCCCCTGGTTGTCAGGTCATTCCTTGCAACTAAGAGTAAAGTCTTTATCGTCCATTTTAGTGGAAAAGCCTTTGATAAAATATCTAATATTCTATCAACTAAAACACAATAATTATTGTAGACATAAAAAAGTGTCTATAATTATTTATTTGAGTCAAAGTCAAATCCCGACTCATTTAAATGGAAAGCCGAGCCAAATTTAAATCGACTCACAAGTCGACACAAAAAAAAACCCGACTCACAAGTCAACATAAAAATGAACTCACAAGTCCAAAAGCCCAAGAGAGGTCCTAGCCTTACCTTCTCTATAAAAGCATAAATCATCCTCATTTGAAGGATGATGAAATTTTATCCAAAAAAAACCCTACTTACAAAAAAACACAAAACAAGTTACAAGAAACCAAAAAAAAGAGAAATAAAAACAAAACCTCTCTTTTCAAAGAGAACCCTAATTTCTTCTAATTCTCATAATTAGAAGAAATAAAAAATTTGTTTCTTCCATCTTTCACGGCTCCAAGCATCCAAACACGGTGCATAATGAGGCTATATCGTCACGCCTTAATCAAAATAAACCTAATTAAACAACTAACAGAAGCTAGCGGTAAGCAGGATCGTATCCACAGAGAAACAGCGCAGTTATAAGCTAAAGTCGGAGTAAACAGGTCTAACTCAAGTGTGAAAAAGGGTTTGGTTGAACTATAAGCTAAAGCAAAAGGTAAAAATAAGTAGAAATCAATAAAGAGAAGGATTAGGGCATCGGGTTCATTATGGCAATGATTCAGGAACTCAAGTTCATAAGAAGGAAGCGATAAACTGTGCAAATGATTAGGTTTGGAATACGCTCTCTCGAGTCAATATTAACCTAAAGCAAATTTAGCGGGCTCTCGCAACTTACTAAATTCAACTTATCAATCTCGCGTGTTATGACCAGATTTTATACCACCCAGAGTTGGCAGTTCTGGATAGACATTGTAAATACGGTACAGAGCAGGAAAGAAGAGCAATAGCAGTTATAGCCCAGAATAGGTCAGAAGAGGCATGGCAGTTATGGTCAGCATAGGTCAACTATGACGGTTACAAAGATCATGGGGTAATGGAAGATATCATAGCTGAGCAGAAGTGGAGTAAATGGAAGTTATTTAACCGCCAAAGATAGTGGAAGTCATGGAAGAAGTGCCCTAGAAAATAGGAACTAATTCTCAGCTAGCTTTGCCTATATATAGAGGCTCATTTGTACATTTTCATTCATCTTTTACTCTCATTAGCATACTTAAGCACTAGAAAATATACTACGTAAAACAACAGTCAGTTCTGTACGAATTGCTACAGAAGTGATCACTTTCACAGTTGTATTCTGTAACCCCAACTCTGATATTAATAAAAGTACTCCTGGCTTGGTAGCCCGCAGTTTTCCCCATCTTCTTCTCGGGGCTTCTGCGTCATCAAATCCCTGTGTCCTTAGTTCTGTCCCATTTAGCTCAGTTCTGTTCTGTTTCGCAAATAGTACTAGTTGATCCACTTTCTTCCATTTTCTCTCTTGTAGAGTTTTTACCAAAACAAATTGGCGCCCACCGTGGGGCAACTAGTTTATTAATTTGCGTAACTTTTCTCACAAAAATCTCACAAAAATCACCTTTTCCATATTCAAATGGCTGATAGAACTTTGGAGCAATTGTCCAAGGAGTTACAAGATGTGCAATCCAAGATTCAGCAAATCTCAGAAGAGAATGCAAAACTGAAGGAAACAGAGTCTGTTCTGAAGACTAAGTTAGATTCTGCCAAAGGCAGTACCTCAAAGATCAGACCTGGGGCATCCTTGAGTTCTATAATTAAGAGAATAGATTTCTCTAATCTGGACGAAGATGAGGATCTCGAAGACCAGCTCCTGGGTGGTGAAGAAGAGGAAGAAACATCCGAGAATGCTGACAAGAGGAAGGGCAAGAAGAAGTTCAACTTCACCCTCATGATGATGCAAGAACTCCAGAAGTTATATGACAAGGTTGCAAAAATTCCAGGAGTTCCAGCACCAATTGAGGAGGCTTCCCAAGAGTGTTATGCGGATTCGCCATTCAGTGAGGCCATAACCATGCAGGACATCCCAAAGAAGTTCAGTGTTCCAGGGATGAAACTGTATGATGGTACAAGAGATCCACAAGACCACGTAGCCCAGTACAAGCAGAGGATGTACACAGTCCCAGTTCCGAAAGAGTATAGGGAAGCCTGCATGTGCAAAGGCTTTGGTTCTACTTTGGCTGGACCAGCTCTGCAATGGTTTGTCAATATTCCTAATGGTACTATTAAATCGTTTGCTAATCTTGTGAATGTTTTTGTTGCCCTGTTTGCTAGCAGCAGGAAGTTAGAAAAGCAAACAAGTGATCTGTACAGAATTGTACAGAAGAAAGATGAGTCCCTACGAGATTATCTCCATAGATTCAACAAGGAGAAGATCTCTATCCCCAACTGTGACGTTGCAACCGCTATCCAGGATTATAGGCAAGGTTTGGTGGTCAATTCTGAGCTTTATCGTGAACTAACCAAGTATCCTTGTGTTACTTTTGAAGATGTGCAGGCAAAGACGTTAGCCCAGATTAGGCTTGAAGAAGATGCTTTCAGTCGGCAGGACAGTTCTGGGTATGAGAAGGTGAACATGAAGTCTGATAGTGGACGCACCCAGAACAGGCCAGCGCCATACAGCAGGCCACCCAGAACACAAGTGCATGCCGTCAGTTCTGAGACAGTCAACTCTGATGACTCCCTTGATATCAGCAGTCTCGGTGTGGAGGTTCCACAGTTGATAGCAAAGTTGGAGAGCTTTGGGAATGGTGCAAGGTGGCCCAAGAGGAATGATAATCTAAATCCAAACAGAAATCCAAACAAGTATTGTGAGTACCATGGAGACATCGGCCACAGCATAGAAGACTGCTATGCCTTCAAGAAAGAGATATCTTACCAGATCAGAACTGGACGTCTAAAGGACATCATCAGACCAGTCCAGAGGAGTCAGACCAGAACTGAAAGCGCCAAGTCCCAGGGTTCCAGGGGACTAGAGTCAGAAAAGCCGCCAAATCCTCCACCCTACACACACGAGGTAAAATTTATTAATGGTGGTTCTGATATCTGTGGTTTGACCTATTCTGCAGCCAAGAGGATAGCAAAGCAAGAGAAGGTGCAGCCTCCAACCAGAGTAGAGAAGAATTGGGAAGTTGTCACTTTTGATCATGAAGATTGTGAGGGCATCCCAGTTCTGCACCATGATAGCCTGGTGATCAAGCTGCAGATTGGAAGCACCCTTGTACGCCGAGTTCTGGTTGATGGGGGCAGTTCTGTGAACCTGATTATGTTGGATGCACTGAAGGAAATGGGTATAGGCCAGGACAAGCTGACCAAGAACTCTAATGTTCTGGTAGGATTCAGCGGCGAGACCAAGCACACCTTGGGAGAAATCTCACTTCCCACCTATTCCCAGGGAGTTTCTTCTTTTGAAAAGTTTAATGTTATTGATTCTATGACCTCGTATAATGTTTTGTTAGGCAGGCCTTGGATCCACAATCTTAAGGCTGCGGCGTCTACTTACCATCAATGTGTGAAGGTCCCAACTCAATGGGGAGTTCTGGTGATAAAGGGTGAGAGGCAGACTGCACAGGAGTGCTACAGAGCAGCCTTGAAGCCTCCAGCCACTAACAAAACGCTCGCATAGCAATTACAGAAACCAGTCAAGTCAGTAGTGGAACCAGAAAAGTCAGGGTTGGAGATGGACCAGATCGGTGTAGACTAGACCTGCCCAGAAAAGAAAGTGTTAGTAGGCAGTAATGTACCATCCAGTATCAGGTCTGATCTGATCAATTTCCTGAAGTCTAAGAAATCAAGTTTTGCATGGAGCCACTTTGACATGACTGGAATTAGTCCTGACGTTATCACGCACAAGCTTAACATTGATCCTAAGTACAAACCAGTGCACCAGAAATGCAGGAAGTTTGCGCCAGAGAGAAATGCTATAATCAATGAAGAAGTCCAGAAGCTGCTGGACATGAACATGGTAAGAGAGGTAATGTATCCTGACTGGTTGGCTAATGTTGTTGTAGTGCAGAAGAAGAATGGAAAGTGGAGAGTCTGTGTAGACTACACAGATCTGAACAAGGCATGTCCCAAGGATCCTTTCCCTCTTCCTCATATTGATGCCATGGTGGACAAGACTGTTGGCCATGAAGTTCTGACTTTCATGGACGCCTCAAGTGGTTTTAACCAGATCAAGATGTATCCTCCAGACCAGGAGGGAACATCCTTCATGACAGACCGTGGTATCTATTGCTACACCGCCATGCCCTTTGGACTCAGAAATGCTGGTGCCACCTACCAAAGGCTAGTCAACATGATGTTCAAAGATCTAATTGGGGACACAATGGAGGTTTATATCGATGATATGGTGGTAATGTCCAAAGATGCCAAGGATCACGTGAAGCACCTAGAGCAAGCGTTTGCAATTCTGGACAAGTTCAATATGAAGCTGAATCCAACAAAGTGCAACTTTGGAGTGTCTTCTGGAAAGTTCCTACGCTACTTAGTGACCAGAAGAGGAATTGAAGCAAGTCCAGAACAGATAAAGGCAATCCTAGATCTGGAGCCCCCCAGATCCGTGAAAGACATCCAGAAGTTGACAGGGAGAGTAGCAGCTCTGAACAGATTCATTTCTAGGTCCTCAGAAAGATGCAAGCCCTTCTATGATATGTTGAAGAAGAACAAAGAATTCGAATGGAGTGAGAAGCACGAGGAAGCGTTCCAAGATCTGAAGAGTTACCTGTCAACCCCGCCGTTGCTGTCCAGACCAGAAGAGGGAGAACCGCTAAGTCTGTACCTGTCAGTCACAGAGCATTCAGTAAGTGCAGTTTTGGTCAGGGAAGAGGATGGTTTGCAGCATCCTATATACTACGTAAGTAAAAGCTTGCTAGATGCTGAAACCAGGTATTCTCTTCTGGAAAGGTATGTTCTCGCTTTAATTATGTCAACTACTAAGCTTAGACCTTATTTTGAGAGTCATCATATCTGTGTAAGGACTAACCTTCCAGTTAAGTCAGTCTTGAGAAAGCCTGAACTGTCTGGGAGAATGTCAAAGTGGTGCAATGCGACTTAAATGCGCACGACATAAGTTACGAACCCGAAACGGCGATAAAGTCACAAGCCTTGGTGATTTTGTGGTCGATTTCGATCCGACCCTGGAAGAAAGTGGTGCTATGGAAGTGTTGAAACTCACAGGCGGGGAAAGGAGAGACCTGGATCTTTGTAATCGATGGAGCAACTAATGTCGAGGTTCTGGTCTGGGCATTGTCTGAAATCGCCAAAAGGGGACATACTAGCCCAGTGTCGGGCCAGAATTTCGTATCACCAACAATGAGGCCGTAGCACGAGGCATTAATCGCAGGTTTGATGGTCTCAGATTGGTCTTGGTGTCAAGAACTGGAGGTAAAAGTGACTCTTTACTTATTGTCAATCAGTTACATGGTTCTTTGCGGCCAAAGATTCTAAGATGTTGCTCTACCTTGAGAAGGTTAGAACCCTGGTTTCAAGTTTGACCAGCTTTAGGATTGACCAGATCCCCAGAGACCGTAACTCACAGTGACTCTCAGATAGTTTTGGCTCTAGTTTCAAACCTGCGGACACAGGCGGGATTCCCATAGTACACCTCCTCGGACCTTACATAGAGAAGCCTTGATCCTGCTCTCAACCTCGTCTACCCCCACTCCTCGCCTCTTGACTGCACTTTTATGCTTTTCTTAGAGATGGTGTTTTACCCCAGCACGGACTTGAGGCTAGAGCTTTTCGGCTTAAAGCCTCGAGGTATGTCTTGATTAATGATGTTACATTCAAGGAATCTATGTCGAGTCCATATTTGCGTTGTTCAGAACCGGAATAAGCCGTGAACTGTTCTGGAAGAATTACACGAAGGAGATTGTGGCAACCATAGTGCTGGAAGAAGTCTGGCCAGCAAAGCTCTCAGATTTGGTTACTTCTGGCTAACTATGAGAAAGGAGGCTGTGGAGTACGCAAGCAAATGTGAAGCGTGTCAAAAGCATTCTCCAATGATTCACCAACCAGCTGAGATTCTACATCCTATTTCTGCACCGTGGCCTTTTATGAAGTGGGGCATGGACATAGTTGGAAAGCTTCCAATGGCTCCAGGACAGAAAGTGTTTATGTTGGCAACGACAGACTACTTCTCGAAGTGGATTGAAGCTGAAGCATTCAGAAGTGTGACAGAGAAGGAAGTCATCTCGTTTATCAAGAGGAACATCATTTGCAGATTTGGAATTCCAAGCCAGATTGTATGTGACAATGGTACACAGTTCGTAGGGAACAAGACTAGAGAATTCTGTGCAACTTGGGGTATTGAACTGCTTACTTCTGCACCAAGGTATCCTCAGTGTAATGGCCAGGCAGAATCTAGCAACAAGATTGTCATCAAGGTCCTAAAGAAGAAGCTGAAAAGAAGGCGAGGGAGATGGGCAGAAGAGCTACCATTAGTTCTGTGGGCTGACAGAACTACACCAAAGACTTCTACAGGACAGACTCCGTTCTCTTTGGTGTATGGTTGTGAAGCGGTGATTCCAGCAGAAGTGTCTGTTCCAACAAAGAAGGTATGGTCTCGAGCAGTTTAGAAGCTAACCTGAGTTGTTGTCTTCAGTCTTGATTTTGCGAGAAGAACTAAGAGATGCACCAGGATAAGGTTAGCGACTTACGGCGAGAATGTGGCCAGGACTTTCAACAAGCATGTCAAGGCCAGAGTTTTCAGAGAAGGAGATTTAGTTCCGAGGAAAGTATTCGAAAACACAAAGGAAAAGTCTGCAGGAAAGCTAGCCCCAGTCTGGGAAGGACCATACTTGATTGATACAGTTGTAGGCCAAGGAGCTTATAGACTGGTAACTCTGGAGGGAGAGTTGATTCCTAGAGCGTGGAATGCAACCAACCTCAAACTCTATCTTTGTTAATACGGTACTTTCGTTTCAGTACTTTCAATTCTGTACTTTCAATTCTGTACTTTTTAGTTTCTGTGAATGTTTAATTGCAATTTCTATTCAATAAAAACCATTGAACTCCAATGGTGTAGTTTAACTTTATTTCCAGATTTGCAGATTACAACTTTGGTTCAGAAGTAAATATTTTCTATCTATCACAAATAAAAACAAAGTAAATATAGTACGCTACATATTACAAATAAAGGAGTTTATCCTCCAGACTTGTTTAGGAGTTCATCCTCCAGTTCCACACAGGGAGTGAAACCTCCAGTTCTGGGCTTGGTCCCCAGTCTCTAGGAACTTGTCTTCCAGACTTGAGCTTAGTCCTCAGCTTTGAGCAGCCAGTCCTGCAGTGGAGATCCTCCTCCACCCACCAGCGGCGATCCCGCAGAGTAGCGATCCCGGCCAGAGAGGATGCGTCCTCGGATTGACGGACCAGGGCTTAGCCAAGCTAAGAGAGTCCTATAATATCCCTTAAGGTAAGCCATGATCATGCGTACATAAGTCTGGGGTGTACACCTGCGAGGTTAGTACATTCACAGAACAATAGAAGCAATAGAAGCAATAGCGACAATAGTGATTAAGTCCTTGGACCACCAAGGCTAATTACTTAGCAACCGAATCTGTCAGAGCAGACTAGAAAAATGTCTTGCTCTGCAGACTAAGCAAAAGTACCACAGTAGCAACAGATAGAAGTCCACAGAAATAATTACAGACCTGGACATACCAGTCCAGGCCAGACCACAGATAGAGCAAATTGTTCAATAATTACACAGAAAGTTAACAACTGTTTTTCATTCTTCTTCTTCTTCAGAAGGGTTGTCATCAGCTTGGGCATCTTCGCCAGCACCACCATCGCCAGACGCAGAGGGCTCTTCCTGCTCGCCGCCAGCCTCTCTCCTCGAACCGCACACCGGGAAGAGCTGTTTAAACTTCTCCACAGCAGCATCTACGTTCCACTCCTCACGCACGGACTCTGGAGCACGCATCATCTGAATTCTGGTCTGGGCTGTGTAAAACAGCGCCAGATCGATCTCTGGTTCGAGCGGCTTTCAAGTTCCCGAACACGCGCCGAGACTTCGCTCTCGACCTCAACGAGGCGATTTTCCTCAGACTTGGCAAAGGTGGCCTTGACTTTTTCACCGCCTCCTTCATAATCGCCCAAAGCTTTCTCCAAGTTCTGCAGGCAGGCTGCTTCTTCGTGAGCAAGCTTGTCCTCCAAACAGTTACACGATCCCCAGAAGTGGAAATTATGTGCCCCAAGCTTGATATACAATCAAGAGTCTGCAAAATTTATGGTGTAAGGTACAATAGTGGTAGAATTATCATGAGCATTTGTACTAGAAGTCAGGTAGTTACCTGAAGAGCAGAGTGAGTGGCTCTGAACGCCAGTTCTGTAGTGTCGACCCCGATCAGATCTGGGTCGAACCTTTTTGCTGCTTGTTGGATGATGTTCTCCACGCCTGGTGAAGGCGTCTTTGGGCGAAAATGTCCCTGGTAATGACAAACCTTCAATTTCTTCAATCTTCCTTTTCTTTGATTTCTTGTCTGGTGTACTCTTCTCTGGCTCAACCTGGACCTTCCCCTTGGGCTCCTCGACCTTCAGCGCCCTGAAACCTGGAGTAGGAATACCAGTAGGAATGAACTGAGGTTTTACATCTGGACCCCCAGCCTGGATAGCATCCATCTTCTCCTGAAGAAAGGCAGGATTGAGTCTACCCCTAGTGATTGGCCTAGAAGATTCACCTAGCATAGACCACATTCGACTTAGAACTACATATCTAGACTAGACTTAATCAGACTTGACCAAAAGAAAAATTAAGAGACTCACCCTTGATAGCAGAAGCTTGAGCCACATGAACCTTCACTACCTTCTTCGCTGGCCTGCAGAATGTAGGGAAAGCCGTCTTGTTATCCTCTTCAGAGCAATTCCTCTCCTTGAGAGGCAAGGCCATAAACACAGCGATCCTCGCCTTGGAATCCTCACTAGGCACAGGCTGCCAAGAGTCCGCTAGAAAACGCAGAATATAGAAAATCCTTAGCCTAGTACAGAATAGAGAAACTAGAAACAACAGAATTGAATTAGAAGTGACTAACCTCTCTCAGCGATGGGGTAGTCCAAACAGCTATTGTTCTCCAAAGTGTCGCTTTTCAGGAAAAGGAAGCCTGTCTTCCAATCCTTATCATCCCCAGTATCAGGGTGCTCCACCAGATTGCTCTGGCCTTTCCTGATTCTGAAGATAAATCTTCCTCGTCCCTGGGCCCTTACAGAATAAACGTTTGTCAGATCTTGTACTGTCAGTTGCAGTCTGAACTTTGTGCAAAGCTTGTCAACCAAGCAGATAATTTTCCACATGCTAGGCATTAATTGGGAAGGGGCAAGCTTCATTGAAGAAAGCACCCCACTGATCCAAGAATTACAAGGAATTCTCAGACCAGCCCTGAAGGGAAATTCATATATAGAGATCCATCCTGGACAAGTCCAGGAAGCCGTGACATAGTCATCACAGGGAACAAAGATTATAGCAGACTCAGGCACGATCTGATGGTCTTTCAGATGTTTTATGATTGATTGAGAAAGTGTGTTCTTGGTTTCGTCATCAAAGGAATCATCTTTGATGAACTTGTGGTCGCCAAACATGATCTCAGTGATCTCAGGTTTCTCAAGATCTATCACTTGTTCAGCCATGATTTTCAGATGATTTTGATTTGATTTGATGATTGAAATAGCAAAAGAGGAAAATGATGAACGGTAGAAAGTAAAAAAAGAAAGTTGGCAAGGTGAGTTCTCGAGAAATTACTGGAGGCTCCTATTTATATTCAAGGGTAAAATAGTTCAAGTGGGATTAGGATTTTACCATAGGTAAAATTCAAAACAGCCCAGAGTTAGCCGTTGCTACTGTTCAGGAGTCAAATCAGGTTTTAATTCTCACCTACCTCTAATTTAAACGTTATCTCTTTGAATATTGTGCACAAGTCTGGCTAAGTACATAATTGTTGTTCAAATTCTATAGCCGTTGTCTCTACTCTAGTCTGTTCTGTATAGAAGTGTTTGTACAGGATTGTTTCCTCAAGATTGCTGAACACTGCACTTGAGAAAACAAGGGGCATTTGTTATGACCAGATTTTACACCACCCAGAGTTGGCAGTTCTGGATAGACATTGTAAATACGGTACAGAGCAGGAAAAAAGAGCAATAGCAGTTATAGCCCAGAATAGGTCAGAAGAGGCATGGCAGTTATGGTCAGCATAGGTCAACTATGACGGTTACAAAGATCATGGGGTAATGGAAGATATCATAGCTGAGCAGAAGTGGAGTCAATGGAAGTTATTTAACCGCCAAAGATAGTGGAAGTCATGGAAGAAGTGCCCTAGAAAATAGGAACTAATTCTCAGCTAGCTTTGCCTATATATAGAGGCTCATTTGTACATTTTCATTCATCTTTTACTCTCATTAGCATACTGAAGCACTAGAAAATATACTACGTAAAACAACAGTCAGTTCTGTACGAATTTCTACAGAAGTGATCACTTTCACAGTTGTATTCTGTAACCCTAACTCCGATATTAATAAAAGTACTCCTGGCTTGGTAGCCCGCAGTTTTCCCCATCTTCTTCTCGGGGCTTCTGCGTCATCAAATCCCTGTGTCCTTAGTTCTGTCCCATTTAGCTCAGTTCTGTTCTGTTCCGCAAATAGTACTAGTTGATCCACTTTCTTCCATTTTCTCTCTTGTAAAGTTTTTACCAAAGTATCGCGTAAGTCTAGTTTTAACTCGGCTTTCGATCTTAAATTAAAACTTACTCAGGTTCAATTAAACTCAAACAAATCGTTGATCAGGCGAAATAATCCTAATTCAATTGGCATAAAACGCGTAGAAAGAAACTCAATAGCACAATTTATTCAACCAGTTTAATCTAAAAACATGTTCCTGAATCAAGGGCACAAATTCCCCTCAAACCCTAATAGGAGAATTAGCTACTCATACTAGAAATCAAAACAAAGCAATTATAATAATAAGACATAATGAAAGGAATAGATGCAAATAAAATAAACCTGGATTTTAACGGAGTACCGGCGGTTACAATTGAATTAATCTTGAAACTAAACTAATGAGTTTTGAATGTATGAAGCAGTAAAACTAAAACTAAACCTAAAGCATAAAAATAAAGTATAAAACTCAAGATAGCCTAAAAATTCATCCTCAAAGTATATATATATAAGTTTCCTAAAACCAAACTCGGATTAAATCAAACCCGACGAAATAAGCACATGGTAGGCCACCGCTACTGACCCAACCCACGGTTCCCACAACTCTGGGCCGGCTCTCTTTCTTTGACTCTAGGCCCAAGCTTCTCTTTTGGGCTTTGATCATCCTCGTGACCTTTTGTCTTTTGGTCTTTTGCTCGTGTTCTCGAGCTCTCGTGATAGCTCGAGCCTAGTCCCGTCGTCTTGATACTAAAATGCTCCAAATGCCTCGGGTTTTGGCTCAAACCACCAAAACCTGCAAAATGCACGTAAAAAGCAACAGTATCGAGAAATATAACAAATAGCTCAAAGAATCATAATAAACTCAGCTAAACGTGAGCTAAATGCAACTAAACCGGGGGCATAAAGTCTATAAAAATAACACTGATCAAACTCTCCCAAACCAAACCTTTGGTTGTCCTCAAGCAAACTACCCAAACATAGCACATAATCACGAGGACAAACTAGTACAGGAAAGTGCAACCCAAAGTCTCAAGTATCGTCGCCTCATACAAAAGTGAATCAAATCAATACTAGCTTCCTCTTCAATGAATTGAAAAAGTTAGGGAGCAAACTTAACAAACATAAGACAGTGGAACAAAATGGCGCAAACTCCGTGCAAAGACTTTCGACCGTATGCATCCACAATAACGCTGAGACTATAAATAATCTCACAATCATCGACACTAGGAAAACTACTCGAACTAAGCATGTCGTCACCCGAATGTCTCAAAATCACGTCGAGCGAGGTTTCCAATGGTTGTAATGTTAGGCTCGGGTCAAGGGGGTAAAAAGGTGGATAAACGTATTTGGATATGTGGAGCTCAACGGCTTAACAGTTGCATCTAAAACAACCAACTCCTCCAATCACGACTCCTTCCTTAACTCACCATGCAAAATAAACCACAACTCCCGTATAAACATGATAAAACATCGCTTCCTACTCAACACTTCCGATCTTTTTATTGAATTGAAATAACATATATACAAACCAACTCTTTCTTTTTGTTTTCTTTTCTTTTCTTTTTGTATTTCTTTTGGATTTTTTTGCTTTTTTTGCTTTTGATCTTTTTTGGCTTTTTGAATAAAATGAAACAAGATCGGGAATAACTTTGAAACATGTAGGAAAGCGCAATATTAACGGGAATACTCGCATAACAACAACCCTTAACTCCAACTCACAATATAAGCAAATCACGAACTCAACCCACTTCCTTTCCAACCGAATACTCCGTGATAACTCAAAATCCCTAATGCAACTGATCAGCCTGGGTAAGATAATTCTGGAATGTAGCTCAATATATATACAATGTGGCTCAAAAACAGGCTACAAAGGCTAAGACGGGTTACAAATGCGGGACCTAAGTCTAAAGGGTATAAAAATAAGCCATTTGGCTAATGTGGAGTTATATAATATCGTAACCAAAATCAAGTACCTCTTCGTGCAATGCTCGATCATTTAAGAACAAGTAGGCTCAAACAATGACATAAATTCAAGTTTTCATTTCACTAGTACGAGTATATACAATGTCAAGTGGATGGGTAGTCTAAGAAACGCGCCCCGTCTACGTCACATGTCCTATGTCAAATTATAAGCAAGTCTACTCAAATCACCTCAAGAGTGAAAGGAAAGGGTAAGCAAAGCATATCAAATCAACACAATCAAGAGACTCAACATAGCGACTAAAAGCGTATCTCAAAAGACACTAAAGGTAATCCTGCACAAAAGGTTACTAAGACGACAAAAAGAACAAAAAGACTCGTATTCTCGTATTTTTGTGATTTTTGAATTTTTTAATTTTTTTGGATTTTTGAATAAATGCACACAAAAATGAAAATGCAAATGAAAAGCGCGAAAGTGATTTCCTCCCCCAAACCAGAATCACACATTGCCCTCAATGTGGAAAACAGCACAACCACAACAGCAGATAAGGACAAATAATAGACGGGGTAAGAAAATAAAACGAGAAAAGAGGGTAATGAAAGCTCACATTATTGAGTGGAAGCTATGAAGTACTTCGGAGCAGCAAACGAGGAAAAACGAAGCAGAGCTACAGGGGGGTCCGGCCGGTCCAGACCGGCAGCCGGCCGGCCGGCAGGGACCCCAAACTTCAGTTTTTTTGCGTTTTTTCTGTTCTCCAAATTTGTGCTACGGCCCCGGTCCGGGCTCGGCAGCCGGTAGGCCGGCTGGGGTGCCTCCTCGTGAGCATTCCCAAGAAAATTAAGGACCAAAAGTCCTTGAATACCTGCGCGCTAAAATCACAAAATAATACCGTCATCCTCGCGCGCTCAATAAAACCAGAAACTGTCATCAAAAGCAATCAAACCAAAGTACAATAAATTATAACGTCATCGGGTTGCCTCCCGGAAGCGCTGGTTTATAGTCCCGCACGACTCTTCAAAGCTCCAAAATCAAGTATAACCAGGCCTAGGACGTTGGCCATTCGCAACAGCTTCACTTGGCGAAACAGCATCCGATCGCCAAAGAACTCTACCATCCCGCGGCAAAGCATTATAATCCATCACACAGGAGACTCCATCTCGAAATGGCTCCCCAAATCTCCCGCATGCTCCAAGCGGCTCGACCGTGAGTCCTCTATCTCCATTGCTCGCGTCAAACAAGTCCGTTTTCAGCAACTTTCTCTCCCCCAAACCATCTTTGCAGCCATCCTGTAAAGAACCTGCACACGGAGAAGAGACATACAAAACCTCCACAGAGTCTCCAGTAGAGTGAGACGGAGGTATAACGTTAATAGAACAAACCGACTCTAGACGCATAGGGGACCGCGGGGTACTAGACTGAGTAAAAGAAAGCTTCTCACCCCCCACCGTGAATGCTAAGGTCTTATTACCCACGTCGATTACAGCACCTGCAGTATGCAGGAAAGGTCTCCCTAAAATGATCGGGACGTGGACATCCTCAGGCATATCCAAAACTACAAAGTCGACAGGGATAAAGAACTTTCCAACCTGTACAGGGACATCTCGTAGGATACCTAAGGGACGCTTAACGGTACGGTCAGCCATCTGCAAAGTAATGTGACTGGGCCCTGTGGATACCCATATCCGTACCCTCCCAAACAAAACCCTGTGATGTATCACGGACTTTTATTACGCATGTTTAACGTTGACTTAAACGGTTCTAACTAATGTCGAATTCATTCTGAGTCGTTTTAAATGTTAAAATAATTTAGGTCGCTTCACATCACACTTAAATAAACGTTCATTTTGTCCATTTGGAGTCTAGCTAGGTCCTTGTCTTGCTTCATTTGGCATGAGCTTCGCATTTGCACTACAATTAGCCCTTTTACATTTACAAGGTCTAAATCAGCATTCCTAAATTCCTAAATTTAGGCCCGGTAGCTAAAACCGCTATTTAGCCCCCTCTTACACAAAATACGGCTTCACGTCTTACCTTATTTCAAAAAAACTATGCAAATACACCCTTTTCATTTTTCCGGGTCTCGGGCAAACTGAAGCCCAAACCCAGCCTTTGGCCCGCACTCCAAAGCCCTAAGCATCACAAAATATCTCAGAAATATCCTAGGGGTTTTCTTGAGCTTCACGTTTGAGATTATCTCGAAATCTTTCAAAGATACAATTCAACCGAATCTAGGAAACTACACAAAAACCCGACCCTCGAACCGCATAAGCTTATGCGGTTTGGGGAGGCAACCGCATAAGCCTATGCGGTTTGCCCTGGCAACCGCATAAGGCTATGCGGTTCCTAGGCCTGTTTTTATCCCCGATTTTCTAATTTCTCCGAGGTTTTTAGTATATATACACCCATATACCCTCGACCAGAAAACACAATTCACACAGCAATTCACAACCAAAATACATCTTTTACACCCCAAATTCTCATCTTACATCCTTTCACATTCACAAAGCCTCAAGCGCTCAAATCCTTGAGTTCAACACACCATCCCGTGTTGAATTCACCCTCCTTTTAAGTTCAAGAAGCGAAGCTCTGCCCAGATCTGAAGCGTCAGGACAAGGTAGGTACCGATCCACTTGGATCAAAAGCTTTTTCTTATTTTCTTATGGACTAACAAAGGGGTCTACACTTTAGCGCCCCCCCGGCTTTGGCACCCAGCGCGCTTGCAATCCAAGTGTTCTATTTACTTCGGGTACACTCCATATCCGATGACACGCCAAAGTCGCATAAGCAACCGACCTTATAAAATAAACCAATGGACAATTGAACTTTATTTTATTTGCATGCATCTTGCACCTTCTTATTTTGCATTTAAATCAACTTAAACAATGAATTCGACCTTTAGCGAACTGTTTGGTTAACAAGTTAAACATGCTAAATCGAGGGTTTTAATCAATCTTTTTGCATCTGCATCTGCATTCTTTTTACAAACTTATCGCACTTGTACGTAGCGATAACATTAGCTCAAATATCATCTTACAAGGATTGTTCTAGGTCAGTAGAGCCTATTTTTACATAGGCTTTTCTAAAAGGTTTTCATAAATCATTATTTGAATTAACTCTTTTTCTAAAGTACCCTCACCCCGAATCCAATCTGGTTTCACAAGCCTTAGATCTAGGGGTGTCGGCGTGCTCCAAAATCTAGGACATGTTTTTAACTTAGAACATGGTAGCAGGTTCCTATTTTCCGCGATAAATAGGTGGCGACTCCATAACAGTTCTTAAAGGTTTTTCCAACTTAATCTTTTTTAACTTTAAAATCCGCCCTTAAGCAAGACGCCGAGTTGGGTCCCCCGAACGCGGTTCCCGGGTTCCACAGTTTGGCGACTCCGCTGGGGAGAATTTATTTTTAAAACTAAAAACTAGCTTTTTCTTTTTAAAAATAAAGAGGTGAAACTTGAAAGCCTTGAACAATCCAAGTATACATATTTGAGCTATGCACATTCGTTTAGAGTCCATTCCTTTTGGAATCTAGGCACCCTTTGCACCCTCGAGAGGTGGTTCCCACATGCAGGCTTGTCCACTCGATAAAGTACATGCCGGACTAGCTTTCCTCTCGCCCCTCCACGGCTTGCCGTAAACGGCTATCTCGACCGCCTTGATGCTCCCTTCAGAAACCTATCGCCCCGGCGTAAGGAAATGAAGGGGTTAAGTATCTGCCAAAGCGTACTCGAGGTAGTTGGAGGTGTACCCGACTGACTCATTTTTCACCCTTTTTGAGTCATACGTACAAGTTCGAGGCTATGCACTCGATGGTCTTTTTCAAAACAAGCATTTGCATTCATATCTTCGAAAACTCGCTTAAACTTTTCAAAGATAAACGAACCTAACATCTAACAAACTAACACTTTTCAAACAAAACTCTCGCGAATTTTTGAAATAAACCTTTTCAAAATTTCCTTTTTCACTAACAAGCAAAAACCCGAGTAAGGAATAAAACCCGAGCTCGTGGATTTCGATCCTCTAGGTCACACGGCCTAGACTCTGTTTTAACATCCTCGACTCGACTTGCGCGAGCCGAATCCTTCTCTTTTTACACATCCGACTCGAGCTCACCTCGGCAAATCACCGATATCAGTTCGACGGATGCAAAACAAAATCTTTTAACATCGAGACGAGATGTGCGCACGCATCCTCGCCTCAAAAGCTTCCCTTAGCAAAACCTTTTCGAAAATCTCCTTTTTCAAGCTTAAAAGGTCTTTCAAAACAACGAAATGAGCTAAAATGAATGCCTAGAATGAATGTGAGTCTAGTGGGTCGAGTCGTGTCGCTAATATGCAAAGTGAAATGCAGGCCTCAGCTGGATACTCGTCGTACTAAGAACCGCCTAGTAATCCCATACAAGAAACGAACCTACACCCGTAAAATGGCCGGCAATGACGAAGTTACCGCACTCCGTGACCAAGTCACAAAGCTGACCGCTGACCTTGAGAGACTTTTGGCCACCCACACCACCGAAGTGGAACGCATGGAAACCAAGATCAAGGAAGAGGCCGATAGGCACGCCAAGAAACTCCAAGCCATGGAGGAAAGGCTCTACGTCTCGAGCACCTACTCCATCCACAAGGAGAATGAAAACGTGCCTACTAGCATCAAGGACGAGCTCCCTAACAAGCTCGCCCTTAGTGACCTTCCTGTCTTCCAAGGACATGAGAGCCCGATCATCCACATCCGAGCTTTCAAGTCCCAAATGGCCATCAAAGGGGTCGACGCTAAGCATTGGCTAACTCTCTTCCCGCACTCTCTAGCAGCAGTGCCCAAGACATGGTTCTACTCACTCGACCCACAACGGGTCCCCACCTTTGAAGAACTCACAGTCGAGTTCGACCGACAGTATCGAGACAATGAAGACACTCAAGTCTCAATTCGCACCTTAGAGGTCCTATCTCAAAAGGACAATGAAGGCTTTACCGACTATCTTACTCGTTGGAAGAAGCTGAGCGCACAAATCCCCAACCGTCCCCGCGAGGACGAGCTCGTACCGAAGTTCATAAATAACCTGCGACCCGTGTATCAATTTTACATGAGGTACAGCAACATTCAGAACTTCAAAGAACTAACTAAGGTCGGCACTCAAATCGAAGATGACCTTAGGACTGGCACCATAGCTAAATACACCGGCCATGCTTATCAGGGGAGCTCCTCTAAGTCCTCCCGCACGGTCAAGAACGACGAAAATCGTACCGTCGGTAACCTTGATGATGACACCCTTGACGCTTTCGCAACTACCTTCTCGCCGCCTCCTAAGGCCAAGAGAAACTTCGACCCTCTCTTTATGTCTTACTCCAAGGCATTTCAAAGGCTGGTCGAGAAGAACTACCTACAACCGATCGGGCCTACTAGCGAGCCGCCCGAAGAAAAGAAGCCTAAAACTTGGAACCCCAATGCCTTCTGTGCATACCACCGAGGCAAGGGGCATGACACCGAGAACTGTTTTAGGCTCAAGAACGCTATCCAAGATCTAATCGATCAAGGAAAGCTCAGCAAACCATCTCAACCCGCCAAGCCTTCAAACAACGAAAACCCGCTTGGAAACCATGCAATCTTCGTGGGGTCAATCCCTATACTAGACTGTTCCTACCTAATCACACCCTCCGACGACCAAGTTAATGCAGTCTACTGGTCTGACGACGAAGACGACGAATACTGGCTACCCACTGACGAAGTGATAAGTCACATCAATCAACTTGCGAAAGACATCGATCACCAAAAAGCTCTACATCGCACCGCAGCCGAACGTTTGGAACGTCGTGTCCAAAAAGAACTTAGCAACCCAGTCTCACTCGACACCCTCGAAGCTTTTCGTCAGAAAGACAACGAAGGCTTCGTCAAACATCTTGCACAATGGAGGAAATTACTTTCCCGAGTGCCCGATCACCCACACGAAGATGAACTCATATCCACTTTCCTCTTCAGCTTACGACCTGCCTGGCGATACTACTTTCACTTCTGCCACGCTCAGAACTTCGAACATCTCATCGAAATTGGCATTCACATCGAAAAGGATCTCACATCTAGCTATGAGGATCCCACCTACCGAAACACCCTTCAAGAACGCACTCTTAAAGGGCGAAGAATACACAACTCGCGTGACTCCGCAAGGAACTTTGACAAACTCTATATGCCCTACGCTGTGGCATAACAAAAACTAATCGAAAAGGACTACATCACACCCATTGGACCTATTAACGAGCCACCCATGAAGAAGAAATCGAAATCATGGGATCCCAACGCCTTCTGTGCATAGCACCGGGGCATGGGGCATAGCACTGAGAGTTGTCTCAAACTCAAACATGCCATCCAAGATCTTATCGATCAAGGAAGGATCAAGAAACCTCGGAGGAAAACCACACCTTCCTCCAGCAACGACGCAATTTACATCACAACTCAAGCAACTCAAGCAACTCAAGCAGCTCCAGCGGCACAGAAGACGATGAAGAAGAAGAAGAAATTCTTTTAGATTCTAATGCTCTTAGTGTCGGGTCATCTGTCGACCCATCTATCCTAGACTCTAGCTTTAGTTTAGATTTTCTCTTTACGGAGGCTAGCTCCAAGCAATTTTCTGATTTGTCGAATAATTCTCTTCAAAATAATGAAATGAATAAATTTGCTTACGCCTTGTCTCAAGCTAAAACAAATAACAAAATACAAACAAACAAAAATCAACAAGCAACAAACAACAAACAAAATACAAAAGACACTAACTCATGCGAAAATGAACAAACAAATCAATCATTAAACAAATACATTGCAAACATTGTGCACCCAAAAACACAAGACCCTATCATCGAGGAAACCATAACCATAAACGTGGGAACCCCCGAAGAACCAAGGGAACTACAACTGGGAGCCTCACTAGACGAACACGAACGCACCCTTTTGTGGACAAGGGATTTTGATCCACGCGATGTTTTATTTCAAAAACATTTTTAATTTGAAAAGAGTCGCCACTAAATTTTTAGGTGGAATTTAGAAACCAATTTTAGAGAAAATGAGTTCGTGTGAGTTTACGTGTTAGGAAGTTTAAAAGAATTTCATTAATCTTAACGCCTAACCCCGCCCGTCGTAAAGACGGTCTCTACTAAGTAAAACCATGGCTATTATGAGTACACATGCAAGTATGCAAACAACGTTTTAAACCCTAAACATATTACATCCGTTCTATGTCGTTTAATGCACATATAATTTCGTCGAAGTTATTTAACATGGGTTCATTTACTATTCTAGCAAACAAAGAAAAAGAAGCAGAAATACTTACCGACAGCATAAGATAGATTAACAAACGTTAGCGGCATTTAATAAAAATAGTCAAGCATGTCTAATATATGAACAAGTGTGAACGACTAATTAACGTAAATAATTAAATACTGCACACGGACATGAAGAAGCGATAAACAAGCACGACCAAACGTTATAAACTAATAATCAAATGCAACTTAATAAACATGTCAGCATACATGAACTGTAACAAGCAAACACAAATAAACACACAAATTAATAATCGAATATAATACAACTAAGTGGACATGTAGACATGCGGATACAAATAATAACCAATTAACAATCACACAAACAAGTATCTAAATGATCCAATATAACCGATAAATACACAAACGTAAGCAAATAGCGTGGGTATTAAAACACAACGTACAAGAGACCAAATTATACAACCTTACATGTAATTCAACTACATGACTTGAGACTTAACAAACAAAGCGCATCCAACGACTAGCAGAACTGTTCATGAGTTTACACGAGTAACGAAACTAAACTAACACACGTATGCCAAACGAGGAAATAAGATTACAAAACTTGAACTAACATCTGAACATAGATTATAAATCTAAAAAAAAAAAACATCAGGGACCAGACTTTAGACAAACAAAAACAATTAACACGAAATAGGTCTACTTGCATAATAAGTTAACGAACTAATCAAGCTAACGAGAAAGCTACGATCATATTGCACAAGGAAATCGAGTATGAATGCTAAGCACGCAAGGGACACGACCCATCTATACATACATATCAAAATCATGTGAGGAACATAAATCTAAAACGAACAACGAACGTAACAGATACGATGACAAACAACGGTTGACAGAGAGTAATAAAAACGACAGGAAGCGATAAAAGCGATAAAAACACTAATTTAAATGAAGTAAAGTGAGTATTTTGCACCCTCAACTTACATGTATCGTTGACCAATTATCCGAGTCGTAATCGATTGTAAGATTTTATCCCGAGGGGCCGTCGTCGACGAAAACCAATAATAAATCCGTATTTCGTACCAAAACTGACAGCAATTTTCAAACGCTTGTAACTTCTTTGTTTCTCAACGAAATTTCAAACCGAAAGATGTTTTAGAATCGTGGTAACGTGAACTTTAAGATTAGGTAAACAAATCAGAGAGATTGAGGAGTTTACAACACGAAAAACGAGGAAGAACAGGGATAGCTGAATGAAAACAGAAAATGGAGCTCTGTTTTCGTGCAACTATCTCGACTTCTTTGAGGGTTTTTCTGGGAGCTTTTTGTGACTCAAGGCTGTGTGTATATGCTGTATATTTCGTATGTCATGAAGGCTTGTGGATGGTGTGTATATATAGGGTGAAAATAGGGTTTTTTCCTAGGAGAAGAGCAGCTCCTCTCTCCTTTTCAAGAGCTGCTGTTCCAAGCTCTTTTCGTGGGGGTTTTAGGGTTTTTCAGTGACGTTTCTTGTAGGTTAAGCAAAGGGTAAATGGGGCATGTGGGTCAGGTAACGGGTTTTGTTTGTGGGCAGGAGTTTGGATTTCAAAAGGACGGGTTTTGGGTTGCTCCAAAACAGAGCACGGGGTGGGATTTTGGGGCTGCCTTTGAGCGACTTATTTGGCTGGTTTTGGGCTGGATATTCGAAGGGGAGGAAGGGTAGTGAGGGTAGGATAGTTAGGATACGGGTTTGGGTCATGGGTAGGCGAATACGAGTCGGGTTTGGGTCAAATAAGGGCTGATTTAGGGTCCTACGAGCTGTTGCGGATCAGCTCTCTTTTGGGCTACGTTTTGGCTTCTAATGGTGGGTGTAGGTCGTGTTTAGGTCGTGGTTTGGGTTGGGTTTAATCATTGGATCATGAGAAAGAGTGTGGGTAAAAGTGGCCTTGAAATTCGTGTTGAAACGGGTTCAAAATCGTTCTTAAAATCTGTAATACCCGGTATTTTTAGTAGGTGGTAATAATAATAATAATAACTAAAATAGTAGTTAATAATAATAATAATAATAATAGACCCAAATAGGTCCAGCAAAACCCTAACAAAAACATTAGTGACCAAAACACAAAACAACAAAAAAAAGAAAAAAAAAAGAGAAGAAAAGCATCATCATCGTCATTTTCAAGCCATTCACTTCCACCATTTTTTTTTAATTATTATATTATTCACCATCACCATCTTCATCAACTTCCACCACCTTTCACGCCGCCACCACCACCGCACTACTGTCACCACCACCGCGCCTTCGCCACCGCCGCCACACCACCGCCGTTTCTCCCTCTTCTTCTCTGTTGTTTCGTTAGGGGCCGTTTTTGGGGTCGATTGTTGGGTGTATTTGTCGGGATTTCAAGTTCTAGCCTTGTTACTCAAGTTGTTAAAGGTATAATTTGTAGTTAATCGTTTTATTTTAATTTTCGTCAAACCCTAACCCTAGAAATTGGGGCTTTTCGATTTATAGCCGATTTTATTGAATTAATGTGTTAATTAGCTAGTTTTAAGATAGTATTTGATAGAAGTATGATTTATTTGTAGAGCACGGCTTCGTAGAGGAGCGGTTCTGACAAATTTGCATTCTTGAAACTTCTAATTCGAGGTAAGTTTGATATGAAAGCTTTAAGAAGCCTTAATTTGATCTTAATTGTGTGGTTTGATGTTGTTAGTGGAGCCGAAATGAGAGTTGGTTGTTTAATGCTTGAAAAGTATTGGTTTTTAGCTATTCTTTGTACATGCTTGATCATGTTAATTTGATTAGCCTTATACATTGTCGACAATATGTGATTCATGTATTAGTAGGTGTTGTTTATGCTAGTGTGGAGCCTTGATATGATTGAGGAAAGTATTGTGATATTATGATATGTTGTTGGTTATGATTATATGTGGTGGTTGTTAAGATTTTCATGGAGATGTTGTGGAGATGTATATTTGTACGAGGGCCCTTGATGGGGTCGTTGGAGTTGTGAGATTGAGGGGTAGGCCCCACGGGGGCTTACCCGTGGTCCGATTGATCACGGACCACTTTGAGTTCTCCTTGTAGGGTTAGTCCTACGAGGGGTGTGCACACTCGGAACGAAGGGATTCTAGAGAGTATGTGATTAGATACGGTGTGTGGAATTGTGGAGAAATTTTATATCTGTCTCGTTGGTTATAAAGGTAATTTTGCTCTACAGGTTGTCTTGTATCTTATTGTTTTCCCTTTTATCTATAATATGTTTATTCTTGCTCTTGTTACGTCTTTATGGAGCCTTGTAGGTTTGTTTTGTGTTGGTGTAAATATTGTTATGTTTTGGCTTTTATATCATTCTTACTCGACCTTTGGTTGACGTGTTCATTGTTGTATGTTTTAAAACATGCTGCCCAAAACTTTTCATTGGGGCCTGCTACGACCCAATTGGAATTTCCGTCCTTTTGGTGAGCAGTTTAGGATCAGGTACTTGTGACGATGTTTGGATGCCGGGTTGCATGCGCGGGTTGGAGTGAGTGATCAGTCCTAGATGCAGCTGTATAGTTATCGTTTTGGGAGCATCCATTTTTGAGATACACTTTTGGACTCACCTAGTTTCTATCTTTTAGATTCGCTTTCGCTTTTGTTTTACCACGCTTGTGTGGTGGTTGGAGTTGTGGTCACCTTTAGAGTGATCAGGTTATACTAGTTTCTTTCGTTTTTTTTAGTTGTTATTTCTTTTATCGTTTCCGTTTTTAACATGTTATAACAGGTTGTTGCGTTCTCTCATGGACTTGGCTGTAGTCATGTCCTTGTGACATTTCCATTTTCCCGAAATTTGATTTGGTTAAAATGGGGGTGTTACAAAGTGGTATCAGAGCGACGATCCTAAAATGAACTTTAAAATGAATTCTAAAATGAATGCTAAAGTGAATGTAGGAGTAATAAAATGAATCTAGAGGTCATAGGAGTAATAAAATAAATGTAGGATTAATAAAATAAAATGAACCTCGGGAAGTGGATCGAGGAGTCAGTCAACACTAAGGCTAAGGAGACGTCCTGAAGCCGAGGTTGGGAGGCGTCCCTAGAGAGACTGACACTTGTGAAGCTAAACGGTTAACCACGTGGTAAGTTTGAGCGAGGTTGGGGTAGTTTAGTGGGTATACGCCATTATGTGATCTTGAGATGAATGCTTATGAGTTTGATGCTAATATAAGTAATGTTATAATATGTTAAGGAATTGTTTTGCTTATGCGAGTTGATGTAACCATTGATGATGATGGCATGTATGAGTATGGTTAAGATGGATAAACGTTGTTGAGTCTATTATGATCATGATTTGTTTAGTTATAGAAGATGTATATGTTTAATGTTTTATATATGTATATGTAAGTTGAGATGTTGTAATCACATGATGGAGAAAAGACATGGGACCTTATTGTCATTGGAGGCACTTTATGGTGCATTTTGAGAAACTGTGGAATTGTTTGTTGCTAGATATAATTTTATATTGTTTTAGTGGAACTGTGGCATTACTTTCATTATACTTGATACATGTGTGTCTAATGTATGAATATATTTTCCATGAACTTGTCTTGTTATGATATTGTTTGTCGTAGAACTATCGCATTGCTTTGACTATACTAATGGTTGTTGCTGCTTAAGTATAATAATTGAGATGTGCATGTTGTAACGCTTTATCGATGATTAAGAGTTATTCTGTGTGACAATTGTTTGATGCTCGATATAATGGCAAATTGTAGTATGGAGAGATTGGTATATCGATGATAAAATGAGGATGATATGAAAATGATGTGGAAGTGGATGTGGTACGATAAGAAATGATGAGAACGAGAAATATATGAAAGAAACCGTTGCGAGTACTTAGTTCAGTACTGACTGTGTGTCCTAGAGTGTCGTGACTCGTAGGATGTGAAAATGATGTGTATGTCATGTGATTCCATATTGTGAGGTGCGCTCTATTAGTGACTGTGTACAGGGTAAGCACGTATGGGTCATGTAGTTGTTGTTCGTGCTATGTCCTTGTTCTGTTGTCTACTTGTTGCTGCTTTGTGTGACAGGTCATGTTTCCATTTTAGGTGTGCTCGAGTGGCTGAGTTTTGATTAAGCTTTTGCAAAGGGTTATATAATGATTTGGATATGACTGATTGTGATTACTAATGATTTGGAATTATGATCATGAGTGGGTGCATGAATGAGATGTATATTCTGTGACCTATGGCTGGTGATTATTGTTGTCTGTGTAAACATGAAGATGATATGTTGTGCGTTGTAAAGTATACGGACCGTAGTGATGTATGTTGTCATATGATGTGTGTTGTGAAAGGAGATGAATGCTTAGCTATGTTGTTTAAGATGTTGTCGATGTCTCGCTTTACGTTAGATCATGTGGAATACGCAGATATTAGGTCGTTATTCCGAATACAATGAGTTATTTATCGGAGTAATTAATTGTGTGGTTTATGTCTTGATGATTCTTGGTGACCTAGGTTAAAACTTGTACGGTCTTTGAAACGTGTGCATTCGAATTTTGAAATTGTTGTGGGTAGTACATGCTATAAAACGTGTTAGCTAAGATATTTGTATGCTATGCTCTAGTCATGAGTATAAGTAATAACTCAATTGAGATAGTAAAAGTATAGATAAGTACTACATTGGATATAACACATACGTCTTGGGGTATTCTATGTGTGAACGTTATGCGTGAGCTTGAGTTAGGGAGTTAAGTTCCAACATAGTTGTCTAGTTAAATGACCAAGTGTTTGGATAAGGTACACTATAGTGTCCCGTGACTAGAAGTAGAAGTTGATGTGGGCATAGTCGATGTGAACAATTTATGTGTGCTAACGAGGAAATGATTTGCACGAGGCACTGATGAGATTTTAGGGTATTCGGTGAGAATTAGGATAAGAGTTTACGAAAAGGTATAAAAGGATAAACCAAGGATTAAAGTTAGCTGTATAGGAACACCGCAGTCAAAGGCATGAGTAGTGTGAGAAGTCGACAACGTCGTTAACATCAAGTAAAGTTTAATTGGTTACAGGCAAATCAGTTTTTGGAGTCTAAGGAAACAAAAAGGCTAATGATGAGGTAGTGACATCTAATAGAAGTACCTAGGTTCGCGAGGGAGAATAGAACTAAAGGCATAGTTTTGGGTGCTAAGTTAATTGTTATATTATTTGAGAACGGGAAATAATGGAATAGGCAAGAATTTTGATAATGACTACGACAAAAAAATGGTGGAAGTGAATGGCTTGAAAATGACGATGATGATGCTTTTCTTCTCTTTTTTTTTTCTTTTTTTTGTTGTTTTGTGTTTTGGTCACTAATGTTTTTGTTAGGGTTTTGCTGGACCTATTTGCATTCTTGAACTTTCTAACTTGAGGTAAGTTTGATATAATAGGCTAATTAAGCTTTGTTTTGGCCTTAATAGTGTGGTTTGATGTTGTTGGTGGAGCTTGAATGCGTTTGGTTGGTTGATACTTGAAAATTATGGCTTGAGCTTGATGGTTTGATTAGCCTCTTAAATCAATGTGGATGTGTGTTTTTGTACATTAATACGAGATATTCATACTAGTGTGGACCTTGATAAGATTATTGAAAATGTTTGTGATATTATAATGGCAAGGATTTATGATTATATCATGTGTTGGTTGTCAAAATTGCTAATGGAGATGTTGTGGAGTTGTTGGTAGTATGTTGGCTTTGATGGGGTGTTTGAGTTGCGAGATTGAGGGGTAGGCCCCACGGGGGTTTACCCGTGGTCCGATTGATCACGGACCCGCCTGAGTTCTCCTTGTAGGGGTTAGTCCTACGAGGGGTGTGCACACTCGGAACGAAGGGATTCTAGAGAGTATGTGATTATATTTGTCCGGCCTTAAGATAAGCATCTCCACAACATCTCCACACAATTAAGGCCAAATATTGTGTTATACATATTTTCTTGCCGGTTATTCGATTAGAGGTCGTAGAGCCCTTAGGTTAAGCAGTAGAGTTTTGACATGGTGGTGAGCAGGGTTACCTTATGAGTCGAGTTGAGTTATACTCAGTTTCGGTTTCGGTTATGTTGGCATGAGATGTGGAACTTCGGAACGAAGTTCTTTTAAGGGGGGAAGACTGTAATACCCGGTATTTTTAGTAGGTGGTAATAATAATAATAATAACTAAAATAGTAGTTAATAATAATAGACCCAAATAGGTCCAGCAAAACCCTAACAAAAACATTAGTGACCAAAACACAAAACAACAAAAAAAAGAAAAAAAAAAGAGAAGAAAAGCATCATCATCGTCATTTTCAAGCCATTCACTTCCACCATTTTTTTTTAATTATTATATTATTCACCATCACCATCTTCATCAACTTCCACCACCTTTCACGCCGCCACCACCACCGCACTACTGTCACCACCACCGCGCCTTCGCCACCGCCGCCACACCACCGCCGTTTCTCCCTCTTCTTCTCTGTTGTTTCGTTAGGGGCCGTTTTTGGGGTCGATTGTTGGGTGTATTTGTCGGGATTTCAAGTTCTAGCCTTGTTACTCAAGTTGTTAAAGGTATAATTTGTAGTTAATCGTTTTAATTTAATTTTCACAAACCCTAACCCTAGAAATTGGGGCTTTTCGATTTATAGCCGATTTTATTGAATTAATGTGTTAATTAGCTAGTTTTAAGATAGTATTTGATAGAAGTATGATTTATTTGTAGAGCACGGCCGTAGAGAGCGGTTCTGACAAATTTGCATTCTTGAAACTTCTAATTCGAGGTAAGTTTGATATGAAAGCTTTAAGAAGCCTTAATTTGATCTTAATTGTGTGGTTTGATGTTGTTAGTGGAGCCGAAATGAGAGTTGGTTGTTTAATACTTGAAAAGTATTGGTTTTTAGCTATTCTTTGTACATGCTTGATCATGTTAATTTGATTAGCCTTATACATTGTCGACAATATGTGATTCATGTATTAGTAGGTGTTGTTTATGCTAGTGTGGAGCCTTGATATGATTGAGGAAAGTATTGTGATATTATGATATGTTGTTGGTTATGATTATATGTGGTGGTTGTTAAGATTTTCATGGAGATGTTGTGGAGATGTATATTTGTACGAGGGCCCTTGATGGGGTCGTTGGAGTTGTGAGATTAAGGGGTAGGCCCCACGGGGGCTTACCCGTGGTCCGATTGATCACGGACCCGCCTGAGTTCTCCTTGTAGGGGTTAGTCCTACGAGGGGTGTGCACACTCGGAACGAAGGGATTCTAGAGAGTATGTGATTAGATACGGTGTGTGGAATTGTGGAGAAATTTTATATCTGTCTCGTTGGTTATAAAGGTAATTTTGCTCTACAGGTTGTCTTGTATCTTATTGTTTTCCCTTTTATCTATAATATGTTTATTCTTGCTCTTGTTACGTCTTTATGGAGCCTTGTAGGTTTGTTTTGTGTTGGTGTAAATATTGTTATGTTTTGGCTTTTATATCATTCTTACTCGACCTTTGGTTGACGTGTTCATTGTTGTATGTTTTAAAACATGCTGCCCAAAACTTTTCATTGGGGCCTGCTACGACCCAATTGGAATTTCCGTCCTTTTGGTGAGCAGTTTAGGATCAGGTACTTGTGACGATGTTTGGATGCCGGGTTGCATGCGCGGGTTGGAGTGAGTGATCAGTCCTAGATGCAGCTGTATAGTTATCGTTTTGGGAGCATCCATTTTTGAGATACACTTTTGGACTCACCTAGTTTCCATCTTTTAGATTCGCTTTCGCTTTTGTTTTACCACGCTTGTGTGGTGGTTGGAGTTGTGGTCACCTTTAGAGTGATCAGGTTATACTAGTTTCTTTCGTTTTTTTTAGTTGTTATTTCTTTTATCGTTTCCGTTTTTAACATGTTATAACAGGTTGTTGCGTTCTCTCATGGACTTGGCTGTAGTCATGTCCTTGTGACATTTCCATTTTCCCGAAATTTGATTTGGTTAAAATGGGGGTGTTACAAAATCGGGCTTAAAACGAGCTTTAAAACTTGCTGTTAAGAAAACGAATTCGTCGAATACGATTTAATAAACTGTTTTAAAAGCACGAGAAACGACTTTTCAAGTCAACTAACAAATTTGTAAAAGCGATTTTTCGAATCGAATTACTTAAAATGATTTTTCAAATCGAAACATTTTATTTTCAATAAAACAAACTTTTTGACAGAGTACACTTACCCTGTCAACACACTAATTTAAATATCATTTAAATTAATAAAACATTTTGTCGACGGCGCCGGGCTTACATTGTAAAACGAACTCAAATAAATGACACGATATACACGTTTTCCTATCATCATTGGATATTTGTCGGGTTTTCTATAAATTTCCATATCGACAGATACGGGTGTCTACACCTTTTCACACAACTCCTGAGCGAATTCAAGGACGTATTCGCTTGGTCATACCAAGACATGCCCGGAATCGAACGAAGCATCGCCGAACACCGCCGAACACCGCATCCCCATTAAACCCGGTTACAAACCCATCAAACAAAAGCTAAGAAGACTACGTCCCGAATGGTCACTTATGGTCAAGGAAGAAATCGAA
The DNA here is from genome assembly GCA_023091065.1 of Dianthus caryophyllus. Taxonomy (NCBI): domain Eukaryota; kingdom Viridiplantae; phylum Streptophyta; class Magnoliopsida; order Caryophyllales; family Caryophyllaceae; genus Dianthus; species Dianthus caryophyllus. The sequence continues at coordinate 13,883,854 of CM041519.1, read as the reverse complement.
AAACAACTACAAGCCGGTTTCATCCAAGTCATCGAGTATCCTGAATGGGTCTCAAACATGGTCCCAGTCCTGAAAAAGAATGGCAAAATTCGAGTATGCGTTGACTTTCGCGACTTGAACAAAGCTAGTCCCAAAGATGACTTTCCATTACCCCATGTGGACGTCCTAGTCGACAACACCGCCGACCACGCCCTCCTATCCTTCATGGACGGCTACGCAGGCTACAATCAAATCAAAATGTCACTCGAAGACATGGCAAAGACGGCCTTCATTACACCGTGGGGACATATCACATACGCCATGCCCTTCGGCCTAATCAATCTTGGCAAGAACATACCAACGCACCGCTACAACCCTTTTACACGACATGATGCACAAAGAAGTCGAAGTCTACGTCGACGATATGATCGTGAAGTCGAAGGAGAGAAGTGGTCACATCACTAACCTCCGCAAGTTCTTCACTCGCCTACGACAATACAAAATGCGCCTCAACCCCCAAAAATGTACTTTTGGAGTTAAATCAGAAACTACTAGGACACGTAGTGAGCCAAAGAGGCATCGAGGTCGACCCCTCGAAAGTCAAAGCAATCCTTGAAATGCGACCCCCGGAGAACCTCGACGAAATTCGAAGTTTCTTGGGCCAAATCCAATACATCTCGCGCTTCATTAGCAAACTCACCATGATATGTGAACCAGTTTTCAAGAAACTCAAGAAAACCGACCACGTTGAATGGGACGAAGAATGTCAAAAAGCATTTGACAAGGTCAAGGAATTGCTAACTAACCCACCTGTTCTACGACCACCCCAAGCGGATCTACCGCTATCCCTATACCTTACAACAACATCTACCGCCATGGGCGCCATGCTCGCTCAAGAAATAAACGGCGAAGAACATGCAATCTATTACATCAGCAAGAAATTTCTCGATTACGAAACTCGATATTCACCCGTCGAGAAGAGTTGTCTAGCTTTAGTATGGTCATCCAAGAAACTCCGTCACTATATGCTAGCACACCAGACAAGGGTCTATTCCAAAATGGACCCCGTAAAGTACCTTTTCGAGAAACTCGTGCTTAATCTGGACGAATGGCCGGATGGACATTGCTCCTAGCCAATTCGATCTTAACGCACCCTCAAAGCAACCAAGGGACGAGCAGTCTCCGATTTCCTAGCCGAAAATGCAATCAACGAACAACCAATCATCGACACAACATCCCTTCCAGACGATGGGATTTACAACATCAACCAAGAACAATGGGAGTTATACTTCGATGGCTCCTCCAACTATCGAGGATGTGGGGTAGGAATACTTCTCATATCCCCAAATGGCGAACACACCCCCTTATCAATCAAGCTAGATTTCGACGTAACAAACAACGCCGCAGAATACGAAGCATGCTTGCACGGTCTCCAAGCAGCGCTTGTACTCAACGCCCGCAATATAAGAGTCTATGGGGACTCTTCCCTCATAATCAACCAAGTATCCGGAGCATGGAAGATACTTAATGAAAACCTAGCACTATACCAAAACAAAATACAAGAGCTCATAAACGAATTCTATCACGTAGAATTCATACACCTCCCACGCGAAGAAAACCAATTCGCCGACGCGTTATCCAAACTCGCGTCACTAATCAACATACCCCCGGGAATGGAAACGCTCCACATTGTCGTGGAACGACGGAATGAACCCGCCTACATCTGTGACATTGAAACCGAGGAAGAGCAAACCGACCCTTGGTACCAAGCAATCATCAACTACAAAACAAACGGTGAATACCCACCAAACATTGACAAACGAGCCAAGCGCGCCCTACGCCTGTTATCATCACAATTTGTGATGGAAATGGGCAAACTACTCAAAAAGACACCCCAAGGCACACTACTCCTGTGTGTCGATCACAAAAAGGGACACGAGATTATGTCCCAAGTACACGATGGCGAGTGCGGACCACACATGAACGCACGAGCCATGTGCAAACAAATCATAAGGCTAGGATGGTACTGGACAACCATGGAAGCCGACTGCGCAAAATATGTCAAACATTGCCATAATTGCCAAATCTTTGCAAACGTACAACACATCCCTCCTTCACCACTATACAGTTTAACCTCGCCATGGCCTTTCTCCACATGGGGGATTGACGTCATTGGCAAAGTACAACCCGTAGGAGCAGGAGGACACTGCTTCATCCTCGTGGCCATCGACTATTTCACCAAATGGGTCGAAGCCGCATCATACCGTACGCTAGGCACAAAAGAAGTTGCGAAATTCATACAAAACAACATCATTTGTCGCTACGGCATACCCCACGAATTCATAAGTGACCAAGGCACACACTTCTAAGGAGAGGTGGAACCGCTCCTCCTCAAATACAAGATACAACGACACAAGTCATCACCCTACCGACCACAAACTAACGGCGCGGTCGAGGCAAAGAACAAACCGTCGTGATCAATCCTCAAAAAGATGATCGACACCGCCACGATCGCCCAACAAAATCCCATTTGCATTATGGGGATACCGCACAACCATCCGCACACCCACAGGCATGACACCCTATTTCTTAACCTACGGGATGGAAGCCGTCCAACCTGTAGAAATCGAAATGCAATCCCTTCGAATTCTCATGGAAGCAGACATTCCTGAGGCCGAATGGGCATGCGAACGATACGAGCAACTCATCCTGTTAGACGAAAGACGGTTACATTCACTAAGTACAGTCCGAATGTATCAATCTCGCCTACAACGCGCCTACAACAAACGGGTCAAGCCACGAAACATCAAAGTGGGTGACCTAGTACTCAAATCAGTCTGAGCACCATTACCAGTCGACCCAAGAGGGAAATTCAAACCCAACTGGGCCGGACCGTACTTGGTCAAGGAAATCCTTCCCGGAGGAGCCGTGAAACTAACTGACCTTGACGGTCAGGACTTCCGTTTACCAACGAATCTTGATCAACTCAAGAAATACTACCCTTAAACACAAACACTTTTGCAATGCATTTCAAAACAAAACTCACTCTCGCATGGGTGAACTACGCTCGGTTTGATTCCACGCACTGTGGATACGTAGGCAGCTTTGCAAAGAGCTCAACCGAATCACACGAACTACGCCGGTTTGATTCTGTATTTAAAAAGCAGATACGTAGGCAGCTTATCAAAAGCACAACCGAACTTTTTAGCACGCATGCCCAAAGCTTAAAAAGGTCAAGGGCGTTGCACTCACAAAAAGACACGCTCAAAGCTTAAAAAGGTCAAGAGCACAGTCAACACAAGTCAAACAAAAATCCAAGTCCAAAGCTTAAAAAGGTCGAGGACTTAAGGACGGAACAAGTCAAACAAACAAATCCAAAGCTTAAAAAGGTCGAGGATTTTAAGACAAAGTATGAATGTTCAAAGCTTAAAAAGGTCGAGAACATTTAAAAACAAACAAAAGAAAGCAACGAGACAAGGCAAAAGCAGATTAATTCTATCTTATTACTTTATTTAGAATTTTTCGTAATTTAGAAATGAGCTAGGAACAAGCCTCCTTAGCCCTTTATTTGAATCTAAAAACATGTATTTAAATAAAAGAATCTTTCTAAACAAGACAAAAGCAAACTACTCAAGTCATCTTCTGACGCTTCGGATTAGCCTCTTCATCCTCAAGGGGCCGCTCCGCCACAATCTTCGAACTCAGCACAGGGACAGATCTCTCAAAACCTGGGGGCTCGATCGGATCCTCGTCCTGCTCGACTGGGGGCTCCTCGATCCTTGACCCTAGACGATCCCTAATCAGCCACCTTCTGGCCCAAGCCTCTCCCGCACGGCCTCGAAGAAGAAGCATCTGCACTAGCCGCACAAAGATCACCATAGTCCCTCCTTTCGCGCACCACCTCATACGCCAAGGAGGGCCTTGGCCCATTCTTTTCCCTCCTCCTTTGATTCTCCCGTTCCTGAGGGTCATTGGAGCGATACCACCGTGTATAGAAGTCGGTAACACGACTAGACTCTATATGCTCGAACGACCCAAGTAACACGGTCCGACCATCCTCGAATCCAAGCATCAATCATTTGGTTGTCTAGCACAACAACCCCTCCAACCTGCGTATCCTGGTCAGGGATGGTCTGAGCATGCCCGATTTGCCTCTTCAAGCGAAGAGGATGAATCCACACTCCTCGCTCAAACCCACACAACATCAACCCACGAAGCATTCGCAATGCATCGCGCCAGAATCGCCGTAATACCCCACCAAGACACGCACCAACGAATGGAGCTCTCTTTGACAAACCCCTGTAGTAGTTTAGCGAACGCTCCCGAAGGGCTGCCCATTCCATCTTTCGCGACGCTGGGGCTGCAGCCTTGAAGACACTCCCAAGGGGAAGAGCCTTATACACACTCAGCCTGGCCATGAGCCAAACGTTGAGAATCCTAGCGCAACCCCTGTACGAGCTCAGACGATTAGCACAATCTGGCCGCCTAAACCCAATATGGTCTCCGCTAAGATCAACGCAGAAGGATCATATCCCCTTTCCATCTCTTCGACAACACGAGCATACCTCGCGTTTCCGAACACTCCATCTGGCATGGACCCCGCAAAAGCATACCGATGAACCAAACAAAAAGCAAAGGCCCTCCGCCTGGAACGGTCCGAAATACTAGTATCAGCTTTATTCATGTATCGCTGACACAAGAGAAGCATGTTTACCTTGCCTCCCTCAAACAAACCTGCAGCATGAGCATTCGTCATCTCAAGGAAGTTTCGCAACATCCCGTTGTAACAAAGCTCACTCCTTACAACCACAGGAGTAGTCCGTTTCCACCACCCCGCAATGGCCGAGAACTCCTCAACTAAAGGACACACTTCTCCCCCGGGAAACCTAAACACATGCAAACTAGGATCCCAATAATCTAAGCACACATCAAGGAAGTCTAGATCAACTTTCATTTGGCGAAAGCCAATAAAAACACCCGCACCATCATCATACACCGCCCTCTTCATTGCCGAGCTTAGTGAAGAAGTCCACCTCTTCAAAAGAGCATCAAAATGCTCCGCCATTTTCTTGAGTACAAAAAACTTTTATAAATATACCTAATATATTTATGAGAGCAAAAATCCAAAGCAAAAGACAAGAAGAGAAGTGTTTGTGAGTGAAGATTATGGCACGCACCCCCTCTCCTTATATAGGAAAACAATGTCCGAAATATGGAAATACAGCGCTACCAGGCAGACCAGAAAACCGCATGGCTCTATGCGGTTTGCAACCCAAACCGCATAAGCTTATGCGGTTTAGCCCACGAACCGCATAGACCTATGCGGTTTCAGGGGCTGGTTTTTCTCAACGTTTCCTAATTTCGTCTTTCCTAAAACACCACAAACTACACCACCCTACGACATCCTCTTGTTGTTCCCCACACCGCAGCATTACACTTCACTTTAGCATATACGATTCATACCACGAGTCAAAACACAAACATTTTCGACATTCATGCAGGCTCATTTCGCATTTAAAATGAACTTTTCACAAAACATTTTCACAATCTAAAATCAAACATCAAATGCATCCCACTCGGGAATCATATCTTTTTTCAAAAAAGCCTACCAAACAGGTTTATCGACGACAATCAAGTTCAAGCTACAACAAGTTCAAAGTTCAAACTACAACGACATGTACATAAAGGTTCATACAATCTTTACTACACAAATTCACTCGGGATGACGACGACGATACTCGTCAAACTCACGCCGACCGAGCTGCCTCACCGGCTCGACACAACCGAAAGCGACTCGCCAAATTTCAAGCCATCCTCCACCTGTTAGCTATCCGCCATAGTTTCTTATGCGCCTCCTTAGCCACCTGTGATACACAACACAAAAACACTTCACATTTCTCTCCATTTTGCCTTAATTTCACTCAAATCAAGTCAAACTTAGGGGGGAAATTTCAAATTAACAGCGCTCATCCCCACTTCGCCTTAATTTCACTCCAATTAAGCCAAACTCGAGGGGGTAACACAAAAACACGCATCTCACTAGTTTGATCTTCGCCATGTTTCATACCTCGATCAAACTGGGGGCTCACCCACATATACAAAGATACATACCTTCTTCACCTTGCCCGTCCAGCTGTCCATGCCCGCGTCAGTGGTCACCGGCAAGTACGTCGGCAAAGTGAAAGTACGACGCACACCCGACTCGTCGTACTCAACGGTGGTAGGGAAGTCACCAGGCTGCTCCGCCATCTCCGGATCAAATTCCTACAAAACAAGTACAAAACGCACACGTCAGGGAAATTTTTCGCAAAAATTACCTTACGCACCCTCAAAAGAAGCAAGCATACCTCAATCGGCCCACAAGCAAGCCGAGACTCCGCAGTGGTCAGAGTCTTCCCAGTGACAGAAGACTCACCGACTCTCCTTCCCGCATAACGCCATCACCGATCCCGAATGGACACCCCTCGCTCAAATAGGACCCTTGGCGGGTCCCTAGGCACCACCGGAGTTGGCCACCCTGCCTGAAAGGCCAAGCGCTCCCCAAGATACCAAACCGGCCCGTACGGCGTCGCCAAGTACAGACGCTGGGTCTCTCGCACTGCAAACCGCGCCCCGATGCCTTCAGGAATACCCGCATACTGGCCCCACGGGAACGGCACGAACTACAAACAAAAACAAAAACAAACACTCATAAATACAAACAAAATACAATCATTTTAAGTACATTCTATTTAAAATGGTTCAAGCACAAACCTGATCAAACTGCATCTGGTTCAGAAGCACCCGAACCTCGTCATACGACCAGTTAAACGCAGCCGGCCAGACGTGCCCCTGCACGCATCACGGATACTCCTTCACGATCGTCAGAGCATGCGGGGGGAGCAGAAAAGGAAAATGGCTAAGAATCCATGACTGCACACACAAGAAACAAAAACACGTTACAAAGGCAAAGAAGACAAAGACAAAGACGAAAACAAACAACAATGCACCCGAAACAAAAACAGAATTAACACGAACCTCCATCAAGAATCCAGGCGAGACTAAGGACAGTCTCGACCCTCGATCCATGACTCGCGGTCTCACGGCATCCATGCAGAAACGAATGCACAAACCCAAAGACGGCGTCACCCAGTCGAACGTCCCAATTGCATTCCAATCCAGGAGATGCATAAGGACCGATGTCGACGCCCGCTCGCCTTTATCGGCCAGTACGGCGATGAACCACCACGACCACATACGAGCATTCGCCGTCACTCCACTCAGGGGCCATACTCGGTCTTCCTCAAAGTACTCCAAGATATAGCTCGTCTTGAAAGTATAAGGTGGAGCACCTCGCAAATCACCTCCAAACCACCGCCGATCGCATCGGGCCACAACCTCGCCCACAACCCGGACGGCGCAAACTCAAAGCTCATGTCACGGTCCTCGAGCGGCGGCCGGTTATGACCGCATACTCAGACAAGGTAATGCCGGCCTCAAAGCGGGCATATGGAACGTCGTCGTGGTGTCCCAATACCTGTCTAGGAAGGCCCTGATCAACATCAGGTTCGCCGTCTGCTTTTTCCTTGCAATCTCCCTCCAGTGGCCGACTAACGGGCCAAAAGCACTACGCAGCACCCAAGCCTGCGCTCCCGGCGCAAGTTTCTCCTCAAAAGCACACATTGCGGACGACACGCCCGAGAAAGTCCTCATCGGACCTTTCTGCCAACCCATCGTCGCTCGATAGGAAACGTGTCTCTCCGGGGCAAGTAAAAGGTTATGGCCATCCCAGCCCTTAGCGAACGCCCTGTTCGCACGTGATTTTCGCGGCCTAGAGCTACTCGCTCTAGGCGCAACCTCCTCAGCCTCCTCAGCAACATCCATCTCAGCCTCCAGCTCGTCCACAAACTCCTGAGCAAACGCATCCGCCTCCTCCTCCTCAGGATCAGGCACAGGGACATGCCTCCCACGACCTCTACCTCGTGACTGCCCACGTCTCGTGGACAAATCACGAGGATCGGCTTCCCTCTCGCTACGTGTACGCCTCAAACCACTCGAGCTAGAGGCTCCCTCGGTCCTCGAGCTAGCACTCCTACGGGATTTCGACCTCGTAACACGACTAGAACCTTCCCCTGCAACCAAACACAACCAATACATACAGCTATAATACACGCAAGCATACAACTTGGCATACACATACACAAATACACACAAATAATACACACATAATACATACACATCCTTTTTAAACACATTACACCATACACTTCACAGAGCATTTTTAGGCCTAATTCACAATTAAGCCGAAAACCGTTCTCTACATTTCAAAATCACAACTTTATGGTTTCTACGCGCCATAATAGCCCCCAACAACAACCCATTACAAGCAATTGCATTTCGGTCACTCCGATCAAAAACCCCCAATTCGCCTTAATTACTCCGTATAATTACGACTTAAGACGGCGATTTGAAAGCCTTAACTCGACTTTTTCGCAAAACTAATGCTATAGGCATGCTATACTCGCTATGGGCATCCTACACCGAAGTTTAATTGAAATTCCGGGTCGGAAAATCCGGGTTCGTTTTCGGGCCCGAAACCTAATTTGGACGTTTTTCACACAAAGACGGTCTAAATCACAATCAATTCACACATACACGTTCGCATGGCATAATGCAACACAATGACGTCAATTTCAAGCATTCAAACGGCAAATTTCAAGCAAAACTCGGGTTTTCATTCAAAACCCGTCTTTTCAACATTTCAAGGCAAAACTAGCTAATTACAACAACAAATAACGTAAAAGCAAGTTAAAATGGAGCATTACCTCGTTCCATAGCAAGGCAACGCAAGAAAAATGAGCAAAATCGGTTGAGAAATCGAAAAATGACGTTTTTAGAGTGAAGAAACCGAAATGATATAATGAGGCATGCTCACGGTTGAATTCGTGCTTTATACAGCCCCTACTGCCACTAAGGCAAACCGCATAACCTTATGCGGTTTGCCCCATGAACCGCATAAGGCTATGCGGTTACAGCCCCTGGTTTTTCTCGGTTTTTCCTCGTTTTACGCCTACTTTTCGATTCCTAATTCATCTTGGCCCTAATGCAACTCCAAGTACGTCCCATGCTTGGGTCAAGGCGTCACCTACAGTCCGCCATACGCGTATATTAAGCATTTAATGTACGGTACAGAAGCAGAAGCACGAACGCTCTTCACGAGCATTACATCATTTTCTCCTCAACGGAAGGCAATCATATGCAACCACGACTACATAGACACTCCTCGGCGAGTTCAAGCATTACATGGACGCTCTTTCACGAGACCTACACCTACACCTACATCTACATAAGCACCCCTACTCAATTATACACCTCACGCATACCCAAACATCTTACAAAGTACACCTGCAGTACGAAGACATTACAAGCACCAGCACCAGGCATCCGACGATACCAAGCATATACAAAGACACAAACAACGACAGTACAACAAGCACGACGAAGACATTCAGCAGGCCGGCAGGCCCTTATAGCATGCACGGACCGCCAAATCCTTAAAATGCGCACGCCCCTCCCCGTTTAGCTTGGCTCAAGTCCTCGCCTCACCCATGGACACATGCTTCGTTCACCGATCAGATCGAGGCGTGAATGGTCCTGGATATGGTCGAGGAGTTTGACTAGCGCTCTAGTCCGAGCTCACCAAACCGGGGCTCTGTGGATACCCATATCCGCATTCTCCCAAACAAAACCCCGTGATGTATCACGGACTTTTATTACGCATGTTTAACGTTGACTTAAGCGGTTCTAACTAATGTCGAATTCATTACGAGTCGCTTTAAATGTTAAAATAATTTAGGTCGCTTCACATCACACTTAAATAAACGCTCATTTTGTCCATTTGGAGTCTAGCTAGGTCCTTGTCCCGCTTCATTTGGCATGAGCCAGCATTTGCACTACAATTAGCCCTTTTACATTTACAAGGTCTAAATCAAGATTCCTAAATTCCTAAATTTAGGCCCGTAGCTAAAACCGCTATTTAGCCCCTCTTACACAAAATACGGCTTCACGCCTTACCTTATTTCACAAAAACTATGCAAATACACCCTTTTCATTTTTCGGGTCTCTGCCCAAACCGAAGCCTAAACCCACCTTTGGCCCGCACTCCAAAGCCCTAAGCATCACAAAATATCTCGTAAATATCCTAGGGGTTTTCTTGAGCTTCACGTTTGAGATTATCTCAAATCTTTCAAAGATACAATTCAACCAAACTAGGAAACTACACAAAAACTCGAGCCCTCGAACCGCATAAGCTTATGCGGTTTGGGGAGGCAATCGCATAAGCCTATGCGGTTTGCCCTGGCAACCGCATAAGGCTATGCGGTTCCTAGGCCTGTTTTTATCCCCGATTTCCTAATTTCTCCGAGGTTTTTAGTATATATACACCCATATACCCTCGACCAGAAAACACAATTCACACAGCAATTCACAACCAAAATACATCTTTTACACCCCAAATTCTCATCTTACATCCTTTCACATTCACAAAGCCTCAAGCGCTCAAATCCTTGAGTTCAACACACCATCCCGTGTTGAATTCACCCTCCTTTTAAGTTCAAGAAGCGAAGCTCTGCCTGCATCTCAAGCGTCAGGACAAGGTAGGTACCGATCCACTTGGATCAAAAGCTTTTTCTTATTTTCTTATGGACTAACAAAGGGGTCTACACTTTAGCGCCCCCCCGGCTTTGGCACCCAGCGCGCTTGCAATCCAAGTGTTCTATTTACTTCGGGTACACTCCATATCCGATGACACGCCAAAGTCGCATAAGCAACCGACCTTATAAATTAAACCAATGGACAATTGAACTTTATTTTATTTGCATGCATCTTGCACCTTCTTATTTTGCATTTAAATCAACTTAAACAATGAATTCGACCTTTAACTGAACCGTTTTCGTTAACAAGTTAAACATGCTAAACTGAGGGTTTTAATCAATCTTTTTGCATCTGCATCTGCATTCTTTTTACAAACTTATCGCACATGTACGTAGCGATAACATTAGCTCAAATATCATCTTACAAGGATTGTTCTAGGTCAGTAGTGGCTATTTTTACATAGGCTTTTCTAAAAGGTTTTCATAAATCATTATTTGAATTAACTCTTTTTCTAAAGTACCCTCACCCCGAATCCAATCTGGTTTCACAAGCCTTAGATCTAGAGGTGTCGGCGTGCTCCAAAATCTAGGACATGTTTTTAACTTAGAACATGGTAGCAGGTTCCTATTTTCCGCGATAAATAGGTGGCGACTCCATAACAGTTCTTAAAGGTTTTTCCAACTTAATCTTTTTTAACTTTAAAATCCGCCCTTAAGCAAGACGCCGAGTTGGGTCCCCCGAACGCGGTTCCCCGGTTCCACAGGCCCCAAAGCTGTCATATTCATCTTCTGACACATAGAATAGGGGATGACATTAACACTCGCTCCAAGGTCACATAAAGCATTCCTGACCACAAACTTACCAATGGAGCAGGGGATAGAAAAGGTCCCGGGGTCACTAAGCTTTGGGGGTTTACTACCCTGCAACCTAGTACAAGCCTCCCCCACAAAAGCAACAGTCGACACGTCGTCTAGCGTACGCTTCCTAGCTAAGACTTCCTTCAAAAACTTAGCGTACGCGGGGATTTGAGTCAAAAGGTCAATGAAAGGAACATTTACCTGGAGAGCTTTGATGACATCCACGAACTTTTTGAACTTAGCCTCGGGGTCTTCACCTCGTTGTCGACCCGGAAATGGGAGCTTAATTTGAATCGGGGGCGTTGGAGTAGCAACAGGAACACCAGAAACAATACCCGAATCATCTTTCCCCGCAGCAGCAGGTCCAGCCGGTTGGACGACCGGCTGCCGGTCGACCGGCTGGACCGTATTTTTCTTCGGATCATCGTAAAATGTGCCGCTCCTCAATGTAATGGCACATGCTGTATCATGGGGAGGATTAGAAGGGTTACCTTGCGACGGTAGGGAGCCCGGTTGACGCGACGCTTGAGAAGTGGCGAGCTGAGCCACTTGAGTCTCCAGCATTTTTATCGCCGCGTCCTTAGCTTGATCGCTCTTCTGCATTTGGCCCAGCATAGCCTCCTGCGTCTTTTGCATACCCATCATCAATTGTTGCATTTGCAACATCATAGCCTTAGTCTCGGCCAAAGGATCGGGTCCCGGGGTAGGAGGTGGTGGAGTATAAGCTGGTTTTTGGTAATTGGGTGGAGGTGTTTGGAAATTTTTGTGAGGGGGGATGTAGGGTTGATTTTGTGGTGGTTGGGTGGTTGGGTTCAGCACGTTTTGGTTACGATAGGATAGAAGCGATCGGTCGTAGCCCGGTTGGTTTTGGTAAGGCAGGTTTTGGTTGTAGGATTGATAAGCATAAACCTGCTCGTGAGGTGCAGCATACCCCGTAGAATAACCCTGATCGTGCCCCATAACAGCATTTACATGGGCACTAGAAGAGCCACCACCATTCATCATATCAATTTTAGTAGTTAGCGCAGCAATCTGACTCGTGAGCGCGCTAATACTCTCCTTATCACGGTCATCATGCGCAGACCGCGAATTACCCCTCGGCTTCCCAAACTGAGATGAATGGATAGCCATCTCCTCAATCAAGCCCCAAGCCTTATCGTCGTCGACATTGTTGGCAAAACGACCCTCTGCAGCAGAATCCAAAATAGCATGACTCTCCGCATACAACCCGTTATAGAACGACATAATAACCAACCAGTCGTTCAGCCCATGATAAGGACAATCCCGAATGAGCTTCTTATACCTTTCCCACGCCTCAGCAAGCGACTCGTCATAAGTTTGCTTGAAACCCTGGATCTGACTCCGCATTGGATTGGTGCGCTCAGAAGGATAAAACTTTGAGTAGAAGGCAAGAGCTAACCCCCTCCAATCGGTAATACCAGCAGCCTCCTTGTCGAGGTCCGTGATCCACTCACGAGCTCGATCTTTCAATGAAAAAGGGAACAACATTTCCCTTATCTGATTCTGAATGATCCCAGCCTGCTTTATCGTCGAACAGTAGTCCGTAAAAACCTGCATGTGTCGACCAGGATCCTCGGTGGGATAACCACCAAACTGATTCCGCTCCACCAAGTTTAAGAAGGCGAGGCGAATCTCAAAGTTGCCCGTCAAAGTAGCGGGCATCGTGAATCCATTTGGAATGGATTCCGGCTTAGGTACCGAGTGACTATATAGCTTCGGCATAGTCACAGGCGGTGTAAAAACTAGAGTAACCGGAGGTGTGTCCACTTCGTAGGACGATTGCGTTGCACTAGACTCCGCTTGCGACGCTTCCTCAATCTCACGTTCGTAGGTCTCAGCGATCTCTTTGAAGAAATTTCGCGTTCGGTGGAAAGTACGCTCAGGTTTAGGATCAAATGGTATTAAACCTGTAGGTGACCTGCGCATAAACAAAACTACACGAAAACGATGAGAAATGATCTCAAGGAACTAGGTTCCTTGACACGAAAGAGAAAAACCAGCAACAACTAACAATAACTAAAACTAGCAAAGCCGTTTCCCCGGCAACGGCGCCAAAATTTGATGAGGCTAAATCGTCACGCCTTAATCAAAATAAACCTAATCAAACAACTAACAGAAGCTAGCGGTAAGCAGGATCGTATCCACAGAGAAACAGCGCAGTTATAAGCTAAAGTCGGAGTAAACAGGTCTAACTCAAGTGTGAAAAAGGGTTTGGTTGAACTATAAGCTAAAGCAAAAGGTAAAAATAAGTAGAAATCAATAAAGAGAAGGATTAGGGCATCGGGTTCATTATGACAATGACTCAGGAACTCAAGTTCATAAGAAGGAAGCGATAAACTGTGCAAATGATTAGGTTTGGAATACGCTCTCTCGAGTCAATATTAACCTTAAGCAAATTTAGCGGGCTCTCGCAACTTACTAAACTCAACTTATCAATCTCGCGTAAGTCTAGTTTTAACTCGGCTTTCGATCTTAAATGAAAACTTACTCAGGTTCAATTAAACTCAAACAAATCGTTGATCAGGCGAAATAATCCTAATTCAATTGCCATAAAACGCGTAGAAAGAAACTCAATAGCACAATTTATTCCACCAGTTTAATCTAAAAACATGTTCCTGAACCAAGGGCACAAATTCCCCTCAAACCCTAATAGGAGAACTAGCTACTCATACTAGAAATCAAAACAAAGCAATTATAATAATAAGACATAATGAAAGGAATAGAAGCAAATAAAATAAACCTGGATTTTAACGGAGTACCGGCGGTTACAATTGAATTAATCTTGAAACTAAACTAATGAGTTTTGAATGTAGAGAATATGAAGCAGTAAAACTAAAACTAAACCTAAAGCATAAAAATAAAGTATAAAACTCAAGATAGCCTAAAAATTCGTCCTCAAAGTATATATATAAGTTTCCTAAAACCAAACTCGGATTAAATCAAACCCGACGAAATAAGCACATGGGCCGGCCGGCCGGCTGCCGGCCTGACCCAACCGGCCGGTTCCCACAACTCTGGGCCGGCTCTCTTTCTTTGACTCTAGGCCCAAGCTTCTCTTTTGGGCTTTGATCCTCCTCGTGACCTTTTGACTTTTGGTCTTTTGCTCGTGTTCTCGAGCTCTCGTGATAGCTCGAGCCTAGACCCATCGTCTTGATACTAAAATGCTCCAAATGCCTCGGGTTTTGGCTTAAACCACCAAAACCTGCAAAATGCACGTAAAAAGCAACATTATCGAGAAATATAACAAATAGCTCAAAGAATCATAATAAACTCAACTAAACGTGAGCTAAATGCAACTAAACCGGGGGCATAAAGTCTATAAAAATAACACTGATCAGTGCAGTCGAGATTGTGGGAAAAAGTCCGAACAAGGAGATCAAGCTTTCAGGGCCCTCTGCATAGTCCCACGACAAATTTTGTATTTAGTGTGGAAAATCGAATCAGTGGAGTACGAGAAATTGTAACCCATATATTCAACTCAATAAAACATTATTTTGTTCGCATTATTTTTGTGTTTGTTAATTTATTTTGCTGATCACAAAAATTTGTGTTTACAAATTTGGCACGCTCGGTGGGACCATTTCTACCACTCATCTCGTTTTCCGCACTTCAAAATCTGAGGAAGTTTTGTCAAACATGACTGGAATGGAAAAAAGTGTTGCAAGGACCATGTTCGATGGAGACAACTCCGTCGTCCATGGTGACCTAACGAATGATCAATTCGTTGGGGTTTCTACAAGGAGTCGTGCACGTAAGGTTCGCGCAGGGGTCGCCGCCGCGAGGCTAAGATCTGCGTCCGTTCCGACAAGGCCGCGTCCACGCAAGTTTGGTGCTAGGAGCGTAAGCGATGACGAGGAGGTTCGTGGCATCCGAGGAGCGAGGTTCGAATGTCCGATCTTTGACGCAGCGCCTAAGGTCCGTGAAGAGGAACTCGTTGTCGATCCCGCCACGTTGTCAAAAAGGGTGCTACGAGCGATCGAAGAGATTACGGTGTCTTGCGAAAGCTCGTTCGGTCAATCTGCTGGAAAGGTGACAGTGCATACGAGTCCTTTGTTCGAGCCCGTACTAGTGGAGGATGACCAAAGCAGTACGAACTCTTCGCCGTTTTCGCCTCGTGGAAATGCACTAGAAGTGTCGAATCAGCCTTCGTTTTCCGCGATCGCCTCCGTGATGATGGCAGGTGCGCAAACGCTCGAGGAGCAGCTCGCAGAAATGAAAATAACGCTCGAAAACCTAAAAAGGGATAACGAGGAGAAAAGCAAGCAAATTGCGTCCTTGACAAGGAAACTAGAAAAACGGCCTGAATCGTCGACGGTTAACGACACAAGTGACGACGTCGTACAATCTAACGCTGGAGTTTCTGGAAACAAGGTTGGCGGTGGCGAATCCTGTTGGAGCTGGTGTCCTCCACAGTTAGTGTGATTAATTTATTAAATCTCTTACAGGATCACAAAGGATACTTGTATTTAAAATCAGCTGATTAACGTATATCGGTAACGGTTGGCTTGCTAGAAAGTTTGACGTTACTGTCATATAGGTGGCGGGGATCAGCTGGTCCTTATCGGTCACACCTATAGGACGATTTTATGAAATGTAATGTGATTACATTGATGCCTTAAATAAATCTAAGCAGTTAGAAAGTTGGAAATGTATACGAATAATTATTTAATATGATTAAATAGATTATTGTTATACGGTTACATAAATTAGTGGGTGAGCTGAATTAAATGTTAATTCAGCTAGATGAGCTGAATTAAGTGTTAATTCACGTGTGTATAATAGTTATGAGCTACATTTATATTATGAATATATTTGATATTCATAGTTAAAATGATGCTATAAATTATGTTATTTAATTTATTGTATTATACGATAATCAATTAATTAAATGCATATTATACATACGATTTTACATATAATGTACATCAAGAGACTAAGAACAAAATACACACACACACTATCTAAGTGTGTCGTGTGATGTGTGTGTATATTTGTTGTTTTAGTTTGTTTATTTTGTAGTGTAATGGGTAGTTAATTGTTGGTTAACATTTACTTACCATGACTAAATAAACTTCTCCCACTAACTCTCATGTAACTTCCCCTCTAAACACATTATATACTAACTATACTACTCATAATATGATGAGGAGTTTTTGGGTGTGTATGGTGTGTGTGTGAGCCGAGAAAAAGAGAGAAAAAGAGAGAAAGTGTTCTCATATTTTCACTCATCATATTTCCAAATTCACTTCATATATTATTTGTAATATATACCTTGTTTTCTAGCATAAACTTAAAGGCATTTCATATAACGTTTTGGGTGCAACTTATAAGAGATATTCTACGTTGAATATTGGTTTGTAAAACGTAATTCAGGTACGTTTTAGGAGGTTCTTAGGCCTTTCTTTGAAGATTAAGAAAGGTTATTTCTATATTCTTGTAATTCATATTACTATCGTTTTGTATAATCTTGGGCATGTTAATACGATTAACATTTTAGTAGTAATATCGAGTTTTATATTCCTACAAGTGGTATCAGAGCATTAGGCTCAAAATGATTTTAATATGGATTAAAATTGAAAATATAAAGTCGTTTATATTTTTTATTTCATTTCGGCATTTCCAAATTTTTTTATATTTTCGAAATTTTTTTTTAGTTTAATTTAATTATTTTAAGTTGTTAGAATAAGTTAAATTAAATTGATATGCAAATTTGTTATATGTTTATATTTTGATAAGATCATTATTTATGATGTATAACACTTAATTTTGGTTTAAATATGATTCAAATCAAAATAAATATGATTATGTGATAATTATAAAGTTTGTTATATGATAATAAAATTTGTGACATAATTTATGAAATTATATAAAAGTCAATTTATTTTGCATATATATCAATTATTTCGAAATTTTCTATATATATATATACATGTCAATTTTTGTTGTTAAATATGATTTAATAAAATAATTGTTTATATATATGTGTATTAAAAAAAAATTTTGGCCGATTTAAAATTTTAAAAATTTGTTTTTGTTATTCTTTAATTTTGGCCGAAATCTTTTTAATTGAATTAATTTGATTGATTCTTTTTGTTTTTTTTTTTTTAATTTGAAAGTCAAATTGATATTGTTTTGAAATGCCTTATTGAATTGTCATAAAAGTGTTTGTGATATATGATGCCAATTATTTTAAAATAGTTTAAAATGATTATTGAATTGATTCATTATATATGATATGTTGAATTAATTTTTATTTATCAAGTTATGTATGACATGATTGATTTTTATGTTAATGGGTGAATTTTTTATGAAAATTTCACTTAAACATATTTTTATATGGTGGTTTGTGTTTTTCATGCATATGGATGTATGAAATTTTTGTTTTAGTAGATGAATGCGTTTATATTTGATTGCGTTTTATATCTAGTGTGGCCTAAGTTTTTGTTTTTAATTGCATTTTCGTAATGATGAAAATGTGATTTTGGGATTTTTCACGTCTCCAACTTGTAATCTTCTTTTATCCTAGATTATATGTAAATAGGTTTTTCATGTAATAGTTAGTGGTAAAAGAAGAGGAGATTGAAGTTTTGCCAATCCTTTTGGTGATCCAAGACGGAGTTTTTTGGAGCCTTGCTTATGAAGATAGGGTCCTTTTGAAGGATTCCAATTTGTATTTTATAGGGTCCAATTTGATTGGATTCCGCCTTGTACAGTTTTTGTTAGGCCACACTAGGTTTTATGTGCTTGTTTTATTTATGCTTTTCGTCTTTTTCCGCCTAAAACAAACCACCTAAATCGATGAATATTGATTCATTCCCACGTGTTAGTTAACATATGATGTTTTAAAGTCATCGTTCTTTTAGACTCACCTAAATTGTTCACTTAAATGAGTTTTTAATGGATGATGAGATCTCACTCTTTTAAAATTGAGATATAGTCTTTCTAAATCGAATCATTATGAATCCCTTGTTCGTCGGTGGGCATATAGGACCTGTTGTTAAATCCATGTGTACCCCTTCTACCTTGGGTAAGTAGTTGATGTCGATGTTAGTTGAACTCAACATTTGGTTTTCACTAATATGTGAGAATTGAAATGGACTATCAATAAATTTGAGAAATTTATGAACCAAGAGTTTTTAAAAGGTTAAAAATTAGTCAAATGGTTGACTTATCGATTTATTGAAATTTGAGTCTTGGAATCATTTATATAATTCTTGAGTGGGATCAATTATATGAATGCTCTTAGTTTATTTACATGTTTTAAATAGACGCATTATTTTTGGTGATTGCTTATGTTTGGTTTATCTTCTTATATTGTAGATATATTTGTTGCTTTTTCTGCATCATTATGGCTGATAATACTGCTACCCCCGGCCCTAGTGCCGTCTTGACTAGGGAGTCATGGTTACGTTCCTTTATGGACCATGTCTCCTACAACCAAAACTACCGTCTCAAGTCAGATGGTAGTAACTTCACCGAATGGGAGGCAGCATTAAAGAATGCTGCTATCGCAGACGGAAAGCTGAAGTATCTCATGGAGCCAATTCCGGCTGAACCTACTGCTCGATCTAGAGCTCAACGAACTGCATACGATGAGTTTGTTAAAGAGGCGGGTGCGATTAAGAACGTACTCATATATGCAATGGATTCCCATTTGCAACGTCGCTTCATTTCCCAAGGTGCAAATCGCATTTTCACCACGCTGACTAATGAATTCTCGCAAGCTCCGAGAATTGTTAGGTATGATGCAGCTGTACGCTTCTTTGAGGCTAAGCTGCAAAGGGGCCAACCTGTTAGCGCCCACATGCTTAATATGATTGAGAATGTGGAGAAGTTAGAGGCTCTTGGCTGCAAGCTTGAAGACTCGATCATTGTTGATCGTATCCTACACTCACTTCATGATGGATTCACTCAGTTTAGGGTGAATTACAACATGAATGACATGAAGAAGAGTCTTCATGAACTTCATTCTCTGCTCGTGCAAGCTGAGAAAGATCTTAATTTGAGTGGGAGTCACAAGAAAGATGTTCTTGTGATGGAGACCAAGAGAAAGGGAAAGGCACCCGCCTCGAATGCTAAGCGACCTCGCTCAAGAAGAAAGGTCACCTAAACCCAAGAATGGTCCTGGGAGTCAAGTCACTCAAAAGGCAAGAAGAGCAAAGAAAAGGAGGGAAAATGTCACCATTGCCAGCAGTCTGGGCATTGGCGAAGGAATTGTCCTAAGTACCTCGAGGACATAAAAGCTGGACGTGCGACAGCTCAAGGTATGTCATCTAATATTCACATGATAGAAATTAATCATGCGAGTTCCTCTGTTTGGGTATTTGATACTGGATGTGGTTCTCACATTTGTAATCACTTGCAGGGCCTCCGGGACGTAAGACGTCTGGCTAAAGGCGATGTTGATTTACGTGTTGGGAATGGAGCAAAGGTTGCTGCTGTTTCTGTAGGAACTTACATCTTGTTTTTACCTAGTGGTTTGGAACTTTGTTTGAGTAATTGTTATTATGTTCCTAGTTTGTCAAAGAACATTATTTCCGTTAACATGTTGGATGTTTATGGTTTTTCATTTATTATTAAGAACAATTGTTGTACTTTTTCTTTAAATGATGTTATTTATGGTCAAGCGTTTTCCATGAATGGCATTTATGTTCTAGATCAAACGCAAGAAATATTTCATGTGAATAATAAAAAGGCAAAATTAGGTGATAAAGATCAAACGTATTTATGGCATTGTCGAATGGGACACATAAGTGAAAAACGAGTAAAGAAGCTCATTAAGAATGGGATTATTTCACCATTTGGCTATGAATCATTTGGTACTTGTGAATCATGTCTCATTGGAAAGATGACTCGTATATCCTTTAAAGGTATTGGAATGCGAGCCAGTGACTTAATAGGACTAATACATACCGATGTATGTGGGCCAATGTCTGTCACAGCGCGAGATGGCTATAGATATTTCATCACTTTTACTGATGATTTAAGTAGATATGGGTATGTCTATTTAATGAAACATAAAAGTGAATCTTTTGTGAAATTCAAGGAGTTTCAAAATAAGGTTGAGAACCAATTAGATAGGAAAATAAAAGCATTACGATCAGATCGTGGTGGTGAATATTTATCTAATGAATTTGATCAACACCTAAAGGATTGTGGCATTGTATCACAATTAACTCCACCTGGAACACCACAATTGAATGGTGTGTCCGAACGGAGAAATCGAACCTTGTTAGACATGGTTCGCTCCATGATGAGTCACACGGTTTTACCAGATTCATTGTGGGGGTTTGCTCTAAATTCGCCGCACTCATTCTAAACCAAGTCCGACTAAAGCGGTGACAAAACCCCATATGAGATGTGGAAAGGAAAAGTTCCCGATTTGTCCTTTATTCGGGTTTGGGGATGTGAGGCTTACGTTAAGTGGAGACTGACGATAAGCTAGGCCCACGATCGGTCAAAACATACTTTGTGGGATATCCAAAAGGAATGTTTGGTCATTACTTTTATTCACCTGCTGAACAACGAGTTTTTGTTGCAGCTAGTGCTAAATTCTTAGAGAAAGAGTTTATCACGAATAACCAAAGTAATAGGGTTTTTGAGTTGTCAGAAATCTCAGAACCAGACACTGCACATGTGATGGAGGAAGATATTCCTTCAACCTCCACTGCAGTAGCTATTCCTGCGGAACCTAGGAGGTCAAGTCGAGTCTCTTATCCTCCGGATCGATACATTGGTATCGTTGAAGAAGGAAATGGAGACGATTTATTGCTTCTTGAAAGTAATGAACCGACTACCTACAAAGGTGCAATGACTAGTTCTGACTCGAAGCTATGGCTTGAAGCCATGCACTCGAGATAGACTCCATATGCGAACGAAGTATGGGATCTGGTTGATTTGCACGAAAAGGTAAGACCTCTTCTGCAAATGGATTTATAAGATAAAGCGTTCACTAGGTGGACAACGGATATCTATAAAGCACGACTTGTTGCAAAAGGTTTCACCCAAGTGCAAGGTTTACACTACGATGATATCTTTGCACTGTCGTCATGCTTCGATCTATCCGGATTATCTTAGCGATTGCTGCATTTCATGATTATGAAATATGGCAAATGGATGTGAAGACCGCCTTCTTAAATGGTTATTTAGACGAGGAATTGTACATGGTACAACCCGAAGGCTTCACAGATCCAAAATATCCTAAGAAAGTATGCAAACTTAAGCGTTCCATTTATGGACTTAAGCAAGCATCGAGGAGTTGGAATCATCGATTTGACCAAGTGATTAAACAATATGGTTTTAAACGATCAGTCGAGGAACCATGTTTATATGTCAAATCAAGTGGGAGCTATATTGCTTTCCTAGTTTTGTATGTAGATGAAATACTGTTAATAGGGAATCACATTCCTATGCTTTCTTCTGTAAAAGAATGGTTAAAGAATCATTTTCAGATGAAAGACTTAGGTGAGGCACAGAGAATACTCGGTATTCAAATCTATAGAGATAGATCCAAGAGAATGTTGGCGTTAAGTCAAGAATCTTATATAGATAAAATTCTTGAGAGGTTCAGTATGACGAACTCAAAAAGGGGTAATCTTCCGATGGTTCATGGGGTGCATTTAAGTAAGACTCAATCACCTAAATCACCAGAAGAAATAGAGCGCATGAATCGGATTCCGTACGCTTCGGCCGTAGGATCGATTATGTATGCTATGATGTGTACACGTCCAGACGTGGCATTCGCACTTAGTATGACGAGTCGTTACCAAAAGGATCCAGGTGAGAGTCACTGGATTGCTGTTAAGAACATCCTTAAGTACTTGAGAAGAACTAAGGGTTGGATGTTAGTATATGGTGGAGACGAAGAGTTATGTGCAAAAGGTTTCACAGA
Organism: Dianthus caryophyllus; assembly: GCA_023091065.1. NCBI lineage: Eukaryota > Viridiplantae > Streptophyta > Magnoliopsida > Caryophyllales > Caryophyllaceae > Dianthus > Dianthus caryophyllus. Next base: position 13,861,474 of record CM041519.1, on the reverse strand, counting down.
TGCTAGTTTCCAAACGGATAGAGATGATTCTAAATCTCAATCCGGATTCGTTTTTACACTTAATGGTGCGGCAGTGAGTTGGAAAAGTTCCAAACAATCAGTCACAGCAGATTCCACAATAGAATCTGAGTATATTGCAGCTTCCGAGGCAGCTAAAGAGGCAATATGGATGCGTCAATTCTTGCAAGGACTAATGGTAGTTCCTAGTGTGAATGACCCGATCACTGTTTATTGTGATAACAGTGGTGCCATATTCCAAGCTAAAGAGCCTAAATCTAGCAATAAGTCTAGACATGTGTTGCGGAAGGCTCATATGATACGAGATTACGTGGAGCAAAAGGAGATAGAGATTTGCAAGGTTGTCACGGATGACAACATAGCGGACCCTCTCACGAAGCCATTGTCGTACAATAAACATGTTGAACATGTTGTATCAATGGGCCTGAAAAGTGTTCCTGATTTTCATTAGTTTGTTTTTTAGATAATGTATCTGTTAAAACTACTACTTTGTAATCATCAAATTATTATTTTATATATGGTATTTCATGTGGATTGTGTGACAATTTTGAACACCACTGAGTGAACTGATTTACTTTATATATGTTTTGTCCATAATCACCAACATGAGCTGATAACTCTAGGTGATTACATTGTGGGTTGATTGATGGTAGGTTCAATAACCATAAGGACATGTGATGTCTGATCAAACACATATGCGAGGTATAGAGGATACTGCGTAGGACATAGTGACCACTTAAATGAAGTCCTAAATGTACAGACATTTTTGCCTGGTCGTGGATAGGATGTTCATTGTGTTCCTAGAGTCGATTCTTTTTGTCCGCCGCTTTCTTGAGATAAGGGCAGTTTTGGGTGACTTTGGTTTCTTTCTCGTGGTCGCACCGTAAAAGGAGGCCGAGTAGATTTTTTCTGGGTCATTTCATACTGTGCTTTAATCTGCAAGATTCGAGTCAAGGAAAATATCCAATCTTATCGTTTTTAATCTCAGGGCCACTCGAGGAGTAGTAACTGAAATGCATGGCCATGCTCGAATGTTGTGAATACATTTGTATATCAGTTAGTTGCTCTCTAGTCGAGGAAACCACTCTTGATACGATCACTTGATAGATACGACCTTGCGGAAGTACGACTTTGCAAATTGTCTACCATTGAGTGGGAGATTTATATGGATATGAGAATCGTTAATCACACACAAACACTTATAAGGACAAGTGGGAGATTGTTGGAGCTGGTGTCCTCCACAGTTAGTGTGATTAATTTATTAAATCTCTTACAGGATCACAAAGGATACTTGTATTTAAAATCAGCTGATTAACGTATATCGGTAACGGTTGGCTTGCTAGAAAGTTTGACGTTACTGTCATATAGATGGCGGTGATCAGCTGGTCCTTATCGGTCACACCTATAGGACGATTTTATGAAATGTAATGTGATTACATTGATGCCTTAAATAAATCTAAGCAGTTAGAAAGTTGGAAATGTATACGAATAATTATTTAATATGATTAAATAGATTATTGTTATACGGTTACATAAATTAGTGGGTGAGCTGAATTAAATGTTAATTCAGCTAGATGAGCTGAATTAAGTGTTAATTCACGTGTGTATAATAGTTATGAGCTACATTTATATTATGAATATATTTGATATTCATAGTTAAAATGATGCTATAAATTATGTTATTTAATTTATTGTATTATACGATAATCAATTAATTAAATGCATATTATACATACGATTTTACATATAATGTACATCAAGAGACTAAGAACAAAACACACACACACTATCTAAGTGTGTCGTGTGATGTGTGTGTATATTTGTTGTTTTAGTTTGTTTATTTTGTAGTGTAATGGGTAGTTAATTGTTGGTTAACATTTACTTACCATGACTAAATAAACTTCTCCCACTAACTCTCATGTAACTTCCCCTCTAAACACATTATATACTAACTATACTACTCATAATATGATGAGGAGTTTTTGGGTGTGTATGGTGTGTGTGTGAGCCGAGAAAAAGAGAGAAAAAGAGAGAAAGTGTTCTCATATTTTCACTCATCATATTTCCAAATTCACTTCATATATTATTTGTAATATATACCTTGTTTTCTAGCATAAACTTAAAGGCATTTCATATAACGTTTTGGGTGCAACTTATAAGAGATATTCTACGTTGAATATTGGTTTGTAAAACGTAATTCGGGTACGTTTTAGGAGGTTCTTAGGCCTTTCTTTGAAGATTAAGAAAGGTTATTTCTATATTCTTGTAATTCATATTACTATCGTTTTGTATAATCTTGGGCATGTTAATACGATTAACATTTTAGTAGTAATATCGAGTTTTATATTCCTACAAATCCTTCACCGCAAAAGACTTGGAAGTAATGATTTCAAACGCTCTCAAAATGCAATTTGGAGACAACGCTAGAGGCGGAGGACGTTATATCAAGCCGTACACGAAACGTGTCGACGCCTTGAAGATGCCCGTCGGATATCAACCGCCTAAGTTCCAACAATTTGATGGCAAAGGCAATCCTAAGCAGCATATTGCGCACTTCGTTGAGACGTGCAACACTGCTGGAACGGAGGGAGATCTTTTGGTGAAACAGTTCGTTCGGTCCTTGAAGGGAATCGCTTTTGATTGGTATACTGATTTGAGCGCTGAATCTATCGATAAGTGGGAGCAAATGGAGAACGAGTTCCTTAACCGCTTTTACAGCACAAGGCGCATCGTGAGCATGACTGAACTTACGGCTACCAAGCAGCAAGACGAGGAGCCTGTCATCGACTACATAAATATGTGGCGAGCACGCACTAAGTTTGGAGTGCAAGGATCGCTTTTCCGAGACGTCGGCCGTCGAGATGTGCATTCAGGGTATGAGTTTGGAGCTATTGTATATCCTTCAAGGGATTAAGCCAAAATCGTTCCAAGAACTAGCTACTCGTGCCCATGACATGGAAATAACCATTGCAAGTCGCGGTGGGCAAATTTTTCGCCAGTCTGAGGCAAAAACGGAGAAAAAAGAGTTTAAGAAAACCGATAGGACGTCCAAGAGCGGCTATAAGGAATCTATGGCGGTTATCTCGACTAACCCGGTGAAAATCTCTGCGAAGCCGAAAGCAGAAAAGAAGGACTACTCTAAGGATCAATGGAAAACTCGACCAAGTTTGAAAGAGCTCGAGAATAAGAAGTATACGTTCCCAGATTCCGATCATGCAGGAATGCTAGACGATTTGCTGGAGAAAAAGGTGATTGAGCTACCAGAATCTAAGCGTCCCAACGAAGCTGGACGCACAACCGATCCAAAGTATTGCAGATACCATAGGGTCGTCGGACATCCATTGGAAAAGTGCATCACGTTAAAGGAGAAGATCATGCAATTGGCGAACGACGGAATAATTCTTTTGGATTCAGACGACGTCGCTGAGTCTAATTGCATCATTGCGGAAACTAACGTCGAGGATTGCGTACCCGGCTCATTGTTTCCAACAGAAGAATGCGTACACGTGATTCAGTTTGGATGTCTTGAGCCAATAATTATTCGCGTAGCTGAAGAACGCATGTCCGTCGTATCATCACCTCTCGCGGTCGCGGAGGAGTTTAACGAAAATGATGATGATGGATGGACCCTTGTGACGAGGAGAAAGCAAAGAAAAAGAAAGGTTAACGCGACACAACCTCAACACGGAAGGCTAGTCGAGAGAAGACGAGTGACTCGTCCTCGTCGGAAACATCACAATCATACGCATGTCGACGCATCGAATGCACCTTCGAGGAAAGTGCCGGAGCCGCGTCCGCGGCAGCTTGTGATGTTGGATCAATACTTTCCACGCGGGTATTTTACGCACGTGGAGGTAAAAACCGTCTCTACAACTGTCATCGAAGAGGAGTCAAAATGTGAGGACGATGAGGAAATGCTATTATCAAGTGGGAACCAAGACGCAGAAATCACTTCGATATTAGACGCCTTACCTGTGCGCATGGGATGGCAACAGTTGTTCCACTTGCCCGAAAAGATGCGTAAAAAATTGTCTGTTGCGATTCTTCAGCCGGAGCTATACGCTGACAAGCTGAAAAGTGCGGGTGAACCCGTGAAGCAAGGAAACAAGTGTCTATCTTGTAACACAGCCTTAGCATTCACTGATGAAGACCTGTTGTTGGGGTCGAAGCCACACAATCGCCCTTTGTTCGTGTCAGGTTAGATACGGGAGCAAAAGGTTTCACGCATCATGATAGATGGAGGCTCGGCTGTGAACATAATGCCCAAGACTACTATGTTGGAGCTAGGCATTTCTGCAAGCGAGCTAACAAAAAGTCGCTTGTTGATTCAAGGTTTCAACCTCGGTGGACAACGAACGATTGGCATGATCCGCGTGAAGCTCGATATGGGTGAAATGTCGTTCAATGTACTGTTTCAAGTTATCGACGCTAAAACGTCAGACAAGCTTTTGCTTGGACGACCATGGCTTCATGAGAATGGCGTAGTGGCGTCAACTCTACATCAATGTCTCAAGTTTTACCGAAACGGTGAAATGAAAATAAATGGAGACGTAAAACCTTTTTCGGAAGTTGAGATGCACTTCGCAGATGCGAAACACTACGATGAGAGTGAAACATCAAGTGAGATGTTACCATCTACGATAGCATCCACAGGGCCAAGAAAATCAACGAGAATTGATGACATCCGAATCGAAGATGCGGAAAAGATTATGGTCGCGAAACGACATGAAAGTGTTATCGTACAAACGAAGCAACCACATGTGACATCACTCGCCAAGAAGGCCGCCGCGCCAACCTCACGATCAACGCCAGTTCTCAAATACATACCTAAGTCGAGACGGAAATTTGGGGAAGCTACATTCGTGGAGTGCGCTACGAAAATCGATACGTCCTCATCTACAGAACTTGACTCTACCGCTTCGAAGAAAGTCATCGACGAGGATAATCTCGAGACATTAAAAAGGAACGCTACGATCCCGCTTATAAAGAATAATCACTTTGCAAGTGATTCAGTACCTTTGTCAGGATTTACAAGAGCTCGTGATGTTTCAGATCACACAGGTGGTGAAGTATCCATGGAGGGAAGGTACGATCCTATGGCGTACAAACTATTTGTTGGGGTTAGTGTCCTCCACAGTGAGTGCAATAACATAAATAAATCTCTAAAGGTACACAGGGTACATTTTGTATTTAATCAGTTGATTAACGTTTATCAATAACGGTTGGCTTGCTAGATAAGTTTGACGTTATTGTCATACAGATGGCGGTGATCAACTGGTCCCTAAGAGTCACACCTAAAGGATGTGTTTGAGAGATGTGATTATTTGAGAAAATGATCATATCGATGCCTTACTTTATGACTAAAAGGTTAGTCAGTGTGGTTGACTAAAAGGTCAGTCAAATGTGATGATGTTACTGACTAACATGTTAGTCAGTATAATGGTGAACCGGCTATTTAATACTGATTAAATAATTTTAGCTGAGACGAATTAAATGTAATTCGTAGATTGAATATAAAATGTTATATTTAATTATTGTGTGTAATGCAAGCTAATTAAATATAAACCGTTATAATTAATTAGTAAATTATAAATATAAGGATATTTATAATATATTATAGTAGGTCCATTCAGATGACACTAGTAATAAAATGCATTATACTATAAGCTAAAATGACCAAGAGAAAAGTGTCCAGATACATTCTGTCCCGATACACTTTGTATCTTGGTCAACAAGTAGAGTATTTGAGGAGAACTAAATCTCCCCAAATAAAGAGATAGTGGCCGGCCCAATTGAGGAGATTAGAGGAGTATATTTGCTTCCTAATTGCTCTCTAATTTGCTAATCAATTCATTCCTAATTATTCATCACAACTAAAACACAAAAACTTTGAGAGAAAAATCAGTTTTTCTTCTCTATTCTTCTAGCAAATTCAAGGGCATATTTCAACACATCTTAGGTGAGATTATTAGGAGATACCATACTTTTGGTATTGATCTTAGGCCAATTCTTAAAGATTAAAAGGTTAATTCTAAATCTTATTGTTTTATTATGCAATTTCCTTTTATGACTTTAAATCTTATAAAAGTTTTCATTATAATCCTGTGAATTTAATGGTCTATATACGGATATAAACCTACACTATTATCAAAGTCCGGGTACGATTTTGAAAATCCGAAACCGTTAGGAAAGGTGATCGAAGTAGCTCCTTACGGACTTAACAATATGCAAAAAAAGATTCACGAGCAAGAAGGTGTATGCAAAGTACAAAGGGTGGGGGTTGGATATTCGCCCCCAGAACCAATACGAATCTCGGCAAGGCGCAAACGGAAACAAGAGTCAACTCTTTACGTTACCGCTGATCTCGTAGAAGGGGAAGGAGAAAATGCTACGCCATCTGTCCAAGCCTCGGTTTTTGACAGGCTAGGTCAAAATATTCCCGCGTCGCAGCCGTCCGTCTTTAGCAGGTTGGGCGAACGCGAGGAAATTGTTCAGGTGTCGTTAAGTCATAATCATCAGGATCAAGGGGCGGCAAAATCGATCTTCACTCATTTAGGCGATCGTGGAGCAAAGCACTCAGTTTTTGATCGCATTGATGAAACCAAGGTGCGAAGGCGCCGTCGAACTAAGTGGAATAAGCACACAAAGGGCAAGGACATACTTCATCAAACAAATAAAGTGCAAAGTGTCATTCCGTCTCGTATGAAGCGATACCAAGAAACGGTGATTGACGCTAACGGCGGTGCATTAAAAGTGAAAAAGCGTACCATCGTAGTCACCAATCCCGAAAAAAAGGCGAGCCGAAGAAAAGAAGTGAAATGTAATGTTGCCACAAATCATGTCACGGTAGAGGAGTTGCCTGACTCGGATACCGAAGTGAAAGTTGGCGAGACGCCCAAAACATTCGAGGATGGAGGCCAAGCTACCGTAGACGACCTCAAAGAAATAAATTTAGGAACAAACGAGGAGCCTAGACCTGTTTTCGTCAGTGCACTTCTGACGGAACAAGAAGAGGAAGAATACGTTCGACTTCTTCGAGAGTACAAGGATGCTTTTGCATGGAGTTATGAGGAAATGCCTGGGCTGAGTCCGAAGGTGGCCGTACATTGTCTTGCCATCCGGAAAGGTGTATCTCCGAAAAAACAACCGAGGAGACGGTTTCGCCCCGAGATGCTTCCTGAAATTGAAGCCGAGGTGAACAAGTTAATCGACGCAGATTTTATTTGAGAAGTCAAATATCCTACATGGATTGCGAATATTGTCCCCGTCAGAAAGAAAAGTGGACAACTTCGTATATGTGTAGATTTTCGAGATTTGAATGAGGCTTGTCCTAAGGATGATTTTCCGCTTCCCGTGACCGAGATTATGACTGATGCCACGACAGGACACGAAACTTTGTCATTCATGGATTGTACTGCTGGCTACAACCAGATTCGCATGGCACCCGAGGATGAAGAAGCTACAGCATTTCGTACACCTAAAGGGATCTTTTGTTACAAGGTGATGCCTTTTGGTTTAAAGAATGCCGGGGCGACGTATCAAAGAGCTATGCAGAAAATTTTCGACGATATGATACATGACATAGTTGAATGCTACGTGGATGATCTCGTGGTGAAATCTAAGGAGAGGTCAAATCGTTTGCAAGATCTTCGAAAAGTTTTCGACAGGGTGCGTGAGTATAATCTTAAGATGAATCCTTTAAAGAGTGCTTTCGGTGTGAGTTCCGGAAAAGTTTTCGACAGGCTGCGTGAGTATAATCTTAAGATGAATTGAGATCAAAGCTATCGAAGACATGCTCGAGCCTCGCTGCCTTAAGGATCTCCGGAGTTTGCAAGGAAAGTTGGCTTACATTCGTCGGTTCATATCTAACTTGGCAGGTCGTTGTCATCCGTTTAGCCACTTGATGAAAAAAGATGCTACTTTCGAGTGGGACGAGTCTTGTCGTAATGCTTTTGAAAGTATCAAGAAATATTTGACAAATCCTCCTGTCTTAGGCGCACCCGTTCCGGGTAGGGCTATCGTTCTGTACATCGCGGCTCAAGAGCATTCATTGGGGGCATTATGCGCCCAGGAAAATTAAGAAGGTAAAGAAAGAGCACTTTATTACCTAAGTCGCACTCTTGTTGGAGCCGAATTGAATTACTCGCCAGTGGAAAAGATTTGTCTGGCTCTTGTGTTCGCAATTCAGAAGTTGCGACACTACTTTCAGGCTCATACGGTCCATGTGATTTCAAAAGCTGATCCGATTAAGTACATTTTGTCGCGACCCGTCCTTTCAGGGCGTCTCGCTAAATGGGCCGTTCTCTTGGAGCAACAAGACATCGTGTTCGTTCCACAAAGGGCGGTGAAAGGGCAAGCGTTGGCAGACTTTTTAGCCGATCACCCGATTCCGACTGAATGGAATTTTTCTGACGAACTTCCGGGCGAAGGAGTGTTCTATATCGATGTTCTTCCCCCTTGGAAAATGTACATTGATGGCGCTGCGCGAAAAGACGGTGCTGGGGCTGGAGTTGTCTTCGTCTCGCCTGAAAAACACGTCTTACCGTATTCTTTCACTCTCATGGAATTGTGCTCGAATAATGCAGCTGAGTATCAAGCATTGATATTAGGACTCCAAATAGCCGCGGAAATGGGGTTCAAAGACCTTGACGTCTACGGCGACTCCAAATTGATTATCAACCAGTTGCTGAATGAGTATGAGGTGAAAAAGGACAGTCTTGCGCCGTATCACAAACACGCTTCACGATTGTTGGAAAAATTTGATTCCGTTATCTTGGAGCACGTACCAAGAAGTGCCAACAAGATGGCAGACGCGCTCGCAAATCTCGCAGCCACTTTGGCACTGGGGGCAAACATTCCTGCATCCGTTCCAATATGCAAAAAGTGGGCCGTATCGTTGGAGGACGACTCGACGCTAGATGACGTACACGCAATCTTCGCATTCGAAATCACAAAGGAAGATTGGCGACAACCTATTATCGAGTACTTGGAACACGGTAAGCTACCGGAAGATGTGAAGCATCGAATGGAAATTCGTCGTCGTTCCGCGCGTTTTTTCTTCTACAAGGAGACGATTTATCGGCGATCGTTTAATGGAATGTGGTTGTGGTGCTTGGGCGAAGAAGAATGGTTGCAAACCATGCAGGAAGCTCATGCCGGAGTTTGTGGTGCTCACCAGTCAGGGCCAAAATTGTACGATCGAATAAAAAGGATGGGATATTATTGGCCTACCATGGTCCAAGATTGCATGGAATTCGCTAAACGGTGTGATGCTTGCCAGTTTCATGGAGGTTTTATTCACCAACCCCCGGATTTGCTTCACCCTCCTGTCTCGTCATGGCCATTCGAAGCATGGGGACTTGACATAGTTGGGCCACTCACGCCTAAATCATCCGCAGGACACGAGTACATCTTGGCTGGCACAGACTATTTTTCAAAGTGGGCAGAAGCTGTTGCCCTTCGAGAAGTGAAAAAGGAAAACGTTGTTGAGTTCATTCGCAACCATATAATCCATCGCTACGGTGTACCTAGGTACATCATCACAGATAATGGCAAGCAGTTCGATAACAGATGACGGCGGTTTGCGAAAAATTTAAGTTCGCCCAAAACAAATCGTCAATGTACTATGCTTCTACTAATGGCCTTGCTGAAGTAGCCTTCAATAAGACCTTATCAAATCTCTTGAAGAAGGTTGTGTCAAAACCAAACCGTGATTGGCACGAAAGGCTCGGAGAAGCGATGTGGGCATATCGTACTACATACAGAACACCGACGCAGGCGACCCGTACGCTTTAGTCTGTGCAGTGGAAGTTGTCCTTCCTCTAGAACTTGAGATTCCTTCCCTTCGAATCGCCATTCAAATGGGTTTGGCAGAAGGCGAAAATGATAAGTTACGCTTAGCCGAGCTTGAAGCACTCGACGAGAAAAGGCTCGACGCACAACAGAAATTAGAATGCTACCAAGCGCGCTTATCAAGGGCGTTTAATAGAAAGGTTCGTCCTCGATCATTCCAAGTCGGAGATATGGTGCTAGCTGTCAGAAGACCTATCATTACGACGCATAAAAGCAAAGGGAAGTTTACTTAAAAATGGGATGGACCGCACGTCGTTCGGGAAGCATACACCAACGACGCGTACAAGATCGTTGACAACGATGGATTGCGCGTCGGACCCATTAATGGCAGATTCTTGAAACGCTACTATCTGTAGTGCAGAAAAATGCTCCTAAGCAAGAGCTAAAACTGCAGAAGGACTCTCCTAAGCAAGAGTTTAAACTGCTATCCCAAAAAAATAAGGACCCTCCTAAGCAAGAGTTTAAACTGCGAATAAACACACACACACACACACACACACACACACACACACACACACACACACAAAAAAAAAAAAAACGAAACAAAAACGAACTACGTCGGCTTGATCTCGTTGAGTATTTTTTACGATACTTTACGGGTACGTAGGCAGCTTAAGTAACCAAAATATTGCTTAAGTCCAGCCCCCTCAAAAAAAACAAAATCCTTTTCATCTTACGAACTACGTTGGCTTGATCTCGTGAAGTATTTTTACGATACTTTATGGGTACGTAGGCAGCTTAAGTAACCAAAATATTGCTTAAGTCTAGCCCCACCAAAAAAAAAATCATTTTTTCGACCTATGAACTACGTTGGCTTGATCTCGTGGAGTATTCTTGCGATATTCTGCGGGTACGTAGGCAGCTTAAGCAAAACAAAATTGTTTAAGTTCAGCCACACCAAACAAACAAAAAAGCTTTGTGTCGCAAAAGAATGAGTTACGCGCAACGAAAGAAAGGAGGACGAAAGGATGCAATTGTATCGAATGACTTCGAAGTTTTATTATTCGTAGACAAAGGCTACTTTAGCTAATGACAACGATAATAATAAAGCTAGCGGGAAATAAACAAAGCAAAGTCGTAAAAGGAAAAAAAATATGAATCGGTCATGGAGAGAACTTAAAATTCTCTAGTTTGGTCTTCGCCTCGCTAAGGGCCTTTTCGACGCTAAGGAGCTTCTCGACGTTTTGTTTCCCGACAGTAAGAGCAGTTTCCAAAGAATTTCGCTCTTGTGATAATTTCAACAGCTCATTCTGCAAGCGCTCCTCCTCAAAAGATATAACCTTCAGCCTCTCTTCGACCTCTGAAATCGGGGTCAAGTTTGGAAGTTTCTTTAGGGGTGCCAGCTGGGAAGCGTATGCAAGATAGTTGTCCACGCGAGACTCAAACTCCGAAATGTCGACCTTTTTTGATTGAGCATAAAGAGATACCTCCTCGAGCTCGGCCTTGCAGCTAGAGAGAGCCTTATCAGACATAGTCAACAATTTCACATGCATCTCGTTGACGACAGTCTCGACTGCGAATATATCTGCTCGGCGTTCGGCTTGAAAAATCAAGCTTTGAAGACCGGACATAGGTTCTTTAACCTTCTTGACTTCTGCTGCCGCGATCTCTGGTGCCGCAAGTGGAAACGCATTATGAAGAATAGGATCGTCCGCGAGGTCCGATAGATCGTCAAAAGTACCACAATCTTTCAAGGCAATATTCGATGCTTCAAGTTCAGCACCGATGTTCGCATCCATCTGCATACCCTGACGAAAAAAAAATGTGAAACAGTCAAAAAATGCATGTGTATATGCAACAGTTTAAAGATATTTCGTCCAAACTTACCAGCCTAGTGTGTCCATAAAAGTTGTCTGACTCAGGACAATCCTCCCATTTATGAAGAATGTTATCTCCCTTGCGATTATCGACAGATGGGGTAACGCCTAAAGAATGATGATTCGTAACTTGAGCGTTTCCCTTGTTTCGATTCTCGTTAATGTTATTCAAAAGCAGCGATGTTGTTCGACTAACGTTATCGTCATCACCGACCTTTTCCTTTGACGAGGGTGATGGTTGCTTGGTGGGTTGTTTCGGGCAGTCTCGGTTGAGCTTGCTTCTCAGTTTGCGATCGTGAGCAACGTTTGAACTCGGCACGGGACTTTGAGAAGCCGGGCGAGTGGCTTCGCTCTCTGCCTTCCGTTTGCCAAGTTGGGACTTCTCCTTGTCATCTCGACTATCCGCGGATTTGCTCGGACTAGGGTCCCCAGTAGAAAGCACGAACGCAAAGTCAGCACCCAAGAGAGCGTCATATGCTGTCGTTGTGGTTGAAGTTAGTACTACGCCGCAACCAGGAATGATAAAATTTGCCTTTCTTCCTAAGAGGACGGAAGTCTTGAACAATTGAAACATTTTTTCAGGACCGCCTTTGCGTATGTCGTGCTCGAGTACACCTGGAACATCTTGGCAAAATCCAAACTGACGTCCGAATCAGTGAGGGCTATATGGTTCAATGACGTTATGTCGCTCATGTCTCAATGTGAGAAAACAAGATCGTATGGCGATCAAAAACTCTGCGGTGGGGAGAGGGGTGCAGTCGTCGTCAACATGCGTTACATCGTGAGTGCCTCCAGAGGGAATAGAACGCCATATGATTCTCTTCCCGGAGGGAATAAAATCTCTCGCCTCCTTTGGCGAAAATGTCAAGGGTGAGTCCACTCCTCTATACGCAATCATCGAAGCTCCGGGGAAATTATGATCCATAACTCGGTGAGTTCGATAGTACTTCGCGATCCATGCATAAACATAATGCGAAGAGAAGTGAGCTGGGTTTTTGCCTGGCAAAGTGGAGGCAAAAATCTCGTTCAGCCCTCGGTAGATGCTTGCTAGGACTGGAATTCCGAGAGAAATTTGTTTGCCACTCGCAAGTAATGAGGCAACTTTGAAAACACTTGGACGAATATAGCCTAAGACCCGAACAGGAAGGACAAAAGCACAAAGCTAACAAGTAATGAAAACTGCAAGGTATGATTGCGCTCGATTACCTCCAGTAATGCCCATGGACCTAAACACCTCATGGATTTTATCATCCCAAGACTGTGGATCCCCATAGGCAGAGAAGTCTTTCTTCGCGGTTGGTAAATTGAAAGCCGAATACTCGGGATCCCCACGAAACCAGAAGGAGCACCACTCCTCTAAAGTAACATCCGTATTACCTCCGCGTTTGGAGACAATCCTGTGAAAGGCTGAGAACAAGAATTGGCAGCTTGGGGGCATGTACAACACTCCCTCATCGTCCGCATGTATGAGCTCGGCGAGAGAAGGGATCACCTCCTCGTATTGCTGACCCGTGGCCGGTAGTCCCGCAAGTGAACTAATGTCCAATAAGCTGATAGAGGCCTCCCCTGTAGCAGTCACTAATGTATTGGTCCTCGGACACCAGTGGTTACAAAATGACTCCATGATATCAGCATCACAATGGTAACGGAACAAAGAAGCATAAACAGCCTCAAGGATGCGCACAGATCTCAAAGTGTTACGACAGTTCCGGAGGATGTCCTCGAGCCACTCCCAGTACAAAGGGATATAGCCAAATTCATATCCAAAATGCCTTTCGGGGCTCCATTTAGCTTTGCCTTTCTCAATGAACGTCTTTAAAATGTCAAACGACGGATTAACCTCCGTCTTTTGATGGTGCGATGACCGCAAGAGTGGTTGAGCTGTTTTCGAGCCAGATGAGTCCACCGCTTGCCACCATTGATCCAGTTGCCTTGGGTATTGCATTAACGGCCAAGTTCCTGTAAACGCGCCTGTCATGGAGGGAAGAACCTCGTGCTTTACACCTTTGCTGACTGCATCGTTCTTGCGGCCAGTTGATACAAGATAGTTCTTCCCTGCGCTGCTATGAAATTTGAAGTACACCATGCTTTCTTCTGAAACTAATAATAGTAAAAAAAAATAGTATTAATTAAATAATAATAATAATAAATAATATATAATAATAAAAAGTAAAAAAAAAAAAAAAAGAAAAAAAAAAAAAAAGAAAAAAAACAAAAAAAAAAAAGGAGAGGTGCACGTGGAGGAGGTGGACATGAGGACACCAAAGCAAACAAAATAAATAAATGCAAGAATTCACAGAAAATTGGAAAGCAAAGTGGTGGCCTTTATTCTAAGCTTTCAAACCAAAAGCTTGGTCAAATACAACAATGGCGACAACAAACCAAGGCCGCCGTGACTGACCCCGACGCCACAAAAAAAAAAGGGGGGTCTTAGCCGCGACCCAAGCACGCCTCAAAGTGATCGAGTTGTCCAATATTTGATGTCAATCCACCTTATCGACCACTTGTGCTCGTCGTTGTCGACGGTAGCATCCATGGTCAGAAAAGGTGACTGAAACTCCAAATTTTGCTCTAGTGAAGTCAGTCCCGAGCACGACAATGATGAGCCAAGGTTCAAGAGCAAACGCGAGTATTGAAATCGAGTCCTCTGCCAAGCGAGGGTCCTCGTGTTACAATGACAAGGCGGTGTCGCCTAGTCAAGTTCGAAGGAATTACGCCGTGCAAAAAGGTCAGTTGAGTGATTATTTGTCCTCCGTAAATTGCGAGACCGACCAGTGAGGCTCGGTGTCGAGCGCGATTTCGTGAATGAAGAAAGCACAAGGTCACTATAAGGTCGTTTGTGGGTACATATGTTGACTTACTTGTCGATGTGGCGATGTCGCCACGTGTGTGTTCTGGGTGCGAAGGAGCACTCAAGCCCGCAGACTAGTATCTGGCCGTATGGGTCTCTCCGGTGAAAATTACAAGCGAACGTAGGGACGCGATTGGGTAAATTTACGGTTACGTTAAAAAGAACGAATTGACATCCCCTGCTTTTATAATTGTTGAGGTTGGAGTTTGTCTACGATTAGGATTATTTCATTCTATCCTAATGGTTCACAAATTCTATCCGTTAACTAAATTTTGCGTAGGAGTAGAGTCTTTAGTCCTGTCATATTGGAATTGGATTTGAGAAGTCTTTCCACAAAGTGCAACTAAAGTCAACATGTAAATCCTAAATTTACCCATGTTTCATGATAAGGCTTACTTGACTTCGGCCATTTTAATTGGGCTTCAATGAAGTTAGATCAATTTGGTGGCTCGCCTATTTGGTTAAAAGAGCAAACGTGCTCTAGGGACGCAAGCTTATTCTTTGGGTTGGAGGTATTAGAGGCGGTTCCTTTAATTCGTCACTTTCGACTTACAAGTCGAGGAGTTTGATCGAGACCCTGTCACACTGAAACACACAAATGTGTACGTAACACGATCTCGAGGGGGCAAATTTGTAGACATAAAAAAGTGTCTATAATTATTTATTTGAGTCAAAGTCAAATCCCGACTCATTTAAATGGAAAGCCGAGCCAAATTTAAATCGACTCACAAGTCGACACAAAAAAAACCCGACTCACAAGTCAACATAAAAATGGACTCACAAGTCCAAAAGCCCAGGAGAGGTCCTAGCCTTACCTTCTCTATAAAAGCATAATTCATCCTCATTTGAAGGATGATGAAATTTTAACCAAAAAAACCCTACTTACAAAAAATCACAAAACAAGTTACAGGAAACCAAAAAAAAAGAGAAATAAAAACAAAACCTCTCTTTTCAAAGAGAACCCTAATTTCTTCTAATTCTCATAATTAATTAGAAGAGATAAAAAATTTGTTTCTTCCATCTTTCACGGCTCCAAGCATCCAAACACGGTGCAGTCGAGATTGTGGGAAAAAGTCCGAACAAGGAGATCAAGCTTTCGGGGCCCTCTGCAAAGTCCCACAACAAATTTTGTATTTAGTGTGGAAAATCGAATCAGTGGAGTACGAGAAATTGTAACCCATACATTCAACTCAATAAAACATTATTTTGTTCGCATTATTTTTGTGTTTGTTAATTTATTTTGCAGATCACAAAAATTTGTGTTTACAATTATAAGTCAAAATTTTGTAATTAATACATTTCTACCCTTATTGTAACAACATCATTTACTTTTGAACTACAAGTCACCTGGTAGTCAGGTCGTTACTTGCAAACAAAAGTAAATTTTATCGAATACGTGGGTAAAAAAACTATTTGACAATATATCTCATATTTAGTCAAAAAAATTATTGGTTAATTTATAGGTAAAACCCTTTTAACATCATGAGTAATTTTACTTAATTCAATAAACACCAAATAATTTCTCCAGTTGTTAATAGAAAACATCAATCAAAAACATGAATGACCCTTATCCATTTTAATAATATGAAAACTCATACGTTTCAAATAAATAAGTAGCAACAAAAAAGTGATCACAAACATTGATGATATTTCTAATGTAAAACAATACACAATTTCACATACATTTTAAATGCAAAATTGGCTCTGATACCAACTGAAGGATCGCGGTGTATCATACATACGCAGCGGAAGTAAAAATGCGATCTTAGTGAGACCTATTGCATTTAAAATGATGATAAAATTGGGTAGGATATCATACCTCATGTCAAAAATATGTCTAATTTCAAGACAAGTATTTGGCTCAACTTCGAAAATACGAAGCCTCTAGTGTATCCACACCGAATGACAACTTGACGTTCTCAACCTTTGAAAAGACTACCTTAGAAGAACACATCTTCCTTCTTTATATGTGGAGAAAAAGTATTTAAGAAAATCAATTTTTCTTTAGATTTGAGGACAAAAGATTTTTTAGAGAAAAGAAGATGAGAATGAATGATTTTTGTAGTGTTGAAATTGATCTCAAAACACTCCTATTTATAGGAGAACTAGTACATGGTTTTCTAGAGAAAACCATGTACTCAATGTAACAACCCGGTTTTTCGTGACTTTAATTAAACTAAGGCGGAATATTAATTAAGTCTATTTATTACAAAACCAGCTGTCATCGTATTACAACTCATTATACATAATAAGAGTCATAGATAAAGCAGAGTTTAATTGATTACATTCTCTCAAAATATAAAATAAGGCCTTCAATCCCCTGATATAATTCGTCAATGTAGCCTCGGGGTACCTACGGGAAAATGCCGTTCAAACTCGATTATGCCCCGCACACGCTAAGCCACATAAAACCCATAGCGGTAAACACATAATAATTAACATATGCGCATGTAATTAAATCAGCGCAAATAACACATACAATAATGCAATACATAATACATAACATATCATAAGTCATATAACATAGCAATTGAATCATCAAATTATCTCAATTCATAATCATATAGGCAAATCATTATCATTTCATTCATATTCGGGGTAGTCGACCCTTTTCAATTATATTCATATAGCAACATATACTCGCGAGTCTTGACTACAGAGTGGCTCGTGTACTCTCATAGATAATTACCCATATAATCTTCTATCAAAGTGCACTAGTTACTCAGACTCGTACATTAGATCAAACACTAAGTAGCGTACGTGATAGCTACCTAACATCCAACACAACATGGATAATCTAAGATGAAACACGACCATAAGCCAACAAACTAGCAAGGATGGAAACATGCAGACCTAATAAGCGTCCGCGCATTAGCGTGCCGGTCACATCAACGGACTTTAAATGCTAACGATATCAAGCAGGTAATAAGGAGGATCAGTCCCTTGTCTTTTGCATGCATACACTACCCTATTGGTATGACTATTACACTACGACAGATTCCCCGGATGGGAATGGCTATTTTCCGTTACCTCATATGGGCCCGTGAACAAATCGATACCCAGGGCGAAAATCACGTTAAATAACGACTGTGAGAGTCATTAAATGCACCACTAGCACCTAATAAGCGTGATAGTGTCCCCATATGCGGCTACCTTACCAATCCTGACCCTATAGCGTTTAACATCGCAGACACCCGAGTACTAATCATACAACGTTATAATCGAGGGGTATAGTCTCATGTCAGGCCGTGCCTTTGAACTCAAATCCTAAGTTGTCGAGGGAATATCGAGTATGAGGAATAACTCGCTCATTATCGGATTCAACCCAAACAACCGCAGAGAATCTAAAGGGTTCCCAAGTTAGAGTGGATGGTCAAAGTGAAGTCAATAATAGGTCAATTCACAAGGGTGGCGCGACAATTATTCTAAATATTTAACTCTTAATTCATTATTTCTTTTATCGTTTATAGCTCAGGTGACAATTCTTACTAATTATAACATCGTCGAACTTGTATAATGAAAATTTAATTCTAACAGTTCTTCAGATAAACGGAAGCAAATAGAACACTTAAATATTTATTTTGAGTCGTTCGTATACTTTAAATATTTTCACTATTCATTATTTTACTATTCATCATTTTCTTTCAAATATTAATTCTCGTTACTTAGTTTACTTTAAAATTCTTTATTTCGAATAACTTAAAAAGGTTTAAGTAACTAATTTATTTTATTCAAGTGTAAGTATTTTATTTAATTAAGTTAAGTAATTTAGTTTCGTTTTAAATTTTAAGTAATTTAAAATAGATTAGTGATTAGTGTTATAAATAATTGAATTTCATTATGACTCACATTTAGTTCTTCCTTTTATTTAAATCGTAAAGTGCTTAGTGATTTAGTAGTTATGCCATTTAGCTTAAGTTGTAAAAATATTACTTAAACGATAATCGACAAATTTTAGTGTTCTTGATAAAATATGATTAAGTGACATTTAGTTAAATTCCTTTTAGGTGGTTTTTAATTTCTTAATACGACTTCATATTATAATTTTTCTTTACTTATTCGATTAAGGTGAAAAGATAATTTGATCGTAGAATCTAATTTAAATTTTTATAACTTAGAAACTTTTCTACATTATTACTTTTTATGAAATCATTTGTGTCTTTTTATAATGTCTTACATTTTATATGTTTGATTTTTATTATACGACTTACAATGATTTAGTGAGTTGTCGACTTTAAGACAAATTCCTAATTTTAAAGATACTATTTAAATTTGTAAGCTTTGCTTTAAGTTAATCTTTTCATATAAAATGTTATACTTACTAAGTTATTTATATGATTCGATAATCTTTTTAATCCTTACATTTTTATACTTAGCAAATTTCTTGACACTTTATTTGTATCCTAATTTATATTTGTGACGTTAGTTCTTAAATTCCTTTTTACGTGACTTTGCCTAACTTCATTTTATTTTCAAAAATCTTGTTAGTGATATTAATTTTTAACTTTATTCAATAATAGCTTACTTAGGTTTATTTTAAATTTCAAGTTCTTTATTTCCTTTTGATATTTTAACCAAATACTTATTTAGTATATTTTAAGTTCATTTTAAACTTTAGAGTTTTAAATAAGGTAATTATTATATTAAATTAGATATATGAGTTTTTATACGACTGTTTATATTAGATATTTAATACGAGTAACTTTTATGTATATTAAAAATGAACTTTACTTTTAAATTGATTTAATCCTAATTTAAACTTGATACTCTTTTTATTTAACTCTTTATTTTTAGTTGTATTTTAATTTGAACTTTTAGTGACTTTAAATATTTTATTACCATAATTATTTTATTTAAATTTAATTTATTTACTTAAGTTATTTTAATAACATTTTAGTCACATATTATACTCGTGATACTTATAATTAATGTGGTAAATACTTTACACATAACATATAATTTCAACATGATAAAATTTCATATAACTTCAACAATAATTTAACAACACATATTTTTCACTTAAAACATATTATCATATAATCATATAAATATCATATTTCACACAGAAATAACACAATCAAAATTCACAAAATCACATAAATTATTTATATATCACATGAACACAAAAATTATATATTCTAAATACGTAAATTAAACTACAACAATTCTATTTACGATATTATTAGTTATTATCATTTTATTATACATCACATAAACATTTATAGCATGCGATTTACAAAATTAAAACTAGTGTGCGGGGGCACCTTAAATTTGGCTCACGAACAGAGGCCTCCAAAAATGATCCTAACCCGTTTTCTTATGAACCCTCAATAGCAATGAACCAAACTAAGAATAGCAGTACACCCAGCCAAAACATCGACAGTGAATGAAATCAAAACCCAAGGCGTCAAAAGGGTAGCAGCACCGAGGGCTAGTGAACCGAGGATAAGCGTCCAAGGTCCGAATTCATCCACGGAAATTGAGCAGAACACAGCGAATAAGGAAAGTTGAATTAGAGTCGGTTAAATCTACTGACGATAAATTTAAAGGGATATAAAACGATTTAGGTGACGACACTTACCGACGATAAAAATACGACGATAAGAAGAGCAGGCCACGGTGGGCAGAGGAAGAGAGCAGAGGAGCACGACCCACAGCAACAACGTGGTGGCTGACACGGTGGTGATGGCCATGGTGGTTTGAGGTGGCGTCTCCGGTGAGGCTGCTCCGGTGGTGGTCGAGAGAGAAAGAGAATCAAATCGATAATTACTTGATCGACAAAATAAAATCGAAACCGAAAAACGAAACGAAATAGAAAAATCTGAAATAAAAAGGGGGCTCACCAAATGGAGGCTAACAAAGGCGGTGTGAGTGGTGGTCGGAAAGTCAGAGCTCCATTTAAGGCGGCTCAGGTGAGGCGGTCGGTGCTCCGGCGAGAGGAGGAGAGGGCAGAGGCGGTGAGAAGCAGGGGAGGCAGAGGACCGAGTGAAGAGTAGAGCAAAACACAAGGGAAGAGAGTGGAAGCTCGAGGAGAACAGGGGAGCTACGGTGGTGGTGTTGGCCGAGGAGGGAGGCGGCCTAAGGTGGTGAGACGGTGGTCACGGTGGTGTGGCTCACGGTGGGGTCGAGTACAGGGGAAAAGAGAAGGGGAGAGCAGGGCCGAGAAGGGAGAGGAAAACAGGGAAGGTGAGGCAGAGAATGACGGTGGTGGTGACCGTCGGTTGTTGCTCCGGTGACCATGGTTGTGTTGCTGTTGTTTGTGTTTGTTGTTGTTGTCGATTGTTGTTGTTATTGTTTGCTGTTGTTGCTTTTATTATTATTATTATTATCATTAATATTATCATTATTGTTGTTGATGTTTTTGGTTTTGTTTGATTTTAATATAAAGAGGAAAATGAAAGAGGAGAGGAAGAAGAAGAAGGGGAGATGAAGGAGTATGAGGAGATTAATAATATCAGAAAAGTAAGCTACAATATGTATTGAGGAAGCTAACAATAAAAAAAATCTAAAATGTATGGAGGAAAGGTAAGGGGGACGTGGGTGATGCTCATCCAAGTTAAGGCATTTAATTTACGATTTGCTCTGTTTCATTCGCTCTTATTTATAAACTTTAATATTTTACAAAATATATTATACTTTAAATTATTTGTTTTAAATTTTTAGTTTCATCATTAGTTTTATAAACTTTATAGTTCGATAATATAAACGTATAAAAGTTGTCAGTTACAAATTGTATTACAGTCTCACAAGTTTTGAAACGGTCTGCTTATTTGAAAGGATACATTTCAATAAAATTATATTTATTCAAGTAATAATTTTTAAAATAGAATGAAATTTATTAAGTTAAATAGAAATCATTAAAGTAGAGTTTTAGTTTGACAGGTATTTTAAAAATAAAAATATAATACAAGTTAATATAAAGATTTAAAGAGTTTGAAATGAGAAATTATATTGTGAAAGTTTATTTGAACGAAATTTTTAGGCCGCGTTTTCTAAACAAAGGAATAAAGTTTAAATTATATAAATTTTAATTTAATAATTTAGTTAAAATAAATAATTTGTGTTAAATTAACACGGGGTGTTACACTCAAGCCATGGTTTACGAAATCCATGGTCTAAAAACCATGTACTTAGACCATGGTTTAAGTAAACCATGTTCCTTACTCATGGTTTTGTTAAAACCATGGTTGAAAACCATCGACACCCATGGTTTTCTATTCCGTGCTCAAAAATCTGTATACATTTTCCTCCGTCATAAAAGAAACGATCTGATATTAATTATAAAGTTTGTGTTAGCAAAAATTATAACAATACGTCATCAAGATTATTTACAGTATTATCTCTTAATTTCTTAAATAATCTTAAACGTCAAAAGTCATCCGTAAGTGTGTGACCAACTAGGTTCATCGTTAAACCGGTAGTAATTAATTCATTAATCACTAATCAAGGTTGGCGTCTAACAACACTCCTCGACGACCGGATAACATGAATAATATTCACCAAATACGAACCTGCATGTTAAGGATAATGTATTATTTCCTTCCATCGTTCCAACTCTGGGTCATCCTAGGGTATGGTTTAACTATCAAACCCTAATAGATAACCACTATTTTTCATGTCAATGGTTATCGGTTCGAAATGACTTTAAGAAACTCCTTTCTTAAATCATTTATCTGCCCTGGCCAAGGTCTTAATGCAACCAATAAGATTACTAACAACATAGAGTTCAAACTCGTTACCTCGAGTTGATGGATTCCTTCTTGACTCATCATTAATTACATGGATACTTAATTATACCCAATGACCATTCAACTAGCAAGTTCACTCGCTAGATGTTCGGTATCAAAGTACAATAAGTAGTCCATTAATTACTATGATGATCTCAGGTCAAAGGAAAATATAAATACAACTAGTCCTTAAGAGAATTTTCACATTGACAGTTTAGGTAACGTTAACTATTTGGAAAATCTCACTTTTGGTCAGTTCAATGATCATATCTCTATATGCATCATCTATATGTATAACTTAATGAATGCGATCCATTAATACTCATCCGATGAGTACCGATATACATATATTGGTCTATCCGGATTATCATAGCCCTATTCTGACAATCCTATGACCAAGAACGGTTTTAGACTAAACTCTATAATATTTAACTCTCATTATCATAATCACCATTATGAAGTCAAATATATCAGTTTAGTTAAGGACTTATCAAATTTAAGTATCGACAAATACTAATATGATAATAAACGTTGCCATTTTATTAATCTTTATTAATAATGCAAAATATGAAATGTGTTCATTTTGATACAGAACGATTGGGTCTTGGGCACATTCCAACAGAGATTGTTCCAGGTATACACCCTATTTACAATGTACAACGTAATTTGAGTTTTAATCCTAAGGTTGAAATTCATGTGTTTGACGGTGTGAATCCAAGAATTTGGCTGCAAAAATGTAATAGATATTTTGAGTTGTGTAAGGTGCAAAACAATCGAAGAGTTGATCTAACATCATTGTATATGTGTGGAAAAGCTGAGTTATGGGTTCATAGTTACCTTGCACGTAAAAGAAATGTTGATTGGAATGAATTTGTGATGAATTTATGTGCTAGATTTAGGGATGAAATTGTTGATACTGTTGTTGAAGACTTTAATAATCTTCATCAAACCAGTTCTTTGGAGGATTACTTAGATGCATTTGAAAGGCTGAAATCTTTAATGTTACAAAGAAACCCACATATTCCTGACCAATATTTTTTGGATAGCTTTATTGGAGGACTTAAATCCACCATTCAACCCTTTGTTAGAGCTTTAGGACACTGCTGTAAATTTGTTGTTGTCTATTATGCTAGGTTACAGGAGGAAAGTGTGGGTGCTCTGAGGGTTGCTAACAAAAGTGGGACTGACAAACCTGTGCAGTGCAGGGGGTAATAGAGGGGCTCCAACACATGTTCCTAAGCCTAACAACAATTTCATCTCATAAAAACCTAGTTTTTAGAAAAATAGGAACAGGCCTCCCTTACTTTATGATGTGAAAGAGAGGAGGAAGAACTTATGTTTTCACTGTGATGAATAGTTTACTCCTGGGCATAAATGCTCAGCAAAATTATATCAAATTGAAGTGATACCATTGACTGAGGAGAGTGAACCCAGTAAAGAAGGGTGGGGTGGAACTGAAGGTGATGTGGTGGAAGTAATAAGCCAGGAGAGGACCAGAAGTGATGAGGGGTTAAATGAGGAGCAACCCTTGATTTCTTTGAATGCCATTTCTGGTAACGATGCTTACCAAATCGTGAGAGTGATTGGGAGAGTCAAGAAAAATCTCATTCATATCTTAATTGACTCTGGTAGCACACATATTGTGGATGAACAGGTGATTAAGAAGTTGGGGTGCACAACCAGTAGTACTTACCCCTTAGTTGTGTCAATGGCCAATGGAGATACCCTCATTTCCACCAAAACTTGCAAAATTTTCACATGGCTGCTACATGGGGTAGAGTTTAAGGCTGATGTGATGGTAGTACCCTTGGGAGGATGTGAAATGGTCTTGGGTATACAATGGCTGGCCTCTTTAGGTCTTGTGAGTTGAGATTTTACTAAGCTCAAGATGGACTTTGTTTACCAAGGGAAGAAAGTGGTCTTTGAGGGTATCTTTGGTCTGTGTGGATATTTGACCTTTGGGTAGATGGGGTACAACTACTGAGAGAGGGTATAGAATGGGACATATGAATGCAATGCGGTGAATCTTGTGAATCAAACCACTGTGCGATCCACAACCATTAGAGGTGCCTTTGTTCTAAGCAGTGGAAGAAGTGTTGCAAGAGTTTGGAGATATGTTTGATGAACTTAGAAATCTACCACCTCACAGGGAATTTGATCACCAAATTCACCTATAGCCAGGCACCCAGACTATTAATGTGAGGCCTTACAGGTATCCTATCATACAGAAAAATGCCATTGAAAAGATCACTAAGGAAATGTTGGATAGTGAGGTTGTGAGAAGAAGTCAGAACCTTTCTCTTCCGCTGTGGTGTTGGTTAAGAAGGAAGATGGGACATGGAGGTTGTGTGTAGATTACAGGGAGTTGAATACACAAATTGTCAAAGACAAGTTCCCTATACCTGTGATAGATGAACTGTTAGATGAATTACATGGCTCAACCATCTTCTCTAAAATTGACCTCAGGTCAGGGTATTGGCAGATAAGAATGAGGGACCAGGACATCCAGAAAACTACATTTAGGACCCATGAAGGGCACTATGAATTTGTGGTGATGCCCTTTGGCCACACAAATGCACCTTCCACATTTAAAGTCTCATGAACTCCATTCTCAAACCCTACCTGAGGAAGTTCATATTGGTGTTCTTTGATGATATACTTATATATAGCCCTAGTTTACAAAGATCACCTGGGTCATTTGAGGATGATTTTACAAACACTCAGGGACCACACTCTGTTTGCTAAGAGAAGCAAGTGTCTATTTGGAGTATCTGAACTTGACTACTTAGGCCATATAATCTCTGCCACAGGTGTAGCCACTAATCTAGAAAAGATTAAGGCTGTGTTTGACTGGTTTGTGTTTAGAAACATCAAGGAACTCAGAGGGTTTTTGGGGCTTACAGGTTATTACAGGAAGTTTGTGAAGTGATATGGGATCATTAGCAAACCCCTGACTAATTTACTTAAGAAACATGCCTTCAAATGTAGTGAGGAAGCTACTAAAGCCTTTGAAGAATTAAACTTGGCTATGAGTCAGACCCCTGTATTGGCTCTACCTGACTTCACTCAGGCTTTTGAGGTGGAGACTAATGCTTCTGATGTAGGAACTGGTGCAGTGTTATCTCAGTGTGGGCATCCTATAGCCTTTTTGAGCAAAGCCTTGGCTGAAAAACACAAGGAATTGTCCACCTATGAGAAGGAGTTGCTAGCAGTGGTCATGGCTGTAAAGAAATAGAGGTCATACTGTTGGAGTTAGTGTCCTCCACAGTTAGTGCAATAACATAAATAAACCTCTCAAGGTACACAGGGTACATTTTGTATGCAATCAGTTGATTAACGTTTATCAATAACGGTTGGCTTGCTACATAAGTTTGACGTTATTGTCATACAGATGGCGGTGATCAACTGGTCTCTAAAAAGTCACACCTAAAGGATGTGTTTGAGAAATGTGATTATTTGAGAAATTAATCATATTGATGCCTTACTAAAAGACTAAAAGGTTAGTCGGAGTTTTTGACTAAGATGTTAGTCAAGTGTGTGTTAATAATACGGCCATTTAATAAGGATTAAATGATATTAGCTAAGACGAATTAAATGTAATTCGTAAATCGAATATAAAATGTTATATTTAATTGTTGAATATAATATAGGCTAATTAATCATAAACTGTTATAATTAATTAGAAAATTATAAATATGAGGATATTAATAATTTAATGATATATTATAGTGGATCATATTTATGACACTAGTAATATTATATTATATTAAAAAGGTAAAGGAAACCTCTAGGAAAGAGTCTTATTGCTCTTTTGACTCCTTGGTCAACAAGGAATTGGTTTTAGGAAAGTAATTTTTGGAAAGCAAAATTGCTCTCCTTAATTGAGGTTGGCCGAAATTCTTAGTGTATATCAGGGGAGTTTTGGCTCATCTTTATATACTAATTCATTGATCATAATTCACACACAAAATTTAGAAAATCAGTTTTCTTCTCTCTAAAGTTTTCTAGCAAGAACTAAAGGCATATCTTAGGCAATCTTGGGTGCAACTTTTAGGAGATATCAAGCTTCTTGATATTCAATCTTAGGCCATTAAGCAAGGACTAAAGGTTGTATTCTTAATCTTATGTTTATTTATGCAATTTCTTTTATGACTATTAATCATATAGAATAAGTTTCATTATAATCCTGTGATCTTAAAGGGCATGTATACAGATATATTCCCACAAGTGGTATCAGAGCCTTAGGGCTATGAAATTGTTTATATGATTTTCATAAAAAAATTGAATTTGTATAAGTTTAAAATAAGTTACAAAAGTCGGTTTTCATCAAAAAGTTTTCGGCCAGTTTTGTTTTTATGTATGCCGTGTGGTTTTGTTATTTTCTTGGTCCAATTTGATTCATATATTGTTAATTTAAAAGGTTAAGATGATAATATATGAACTTGTTTATGTTTTGATTCAATATTGATTGAGTTAGGACTTAGATGGATCTTTAAGATGGATGTTTATGAACATTAATTATTGCTTTATATTATTGGTATAAATTGATTGAGATATTCATGTTAATAGGTTAATTTGGATGATCTTAGTATTACATCAATGTTTAATCAAGATTATATGTTGTTTTGTTTTATATCAATCGAGATAATATGAGCATGTTCAAGTTAAATCAGTTTAATTTGAGATTAGATTTAAAAACAAACTTTAAAATAAATAAAAATTTAATTTCGGTTTTTGAAAATTTTTAAACCGTGTGTTTTTTATTTGTTTCGGTTTGTTTTATTTTTGTTTAAACCGATTTGTATTATGCATTATAAAGATAATGTATGATTAAGGCTTGTGAAGAGGTTCACATAAGATTGATACCCTACTATTTTAAAAAGGTTTAAAATAATGTTGAATTTAATTCATGTTATACTTGATAATATGTATTAAGATGGATTATGATTGATTAAGATTGTTGTGTGCAATTGAGGAATTGTCACATAATCTTGATCTTGTTAAAAGGTGGTTTGGATTAATTATAATTAATCTAGTTTAGTTGATGCTTTTATCTTGGTTGAATGTTGTTTGAATGGTTTAATTTTTCGCATTATTTTGTACAAAAGGTTGTAATTTACTAGTGTGGCCTTAGAAGATTATGTTTTCGTAATGAAAGGAAACATGATCGTTGGTTGTATTATTGAGATCTCGTATCTCCCCTCTTGTAATAATATTTTTAAAGTTATTTTGAAATTAGAATGTAAATAGGTTTGCATTTGTAATTTTAATTGTAATTTGAGAAGACTCAAGATTCAAGATGGAGATCGGATGGCTCACTCCTACTATATGGATCAAACCAAGATGGAACATCAAGACAAGCTTCTAGGGTCCAAGGATGGATTCCAACTTGTATTTTTGTTTATTTTGGTAGGATAGGCCACACTAGGTGTTTTTATTTTGCGTTCTTTTTCCATTCTCGTTGCGATGTTTGCTTGTTTAGATAGTTGCATCAATCATATTCCGCCTAAACTAAACCAAACCACCTAATATTGCATGAAAATTGACTCATATTGTTTGCATTTTCATCCTAGACATACCGATGTCATATGTTTTAAGCCATCACCTTAGTTTATATCATTCTCGTTTTGCTAGACTTTTGTTCACTTAAAATGAATTAAATAAGATGATGGGATCTTCCTCTAAATTTAAAATTGAGATTAGTCTTTATAGGAAAAGCTACTCTCCGCATGACCCCTTCTACGTTGGGTAAGTAGTATGTGTTGACCTATTTTACCTCAACATTATAGTTCGAGTAATATCTCGTGATTATAGTGGACTAAAAGATAGAATTTACAGAAATTTATCGACCGAGAATTCTAAAGGTAGAATTAGCCAAGAGGTTGGCTTATCAATTTACGGAAATTGAGTCTTGGGATCATTTATATAATTCTTGAGGGAGGTCAATTGTATAAATGCATAAGTCATCGCATTAATCTATTTTGCATTTAGACTTAAATTTTATTAAAACGATGTTTTCTTATCTTTTCTCTTCTTCTTCTTCTTTATTTTCACAGTTTCGAATACGTTATATCTGAGATATAATACGCTAAAACAAAATGGTGAGTCGTATTGAAGGCCCAATGCCAAGTGTCACACTTGAGCGTGAATCATGGCTAAGAATATCTATGGGCCGGCATGAATCACCCACTCGATTGAAGAATGATGGGTCCAACTTCTGCGATTGGGAGGCGCATTACGGAATCTTTGCCATAGTGACGGCAAGCTCGGGTACTTGATCGAGCCATCGTCACGAACCCGACTCGAGGCAAGAGCAAATGAAGTCGTTGCTTATAGTGATTTCATGATGGAGGCGGGTGCGTTAAGGAACGTGCTCATCTATGCAATGGAATCCAATTTGCAAAGACGATTCATTACCCAAGGTGCAAACAAGATTTTCACCACCCTAACTAAGGAGTTCTCGAAAGCACCGAGAATCAAGAGTTACGAGTATACCACTCGTTTCTTTGAAGCTAGACTCCAGAAGGGCCAACCGGTTGGTCCACACCTTCTCGCCATGATCGAGAACGTTGAGAAATTGGAGGAGCTTGGTTGCAAGATCGATGAGAAGATCATCATTGATCGAGTGCTCCACTTTCTTCATGATGGGTATGCCCTCTTTAGGGCAAACTATTACATGAACGACATGCAGAAAAGTCTGCATGAACTACATTCACTCCTCGTACAGACGGAGAGTGATCTGAAGTTGAGTGGGAGCATAAAACAAGATGTTCTCATGATAGGCAACAAGCATAAGGGTAAGGGTAAGGCTCCGGCTAACCTAACAGTAGGAAAGCCAAAGTTTAAAAAGCCAGTGATTGCGAAGAGTGGGCCCGGTGAGTCTAGCGGTAGCTCACAAGGCAAGGCAAAAGCGCGGCAAAAGCGAAGCAAAGCATGGAGTGCCACCATTGCCACAAGTCTGGGCATTGGAGGCGGAACTGTCCCGTGTATGCTGAGGACATTAAAGCAGGCGGCGTCGTTCCTGTTGGTATGTCTTCTTTTATTCATATGATTGAGATTAACCATGCAAGTTTCGGAACTTGGGTGCCAATCTTGGTTGTGGTTCTCATCTGTGCAATCATTTGCAGGGCCTAAGAAGCATCAAAACTCTGGCAAGAGGTGATGTAGACCTGCGAGTGGGGAATGGAGCAAGAGTTGCTGCCGTTTCAGTAGGAACATATGTAATCCAACTCCCGAGTGGATTTGAGTTATTTCTGTATAACTGTTACTATGTACCTAGTTTATCGAAAAACATTATTTCTGTATCCGTTCTTGATAAAGAAGGATTTTCATTTTTAATAAAGAATAATAGCTGTATTTTCTCTTTGAATGAAATGATTTATGGTAAAGCTGTTTCCATGAACGGAATTTATGTTTTAGATCAAACCACAGAAATCATGCATGTGAGTAACAAGTAAGCAAAGGGTTGGTGACAAAGATCAAACCTATCTATGGCATTGCCGTATGGGACACATAAATAAGAAACGCGTGAAAAAGCTCATTAATAATGGGACAATCGCCCCATTTGACTATGAAACTTTTGGCACGTGTGAATCATGTCTTATAGGCAAAATGTCTCGAATTTCCTTCAAAGGTGTTGGAATGCGCGCTGCTGACCTATTAGGACTCATACATACTGATGTGTGTGGCCCTATGTCAATCAACGCTAGAGATGGTATAGGTATTTTATCACTTTCACGGACGATTTGAGTAGATATGGTCATGTCTACTTAATGAAGCATAAAAGTGAGTCCTTTGACAAGTTCAAGGAATTCCAGAATAAGGTTGAGAACCAACTGGATAGAAAGATAAAAGCATTACGTTCAGATCGTGGTGGCGAATATCTTTCAACTGAGTTTGATCAACACCTGAAAGACCGCGGGATAGTATTACAGTTAACTCCACCCGGAACACCACAACTGAATGGTGTGTCCGACCGATCGCAGGAATCGAACATTACTTGATATGGTTCGATCCATGATGAGTCACGGTTGTACCTGACTCCTTATGGGGCTATGCTCTTTTGTCAGCTGCTCTTATACTTAACCGAAGTCCGACTAAAGCTGTTGATAAGACTCCATACGAGTTATGGAAGGGAACGGTCCCTAACTTGTCCTTTATTCGGGTTTGGGGGTGCGAGGCTTATGTCAAGTGGAGACACGAGGATAAGCTCGGCCCGCGATCGGTCAAGACATACTTTATTGGTTATCCAAAAGGAATGTTTGGTCATTACTTCTATTCACCTACCGAACACCGAGTTTTTGTTGCGGCTAGTGCGAAGTTCTTAGAGAAAGAGTTTCTCGAAGACAAGAGAAGTAATAGAACCTTCGATCTGTCGGAGATTCCTGAACCAACAATCGAGCAACCAATGGAGGAAACTGTTCCCTCTTCGTCTGCTACGGTTAATATTCCCTTGGAACCCAGAAGGTCAGGTAGACTCTCCATTCCTCCAGATAGATACATCGGTATGGTTGAGGAGAATGGGAGAGACGACGTTTTACTCCTTGAGAGTAACGAACCCGTAACCTAAAAAGGTGCCATGACGTGTTCTGACTCAAAGCTATGGCAAGAAGCCATGCAATCCGAGATGGACTCTATGTACGAGAACGATTTATGGGATCTGGTTGACTTACCTGATAAGGCTAGGCCTCTTCAGTGCAAATGGCTTTACTAGATAAAGCGATCTGTAGAAGGACAACGAGATATATACAAGGCACGACTAGTGGCAAAGGGTTTCACTCAACTGCAAGGCTTGCACTATGATGAGATCTTTGCACCCGTAGTCATGCTTCGTTCCATTCGGATTCTCTTAGCGATTGCCGCATTTCATGACTATGAAATTTGGCAAATAGATGTGAAAACCGCCTTCTTAAACGGTTATTTGGAGGAGGAGTTGTACATGGTACAACCCGAAGGTTACACAGATCCTGAAAATCCTAAGAAGGTTTGCAAGCTTAAGCGTTCCATCTATGGACTTAAGCAAGCTTCACGGAGTCGGAATCATCGCTTCGACCTAGTGATAAAGGAGAATGGATTTACTCGATCGGTCGAGGAACCATGTCTATATATCAAGTCGAGTGGGAGCAAGATTGTCTTCCTAATACTGTACGTCGATGACATACTCTTGATTGGGAATGACATACCTCTCTTAACTTCGGTAAAAGTATGGTTAAAGAACCATTTCCAGATGAAAGATCTGGGTGAGGCACAACGCATTTTGGGGATCCGTATCTATAGAGATAGATCACGATGGATGTTATCCCTCAGTCAGGAATCTTATATAGATAAGATTCTTGAGAGGTTTAGCATGACCAACTCCAAGAAGGGGAACCTTCCAATGATTTCTGGAGTGCACTTGAGTAAAGCTCAAGCACCAAAGACATCGGAAGAGGTCGAGCGCATGAGTCGGATTCCATATGCATCAGCTATAGGATCGATCATGTATGCCATGATATGCACACGTCCAGACGTGGCATATGCATTGAGTATGACGAGCCGATACCAAGGCAATCCAGGTGAAGCACACTGGATGGCCGTAAAGAACATTCTTAAGTACCTACGGAGGACTAAAGATTGGGTATTGTCTTATGGAGGAGACACTGTGCTCTGCCTTGATCGATTCTGCAGATGCTAGTTTCCAAACGGATCGAGATGACTCTAAATCTCAATCGGGATTCGTTTTTACTCTTAATGGCGCTGCGGTCAGCTGGAAAAGCTCCAAACAAATAGTTATAGCAGATTCCACAACTGAGTCCGAGTACTATGCTGCTTTAGAGGCTGCGAAGGAAGCTATATGGATGCGTCAGTTCTTACAAGGACTAACTGTAGTTCCAAGTTCGAATGACCCGATCACCATCTATTGCGACAATAGTGGTGACATCTTCCAAGCGAAGGAGCCTAAGTCCAGCAACAAGTCTCGGCACGTGCAAAGGAAGGCTCACATGATCCGGTATTACGTGGAGCAGAAGGAGATAGTGATTGACAAGATTGCTACGGATGATAACATAGCAGATCCTCTCACTAAGCCGTTGAGACAAGATAAACATGAAGGGCACGTTATTTCCATGGGAATTAAGCGTGTTCCCAAGTTGTATTAGTTGTTTGTATGGATTTGACACTTGTTTTTTCCTAAAACTTCTAATAAAATCCTCGTTTTGTTTTATATATTGTTTTTCATGAGGGTTGTACAGACAACGTTGAACACCTCAAAGTAAACTGAATTGCTTTATATTTTGTTTTGGTCCGTAATCGCCTACATGAGCTGATAACTCTGGCAATTATTTTGTGACGTCGATTGATGGTGGGTTCAACGAGCCATAAGTCAAGCGTTGATCGATCGATCACGCAGATGCGGGTTTATCAAATCGCGCAGACATTTTGTGACGACTACATGGAGTCCTAAATGTTTCGTAACATTACGTCTTGGGTCGTGGATAGGACATCCATAGTGTTCCTAGAGTCGATTCTTTTGACTATCGACTGTCTCTTGAGATTAAGGCAGATTTTGGGTGACTTTGGTTTCTTTCTCACGGTCGACCGTAACAGGAGGCCAAGTAGATTTTCACTGGGTCATTTCATGCTGCGCTTACATCTGCAGGATTCGAGTTGAGGAAAATATCCAAACTTCTATCGAGTTATAATACTTTTTCTCAGGGCCGGAAGTCTTGAACAATTGAAACATTTTTTCAGGACCGCCTTTGCGTATGTCGTGTTCGAGTACACCTGGAACATCTTGGCAAAATCCAAACTGACGTCCGAATCGGTGAGGGCTATATGGTTCAATGACGTTATGTCGCCCATGTCTCAATGTGAGAAAACAAGATCGTATGGCGATCAAAAACTCTGCGGTGGGGAGAGGGGTGCAGTCGTCGTCAACATGCGTTACATCGTGAGTGCCTCCAGAGGGAATAGAACGCCATATGATTCTCTTCCCGGAGGGAATAAAATCTCTCGCCTCCTTTGGCGAAAATGTCAAGGGTGAGTCCACTCCTCTATACGCAATCATCGAAGCTCCGGGAAAATTATGATCCATAACTCGGTTAGTTCGATAGTACTTCGCGATCCATGCATAAACATAATGCGAAGAGAAGTGAGCTGGGTTTTTGCCTGGCAAAGTGGAGGCAAAAATCTCGTTCAGCCCTCGGTAGATGCTTGCTATGACTGGAATTCCGAGAGAAATTTGTTTGCCACTCGCAAGTAATGAGGCAACTTTGAAAACACTTGGACGAATATAGCCTAAGTCCCGAACAGGAAGGACAAAAGCACAAAGCCAACAAGTAATGAAAGCTGCAAGGTATGATTGCGCTCGATTACCTCCAGTAATGCCCATGGACCTAAACACCTCATGGATTTTATCATCCCAAGACTGTGGATCCCCATAGGCAGAGAAGTCTTTCTTCGCGGTTGGTAAATTGAAAGCCGAATACTTGGGATCCCCACGAAACCAGAAGGAGCACCACTCCTCTAAAGTAACATCCGCATTACCTCCGCGTTTGGAGACAATCCTGTGAAAGGCTGAGAACAAGAATTGGCAGCTTGGGGGCATGTACAACACTCCCTCATCGTCCGCATGTATGAGCTCGGCAAGAGAAGGGATCACCTCCTCGTATTGCTGACCCGTGGCCGGTAGTCCCGCAAGTGAACTAATGTCCAATAAGCTGATAGAGGCCTCCCCTGTAGCAGTCACTAATGTATTGGTCCTCGGACACAGTGGTTACAAAATGACTCCATGATATCAGCATCACAATGGTAACGGAACAAAGAAGCATAAACAGCCTCAAGGATGCGCACAGATCTCAAAGTGTTACGACAGTTCCGGAGGATGTTCTCGAGCCACTCCCAGTACAAAGGGATATAGCCAAATTCATATCCAAAATGCCTTTCGGGGCTCCATTTAGCTTTGCCTTTCTCAATGAACGTCTTTAAAATGTCAAACGACGGATTAACCTCCGTCTTTTGATGGTGCGATGACCGCAAGAGTGGTTGAGCTGTTTTCGAGCCAGATGAGTCCACCGCTTGCCACCATTGATCCAGTTGCCCTGGGTATTGCATTAACGGCCAAGTTCCTGCAAACGCGCCTGTCATGGAGGGAAGAACCTCGTGCTTTACACCTTTGCTGACTGCATCGTTCTTGCGGCCAGTTGATACAAGATAGTTCTTCCCTGCGCTGCTATGAAATTTGAAGTACACCATGCTTTCTTCTGAAACTAATAATAGTAAAAAAAATAGTATTAATTAAATAATAATAACAATAATAATAAATAATATATAATAATAAAAAGTAAAAAAAAAAAAAAAAAAAAAAAAAAAAAGAATAAAGAGAATAAAGAAAAAAACAAAAAAAAAAAAAAAAGGGAGAGGTGCACGTGGAGGAGGTGCACATGAGGACACCAAAGGAAACAAAATAAATAAATGCAAGAATTCACAGAAAATTGGAAAGCAAAGTGGTGGCCTTTATTCTAAGCTTTCAAACCAAAAGCTTGGTCAAATACAACAATGGCGACAACAAACCAAGGCCGCCGTGACTGACCCCGACGCTACAAAAAAAAGGGGGGGTCTTAGCCGCGACCCAAGCACGCCTCAAAGTGATCGAGTTGTCCAATATTTGAAGTCAATCCACCTTATCGACCACTTGTGCTCGTCGTTGTCGACGGTAGCATCCATGGTCAGAAAAGGTGACTGAAACTCCAAATTTTGCTCTAGTAAAGTCAGTCCCGAGCACGACAATGATGAGCCAAGGTTCAAGAGCAAACGCGAGTATTGAAATCGAGTCCTCTGCCAAGCGAGGGTCCTCGTGTTACAATGACAAGGCGGTGTCGCCCAGTCAAGTTCGAAGGAATTACGCCGTGCAAAAAGGTCAGTTGAGTGATTATTTGTCCTCCGTAAATTGCGAGACCGTCCATTGATGCTCGGTGTCGAGCCGCAGTTTTCGTGAATGAAGAAAGCACAAGGTCACTATAAGGTCGTTTGTGGGTACATATGTTGACTTACTTGTTGATGTGACGATGTCGTCACGTGTGTGTTCTGGGTGCGAAGGAGCACTCCGAAGCCCGCAGACTAGTATCCTGGCCAGCGTATGGGTCTCTCCGGTGAAAATTACAAGCGAACGTAGGGACGCGATTGGGTAAATTTACGGTTGCGTTAAAAAGAACGAGTTGACATCCCCTGCTTTTATAATTGTTGAGGTTGGAGTTTGTCTACGATTAGGATTATTTCATTCTATCCTAATGGTTCACAAATTCTATCCGTTAACTAAATTTTGCGTAGGAGTAGAGTCTTTAGTCCTGTCAAATTGGAATTGGATTTGAGAAGTCTTTCCACAAAGTGCAACTAAAGTCAACATGTAAATCCTAAATTTACCCATGTTTCATGACAAGGCTTACTTGACTTCGGCCATTTTAATTGGGCTTCAATGAAGTTAGATCAATTTGGTGGCTTGCCTATTTGGTTAAAAGAGCAAACGTGCTCTAGGGACGCAAGCTTATTCTTTGGGTTGGAGGTATTAGAGGCGGTTCCTTTAATTCGTCACTTTCGACTTACAAGTCGAGGAGTTTGATCGAGACCCTGTCACACTGAAACACACAAATGTGTACGTAACACGATCTCGAGGGGGCAAATTTGTAGACATAAAAAAGTGTCTATAATTATTTATTTGAGTCAAAGTCAAATCCCGACTCATTTAAATGGAAAGCCGAGCCAAATTTAAATCGACTCACAAGTCGACACAAAAAAAACCCGACTCACAAGTCAACATAAAAATGGACTCACAAGTCCAAAAGCCCAGGAGAGGTCCTAGCCTTACCTTCTCTATAAAAGCATAATTCATCCTCATTTGAAGGATGATGAAATTTTAACCAAAAAAACCCTACTTACAAAAAATCACAAAACAAGTTACAGGAAACCAAAAAAAAAGAGAAATAAAAACAAAACCTCTCTTTTCAAAGAGAACCCTAATTTCTTCTAATTCTCATAATTAATTAGAAGAGATAAAAAATTTGTTTCTTCCATCTTTCACGGCTCCAAGCATCCAAACACGGTGCAGTCGAGATTGTGGGAAAAAGTCCGAACAAGGAGATCAAGCTTTCGGGGCCCTCTGCAAAGTCCCACAACAAATTTTGTATTTAGTGTGGAAAATCGAATCAGTGGAGTACGAGAAATTGTAACCCATACATTCAACTCAATAAAACATTATTTTGTTCGCATTATTTTTGTGTTTGTTAATTTATTTTGCAGATCACAAAAATTTGTGTTTACAATTATAAGTCAAAATTTTGTAATTAATACATTTCTACCCATATTGTAACAACATCATTTACTTTTGAACTACAAGTCACCTGGTAGTCAGGTCGTTACTTGCAAACAAAAATAAATTTTATCGAATACGTGGGTAAAAATACTATTTGACAATATATCTCATATTTAGTCAAAAAAATTATTGGTTAATTTATAGGTAAAACCCTTTTAACATCATGAGTAATTTTACTTAATTCAATAAACACCAAATAATTTCTCCAGTTGTTAATAGAAAACATCAATCAAAAACATGAATGACCCTTATCCATTTTAACAATATGAAAACTCATACGTTTCAAATAAATAAGTAGCAACAAAAAAGTGATCACAAACATTGATGATATTTCTAATGTAAAACAATACACAATTTCACATACATTTTAAATGCAAAATTGGCTCTGATACCAATTGAAGGATCGCGGTGTATCATACGTACGCAGCGGAAGTAAAAATGCGATCTTAGTGAGACCTATTGCATTTAAAATGATGATAAAATTGGGTAGGATATCATACCTTGCATGTCAAAAATATGTCTAATTTCAAGACAAGTATTTGGCTCAACTTCGAAAATACGAAGCCTCTAGTGTATCCACAGCGAATGACAACTTGACGTTCTCAACCTTTGAAAAGACTACCTTAGAAGAACACTTCTTCCTTCTTTATATGTGGAGAAAAAGTATTTAAGAAAATGAATTTTTCTTTAGATTTGAGGACAAAAGATTTTTTAGAGAAAAGAAGATGAGAATGAATGATTTTTGTTGTGTTGAAATTGATCTCAAAACACTCCTATTTATAGGAGAACTAGTACATGGTTTTCTAGAGAAAACCATGTACTCGAGCCATGGTTTACGAAATCCATGGTCTAAAAACCATGTACTTAGACCATGGTTTAAGTAAACCATGTTCCATACTCATGGTTTTGTTAAAACCATGGTTGAAAACCATCGACACCCATGGTTTTCTATTCCGTGCTCAAAAATCTGTATACATTTTCCTCCGTCATAAAAGAAACGATCTGATATTAATTATAATGTTTGTGTTAGCAAAAATTATAGCAATACGTCATCAAGATTATTTACAGTATTATCTCATAGTTTCTTAAATAATCTTAAACGTCAAAAGTCATCCGTAAGTGTGTGACCAACTAGGTTCATCGTTAAACCGGTAGTAATTAATTCATCAATCACTAATCAAGGTTGGCGTCTAACAACACTCCTCGACGACCGGATAACATGAATAATATTCACCAAATACGAACCTGCATGTTAAGGATAATGTATTATTTCCTTCCATCGTTCCAACTCTGGGTCATCCTAGGGTATGGTTTAACTATCAAACCCTAATAGATAACCACTATTTTTCATGTCAATGGTTATCGGTTCGAAATGACTTTAAGAAACTCCTTTCTTAAATCATTTATCTGCCCTGGCCAAGGTCTTAATGCAACCAGTAAGATTACTAACAACATAGAGTTCAAACTCGTTACCTCGAGTTGATGGATTCCTTCTTGACTCATCATTAATTACATGGATACTTAATTATACCCAATGACCATTCAACTAGCAAGTTCACTCGCTAGATGTTCGGTATCAAAGTACAATAAGTAGTCCATTAATTACTATGATGATCTCAGGTCAAAGGAAAATATAAATACAACTAATCCTTAAGAGAATTTTCACATTGACAGTTTAGGTAACGTTAACTATTTGGAAAATCTCACTTTTGGTCAGTTCAATGATCATATCTCTATATGCATCATCTATATGTATAACTTAATGAATGCGATCCATTAATACTCATCCGATGAGTACCAATATACATATATTGGTCTATCCGGATTATCATAGCCCTATTCTGACAATCCTATGACCAAGAACGGTTTTAGACTAAACTCTATAATATTTAACTCTCATTATCATAATCACCATTATGAAGTCAAATATATCAGTTTAGTTAAGGACTTATCAAATTTAAGTATCGACAAATACTAATATGATAATAAACGTTGCCATTTTATTAATCTTTATTAATAATGCAAAATATGAAATGTGTTCATTTTGATACAGAACGATTGGGTCTTGGGCACATTCCAACAGAGATTGTTCCAGGTATACACCCTATTTACAATGTACAACGTAATTTGAGTTTCAATCCTAAGGTTGAAATTCATGTGTTTGATGGTGTGAATCCAAGAATTTGGCTGCAAAAATGTAATAGATATTTTGAGTTGTGTAAGGTGCAAAACAATCGAAGAGTTGATCTAACATCATTGTATATGTGTGGAAAAGCTGAGTTATGGGTTCATAGTTACCTTGCACGTAAAAGAAATGTTGATTGGAATGAATTTGTGATGAATTTATGTGCTAGATTTAGGGATGAAGTTGTTGATACTGTTGTTGAAGACTTTAATAAACTTCATCAAACCAGTTCTTTGGAGGATTACTTAGATGCATTTGAAAGGCTGAAATCTTTAATGTTACAAAGAAACCCACATATTCCTGACCAATATTTTTTGGATAGCTTTATTGGAGGACTTAAATCCACCATTCAACCCTTAATTAGAGCTTTCAGACCTGCAACTCTAGCTGTTGTGATCTATTATGCTAGGTTACAGGAGGAAAGTGTGGGTGCTCTGAGGGTTGCTAACAAAAGTGGGACTGACAAACCTGTGCAGTGCAGGGGGTAATAGAGGGGTTGGATCTAGTTCACCAGCTTTCAATAGATTCCAACCACATGTTCCTAAGCCTAACAACAATTTCATCTCACAAAAATCTAGTTTTTAGAAAAATAGGAACAGGCCTCCCTTACTTTATGATGTGAAAGAGAGGAGGAAGAACTTATGTTTTCACTGTGATGAATAGTTTACTCCAGGGCATAAATGCTCAGCAAAATTATATCAAAATGAAGTGATACCATTGACTGAGGAGAGTGAACCCAGTAAAGAAGGGTGGTGTGGAACTGAAGGTGATGTGGTGGAAGTGATACCATTGACTTGGGAGGATATGAAATGGTCTTGGGTATACAATGGCTGGCCTCTTTAGGTCTTGTGAGTTGAGATTTTACTAAGCTCAAGATGGACTTTGTTTACCAAGGGAAGAAAGTGGTGCTGAGGGGTATGCTGTGTCTGTGTGGATGGCTGCACTGGGTAGATGGGGTACAACTACAGAGAGGGTATAGAATGGGACATATGAATGCAATGCAGGTGAATGCTGTGAATCAAACCCTGTGCAGTCACAACCATTAGAGGTGCACTGTTCTAAACAGGTGGAAGAAGTGTTGCAAGAGTTTGGAGATATGTTTGATGAACTTAG
Organism: Dianthus caryophyllus; assembly: GCA_023091065.1. Taxonomy (NCBI): domain Eukaryota; kingdom Viridiplantae; phylum Streptophyta; class Magnoliopsida; order Caryophyllales; family Caryophyllaceae; genus Dianthus; species Dianthus caryophyllus. The sequence goes on along the minus strand of CM041519.1, from coordinate 13,821,567 downwards.
AAATCTACCACCTCACAGGGAATTTGATCACCAAATTCACCTACAGCCAGGCACCCAGACTATTAATGTGAGGCCTTACAGGTATCCTATCATACAGAAAAATGCCATTGAAAAGATCACTAAGGAAATGTTGGATAGTGAGGTTGTGAGAAGAAGTCAGAACCTTTCTCTTCCGCTGTGGTGTTGGTTAAGAAGGAAGATGGGACACGGAGGTTGTGTGTAGATTACAGGGAGTTGAATACACAAATTGTCAAAGACAAGTTCCATATACCTGTGATAGATGAACTGTTAGATGAATTACATGGCTCAACCATCTTCTCTAAAATTGACCTCAGGTCAGGGTATTGGCAGATAAGAATGAGGGACCAGGACATCCAGAAAACTACATTTAGGACCCATGAAGGGCACTATGAATTTGTGGTGATGCCCTTTGGCCACACAAATGCACCTTCCACATTTAAAGTCTCATGAACTCCATTCTCAAACCCTACCTAAGGAAGTTCATATTGGTGTTCTGTGATGATATACTTATATATAGCCCTACTTTACAAAGATCACCTGGGTCATTTGAGGATGATTTTACAAACACTCAGGGACCACACTCTGTTTGCCAAGAGAAGCAAGTGTCTATTTGGAGTATCTGAAGTTGACTACTTAGGCCATATAATCTCTGCCACAAATGTAGCCACTAATCTAGAAAAGATTAAGGCTGTGTTTGACTGATTTGTGTTTAGAAACATCAAGGAACTCAGAGGGTTTTTGGGGCTTACAGGTTATTACAGGAAGTTTGTGAAGTGATATGGGATCATTAGCAAACCCCTGGCTAATTTACTTAAGAAACATGCCTTCAAATGTAGTGAGGAAGCTACTAAAGCCTTTGAAGAATTAAACTTGGCTATGAGTCAGACCCCTGTATTGGCTCTACCTGACTTCACTCAGGCTTTTGAGGTGGAGACTAATGCTTCTGATGTAGGAACTGGTGCAGTGTTATCTCAGTGTGGGCATCCTATAGCCTTTTTGAGCAAAGCCTTGGCAGAAAAACACAAAGAATTGTCCACCTATGAGAAGGAGTTGCTAGCAGTGGTCATGGCTGTAAAGAAATGGAGGTCATACCTCTTGGGTCATCATTTCACTATTAAAACTGGCCATTTCAGTCTGAAGTACTTGTTGGAGCAAAAGATAACTTGGCATGGACTACACTGTTGTATACAGGTAGGGGTTGAGTTACTGAATACCATTGTTACTCAAATCAGATTTGACATTCTAGAGAAGGTGATGAAGAGTTGGGAAGACAGTGAGTATACACAGTTAATTGAGCAACTCAAAGGGGCAAACTTATCAAGGACAAAGTTCAAATGGGAGAATGATCAGTTGACAAGGTTAGAGAAGTTAGTAGTTGGCCCTGATGAAGATTTAAGAAGAGAAATTTGTTCATTCATGCATGGTAGTTCTATTGGAGGTCATTATGGAATGCAGGCTACTTACAAAAGGACGTCTCAACTATTCTATTGGAAGAAAATGAAGAGGGATATCAGGAATTTAATTAAGGAATGTCCCCAATGTCAGCAAAAACAAACCTGTTCTACAGGCTCCTGCATGATTGTTGCAACCCTTACCTGTTCCTGATGCTGTTTGGACTTACATATCCTTAGATTTTGTGGAAGGGTTGCCAAAGTCTCAAGGGAAGGACACTGTATTGTTGGTGTTGGATAGGTAGAGTAAGTATGCACACTTTCTGTTGCTGACACACCCTTTTGATGCCACTACTGTTGCTAAGCTCTACTTTGAGCAGGTATTCAAATTACATGGAGCCCCTAAGACCATTGTAAGTGATAGGGATAAGGTCTTTCTCAACAAATTCTTCCAGGAATTCTTTTAAGTTGCAGCATGTAGAGTTGCATATGTCTACTGCTAATCACCCACAAACAGATAGGCAAACTGAGGTTGTGAACAAATGCTTGGAACCCTATCTCAGGTGCATGACAGGAGAGAGAACCAAGGAGTGGGCAAGTTGGATTCCACTTGCTGAGTGGTGGTATAACAGTAATTTTCATTCCTCTATTGGTATTACTCCTTATGAGGTAGTGTATGGACAGTCTCCTCAGTTGCACATTCCTTATGTTTTGAAGGATAGCAGAGTAGCAGCGGTGGATAGGAGCCTTGCAGCCAAGGAGGAGTGCATCAAAATGCTAAAATTTCAATTAAAAAGGGCTCAGGACAAAACGAAGGCTCAGAGTGACAAACATAGGTCTGATGTGGAGTTTAAGGAGGGGGATTGGGTGTATGTGAAGTTGCAGCCCTATAGACAGCAGTATGTGGTGCAGAGGTCTAACCAAAAGCTGGCACCCAAGTACTTTGGCCCCTTTTCAGTAGAGAAACGTGTAGGGAAGGTGGCTTATAAACTCATATTACTTGCAGAATCAAAGGTGCGTCCGGTCTTTCATGTTTCTCAACTTAAGAAACACCATGGTGCACCTCCTATGACTACTACGATACAAGAAGTGGATGACAATTTAATGCTAAGAGTTGAACCCTTGAAGTTACTAGAAAGGAAAATGGTAAAGAAAGGAGCAGGCTATGGAGTTTATTTGCTAATTCAGTGGACTAATGGTGAGAAGGTAGATGCAACTTGGGAAGAGTATGATGATTTTACAAGGAGGTACCCTAATTTTTCTGTGGACTGAAGTTGGGGACAAATGCTTTGTAAGGGGGAAGGATTGTCATGTGCCAAAGTTGATGAGTAGAGTTTGTTAGGGTTGATATGAATAAATAGGCGGGAAAAAGTCTGTTAAAATAGTTAGTTGAGGTTGTTATGAGTTAGTTGTAAATAAGTGTCATGAGCTGTAATCTTTGTGTATAAATAGTGAGGAAAGCTGAAAATTCCATCATCATCATTCGTCAATAAAACAAACAACATTTTCTCTCAATATTTCTCAGAAATTCCCAAATTACAAATTAGGATTCTTCATTGAGAAATTCCCAATTACGTAACACTTTCCGAATTAATTTCCCTGAAGTTGTTACACTATAGTCGCATATTTTTATCGCAGTATAATCTATTATTTCAATTATAAAAGAATTAGTTACAAATTCACAATACACAATTGATAAAAAGAGGTGATCAATAGGTAGAAGGATTGAGGAAGGCCTTGAACCAAAGAGAAGAATTCCTAGGATATCTTTTGAGATTGTCATTGCGGTCAACATAGTAAAGTCCAAACCTAGAAGTATATCCTGCTGCCCACTCCCAGTTATCCATTAGTGACCATGCAAAGTATCCTTTCACATTGCATCCATCTTCACTACATTTCCATACAAATACAACAGAATTAGCCACTGTCCGATAAGATCATCTTATACTAATTATCTAGCAAGAAACTAGTCCAAACAATATAAAAATATTGAACTCTTTTAGCATCTCATTTTACAATGACAACACGCCGGACGGGGCCATCGACTAGTTGCACCTTCTTGGCTCGACCAACCTTGTCCTTTACGGATGACGAGGCTGGCCGAGCCGGCTAAATCTTTGCTCGAGCCATACCCTTCAGTAAAACGAACTCTCCCTGTTCATCAGGTTCTTATCTTATTTCTTTTTGGATGATTTTCTAGTTCTTATCAATTTATTTATTAGTAAGCTTTTTACCCATAAAAGTCAAACAAAAAGTGGAACCCACTACTTACCCAACCATTCGTTAATAATTGTGACAAAAACAAATCATAAGAAATTAGTGAATCGAAGAAGTATTAAAACAAAGAAAAGAGTGGGGTCGAGGGTTGGGCCCTAATAAGCTTGACTCGAGCCAGACACTTTGATTGGAAAACCCAATCCGGACCTTAGGGGGGGCCGTCCCAGGCCAGCCAAAACGTGGCTTGATAAGCGGGATGGGGTAGCCCGCACAGCTCGGCAACTCTACTGACAACCGATTATCTTATGATAATTGGAAAAAAATATCGTAATCTCAAATTTTGGTTATAAACAGAAATTTGTACCATGACATTTAAGGGCTTTGATGTAAGGTTTATAAGCAAAATTTTGATGAAACTGTTTGACAACGTCTTACTTGATAGCAGCAGCTAAATTCTGAAGATAGTCGTGATGATATTGAATTCGTTTATCGTCCTTGAGGATTAAGTGTTTTGGCTTGAGAGGGTTATTTGAATCATCCATTCCTGCATTTAACAGTAACAGAAAAGCGTAATCAAAGATCGACTAACATGAATTGTCGTATGGACTAAGGACGAGTCAATTATGCGGCAGCATGTCAGTATATGCCATCAAAAGGTTTACACCTTAGACGTATATACTATTTTGTACCATTTTCAGTGATTATGACAGTAGGATTTCCGTATTTGATCTTGATGTAATTCATTAACCGTCGCATTCCCCAGGGAACTATGTATAGCCATATGGAGTTTGCCTGGACAGTGAAAAACAATACGTCGAAGTATCAGAAAATGATTTGATAAGATAGCTAATGTTTCAAAATCAACAAAATTCATCAGTCAAGCCTCGTAAATACCTTCTCTCCTATGGGCTTCAAATCATGTCCAATCGCTGAAGTTATACAACAAAAAACCCCCAAAAGGTCAGAAAACAACGAGCTTAAAATGCAAAAATAATCATTTTAATCCATTTTGTATCCTATCCCGTGCCCCGTCATCCTATTTTCAACATCTTTCTATTAACATGGAAAAAACATTTGCGGAAATCATGTTAAGTGGGTGACGTGTGAAAGGAGAATATGGCGGGACTAATACAAGAGACGGGACACAAAATGAGACTAACGATATGCTCTTGTTGTTTGAACGGGAAAGAAACGTCATACGGGAAGTGCTGGTGCCGGAGTCGGATTGAGCGTCCTTGAGCACTACCCCACGCAAATCAATCTTGTTATCCTTTGCGTAGTATGTTGTATAGTGATTAATACCCACAAAGTCTAATGATCCTTTAACAAGAGCTGTTTCGTTTTCAGTAAACATGGGCAAACGATCTCCAACTCGCTCTCTCATTGAGCTTGGGTAGTCCCCAAACATTATTGGATCCAAGAACCTGATGAATTGTTAAGAAGTCATTACTTAGTAACGGTAGTTCTATGTTCTTGTTAAACCGCCGAGAAAAATAGTGCTTTAATTTAATTTCCCGAACATAAGTAGTTACCAGCCAAGCTGAAAATCCATAGCCCTTTGTGTGGCTTGAACGTTGTCGGTGGTGTTCGTATCGGGCTCGTACCAAATCGCATCAAATGCTGCTCCAATTGAACCCCCCTGTTTCCTCTGTCATCAAATTACACGCCAAAAGTTAGTAATCATCTACAGAGTAGTATTTATAAACATCATTTGATCATTTATCGTCAATTACCTGGTATTTTTCTCTGTAAATATGAGCTGCAGTAGCATGAGCGAGAAGCATGTAATGAGAGACAATGTAAGGCTCAGTAGTGGAGTTTCCTGCTCTACACAGCAAGTGCAGTAGAATTGAACAGCGTCCTGGTGCTGCAATTCCCATATCATATCCATTAACCGCGAAGTTATGTGGTTCATTCAATGTTATCCAATGCTTCACCCTGTCTCCGAACTTCTCAAACAGCGTTTCAGCATATATTCCAAAATCCGTACTGAATCAAACACCCGAAATATATATATAGTCGTGTCACTGTAATGTTCTTACCAACTTATCTAGGTAACTAAAGTTTCGGCATTTCAGAAATGGACGAGTACTTACATAATTTGAGGACTAAGCCATCCGTTATAAAGGTCTTCCAACGCTTGAGGAGTATCCCAATGAAAAATCGTTACGTATGGTTGTATTCCTGCATATCATATGACGTGAACTATAGTTAAATACGGAATAATACTTATGCTGAAAAAATATCGTGTTTTAGACAGTATGTCGTGCTATATTTTGTGCAAATTGTGTTACGACAATCATTTTAGGACACATACTCTAAAAACAAAAACCGATACCTTTACCCAGCAGGGCATTAATAAGATTATTGTAGAAATCGACTCCAAGTTGATTTATCTGCCCAGTTCCATCTGAAATCGAAATGTCGTCAGTATTACAGTAGCGACTGTGGAAGGGAAAATGGAAGTCGAAGCGAAGTTAAGTACTTGGAAAAATCCGAGACCAAGATATTGAAAAGCGGTAAGAATCCATGCCCATGTCCTTCATAAGTCCTACATCTTCCTGTGTTCAGTCGAGAAGATGTCGAAAACAAAAAATTGAGAAATTAGATCTGAAGTATGAACATTGCTAGCTACTTAGGTGAACTTAAGAGTTAAGACCTCACTTGATATCTGTGGTACTGATCATTAGCAACATCTGCGTTGCTGAAATCTAAACTCTTACCTGAAATAACACCAGATAATTTTATCATTTACGAAATGCGTTTTATAAATTTAGAGTCTTAGACTCTTAGTAAAATTAGTGGGAAAAAGACCCTTAAGACTTCACATGTCAATTCCACATTGATCATGGAAGTGAGAGTTACTCACTTTATAAGTCTAAAGGTTACTTTCTGTACTCAGCTTCAACCAACGTCGTCTCTTTTAACCAATACGAGTATATACCAATTTGAACCAATAACCCATGCCTAGAACGTCTATCTTGTACTCGGATTGTGAGTTTTCAGTAACAAATTACTACTTCGTATTGCATAGTTTCAATCACCAATTGATATCAACATGAATCATGTATTTATCCAATAAACTCGGTGAGAACATTTGAAAACCATATCACCATTTTATAAAAAAAAAAATGTAATAATTGCATTACTTTTTCATGTAGACAATCTAATGCATCTACTTGTTCATGAAAGGCGTTGAGAGTGTTGAAACATTAATTTTGAAAAATCTAGAAATACATTTTTTAGATAAGTCTATTGTAGAAAATGCGTTCAAGTAACATCTATAAGATAAGTCTATTGTAGAAACATTTAGGTTACTTATATCTAGGAACATTTATCCGGTATAGTCTAGATTACTATATGATCTAGAATCATCCATGTACTAGTATAAATAGGTCATATGTGTCATTTGTATGTGTGTAGTCTTAAGACTCCTATTGTGTAGTCTTAAGAATCAAATAAATTAAACATTCAATATAAAACCATGTTCGGGAATTATGGATCCACAACACAAAATACTTCCGCTGCCAAAATTCCAATAGAGAGAAGAGGAAACTAAAGCGGTCGATCAAATTGGGTGGACAGTCATGTAGAAGACGGTTATACCCGTCAGCTATGTGATTAATCTATCGTTAATCGAGAAATTCGACAGAAATAGAGGTTATATACAACCGTCCCGTATAAACTTTCATGCACAGAGTAAGTTAATTTAAATAAAAAAAAAAGTGTTAGCTGACCAAAAGAGTGTGCAAATTTGTCCCAAACACAAGGGCCTCTGCCATCCTCTTTAACAGCACCTTCAAACTGCACAAATTTCCCACATGCAAAGTATAATGCACTTACCTTAAAACATACTCACCCTATCTCAATCATTTGTTAAATGAGACAAAAATAGACAATTTTTTCAATTAAAATATATCTAATTCAAAATGATTACCAAAATTTAGAAATATATCAATTTTAGCTAAACAATTTAAAAGGTAATAATTAATAAGATTAACTGTTAGTTACATATATATTATTTACAGTCTGCTTATTACTTTGTGCAGTCGGCTTTTTTTTTTTTACTAATTACACTTAACGATTTTAATATGTAATTTATTTTTTATGTTATTAATATAATTTATAAAATTGTGGATTATAATTTTTAAAATTTTGAAATTTTCACGAAATCCGAAAATTTTGTCGTTGTCGTTACGACTTAAAAGTTAATTTCCTAATCGTTATATCACCACAATTTTAATGCTCCATTTAACATTAATTTAACAGTAATTTTAAAACCAAAAAAAAAATCATACCCCAGCCCGCTTCAGAAAAAAAAATGTAGTCGATACAAAAACGGGATATCAATTATTGTATAACAATTATCATCTGGGGTATATTTTATGTTATACGTAGTTAAAATTGCAAAATTTTGACTTTCAAGAAGTGAAATGAGACTAACATTATAGAATAGAGAGAGTAATTTTTTCCGTGCCTTAAACTAGCTTTCAACTTGGGGTGAACCTGGGCCATATGATGCCACTAGAAATCAATTAGGATCATCTCTATTTTTTTGGATGAAAGGTTCATTTGTTTTTAACGCTCATAATTTGAATCTCATGGTGATCTAATGGTCTAAGTTTTTAATCAAAAGTTTTAGAATGAAATGCCACAAAAAGAGGAATATAAAATTTTATAATTGTGCGGGAGGAAATGAGCCCTACATTTCTTTTGGAAAATGAAAAAAATCCAAACTCCTTATTTCATACTCCGTAGAAAATTTGACCGACTCAACTTATTTCATTTTAAATTGCTACTCCCTCTGATTCATCATTTTCTTAACATTTTCTATTTTGGGATGATTTATCCGATAGTTAACATTTCTATTTCGGTTTTTACTTTTAACTACAAAAAGTCACTTTTATCCTTACTTTTTTTCATCTCATCTCATCACAATTTCTTACCATAGGGACATTTTGGTAACTACAATACAAAAATCCCACCCACCTAAAAATTTGATCCAAAAGTAAATGTTAACATAATGATAGATCGGAGGGAGTAGTAATTTACTCCCTCCATTTAAATCATTTGTTTTATTTTGACCCGTATCATCCATTTGTATACTTTTCTATTTTAGGATGATTAATTTGATAATATTATCTCTTTCCTTTTGTAACACATGGCTACAAATTGGATTTCAATAGGAACGTAATATATCCAAGCGACATAAGTATAGGGGTGTGTTTGGATTGAGGGAATGAAGGGAAAGAAAATGGAGAGATTTAGTTTTCGTTGTTTGGTTATAACAAATGGAAGGAGGGAAATGGTCAATGGAGGAAGAGGGATTTAGAGTGATCAATTTTCAAGTTTAATCAAAATCTTTCCACAATTAGAGTCATTCTCCCTCCCCTTCCCTTCACTTTCTCTTCCTTCATTTTCCTTCCCCAACACATCCTAAGTACTCCCTCCCTTCAATTCCAAACACTACATTTACCTTTTTGACACTATTCATTTAGGTCGGGAATCTTTGAAATTCCCGACAATCTATAAGTGAAAATATAGTCGTGTATGATCTTGTTTGATTAAATCTTTATGGGTCTGATATTAATATCCAATTTTTAAATTTTTCTCATGTGAAATTATAGATATTTAAGATTCAGAGCATTTATAAACAGATGTGATAAAGCAAGTGTAGGGTTTGGATTTGAAGGGAGGGAGTATGTTTTATGAAGTTTGCTTCAATTTTTATGTTAAAATGAAAGGTAAATAAATTATTGAGACCTCACAAAAGAAACAATGGAGTTTTTCACAATATTTTGTGGCATAATTCTAGACCTAACCATTTATTGACTGCGGAACTAGTTCCTCATTTCCAGGCACGATTCTATTGAAGACAATTCTCTACTTCTCCACAATTCACATTAAGTAATAAAAAAATATTTTGTACTCTCTATTACTTCCTCGCGTTCTTTGTGATGTTCATGTAATTGAACAACGGTACGAAAACGTTTTACAATAGACTTACGAATAAAAAAGTAAATATGTGACGGGTGACGAACCTGGTAAGCTGAAGAGGCAGTTCCGAAAACGAAGCCTTTAGGAAAGCTTCCTCTGTTAATATCATCATGTAATGCTACCGCAAAACCCACACTAATCACTAATAATACTTCAATTAACCAAAAACGATTTTTATCATTGAGTACCATGTTTTTGTTTTTTCTCCCAGAAAAAAAGTTGGTAATTTAAGTAGAACTAATAATAAAGCAGAATTAATGAAAAGAGAATTAGAGAGTGGTGAAAATGGTGGTTGAAGAAATGTATAAAAATAGAATGTGGAATGTTTACAACTTATGAGGGTAGTGAACGTGTCGAAGATAATGCAGAATTACTAGTAAGGTGGGGAATTTGGTACAGTATGTCATGCTGTGTTTTGTTTTGCTCTGTTCACATCCTGTGTGATTAATGCCCCTCTTATTTTAATCTTTTGTAAGACCGGATTGTTCCTTGTTTCAAAAATTAATGTGAATTTTTTTGTTACCGAGTGCTTACAAATTACAATTCACAAAAACAAATAAATTGGTATAGGGAAAAAAAAATAAAAAAATGTTTTTTCATATACGAAATTTAACTTTTTACCTAGTCCTTTCCAATTTATATGTTTTTATAACTTTTTATTCACTTCCTTCTAATAGGTTCTATACGTTTGCTTTATACACGTACATCAATACTCATTTTGTTTCGTTCATATCTTTGATTTCGTATTCTTGAAATTTTAAAATTTTAATATTATTAATGTGCTCGATAAGACAATTAAAACAATATCACACTTGAATGTTTTTTTATTGGGTGTTGCTCAACTGTACCCGACTTTTTCTCACTTGTACCCAAAAAAGACTCCCTTACCCTTTTCATTTCCAAGCCTCACATTTCACAACTTTAGAAATCTCTCTTCTCTCTCCTCTCATCATAAACCTTACCACCATTACCACCCCAAACAACACTACCACCCTAACACCCTAACACCCCAACACCACCCTCCCAAGAAGTCAAACCGACGGACCACCGCCGACACCACACGCCACCCTCCGTCGCACCGACATCCCCTCCCACCACCCTCCGGCTAATCAATATCGACGGACCACCGCCGGCACCATTCATCACCCTCCATTACACGACCCATGGCAGCCCACCCACAACCCTAACCACCCTGACCACCACACCCACTCCCGACCCATGGCAGCCCACCCTAACCACCCTACTTATGGAGCCCACGACCCTAACCACCCTGACCACCACCCATGCCCAACAAAAAAATAAAAAAATAAAAAATAAAAACCCTAAAATAAACCTTCTGCCGCCCACAACCCCCGGGACACCACCCCACATCTGCCGCCCACAACCCCTCCGCCCACAGCCGCCGCCCTTCCTAGCACCACCCCCGTCGCCCCTACCACCATTAACCACCATAAACAAGTCATATTCAATAAATGAAAATAAACATACAATAACACCATTATTAATCAATTAATTCCATTAAATGAGTAAGTTACTTGTAATATATTGAGATTTGAATGCATAATTTGATGATTTAATAAATTATACGAGTAGAATTAGTTGATTGATTTTGGATGTTTTTGGATGAAGTTAGGGTTTATTGCATTAAGTTTCAAAAGAGAGGATTTTGGTTGATTAAAGGGTAATTGATGGAAAAAAAATGACAAAAAAGGGTACAACTGAGTAAAAGTCGGGTACAGTTGAGCAATTACGTTTTTATTTGTATGTTAAATGTTATATCGAAGATTTTACACACTTATGAATAGTGTCCAAAAAGTTAAACGTATAGAACCTATTGAAATGGAGGAAGTAATAAAATGGAAAGAACAATCAAAATGAACGACCCGTACTTTTGACCCGTGACCTGAAATGACCCGAAACCGAATGTCCCATTAATTTAGGGTCAAGTGTAATTTGGTGTAAAGAGATTTTTTTAACCTATAAATTAAATTGCTATATCATGAAAAAATAATTAATTTAGTATTAATAATTATTTCAACTATAATCTTACGGAGTATTAGCTAAAATATTAAAATGATATTGAAAATAAAGATTGAAATAGTGTCATGATAATTATAATGGAAATTGTTCAACTGTAGTAAACTTTTACTCACTTGTACCCAAAAAAGACCAAACTACCATTTTTATTTCCCCTTCTCGTCCTACAAAATTACATTTTGTCTCTAAAAATTGTAAAACCACCACGTACACCAACCCAACAACCTGCAAACAATCCACCACCATCCATCACGTCCGACCACCACTTGCACCTTACACCGACACCACCACCGTCTAGCCCAGCCCAACCGCACCAACAATGGTGTTCCCACCATCGTCCCCACCTCCGTGCATCGCCCACCACCGTCCCACCACCGTCCCACCGCCCAAACAAGTCCAGATCTACACTGGCCGACTAAAGTTGGCCTATCCTCACCACCGTGCACCGTGACCCGCCCAAACACTACCCAACCCTACCGAACCTCCCTACCCGACCCTAGCACAATCCCCCCCGCCCCTTATTATTATTATTATTATTATTATTATTATTATTATTATTATTATTATTATTATTATTATTATTATTATTATTATTATAAAAATCCAATACTATTAAGGAATTATAAACAACGTTTACACAAAATTGGCGGGCAGCTGAGATACAATCTGGGCCCACACCCCTTATTATTATTATTATGCCGCCCTCTCTTTCCTCTGGCCACCCTTTTCTTGAGCCGTCGTCCCCAACCCGCTTCACTGTACCTATCATTGTCAACCATCCCAAACAACCCATACTGAATCATTAAAATTACAAATACAATATACATGATTAATTTATCAACGGAAAAAATGAGGCTAATTGCTTGAAATATGTTGTTATTATGATCCATAATCTAAAAATTCAATGAATTGTAGGAGGAATTGGTTGATTTTAGATGATTTTAAGGTATTTTAGGTTTGTAAATGAAAAACAAAAAATTTACTTTGTTTTAGTCAAGGGTATAAGATGGAAAGAAAAATGACAAAAAAAGGTACAAGTGAGTAAAGTTTGGGTACAATTGAACAATCACGTTTATAAATATACTACTTCCTATTTTAATTTTCTTAAATTATAAAAATGAATAAATATCAATTTTAGAATTATAAATGTATAGATAAAATTTATATATGTGCAAAATAACAAGAAAATAACTATTTTTAATTAAAATAAGATAAATAAAAAGGTGCGAAAAAAAGTATTTTTGACCGAAATTGAACCGGTCTTAACCCGACCGACCCGTATTGCCTTGAGTATTACCGAACCCGTATTGCCTTGAGTATTACCGAACCCAATCCGTCCGATGACATGTCTATTTCCGTGTCTACTATTTATTACATTTATAATATATATACTCTCTCCCATTTTATATTATATATATATACATTTATTGTCACTGTTGTTGACTCCGTGTTTAGTTTTGATATTGTCAAGTTATTTATTTCTATATTATATGTCACTTGGTCGTTTGTTTGAGTTCGTGATGCGTAGGACTCAAAATGCAAAAGAGGAAGATGAAGATGAGAAAGACGAGCTTCGTGTCAAGTCAAGACTTTAGGACTAAATTTGTAAAGTGACTTAACGAAGCTATGCACTACAAATCTTAGTAGTAATGTTGTTATAACATGTTTTCGTGTTATAGTAACTGTAGATACCCGTATCTGTCGATATGGAAATTTATAGAAAACCCGACAAATACCCAATGATGATAGGACGACGTGTATATCGTGTCATTTATTTGAGTTCGTTTTACGATGTAAGCCGGACGCTGTCGACGCAGTGCTTTTTAATTTAAAGGATATTTGATTTATTTGGCCCTGTCAAATTTAATTTTTGTCGCAAGTATGTATTTTATTGAAAATAAAATATTTTGATTTGAAAAATCATTTTAAGTATTTCGATTTGAAAAGTCGCTTTTACAAATTCAATATTTGACTTGAAAAGTCGTTTCTCATGCTTTTAAAACAGTTTATTAAATCAGATTCGATTTAATTCGTTTTCTTAACAAAGAAGTTTTAAAGCTCGTTTTAAGCTCGATTTTAAGAATGATTTTGAGCCCGTTTCAACACGAATTTCAAGGCCTTTTCTCCCACCTCCTTCCCCACGTACCAAAGCTCGTATCCAGGCCAAAACCCAGCCAAGGGCCACGACCAAAACAGGCCAGAATACACCAAAACACTCATCAAATGCAGCCCACAACCTCCAGCTCGTACCCTGTTTTTACAGCCCAATTCAACCCAAAATCCGACCCCTACTTACCTGCCCATAATCCATACCCGTACCCTGACCAGACACCATCATAATCAGCCCAAATAGTCCATGGAAAGATAGTCCCAAACCCCATCCCGTGCTCTATTTTGGGGCAACCCAAATTTGGATCAAAACCCGTCTTTTTGGAGTCTAAACTCCTGCCCACAAACAAGAACTTATGCCTGATCCTCATGACTTGTTTTCCTTGGCTTAACCCTCAAGAAAACCCCCTCCAAAAACCCTAGAACGAGCCTTGGACAGCACTCCACGAAAATAGAGCATAGCTGCTCTTTTCCCTCTTAAACCCTACCTTTTCAACCTTATATATACACACCATCCACAAGCCTTCATTACATACGAAATACACAGCATACATACTCCACACCAAGTCACAAGAGAGCCCTAAAAACTCAAAGAAAGTCGTGATAGTCGCATGAAAAACAGAGCACAACTTTTCTGATTTTTGTGCAACTATCACCTCTTCTGCTTCGTTTTGCGTGTTGAAAACATCATAGTCACTCTGATTTCTTTACTAAGTCTTAAAGTTCACGTTACCACGATTCTAAAACATCTTTCGGTTTGAAATTTCGTTGAGAAACGAAGAAGTTACAAGCTTTTGAAAATCGCTGTCAGTTTTGGTTTTAAGCTACGGATTTATTATTGGTTTTCGTCGACGACGGCCCCTCGGGATAAAATCTTACAATCGATTACGACTCGGATATTTGGTCAACGATACATGTAAGTTGAGGGTGCAAAATACTCTTTTTGTTTTGCTAATTTATCGTTTCTTTATTGTTTTTAGTGGCCTCTGTCGTTTTTATTACTCTCTGTCGCTCTTTCGTTTATCATCGTAGTTATTGTTTTTTTTATCATTCGTTTTAGGCTTATTTTCTTAGTATGATTGTGATGTGTATTTCGTGCCCCTTTGTTCACCTAGTATGCATGTTCAGTTTCCTTACGAAGTGTGGTTTGCTGTCGTTAGTTTAGTTTTGATTAGCTCGTGAACTTATGTAGTCAGGCCTTGCTCGTATACTAACGTGTTTGCTGTCAAAAATTGTGTTGCTTCGCTTCTCCTGATTTATAATCCATGCTCAGATCAGTCTTCGTAATTTCATTATATTGTTTAGCGCTTGTGTGATAATCACGTTTCGTTAATCAAATCAAAACTGCACGTGGACCTGTTGCTTGCTGTTTTTTTTTTGCTTCGTCTGTCAAAACTCGAGTTGCGTAGGATTGAATAGCCTGGTTTCCTTTCGTATGTCGCGTTCTAGTGTCTATGTCGATCACTTTCGACTCTTGTGTACTTGCTTACGTATTCGTGTGATTAGTAGTGGACTATTATTTAGTACTTAATTGATTGGTAGTTTCTATGTCTGCTTATGTTTGATTGTTACAATTCGTGTATGTTAGTGCGAGTTTTGTTAGTCGTATTTAATTTTTGGATTGCATGTTTGCTTGTGTTTGTATGCTGCTTCCTTTTTTTTTATTATTAGAACCATTAATTTGTCCATTAGCTGCATCCCGGTCACTTGCATATGTTTAGGTGTTTGTTTATTCGTATTAATTATTAGTTTGTACGATTGTTTGTGTTCGTTGGTCATTTCTTTATATTCGTGTGCAGTACCTAGTCGTTTATGTTAGTCATTCGTATTTATATATATATTGTCCGGATGGTTATTTTCATTCGTCTGCCGCTAACGTTTGTTAATCTGTCTTATGCTGTCGGTAAGTATTTTTGCTTCTTTTCTTTGTTCGCTAGAATAGTGAATGAACCCATGATAAACAACTTTGACGAAATTGTGTGTGCATTAAATGACATAGAATGGATATTTTCTGTTTAGGATTAAAACATCTGTTTGCATATCTGCATGTGTACTCATAACAGCCATGGTTTTACTTAGTAGAGACCGTTTCTATAACGGGCGGGGTTAGGCGTTAAATTAATGAAATTCTTTTAAAACTTCCTAACACGTAAACTCACACGAACTCGTTTTCTCTAAAATTGGTTTTCTAAATTCCATATAAAATTTAGTGGCGACTCTTTTTGAATTGAAAATGTTTTTGAAATAAAATATCGCGTGGATTAAAATCCCTTGTCCACAATTTGGCGACTCCGCTGGGGACGTGAAGCTTGAAAAGTGAAACGATGGCTATTTAGAGTACTTTTTTATGTTAATTATGCATCATACTGTTAGGATTCGAACCATTTCTCCCTTTGGGTCGATCTTAAAGTAGGGAAATGACGTTCACTGTGTCTGGTTTAAATACCAAGGTGGTTCCGCCGAGGTTAGCAGCACGCTCACCATTTCGTTCCTGACTTATGGTGGGGGTGTAAGTTCCCTAACAACGTGGAATCATTGGCATGGACCCTTTTCGAGACTTAGAATAGTCTAGCTCATGCATTGCATCCTTGAACTGCGTGTGACTAATTGCTCTGTGAATTCCAAAGCTTTGTTTTAATCTTTTTTTAAATCAAAACTGTCATCTTTTCAATCGAATATTTTCCAAAAATCTTAGCTGAAATGCTGTCTTTTTAGGATTAGAATAATCTTAAATATCTCTTTTGAAACGATTTTTGACTTAAGCTGAAATGCTTTCCTTCTAAAAAAAAATCATTCTTTAAGCTGAAATGCTGTCTTTTTAGGATTAGAATAATCTTAAATATTTTCCAACCCTACCTCATTTGAAAAAGATTTTTGATTCGAGCTGAAATGCTTTCCTTCAAAAAAAAAAAAATCATTTCTTAAGCTGAAGTGCTGTCTTTTTAGGATTAGAATAATCTTAAATATTTTCCAACACTTTCTTTTCCCAAAAAAACAAAGATTTTTGTCTAAGCTGAAACGCTTTCCTTTTAGGATTAGAATAATCTTAAATTATTTCCGATTTTTAGCTCTTTTGAAAAAAGATCTTCTCCTAGCAGAAATGCTACTCTTTTAGGATCAGAATAATCTTAAAAGATTTCCGATATTAGCTCTTTTGAAAAAAGATTCATTCCTAGCTGAAACGCTCTCTTTTTTAGGATTAGAATAATCTTAAATATTTTCCCACACTATCTCCTTCGAAAAACAAAGATTTTTTTTAAGCTGAAATGCTTTCCTTCTAAAATTAGAATAATTTTAGATATTTTCTGAATATTAGCTCCTTTGAAAAAAGATCTTTTCTTGGCTGAAATGTCATCCTCTTAGGATTAGATTAATCTTAAATAATTTTCTGAATTTTAGCTCTTTTGAAAAAAGATCTCCTCCAGGCTAAAAAGTTATTCGTTTAGGGTTAGAATAATCTTAAACATTTTTTTTCCAATGTTAGCTCTTTTGAAAAAAGATCTCCTCCAAGCTAAAAGTTATTCGTTTAGGATTAGAATAATCTTAAAATAATTCCCGATTTTAGCTCTTTTGAAAAAAGATTTCTTCCTAGCTGAAATGCTATTCGTTTAGGATTAGAATAATCTTAATTAATTTCCGATATTAGCTCTTTTGAAAAAAGATCTCTTCCTAGCTGAAATGCTATTTCGTTTAAGATTAGAATAATCATAAATAATTTCCGATTCTAGCTCTTTTGAAAAAAGAACTCTTCCTAAGTTGAAATGCTATTCGTTTAGGGTTAGAATAATCTTAAACAATTTTCGATATTAGCTCTTTTGAAAAAAGATCTGTTCTAAGCTGAAATGCTTTTCGTTTAGGGTTAGAATAAATCTTAAACAATTTTCGATACTGGCTCTTTTGAAAATATTGTCTAAGCTGAAATGCTATTCATTTAGGGTTAGAATAATCTTAAATAATTTTCGATTTTAACTCTTTTGAAAAAAGATCCTTTTTAAGCTGAAACGCTACCCGTTTAAGATTAGAGCAATCTCGAACAGTCTTCAACGCTAAGTCTTCAGGAAAAGATTCTTTTTTTAGCTGAAATGCTCCTCGTTAGGATTAGAAAATCCTAGAACTTTTTTTAAAAAAATTAGCTCTTTTGAAAAAAGATCCTTTTGTAGCTGAAATGCCATTTAAGATTAGAATAATCTCGAACAATTTTCAACACTAAGTCTTTTGAAAAAAAAGATCGTTTTCTTATGGCTGAAATGCCGCCCGTTTAAGATTAGAATAATCTCGAACAGTTCCCAACACTAACTCTTTTGAAAAAAAAAAAAAAAAAAAAAAAATCCTTTCAAGCTGAAATGCTACCCGTTTAGGGTTAGATTAATCCCAAACAATTCTCAACACTACGTCTTTTGAAAAAAGAATAGTTTTTAAGCTGAAATGCTATACGTTTAGGATTAGAATAATCTCGAACGCTTTTGAAATGTAACCCATTTAGGAATAGAATTTTTTCCAACTAAAACGAAGTTTTTCGAAGGTAAAATCTAGCCCTAGTTGGACTAGAATTTCCGAACCAAGTAAGCTTTTTGGTAGTCGAAGTGCTGCCCTTTTCAAACCTCAACTTCAAAAAATAGGTTTCTTTTTCAAGTCGCGAGTAAGCATGATGTAACACCCCGTGTTTTTGTAACA
Organism: Dianthus caryophyllus; assembly: GCA_023091065.1. Classification (NCBI taxonomy): domain Eukaryota; kingdom Viridiplantae; phylum Streptophyta; class Magnoliopsida; order Caryophyllales; family Caryophyllaceae; genus Dianthus; species Dianthus caryophyllus. The sequence goes on along the minus strand of CM041519.1, from coordinate 13,803,121 downwards.
CAATTTTATAAAAGAATTTAATTCCTTAGATTAAATTCATCCTTTTTCATTATAATAAAAATGCGACTGAATTTTTTTTTCGCCAAATAATACTAAAATTTCTTAAGTTCAAATTTAAAATTTTGAAAAATAAAGTTTGTTCTATTATCTTTAGAATTGAAAAAGAAACATATTTCAATATTTTATAAAAATCAATACAAAATTTATATCGCCTTTTAAATTTCAAAAATGTTAAGTTATGTTTACTATTCATAAAAATAAATGTAAAACCTTTTATTCCTAAAATTCAATTTCGAACATTTTTCATTTTTGAATAAAAATGAACCTTTATAATTTTCCCGTCTCTGAAATTCGGGTCAACAATTTCAAACACGCAAATCAAAAAAAAAAAATCAAACAATCAACATCAACATTTTTGGAAAAGCAAACTTAACATCACATTAATGAAAATATAATCATTTTGATTTTTATTTAATAAATCATACTCCCTCCATTCAAGTCCAAACCAAACATTTACCTTTTTGGCACTATTCATATGTGTCGGTAATCTTTGAAATTCCCGCAAATCTATAAGTGAAAATATAATCGTGTGTGATCTTGTTTGATTCGTCTTTATGCGTACTATATCATATCCAATTTTTAATTTTTTTTATCGTGTGAAATTATAGATATTTCCGTTCCGACATTCGCCTCGACAAATGTGATAAAGCAACCGTAGTGTTTGGACTTGAATGGAGGGAGTATTATATTAATTAATAATTACTATTTCATTTCTATTAAACTAACACTTTCGTTAAATATCGAAATAATGAGTCACACTTATTCAAAACTGATAAACTTTTTAACGTTTGATTATAATGATTTAATTCAATAACATTCAACGAAAAAAAATATATATTTCGACCAAACGAATTTTTATTCAAAGCTTCGAGGATCCTAAACCCAATTTTTGTTTTGATCACCATTCAAAGTTTATTTTCATTTTTATTTTCGATCTTACTTCTAAACATTATTTTAAGATCATATCTTTTATTTCGAGACTTTTCGCGTGCGCGCAAATTGAAAATTTGAAAACGAAAATCGAACCCGATTTTCTCTAGCTTAGCCGACTTACTTGACCCTTGGTCAAAGCATATCCTCTTCCATATTCTTACACACTTACATCTACATACTTACACACCTATGTTAAATCATCATTTTGTTATTTACATTTAATTTTATTTGACAAACCAATTTCCTTTTGTTTTTAATGCAACCCGTATAAAACTTTGGACCCTAACTTTCGGGGTCCGAAAAGTGGTCATACGAACTCGGAATTTAACGAAACAAAAGCCTAAACCACCTAATTTTTCGAGACGGATTTAATGGTACAGTTTTCATAACTATTAGACAGACGGAACTTAAATCATTTTTCTGTTTTTCTTTCAAAGGTCAAATTTCATTCCTTGAAACCTTCTATTCTATTTTCGCCGTCTCAGCTCCTAAAATTTTATCGACTTCCTTAACTTTTAAATATTTTCTTCAATAGTAAATAAAATATTTTAGTCTTAAAATTTTAAAGTAAAGATATTTCGAAAAATCGTCGAACGCGCACACTTTAACTTTTACCGTCTTTCTTATCCGAATTATTTCGTAACACGTTTTTCGAAAAATGAAACATTTTAAAATATCGGGGGGACAAACTCTTTGCAAATAGTGTTGTGGACTTTAGAGCCTTAATGTGATGATGATGTTTATTTTGAGTTTAATTAAACTTTATTTAATACATACTTTACTTAACATACTTTTTATAACTTATCCTCAAAGTTACTAAGGACCAAAAAAATCAACTTCATGCTCCTCATTGTCGTGGCTTTCATCCTCTTTCTCCCATTTTATTTTCTTTCGTTTCTTTCTCAAAAAAAAAAAAAACCAAATAAATAAAAGCCTTAATATTATTCTAATAATTCCTAAGTAATTCTAGTTAATTAGTGGGTATGTTTTAGAGCTAACCTTACTTGGATTTTTGGGTGAAGATCATGGGTGTTCTTGGGTGAAGACAATCCGATCTAAAATTTATTTTAGATCCTCGACGATTAACATCCTATTAAGGTGACTAGTTATATCTTGTATTAGCCTCTTTGAAAATTAATTTGATTTTTATTATAAGTTTTATGAGTATGATTTTTATGTAAAAAAAAATGTTAAACATCATTTATGTGTATTTGTATAATATGTGAAGTATAATAAAATGATAATAAATAAGTAATATTGATAATAGATTAGTTGTAGTATTATGTTCATATGTTTATCTAATTTAATTTTGAGCATTTTTATTTATGATTCATATGATTTTTGTGTTTAGTTATGTTTTGGTTATGTTATAATCATATATAAAAATTATGTGAAATATTATCAATGAGTTTAAAGTGATTAAAATCGAAAATGAAAATTTATATACATATATACATGTACACGGCATTTCCCCTTTTTTTTAGGTAATTTTCACTTTTAATTTTTGTAAATAATATGTAGTGTTAAGTTAGTTAAAATGGATGCTACCATGTGAAAAGAATTAAATTAGGAAAATAAATTATAAGTGGTTAAAATCAAAGATGGTGTTCTTGAGCTTTATTATGATCTTCATGTGTGTTCTTGAAATATTCATATTGATGTTCATCATTAGTGTTCATTTTGATCTTGTTTTATTTTATGTTTGTTAATAATTTGTGTTTATGTTTAGTTATTGTTTTTATATATTGTTAGTATTATGTTATAAATCAACTTAAACATTATAAATCATTTAGATTAAAAAGTTAGAAAATTAAAGTGTTGAAAAACACTATTCATAAATATAAATGAAAATTTTAGTAAATTTCATTTTAGTCTAAATCGTTTTAGTATAATTAGAATAATTAAAATATAAAGACTTTAAACTAAAAACCGATAAAATCGAAAAATGAAAATTTAGGACATCAGCTATGTTGCTCACGGCATTTTCATTATTTTTGGGTCAAAGATTACTTTTATCACTTTTTAGTTTAATTGTTAAAATAATTTAATTAGTAGTTAATAAATTGAATTAAGAAATTAAAAGAAATAAATCAATTTTGACATATATATTAAACCACACGACATTACCATTTAAAATGGACCAAATTTGATCAAAATGAATTTGTCACTAAGTCATTAAATTAGAATAGTTAATAGGATTAAATTTATTTGCAAAATGAATCGTTAATAAAAAGAATCGACGAAACCGATTAAAAATAATGTTACATATATTAAAATGAACAAATTCGAGTGTTACTACCTTTGCTTAAATTGGATTTGGACATACGGACTATTTAAAACGAACTTAACAACTTTGATTTAAAATATATTTCAAAATCACTAAATACAAAACGAACTTAACGACTTTAAAACTAGAAATTGTACTTAGTAAATAAAAGTAGAACTTTACACTTAGATATTTTGTAGAAAAGTTAAGTATAAACATTATAAAGAAACTAATAATTAGAAAATCTAGTTACATTAACTAAATCACCTAACTTAATCAAATAAAATATCTTAGGTATAAAAATACGCATACGTATAAAAATACGTATAAATACGAAGTATAAAAATACGGATACGTATAAAAATACGAATAAAATACGATGAATAGTAAAATAAGATGAATAGTGAAATAATGAATAGTAAAAATATTTAAAATTCACGAACGGACTCAAAATAAATATTTAAGTTTTCTATGTGCTTCCGTTTACCTGAAGAACTGTTAGAACTAAATCTTCATTATACAAGTTCGACGATGTTATAACTAATAAAAATTATAGCATGTGTTATGAATAATAAATGAAGTAATGAATTAAGTGTTGAATATTTGATGTTACCGTTTTTCCTCACATGTATAGAATAATGCGCACCCCTTATTTGAATTGCCCTTTTGATGACTTCACTTTGACTATCCACTCTAGCTAACTTGGGAACTCTAAGACTCTCTGCGGTTGTTTGGGTTGAATCCGACAATGAGAGATTTATTCCTCATACTCGATATTCCTTCGACAACTTAGGATTTGAATCAAAAGGCACGGCCTGACATGAGATTATACCCTTCGATTATAACGTTGTATGATTAGTACTCGGGTGTCTGCGATGTTAAACGCTATAGGGTCGTGGATTGGTAAGGTAGCAAGATATGGGGACACTTGGCACCTCGGTATTGCGGTGGTAATTTAATGACTCTCCTAGTCGTTATTTAACGTGATTTTCGCCTGGGTATCGATTCGTTCACGGCCCATATGAGGTAACGAAAAATAGCCATTCCCATCAGAATGCGTCAGAGTGTAATAGTCGCACCAATAGGGTGGTGTATGCATACAAAAGACAAGGTGATCCTCCTTATTACCCGCTTGATATCTTTAGCATTTAAAGTCCGTTGATGTGACCGGCACGCTATTGCGCAGATGCTTATTAGGTCTGCATGTTTCCATCCTTACTGGTTTGTTGGCTTATGGTCTGTTTCATCTTAGATTATCCATGTTGTGTTGGATGTTAGGTAGCTATCACGTATGCTACTTAGTGTTTGATCTGATGTACGAGTCTGAGTAACTAGTGCACTTTGATAGCGAATCATATGGGTGAATTACTATGAGAGTACACAAGCCGCTCTGTAGTCAAGACTCGCGAGTTTATGTTACTTTATGATTATAATTGAAAAGGGTCGACTACCCCGGATATGAATGAATTGATAATGTTTGTCTTCCATGTTTATGATTTGAGAATGATTATTGATGCATGTTGTACGATTATATGATTTGATGTATGCTTGCGTTTGAATTACCATATCTCCTTATATGTTTTTGCCTGTTTACTTGCAATATGTGTTATTTATTTATTCCACTATATTGCATATGTTTTAGAATTGCATGTATAGATTTCCTTATATGATTTATCGCTTTAAACCGCATGCTTATTATGACTTATATGTCTTTATATGCTATATGTAATAAGCATGTTTATGTTTTTATCATAATGTTATAATTATAAAGCGATAGTAATAAATTAAAGTAATTGAATTCGAGGGTAAGTATGAGCATAGCTAGTCACTGTCCGCTCAGCGGGCATCCCCCCAACAGTTTATTGTGCAGGAAAAGCGTGGACCGGATGCTTGGATTTTGGGACGGGACCAGCTTATATTTATTGCTTTACCTTTGTTTGTTTTGAGAGATTGTAATCGAATAACTCTGTTTAGCTATAACTCTTATTATGTATAATGGTAAGACGATGACAGCTGGTTTTATAATATTTGAACTTAATTAATATTTCCGCCTTAGTTTAATTAAGTCACGAAAAACCGGGTTGTTACAGTTGGTATCAAAGCTGTCTTGCGACCGTGAATAACTTAAAGTTATTTCATCTAGCGAGACGACACCTGGGCCAGACATTCATATCGTATGTCAGGCATAGACTTATAGGATCAAATAATGAATTAGATTTTTCTTTTATTAGATCACTTAAATAATAACTTGAATTCACTTTGAAAGTGTGAGGATGGGTAGAAACCTTAAGGACCGACCATAGGCTAGGAACTTTTTGAATAAATGAACTATTACCCTCAAAATAAAATACACTAACTATCGTATGCTTGCTACTTGCTGATGTGACTAACTAAAACTAACAACTATCCTCGGATATAAAATCTAAGTAATAAGTTAATTCTCGAAGATCGAAGCCTTTAATCAAATACATGCCGACAAGATCACAAACGCAACAAATGGACGCATCAAGAGTCGAACGATCTGAAGTGACGCTTCGGACCTTGAAGAAATCCATTGATTTGAAGACCTCTATGACTTTCTCAAATAATCATATTCATCTCTTCTTAACTTATTCAAAAATAAAATTTTAATCGATCTATTTAAATTGTTTTCTTCTTTTGAAATAAAACCTTCCTAACTTATACTCTTACAATGACTTCATAAAATGAATTTTTATCTCTTTCCATTTCTCGCAAATACAAGACTTAAAGACAAGACCTGAAGCACATGCGGAGAGACGTATCAAGAATCATGCTATCTGAGACAACTTCCAAGACGTCGAAGATTTCTGAAGCATTGAAGATTTCTACAACCATATCAAAATCATCTTTTAAATTTAAATATTTTTGGCTTGATTAGTTTTAAAATTTTAGCCTTACTATCTCATTTTAAATTTTCGACATCATAAATTTCTAACTACCTTCGAAAATCTACCTTCGTATTTCGTCTTAAAAACATCTTCGAAAATTATTTATTTGCTTCGTAAAACTTTTACTTCGTCATTTGAAATATCTTTGATATTTAATTATCTTAAATTGCTTATTCTTATTTCATCCGCTTCCAAACCTTGTTTTTGTCTATCTTCAAAAAAAAAAAGAAAAAAAAAAAAAAAAAAAAAAAAAAGAAAAAATTTTTTTACCTTTTCGTGAAATTTCATCCGTTTGAAAACTTATAGTTTTCTACGTATTAACCACTAAAATGGGTTTTCTTATTTTAACTTCTCTTCGTAAAATCATTATTTCTTAATGTTAGATACTTTTGAAACCTATTTGTTTCGAGCTCCTTTTCAGTATATTTTAAAAATCTTTTGAACTTATACTATCTATTACAATTACCTCTCTTCAAAAAGATATATAGATATATCATTTATTTTAATCCTTATTATAAATTTTCAGTCTTACCCGAAGTATGATTTATAACATTTCCGTTTCACCTAGTAACATTATAATAATAATTTTAAGAAAATGAGCTATATCAACAAGGTTATCCATAATTCTCTAAAATTTTATTTAATCATTCAATGATAACCTATATTCCCTTAATTTCATTAAAGCTCATATTTTTCTTATGATCACTACGACTTTTATCTATTTTCCCTAATTGCCGTTCTATTCCTAAGGCCATATATTTTATTTAAGTGATCATTAAAAGTAACAATAATAATATTATTATTTACATAAGTTTGAAACTTCTTAAGGGGGTAGGATAATAATTTGATTATACCACAACCTTAATTAAATCTTAAAAGTTTTTATTTCAACCTATTTTAAGGTTAACCCTTTATTCTGAAATTTAAATAAACGGTTTCTATTCTTAAAACGCTTATTATTTTAATTTCATTTTGTTCCGTACAAAACTTCTAGGCCCTACTATTTTGTGAATCTCTTTCGCGTCATTTTCAAAAATGACATTCCAGTAACATTTCTATATTTGTTTAAATATCCTATTAATAATAAATCAAACACGATTTTATCCTCCAATATTTTCACTCTATCCAACGTTCCTATGTTATTTAGAAAACGCAAACTTTTCAAAAAAAAAATCTTATTCCAACAAAACCAAATGTTTTTATCCAAATTCGTAAAATCTCAACTTTCTCTCTAGTTGCCTTGTTTAACCTCGAGCAGTTATCCACTCTATCCAAGTTTCGGGGACGAAACTTTTCTTAAGGGGGTAGGATTGTAACACCCCGTGTTTTTGTAACACAATTTTATAAAAGAATTTAATTCCTTAGATTAAATTCATCCTTTTTCATTATAATAAAAATCAATTTGAATTTTTTTAGCCAAATAATACTAAAATTTCTTAAGTTCAAATTTAAAATTTTGAAAAATAAAGTTTGTTCTATTATCTTTAGAATTGAAAAAGAAACATATTTCAATATTTTATAAAAATCAATACAAAATTTATATCGCCTTTTAAATTTCAAAAATGTTAAGTTATGTTTACTATTCATAAAAATAAATGTAAAACCTTTTATTCCTAAAATTCAATTTCGAACATTTTTCATTTTTGAATAAAAATGAACCTTTATAATTTTCCCGTCTCTGAAATTCGGGTCAACAATTTCAAACACGCAAATCAAAAAAAAAAATCAAACAATCAACATCAACATTTTTGGAAAAGCAAACTTAACATCACATTAATGAAAATATAATCATTTTGATTTTTATTTAATAAATCATATTATATTAATTAATAATTACTATTTCATTTCTATTAAACTAACACTTTCGCTAAATATCGAAATAATGAGTCACACTTATTCAAAACTGATAAACTTTTTAACGTTTGATTATAATGATTTAATTCAATAACATTCAACGAAAAAAAATATATATTTCGACCAAACGAATTTTTATTCAAAGCTTCGAGGATCCTAAACCCAATTTTTGTTTTGATCACCATTCAAAGTTTATTTTCATTTTTATTTTCGATCTTACTTCTAAACATTATTTTAAGATCATATCTTTTATTTCGAGACTTTTCGCGTGCGCGCAAATTGAAAATTTGAAAACGAAAATCGAACCCGATTTTCTCTAGCTTAGCCGACTTACTTGACCCTTGGTCAAAGCATATCCTCTTCCATATTCTTACACACTTACATCTACATACTTACACACCTATGTTAAATCATCATTTTGTTATTTACATTTAATTTTATTTGACAAACCAATTTCCTTTTGTTTTTAATGCAACCCGTATAAAACTTTGGACCCTAACTTTCGGGGTCCGAAAAGTGGTCATACGAACTCGGAATTTAACGAAACAAAAGCCTAAACCACCTAATTTTTCGAGACGGATTTAATGGTACAGTTTTCATAACTATTAGACAGACGGAACTTAAATCATTTTTCTGTTTTTCTTTCAAAGGTCAAATTTCATTCCTTGAAACCTTCTATTCTATTTTCGCCGTCTCAGCTCCTAAAATTTTATCGACTTCCTTAACTTTTAAATATTTTCTTCAATAGTAAATAAAATATTTTAGTCTTAAAATTTTAAAGTAAAGATATTTCGAAAAATCGTCGAACGCGCACACTTTAACTTTTACCGTCTTTCTTATCCGAATTATTTCAGAACACGCTTTTTAAAAACGAAACATTTTAAAATATCGGGGGGACAAACTCTTTGCAAATAGTGTTGTGGACTTTAGAGCCTTAATGTGATGATGATGTTTATTTTGAGTTTAATTAAACTTTATTTAATACATACTTTACTTAACATACTTTTTATAACTTATCCTCAAAGTTACTGAGGACCAAAAAAATCAACTTCATGCTCCTCATTGTCGTGGCTTTCATCCTCTTTCTCCCATTTTATTTTCTTTCGTTTCTTTCTCAAAAAAAAAAACCAAATAAATAAAAGCCTTAATATTATTCTAATAATTCCTAAGTAATTCTAGTTAATTAGTGGGTATGTTTTAGAGCTAACCTTACTTGGATTTTTGGGTGAAGATCATGGGTGTTCTTGGGTGAAGACAATCCGATCTAAAATTTATTTTAGATCCTCGACGATTAACATCCTATTAAGGTGACTAGTTATATCTTGTATTAGCCTCTTTGAAAATTAATTTGATTTTTATTATAAGTTTTATGAGTATGATTTTTATGTAAAAAAAAATGTTAAACATCATTTATGTGTGTTTGTATAATATGTGAAGTATAATAAAATGATAATAAATAAGTAATATTGATAATAGATTAGTTGTAGTATTATGTTCATATGTTTATCTAATTTAATTTTGAGCATTTTTATTTATGATTCATATGATTTTTGTGTTTAGTTATGTTTTGGTTATGTTATAATCATATATAAAAATTATGTGAAATATTATCAATGAGTTTAAAGTGATTAAAATCGAAAATGAAAATTTATATACATATATACATGTACACGGCATTTCCCCTTTTTTTTTAGGTAATTTTCACTTTTAATTTTTGTAAATAATATGTAGTGTTAAGTTAGTTAAAATGGATGCTACCATGTGAAAAGAATTAAATTAGGAAAATAAATTATAAGTGGTTAAAATCAAAGATGGTGTTCTTGAGCTTTATTATGATCTTCATGTGTGTTCTTGAAATATTCATATTGATGTTCATCATTAGTGTTCAGTTTGATCTTGTTTTATTTTATGTTTGTTAATAATTTGTGTTTATGTTTAGTTATTGTTTTTATATATTGTTAGTATTATGTTATAAATCAACTTAAACATTATAAATCATTTAGATTAAAAAGTTAGAAAATTAAAGTGTTGAAAAACACTATTCATAAATATAAATGAAAATTTTAGTAAATTTCATTTTAGTCTAAATCGTTTTAGTATAATTAGAATAATTAAAATATAAAGACTTTAAACTAAAAACCGATAAAATCGAAAAATGAAAATTTAGGACATCAGCTATGTTGCTCACGGCATTTTCATTATTTTTGGGTCAAAGATTACTTTTATCACTTTTTAGTTTAATTGTTAAAATAATTTAATTAGTAGTTAATAAATTGAATTAAGAAATTAAAAGAAATAAATCAATTTTGACATATATATTAAACCACACGACATTACCATTTAAAATGGACCAAATTTGATCAAAATGAATTTGTCACTAAGTCATTAAATTAGAATAGTTAATAGGATTAAATTTATTTGCAAAATGAATCGTTAATAAAAAGAATCGACGAAACCGATTAAAAATAATGTTACATATATTAAAATGAACAAATTCGAGTGTTACTACCTTTGCTTAAATTGGATTTGGACATACGGACTATTTAAAACGAACTTAACAACTTTGATTTAAAATATATTTCAAAATCACTAAATACAAAACGAACTTAACGACTTTAAAACTAGAAATTGTACTTAGTAAATAAAAGTAGAACTTTACACTTAGATATTTTGTAGAAAAGTTAAGTATAAACATTATAAAGAAACTAATAATTAGAAAATCTAGTTACATTAACTAAATCACCTAACTTAATCAAATAAAATATCTTAGGTATAAAAATACGCATACGTATAAAAATACGTATAAATACGAAGTATAAAAATACGGATACGTATAAAAATACGAATAAAATACGATGAATAGTAAAATAAGATGAATAGTGAAATAATGAATAGTAAAAATATTTAAAATTCACGAACGGACTCAAAATAAATATTTAAGTTTTCTATGTGCTTCCGTTTACCTGAAGAACTGTTAGAACTAAATCTTCATTATACAAGTTCGACGATGTTATAACTAATAAAAATTATAGCATGTGTTATGAATAATAAATGAAGTAATGAATTAAGTGTTGAATATTTGATGTTACCGTTTTTCCTCACATGTATAGAATAATGCGCACCCCTTATTTGAATTGCCCTTTTGATGACTTCACTTTGACTATCCACTCTAACTTGGGAACCCTAAGACTCTCTGCGGTTGTTTGGGTTGAATCCGACAATGAGGGATTTATTCCTCATACTCGATATTCCTTCGACAACTTAGGATTTGAATCAAAAGGCACGGCCTGACATGAGATTATACCCTTCGATTATAACGTTGTATGATTAGTACTCGGGTGTCTGCGATGTTAAACGCTATAGGGTCAGGATTGGTAAGGTAGCCGCATATGGGGACACTTGGCACCCTCAGTATTGCCAGTGGTAATTTAATGACTCTCCTAGTCGTTATTTAACGTGATTTTCGCCCTGGGTATCGATTCGTTCACGGGCCCATATGAGGTAACGGAAAATAGCCATTCCCATCCGGGGAATCTGTCGTAGTGTAATAGTCGCACCAATAGGGTGGTGTATGCATACAAAAGACAAGGGACTGATCCTCCTTATTACCTGCTTGATATCTTTAGCATTTAAAGTCCGTTGATGTGACCGGCACGCTATTGCGCAGATGCTTATTAGGTCTGCATGTTTCCATCCTTACTGGTTTGTTGGCTTATGGTCTGTTTCATCTTAGATTATCCATGTTGTGTTGGATGTTAGGTAGCTATCACGTATGCTACTTAGTGTTTGATCTGATGTACGAGTCTGAGTAACTAGTGCACTTTGATAGCGAATCATATGGGTGAATTACTATGAGAGTACACAAGCCGCTCTGTAGTCAAGACTCGCGAGTTTATGTTACTTTATGATTATAATTGAAAAGGGTCGACTACCCCGGATATGAATGAATTGATAATGTTTGTCTTCCATGTTTATGATTTGAGAATGATTATTGATGCATGTTGTACGATTATATGATTTGATGTATGCTTGCGTTTGAATTACCATATCTCCTTATATGTTTTTGCCTGTTTACTTGCAATATGTGTTATTTATTTATTCCACTATATTGCATATGTTTTAGAATTGCATGTATAGATTTGCTTATATGATTTATCGCTTTAAACCGCATGCTTATTATGACTTATATGTCTTTATATGCTATATGTAATAAGCATGTTTATGTTTTTATCATAATGTTATAATTATAAAGCGATAGTAATAAATTAAAGTAATTGAATTCGAGGGTAAGTATGAGCATAGCTAGTCACTGTCCGCTCAGCGGGCATCCCCCCAACAGTTTATTGTGCAGGAAAAGCGTGGACCGGATGCTTGGATTTTGGGACGGGACCAGCTTATATTTATTGCTTTACCTTTGTTTGTTTTGAGAGATTGTAATCGAATAACTCTGTTTAGCTATAACTCTTATTATGTATAATGGTAAGACGATGACAGCTGGTTTTATAATATTTGAACTTAATTAATATTTCCGCCTTAGTTTAATTAAGTCACGAAAAACCGGGTTGTTACACATGAAATGCACCTAGTCGAGTCTAGTTGGAATCTAAGCCGTGTATAGTAAGTCCTGTCCATCTAAAAGTCTTAGAGGTCTTACTTAGTTTGGTCACCCAGGCCTATTCTTGGGCCCAAGTCATGCATGTCATTTTTTTAGTTTTGAGTCAGGGCACAACAACGTCTCAGCTAAGCTATTTGGAAGTTTTGTATAAACCTTAGAAACTGTTTGGTCCACACACGAGCTAATTACTTCAAGTCCATGTCTAGTTGGGTCTACGTCCCATACTGTGAGTCTGTCTTCAAGTCCATATGTCGCATGCATTTGCATAGTTAGGTCGTAGACCATGTCGTTAAGCTTCGAGTCTTTTCATGATTAATCTGGTCCAGTCCATTTGCATCCCGAGTTGTTACAAATAATGTCAAAACCGTGTCGATTTCTGAACCTGAGTTGCATATTCTGCTCCTTAAGTCAAAGTCAAGTTGCAAAAGTGAGGGAACTTTCAAACCAAGCATCTGAATCAACTCCTGAAAGGAGAAAAGTTCAAACCCGGGGTTGGTGATTATAAGTCGGAATTCGTATTCAAGTCTTATGTCTGAGTTGAGTCTAAGATTCATTTTTCCACATTTATTTCTAACTCCTTCTCAAAATCAATGAAATTGATCTTGTCTCTAATTCGCTTCCATAATCCAACTGACGAAATTGCACAACACACTCGAAGGGTGTCCCTGGGGTAGAAATACGTATCCAATTCTAAGGTGCAACACCAACTCAAGACAAAAGCAAAGACAAAAGGGTTTCCGACAACTAAAAACCTAAGGTCCGGTAGTTAACTTGTGGTATACTACTCCTCTGCCTTTGGAGGAGGATCCATTAATTTGGGGCTCCACAGTGGTCATGAATTTGATCGCGACCAAAGGTACGAATATTCATGGATCGCCCTCCGTATACACGATCGCGTGCCTAATAAGCAAACGAACTTGTCAGAGGAGTCTGGCGTGATATACATATGACCACATGCGACCGCTCACCGCGACGTCTAGTAAAGTTGGAACAAGCCCAAGCCACAAAGGGCGCGGCACATTCTCAAAAATGCAAACAAGAATACAAAAATGCAAGAAATTGAGTGGCAGCACGTTGGAGATCGAAGATCAAAGTCAAAATTAAAGGCGAAGCCAAAACGGTCAGAAAGTACCACCAATTCTTTTTTTAAGTCGTTCTCAAAACGGCAATGAAGACATAGTCTTGAATTCCGAGAATCTTTGGTTTATGTAGTTGTACCCAAGCGTTTAGGGTCCAGAAGGGATCCTACAACATGATACCTTAGGTGAAACCTTCGAGTGTTACACACAAGAAAAATTGCCATGTTTATGCACCTTGATCGAACTACATCGGATTTGATTTCGCTCCACGCGAATATGTAGGCAATCCTTTAGAATATGGGATGCAATCCACCAACGCCCATCATCAAATTTGTCATCTTGTCAATTTTTTACGGGTCTTTAACAAAGTCCAAATGAAGCAACCTTTGATGAGTCTGTCTTAGTGCTCGATTTAGATTAGGATGAGAATCAAGGTTCTGATGAGTAATTGTCCAGTCTTGGAATGATCTTTTTCTTGACGGGAATTGGCAAAGATGTTTACTTTGACAGTTAGTTCGCATCTGTACAAAGAATTTGCTTGGGGGGAGAACATGATACTATTAACCCACGTCTATTTTAGACCACGTGTCAGTCATCCTAAAAGACCTTGCATAGTTACTAGTCTACCCGTCAGTGAAACGTTGTCTTAGGTCGAGTTGGTCATAGTCGAACGTTCAAATGTCAGTTGCTCGTGTCACGTTCTCGTCGCATTCATGTCACATTCGTGTCGTATTTCATGCTAACTTGGCCATGCTTTGATTTTAAAATATCAGGCATTTCAAGAACCTTTTTTGCAAAGTCTGGATCGATGATCCGAGGTCAAATTTCAAATGCGGGTTGATGACCCACTTCAATTTTCAAAATGATGCTTGCAGGCCAATGGCCCATTTCAATTTCTAAATGATGTTTACATTCAGAGTCGATGACTCTTCTTAATTTTTAAAATGATGTTTACAGCACAGGTCGAGGACCCAATTCGATTTGATGCATGCTAACCAATACCCCGCGTCAATTTTCAAGTAATTCTTGTAGTCTAGGTTAGACTCGCAATCCAACTTTAAAAACGATGTTTTTAAACTAGGTTAATGGCCGAATTATTCGAAGTGCTCAAAATCCAAAGTTCAAGTCGATGACCACTTTCGATTTTCAAATGAAATTTGCTAGAGGGGTCGATGACCTATTTTCAAATGATGTCTTGCGCTCGGGTCGATGACCCATCCACCTTTTCCTTCAGAATATGGGTCGACAGCCCCAATTTTCAAATGACGATTATAGTTCGGGTCGATAACCCATCCTCCTTTTCCTCAAAATATGGGTCGGTGGCCCCAATTTTCAAATGATGTTTATAGCTCGAGTCGATGACTCATCCACTTTTCGAGTTGCGGGTTGAAGACCCATTTTCAAATGATGTTTATAGCTCGAGTCGATGACTCATCCACTTTTCAAGATGCGGGTTGAAGACCCATTTTCAAATGATGTTTATAGCTCGAGTCGATGACTCATCCACTTTTCAAGATACGGGTTGAAGACCCATTTTCAAATGATGTTTATGGTTCGAGTCGATGACTCATCCACTTTCCAAGATGCGGGTCGACGACCCATTTTCAAAAGATGTTTACGGTTTTCGGTCGACGACTCATTTTCAAAAGATGCTTACGGTTTCCAGTCGAAGACCCACCACTCTTTAATCTCAAAATATGAGTCGAAGACCCATTTCCAAATTAAAGCGCTCAGTTCGGATCGATGATCCATCCTTTCTAAAAAACAGGTCGAAGACCCATTTCCAAAGTAAAATCCTCAGTTCGGATCGATGATCTATCACTTTTGAAAAAAGCGGGTCGAAGACCCATCTTCAAATTAATATTCTCAGTTCGGATCGATGATCCATCCCTTTTGTTTAAAAAAGCAGGTCGAAGACCCATTTCCAAATTAGCATTCTCAGTTCGGATCGATGATCCATCCCTTTTGTTTAAAAAAGCGGGTCGAAGACCCATTTCCAAATTAATATTCTCAGTTCGGATCGATGATCCATCCTTTTTGTTTAAAAAATAGGTCGTAGACCCATTTCCAAAGTAAAAGTCTCAGTTCGGATCGATGATCCATCCTTTCTGTTTAAAAAGCAGGTCGAAGATCCATTTTCAAATTGAAATTCGCGGCTCGGATCGATGATCCATCCTTTTTATTTCAAAAGTCGCAGATTTCACTATGTGAGTTGTGTGCTATGATTTGTTATTAAGATTGAGCAGGAACGCTCCAACCGGGGGCTCTAAAGTCATCTACCTTAGACCCCGACGACAGGATGACATCCTCGAAATGAAGAAATACTAGCAGAAGCTAAAAGAAGTGACACTTCCAAAAAGAATACAGATATAGGCTTTACTCAATCGAGTAAACAAATATCATTTGTTTTGGGCCGAAGCAGCAGAAAGCTACAGGCCAGCGAGCTCGAACTACGATACGGGTTTGATTCTGTCACAACAGATACGTAGGCGCCTCAGAATAAGGCTCAACCCACGCCCTGATGAAAATAAAGGCATCCATAATCAAGTTTCAGGTATGATTTCTTCTTATGGCTGGTGAGCTTATATACACAGGTCTAAGGGACCATAAACGACCCGTAAGGCTCTCAAGTTGTGACATACGATCGACTCGAGAGTCTACTTTGACTTTCGACTGTCCAAGCCTTAGTCAAAGTGGGGGCTCTGTAGATACCCGTATCTGTCGATATGGAAATTTATAGAAAACCCGACAAATACCCAATGATGATAGGACGACGTGTATATCGTGTCATTTATTTGAGTTCGTTTTACGATGTAAGCGAGACTATTTGTCGACGCAGTGCTTTTTAATTTAAAGGATATTTGATTTATTTGGCCCTGTCAAATTTAATTTTTGTCGCAAGTATGTATTTTATTGAAAATAAAATATTTTGATTTGAAAAATCATTTTAAGTATTTCGATTTGAAAAGTCGCTTTTACAAATTCAATATTTGACTTGAAAAGTCGTTTCTCATGCTTTTAAAACAGTTTATTAAATCGTATTCGACGAATTCGTTTTCTTAACAGCAAGTTTTAAAGCTCGTTTTAAGCTCGATTTTAAGAATGATTTTGAGCCCGTTTCAACACGAATTTCAAGGCCTTTTCTCCCACCTCCTTCCCCACGTACCAAAGCTCGTATCCAGGCCAAAACCCAGCCAAGGGCCACGACCAAAACAGGCCAGAATACACCAAAGCACTCATCAAACGCAGCCCACAACCTCCAGCTCGTACCCTGTTTTTACAGCCCAATTCAACCCAAAATCCGACCCCTACTTACCTGCCCATAATCCATACCCGTACCCTGACCAGACACCATCATAAACAGCCCAAATAATCCACGGAAAGACAGTCCCAAACCCCATCCCGTGCTCTGTTTTGGGGCAACCCAAATTTGGATCAAAACCCATCTTTCTGGAGTCTAAACTCCTGCCCACAAACAAGAACTTATGCCTGATCCTCTTGACTCGTTTTCCTTGGCTTAACCCTCAAGAAAACCCCCTCCAAAAACCCTAGAACGAGCCTTGGACAGCACTCCACGAAAATAGAGCATAGCTGCTCTTTTCCCTCTTAAACCCTACCTTTTCAACCTTATATATACACACCATCCACAAGCCTTCATTACATACGAAATACACAGCATACATACTCCACACCAAGTCACAAGAGAGCCCTAAAAACTCAAAGAAAGTCGTGATAGTCGCATGAAAAACAGAGCACAACTTTTCTGATTTTTGTGCAACTATCACCTCTTCTGCTTCGTTTTGCGTGTTGAAAACATCATAGTCACTCTGATTTCTTTACTAAGTCTTAAAGTTCACGTTACCACGATTCTAAAACATCTTTCGGTTTGAAATTTCGTTGAGAAACGAAGAAGTTACAAGCTTTTGAAAATCGCTGTCAGTTTTGGTTTTAAGCTACGGATTTATTATTGGTTTTCGTCGACGACGGCCCCTCGGGATAAAATCTTACAATCGATTACGACTCGGATATTTGGTCAACGATACATGTAAGTTGAGGGTGCAAAATACTCTTTTTGTTTTGCTAATTTATCGTTTCTTTATTGTTTTTAGTGGCCTCTGTCGTTTTTATTACTCTCTGTCGCTCTTTCGTTTATCATCGTAGTTATTGTTTTTTTTATCATTCGTTTTAGGCTTATTTTCTTAGTATGATTGTGATGTGTATTTCGTGCCCCTTTGTTCACCTAGTATGCATGTTCAGTTTCCTTACGAAGTGTGGTTTGCTGTCGTTAGTTTAGTTTTGATTAGCTCGTGAACTTATGTAGTCAGGCCTTGCTCGTATACTAACGTGTTTGCTGTCAAAAATTGTGTTGCTTCGCTTCTCCTGATTTATAATCCATGCTCAGATCAGTCTTCGTAATTTCATTATATTGTTTAGCGCTTGTGTGATAATCACGTTTCGTTAATCAAATCAAAACTGCACGTGGACCTGTTGCTTGCTGTTTTTTTTTGCTTCGTCTGTCAAAACTCGAGTTGCGTAGGATTGAATAGCCTGGTTTCCTTTCGTATGTCGCGTTCTAGTGTCTATGTCGATCACTTTCGACTCTTGTGTACTTGCTTACGTATTCGTGTGATTAGTAGTGGACTATTATTTAGTACTTAATTGATTGGTAGTTTCTATGTCTGCTTATGTTTGATTGTTACAATTCGTGTATGTTAGTGCGAGTTTTGTTAGTCGTATTTAATTTTTGGATTGCATGTTTGCTTGTGTTTGTATGCTGCTTCCTTTTTTTTTATTATTAGAACCATTAATTTGTCCATTAGCTGCATCCCGGTCACTTGCATATGTTTAGGTGTTTGTTTATTCGTATTAATTATTAGTTTGTACGATTGTTTGTGTTCGTTGGTCATTTTTTTATATTCGTGTGCAGTACCTAGTCGTTTATGTTAGTCATTCGTATTTATATATATATTGTCCAGATGGTTATTTTCATTTGTCTGCCGCTAACGTTTGTTAATCTGTCTTATGCTGTCGGTAAGTATTTCTGCTTCTTTTCTTTGTTCGCTAGAATAGTGAATGAACCCATGATAAACAACTTTGACGAAATTGTGTGTGCATTAAATGACATAGAATGGATATTTTCTGTTTAGGATTAAAACATCTGTTTGCATATCTGCATGTGTACTCATAACAGCCATGGTTTTACTTAGTAGAGACCGTTTCTATAACGGGCGGGGTTAGGCGTTAAATTAATGAAATTCTTTTAAAACTTCCTAACACGTAAACTCACACGAACTCGTTTTCTCTAAAATTGGTTTTCTAAATTCCATATAAAATTTAGTGGCGACTCTTTTTGAATTGAAAATGTTTTTGAAATAAAACATCGCGTGGATTAAAATCCCTTGTCCACAGTAACATTAGTGCTGTATAAGTTTTCTCTAAATATCTTTTAAACATATTTTCTGATATTTTCTAAAGAATTATCCTTTTGCTAAAAAGTCTCTTATATTTTTATTATGATATATGAGAATATCTTTACTCATCTTAGAATTAGTTTTGAGTATATTTTACGGGGTAAAATATATGAGAATCTAATTGTAAAAGATGTGGAAAGTGTTTTAAGTATATTATGATACTACAAATATCCTTTATGATAATTCTTCTCATCTAAACTGATTTTATAAGATAATATATTTTGGAAAATTATTCTTAAATGGTTATCCTTTTGGCCGAAATTATTCTTAAGTATTTGACCATACTTTTGGTCATGTACAATATATTTCCAAAAGGAAGTTTTCTAAATATTATCTTATAATATATTGTAATCTTGCAAAATATCTTTTATGATAATTCTTTTCCTCAAAACTTATCCTATGCAATATTTTTATCTTGAAAATCATCCTTGCTATTTTCTATTTTGGCCGAAATATGTTTTTTTTACTCATCCATATTTTCGGATTATATAATATATTTTCAAGGGATGATTTTCTAAATAATATGGCATAATATCTTGTTTCTCCTAATTAAACTTATGTGTCTAGGTTCATTCTTGGAGAGCAAGTAAGCCTATAATATCTTCCTAATTATATCTTACAATCCTACTCAATCTTTTAATTAGGAAGCTAATAATATTTCACAACACAATATTATACAACACAATATTATTTTCATAATATTAACTTCTTGTTTAGCAAGTAATAAAAATAGTATTGTCATGTGTGGGATATTTCTTTTTACACGTAGTACACTAGTCCTATAATTACTTGTGTTTCTTTTTCACAAATTAATTCAAGTCAACGACACACATTTTTAATACTCTACAACTGTTATTTTTTATTTCCGTTTTTGGCAAGTTTTTGATAAGAAAACTATTTACTATATTTGGTTTTTAATATTTTTATCCATTTTTTTTAATAAATTAATTTTACAACTCTAATTTTTAGCTTAAATGTATTACTTGAATTATAAAGCCAAATAATATTTTCTTTTTGAGTTTTTTTTTTAACTATTTCTCGTGCAAAAGCAAATAGAAAAAAAAAAGTGTTGAGATGGAACGAATACACTATTCATATAATTTTAAAAAACAAACCTCCTAATTATGTGGTGCACTCTTCAAATATTCTTCCTTGTCTCAGTCAATGGATATTATTTCCTTCTCACAAAATAAAGTAAATGTTAACAATTCACCGGAATGGAGGGATTAGGTCGTATATAGTTATGGTTTTTTGCCTAACTTTTTGAAATCCTATTAGTGGGAAATGCTAAAATGGATGAACACATCATTTATTAAGATGATGGTCCAATACATAGGATAATGATTGTTATGCTGGGTTGCATTTAGTGTGTACATAATGTAATTCTGACTTTAGAAGTAGGGGTGTGGAAAAAAAATCGAACCGATAAATCGAACCGAAAAAACCGAGAACCGCACTTTTTATAGGTTCGGTGAACCGAACCGTTAAGAAATAATGGTTCGGTGCACCGAACCGTTAAAATTAACGGTTTACGGTTCGTTTTAGGTTCGACATTTTGAGTTAACGGTTAACCGAACCGAACCGTTAAGAGCAAAAATATAAATAATTTATACTTATATATACAAACTAAAACATAAAATTTAACTTTACATCTTTCATCAAATTTCAAATATGAATTATTTATTCTACCGCATTTTTCTAACACTCAAAAGCCTCATTCTCGTAAAATAAAATCTCATATGCACCCCTCTCGCTTCAATTTTAACATGTATTGCTTTATTATTGTTCAATACGCATTTTTGAGTTAAAACATTTATAAATTTTCTATTTACTACGGAGTATAATTTAGTTGATAATGGTATATTAGATGTGGTATTTGTAATTTGTCGTTTTTATTTTCGGTAGTATGTTGTTAAAGTGCGTCGTAATTACGAAGTAATAATTAACTTACATTTTTTTTTTTTTAATTTGACAGAGTAAATGGTTCGCGGTGAACCGCATAACCGAACCGTTAAAAATGTGAACCGAACCGTACAGTAAGTCAGTAACCGTTCTTAATGGTTCGGTTTAGGTTCGAATATTTCCCGAACCGAACCGTACACGAACCGTAAAAATTAACGGTTCGGTGCACCGAACCGTTAATGAACATCCCTATTTAGAAGTGCTGTTATGTAGACACTAATCACGAATGTATGGCATATTAATTAGGATTTCACACTTGTTTTTTTAAACAAATTGTTATGCACTAGTGGAAGAGAATTTCGTTGACTCCCTTTGATCTCTTTTTATGTATTGTAATCCCGATTGTTAAATGGCAAATACTTGTGTGTTGGAGATGGATCCAGCCTAATATAAATTCCCACATTGTGTCCCACATCGGTTATGATATGAGAGTTGGTCTTGTTTATAAGGCTAGGGGCTACTCCTCCTATTGCCAATTGGTTTTAGGACGGATGGAACCTCCTAAACCTTATAAGCGGACTCTCTCATACTCTCGGGTGTGGCCCAGGCCCGTGGAATTTAACATGGTATCAGAGCCCATGGTTGTGTGACCTGGGACTCTCGTTAAACTGGGCCTTTGTGCAGCTGGAAGAGAGACAAGTGCCCCCCCAGTCTGGTTTGAAAGTGGGCTCGCATGTGAGGGGCGTGTTGGAGATGGATCCAGCGTAATATAAATTCCCACATTGCGTCCCACATCGGTTATGATATGAGAGTTGGTCTTGTTTATAAGGCTAGGGGCTACTCCTCCTATTGCCAATTGGTTTTAGGACGGATGGAACCTCCTAAACCTTATAAGCGGACTCTCTCATACTCTCGGGTGTGGCCCAGGCCCGTGGAATTTAACATTGTGTGAGACAAGTCTTACAATAAACTTATTGTAAGACCTCTCACACAAGGGGTGGTTACTTTTTTTTTTAATAACTTTTGTGTGTTGTGTCTTACGTTAATTATCGTTAGTACGGTCTTACAGAAGAACTACTGTTGTTAAATAATGGCGTAAATAATTACTTGAAATGAGTTCGAAGCATCAACGACTAGTTATGAGGGTGCAAGACGAACTAGTCCTTCGTTTTAAACAATGGTATTATTGTTAAAATTTGAAAATTAATGGTTTTTATGGCGTGTTTAAATGATTCATAAAACAACAAGTATGAAGGAGAAGTAATTTCTAGATTCACAACTTAAGAAAATTACTATCAATCAATGCAATAATTCAAAGATCAATATGCTATTTTAATACCGATACGACCCAAAAAAATAAAAAACTGTGGTGATTTCACGGTTTGACCTTGGTAAAACTGTGGTCAAACTACGGTTTGACCATGGTAGTTTGACCACAGTTTTACCATGGTCAAACCGTGAAATCACCATGGATCAGTGATCACCCTGGGGGGGATTTTTTTTTTTTTTTTCTCAAATAAATCTTTTGTTCGGCTCTTGAATTTGATATAAAAAATTGTCAGGTTCAGACCACAGTTTCAAGTTTTAATCAACCAAAGGTCTTTTATTGAAAAAAATTGACCAACCATATCTATTACTCAATGAATTACAAATTTAAAAATTTAATGTTCAAATTAATTGTCATAACCAGATATACAATTTAGGATAAAAGTTTGTCAATTTTAAACTTGTAGAGTTGTAGCTATAAGTTATATAATCAGTCAAAGTTTTTTTAGCTTGAAAATGTTTTTTTTTTTTTTTTTTTTTTTGGTAATTTTTTAGCTTGAAAAAGTGATACCACGAATAAAATGACAAATTTTTACACGGTCTATTTGTAGGGTCATTCATGTGGAAAAAAGATTGTTGAACGTCATCGGATCTCTGCTGCATGTATGAACATGGCCTACATGAGCAACAACATGGGAAATAGTGAATAAAATTTTAAAAAAAAAACAAGAAAAAAAAGGTGTTCATGCAATTTTAGTGTAAGAAGAACATAAATTCTTAAATAAAACAGTTTCATACTTGTAATAAATTATTGTGAGATCTATTATAATACGGAGTATCACACATAGATAAATAAATAATTATTCTCTCTATTTCATTAATTTAACCTCATATATTTTTTTGCCAATTTCATTTATTTAGCCTTATTTCTATTCATATCTACTTTTCATATTTAAAAGGTAAAATTGCTAAAAAACTACCTTATAAAACCACTTTTTTTTTTTAAAATAACTACCTTTTATATATTTTTTTAAATAACTACCTTTTAACGCGTTTTGTTTTCATATCAGTACCTTAATGTTACAAATTGTATTCAAATCAGTACCAGACCACCGGAAACCTTCATAAATTTCAAAATTCGACCAATTTGAAATTTTTTGTTGTCTTTAATTTGAAAGTGCCATTTGAAATACCCATTCTACCATTTTTTAACATTTGTTCCTCTATTTAACCTAACTTCTCCATTCATCCTCTTTACCTTATATTTCTTCCATTGTTTATATTTTTTTCTCTCATATTATTCAATCAAATGATGGTTCTTTCAATTTTCAGCTGTTTTCATCCTTATTTTTGTATTTCTTAATGTTTTCCTTATCTTATTCATCCTCACTTACTCTCTAATTCGTATTAATTTTTCTCCCTCTTTTAGCAAATCGAAATTTAGGGTTTGTTGTGTGTTGCATGTCGTCTAATTCTCATTCCGAAACTTTAATTTCGGCACAATGTTACTGTGGGGATAGGGTTGCTACTGTGAAATCCTGGACACTTCAAAATCCAGGCCGACGATTCGTAGCGTGTCTGAACTATGACCGTGTCAGTGGTCGTTGTGGGTGTTCGTGGTTCAAGTGGTATGATATTGACCAAACTAAATGCAAACATTAAACATTTCGAAAATAATAGGGCAAAAAAAAACCGAACTATGAAAAATCAAACATTTCGAAAATTAGGGTTTTGAAATCAATGTTTACCTTCACTTAAACTAATGAAAAACAAAATTACAAACCTGCTAAAATATATGAAAATCAATCGTCTGATGAGAAGGAACTACCAATAACTGGTTTACATAGCCAACAATGACGAAAAGTTTGAGAAAATAAGCCAGAAATTTTTAGGTTAAAAAAATATCAGAGGATGGGTGAGTGAAAGAAGATGAAAAATAAAATAAATGAAATGAGGGGAAAATGGGGGTTAGACCATGTTTATTGGTAGTTGGGGCAACTAGTTGAAGAAGTAGTTTAAAATAAAAAATATTAAAAATAAAAGAAAACTAAAAAAAAAAAAAGCTAAACGACTTCTTAAATTTTGGCCAACTCGTTGCTTGGAGCAACACTTGGGAGAAAATCTCCAACTAGTTTAAAGAGGACAGGTGTTTCATGAAGATAGGTGGTCAATTAGAAAATAAAAAAAATTAATTCAGCATACAAGAATTTCACGGCCTACTTTCACCATTAAAATTTTAAACCCACTCCTATAATGCCACTTGTCAGCTTTTTATTAGTCCATTTCTTTTATTTATTGTACAACTTAAATATATTTAATTTTTTTAAAAAAAATATATACAAAAATTCTTAATTTTTAATTCTCTACGAATAGAGACCAATTTTGATATATGTTGGTATACTTTTCAAAATTGTATCTTTCACTTCTTTATACAAATATCCTAAAAAAATAAAAATAAAAAACTCCAAAATACTTGATACTCCATATAGAATTCTTTATTTTTTATTTTACAAAATATAAAAATTTGAAATTATACCAAAATTCATATTTTTTCATGCTTTACAATTAGAGATCCATTTTCGTATCCTTCGGAGTAAATATATTTATTTATTTTTCGTTGATTTTTTTACATTTATCACTAATTGTAAAATTAACTTTATGTAAAAAATTAAAAAACCTAAAGTAATAAAAAAAATATTTAATCATAATTTAATAAAGTATAGAATTGTATAGATTGAAGTAGTTTAAGTTAAACTACGGATAAAGTGTAAAAAATTGAAAGTAGTTAGAGAAAGTAGTTGAAGAATAGGAAAATATTATTTTATTGTCTAAACTACTTTAAACTAGTTGGAGTTAAACTACGAATAAACATGGTCTTAGGAGTAAAAGTAATTAATAGGGGCAAAACGGTCAGTTTTTACAAATTATGACTTAAATGGGATTTCAGGGGAACAGGTACCTATTTGAAAAAAAAAACGCGTTAAAAGGTAGTTATTTGGAAAAAAAAAAATATAAAAGGTAGTGGAGTGAAACTTATGGGGATAAGAATCACTCAAGGGATGAACAAAATCGATCTTGAAATGTTGATAAAAATCTCGGCCCCAATGTTGTTTTTTTGTGAAGTATTTTTCTGAAATTTTATGAACAAGGAAAATAAAAAGGATAGTCACTAAATCTACACACTAAGTAATAGATTTAGGTTGTGATTAGCTTAAGCACAAAGCCACTAAACTAATCTCTCACAAATCTCACACACTAAGTAATGAGAAAGGAAGAACACTCAATATGAAACTTAGGGTTTCTTTTTTTCATTCAAACAAATCTGAAAAATGTGAGGCAAGGATGAGGGTTTATATAATACCCTCATTCTAATCTTGACCATCCATTACAACAAGATCTAAGGGCTACAATCAACCCCCAAATACTACAATATACTCGGTCAAATGAGGCTCACTTGAAATTGAAAATTTGAACATAAAACAACAAATACATAAAGTAAAAAGCATAAAGTAATAAAGGTAGATAGCGACATGAATGAAAATGACATTAACATAAAACAATGTGATTGTTTGTTGGGACTTTGTTGGGCCGGCTCCTATGGGACCTCCTTGAGCTAGCTTGTGAACCATGTGAGTCCTTTTATTGGAGGGTTAACTCACATGGGTGCACCCACTTTGACCACATTCAAAAATAAAGACAATCTTGACTTTTTATTGCTCTCCATCTTTGACTTCTCCTTGACTTAGCTTGATCACTAGGGTTGGCTCGAGTTGACCATAGAATTGACTTTAGTTGACCCTTAGTGATCCCTTAGACCAAGCCCTAGGCTTGGGTTTGAGCCCATGGCCCTAACCCATGGTCTCCCAACTCTTCTCCCTTGACTTCCTTGACCAATTTTGGTCCAATCTCCTCTCCTTGGAAAGGACTTGCCCTCAAGTCCTTGGAGAACCTCTTGCTCGACTTGCTCGACTTCACACTTGATTCCCGACTCAATCCTTGCTCGAATTTGGGCTTCACGTTTTTCTTCCATGGGCACCACTTGATGATGGTTTGGAGGAATGGTTGGATTCCTTTGCTTGGGCTCGAGGGATTGATCATGTTTTCCTCCTTGGTCACGGTTTGCTTGACCACACATTCTTCCTCAAGCATCTCTTTGAGTCCACGGTTCTTAGCCACGCCATCCATCCACTCTTGCTCGTGGTCGAGCCCATCAATGATCCTCCATCTCAAGGATCCACTTGACCTCTCTAGGCCATCGATTTTTGTTCTTTCATTGACCACATTCTCAATGTAGTCGGTTGTTTCCTTGTTGATTGATGCTTCACCTTCATGAGGCTCCTCTCCTAGAGTCCTCCTTACCATGCTAGAACTTCCCTCACATTCCAAGCTCACCTTTTCCCCTTGCTCTTCTCCACTCGGCCCAAGGCCCTTCAACTTCTCAAGCTCATGCAATTTCGGCCTTGACTTCATCTCCTTGCTAGGTTTCGGCTCAAGGAAGGATTCAAATAGGCACGCATTGGATTTACAACCCATCATTGGTGGTAGGGGAGCTAAGACAATGAGCTTTTCACCATACTTGAATGAGTAGGTGTTGTCTCTTCCATGATGGGAAGAATTCTTTTCAAATTCCCAAGGTCTACCAAGCAACACATGGCAAGCATCCATGTCCAACACTTCACACACAACTTCATCCTTATAGTCTTGACCAATTGAGAACGAGATTTGGCATTGCTTGTCAACTTTGACCTCGGCTCCTTGATTGAGCCATCTTAGCTTGTATGGGTGAGGATGCTTCAAAGTAGGCAAGGCAAGCTTATCAATGAGGGTCTTGGAAGCAACATTAACACAACTTCCCCCATCGATAATCAAGTTACACACTCTCCCCATGATGGTACATTTGGACCGAAATATTTGATGCCTTTGGTCCATATTCTCGTTTGATTCTTGGGTGTGCATCACTCGCCAAGTGACCAAGCTCAACCCCGAGTCCGGGGGCACAATTGTTTCGGCCACATTCACTTCCTCAACTCCCTCTTTTTTTTCTTCCTCACAAACCAACACTTCATCATCTCCCCAATGCACAACCTCACTTGTGTTCAAAGTCCTCTTGCTAGGGCATTCCTTAGCAAAATGACCATACCCTTGACATTGATAGCACTTCTTGAGAGGAATTGTTCTCTTGGGACCATAGTCAATTCCCTTCCCCTTGTCAACACTTGATGGCTTGATGGTAGGGCTAGGTTCGACAATTTTGATCCCCCCTTGGCTCGACATGGGGTTGGTCTTGGGGGTGCTCTTAGCCGGCTCTCCTCTCCCCTTCTCTAGCCTCTCCACACGTGTGGCCATGGTGACGGCCTCATCGAATGACCACAAGTTTTGCATTTTGACTCGATTTGCTATCCTAGGGTTTAGGCCCTCAACAAACCTTGCAATTTTTGTTCGGGTTTCTCATTCATTTCACATTGGAGGGTGAGTTGCTCAAAGTCCCTAAGATAGGTTTCAATGGGTGTGACTCTTGTTTTAGTTGGGCTAGCTTGAGGAACATGTCTTGAGTGTAGTCTTTGGGAACAAACTTGTCTTTGAGTTTCTTTTTGAGTTTGAGCCATGACTTGATGGGTTCCTTACCCTCTCGGTTTCTTTGGTTCTTAAGGTTCTCATACCAAAGGGAAGCATATCCCTTAAACTTCATGATGGCTACCTTGAAACACTTCCTATCGGAGTACTCCTTGAATTCAAAAATTCTCTCAACCGATCTAAGCCAATCTAGGAGATCCTCGGGGTTCAAGCTACCATAAAAATCGGGTATGTCCACCTTAATGTCTCGGTCATGGTCTCTAGGGTGGGCCTCATGGGATTCTTCCGAGTCCGAAAATGGATCTTCCATGTGAGGAGGAACTTGTCCTCTCCCACGGCCCCATACCCCATTCCACGGCCTCTTCCTCTCACCCCTTCTCCACTTCTTGGTTCATTCATGTTTTGTTCCAAGAGTGTGTTAATAGCATTCATCATCAAAGTGCAATTACCGGTGAGTTGAGTCAATTTCTCTTCTAAATCGGAAAGTCTTTTACCCTCTCCTCTATTCTCTTCCATTTTGTGAAAGTTTTGTGAGATCTTTTGTGGAAATTTTGTGGAAAATGAACAAGGAAAACAAAGAAAGAAAACGAAAAATTGAAGAGGAAAACAAACCCTAAAATTTCGGCTAACACAAGAACAAACCCAACCAATACTAACACAAGTGTAGATCTTTAACCATTTTTTGTAAGATTTTGTGGAAAATAAAACAAGGAAATTAAAAGAGGAAAACGAAAAATGTAAGAGAAAACTTCAAACAATTCGACCCTAAACTTAGATAAACCGAAAAATTGAAAAAGAGAATGAAATTCAAGAACAAACCTAAGCTTTGATAACCAATTTGGAGTGAAACTTATGGGGATAAGAATCACTCAAGGGATGAACAAAATCGATCTTGAAATGTTGATAAAAATCTCGGCCCCAATGTTGTTTTTTTGTGAAGTATTTTTCTGAAATTTTATGAACAAGGAAAATAAAAAGGATAGTCACTAAATCTACACACTAAGTAATAGATTTAGGTTGTGATTAGCTTAAGCACAAAGCCACTAAACTAATCTCTCACAAATCTCACACACTAAGTAATGAGAAAGGAAGAACACTCAATATGAAACTTAGGGTTTCTTTTTTTCATTCAAACAAATCTGAAAAATGTGAGGCAAGGATGAGGGTTTATATAATACCCTCATTCTAATCTTGACCATCCATTACAACAAGATCTAAGGGCTACAATCAACCCCCAAATACTACAATATACTCGGTCAAATGAGGCTCACTTGAGCTGAAAATTTGAACATAAAACAACAAATACATAAAGTAAAAAGCATAAAGTAATAAAGGTAGATAGCGACATGAATGAAAATGACATTAACATAAAACAATGTGATTGTTTGTTGGGACTTTGTTGGGCCGGCTCCTATGGGACCTCCTTGCGCTAGCTTGTGAACCATGTGGAGTCTTTTATTGGGAGGTTTAACTCACATGGTGCAACCCACTTTGACCACATTCAAAAATAGCACAATCTTGACTTTTTATTGCTCTCCATCTTTGACTTCTCCTTGACTTAGCTTGATCACTAGGGTTGGCTCGAGTTGACCATAGAATTGACTTTAGTTGACCCTTAGTGATCCCTTAGACCAAGCCCTAGGCTTGGGTTTGAGCCCATGGCCCTAACCCATGGTCTCCCAACTCTTCTCCCTTGACTTCCTTGACCAATTTTGGTCCAGGTAGTTATCTGGAAAAAAAAAATGATTTTATAAGATAGTTTTTAGCAATTTTGCCTATTTAAAATAACAATTATACCCCTATCAATATATTTATTTCACTAAAATACCACACACTTATCATCACTAATGGGTCTCATCTAACTAAACTATCAATACTACCTTTAACTTTTTTACTTTTCTTAAAAATTGTGCAAATTTCAATATAGCTATCCCATTAAAATAGAGGGAATAGTAAGTTAATCGTAGGTGATTTTTTAATACTCCGTAATTTAGTAGGTGTCACATGAGACTTGCCGTCAAAAGAAAACAATGTGACCATATTAGTTGAAAGTCTAACCAAGCACCAAAAGAAAGTAAGCAACATAGGGAGTAAAAGAGTGACCCGTTAGAGTATTTAACACATAATCAAGTGTCCAAAAGTTGATGCTGACGAACCCTGTTGCGCAGTGTTGTTGGCTCGGAAACATGGTCGATTTCGAAACTGTCTTCAATTCATCTTCTTGAGTACGTAGCCCTGCATCGACGACGGTTTTCACGCTGTTGCTGCTGCTGCGAATCCTTGATTTTGCCCGTTTTGATGATGAGCCTGGCTACACCATGCTTGAAGTCATGATGCACTCCAACAATCTTGCAACATCCACAGTAAAGTGTAATAGAAGAGCAATATGTTCGACCGCCTTGCTCAAAACGGTGCTCCTTTTCGCCTTCTCCCTCGAACACCACAGAGTCGCCTTTGTTGTTATGACCGTGGAGGGCGACGTGGAAACGATCATCAGCAACTCCTGGCATGTCCACTCTTGTGTACATGAGGTCACCTGTAATGCCTTCCAACAGTTTGTTTTCGCGCACGCCTTCCACTCCTTGAATCAGGTATGGGTTTATGTGGGAGAATGCTATGGTCGGAGTTACTGCACGCGACATATTGATGTCAAATACAATAAAAACAAATTGTAAAAAATACTCGATTTGAGGTTCTGAGCACATGAATCAGATCAAAATGAGTCATGTTAAATCAAGAATCTTTTCATTTCATCACAGATTCCGAAACTACAATATCAGCAGTAGTCTCAGGACAATGATCGATTATTGTTTCGTAATGCGCTATTACCTTAGCTAGAGTGTGCAACAGGGTTTTTTCGGCTTATTGAAGGGGCTAACTTATTGAAGCTGATCTAAACAGATCTGAAAGAATATTTTAAGGCGAAAAGAGCAAAGCCCAAGTAAATAGCCATATCGATGGAACACAGAACCAAAATATAATCGGAAGACCATCTTTTAATTACATCATATTTCTCCCATTATACAATACGATTGAAAACTTCGTTAATATATGGTTGAAAATGGTGAGATGTTGGACATATTACATCGACCCCAAAAATTCAAAAACAAATTTAAATTTTAAACAATCTTGTATACATCGTATTTGAACATTCCAAAATTAGAAAAAAAATACTGCGTAGCTTCATACACGACAAAAAAATATGTGTCCCTTCAAATATTCTAATGTTCACTCTTTAATTTGTGGAGTTATCCCATATATGTTTTTTTTTGGTGCGCATGAGGGGTAGAGCCCCGGAGTTATCCCATATATGTCAAATGATGTTTAGGTTGAACTTTGAATTAATTTTGAAATAATTGTAAAATTTGAAATTATTGCGACAACGAAATTCAAATTATTGAGATTTACTCAAGACCCAAACTTGACCCGAAATTCAAATTGACCCGATCAACGTCAAGTCAGTTTGAATGTTTATTGCGACAAAGAGTTACTACTTGTAAATAATTCAATATTAGATGACCCGAACCCGAAAGAACCCAACCTGACTCGAACTAGATTCAAAGATACCAAACACGAAATTAATCCGAAATAAACTAACCCGATCCAAATGAAAAGAAATTGACATGATCCTAACCCTAACCTTAAACCTAAACCTAACCCCAATTAGTCATCAATATATAATTGCAATTAACAATGTTAAGCCATGTTAAATAAATGCAATTAATAGAACTACAAAACAAAATAAAACCCTAATCAAATTAAATAAACCACAAAAATTAATTATTAATTAGAAAACAAAATACCAGAAGAATGAGGAGAAAGAAAGGCATGAAAATCATCATTATATTCAACAGAATCATCTTCACCACGGTCTTCAACATTAGGAGCTCTTTTCAACCCACTCAAGTAATGCAAAGTACCCTCACAACCCGGAAAAAACAACCTCATACAACCATTTTTCACCTTCATATTCACATCAATACGGGTCGGGTCACGGTCCAACACAACATACCCGCCGTAAACCCGTTCTGAGGAGTCGCATAGCCAGTACTTTGGTGCCCGACCCGAGAACGTCACTGTTCGGGTCTCACCGTATTTGGTTAGTTTTACTCCGTTTGGTGGGACCCCCGGCATGTCGACACGTACGTACAAACCCAAGTCTTTAATTTGTCGTGCTTCGTAGGCTCCTTCGGGTCCTTGGGTCGGGTAGAGTTGGTTTGGGTAGGGTTTTAACCCGTTTTCTGTACGTTGATGGGTAACAATTTTGGAAATATTAGTTTGTACATAAATAATTAGTAAGAAAAAAAATTTGAAAAAGTAAATAAGTTTATTATATGGGGACGTACCAGAGGAAATTGATGAAGATGAATCTGCCATAATTTGTTTTTGTTTAAAAGGTACGGAGTGTGGTCAATGGTGATGATGGTGGTGAAGGTGGTGAAGGTGGTTTTTTTTTTTTTTTTCTTTTCTTGAGTTTCTACAACGTACTAAGCAGGTAAAAGTACAAAATAATTACTCCTCTATTTTTTACGCATTTGATTTTATTTTATTTTTTTTTACCGAAAATGTGTACGGAGTACTCCGTAGTATATTGGATATTTGGATAGCATAAAAGTTGTATGGGGAGCAATAAGTAGAAGCGATAAGTAGGGGATATTTCATAATTTTGAAGGGAAAACATAAAAAAATAGAAAAAATAGGAGTTTATTCTAACGGTGTTAGTATTTAGTTAACAGTTTAGTGACTTTAGGTCATCTTATAGAATGAGTAATGAAGTTCAAGGGTACACAGTATAAGGGAAAAAAAAAATAGGGGTACACGATAGAAAACCAAAAACTTGGAGGATACACCGTAGAAAAACCCTAAATATATTCATTCGTCTTGAACTTGAAACGAGTAAAATGTCACATAAATTGTATAATTACTATTTTCTTTATTTAAATGAAAAAATCTCTTATGGGTTTGGATTAAATTTTTAGAAAAGTTAAAAGTAAAATTAAGAGTTAAAGGTAGTATTGGTATTTTGGGTTAAGTGAAACTCATTTTAAATAGGTAAAATTACAAAAAACTATCTTATAAAAACAACATTTTGCAAACAACTACTTTATATAATTTTTTTTGCAAATAACTACCTTATAACACCTTTTGTGTTCAAATCACAACCTAAATGTTACAAATTTTTTTCATTTCACTACCAAACGGTCTAAAAATTCAAAATTTTAGACAAATATGAACCTTTTTTTCCTCTCATTTTATTCGAAAATACCTAGTTTAGGCTTACGAAACATCTCTGCTATGTTATGAAGCCAAACAACGAGTGGCAAAAATGTTATTCGAAAATACCTAGTTATTTGGAAAAAAAAATTATAAAAGGGAGTTGTTGTTTGCAAAGAGTTGGATTTATAAGGTAGTTTCTTTGTAATTTTGTCTTTTAAATAATAAAATGTTTGATATTCTAATAAAATGAGTGTACTAGTAGAGGTAAAAATGTTATTTTTATTGTCAAAAGTTAACCTGAATAAAATTATGACAAAATAAGTGAAATTGTAGGAAAAAAAAGTGAGGCTAAATGAGTAAAATAGAGGGAGTATGTCTTTTACAGCAAATTACTTTTGTCTTATCACAAATACTTGACTCGTCTCAAATTAAGACGGCTATACCCATCTTTTTTTTTTTTTTTTTTTTTTTTAATTATCTCTTTTCCCCATTGTTAAATAGAGTACCTTGTTAGTTTTCGAAGTAAATAAGGAGTACACGTAAATTTGTTTTCAGAGTGAAAAGTTATGTTCATTATTAAAATAAATCATTCGATGAATACATATAATGTCGAAATTAATCTAAAACATAATAACGTAAATATAAAATCACAAACCATCATCCTTAAGGCCCTATTGTTTTCGGCTTATAGGAGCTAAACTTATACGAACTGAACTTATTGAAACTGAACTTATTAGAGCTGAACTTGTAGAAGCTGAAATCAATAATTGAAATTAAAGCTAGATTGAGCTTATAGAAGCTGAACTTGTAGAAACTGGATTTATAAGAACTGGGCTAAACTTATAAGAACTGAAATTAAACTGAAAAGAACCAAACCTGTCTTGTTTAGAGTATCTAAAGATTAAAGATAGCTAAAGGTTAAACCGGTTTACTAGTTAGAGTATACGTTATTGGGAGTACTAGTTTACTTGTTTACTAGTTAGAGTCTAATGTATACTCCATTATAAAATATACTCTCTCCATTTCAATCAATTTTACACATTTGATTTAAATATACTTCACAAATATTCAACAAATATATATAATTAATTGAAATAAAGGAAGTATAAAGATTCAAACATGTTTACTAGTTAGTGTATACGTTAATTTTGTACCGATGCCGGAGGTTTTTCAACAAATATTTAGTGTATAATTTTATCTCCATCTCATTAAATAAGTGATCGTTAAACCGTTTAAGAATTAGATTTAGATTAGCGAATGGAATAAATATGAGAAAGAAATGGAGAAATTCAGATTATGAGTATTTAGGATATGTTATTTTCTGCTTATTAAAGCTAAATTTATAGGAGTCGAACTTATAGAAGTCGAACTCATAAGAGCTAAAGCCTGTGAAAATTAAAATTTAATGAAATTTATAAGAGCTTAACTTTTTCTAGCTACTTATATAAAAATTGAAGTGAACTTATTAAAGTTAAAATTAAACTAAGAACAATAGGACCTTACTATAAGACCACCCCATCCATGAATCATGATTTAGTTCATGAGGGGGTGAATCAAGTTAATTACACTTAAACATTTAATTAGCATGATTCACTTTGTCAAATATGGCGAATTGAATCACCACTTGATCTAGTTCATGGGTGAATCATGACTTTTTTTTTTTTCTTTTTCCTTTTTTTTTTTTTCCATTTATTTATTTATTTAATATTTATGCATTGTGTTTATTTAATTGATTAAAGTACGAAGTACGGAGTAATATTTTAACGGATGGGGGTGTTAGTTTGTATTTGGTGGCAATATGACAAGGCAATAGGTTGCATTTATCTAGGCAAAATATTCATAAATTTGTAAATTGACGCATTTGTTTAACCTATGAACTTTTCAGTGAGAATTGCATGGATATGGTAGGTTTTACTGCAACACGAAAAAGGGTTGTGCGTGATATGGACATGCTTATCAAATTGAGTTACGGAGAACTAAGTATAAGACTATCCCCATTGAACATTTGTCTAATTGGGTCATGACTTTCTTAATTTTTATTGATGACTTGACTTCACTTTTAGCCTCCCATTGAAAAAGTCATGATCCTTTCTATTTTTAACTTTTTTAACTATTTTATTATTATATTTCTTACTTTTTCACTCATTCAATTGATATTTATAAAAAAAATAATTATTTTACATATTTCAATTTATAAAATAAATTTTCTTTCAATTTTGTTCATCAAATAAAAACGGTCGATTTTTTGAATGCTACGTAATTTTTTTATAAGAAATAAAAAGTAAAAATGAAAATATAAAAATGTTGAAAATGCTCCAAATTATATTAATATTGATCTCATTTTATAGATCTTGAGAAAATATGAATTTTGGTTTGGTTACTTTATTTTTTAATATTTTTATTTTCATGAAAAAATGAATTAAAAAAATAAATGGTATAAATTTTACAAGAAAAGAAAAAAAAAACATAGAAAGAAAAGTTGCATTAATTAGTGCACAACAAGGACAAACACATGAAACTTTTACCATAAAAAAACAAGTAAAAAATTTTCTCCATCCATTGAATGCACAACACATGGCAAAAACCTCATGACCCAACTCAAGTCATTGAGTGTCTCAAGTCAGGTCAATTTTGTTTAACCCAAGTTTTAGATGATTAGTACTCCCTCCCTTCAAGTCCAAACACTACAAGATGTCATGGTCCATTTGTCGAGACGCATTTTGCAACGGTAATATCTATAGTTACGTATTATAAAAAATTATGCACAATCAATTTTAATATTGTACTTAAGAAGACGAACAAAACAAAATCACACATGACTATATTCTCAATTATATATCAACCAAAATATCGAAAATTACTCGAGTACAGGAATAGTGGCAAATAGTGTTATGTAGTGTTTGGACTTGAAGGGAGGGAGTATAATTTAAGAGGGTCATGACCTCTCTTAATTTCTTCAATGGGGATAGTCTAAGAGTATCTGCATTGATTACCCTTTGTAGTACCGGCGAGTTATGCACCTACTCTAGCCAGCAGGTCGTGTACGCACCGAAGAAGATGAAGAAAGTCGACTTTTTTTTTTCTTATTGTTTTTTTTTTTTTTTTTTTTTTTTTTTATTTTTTTTTTTTTTTTGTATTTTAATTTCCCTAACTCATATTAAGTTGGTGCTTACTATAAATTTGAGGGAGGGTATTAGTTAGGAAATAAGATATGATATATTATTAGAATATACTATATAATATCTTTAGGAAATGTTATGAGATAATTATTATTGTTATATTTCTTAATTTAGATGAATTCCTTTATATAAAGAGGGGTTATATAATCATCAATAAAACACAACACAACTATTAATAATATTTTCTTTATGAAACTATTCTCCCTAGAGTGGATTATGCGTTTTTTACATATAGGAACCTCCTCAAATTTGAGAGGTTCCCCATTATTTGGATCATTTACCCCATTATTTGGGACACTCACCCCATTGATTAACCTCCCCATATTTGACTACATGACATATTTAGGTCACTAAGAGCATCCACATTGGTGGGAAGGTAAATGTCCCAAATCTGTCACGTCGCCAACTGTGGGGAGGTCAATCAATGCAAGAAGTGACCCAAATCATGGGAATGTGACCCAAAATTTAGGGAATTTGGGAGGGTTTTCATTTGCAAAAAAAAAAAAAAAAAAAACACATTATTTATTTATTGTTGGTAAAGAAAAAACTAAATTAATTAATGTTAAAATATAAAAAGTAAATATAGTGAGCAATGAAAAGTGAAAATGCGGAACCCCATCAATGCACAAATATGTTTGTGAAATGAGAAGAGCAAGTAAAAACTTAATATAATATGAGAGAAATATTATGGAGAACCCTGTCAATATAATGTGGGTGCTCTAAAAACCCATCAATATGGGTGCTCTAATGTTCTTTATTTTTAGTCTCTCATTAAAGATTTGAAATAATTATGACCTTTTTTTTTCAGACTTCTTTCACCACCTCTTGTTTCTCTCTAATACTCCAATAGTTATAATCCAATAGTTATAATTTAAATTTAGAAGTGTGGAGTACACACTTACATAAAAATTTGTTTTTAATTTATGGTTTTGAGACTAGTGTAAAAATTAAATTAAAATTAATTTTGGCAAGGGAAGGAACGAATTGTGTGAATTTAATGTCTACAAGAATTCTACATACGGATTATTTTATTAAGCTGTATAAACATGAGTAATTTCAAAGTATCAAAGTTAATAAGGCCCAAAATTATTGACCTTGAGGTTCTTGGTTTAATTTAAACCTAGTGCCTCTTTCTTTTGGTTTAATGGTTCCTCGGCACTTTTAATTTTGGTGTTTATTTGATGATTTTTAATGAAAAGCCATCAATTTTAGTATCAAATAATACATTTCATAAATATTTTAGACCTATATATATATACTTAGACCTGGTAAACGGGTCAATCGGTCGGATATGGGTCAGCTCTATTCGGGT
Organism: Dianthus caryophyllus; assembly: GCA_023091065.1. NCBI lineage: Eukaryota > Viridiplantae > Streptophyta > Magnoliopsida > Caryophyllales > Caryophyllaceae > Dianthus > Dianthus caryophyllus. The sequence continues at coordinate 13,765,484 of CM041519.1, read as the reverse complement.
CTTGGGTCACTTTGGCTCTCGGGTCAATTCGGGTTGGGTCATTGTTGGGTCAACCAATTTTACTGAAAATGGTTAATAAGTGTGATGTTTGTAACTAAAAGGTTGTTTGATTGAGAAAATAAACTTAAATCAATCAATTCAGATTTAGGGTCGAGTTCGGGTCAACAAAATTTGGATCGGGTTACGTCATATTAGGTTTCGGGTCAGCTTCGGGTTTCACATTTCAGGTCATTTTCAGGTGTTGAGCCAGGCTTATCGGGTCGGGTCAGGTTTGTCAGTTCTATATATACTCAATATACATGATGATTATAACATACCAAAAAAAGCTGAAACTCTTTTTAGACTTTGAAAGAACTAACAGACAAAAATTTTATTTGCATTCTATTGATTCTAGCCTAAGAACAAGCGGGAATTGTTGTATTATCTTGCGGGTAAGGATGTCATTGGGGCGAGGCAGTGATGAGGGAAGGGTCCTCCACATCCGCATCACCCATGGCGGGTGATCACCCGTCCTCCACCACTCGCCCGACGAGGGGTTTTTTAGACCCATCACCGCCCCACCACCCGCCCCAGACCCATCTCGCCCGCCCTTGACCCGCCCATTGAGTTGCATTATCGCAACGTAAATTTAAATAATTTTTGACCGAAAATTTTCCAATAACAACATAGCCACAAAGAAAATACATTTCAAATAACCAATCAAAGTATTGTGAATACCAAATTCAAGTACATAAGATACACTTTTAAAGTTTATGAATTAAAAAAATATCAATCCGACACACCCTACACTAAATAAAAGTAGAAGTTTACAACTATTACATTATTTGAGCCACTACAATTTTTTTTTTATCTAATTTAAATTTTAAATTTTATACTCCCTCCGTCCCGGTCATTTGTTTACACTTTCCATTTTGGGGCGTAAGGGTCATTTGTTTACACTTTCCAAATATGGTCATGCTTGACCCATGTGGGAGGTGGTCCATACTCCCTCAACCAATTACATTTTATAATTTTAAGCAAACAAGACCCCCTTTGAACTTATATTATTATTTTATTAGTTTTTTCTCAACCTCTCTCATCACATCGATAAATGTGTATAAAGTAAACGTAAACAAATCACCAAAACGGAGGGAGTAATTCTTAAAATGTTAAATTTAAATTTATAGTCTGAAGAATATGAATATGGCGGGTGTAGACGGGGTGGGTAAGGGGCGAATGCGAGGCGGTATCCGCACTGACCCGCTCCACTGACATCCCTACCTGCGAGAGATTTCGTGAACCCGAAGCTAATAGGGTAAAATACTCTTTAAGGAAAACAATTGATCTTGTGATCAATGATAATTTATCCAAGTTTTAGATATTTATTTTTATTTTTATGCATTTATTTCCTCCATACAAAATACAAATTTTTTAAATATTATTTATAATGTCTAATGTGAAAGAGATAGATGACATCCAAGTTAGGAAAATTGGAGAATTTCGAAGGAATTGATATTAGGAGATGGCAAATGAAAATGAATTTTTGGCTTAGTACTCTTAAAGTTGTCTATGTTTTAAGCACTCACATACTGGAGTCGGTAGAAGAAATTCGGAAGAGAAACAAGTGGGAAAATGATGACGATATATGTCATGGTCACATCTTCCATGATATGTCGAATTCCTTTTGTTGTTTATCTAAAAGTTGAGTTAGTTAAAGAATTGTGGAATGCTCTTGAGTCCAGATACATGGCCGAAGATGCTTCTAGTGTAATACCCCGTATTTTCATGAGTCGGTATTTTGGGTAGTTTAAGTCGAAATGCTAGTTTTAGTCGTTTTTGACGCGTTTTAGTAAAAATTGCAAGGTATCTCAGATATAGGTCAAGTGGGTGCTCGTTTGACTCGTAAAATTATGAGGAGTTGAGTAGTGATGTCGGTTTTGGCGTTCTGAGGCATTAAACCTTTTCGAGTTGGGTATTAGATACTCCCTCCAATCACATCCATTCACATCTCTTTCCTTTTTGGGTCATTCATATCCATTCACTGCATTTCTATTTTGGGCCTATTATTAGTCATTAAGTAAAAACAAAACCACAGCTCAAAACACAATTACCCACTAACCCAAAACACAATTATACACTAAGGACCTGTTCTTTCCAAATTTATTCTCACTATTTCACAGCTCACCACTTCGGCCTGGGATTCGATTGGGCCATTCCATTCGATTCGATTCGATTCGATTCACCATTCCTGATTCAATTCTGGCCAAGACAATGATATAAATTTGAACTTCATCCGATTGGGCCATTCGATTCGATTCGATTCGATTCGATTCGATTCGATTCGATTGGGCCACTCATTTATTTCTGGGCCTTCGATTGATTCAGCCTGGGCTTAGCTCTAAAAAGTCCGAAAGAACAGGTCCTAACCCAACTTATTAATGTCTCACCCTATAACAGAATTAATCCAACATCACAATGTAACAAACTTTTCCCGGGTTTTTTTCTTGGCCCAAATCCATGAAGCTCCCAACCCCTAACCGTATTACCCTCACTCATTCAATGAGGGTATCTAGATCCTTCCTCTCCCCCAAACCCTAGCTCTCTCATCTCATTCACTCTTGTTTCCTCGTTCAATTCACTCTTGCGGCGCCTCTCTCTCTCTCTCTCTCTCTCTCTCTCTCTCTCTCTCTCTCTCTCTCTCTCTCTCTCTCTCTCTCTCTCTCTCTCCATTTTTCTTCACTTTCCATTGTACTCCGTACTTTTGTTCTAAAAGTCGCCTTTTCTTCTTCATCTCTTCATCAAACTTCCAAAAAAATAAAATCATCTTCACCATGAGTAACCCTCGTGATGTTTTCATCGAAGATAGTGAACCTGAAAAAGATGATTTTGCATATGAGAGGTGTATTTGGGATCCCGACATTGAACATCAAGGGTCATACAAATTTATTAATGGGGAGTATGTTATTCCTGATACTCCAGACCAAGATATCGCGTCGGTTGTCGAGGAGGTAGCCGAGGAAGTTGTCACGGCGATTGAGGAGCTTCTTGGTTTACCACCATGGTCGACGGATTATGATCTTTTGGAGAACCAGTTTGTGTTTGAGCTTTTATGTGATTTGTATCCTGGATTCAGATTTTTGTGGCATGAAACGAAGGGGAGTAAACCTTAACTCTTTATTATTTTGTGTTATTAAATGTATGTAAAAATTTATTGTGTACTACTTTTTTGCATTTCTGTTGATATGAGTTTCGAAATTGAGTATGTTTTTGTTCGTTTTTGTTGTTGGTTTTTCATTATTTCGAAATGTTTACTCTAGATCTGTTGTTTTTAATGTGGTTTATGGTCATATGCATGATGATTTCATAAAAAGAAGTATTCAATGTTGATGATTTAACTATATTTGATGGTATTTTTTTGTAGATCTGAATTTTTTGTTGGTGTTTCATTTTTTGTTGGTGTTTCATTGTCGAATTTCGATATTTTTATGTTGATTTTGTAAAAAGAAGTTGTCTTTATTCATGATTTAACTATATTTGACTGTTTTTAATGTATATTTCAATTTTTAATTAGTTTCCCACTACTGTTGATGTTCGTTTGGCTTAGATTTGTCGTTTTCATTGTCGAATTTCTATATTTTTATGTTGAATTTGTAAAAAGAAGTTGTCTTTGTTCCTGATTTACCTATATTTGAGTGTATTTTATGTATATTTCAATTTTTAATTAGTTTCCCACTGCTGTTGATGTTCGTTTGGCTTAGATCTGTCGTTCTCATTGTCGAATTTCTATATTTTTATGTTGATTTTGTAAAAAGAAGTTGTCTTTGTTCATGATTTAACTATATTTGAGTGTATTTTATGTATATTTCAATTTTTAATTAGTTTCCCTCTACTGTTGATGTTCGTTTGGCTTAGATCATTTGTTCTCATTGTACGGAGTATTTCTTATTAATATTGTTGAATTTGTTTTTTGTTGGTGTTAATTGTCTAGGATAACGATTTAACTATATTTGAGTTTGTTTTTCATAGATTTGGTGTTTCTGGTGCAAGTATAATTTTTTTTCATGCTATTATCGTCAATTTCGGCTTTGTTTGATGATGATTTACTATTGGTGAAGATTTATAACTGAATTTAAAATGTTGTACTAGTTTGGTGATGATTTACTACTAGTTTCAGCTTTGTTTGATGATGATTAACTACGGTTGATGTATTGTAATTTGAAATTAAAATGCTGTACTGGTTTGGTGATGATTTACTAATGATTTCAGCTTTGTTTCATGATGATTTACTATTGGTGATGATTTACTACTAAAAATTAAATGTTGTATTGGTTTAGTGATACTTTACTACTGGTTTCAGATTTGTTTGATGATGATTTACTACTGCAGATGTATTCATCTTTTCTTATTTCGTTTTGTTTTGTATTAAATATTATGCGTAAATGCTCACAACAAATCGATGATATTAAACCTTAATGGTTTGAGAGGAGTTGTGATTACAATGTCATTTACATATCACAAAACTGATTTCCTATTTTTTGAAAATTGGATTTAAAATGTCTCAATTTGACGCAACCTTGTTGGTGAATTTTTGTTCGTAAGTGTTTACCGTTCACAACTCAATGATATAAATCCATGTTATGGTATGAGGGTTGTCGAACTGATTTCTATTGTTCTTAAATTGACACCAATATTTTGATGGCTCAATTTGACGTTTTAAATCTAAACAATTCGATGATATGAATCCAAAGTGGTTTGAGAATTGTTCAAACATAGTCATTACATTGCCAAATGTACACCTTTCTAGTGATGGCTCATTTTGATGGACTCGTATTTGGTTTATGTCGGAGGCTGATAGGTTAAAGTCGCGACACCTAATCAAAAATAAACCTGACAAAACCTATGGGTAGATAGGGAAAGTTGGGGTCGAGTCCACAGGGAGATGGTTGCAATTATAGGTTACTTATGGAGCGTTTCAAGTCTCGTCGGTTCGAAGGCTGAGGTTTACTATAGCTAGAGAAAAGAAAGGGTTTAACTTATGGGAAAGAGGTCTAGGAAGTCGGGTTTGGCACGGGGTAAGCTAGGTCTAGGGATGATGATCGGGATGAGTAGGGAATCACACTCGCTAAGGATAAAGCTCGGCCTCTCGGTCTTAAGCTTCCTATAGGTCTCAAATGCGGGCTCTCGCAACTTACAATTGAGGGTCCTAATGATTGTCTCGCGCCTCTCCTCGAACTAAGCTTTCGATCTTAAGTTCAAGGGTGCTAAAAGTTTGCTAAAACTTGGCCAAAGAATTAACACTCACAATCAAGCAGAGACAATCAAAACAAGCGCAAAAACCTAACTCAAACAATCATAAAAAACGACCTAACTGAACACCCATGATTCACCCTTCTCCCTAGATTATAAGACTAGTCACTCATGACAAAAACGATAACTAAAACAAGGGAAAAGGATGAAAACATGATCGAGCACAATATAAATTGAAATTGCAATGAAAAGAGGAAGAGAAATAACAATACCAAATCAGAAATTCAAAGGAGAAATGAATGAACAAAGACAACAAATACCAAATAGATGAACGTAGTAGCGATTTCGAGCCGGGAATTGAAAGTACAAAATGTAAAAAGATTCAAGCCCTAAGTTTTTGAGAGAGAATAGTACGTTTAAAGTGTCCTAAAAATGCTGTAAAAAGTGTATCTCGAAATAATGTTTGAAACCCCTTTAAAATAGATTAAGTATTTAAGCACACGAGGAGTCGGGAGCCGTCCCAAGGCTCCGGGATGAGTGTCCCGTCCGGGACAAGGGTGGACCGACCGGGATGGTGGCCGGGACAACTGTCCCGACAGCTTCAGCTAGCTCCTTGATATTTCACTTAACTTTTCTTGCTTTGTTTGTCGTCCCAAGGCATAGGGACGAGGCCTAGGTCGTCCCAAGGGGTAGGGACGAGGTCTAAAGTGATCATATGAGCTTCTAAGTCCGTCCCATGGTCTCGGGACACCTTCAAACATCAAGGCACGGTCCGTACGCAACCGAAACGGCACGAAACCAACTCGAAACATCACGTAGCGATCTCGGGACTTCAAAGTAACGTCCAAACTAGCTTTCATCCTCCTAACTAATGCGTGTACCTACAAAATAGACATAAAAGCACCATAGAAACACGCTGAGGCAAAATAGGAAGCGAATTGCAAATAAAAGCACTCGAAATGACGAAAATCGCTAGTGAACAAGGGGGCTAAAAGTATATAAATATATGACACATCAAAATCCCCCAAACTGAACCGTTGCTTGTCTTCAAGCAACAAAGCATGACAGAAAATAGAGGACAAAGCGAGAATAAGAAGACTTCCCCAAACAATCACCAAACCACAAGTAGCTTTAGCAAATGGCAATCGATCCCGAAGCAGCATGGGACGTATGGAAATAGCTAGCTAACGGCTGAGAATTACTAGACGGCGTAGAATAAATAGCATGGCTTAAACTTAGGCTCTCTAGCAATCAAATCACAGATCTCTCGCGGTTTCCACTCTACTCAAATGATGAACAAGGTGAAGTATGTAGTGACACTCACCTACTCGACTTGTGGAAGCACGCCCGCAATCTAATGTGGACCAAATCTTGCATTCCCGTACACAAATAATGTCACAATAAACGGAACAAACATGAGGACTTACATAGGAAATGAGGTGTGTAAAGGCCAAAGAGAGGTAAGGGTAGGAAGGTGGACCAATTGTTATGGAATCGTGGAGCTAAAGCCACTAGAGACCACTAATACTACTTAAGTGCTCGTCCAACCAAAACGGAACCCAACTCTGATAATAAACGAACCGAAAACAGCAAATCGATCTCCTCTACACATCATCGCAACAAAAACATCGAATACAAGTGCTCACTCATGCAACAACAACAACAACTCCATTTTGTGCACACAATTTTCTTTTCTTTCTTTTTGTGTTGTGTTTGTTTTTTCAGATTTTTGATTCTTTTCTTGAGCAAAGAGCACACTCATAAGTAAAGTTGCGAAAAACCTCATCAAAGGTCGGGGAAACAGTAATCCCGACACATATTCACCAACACTCTCCAAGCAAACAACACCAGCAAGTCGAAGCAACGATCACAACCCGTAGGACAAGCACAAGAGTAAGCAAAAGCGATCACTAGCTAGGCTAGGGTAGACTATTTGGCAATGTAGCTAGCAAACTCATGTGGATAAGGGGGCAAAGGATCATATATGAGAGGATAGAACAATGTAAGAACATGGTGAATAAAATGATATCGACTAAAGCCTCATATGCGTGACAAGTGACAAAATAGCGGGGAACAACGGGATAAGGGCCACACTTATGCGTGTTAAGATTACGCACCCCACGAGGAGAACTACTCACAATAAAGCACGGGGACCGGGATAGATGAACCGGCCACTGGAGGCTCAAAACCTCACAAAAAGAGTAGCTATAGTCCGAAAATGATAAAGCCAAAAGGTAAAAGCATGCCATCATCTACTATGTCTAAACATTCCCGTAGCGCTAATCCATCAATATAAAATCATGCCAAAGCTAAGAGCATACAAGGAAAGGGATGTCGGGAAAGAATAGCAAGGAAAACAAGGAAAAACTCGCATACAACGATTCGGGATACGTATTTTTGGTACTTTTGTGAAATTTTCTGATTTTTTGGATTTTGTGATTTTTTGAAAAATAAAAAACGAAAAAGAAAAAGCAAAAATGAAAAGCAAAGCGTTGCTCTCCCCAAACCAAACGACACATTGTCCCCAATGTGTCCTAAAGCACATCAACACGGGAACCTTAAAATATGGGGAGAAAAGCAATAAAACGAGTCTAAAGAAAAATGAGTACATACAAGATATTTACAAGGAAAATGCCCCCCAAACCGTCATCAAACGGGGGCTCAGCAACGGTACTAGAAGTACCACCAACCATAGGTCGCGTCGTACACGAACCCACTTCCATCGTCATCGTAATCTTCACGTCCATCACCATCTACACCATCACGGTCAACATCATCATCTTGTCCACTTGGTTGGCTTGCAGCAAAGCCAACGTCATCGTCACTTAACACCTCCTTGATCACAGCATCACCCGTTTCCGTCCCTCTATGGTTACCTGCAACAACATCATGACAACAAAGCACGGCCTCAAGAGGGTCCCTCTCGAGGACTTAAGGTAAGTTCTCTACAATGCAATCGTCAATAATGTCGACAGATTAGACAGACTCCTCGAACATAGGGCGCTTCAAAGCATTTGACAAGTTAAAAGTAATTTGATCACCTCCAACATCCAACGTCAACTTTTCGTTCTTGACGTCAATGACAGCACCAGCAGTGTGCAAGAAAGGCCGACCCAAAATGATAGGAATTTGGGAGTCCTTGGCCATGTCAAGAACGACAAAGTCAACGGGGATGAAAAACTTACCCACTTTGACAGGAACGTCCTCCAAAACACCTAAGGGGCGTTTTACAGAACGATCCGCCATTTGGAGCGTGATATTAGTAACTTTCAAAGGCCCCATGTTTAGCTTCTCGCATACCGAGTAAGGTATGATACTCACGCTTGCTCCTAAATCGCATAAAGCATTATCAATAAAAACAGTTCCAATACTGAAAGGGATGAAGAAGTTACCCGGATCTTTCAATTTAGGAGGAGACTGGTTTTGCAAAAGTGCGCTACATTCAGCAGTGAAAGCCACAGTCTCGACCTCATTGAAAGATCGTTTACGAGTGAGAATGTCTTTAAGAAATTTAGCATAAGCGGGGACTTGAGTTACAAGCTCGGTAAAATGAACCGTTACCTTGAGGTCTTTGACTACCTCCATGAACTTACCAAATTGTGAGTCAAGCTAAGACTTTACCACTCGACTCGGGAATGACAATCGGATTTGGATCTGCGGGTCTACCGGCTTGTCCTTTGCTTGTTCTGGCCTCTTGTTCTCCACGGCACCACCTTCCCTGGCCTTGGGCTGCCCCACGGCTGCTCCTCCTAGCTCGGCACTCCCCTTGCTCACATCACCTGCAAAAGCGTTACGTGTAACATGCAAATCATTAGGTACAAGAGTAGAGTCTACCTCACTTACTTCCTTCGCGGGCGGTGCATCAACTTTGGGTACCGGCGGCGCGTCATAGTGAGTACCGCTCCGAAGTGTAATAGCATTGGCGTTCTCATGAGGTGACTTTGGTTAATATGGAAGAGCCCCGGGCGCCCTTGTTTGGCTAGAAGAAGCCAATTGCGCAAGTTGAGTATCCATCATCTTATTGTGAGCAACGAGTGATTGGATAGTAGCGTCTTTAGCTTGGGCCTCCTTCTCCATTTTGGCCATCATGGCCTCTTGGTTCTTTTACATAGTAAACATCATGGCCCTCATCTCGGCCATGGGATCGGAGGCGGGTGGAGGAGCAACGGGTGCTTGGTATGGCGTCCGAGCAAAACCCGGTGGGTTATAAGGACAGGGAGCATTGTTGTAGGGAACAAAGTTTTGTGGGCTGTTTTGAGCTTGTTGTTGTGGTGGTTGTTGTGGATTGAGAACATTTTGGCTTTTGTATGAAAGATTAGGATGATTTCTATAGCCTTCATTGTAACAACCCGGATTTTCCAACAAAATAAAATAAAGAAATAAAAAGGATTTATAAAATAAAAGAAAATAAAAGCGAGCCACGGTGGCGGAAACACCGTGGAATCCGGATCATTACTCACTAACCAACTAAACAACGATAAAAAGATAGGCCTTGAGGCCTAGACGCGGGGAGTAAATACCCCTTACAAATCCAGCTCCAAAAATGAAAGTAAAATAATAATAATAAAACTAAACATCCTAACAAGTCTAGTCAAAAATCACTTCAAGGCTAGCTATAGGTCATCCTCACGGCATCCTCACTTGACAAACCCGGTCCCGCGCTAACCTGCCGCAAAGAATGTAACAGCCACAATCAGTGGAGAGTAACTAGGTGCTCCCCAGTCATATTTCAACGTAACCAAAATAGACAACAATACAACAAACAACCCAAAGGTATAGTAACCATAATGCAACCTCAAGCCAACTCATTAGCTACCAAACTCAACCAACTGTCACCCAACAACATGTAAACATGTATAACCAATACAACTCGACAATAACTAGTCCACTGACATACAAGCTCAAACTGTCAACAACAAGATGACAGACAACAATCAAGAACCTGCAAGGTAAGCCGCGAACCTTTGGGTGAAGCAACAAGAATCACCGGGATGAAGCAACAAGAATCATCCAAACCCTATGGCGAACGACAACAAGTAGTTCCTCAAACTCATTAGTCTAAATTTGGCCAAATTCCACCGAGCAACAGGACCGGTGACGACATTATATAAACCATAGTCTCTAACCAACATGGTTGAGAACCCATAGTCGCTCTAACTAAGCAACAAGAATAGCCGAGGGGATCATGGGCGGTATCCGTCCACAAAAGACGTCGTAGCTCCTCACGTACGTGCGAGCGATGCCGTCAGACGCACACTCAACTCAAGCAATCAAACAAGTCAATTCAATAACCTGATTCAACTCACAATCAACAATAAACCAATCATCCTTTACTCAAAATCATCACAATCTCCATCATATACACAACTACAACATAATTGACCCCTTTTGTAAGCAATCTCAACACTAACCATAATCAACATGTTAAATACGGAGTAATAACCATAAGAACTCAAGAGTAGCCATAATAAACCATTATAATTCCCAAAGTTATCATCTTTCATCAACTTAATAACAATATAACCCAAATTCAAAGTAAACAAACATCCCAAATCGCATTATTAGACATAAGAGTGTGAGACCAACTCAAACAAGACCAAAGACCGCAACTTTACATCTCAAACATCCCTAAGGTAACACCTTTTCATTCATATCAACAATCAAAACATCCTCAATCAATTATTTGGTCTCACACAAGTCAAAATATCACTAAGGTTACACCTAGTTACCTTTTCAAGATCAACTCCTTGCTACTCTTCCTCCTCTTCTACCAATATGGTGTCTCCTTCTTCAAGGTCTCCTTCTCCTTTGATGATCCAAGCCAAAACATACAAATAATGAATACACAACATGATAACACATAGGATAATATAAAACCAGAAAATAAAAGAGATAAAAGGAGATCATACACTAAGGGAAAGGCTAGGAAAGAGCTAGAGCACAAGAGATGAAAGCTTGGATGAAAACAATGGAGTTTTTAGGAGTTTTGAGAGAGATTTGTGAGAGGATTAAGGGGGATGAATGGGGATGAGATTAGGGAGAGGTTAGGAAGAGAGAAATCAGATTATAATGTTGCTATGATTAGGAGTTAATAGGATATTATAGTGCCTTGATCAAAAAGCTATCCAAAAACCCTAAACCCAACCCGAGCAATGGGGGTTTCGGCTCGGTCCAGGGTGAACCGGTCCAAACTGGCTTCTGGAAATTTGGCAGTTGCAACGGCGTCGAAAAAATACGCAGTTTAGCCTTTTGAATCACCTGAATCGGAGTTCGTATGAGGAAATTACACCGTTTTTAATCTAATTACTCCGTATTTAAGTTCCGACTACAGAGTAGTTTATCCACGCGACAAGAGAACTGATCTTCTCGAGCTAAAAGAAATGAGAAAATCAAGAGAAATGAATTACGAATATGATTGAGACGAATAATTAATATTAGGAAAAGTCGGGGTGTTACAATCTCACCACCTAAAAAGAAGTTTCGTCCTCGAAACTTGAGAATGAAAGAATACCCCCAAAGGATTAAGAAAACTATCTACTCCTATGGTCCTCAAGACAAGAATCGCTAACTCTACTCACCTCGATAACAAGGGCATAGACACGCTTAACGACGCTTAAGATAACCCGACATCACATATCACCCGAATGATGCTCAACTCACTCATATAACCCTTTAATACTATTGGTGCATCTTATGCTCGACAATCCTCAAATTAGGCATATTAGCCTCACAAGACCATATCGTTCAACCAAGCATCTTACTCACCAAGTCTAACCAAAACCTCGGACGGGTTTTAACCCAAAAGGCACCATTACCCATGTTACCAAGATAACTAACGCGTAAGCTAATCCCCAAATCAATGCTAATGACAAACCTCATAACCTTAATCATAACGTGATCTAAACTCAAGTCAATATCGCTCCCCATATAGTTCCACATTTTCCACAACGAAATAACCATAAATATGTCATACCATACCATCTCATTCTCAAGTCACACGTATACTAACACGTAGCAATCAAAATGTATCGTTAAAAGCTTACTACTCTCTCCACCCATTATTACCATACCCAAGTCTATCCACACCTTTCTCGAATGTCACTTCCTTACTGACCTCGAATTCTCTCCTCCCATCAATGAGTTTCCTTGTACTTAACACATACACAAAACCACAAAGATGCACACTGGTCATTCCTACATTATCCTTTAAAGTACAAACCCCAAAGTTTTATCGTGCTCACTATAACCTTTAAGTTTTCCTCAAAGTCGATTATTGCTCACCACAATATCACTTCCCAATTCTCACTAACTCAAGATTGTCACAACTCGTCTAGCAACATAACTAAGTCCTAAAAATACTCCCTATGCAGATACTATAATCTCCATAACGTTCACTCACCATAATTTAAATCATCAATCTCAAAGACTAAGAATCCTCAAAAGTTACAACGACCAACCATGTGCATTAGTTAGTAAACCACTCATACTATCAACTACTTATTAACCAAACTCTATCATCTATGACTCAAATAACAGCGACAGCCTAAGGATCAGATCTCGAGCTAGATAAGGGTGAAGCACCTTACGGCTAGATGCCAAGGAGTACGATTATAGAAATTAATCAAGGATATGATTGATGTTAATACATCAAGAGCTTTTACAAAATTGAGAACGTGAATAGCTACGGAAAGGAATGGAAAATAATAGAAGATCAACGTCTTAAAAGTCGGCTCAAAGGCAATAGAACTGAAGTAGCCACTAGAGGGAAACCTAAGGAATAGAATGCCATAAGACCCAAATGACAAGACTAAAAGGTGATCAATAGGGTCATGATATAAAAATGATGAGTTATGACGAATAAGAAAGAAAAGAAGGAATGAAACGAATTAAGTAAAAATATGACATAATAAATCCTTTGCAAGAAACTGCTCAACAACCACCAATTTTTCAAAAGAAATTTTTAATATGAAATGATGAGAGAAAATGGAAATATTCTTTAAGAGTTCACAAATGAAGGCATAAGACTCGTTTCCAACAAAGAACTCAAATTGGTTTCGTAATGAAGGAGAGGCGAAAAGGTAATTCCCAATAAGTTTGTGGATATAGAGTATGATCAAAAGTAACAATTTCAAAGAGAAGTCTTAAAGTCGAGTTTCCAAAATGACAGCGATTTTAGAAAAATGAAGCTACTAAAATACCAAGTAGAATAAATAATGTTTAAATAAACCAAATGCTCAAATTAGAAAATTTAATAAAAGAATATTTAGGATAACAAAGAGGTTTTGATCAAAAGTGGATGCAATCGATAAGTGTCAATCATTTCAAATTTGATTGAGTAAAAAGCCATCAAAATGTATTGACGCGTTTAAAAATGAATGGAGAGTAAAACAAAACGGATTAAAATTTTACTCAACATAGTTACGAAATAAGAAATTTCAAGAAGGATAAACAAACCATTATAGCACCAATATACAAAAATAGGTTTCGTTAATAGGACTGACTGAAAACATTTTTGAAATAAAAGAGTTTAGAAATTATTTCAGCGCGATCTATTGAAAAAGATGAGGACGAACATAATAAGAAGTTTTATTGGGGAAAAAGAAACTCAAACTGTAATCACAAGCTGATAGTTTTAAAACAACTGTATAATAATATCAAGATTTAGAAGGATATACTAAGGACAAGTGTAGCTAGCAAGCTGAAGAACGTCCCTACGAATGGGGTAGGTGACTTAGATTAGGAGCTTCCGCTGCGTGCGCTGATAGTAGGACCATACATTCGCAATTCGGCTTTAAGTTTCTTGCTCCAAATTGATCAATAATCTGAGTCAAAGACTTTAAGAGTTAAATTTCCAGATATTTGAAAGGTCAAATGAAAGAGAGATTTAAAGTAGAATACTCAAATGATTAAAGTTGAAGAAACGAATAAATCGAAAAGTTAAAACAAGGGATCGACAAGGCGTAAATAGACTAATTTTTTTTGATAAAACAGAACTCTCAAATGAATAAATTCGTATAAACCAATAAATCAAAAAAAGATATTAAGACAATAAATCATCAAGAGATAGATAAATTAAAATTCTCAAAGGAATTGAGCTGTCAAACAAATATTGTTAAAAGCAAGCGTCATTAATAATAAAGGGAAATGCAAAAATACATTTGATAGGAAAAATAGGAGTATTAACATTCAATAAGAAAATAGAAGTATAGGGTATTTAATCTTAAAAGATGAGTTTTGAGGAAATCAAAGATGTCGGATAATAGCTAAGAATGTAATTATTAGAATAAAACATGTTGCAGTAAAGGAATAGGTTCAAAGAGAATGATTAAATCGAATGAAAAACCTTAACCAGTTATTTTGGAGATGAACAAGGAATATTTAAAGACATATCGAGTCAGTACACGGTCTCCCATGTCACCATTATAATTGTACCTGCATCCAAAGAAAACGTGTGGTCTAATGGTGGAGAACCTAAGTCCACCATTTCGACAACTACTCATACATATGCACAAATAACGTAGACCCCCTAATGTGTCTACCCCAACACTCTCACTCGGTGTTCTAAGTCAAATCCTACTCACTCGACTAAGAGAGTTGGGAGCGTATTCGCTCTGATACCAACTGTAACAACCCGGATTTTCCAACAAAATAAAATAAAGAAATAAAAAGGATTTATAAAATAAAAGAAAATAAAAGCGAGCCACGGTGGCGGAAACACCGTGGAATCCGGATCATTACTCACTAACCAACTAAACAACGATAAAAAGACAGGCCTTGAGGCCTAGGCGAGGAGTAAATACCCTTACAAATCCGACTCAAAAATGAAAGTAAAATAATAATAATAAAACTAAACATCCTAACAAGTCTAGTAAAAAATCACTTCAAGGCTAGCTATAGGTCATCCTCACGGCATCCTCACTTGACAAACCCGATCCCGCGCTAACCTGCCACAAAGAATGTAACAGCCACAATCAGTGGGGAGTAACTAGGTGCTCCCCGGTCATATTTCAACGTAACCAAAATAGACAACAATACAACAAACAACCCAAAGGTATAGTAACCATAATGCAACCTCAAGCCAACTCATTAGCTACCAAACTCAACCAATCACACCCAACAACCTGTAAACATGTATAACCAATACAACTCGACAATAACTAGTCCAGCGACATACAAGCTCAAATCACAACAACAAGATGACAGACAACAATCAACAACCTGCAAGGTAAGCACGAACCTTTGGGTGAAGCAACAAGAATCACCGGATGAAGCAACAAGAATTATCCAAACCCTATGGCGAATAAAGAACAAGAAGTTCCTCAAACTCATTAGTCTAAATTTGGCCAAATTCCACCGAGCAACAAGAGCGGTGGCGACATTATATAAACCATAGTCTCTAACCAACATGGTTGAGAACCCATAGTCGCTCTAACTAAGCAACAAGAATAGCCGAGGGATCATGGGCGGTATCCGCCCACAAAGACGTCGTAGCTCCTCACGTGCGTGTCGAGCGATGCAGACGCACACTCAACTCAAGCAATCAAACAAGTCAATTCAATAACCTGATTCAACTCACAATCAACAATAAACCAATCATCCTTTACTCAAAATCATCACAATCTCCATCATATACACAACTACAACATAATTGACCCCTTTTGTAAGCAATCTCAACACTAACCATAATCAACATGTTAAATACGGAGTAATAACCATAAGAACTCAAGAGTAGCCATAATAAACCATTATAATTCCCAAAGTTATCATCTTTCATCAACTTAATAACAATATAACCCAAATTCAAAGTAAACAAACATCCCAAATCGCATTATTAGACATAAGAGTGTGAGACCAACTCAAACAAGACCAAAGACCGCAACTTTACCTCTCAAACATCCCAAAGGTAACACCTTTTCATTCATATCAACAATCAAAACATCCTCAATCAATTATATGGTCTCACACAAGTCAAAATATCACTAAGGTTACACCTAGTTACCTTTTCAAGATCAACTCCTTACTATTCTTCCTCCTCTTCTACCAATATGGTGTCTCCTTCTTCAAGGTCTCCTTCTCCTTTGATGATCCAAGCCAAAACATACAAATAATGAATACACAACATGATAACACATAGGATAATATAAAACCAGAAAATAAAAGAGATAAAAGGAGATCATACACTAAGGGAAAGGCTAGGAAAGAGCTAGAGCACAAGAGATGAAAGCTTGGATGAAAACAATGGAGTTTTTAGGAGTTTTGAGAGAGATTTGTGAGAGGATTAAGGGGGATGAATGGGGATGAGATTAGGGAGAGGTTAGGAAGAGAGAAATCAGATTATAATGTTGCTATGATTAGGAGTTAATAGGATATTATAGTGCCTTGATCAAAAAGCTATCCAAAAACCCTAAACCCAACCCGAGCAATGGGGGTTTTGGCTCGGTCCAGGGTGAACCGGTCCAAACTGGCTTCTGAAAATTTGGCATTTGCAACGGCGTCGAAAAAATACGCAGTTTAGCCTTTTGAATCACCTGAATCGGAGTTCGTATGAGGAAATTACACCGTTTTTAAGCTAATTACTCTGTATTTAAGTTCCGACTACAGAGTAGCTTATCCACGCGACAAGATAACTGATCTTCTCGAGCTAAAAGAAATGAGAAAATCAAGAGAAATGAATTACGAATATGATTGAGACGAATAATTAATATTAGGAAAAGTCGGGGTGCTACATTCATTGTAGTAGTTTGAGTAGGGGTTGTTTTGAGAGTGAGACTGAAAAGTATGAACGGGATACATACCTCGGCATTCCAAAGAAGAATGACCGGAAACGCCACAAGAATCGCATGGTGCATCGTAGGAGGAGTGCATAGCCTTGTCCTCGAGCTTGAGAGGAACTACCCGCACGCATTTAATCAATCTTGGCATTCATAGACTCAAGCTTGGCGGTAAGCAACGTCATAGCATCGACGTCGTGTTTACCACCGGCTCTCGGCACGTTTCTAGAACTCCCGTATTGCGCGTCATGGATAGCCATGGCTTCAATGGTGTCAAAAGCCTCCTCAACGTCTATATTATCAAAGCGTCCATTGGCGGCGGAGTCAAGCACTTGGCGAGACTCATTGTACAATCCATTGTAAAATTGCATGACTAGAAACCACTTATCAAGACCATGATGAGGTCCTTGTATCTCTCCCACGCATCAAAAAGAGACTCATCACCCCTTTGCCTAAAGCTCGTAATTTGGCTCCTTAGCATGACCGTCTTCTCCGGCGGAAAATACTTTTGATAAAAGGCCAAAACCAAGGAGTTCCAATCGACAATTGCAAGAGCAACACGATTCAAGGAGTTCAACCACAACTTTGCTTTATCCCGAAGTGAGAACGGGAAAAGCATTTCTCGAATTTTATCTTGGGCCACACTCGTTTGCTTTATTGTTGAGCAATAGTCACAAAAGTTTTGAATATGGAGGTTAGGATCCTCACCGGGGTTTCCCCCAAATTGACTACGCTCAATGAGGTTGATGAATGCAGGCTTGACCTCAAAGTTGTTGGCCACTATATTCGGCATAGCATAGCCGGTTGGAATTTGAATTGCGGTTGGCTTTGAGTGATCGGAAAGCTTCTAAGGATACCGGATCAGGATCCCTCTCGACGCCCCTCGCGCGCCTGCTCTCGTGATGGGGCGGAATGCACGACGTAGGAAAAATGTAAAAGTGCGTAGCAGCGCGGGTTGCTCGATTTGCTTAAGGGGGATGGCGTTGCGTAATTTGTTTAAAGCATTTTAAAGAAATATTGAAAGATCATTTAAAATCTGTTTTCGGTGTCGCCACCAAATTAAGAGGGAATTTGGACCCGTTCAGCGCGTCTTGGACTTGAAGACGCGAATCTTAGAGTTCAAGGTGCGTCGATACCTATCCGTCTAAGGAAATTGTGAAACCAGAGCGGATTCGGGGTGAGGGTACTCTCCGAAAGTTTGTCAAAATGCGTTATGAAAAACTGTAATCGAAAAGCCTACGTAAAAGTAGCCATTACTAGCTTGAAAACAGTGTATAATTCGATGTTTGAGCAAATGCAAACCGCTACGTACAAGTGCGATATATGACTCGATAAATATGCGTAAAAGTAAATGTAAACGTCAAAGCTATGACGGGTTACTATAGGAAATGTGCACAAAAGGATAATTCATGGTTTGAATTATCATTTAAATGCTATTTTCCGACTCATGTGTGTGTAAAAGTTTGTTTAAAACCCTCAGTTTTGCATGCTTTAAGACTAATGAAGACAGTACAAGTTTTGTCGAAATCATGTTTAGTCGTTTAATTTAATGCGTAAATGAGAATTTGCATAATGTAAAATGGTGTCCGTCTGTTCATTGTTAATTGTGTCGTTGCTTATGCGATATTGGCGAGGTTTAAGACGGATTAGAAATCCGAATCGCTACAACCTATTACGAATACGGGTTAAAAATACCAATACCGGGTCGGATCAGGATCCCGTATGACCGTGTCGAGTGTGAAGGTGTAGATAGAGAAGAGAGTGATGATAATTCATGAGTAAATGGGTCGAATGAGGGGGTGTATATATAGGGATTTCGAGCCGCCAAAGTGCCAGAGACAGGGAAAATCGCCTGTTAACAGGCGATTATAGGGAAAATCACCTGTTAACTGGCGAATCGCCTGTTAACTGGCGATTTTAGGGCTTTTCTCCGCCACTTTTTGTGACGTATTTTGCCTTGCGTATGTGTCTACGTATGTATGTGCAATGATTGTGTTTTTTTTGACTATTTTGGTCGAGATTCTTTGGGTCTGTTTCGTGTTTTGTGCTTCGTGTTTCGTGCTTTTTTCGGGTGTCGGGCCGAAAAATGTTTTTGTCTTGTATTGAATTGTTTTTGTGAAACGTGTTTAGATGTGAGCTCGGCTTGAGCGTCTGACGCCTCGGGAGGCGTGCTCAGGTGTTTTGTGGGCTTTTCTTGTGTGGAAAAAGGCTTGTTTTTATGTTGGGTCGGCTTAAATAAAATGACTAAGCAAATACTCATTCTACACGACATGACAGTAAATCATTTATGCGTTAAATGACTTAAAATGTTTTCGACAAAATGTACCGTTTTGACATTACGTTAAAAACATGCTTTTTGTGAAAAGTCCATTTCATCATAGGGTTTTTGTTTGGTGGGTATGGATACAGGTATCTACAGAGCCCCCAATTTGACTGAGCTTGGACTAAAGCGCTAGTCAAACTTAATGATAGTATCCGGACCTTTACAGTCTCGATACCACCTGGCGGCGCTAAGCATGTGTCTCGAGGGAGAGACGAGGACTTAGTGCCGGGAAATGCGGGGCAGTGTAGGTACCGGGGTTAAATGGGACCACTCGACGTCTTGCTAAGGGGCGTAAAGTTGAAAAAGATTAAGTACGAAAAACCTTTAAAAACTGCTTTGGAGTCGCCACTAAATTATGAGGGAAATTTAGAACCCGCCTCCGTGTCCTTATGCTCAAAGACACGTCTTAGAGTTCAAGGCATGTCGACACCCATCCGTCTAAGGCTATTGTGAAACCAGATTCTAATTCGGGTGAGGGTACTCTTCTAAAGAATAGTTCAAATAATGTTTTATGAAAGATCTTTTGGAAAAGCCTATCAAAAGATAGCCTCTACTAAGCTTGAGAACAATGCAAAGAATGACATGTGAGCTTATGTAATTCGCTACGTACAAGTGCGATTTAGGTTGGAAAAAGAATGCAAATGCAAATGCAAAAGAGATTGTTTAAAAGCCTCAGTTTAAACATGCTTAAACTTGTTAACCAAAACGGTTATGTTAATGTCGAATTCATTGTTAAGTGACTAAATCCAAGATGAGGATTTGCTAAATGCGTACATAAAATAAAGTCCATTTGGTTCATTTTAAAGGGGTCAGTTGTTTATGCGACTTTGGAAAGGTGTTACGAATAGGATGTGTAGTCGAGGTGCATGGCCGCCTTATGAAAAGCAGACTTGCGTACCAAAGTCGGGGCGAGCCTAATGTAGACCCATACAAGTCGAAAGAATGAGAAATTTTATTGGGGAGCGTATGTTGTTTTCTCTTAAAAAAAAAAAATAGTTTAAATACTTTTGTTATTGCATTAAATATTTGTTTGTGTCCGTAGTTCGGTCGTTTGTGTTTGGTATGTGAACTCATTCAAGTATGTTAATTGGATCTCGAGTCTGATTGTTAATGTATTGGAAGTTAAAATCTTATTTTAACATCTTTTTTAAATCACTAGGTGTTTAAAAAAATATATATATTTTATTAAACAAAAAACAATACTAATATTCTATTATCATTTTAATCACTTGACTAATTGACCTGGGGTAAATAATATTTATTAGTGTTTAATAAAGTTTAAAAACTTTCTACTACAATTAGACCTGTCAAAAGGGTCGAGCGGGCCGGGTTCGAGTTATACGGGTCGGGTCAGAATACGGGTCAGATCAATATGGGTTCACCTTAAATACGGGCCGGGTTGGATTCAGGTCAAAAAACGGGCCAAAAATTATAATACCGTGTAACATCTTATCGCTTTATTATTTTCTTTAATCCTAATATTATTTTGTATTGCTTTGATTTTTTGTATTAATTATGGTTGTATATATGTCATATAATTTTATTGTTTTCAGTGCTTTTCAGTGATATATATACACATTTGATCAATTTAAGAGACGCTTTTATTAAACCTATTATACAATGATTACATCAACATTGCATTATATAAATACATTGCCAAGCATCGTTTCAAAACCTGAACATGACCCCATCATTGAAGACACAACGATCATCAATATAGGAACGCCTGAAGAACCTCGAGAACTACAGTTGGGGGCTTCCTTAAACACGGAAGAAAAGGCTGCATACATCGAACTGCTCACAGAATTCAAAGACGTCTTTGTCTGGGCGTACAAGGACATGCCCGGTATCGACCGCGAGATCGCTGAACACCGCATTCCACTACAAAAAAAACTGTAAATAGCGACGGAAAATTTGTGACGGGCAAAAAATCCGTCACAAAAAATATAAATGTGACGGATTTGTGACGGATATACGACGGGAAAATCCAACTGACGGGCAATCCGTCACAAAATTTGGGCGCCAAATTTTGTGACGGGTAATCCGTCACGACCCGTCACATATATTCGCGCCAAGTGAATTGTTAGCAAAAAAATGTGACGGGTAAACCGTCGCATGAATATTTGGCACTACTAACGCTTTTGTGACGGATTAACCGTCACAAAATAACCTTTTTTAAATAAGAAAATAAATATGCGACGGGTAGTCCGTCGCAACAAAGTTTGATAAAATCAACGCAGACACCCGTGAACGTGGGCCCAACTTGATAAAAAAAATGACACAGCGACGGGTAATCCGTCGCAAAAATTAACTTTTTCATGACATGCGACGGATAACCCGTCGCAAATTTTTATGTTTTGTTGTCCCCACGTCCTCGTGAACTTGGGCCCAATTTAAAAAAATTATAAGCAAGCGACGGGTCATCCGTCGCAAAAAACAACTTTTAGCAATGGATATGCGACGGATAACCCGTCGCAAATTTTTTTAATAGAAACACGAGGCAGCGAGTCTGCCTTTCATTTCCCCCTTTTCTTTTTTCACCCCCAAATCAACCTAAACCCTAAATCGCCCAAAAAATCACCCCGGTCACCGTTCTTCACTCCGGTCACTTCTCCTCGCTCCGGTCACCGCCGCCTACTCCGGTCACCGTTCTTATCTTGCCCACAACTAATTGGAGTTTTTTAGTAAGTTAATGTTTTAATTATTAGTTAATTTCTTAATTTCTTTAATCCTAATATTATTTTGTATTGCTTTGATTTTTTGTATTAATTATGGTTGTATATATGTCATATAATTTTATTGTTTTCAGTGCTTTTCAGTGATATATATACACATTTGATCAATTTAAGAGACGCTTTTACTAAACCTATTATACAATGATTACATCAACATTGCATTATATAAATACATTGCAAGCATCGTTTCAAAACCTGAACATGACCCCATCATTGAAGACACAACGATCATCAATATAGGAACGCCTGAAGAACCTCGAGAACTACAGCTGGGGGTTTCCTTAAACACGGAAGAAAAGGCTGCATACATCGAACTGCTCACAGAATTCAAAGACGTCTTTGTCTGGGCGAACAAGGACATGCCCGGTATCGACCGCGAGATCGCTGAACACCGCATTCCAATCAAACCAGGTGCAAAACAACAAAAACTCCGACGCATCAAACCAGAATGGTCTCTTATGGTCAAAGAAGAGATTGAAAAGAAACTACAAGCAGGCTTAATCCAAGTCATCGAATACTCGGACTGGATATCAAACATGGTCCCGGTCATGAAGAAAAACGGGAAAATACGAGTATGTGCCGACTTTCGCGACTTGAACAAAGCATGTCCGAAAGACGACTTCCCATTACCCCACATGGACATACTTGTGGACAACACTGCTGATCACGCATTACTGTCATTCATGGACGGGTACGCAGGATACAACCAAAACAAAATGGCAACAGACGACATGCCAAAGACAACCTTCGTGACGCCTTGAGGTACATACTGTTACACCGTTATGCCATTCGGACTCATCAATGCAGGCGCTACCTATCAACGTACCGCAACCACTTTGCTGCACGACATGATGCACAAAGAAGTCGAGGTCTATGTTGACGACAAGATGGTAAAATCAAAAGAAAGGGAGGACACATCGCCAACCTTCGAAAATTCTTCATGAGAATTAGGCAATACAAAATGCGACTAAACTCACATAAATGCACTTTCGGAGTTACGTCAGGAAAACTATTGGGTCACATAGTAAGCCAACGCGGAATTGAGATCGACCCTGTCAAAATCAAAGCAATAATGGAAATGAAACCCTCAAGCAACATCGACGAAATCAGAGCTTCTTGGGACAAGTCCAATACATCTCCCGATTCATCAGCAAACTTACAATGATCAGCGAGCCAATCTTCAAGAAACTGAAAATGAAGAATTCACAAAATGGGACGACGACTGTGAACAAGCATTCGACAAAGTCAAAACCCTACTCGCTTATTCTGCCCATCCAGTGTCGTTCATTCAATCTCCTGTTACTACCCGCCTCTCTCTATCCACCTGTTCTGGTACCACCCTAAAAGGACCTGCCACTCTCGTTATATTTAATAATTACGCTAAACGCCATGGACGTCATGCTCGCCCAGGAGGTTAATAATGAAGAGCGAGCAATTTACTACATTTGTAAAAAAGTTCCACGATTATGAAACTCAATACGAGCCTGTAGAGAAAAGTTGTCTCGCTCTAGTCTGGGCCACCAAAAACTTCGACATCGCCTCCTCAAGATACGCATCTGAGGGTATACTCCTTAATGGATCCCCTCAAATACTTGTTCGAAAAACCATTACTGAACGGATGCATGGCCAGATGGACACTGCTGCTGGCTGAATACGAACTCAAATACTTGCTTTTGAAAGTCATTAGGGAAGAGCGGTCTCGGATTTCCTTGCAAAAACGCCATCGTCGAACAACCTAAAATTGACATAACGTCATTTCCTGATGACAGGATCTTCGCCGTCGAAATCGAGTACTGGCAACTCTACTTCGATGGAACGTCAAACTATCGCGGCTACGGCGTAGGGATACTCCTTATATCTCCCAATGGCGATCATACGCCAATCTCAATCAAGTTCCACTTTAACGTCATCAACAATGCCGCAAAATACGAAGCCTGCATTTACGGCTTACAAGCAGCCATGGCCCTCTACATAAAGAACCTACGGGTACACGGGGATTTCTTCCTCATCATAAACCAAGTAACAGGGGCATGGAAAATCATGAACGAAACCCTCACAAAATACCAAGCAAAGGTACAAAAACTCCTAACAGAGTTCGACTGCGTAGAATTCTATCATCTCCCAAGGGAAGAAAAACCAATTTGCCGACGCACTGTCAAAACTTTCATCCCTTCTCAACATGCCGCCAAACGTTGACACACTACCCGTCGTTGTCGAGAGACGTGGGGAACCCGCATACATCCATACCATCGACATAGACGAAGCCGAACAAACAGAGCCATGGTACCAAGCCATCCTCAACTACAAAACAAACAACTCTTACTCACCCGACACCGACAAGCACGGTAAAAGAGCTATCAGGCTCCTGGCATCCCAATTCATACTAGAAATGGGACAGTTACTCAAAAAGACACCACAAGGCACCTTACTCATGTGCGTTGATTACAAGAAAGGACAATAAATAATCGCACAAGTACATGACGGTGAATGCGATCCGCATATGAACGCACGAGCACTCTGCAAATAAATCTTACGATTAGGATGGTACTGGACAACCATGAAAGCAGACTGCATCCACTACGTCAAACACTGTCATAATTGTCAGATTTTCAGCAACGTACAACATGTGCTACCCTTACATATTATTATTATTATTATTATTATTATTATTATTATTATTATTATTATTATTATTATTATTATTATTATTATTATTATTATTATTATTATTATTATTATTATTATTATTATTATTATTATTATTATTATTATTATTATTATTATTATTATTATTATTATTATTATTATTATTATTATTATTATTATTATTATTATTATTATTATTATTATTGTTATTATTATTATTATTATTATTATGGATCTATACTTAACAAAAATTATTATGTCAACGATATCTATTTTTTAAAGATTATGATTTTTTATCGTATTAACACATATTATTATTTCAATATTATAAATTTTTACTCGTACTTCTTAAATAATTTTTTTTTATACTTTCACATATTTTATTAGCAGTGGTAGTAGAAGAAATAATGAAAATAATAATAATAATAACAATAATAGTTATAATGTGGGTTAGACTTAATATAGCAGAGTTGAACTAAATTGAGCTGAACTGAACTGAGCTGAACTGAGCTTAACTGAACTGAATTGATGTGAGCTGAACTGAACTAAATTGATGTGAGCTGAACTGAACTAAAATGAGCTGAAAAACAGAGGTCCTAATACTAGCAACAAAACAACTAACAACAAGTACTATTACTAACACATAATACTACTACTAACAATAACAATAACTCCAACAACAAAATTAACAACACTCTAATGATAACAATTAACAATAATGCTACTCCAACAACACTACACAAACAGCAACAAAAAATGATATGATATAACATAAATAGACATATATTACCGCGTTTCGCTCAGTACGCGGAGTTATCCATTTCTCACCTTTGTTTTTCTTCGACAACTCCAATAGCTTAAAAGAAGTCACATCATTAATATCATTCTTCTGCATATTAATAATTAGATCATAAATACATATATATTAAAATAAATTTTATTAAAAAAAAAAACGCCTAATTAGATAAAAACAACACTTACACAAGCATCGTCCAACGCTTTAACTTTGCTTTTTCGACCTAAGACGTGCGTCGATAGGGCTTTTTCGTCTTTCCCGCCCTTGCACCGGTTTTCGGTCGCCTTTTTCGAAATCTCGGCGAACTTAGGATCGTCTTCCTTCCTAGTTTGGAACTTCCCGAAACAGTTCGACTTCATCCACTTTGGTGGTTTCTTCTTTCTCGCTGCTCGGAAGATTTGATCCCTGAACTTCTTCTTGATGTACAACAATTAATAAAAATTTATTGGTTAAAAATAAATCTACAAATAAAATCAACCTTAATATACAATAAAAATTTAGGGTTTTTCTATGGTGTACCGTCGAGGATTTCCATTTTATATGTTTTACTCTTAACTTTTCTATATTCCATGGTATGCTCCTAAACTTTAAAATTTGTGTATGTTATGACCAAGTTATTAGTCATCATTGATTCGGTCGTTTATTTAACCTACTAATTTACTCTTTAATCCAACCGATTGCTTATTTACCAATTCATTTATTTGCTTATATTAGCATTCAATTACACGTTAACCTGTCTAATTATATATTAGATGATTGAAAAATTACGCCGAAAGTTATTTAACAATTAATGAAACAAACGTTATTTTCATGCTAAAAAAGTTTTATTAAGAGTGGCTTTCAAAAACTTCTATGTAATTAGGTCATTTGGCGTTAATTGGTAAAAAAAGAAGTTAAACGAAGGACACTCGAAAGAAAAATAGCAAAAGGGGGTTTAAGGATGGTCAATATAGAGAATAGATGTCAAGTTCAAGGGTACAATATAGACAAATTTTAAAGTTTAGGGGCACACCATGAAATGTAAAAAAAAGTAAGGGTACAACATAGAAAACCAAAAACCTCGAGGGTATACTATCGTAAAACTCAAAAATTTATATATTGACCTTGAAATGATTAAACATATAGTGTAGGCATCTTATTTCTTATATCACCGAACGACGACCATACACCTTTGTCCATAACACAAGTTTTCAACATAACAAAAAAAAGCCGCAAAGTACGAAACATGTATCATCGGCCTTCAAGTCGCCCTCATAGTCAACTTACAGAATCGAATACTCAATGATTCTTATTTTGTAATTAATCTAATATTCATAGTATGGAGAATCATGAATGGGACCTTAGTTGTACCAAAGCAAAATACATGAGATTATGGCTAAGTTCAATAACATTGAATTCATAAATCTTCAGAGGAAAAAAAACCATTACGTCAATACTGTACTCTAGCAAAACTGTCGTCCTAATCCACATCCATTCCAGCATGGATATGCTGTCAATTGTTGTCGAAATAGGGGTGTCACAAAAAAGTGTCTTAAAATGGGATCATGTTATAAAAAAAAAAAAAGGTTTTTCTATGGTGTACCCTCGAGGTTTTCCATTTTTTATGTTGTACCCTTACCTTATCTATATTTCATGGTGTGCCCCTAAACTTCAAAATTTGTCTATAATGTACCCCTAAACTTCACATCTATTCTCTAAATTAACCATCCTATATAACTAAGGCATAAGGCACAACTAAAGACCAGGCACCTTGCAATCAGAATGCACGACAGCAGTAAACGACGCAACAGCAGCAATAGAAGTTTTCGAAAGCCACTCTAATAACACTTTTTTTTAGCATGATGAATAACGTTTGTTACATATATTGTAAAATAACTTTAGGCGTGATTTTTCGAATATATAATTAGACATGTTAAGGTGTAATGAAATGCTATTATAAGCAAATGGATTGGTTAATATGCAATCAGTTGGATTAAAGAGTAAGTTAGTAGCTTAAATAAATGACCAAGTCAATGACGACTAATAATTTGGTCATAACATAGATAAATTTATAAGTTTAGGGGAACACAATGAAATATAGAAAGAGTAATTCGACTATGAGGCCGCCTCATAGTATGAGACACCCTATATTTCTATAATATTACTAACCTTAATTTAGTTATTTGTCTTTTTTTTTTTTTTTTTTTTTTTTTTTTTTTTTTTTTTCTAATGTTGTAATTTTTCTTACCTCTCATATTCTTTGACCATAATGTTAGCGACATGATTTATCCAACACATGTAAATATCATATTTGACCATATTTTCGTTGAAAACTCATACACTATTTATGTCGCTATCACTCTAAAGTTATTATGTTCAAACGTAATTGCATTACATATGAAACGTAACCTATTATTATTCAAAAGTAACTAGGTCTTAATTATCTCATACGATGAGAATTTGTAATATCGAATAGGTAAGGTATAACATAGAAAACGAAAAAACCTCGAGGGTACACCATAGAAAAATCCAAAAAAAAAAAAAAAAAAAAAAAAAAAAAAAAAAAAAAAAACATATAAGGGAGTTAATTTTAAAAAAAATGTGTCATAAAAGAAAATTATATTTATATTACCCTTTTCTTATACATTGAATATTAATGGTTATTGACTAATTTTTTATAACATAGTGGTTATAATGTAACAAATCTTAAATATTAGTAAATTATTCATATTTGTATTTTTCAAGTTTGCTAACAATTATTTTATTTTTCAAAGAGTTTTAATTTAAATAATAGTTCAATTTTAAGAAATAAATGTATATGATTATATATAAAAAAATTAATTTCCGTAATATAATTACAATATATTGTACAATTGTTGAAAATAATATTTCAAAAATAGGTTTCTAACTCTAATAAGCATGGGAAAAAAGATAAGATATTTTACTGCTATAGAAACAATTATAATTATTTTTTTTTTCCAAAACTAATCATAAACTACACTTTTTCAATTTGAATCCAAATGCATCATTTGTTTTTCCTCACTTGTCGAGAATCAGGTTGCAACGATAACAACTATAAATGTAAATGATAAAAAAAAAAAAAATATCTATATACATATTTGATATTGTGGCTGTATTCACCAAGACAAATTGAATAAGTTCGCGTATAAGGACATTTATATTTATATATTGCTAGTAATTTTCGAAAATTTTCCACCTACATGAATAAAGTCAAAAGTGTTGGAAATTGGTTGAATCTAAATGAAAAGAGTACTACAGATTAAGGAAGAATTGTTAAACATATAAAAAGTAATACAATTATATAAAATCAATTTTCCAAATTTTACAATTATATTAATGAAAAATCTTAATAAGATAAAAATAATTATTGACAAACTCGAATAATACATATGTAAATTATTCTTTAAAACGTACATTTTTTTTTATATCCCTTCTTTCTTTTAAAAATTTATTATTAAACATTATTCTTGAATATATAAAAATAACATAAAAATCATATTAAGATTCCAACAAATTTCTTCCCATTGCAAATGTTTTAAAGGTAACATTTCATAGATAATAATTATATGAAGTCAAGTGAAAGCGTATTAGAATGTTCGTGAAGGAGCTATCATGGAGAACGTACAAAGTAAATTAATTGCTCCTTTCATCTCAAAATAAGTGTTCCCTTTCTATTAATAGTAAGTTTCAACAATTGATTTTTAATTTTTTTAAATTTTCATTACCAACTCTTAAATTCACCCAAATTTGAAAGGAGACACTTATTTTGGGATAGAGGGAGTAATTTTAATTTTAATATCAACAATAAAAGTCTCTTACGTTTATTGAATAACTTTTGTTTTCACTTCGAAAATTATACTTTAAAACCTCGTTGAACGATATACAAGATATTTCAGGATCATTTATTGTAGAAGGAACTTTTTTCTTCTTCTTCTGATTATCGATGATTTGTTTACAATTTCAATAATACATTGTACTTGTCATTTAATATTAAAATAAAATTGTTTCTTATAACAAAAAAGAACGAATGCATATTTGTTTGTTTTTTTTTTTTTGTTTTTTAAATTCGATATAAGATTATCTTCAGTTTTGGGGTCGTGTCATTGATGGGAGAGAATTTTGAGCAGTTTACTTGCTGGGTTACGACTTAAAGGATTTATGGTGTTTTTACCTTTGGAATATCAAAAAATTGGATTGGAATTTTCTTCAGAGAGTTTATATTTAGGCTGGTGTTGATAAAGTGAAGTGTCAAAAATGATGTTAGAGAATTTAATTATTAAGTACAAAATGTTACACATAACTGTTAATCACAATTCATGTAAGCATGCTCATTTCAAATCAAAATCCTCTTTGAAGGGGTTATTTTGTAAAAATTATGTCTATATTAGGATGTGAATAAAAAAAATGGAATAATTGTCAGATAATCCGAATTGATCCTCTAGTTTCATAAATAATCCGAACTCAAATTAATCCACGCATAATCCCAATATTGAAAAATCATTACAATTATGTACTTTGGCAAATTTCAGTCGACTCTAACACATTAAAAAAAAAATGGTGAAACCGACTCTAACTTTACATCACTCAAATTTTGAGTAAAATTCAAACTGGTTTCACCGTTTTTTTTTATCGATTAAAGCAGGTTAAAATTTGCTAAAGTACATTATTGTAATGATTTTTCAATAGTTGGGATTATGCGTGTATTAATTCGAGTTCAGATTATTTATGAAATAAGAGGATCTGTTTGGATTATTTCTGCCAATTAATAAAAAAAATCATAAGAGATATTATTTTTGAGTTACCTTAAATTAACATCTTTCTTATTACTTTCCTTAATGCTAATAAACCAATATTATATTATTATGGATATTAATCAAGTAAAATATTACGTAGTAGCTATATAAATCTAGACAAATGGCCCAACAATAAAACCAAAATAAAAGCATCAATATAAGTTATTTAGCTAGCGATCCAACTTAAAACTCAAATACTTTATCTGTGAAAATGTCTCCTAATTCTACCTATGATATATTGAAGCCATCCGGCTATACGTTTTGGTTCCAGGTAAACTAGTAATATAATTTGATTATTTGTCATTGTTACTTAATATTTAACACGATTTTTACCTAAATTTTCATATATGTACAATTTTATAAATCACCCTGGCATGTTTCTTTTAACTTGTGAGAAATAGCTTAACGTAATAGTTAATTACACTCTAAAATTATTCTATTTTGACATACACCAAGTGAAAAAATTTAGTAGACACTACAATTTCAATGATTTAATTTTATAAAATACTGCATTTGCAAATTACTCAAGTTTTATTAAAACATTCTTATAAAAGTTTGTTCTTTTAAACACGCCAAATACTATTTTCAAACCGAAAAGATATTACACGACTTTGTCAAAATTTTCACATTTACCTTCCATATAATGTTGTATGTATACTTTATATGGAAGGCAAATATGAAAGTATACATACAACAATCATACGTTTAATAATTGAGGTCATCAATCTTTTCTTTCAGGCTTGTAACTTTTATTTAGACATTATTTTTTCAATAAAAATATATGAGAAACAAAGGAGCAGAATAAATGTTACACTTCAAGAATCATAAATTACAATTACACTTTGAGAATGTCTAATTTAATTTTATTCTATAATTTCAATATATGAAAAATAAAGGGTTTTTGTTTTTTTTTTTTTGTTTTTTTTTTTCACATATTTGGCTGGTACAAATTTTACAATTCATGTTTAAATTATTAAAAATCTAGTTAATATGGTTATTTCTATCATATATTCTAATCTTATCACGTGTCAAGTACTTGTATTTTTATAGTTGAACTAGTATCATTGTTGTTCGAATTTTGCAGGCAAAAGATTTGGAAAATGCTTCAGCCCCCGTGTAACATGAATATTAATGAATTTTCTATAAGTTAAGCAACCACCTAAGATGTATTTCATTTAATATATTATCGTAATATGTCTGAGATTGCGTTTCTTATTTCAGTTACATTACTGTATGTGTATCATTGTTTCGACTATTTAGTTGAACAATATACTTTGTTTATGTTTGGTAATAAATTTTAATGGTTGTTTCGTTGTGAATGAAAGCATTTTTCTCTTATTTATTTACTTAATTGAAAATTTAATATAAATATTCCCTATTGTGGTGCATCTTCCATCAATAATTCAAACTTTAATAAATCCATATTAATCCTATCTTTTTAATAATTCTTTCAACATATTAAATCAAATTTTATTAACAGGGAATTGCAAGTTAAAGTGATGTAGAACTGGTTAATGAAATTGATTAGGTCAAGCACTTCTTTCTGCCTCCCTCCTTCCTTCATGTGTAATAAGAACTTGTCTTTTATACCCCTAAAACGATTCCAACATTAGAGTTTGAAATCAACAAATACAAACCTTAATAATTCAGAATAATTAGTAAATCTTAATTTAATTAAAAAGGGGAAGAATGTAGGGGAATTTTTTTAAACCGT
Source organism: Dianthus caryophyllus (assembly GCA_023091065.1). Lineage (NCBI taxonomy): Eukaryota > Viridiplantae > Streptophyta > Magnoliopsida > Caryophyllales > Caryophyllaceae > Dianthus > Dianthus caryophyllus. Next base: position 13,733,480 of record CM041519.1, on the reverse strand, counting down.
TGCCCTCTATGACAAATAAGTAGGTTAGCCTCACTTAAAAAGAGCATATTTTTTTAATCCGTATTAATTTTTATATGTATAAAATTAAGATATTGACAACTACCCTTGTATTTTGAGCCTTTTCTTTCTGATTTCTAGCGCGTTCGTTGTAACTAACTACTATCCATTTACAATATGGTCTGGGACGTTATCTGGATCAAGGCCGTCATCCACCACCGGGTTTTGGAACTTACAGTGTGACTTGGGTACAAGGTGAGGATTGAAACGGATCCTGAGTGACCATGACGGATATATGGGCTCGTAATAAAAATGGTATCGATAAATGTTTGACAGGCGACTATGGGGAAAAACTTGAATGTCACGGAAGTGGTGGTACAACTCCTCCAGCATCTCTGTTCTATATCATTTTTGAATAGGGTGATGGTAAAGATTTCTGTGACATTAGTATTGTCGATGGATATAATCAGCATGTAGTTGCTTGACCTACAATCGTCACTAGCCATGACGCCACTGGCCGCATCTCGGACATCAACGTACATAGGTAATTGACAAACAAGAGTGTAAATCAAATGTGTGATTATATTACGAACCCGACAACCTGCAAACCGTTTTACTATTCGTTCGTCTTCATTCTTTAAGAGAGCCCGCCCAAGGGCGTACAGTTATGTATTTCAATAATGGTACATGCATTTTCACTTGCATTTCCGGGTACGTTCTCACCACATCGAAACTCGTAAGTCTTTGGTTGTGTGATGGCTTCTGTGATATTTTTAAGGTAAGTACGATTGCTTATCTCCTTATTAAGTACTTTATTTCAAACTTTATATTGTAATGTTTTAAAGATTGTTCCTCAAATCGTTTTATATTTTCTAAACAATTTTCTTCAATTTTACCATATATCATTCTCAAGTTTTAAAGGCTATATTATTTTAAATTGGCTTACAAATATTTTTGTATTATGTCTTTCTCAAATATTTTCATATTTTATATAATTTTGTTCAAGTGTGTGTTTAAGACTTGTGGAACCCGGGAACCGCGTTCGGGGGACCCAACTCGGCGTCTTGCTTAAGGGCGGATTTTAAAGTTAAAAAAGATTAAGTTGGAAAAACCTTTAAGAACTGTTATGGAGTCGCCACCTAATTATCGCGGAAATTAGGAACCTGCTACCATGTTCTAAGTTAAAAACATGTCCTAAATTTTGGAGCACGCCGACACCCCTAGATCTAAGGCTTGTGAAACCAGATTGGATTCGGGGTGAGGGTACTTTAGAAAAAGAGTTAATTCAAATAATGATTTATGAAAACCTTTTAGAAAAGCCTATGTAAAAATAGCCTCTACTGACCTAGAACAATCCTTGTAAGATGATATTTGAGCTAATGTTATCGCTACGTACAAGTGCGATAAGTTTGTAAAAGAGTGCAGATGCAGATGCAAAAAGATTGATTAAAACCCTCAGTTTAGCATGTTTAACTTGTTAACGAAAACGGTTCAGTTAAAGGTCGAATTCATTGTTTAAGTTGATTTTAATGCAAAATAAGAAGGTGCAAGATGCATGCAAATAAAATAAAGTTCAATTGTCCATTGGTTTATTTTATAAGGTCGGTTGCTTATGCGACTTTGGCGTGTCATCGGATATGGAGTGTACCCGAAATAAATAGAACACTTGGATTGCAAGCGCGCTGGGTGCCAAAGCCGGCGCTAAAGTGTAGACCCCTTTGTTAGTCCATAGAAAATAAGAAAAAGCTTTGATCCAAGTGGATCGGTACCTACCTTGTCCTGACGTTTCAGATCTGGGCAGAGCTTCGCTTCTTGAACTTAAAAAGGAGGATGAATTCAACACGGGATGGTGTGTTGAACTCAAGGATTTGAGTGCTTGAGGCTTTGTGAGTGTGAAAGGGTGTAAGATGAGAATTTGTGGTGTAAAAGATGTATTCTGGTTGTGAATTGTGATTTCGAGGTTAGGGTATAGGGGTGTATATATACTAAAAACCTCGGAGAAATTAGGAAATTCGGGGATAAAAACAGGCCTGGGAACCGCATAGCCTTATGCGGTTGCCAGGGCAAACCGCATAGGCTTATGCGGTTGCCTCCCCAAACCGCATAAGCTTATGCGGTTTGAGGGTGTGGTTTTAGCGTAGTTTCCTAGTTTCGGTTGAATTGTATCTTTGAAAGATTACGTGATAATCTCAAACGTGAAGCTCAAGAAAACCCCTAGGATATTTCTGAGATATTTTGTGATGCTTAGGGCTTTGGAGTGCGGGCCAAAGGCTGGGTTTGGGCTCGGTTTCGGGCCCGAGGCCCGGAAAAATGAAAAGGGTGTATTTGCATAGTTTTTGGGAAATAAGGTAAGACGTGAAGCCGTATTTTGTGTAAGAGGGGGCTAAATAGCGGTTTTAGCTATCGGGCCTAAATTTAGGAATTTAGGAATGCTGAATTAGACCTTGTTAATGTAAAAGGACTAATTGTAGTGCAAATGCGAAGCTCATGCCAAATGAAGCAGGACAAGGACCTAGCTAGACTCCAAATGGACAAAATGAACGTTTATTTAAAGCGATGTGAAGCGACCTTAAACATTTTAACATTTAAAACGACTCAAAATGAATTCGACATTAGTTAGAACCGTTTAAGTCAACGTTAAAGCATGCGTAATAAAAGTCCGTGATACATCACAGGGTTTTGTTTGGGAGGGTACGGATATGGGTATCCACAGAGCCCCCAGTTTGACTGAGCTCGGACTAGAGCGCTAGTCAAACTCCTCGACCATATCCGGACCATTACAGTCTCGATACAGTCAGCGGAACGAAGTGTGTGTCCATGGGTGAGACGAGGACTTCGAACCGGGCTAACGGGGAGGGGCGTGCGCATTTTAAGGACTTGGCGGTCCGTGCATGCTATAAGGGCCTGCCGGCCTGCTGGATGTCTTCGTCGTGCTTGTTGCCTTTGTATATGCTTGGTATCGTCGGATGCCTGGTGCTGGTGCTTGTAATGTCTTCGTATTGCATGTGTATAGGGGCTAAAGTGCAGGGGTGCAGGGGCTTGTAAGATGTTTGGGTATGCGTGAGGTGTATAATTGAGTAGGGGTGCTCATGTAGGTGTAGGTGCAGGTCTCGTGAAAGAGCGTCCGTGTAATGCTTGTGCTTGAACTCGCCGAGGAGCGTCTATGTAGAGTGAATGCTTGGAGTTAGGTGTATGTTGCAGAGTGCTTGTGCTTGGGCTCGCCGAGGAGTGTCTATGTAGTCGTAGTTGCATATGATTGCCTTCCGTTGAGGATAATATGATGTAATGCTCGTGAAGAGCGTTCGTGCTTCTGCTTCTGTACCGTACATTAAATGCTTAATATACGCGTATGGCGGACTGTAGGTGACGCCTTAACCTGCCAAGCGTGACGATTTGGAGTTGCATTAGAGCTAAGGTGAATTGGGAATTCAAAAGTAGGCGTAAAATGAGAAAAAACCGAGAAAAACCAGGGGCAGGAACCGCATAAGCTTATGCGGTTCATGGGGCAAACCGCATAAGCTTATGCGGTTTCCCCTATTGGCTGTAGGGGCTATATAAAGGTCGAGTTCAGCCGTGAGTATACCATTATACTCATTTTCGGTTTCCATACTCAAAAAACGTCATTTTTCGATTTCTCAAATGTTTTCGTTCGTTTTTCTTGCGTTGCCTTGCTATGGAACGAGGTATTGCTCCATTTTAACTTGCTTTTACGTTATTTGTTGTTGTAATTAGCTAGTTTTGCCTTGAAATGTGGAAAAGACGGGTTTTGCATGAAAACCCGAGTATTGCTTGAAATTTGCCGTTTGAATGCTTGAAATTGACGTCATTGTGTTGCATTATGCCATGTTAGCATGTATGTGTGAATTAATTGTGATTTAGACCGTCTTTGTGTGAAAAACGTCCAAATTAGGTTTCGGGCCCGAAAACGAACCCGGAATTTCCGACCCGGAATTTCAATTAAACTTCGGTGTAGGATGCCCATGGCGAGTATAGCATGCCTATAGCGTTAGTTTTGCGAAAAAGTCGAGTTAGGGCTTTCAAATCGCCGTCTTAAGTCGTAGTTATACGGAGTAATTAAGGCGAATTGGGGGTTTTTGATCGGGATGACCAAAATGCAATTGCTTGTAATGGGTTATTGTTGGGGGCTATTATGGCGTATAGAAACCATAAAGTTGCAATTTTGAAGTGTAGAGAACGGTTTTCGGCTTAATTATGAATTAGGCCTAAAAAATGCTCTGTAGGGTGTATAGTGTAATGTGTTAAGGGATGCATACGTATTATGTGTGTATTATTTGTGTATTTGTGTATGTGTATGCCAAGTTGTATGCTTGCATGTATTATAGCTGTATGTATTGTTTGTGTTTGGTTGCAGGGGAGGATTCTAGTCGTGTTACGAGATCGAAATCTCGTAGGAGTGCCAGCTCGAGGACCGAGGGAGCCTCTAACTCGAGTGGTTTGAGGCGTGCGCGTAGTGAGAGGGAAGCCGACCCTCGTGACTTGTCCACGAGACGTGGGCAGTCACGAGGTAGGGGTCAGGTTCGTGGGAGGCATATCCCTGTGCCTGATCCTGAGGAGGAGGAGGCGGATGCGTTTGCTCAGGAGTTTGTGGATGAGCTGGAGGCTGAGATGGATGTTGCTGAGGAGGCTGAGGAGGCTGCACCTAGAGCGAGTAGCTCTAGGCCGCGAAAATCACGTGCGAACAGGGCGTTTGCCAAGGGCTGGGATGGCCACAACCTTCTACTTGCTCCGGAGAGACACGTTTCCTATCGAGCGACGATGGGTTGGCAGAAAGGTTCGATGAGGACCTTCTCGGGCGTCTCGTCCGTGATGTGTGCTTTTGAGGAGAAGCTTGCGCCGAGAGCGCAAGCTTGGGTGCTGCGTAGTGCTTTTGGCCCGTTGGTCGGCCATTGGAGGGAGATTGCAAGGAAGAAGCAGACGGCGAACCTGATGTTGATCAGGGCCTTCCTGGACAGGTACTGGGACACCACGACGACGTTCCATATGCCCGGCTTTGAGGCCGGCATTACCTTGTCTGAGTATGCGGTCATAACGGGGCTGCCGTTCGGGGACCGTGACATGAGTTTTGAGTTTGCGCCGTCCGTTGTGGACGAGGTTGTGACTGATGCGATCGGCGGTGGTTTGGAGGTGATTTGCGAGGGTGCACCACCTTATACTTTCAAGACGAGCTACATCTTGGAGTATTTTGAGGGGAAGACCGAGTATGGCCCCTCGGAGTGGAGTGACGAGCAGAATGCTCGTATGTGGCTGTGGTGGTTTGTCAGCGCCGTGTACTTCGGCGATAAGGGCGAGCGGGCGTCGACATCGGTCCTTATGCATCTCCTGGATTGGAGTGCAATTGGGACGTTCGACTGGGTGACGCCGTCTTTGGGTTTGTGCATTCGTTTCTGCATGGATGCCGTGAGACCGCGGGTCATGGATCGAGGGTCGAGACTGTCCTTAGTCTCGCCTGGATTCTTGATGGAGGTACGTGTTAATGCATTTTTGTTTGGTGCATTCTTTGTTTGTTTTTGTTGTCTTTGTCTTTGTCGTCTTTGCCTTTGTGTCTTTGTAACGTGTTTTTGTTTCTTGTGTGTGCAGTCATGGATTCTTAGCCATTTTCCTTTTCTGCTCCCCCCGCATGCTCTGACGATCGTGAGAGAGTACCCGGCGGTACGTACTTGGGGCACGTGCAACCGTGCTGCGTTTAACTGGTCGTATGACGAGGTTCGGGATCGTCTGAACCGGATGCGGTTTGATGAGGTTTGCACTTGAACCATTTTAGATAGAGTGTACTTAAAATGATTGTATTTGTGTTTGTATTTATGAGTGTTTGTCTTGTCTTTGTTTGTAGTTCGTGCCGTTCAGTGGGGCGATCTGAGGATATTCCCGAGGGCATTGGAGCTAGGTTTGCGGTCACGAGAGACCAGGGCTGTACACAGCGACGCCGTATGGGCCGGTTTGGTACCTTGGAGAGCGTTTGGTTTTTCAGGCAGGGTGGCCAGCTCCGGTGGTGCCTAAGGATCCGCCGAGGGTCCTGTTTGAGCGAGGGTTTCGCCAGGATCGGGTGCCAGACGGGGAAGGAGAGTCGGTGAGTCTTCTACGTCTGGGGAAGACTATGGCCGATTCTTGAGTCTCGGCTTGCTTGTGGGCCAATTGAGGTATGCTTGCTTTTTGAGGGTGCGTAAGGTAATTTTGCGAAAAATTTCCGACTGGCGTGTGCGTTTGAAATTGTTTTGTAGGAATTTGATCCGGAGATGGCGAGCGACCTGGTGATTTCCACCACCGTTAGTCTGACGAGTCGGGTGTGCGTCGATACTTTCACTTGGCCGACGTCTTGCGGTGACCAGCGACGGGAATGGACAATTTGGGCCAGGCGGGGTGAAGAAGGTATGTATCTTTGTTGTATATGTGAGTGAGCCCCCAGTTTGATCGAGGTATGAAATATAGCGATGATCAAACTAGTGAGATGCGTGTTTTTGTGTTACCCCCCTAAGTTTGACTTGATTTGAGTGAAATTAAGGCAAAATGGAGAGAAATGTGAAGTGTTTTTGTGTTGTGTATCACAGGTGGCTAAGGAGGCTCATAAGAAGCTATGGCGGATAGCCAACCGGTGGAGGATGGCTTAGGCGAAGCGTTTGCTCAGTTTTGTCGAGGCCGGTGAGACGGCTCAGATTCGGCGTGAGTTTGACGAGTATCGTCGTCGTCATCCCGAGTGAATTTGTGTAATAGAGATTGTATGAACCTTTATGTACATGCCGTTGTAGCTTGAACTTTGAACTTGATCGTTGTAGCTGGAACTTGATTGTCGTCGGTAAACCTGTTTGGTAGGCTTGTTTGAAAAGATGATATGATTCCCGAGTGGGATGCATTTGACGTTTGATTTTAGATTGTTGAAATGTTTTTGCAAAAGGTTCATTTTAAATGCTGAAATGAGCTTGTATGAATGTCGAAAATGTTTGTGTTTTGACTCGTGGTATGAATCGTATATGCTAAAGTGAAGTGTAATGCTGGTGCGTGGGGAACAACAAGAGAATGCCGTAGGGTGGTGTAGATTGTAGTGTTTTAGGAAAGACGAAATTAGGAAACGTTGAGAAAAACCAGCCCCTGAAACCGCATAGGTTTATGCGGTTCGTGGGATAAACCGCATAAGCTTATGCGGTTTGGGTTGCAAACCGCATAGACCCATGCGGTTTGCTGGTCTGTCTGGTAGCGCTGTATTTCCATATTTCGGACATTGTTTTCCTATATAAGGAGAGGGGGTGCGTGCCATAATCTTCATTCACAACTACTTCTCTTCTTTTCTTTTGTTTTAGATTTTTGCTCTCATAAATGTATTAGGTATATTTATAAAAGCTTTTTGTATTTAAGAAAATGGAGGAGCATTTTGATGCTCTTTTGAAGAGGTGGACTTCTTCACTAAGTCCGGCGATGAAGAAGGCGGTGTATGATGATGGTGCGGGTGTTTTTATTGGCTTTCGTCAAATGAAAGTCGATCTAGACTTCCTTGATACGTGCTTAGACTATTGGGATCCTAGTTTGCACGTGTTTAGGTTTCCCGGGGGAGAGGTGTGTCCTTTAGTTGAGGAGTTCTCGGCCATTGCGGGGTGGTCGAAACAGACTACTCCTGTGGTTGTAAGGAGTGAGTTTTGCTATAACGGGATGTTGCGAAACTTCCTTGGGATGACAAATGCTCAGGCTGCAGGTTTGTTTGAGGGAGGTAAGGTGAATATGCTTCTTTTGTGTCAACGATACATGAATAAGGTTGATACTAGTATTTCGGACCGTTCTAGGCGGAGGGCCCTTGCTTTTTGTTTGGTTCATCGGTATGCTTTTGCGGGGTCCATGCCAGATGGAGTGTTCGGAAACGCGAGGTATGCTCGTGTTGTTCAAGAGATGGAAAGGGGATATGATCCTTCTGCGTTGATCTTAGCGGAGACCATACTGGGTTTAGACGACCGTTGTGCTAATCGTCTGAGCTCGTACAGGGGTTGCGCTAGGATTCTCAACGTTTGGCTCATGGAGAGGCTAAGTGTGTATAAAGCTCTCCCCCTTGGGAGTGTTTTCAAGGCTGCGGCCACGACGTCGCGAAAGATGGAGTGGGCTGACCTTCGGGAGCGTTCGCTAAACTACTACCGGGGGTTTGTCAAAGAGAGCTCCATTCGTTGGTACGTGTCTTGGTGGGGTATTACAGCGATTACGGCGCCGTCTATTGCGAATGCGGCTCGTGGGTTGATGTTGTGCGGGTTTGAACGAGGAGTGTGGATTCATCCTCTTCGCTTGAAGAGGCAAATCGGGCTTGCTCAGACCATACCCGAGCAGGATACTCAGGTTGGAGGGGTTGTTGTGCTAAACAACCAAATGATCGATGCTTGGATCCGAGGATGGTCGGACCGTGTTACTTGAACATTCCGGAGCATATAGAGTCTAGTCGTGTTACCGACTTCTATACACGGTGGTATCGTTCCAATGATCCTCAGGAACGGGAGAATCAAAGGAGGAGGGAAAAGAATGGGCCAAGGCCCTCCTTGGCGTATGAGGTGGTGCGCGAAAGGAGGGACTATGGTGATCTTTGTACTGTTAGTGCAGGTGCTTCTACTTCGAGACCGGCGCGGGAAAGGCTTGGACCGAAGGTGACCGTTAGAGATCGTCTAGGGTCAAGGATTGAGGAGCCCCCAGTCGAGCAGGACGATGATCCGATCGAGCCCCCAGGTTTTGAGAGATCTGTCCCTGTGCTGAGTTCGAAGATTGTGGCGGAGCGGCCGCTTGAAGATGAAGAGGCTAATCCGAAGCGTCAGAAGATGACTTGAGTAGTTTGCTTTATTTTGTTTAGAAAATTTCCTTTATTTAAATACATGTTTTAGATTTGAATAAAGGGCTAAAGAGGCTTGTTCCTAGCTCATTTCTAAATTGCGAAAAATTCTAAATAAAGTAATAAAATAGAATTAAGTTGCTTTTGTCTTGTCTCGTTGCTTTCCTTTGTTTGTTTTTAAATGTTCTCGACCTTTTTAAGCTTTGAACATTCATACTTTGTCTTAAAATCCTCGACCTTTTTAAGCTTTGGATTTGTTTGTTTGACTTGTTCCGTCCTTAAGTCCTCGACCTTTTTAAGCTTTGGACTCGGATTTTTGTTTGACTTGTGTTGACTGTGCTCTTGACTTTTTTAAGCTTTGAGCGTGTCTTTTTGTGAGTGCAACGCCCTTGACCTTTTTAAGCTTTGGGCATGCGTGCTAAAAAGTTCGGTTGTGCTTTTGATAAAGTCGCCACGATCTCGCTTTTAAATACAGAATCAAACCGGCGTAGTTCGTGTGATTCGGTTGAGCCCTTTGCAAAGCTGCCTACGTATCCACAGTGCGCGGAATCAAACCGAGCGTAGTTCCCCCATGCGAGAGTGAGTTTTGTTTTTGAAATACATTGCAAAAGTGTTTGTGTTTAAGGGTAGTATTTCTTGAGTTGATCAAGATTCGTTGGTAATCGGAAGTCCTGACCGTCAAGGTCAGTTAGTTTCACGGCTCCTCCGGGAAGGATTTCTTTGACCAAGTACGGTCCGGCCCAATTGGGTTTGAATTTCCCTCTTGGGTCGACCGGTAATGGTGCTCGGACTGATTTGAGTACTTGGTCACCCACTTTGATGTTTCGTGGCTTGACCCGTTTGTTGTAGGCGCGTTGTAGGCGAGATTGATACATTCGGACTGTACTTAGTGAATGTAACCGTCTTTCGTCTAACAGGATGAGTTGTTCGTATCGTTCGCGTGCCCATTCGGCCTCAGGAATGTCTGCTTCCATGAGAATTCGAAGGGATTGCATTTCGATTTCTACAGGTTGAACAGCCTCCATCCCGTAGGTTAGGAAATAGGGTGTCATGCCTGTGGGTGTGCGGATGGTTGTGCGGTATCCCCATAATGCAAATGGGATTTTGTTGGGCCAGTCGTGGCAGGTGTCGATCATCTTTTTGAGGATTGATACGACGGTTTTGTTTGCTGCCTCGACCGCGCCGTTAGTTTGTGGTCGGTAGGGTGATGACTTGTGTCGTTGTATCTTGTATTTGAGGAGGAGTGGTTCCACCTCTCCTTGGAAGTGTGTGCCTTGGTCGCTTATGAATTCGTGGGGTATGCCGTAGCGACAAATGAAGTTGTTTTGTATGAATTTCGTAACTTCTTTTGTGCCTAGCGTACGGTATGATGCGGCTTCGACCCATTTGGTGAAATAGTCGATGGCCACGAGGATGAAGCAGTGTCCTCCTGCTCCCACGGGTTGAACTTTGCCGATGACGTCAATCCCCCATGTGGAGAAAGGCCATGGCGAGGTTAAACTGTATAGTGGTGAATGAGGGATGTGTTGTACGTTTGCAAAGATTTGGCAATTATGGCAACGTTTGACATATTTCGCGCAGTCGGCTTCCATGGTTGTCCAGTACCATCCTAGCCTTATGATTTGTTTGCACATGGCTCGTGCGTTCATGTGTGGTCCGCACTCGCCATCGTGTACTTGGGACATGATCTCGTGTCCCTTTTTGTGATCGACACACAAGAGTAGTGTGCCTTGGGGTGTCTTTTTGAGTAGTTTGCCCATTTCCATCACGAATTGTGATGATAATAGGCGTAGGGCTCGCTTGGCCCGTTTGTCAATGTTTGGTGGGTATTCACCGTTTGTTTTGTAGTTGATGATTGCTTGGTACCAAGGATCGGTTTGCTCTTCCTCGGTTTCAATGTCACAGATGTAGGCGGGTTCATTCCGTCGTTCCACGACAATGGGGAGCGTTTCCATTCCCGGGGGTATGTTGATTAGTGACACGAGTTTGGATAACGCGTCGGCGAATTTGTTTTCTTCGCGTGGGAGGTGTATGAATTCTACGTGATAGAATTCGTTTATGAGCTCTTGTATTTTGTTTTGGTATAACGCTAGGTTTTCGTTAAGTATTTTCCATGCTCCGGATACTTGGTTGATTATGAGGGAGGAGTCCCCATAGACTCTTATATTGCGGGCATTGAGTACAAGCGCTGCTTGGAGACCGTGCAAGCATGCTTCGTATTCTGCGGCGTTGTTTGTTACGTCGAAATCTAGCTTGATTGATAAGGGTGTGTGTTCGCCATTTGGGGATATGAGAAGTATTCCTACTCCACATCCTCGATAGTTGGAGGCGCCATCGAAGTATAACTCCCATTGTTCTTGGTTGATGTTGTAAATCCCATCGTCTGGAAGGGATGTTGTGTCGATGATTGGTTGTTCGTTGATTGCATTTTCGGCTAGGAAATCGGAGACTGCTCGTCCCTTGATTGCTTTTAGGGGTACGTACTTAAGATCGAATTCGGCTAGGAGCAATGTCCATCTGGCTATTCGTCCGTTAAGCACAGGTTTCTCGAAAAGGTACTTTACGGGGTCCATTTTGGAATAGACCTTCGTCTGGTGTGCTAGCATACAGTGACGGAGTTTCTTGGATGACCATACTAAATCTAGACAACTCTTCTCGACGGGTGAATATCGAGTTTCGTAATCGAGAAATTTCTTGCTGATGTAATAGATTGCATGTTCTTCGCCGTTTATTTCTTGAGCGAGCATGGCGCCCATGGCGGTAGATGTTGTTGTAAGGTATAAGGATAGTGGTAAATCCGCTTGGGGTGGTCGTAGAACTGGTGGGTTAGTTAGTAATTCCTTGACCTTGTCAAATGCTTTTTGACATTCTTCGTCCCATTCGACATGATCGGTTTTCTTGAGTTTCTTGAAAACTGGTTCACATATCATGGTGAGTTTGCTGATGAAGCGCGAGATGTATTGGATTTGGCCCAAGAAACTTCGAATTTCGTCGAGGTTCTCCGGGGGTCGCATTTCAAGGATTGCTTTGACTTTCGAGGGGTCGACCTCGATGCCTCTTTGGCTCACTACATGTCCTAGTAGTTTACCGGATTTAACTCCAAAAGTACATTTTTGGGGGTTCAGGCGCATTTTGTATTGTCGTAGGCGAGTGAAGAACTTGCGGAGGTTAGTGATATGACCACTTCTCTCCTTTGACTTCACGATCATATCGTCGACGTAGACTTCGACTTCTTTGTGCATCATGTCGTGTAAAAGGGTTTTAGCGGTGCGTTGGTATGTAGCGCCAGCATTGATTAGGCCGAAGGGCATGGCGTATGTGATATGTCCCCCACGGTGTAATGAAGGCCGTCTTTGCCATGTCTTCGAGTGACATTTTGATTTGATTGTAGCCTGCGTAGCCGTCCATGAAGGATAGGAGAGCGTGATCGGCGGTGTTGTCGACTAGGACGTCCACATGGGGTAATGGAAAGTCATCTTTGGGACTAGCTTTGTTCAAGTCGCGAAAGTCAACGCATACTCGAATTTTGCCATTCTTTTTCAGGACTGGGACCATGTTTGAGACCCATTCAGGATACTCGATGACTTGGATGAAACCGGCTTGTAGTTGTTTTTCGATTTCTTCCTTGACCATAAGTGACCATTCGGGACGTAGTCTTCTTAGCTTTTGTTTGATGGGTTTATGCAGGGTTTAATGGGGATGCGGTGTTGGCGATGCTTCGCTCGATTAGGGCATGTCTTTGTATGACCAAGCGAATACGTCCTTGAATTCGCTTAGGAGTTGTGTGAAAAGGGTGCGTTCGTGTTCGTCTAGTGAGGCTCCTAGTTGTAGTTCCCTTGGTTCTTCGGGGGTTCCCACGTTTATGGTTATGGTTTCCTGGATGATAGGGTCTTGTGTTTTTGGGTGCACAATGTTTGCAATGTATTTGTTTAATGATTGATTTGTTTGTTCATTTTCGCATGAGTTAGTGTCTTTTGTATTTTGTGTGTTGTTTGTTGCTTGTTGATTTTTGTTTGTTTGTATTTTGTTATTTGTTTTAGCTTGAGACAAGACGTAAGCAAATTTATTCATTTCATTATTTTGAAGAGAATTATTCGACAAATCAGAAAATTGCTTGGAGCTAGCCTCCGTAAAGAGAAAATCTAAACTAAAGCTAGAGTCTAGGATAGATGGGTCGACAGATGACCCGACACTAAGAGCATTAGAATCTAAAAGAATTTCTTATTCCTCTTCATCGTCTTCTGTGCCGCTGGAGCTGCTTGAGTTGCTTGAGTTGCTTGAGTTGTGATGTAAATTGCGTCGTTGCTGGAGGAAGGTGTGGTTTTCCTCCGAGGTTTCTTGATTCTTCCTTGATCGATAAGATCTTGGATGGCATGTTTGAGTTTGAGACAACTCTCGGTGCTATGCCCCATGCCCCGGTGGTATGCACAGAAGGCGTTGGGATCCCATGATTTCGATTTCTTCTTCATGGGTGGCTCGTTAATAGGTCCGATGGGTGTGAGGTAGTCTTTTTCGATTAGTTTTTGTAATGCCACAGCGTAGGGCATATAGAGTTTGTCAAAGTTCCTTGCGGAGCCATGCGAGTTGTATATTTTTCGCCCTTTAAGAGTGCGTTCTTGAAGGGTGTTTCGGTAGGCGGGATCCTCATAGCTAGATGTGAGATCCTTTTCGATACGAGTGCCAATTTCAATGAGATGTTCGAAGTCATGAGCGTGGCAAAAGTGAAAGTAGTATCGCCAGGCGGGTCGCAGACTGAAGAGGAACGTGGATACGAGTTCGTCTTCGTGTGGGTGATCCGGCACTCGGGAAAGTAATTTCCTCCATTGTGTAAGATGTTTGACGAAGCCTTCGTTGTCTTTCTGACGAAAAGCTTCAAGGGTGTCGAGCGAGACTGGGTTGCTAAGTTCTTTTTGGACGCGACGTTCCAGACGTTCGACTGCGGTGCGACGTAGAGCTTTTAGGTGATCGATGTCTTTTGCAAGTTGATTGATGTGACTTATCACCGTCGATGGGTAGCTTGATGATTCGTCGTCTTCGCCATCGCACGATGAAGACTGCATTAACTTGGTCGTCGGAGGGTGTGATTAGGTAGGAACAGTCTAGTATAGGGATTGACCCCACGAAGATTGCATGGTTTCCAAGCGGGTTTTCGTTGTTTGAAGGCTTGGTGGGTTGAGATGGTTTGCTGAGCTTTCCTTGATCGATCAGATCTTGGATAGCGTTCTTGAGCCTAAAACAGTTCTCGGTGTCATGCCCCTTGCCTCGGTGGTATGCACAGAAGGCATTGGGGTTCCAAGATTTAGGCTTCTTGTCTTCGGGCGGCTCGCTAGTAGGCCCGATCGGTTGTAGGTAGTTCTTCTCGACCAACCTTTGAAATGCCTTGGAGTAAGACATAAAGAGAGGGTCGAAGTTTCTCTTGGCCTTAGGAGGCGGCGAGAAGGTAGTTGCGAAAGCGTCAAGGGTGTCATCATCAAGGTTACCGACGGTACGATTTTAAATCGTTCTTGACCGCGGGAGGACTTAGAGGAGCTCCACGATAAGCATGGCGGTGTATTTAGCCATGGTGCGATCCTAAGGTCATCTTCGATTTGAGTGCCGACCTTAGTTAGTTCTTTGAAGTTCTGAATGTTGCTGTACCTCATGTAAAATTGATACACGGGTCGCAGGTTATTTATGAACTTGATGCGAGCTCGTCCTCGAGGGACGGTTGGGGATTTGTGCTTCGGCTTCTTCCAACGAGTAAGATAGTCGGTAAAGCCTTCATTGTCCTTTTGAGATAGGACTTCTAAGGTGCGAATTGAGACTTGAGTGTCTTCATTGTCTCGATACTGTCGGTCGAACTCGACTGTGAGTTCTTCGAAGGTGGGGACCCGTTGTGGGTCTAGTGAGTAGAACCATGTTTTCGGCACTGCTGCTAGAGAGTGCGGGAAGAGAGTGAGCCAATGCTTGGAATCGACCCCCTTGATGGCCATTTGGGATTTGAAAGCTCGGATGTGAATGATCGGGCTCTCATGTCCTTGGAAGATAGGAAGATCACTAAGGGCGAGCTTGTTTGGGAGCTCATCCTTAATGCTGGTAGGTACGTTCTCATTCTCTTTGTGGATAGAGTAAGTGCTCGAGACGTAGAGTCTCTCCTCCATAGCTTGGAGTTTCTTAGCATGCCTGTCGGCTTCCTCCTTGATCTTGAGTTCCATTCGTTCCACCTCGACGGTATGGTGGGTCAAAAGGCCCTCAAGGTCAGCGGTCAGCTTTGTGATTTGGTCACGGAGTGCGGTAACTTCGTCATTGCCGGCCATCTTGCGGGTGTAGGTTCGTTTTTTGTATGGGATTATTACACGATGCTTAGTACGGCGAGTATCCAGCTGAGGCCTGCATTCCACTTTGCATGTTAGGGACACGACTCGACCCACTTGACTCACATTCATTTTTAAGCATTCATTTTAGCTCATTTCTTAGTTTAGAAAGACCTTTTTTGTTTTGAAAGAGGAGATTTTCGAAAAGGTTTTAGCTAAAGGAAGCCTTTGAGACGAGGATGTGTGCGCACATCTCGCCTCGATGTTAAAACGTTTTGCATTTGCACCCATCGAACTAGTATCGGCGGTTTGCCGAGGTGAGCTCGAGTCGGATGTGTAAAAGAAGAAGGATTCGGCTCGAGCAAGTCGAGTTGAGGATGTTAAAAGTGGAGTCTAGGCCGTACGACCCAGAAGATTGAAATCCACGAGCTTGGATTTTAATCCTTGCTCGGGTTTTTGCTTGTTAGTGAAAAAGGAGAATTTCAAGAAAGCTCGTTTCAAAAATTCGCGATAGTTTTGTTTGAAAAGTGTTAGTTTGTTAGATGTTAGGTTCGTTTATCTTTGAAAAGTTTAAGCGAGTTTTCGAAGATATGAATGCAAATGCTTGTTTTGAAAAAGACCATGGAGTGCATAGCCTCGAACTTGTACGTAAGACTCAAAAAGGGTGAAAATGAGTCAGTCGGGTACACTTCCAACTACCTCGAGTACGCTTTGGCAGATACTTAACCCCTTCATTTCCTTACGGGCGATAGGTTTCTGAAGAGAACCAGGCGATCGAGATAGCCGTTCTGACAAGTCGTGGAGGGGCGAGAGGAAAGCTGGTCCGGCATATGCTTTATCGAGTGGACAAGCCTGCATGTGGGAACCACCTCTCGAGGGTGTAAAGGGTGCCTAGATTCCAAAAGGAATGGACTCTAAACGAATGTGCATGGCTCAAATATGTTTACAAGGATTGTTCAAGGCTTTCAAGTTTCACCTCTTTATTTTTAAAAGAAAAAGCTAGTTTTTAGTTTTAAAAATAAGATCTCCCCAGCGGAGTCGCCAAACTGTGGAACCCGGGGACCGCGTCGAGGGACCCAACTCGGCGTCTTGCTTAAGGGGGGATTTTAAAGTTAAAAAAGATTAAGTTGGAAAAACCTTTAAGAACTGTTATGGAGTCGCCACCTAATTATCGCGGAAATTAGGAACCTGCTACCATGTTCTAAGTTAAAAACATGTCCTAGATTTTGGAGCACGCCGACACCCCTAGATCTAAGGCTTGTGGAACCGATTGGATTCAGGTGAGGTACTTTAGAAAAAGAGTTAATTCAAATAATGATTTATGAAAACCTTTTAGAAAAGCCTATGTAAAAATAGCCTCTACTGACCTAGAACAATCCTTGTAAGATGATATTTGAGCTAATGTTATCGCTACGTACAAGTGCGATAAGTTTGTAAAAGAGTGCAGATGCAGATGCAAAAAGATTGATTAAAACCCTCAGTTTAGCATGTTTAACTTGTTAACGAAAACGGTTCAGTTAAAGGTCGAATTCATTGTTTAAGTTGATTTTAATGCAAAATAAGAAGGTGCAAGATGCATGCAAATAAAATAAAGTTCAATTGTCCATTGGTTTATTTTATAAGGTCGGTTGCTTATGCGACTTTGGCGTGTCATCGGATATGGAGTGTACCCGAAATAAATAGAACACTTGGATTGCAAGCTACTGGGTGCCAAAGCCTGGGGCGCTAAAGTGTAGACCCCTTTGTTAGTCCATAGAAAATAAGAAAAAGCTTTGATCCAAGTGGATCGGTGACTCTACCTTGTCCCGACAAGCCAGATCTGGGCAGAGCTTCGCTTCTTGAACTTAAAAAGGAGGATGAATTCAACACGGGATGGTGTGTTGAACTCAAGGATTTGAGTGCTTGAGGCTTTGTGAGTGTGAAAGGGTGTAAGATGAGAATTTGTGGTGTAAAAGATGTATTCTGGTTGTGAATTGTGATTTCGAGGTTAGGGTATAGGGGTGTATATATACTAAAAACCTCGGAGAAATTAGGAAATTCGGGGATAAAAACAGGCCTGGGAACCGCATAGCCTTATGCGGTTGCCTCCCCAAACCGCATAAGCTTATGCGGTTTGAGGGTGTGGTTTTAGCGTAGTTTCCTAGTTTCGGTTGAATTGTATCTTTGAAAGATTACGTGATAATCTCAAACGTGAAGCTCAAGAAAACCCCTAGGATATTTCTGAGATATTTTGTGATGCTTAGGGCTTTGGAGTGCGGGCCAAAGGCTGGGTTTGGGCTCGGTTTGGGCCGAGGGAAAAAAATGAAAAGGGTGTATTTGCATAGTTTTTGTGAAATAAGGTAAGACGTGAAGCCGTATTTTGTGTAAGAGGGGGCTAAATAGCGGTTTTAGCTACCGGGCCTAAATTTAGGAATTTAGGAATGCTGAATTAGACCTTGTTAATGTAAAAGGACTAATTGTAGTGCAAATGCGAAGCTCATGCCAAATGAAGCAGGACAAGGACCTAGCTAGACTCCAAATGGACAAAATGAACGTTTATTTAAAGCGATGTGAAGCGACCTTAAACATTTTAACATTTAAAACGACTCAAAATGAATTCGACATTAGTTAGAACCGTTTAAGTCAACGTTAAAGCATGCGTAATAAAAGTCCGTGATACATCACAGGGTTTTGTTTGGGAGGGTACGGATATGGGTATCCACAAGACTGCTTTTGAATTGTTGTTCAAGAATTATTCTGAGAATTTCGCAATTATTCTATTTCATCATCTTATTATTGTCTCGATTTTCATTTGAATTATCTTTCTCAAGTACTTTAAATTATTTTGGTTATCCCGATGATATCCCGTCCCTTTATGGGCATTATTCTGAGAGTTGTTATCGATTGTGATGATTCATTAAAGTTCAAATGTAGGGTCAGTTGATCGAGCCCTCACCTCTAGATCCTCCCCTTTGTAGTACTCATTGGGGGATACGCGTATTCGGGACTATTGGGTCTCTATTCTTATTGCCCACTATCAAGGGTCAACCTTTTGGTTGGTCGGTGAGGAAAAAAAAACAGAGAGTTATTGGCCATCGGAAGAGTCTCATTCTTATGGGACTAAAATATTTTCTGTATCGAGTACTTGTGAATGAAACTTATTCATATTTTCTTTTATTGTTTTTTTCAATGATTTATCATTACTAATGTTTTCGAAAACTGCAAGTAAAAGACTTTTTAAAATGATTTTCAAAATCGTTTTTACTAGATATGGGTCGTACTTACTCAACGTTTTTGTTGACTTTGTTTTGTGTTTTAAATAACTTGCAGGTTAGTGTGTGATCGCGGGGATGGGTATCGTGAGAGACGCTGCGTTTTGATTTCAATACATTTGAATAAACTCTTTAATTATTCTTTTGCGACTAGATTTCATAATAAATGGATTTTGTTTTATGTAATTTTTATAATTTACTTTGTTAAGAGTTTTTATTTTGGTTTTATTATTAAATACCTCAGTTACTATTAGTAGCATTCTCGAATTTTGGCCTTGCGAGTTGTGGATTTTATGTATTTGAACGAGGCTAGAAATCGGGGGTGTTACATTTTTAAAAGAAAGAAGGGATATAAAAAAAAAATGTACGTTTTAAAGAATAATTTACATATGTATTATTCGAGTTTGTCAATAATTATTTTTATCTTATTAAGATTTTTCATTAATATAATTGTAAAATTTGGAAAATTGATTTTATATAATTGTATTACTTTGTATATGTTTAACAATTCTTCCTTAATCTGTAGTACTCTTTCCATTTAGATTCAACCAATTTCCAACACTTTTGACTTTATTCATGTAGGTGGAAAATTTTCGAAAATTACTAGCAATATATAAATATAAATGTCCTTATACGTGAACTTATTCAATTTGTCTTGGTGAATACAGCCACAATATCAATTATGTATATAGATATTTTTTTTTTTTTTTTTTATCATTTACATTTATAGTTGTTGTCGTTGCAACATGATTCTCGACAAGTGAGGAAAAACAAATGATGCATTTGGATTCAAATTGAAAAAGTGTAGTTTATGATTAGTTTTGGAAAAAAAAAATAATTATAATTGTTTCTATAGCAGTAAAATATCTTATCTTTTTTCCCATGCTTATTAGAGTTAGAAACCTATTTTTGAAATAATATTTTCTACAATTGTACAATATATTGTAATTATATTACGGAAATTAATTTTTTTTATATACAATCATATACATTTATTTCTTAAAATTGAACTATTATTTAAATTAAAACTCTTTGCAAAATAAAATAATTGTTAGCAAACTTGAAAAATACAAATATGTATAATTTACTAATATTTAAGATTTGTTACATTATAACCGCTATGTTATAAAAAATTAGTCAATAACCATTAATATTCAATGTATAAGAAAAGGGTAATATAAATATAATTTTCTTTTATGACACATTTTTTTTTTAAAATTAACTCCCTTATATGTTTTTTTTTTTGGATTTTTCTATGGTGTACCCTCGAGGTTTTTTCGTTTTCTATGTTATACCCTTACCTATTCGATATTACAAATTCTCATCGTATGAGACAATTAAGACCTAGTTACTTTTGAATACTAATAGGTTACGTTTCATATGTAATGCAATTACGTTTGAACATAATAACTTTAGAGTGATAGCGACATAAATAGTGTATGAGTTTTCAACGAAAATATGGTCAAATATGATATTTACATGTGTTGCATAAATCATGTCGCTAACATTATGGTCAAAGAATATGAGAGGTAAGAAAAATTACAACATTAGAAAAAAAAAAAAAAAAAGAAGACAAATAACTAAATTAAGGTTAGTAATATTATAGAAATATAGGTTGTCTCATACTATGAGGCGGCCTCATAGTCGAATTACTCTTTTTATATTTCATTGTGTTCCCCTAAACTTATAAATTTATCTATGTTATGACCAAATTATTAGTCGTCATTGACTTGGTCATTTATTTAAACTACTAACTTACTCTTTAATCCAACTGATTGCGTATTAACCAATCCATTTGCTTATAATAGCATTTCATTACACCTTAACATGTCTAATTATATATTCAAAAAATCACGCCTAAAGTTATTTTACAATATATGTAACAAACGTTATTCATCATGCTAAAAAAAAGTGTTATTAGAGTGGCTTTCGAAAACTTTTATTGCTGTTGTGGTTTCAGCTACACACATTGTTTTGTTTGTTGGTACTGCTATTGCGTCGTTTACTGCTGTCGTGCATTCTGATTGCAAGGTGCCTAGTCTTTAGTTGTGCCTTATGCCTTAGTTATATAGGATGGTTAATTTAGAGAATAGATGTGAAGTTTAGGGGTACATTATAGACAAATTTTGAAGTTTAGGGGCACACCATGAAATATAGATAAGGTAAGGGTACAACATAAAAAATGGAAAACCTCGAGGGTACACCATAGAAAAACCTTTTTTTTTTTTTATAACATGATCCCATTTTAAGACACTTTTTTGTGACACCCCTATTTCGACAACAATTGACAGCATATCCATGCTGGAACGGATGTGGATTAGGATGACAGTTTTACTAGAGTACAGTATTGACGTAATGGTTTTTTTTCCTCTGAAGATTTATGAATTCAATGTTATTGAACTTAGCCATAATCTCATGTATTTTGCTTTGGTACAACCAAGGTCCCTGTGGATACCCATATCCGTACCCTCCCAAACAAAACCCTGTGATGTATCACGGACTTTTATTACGCATGCTTTAACGTTGACTTAAACGGTTCTAACTAATGTTGAATTCATTTTGAGTCGTTTGAAATGTTAAAATGATTTAGGTCGCTTCACATCACACTTAAATAACGTTCATTTTGTCCATGTGGAGTCTAGCTAGGTCCTTGTCCTGCTTCATTTGGCATGAGCTTCGCATTTGCACTACAATTAGCCCTTTTACATTAACAAGGTCTAATTCAGCATTCCTAAATTCCTAAATTTAGGCCCGGTGGTTAGAACTCCCCTTTAGCCTCCTCTTACACAAAATATAGCCTCACGGGTTAGCTTATTTCACAAAATGCTACAAAATACACCCTTTTCATTTTTCCGGGTCTCGGGCCCAAAACCGAGCCCAAACCCGCCTTTGGCCCGCACTCCAAAGCCCTCAACCCTCAAAAATATCTTGGAGAGCCCTCCATACAGCCTTCTTGACGTACAAGTCAAAGATTATACCGTATCTATCCAAACCGGATTAAGGAAATACGAAATCACGAAGTTAAAACCAGCCTGTCAAACCGCATGTCACCATGCGGTTATATGTGGTAACCGCATAGCCTTATGCGGTTACCCCACCAAACCGCATAAGGCTATGCGGTTTCACAGCTTGGTTTTAGCCCCGAGTTTCCTATTTTCGCTCGGCTATCCTCCTATATATACACCCCTATGCACGATCTATTCACATAAGTTTTCCACACAAGAAAACCTCTCTTCTCACAACCTCTCTTCTTAGTTTTAGCACCCACACATGGGTCC
The DNA here is from genome assembly GCA_023091065.1 of Dianthus caryophyllus. Classification (NCBI taxonomy): domain Eukaryota; kingdom Viridiplantae; phylum Streptophyta; class Magnoliopsida; order Caryophyllales; family Caryophyllaceae; genus Dianthus; species Dianthus caryophyllus. The sequence continues at coordinate 13,711,852 of CM041519.1, read as the reverse complement.
CACAAAATATACCGTCTAGCACGGTATACATCTAAATACATCCACAAAAGCCTCACGCACTCAAATCCTTGAGTTCAACACACCATCCCGTGTTGAATTCATCCTCCTTTTTAGTTCAAGAAGCGAAGCTCTGCCCAGATCTGAAGCGTCAGGACAAGGTAGGTACCGATCCACTTGGATCAAAGCTTTTTCTTATTTTCTATGGACTAACAAAGGGGTCTACACTCTAGCGCGCCCCCCGGCTTTGGCACCCGAGCGCGCTTGCCTTCCAAGTGTTCTTATTACTTCGGGTACACTCCATATCCGATGACACGCCAAAGTCGCATAAGCAACCGACCTTATAAAATAAACCAATGGACAATTGAATTTTATTTTATTTGTATGCATCTTGCACCTTCTTATTTTGCATTAAAATCAACTTAAACAATGAATTCGACCTTTAACTGAACCGTATTCGTTAACAAGTTAAACATGCTAAACTGAGGGTTTTAATCAATCTTTTTGCATCTGCATCTGCATTCTTTTACAAACCTTATCGCACTTGTACGTAGCGATAACATTAGCTCAAATATCATCTTACAAGGATTGTTCTAGGTCAGTAGAGGCTATTTTTACATAGGCTTTTCTAAAAGGTTTTCATAAATCATTATTTGAATTAACTCTTTTTCTAAAGTACCTCACCCCGAATCCAACTGGTTTCACAAGCCTTAGATCTAGGGGTGTCGGCGTGCTCCAAAATCTAAGAACATGTTTTTAACTTAGAACATGGTAGCGAGTTCCTATTTTCCGCGATAAATAGGTGGCGACTCCATGTGATTCTTAAAGGTTTTTCCAACTTAATCTTTTTAACTTTAAAATCCGCCCTTAAGCAAGACGCCGAGTTGGGTCCGATCCGGGTTCCACGGTTTGGCGACTCATTTGAGAGATCTTATTTTTAAAAACTTAAAACTAGCTTTTTCTTTTTAAAAATAAAGAGGTGAAACTTGAAAGCCTTGAACAATCCAAGTATACATATTTGAGCTATGCACATTCGTTTAGAGTCCATTCCTTTTGGAATCTAGGCACCCTTTACACCCTTGAGAGGTGGTTCCAACACGCAGGCTTGTCCACTCGATAAAGGAAGTGCGGGACTAACTTTCCTCTCTCCCCTCCACGGCTTGTGTGAACGACTATCTCGACCGCCCCAGTGCTCCCTCTAGAAAACCTATCGCTCCGGCGTAAGGAAATAGAGGGGTTAAGTATCTGCCAAAGCGTACTCGAGGTAGTTGGAGGTGTACCCGACTGACCCTTTCACCCTTTGAGTCATACGTACAAGTTCGAGGCCATGCACTCCATGGTCTTTTTCAAAACGAGTATATGCATTCATATCTTCGAAAACTCGCTTAAAACGTTTCAAAGATAAATGAACCTAACATCTAACACCTTTCCAAACAAAACTATCGCGAATTTTTGAAACAAGCTTTTTCAAAACTTCCCTTTTTCACTAACAAGCCAAAAACCCGAGCAAGGATTAAAACCCGAGCTCGTGGATTTCAATCCCCTAGGTCATACGGCCTAGGTTCTACATTTAACATCCTCGGTTCGACTTGCTAATCACTCTCGAGCCGAATCCTTCTTCTTTTACACATCCGACTCGAGCTCACCTCGGCAAATCACCGATATCAGTTCGACGAATGCAAAGCTAACACCTTTTGTAACAACCCGGATTTTCCAACAAAATAAAATAAAGAAATAAAAAGGATTTATAAAATAATAGAAAATAAAAGCGAGCCACGGTGGCGGAAACACCGTGGAATCCGGATCATTACTCACTAACCAACTAAACAACGATAAAAAGATAGGCCTTGAGGCCTAGACGCGGGGAGTAAATACCCCTTACAAATCCAGCTCCAAAAATGAAAGTAAAATAATAATAATAAAACTAAACATCCTAACAAGTCTAGTCAAAAATCACTTCAAGGCTAGCTATAGGTCATCCTCACGGCATCCTCACTTGACAAACCCGATCCCGCGCTAACCTGCCACAAAGAATGTAACAGCCACAATCAGTGGGGAGTAACTAGGTGCTCCCCAGTCATATTTCAACGTAACCAAAATAGACAACAATACAACAAACAACCCAAAGGTATAGTAACCATAATGCAACCTCAAGCCAACTCATTAGCTACCAAACTCAACCAAACTGTCACCCAACAACTTTGTAAACATGTATAACCAATACAACTCGACAATAACTAGTCCAGCGACATACAAGCTCAAAGTGTCAAGAAAAAGATGACGGACAACAATCAACAACCTCGCAAGGTAAGCACGAACCGGGTGAAGCAACAAGAATCACCCGAATGAAGCAACAAGAATCATCCAAACCCTATGGCGAACGACAACAAGAAGTTCCTCAAACTCATTAGTCTAAATTTGGCCAAATTCCACCGAGCAACAAGAACGGTGACGACATTATATAAACCATAGTCTCTAACCAACATGGTTGAGAACCCATAGTCGCTCTAACTAGGCAACAAGAATAGCCGAGGGGATCATGGGCGGTATCCGTCCACAAAAGACGTCGTAGCTCCTCACGTACGCGTGCATCAGCGATGCCGTACGCACACTCAACTCAAGCAATCAAACAAGTCAATTCAATAACCTGATTCAACTCACAATCAACAATAAACCAATCATCCTTTACTCAAAATCATCACAATCTCCATCATATACACAACTACAACATAATTGACCCCTTTTGTAAGCAATCTCAACACTAACCATAATCAACATGTTAAATACGAGTAATAACCATAAGAACTCAAGAGTAGCCATAATAAACCATTATAATCCCCAAAGTTATCATCTTTCATCAACTTAATAACAATATAACCCAAATTCAAAGTAAACAAACATCCCAAATCGCATTATTAGACATAAGAGTGTGAGACCAACTCAAACAAGACCAAAGACCGCAACTTTACATCTCAAACATCCCAAAGGTAACACCTTTTCATTCATATCAACAATCAAAACCTCCTCAATCAATTATATGGTCTCACACAAGTCAAAATATCACTAAGGCTACACCTAGTTACCTTGTTCAAACGATGCAAATAGCCTTAGTCTTCTTCTTCTTCAACGAGGATGGTCTCCTCTTCACCCAAGTTCTTCTTCTCCTTGATTAGGGCACAACAATAACACATACAAAATATAAGAACACACAAAATACATATATAATAATAACATAATCTGAAAACTATACTATACGATGAGAATTACCAAAGGAATTAGTGAAGGAATGAATTAGAGCGTATTAGGGCTGAATTGGAGATGAAGTGAATGATCTTGAATGAAGTTTGAGAGATAATTAATGGAGTTTTAGGAGAGAGAGGAGAGGATTAGGGTTTTAGATTAATGAATGGTGAGATTAATGAGTTAATTAGGGCTGAGGAGAGGTTAGAATACGTATTTAATAAGCTATAAGAAGTCACGGATCGAAACAACAACAACCCGCAGAAAGCAGTGCCGCCCGCGGCCCTCTCGCGGCCCTCTCGCGGGTCGCTCGCGGGTATGGTCTGTTTTTTTTTGGCAGTTGCGACGGCGTCGGAAAAATCTGTGATTTAGCCTTTTGAATCGCCTGAATCGGAGTCCGTATGAGGAAATTACACCGTTTTTAGCTAAATTACTCCGTATTTAAGTTACGACTACAGAGTAGCTTATCCACGCGACACGAGAACTGATTTTCTCGAGCTAAAAGAAATGAGGAAATCAAGAGAAATAAATTATGAATATAGATGAGACGAATAATTAATATTAGAAAAAGTCGGGGTGTTACAATCTCACCACCTAAAAAGAAGTTTCGTCCTCGAAACTTGAGAACGAAAGAATACCCCCAAAGGGTTAAGGAAACTACCTACTCTTATGGTCCTCAAGACAAGAATCGCTAACTCTACTCACCTCGATAACAAGGGCATAGACACGCTTAACGACGCTTAAGATAACCCGACATCACATATCACCCGAAAGATGCTCAACTCACTCATATAACCCTTTAATACTATTGGTGCATCTTATTCTCGACAATCCTCAAATTAGGCACACTAGCCTCACAAAACCATATCGTTCAACCAAGCATCTTCCTCACCAAGTTTAACCAAAACCTCAGACGGTTTTAACCCAAAAGGCACCATTACCTATGTTACCAAGACAAACTAACGCGTAAGCTAATCCCCAAATCAATGCTAATGTCAAGCCTCATATCCTTAATCATAACGTGATCTAAGCTCAAGTCTATATCGCTTCCCATATAGTTCCACATTTTCCACAACGAAATAGCCATAAATATGTCATACCACACCATCTTATTCTCAAGTCACACGTATACTAACACGTAGCCATCAAAATGTATCGTCGAAAGCTAACTACTCTCTCAAGCCATTGTTACCATACCCAAGTCTATCCATACCTTCCTCGAACGTCACTACCTCACTGACCTCGATTTCTTTCCTTCCATTAGTGAATTTCCTTATACTTAACACATACACAAAACCACAAGATGCACACTTGCCATTCCTACATTATCCTTTAAAGTACAAACCCCAAAGTTTTATCGTGCTCACTATTCCCTTTAAGTTTTCCTCAAAGCCGATTATTGCTTACCACAGTATCACTTCCCAATTCTTACTAACTCATGATTGTCACAACCCATCTAGCAACATAACTAAGTCCTAAAAAGACTCCCTACGCAGATACTATAATCTCCCTAACGTTCGCTCACCATAAATCAAATCATTACTCTCAAAGACTAAGAATCACATGTGCTTTAACTCATAATTACAAAACGGTCCCAAGATGCACTAGCTAAGAATCGCAAAACTAAGAATCCTCAAAAGTTACAATTACCAACCATGTGCATTAGCTAGTAAACCACTCATACTATCAAATACTTATTAACCAAACTCTATCATCTATGACTCAAATAACAGCGACAGCCTAAGGATCAGATTTCGAGCTAGATAAGGGTGAAGCACCTTACGGCTAGATGTCAAGGAATACGATTATAGAAATATCAAGGACAGGATTGATGTTAATACATCAAGAGCTTTTACAAAATTGAGAACGTGATTAGCTATGGAAAGGAATGGAAAATAATAGAAGATCGACGCCTTAAAAGTCGGCGCAGAGGCAATAGAACTGAAGTAGCCAGTAGAGGGAAACCTAAGGAATAGAATGACATAAGACCCGAATGACAAGACTAAAAGGTGATCAATAGGGTCATGATATAAAAATGAAGAGTTATGACGAATAAGAAAGAAAAGAAGGAATGAAACGAATTAAGTAAAAATATGACATAATAAATCCTTTGCAAGAACCTGCTCAACAACCACCAATTTTTCAAAAGAAATTTTTAATATGAAATGATGAGAGAAAATGGAAATATTCTTTAAGAGTTCCCACATGAAGGCATAAGACTCGTTTCCAACAAAGAACTCAAATTGGTTTCGTTATGAAGGAGAGACGAAAAGGTGATTCCCGAAAAGTTTGACAGATATAGAATATGATCAGAAAATACGATTGAAAGGAGAAGTCTTAAAGTTGAGTTTCAAAATGACAGCGATTTTAGAGAAAATTAAGCTACTAAAATACCAAGAAGTAGAATAAATAATATTTAAATAAACCAAATGCTCAAATTAGAAAACTTAATAAAAGGAGGTTTAGGATAACAAAGAGGTTTTGATCAAAAGTGGATGCAATAGATAAGTGTCAGTCATTTCAAATTTGATTGAGTAAAAGCCATCAAAATGTATTGACGTGTTTAAACATGAATGGAAAAGTAAAACAAAGCGGATTAAAATTTTTCCTCAACATAGTTACAAAATGAGAAAGTTCAAGAAGGATAAACAAACCATTATAGCACCAATATACAAAAATAGGTTTTGTTAATAGAACTGACTGGAAACATTCTTGAAATAAAAGAGTTTAGAAATTATTTCAGCACGATCTATTGAAAAAGATGAGGATGAACATAATAAGAAATTTTATTGGGGAAAAAGAAACTCAAACTGTAATCACGAGCTGATAGTTTTAAAACAACTGTATAATAAGATCAAGAACTAGAAGGAACTAAGGACAAGCGTAGCTAACAAGCTGAAAGACGTCCCTACGAATACGGTAGGTGACTTAGATTAGGAGTTTCCGCTGCGTGCTCTGATGGTAGGACCATACATTCGCAATTCGGCTTCAAGTTTCTTGCTCCAGCTGATCAATCAGTACGAATCAAAGATTTAAGAGTTAAATTTCTAGATATTTAAAAAGGTCAAATGAAAGATGGAGATTTAAATTTAGAATAAGCAAATGATTAAAGTTTGAAGAAACGAATAAATCGAAAAGTTAAAACAAGGGTTCGACAAGGCATAAATAGACTAATATTTTTGATAAAACAGAACTCTCAAATGAATTAAAAAGCAAGGGTCACACAAGTGTATTAAAACGGAATGCAAAATACTCCTTTTTTTGTCGATATTTAAAAATGAAAGATAACATGATTTGGTAAGGAAATAGAAGTATAAAGGATTTAGTTTAGAATGGTGAGCATGATGAAAGCAAAGAATCCAAGTAGTACATAAGAAAGCAATTATCAGAGTAAAACATTTTGAAATGAAATAAATTTAAAAACGACGATTAGATCAAATCAAAAGCTTTTAAAGACTATTTTAGAGGCAGGAATAGTAAATTTTAAATGTAGAGATTTATCGAGTCGACACCCGACCTCGCATGACTCCATCATTCCTGTACCTGCATCCAAAGCAAACATATATGATCTAATGGTGGAAATCCTAAGACCACCATTCACACAACTACTCATACACATGCACAAATAACGTAGACCCCCTAATGTGTCTACCCAACACTCTCACTCGGTGTTCTAGGTCAAATCCTACTCACTCACCTAAGAGAGTTGGGAGCGTATTCGCTCTGATACCAACTGTAACAACCCGGATTTTCCAACAAAATAAAATAAAGAAATAAAAAGGATTTATAAAATAATAGAAAATAAAAGCGAGCCACGGTGGCGGAAACACCGTGGAATCCGGATCATTACTCACTAACCAACTAAACAACGATAAAAAGATAGGCCTTGAGGCCTAGACGCGGGGAGTAAATACCCCTTACAAATCCAGCTCCAAAAATGAAAGTAAAATAATAATAATAAAACTAAACATCCTAAAAAGTCTAGTCAAAAATCACTTCAAGGCTAGCTATAGGTCATCCTCACGGCATCCTCACTTGACAAACCTGATCCCGCGCTAACCTGCCACAAAGAATGTAACAGCCACAATCAGTGGGGAGTAACTAGGTGCTCCCCAGTCATATTTCAACGTAACCAAAATAGACAACAATACAACAAACAACCCAAAGGTATAGTAACCATAATGCAACCTCAAGCCAACTCATTAGCTACCAAACTCAACCAACTGTCACCAACAACCTGTAAACATGTATAACCAATACAACTCGACAATAACTAGTCCACTGACATACAAGCTCAAACTGTCAACAACAAGATGACAGACAACAATCAACAACCTGCAAGGTAAGCACGGAGCACTGGGTGAAGCAACAAGAATCACCCCGAATGAAGCAACAAGAATCATCCAAACCCTATGGCGGAACAGCAACAAGAAGTTCCTCAAACTCATTAGTCTAAATTTGGCCAAATTCCACCGAGCAACAAGAACGGTGACGACATTATATAAACCATAGTCTCTAACCAACATGGTTGAGAACCCATAGTCGCTCTAACTAGGCAACAAGAATAGCCGAGGGGATCATGGGCGGTATCCGTCCACAAAAGACGTCGTAGCTCCTCACGTACGTGCCAGAACAGTACCCGTACGCACACTCAACTCAAGCAATCAAACAAGTCAATTCAATAACCTGATTCAACTCACAATCAACAATAAACCAATCATCCTTTACTCAAAATCATCACAATCTCCATCATATACACAACTACAACATAATTGACCCCTTTTGTAAGCAATCTCAACACTAACCATAATCAACATGTTAAATACGGAGTAATAATCATAAGAACTCAAGAGTAGCCATAATAAACCATTATAATCCCCAAAGTTATCATCTTTCATCAACTTAATAACAATATAACCCAAATTCAAAGTAAACAAACATCCCAAATCGCATTATTAGACATAAGAGTGTGAGACCAACTCAAACAAGACCAAAGACCGCAACTTTACATCTCAAACATCCCAAAGGTAACACCTTTTCATTCATATCAACAATCAAAACCTCCTCAATCAATTATATGGTCTCACACAAGTCAAAATATCACTAAGGCTACACCTAGTTACCTTGTTCAAACGATGCAAATAGCCTTAGTCTTCTTCTTCTTCAACGAGGATGGTCTCCTCTTCACCCAAGTTCTTCTTCTCCTTGATTAGGGCACAACAATAACACATACAAAATATAAGAACACACAAAATACATATATAATAATAACATAATCTGAAAACTATACTATACGATGAGAATTACCAAAGGAATTAGTGAAGGAATGAATTAGAGCGTATTTGAAATTTGAATTGGAGATGAATTGAATGATCTTGAATGAAGTTTGAGAGATAATTAATGGAGTTTTAGGAGAGAGAGGAGAGGATTAGGGTTTTAGATTAATGAATGGTGAGATTAATGAGTTAATTAGAGTGAGGAGAGGTTAGAATACGTATTTAATAAGCTATAAGAAGTCACGGATCGAAACAACAACAAGCATGAAGCGGTGCGCGGCCTCTCATGACCCTCTCGAATTCGCTCGCGGTATGGTCTGCTTTTTTGGCGATTCTATGACGGCGTCGAAAAAAATCTGTGATTTAGCCTTTTGAATCGCTGAATCTGAGTCCGTATGAGGAAATTACACCGCTTTTAGCTAAATTACTCGTATTTAAGTTCGACTACTGAGTAGCTTATCCACGACCACGAACTGATTTTCTCGAGCTAAAAGAAATGAGGAAATCAAGAGAAATAAATTATGAATATAGATGAGACGAATAATTAATATTAGAAAAAGTCGGGGTGTTACACCTTTTAACATCGAGACGAGATGTGCACACGCATCCTCGTCTCAAAAGCTTCCTTTTAGCCAAACCTTGTCTAAAATCTCCTTTTTCAAGCTTAAAAGGTCTTCCTAAACAAAAAATGAGCTAAAAATGAACGCTTAAAATGAACGTTGAATCTAATAGGACTAACTAGATACATGTCACACAAACCAATCCATTCTCAACATCCTCGACTCGACTAGCTAACCGTTCACAAGTCGAATCCTTTCCATTCATCTAGGCTCGAGCCCTTAACGATGAACCGTTAACGTGGGCTCGACGAATGCAAATCAAACACATTTCAACGTCGAGACAAGATCCGCACACGCGTTCTGGCCTCAAAGACTTCTTAGGCACAACATTGCTCCTAAAGCAATACACCCTCATTTTTGAAACAAGCTCTCTTCAAAAATCTCCTCACTTTTACAAAACAAGCAACTGAAGGTACCGGGAAAAGTGATAGACCTATCGACGCCCTGCGCGCGCCCGCCCTCGCCCGTCTTGGCAAGAAGCGGAATGCGCCTCGCAGGAAAGAGTGCGAAGTTTTGAGAAAAATGGGGGAGATCATTGCATGGATTTGTGACCAAAAAGAAAAGTAGAAAAATCCTTTTTGAAAGTGTATTTTCGGAGTCGCCACCAAATATTAAAGGAATTTGGAACCTATTCAACGCGTCTTGAAATACAAGACACGAGTGTCTCAGATTTCAAGGTGCGTCGATACCTATCGATCGAGGTTTGATACCAGAGAAGGGGTTCGGAGTGAGGTTACTTTTCGAAAGTTTTGACAAAATAAGTTTTGAAAACCGTAATCAAAAAGCCTACATAAGAGTAGTCTCTACTAATTTGAAAACATTTGCTTAATTTCGATATTTGGGCTAAAAGTCACGCTACGTACAAGTGCGAATAAATATGACTCGATTAAAATGCGTAAATAATGTAAATTGTCAAAATAATGACATATTGCTATAGGAAATGTACGTTAAATAATAATTTATTGACTAAATTATTACTATAGACGTTATTTTCCGACTTCGTATTAGAATTTGTGAAAAACCCTCAGTTTTGACATGCTAAAAGACTCTATGAAACGGTACAATTTAGTGTTGGATCCGTGATTCTAGTCGTTATTTAATGCATGAATGAGGACTTGCGTAATTATAAAAGTGACGTCGGTTTGCTTTAGTGATAATGAGTCGTTTATTTATGCGATATTGGCGGGGTTTAGACGGATTATGAATCCGAATTGCTACAAGTATTACGAATACGGCCGCTAGTGCCAATATCGGGTTTGGGGTTAATGTAACCCCATTGTCCGAGACTCAAACGTCTAGCCCGTAGGTAAAATGTTTACCTTTCGAAAATGTAAAGACGGTATTTTTGAGTGGATTTTGTGAATAGTGTATAAGTGCTAAAACCGGTATTGAAAATGAATGAAATGGGTTGGTATTTATAGAGTTTGGTGGTTTTACGTGCGGGGACAAAACTTAATCGCCAAAGTGAGCATGCGATTATGTTTCAATGCACCGCCAAATGAAATAAAAGAACCAAGGTTGGGAGAAGAAAACTTAATCGCTTGATGGCTGGCGATTTGGTTTGTCGCTGTTCTTGGCGATTAGATTTTTGTTTTGGTGAAATTTGTTTTATGCCGCCTTTTGGTTTTTGACGGTTTGATTAGGTAATGATTATGTTTTGTTGTTTACTTAGGGTTAAGTATTTGTTCGATTTTGGTCCGAATTTCGGTTTTAGTGCTTGGTTTTTATCGTGTTTTTCGGTTTTGGCCTGAAATAAAATAATACTAGGTTATATTATTTTATGGTTTCATAAAACCTAACTTTTTGAAAATGTGACACGGGGCGCACTTTGGCCCGTTTTGAGTGTTGTTAGTGTGCGTTTTTGGGTCGATTTTGTAAGTTTGGGCGTTTGTAGCTAGTTGAAATGTTTTGTGGCTTGGCTTAATAAGACGTTCCTATGTTGTGTTCGTGTTACGCTCATGATGACTAAAATTGACATTTACTTTCATGATTATGCAAGTCCAAATTAATACGCTAAAAATGACTAATACGTTTTAGACACTTTTGTACCGTTTCGACTCTTTTAAAAGCATGTATGAAAGTCCTTTTCATCATCGGGTTTGTTTTTTGGGGGGTACGGATACGGGTATCTACAGAGCCCCCAGTTTGACTGAGCTCGGACAAAGCGTTAGTCAAACTTAAAGATAGTGTCCGGACCATTACGGTCTCGATACTACCTGGCGGCGCTAAGCATGTGTCTTATGGGAGAGACGAGGACTTAGCGTCGGGAAATGCGGGGAGGGACGACATGTTTTTAAGGACATGACGGTCCTACATGTTTAAGGGCATGTCAGCCTGCATGTGGCCTGAGTTCTCCCAGCTGGCGCCTCGCTTGTGTTTCCGTTTGTGCTCCTTGCTTTGCTTGCGCTTCTGGCTTGCGCTCCTTGGCTTTGCTCGCGCTTCTGGCTTGCGCTCCTTTGCTTTGTTTGCGCTTCTGGCTTGCGCTCCTTGGTTTGCTTGCGCTTTTGGCTTGCGCTCCTTTGCTTTGCTCGCGCTTCTGGCTTGCGCTCCTTTGCTTTGCTTGCGCTTCTGGCTTGCGCTCCTTTGCTTTGCTTGCGCTTCTGGCTTGCGCTCCTTTGCTTTGCTTGCGCTTCTGGCTTGCGCTTCTTTGCTTTGCTTTCCTTGCTAGATGTCTCGTAGAAGAGGTTACGCTTCTTTGGTTTTTCATAAAAAGGGCTAGGTTTTTATGAACGTCTCGCAAGGAGGCTATGTGTTTTTTGTGGTTCTCATACAAAGGGCTAGGTTTTTATGAACGTCTCGTGAGGAGGCTACGTGTTTTTGGATTTTAACGTCTCGTGAGGAGGTTACGTGTTTTTTGTGGTTCTCATAAAAAGGGCTAGGTTTTTATGAACGTCTCGTGAGGAGGCTACGTGTTTTTCTCATAAAAGGTTAGGTTTTTATGAACGTCTCGTGAGGAGGTTACGTGTTTTTGGATTTGAACGTCTCGTGAGGAGGCTACGTGTTTTTGGATTTGAACGTCTCGTGAGGAGGTTACGTGTTTTTGTATTTCTCATAAAGGGTTAGGTTTTTATGAACGTCTCGTGAGGAGGTTACGTGTTTTTCGTGGTTCTCATAAAAAGGGCTAGGTTTTTATGAACGTCTCGTGAGGAGGCTACGTGTTTTTGGATTTGAACGTCTCGTGAGGAGGCTACGTGTTTTTCGTATTGGGTTGAAATTGTGTTTGAAACGGGTTGAAAGTGTAATGGGCCGAGGAAAACAGCCCAAAACAAAGCTGAAACCCATAGAACAAAAATATAATCGCCTGTAAACAGGCGATTAGAAATTTGTTTGGCGTTTTTTGTTTAAAACACGGGAAAGGAGAGAGGTTTGGTTTATTTTATCCGAAGAATAAAAACTAAATCGAAAACCTCTAAAACTCGTCTTGGCGATTTACTTGATCAAAAATCGATTTTCCGACTCCTACAATTCGTCATGGACCAAGGTACGTATTCAACTCACTTGGTTTTTCGGGTTTTGAAGTTTGTTTGAGTCGGTTTTAACTCGAAATACCGTTTTCTAGGGTTTTGGTCGATTTTTGTTGGTTTGATTCGAGTTTGGCTCTTGTCTTGGCTTGAAAACGTTCGCCATGGCTAGTATAGTGCTCGCCTCGCTTGTCTTGCTGTCGTTGCGTGAAAACCCGACTTGTGGCCTCGATTTTCGTGCGTTTTGACTCGGGGGGTATTTTGGTCATTTTTGAAAACGTCTCGAAAATGGCTCAAAACTTCAGTGTAGCTTACCCATTAGCAGTATAACGTGTTGGTAAGCTCGGTTCGTTGAAATTCATGCGAAAAACGGTTCGTTTGGGGTGAAACCGTATGAAAGGGGGTTAAGTCGGGGCTTGTGCTCTGTTTTTGTAGCGTAAGGCGATCCCGAGTGGCTTGGTTATTTTGAAAATGTCGTAGTATGCTAGTGTGAAGGTTTGGGTGGCTTGTATGCGAAGAACGGCTTGAAAAACCGTAACTTTCGTGTGTTTTGGTATAAGGGCCGATTTTGGTCGAAATTTTTCGGTTCCGAAACTTGCCCGAATTCTTTGTATTGTGTTTTCATGGCTAGTATGGTACACTTTTGGTCTTGTTTTGTAGGAAATGCGTTGTTTGGAGGCGTTTTGGAGCGTTTTTTGTAGTTTAGGCTAGGTTTCCAAAAGTCGCTTTTCCTCGCTGCGTGCCTGATTCATGGAATGTATGGTAATGTATGTTGTCCGTGTTGGCTAGGGGTTGTTTTGTGGGAGGGGGGGGTGTTTTGGGTTGAGTTATGGTCAAGTAAAGGTCGTTTTTGTAGTTTGGAGGTGTTTTGTAAAAGCTATTCAGTCGAGGTGTTCGGGACATCGTTTTCGCATGAAATTTTTTGCATGAGCTTTTTGTGATTTATGGGTTGGGTTTGTGTCAGCAAATATGGGTTTCTGGCTTTCTGTAGCGTTTTTCCCTCTTCTGCTATTTTTGGTTTAAAAAGGCCTGCTTTCTGCTGTTTTGGCCAATTCTCTGCTGCTTTTGTGCGTGCTTGCTCTTAACTTGACTGAGTAGGACGTATATATCGTATACGTCTCATGGATTTTGGTTTCTTGTGCTTCTGCTCTGTTTTGGCCTTATCTGTCGAAAATGGGCCTATGGCTTGCTTTTTGCTGATTTGTCTTGATCTTTCTAAAATGATTTGCTGAGTATGTCTTTGAATCTTGTGCAGGTGATCCTAGGCCTCCGGCGCCTACTTCCAGTGACATGGATCGGGTTTTGGCCGGCGTTGACTTTACTGTTCCGGGGGGCGAGCACACTCCTACTTCGGGGATGCCTGCGCCCTTGGAGGTTTCTGACGGTCCGTCTCAGTCGGACCTGCTGAGAGCTTTTCCTCAGACGCCTGGAGCTTCTACGACGCCAGGGAGTGAGCTTCAGGGTGCCGCTGTGGAGTCTCCGGCCTTTTCTGCTAGTGGTGCTAGTGCTGTTGGTGCGTCGCCTGGGCTTTCTGCTAGTGGCCTGGACGGGCGCCGCTTCCTGGTGGTCCCGAGCCGCCAGGTAGTGGTCGTGACGTTGCCGCCGAAGTCGCCGCTTTTTCGCCATCGCGTACGCGAGAGACCGCTGCTGAGCGGACGCGTCTGGTGACGCGAAGCGGTAGCTGGGCCGCCGTCGCCGAGGTCTCCGTTGGTGGTCGAGGTCGTGCCCAGGTGTCCTCTCGCAGTCTTTGCAGGGGCGTGACGGCGCCGCTGCGAGACGCCTGAGGCTCTGGGAGGCCGTGGCGAGGTAGGGGCGTAGCCGCAGGTGGTCTCGCAGGACGCGTGGCCGTGGCCGAGAGGGACGCTGTGGCTCCGGCAGGGGCCAAGGCAGGTCGTGGTGCCGCCGCAGGGCTTCGCAGGACGTGGCGCAGCTTCAGGGGAGCCCGTGGCTCTGGAGGGGTCGTTAGAGGTCGTGGTCGCGGTCGGAGGAACCCGAGGCCAAGAAGCGCAAGGTGGATGTGGCTGGTGAGGCGCAGCCGAGGCGTCGAGCTCGTGTTGCTGCCGAGGGTGGTGACCGGGACGAGGCTGAGGTCGCCGGTGTTTTTGAGGAGGTTGGAGAGGGGGGAGCTCCCGTGGGGGTTCCGCGGAGGCGTGGTCGTGCTCGGGGTCCGGGGAGCCGTTACGAGGACACTTCCGAGTCGGGGGAGTCTTCGAGTGACGAGGAGGGGGTTCCTGACGAGACTGTGGCTGAGGTGGCTGTCGAGGTTGAGATCGCTGAGGCCGCTGCCGCCGCCGCCAGCCGCCGCCGACGATGCTCGATTTGATCTTGTCGTTCTGCGGGCCTTTGTGGCGGGGTCGATTCGAGGCCATGCTCAGGAGCAGGTTTAGGATGATCCTGAGGCTGAGGCAGAGGCTGAGGGTGAGGCTGAGGGCGAGGCTGAGGATGCAGGTGCGGCGAGTCTTGAGGCCGCGACCGAGATTTTCATGGGGATGGTTGACGAGTTGGGCGCGAGGCCTGACTATCCTCACGGTCCGCGCTTGTGGTCCCAGGTGGCCTTGGACTGGGACGGCGTGACTCTGGTTTGGAGTCGCTTGGAGCACTTGTCGATCCGGGTGAAGGTCGGCTTTCCGTTAGGCTCGATGAGGACCTTCACT
This sequence comes from Dianthus caryophyllus, assembly GCA_023091065.1. Lineage (NCBI taxonomy): Eukaryota > Viridiplantae > Streptophyta > Magnoliopsida > Caryophyllales > Caryophyllaceae > Dianthus > Dianthus caryophyllus. The sequence continues at coordinate 13,696,604 of CM041519.1, read as the reverse complement.
GGGTGTCGGGCGGTGTTTGAGGTCTTTGAGGGTAGGCTTACCCAGGAGGAGCGGGACATAGTGCTTGGGACAGCTTTCGGTCCCTTGGTGCAGAAATGGAGCGAGGTGCGGGCAAGCGGGTGAGCAGCGCCTCAGCTGTACTTAGGCGTTGTTGGATAGGTTTTGGGATCGACCAACACCTTCCACATGCCTGGTTACGAGGTTGGCGTGACTCTTTCTTCGTGGGCGGTATTACTGGTGCCTCATGGCGGTGTACTTGGTGGGGCGTGGCGACCTCCTATTGATAGCCCACGAGTCGTGCGCTGATTAGCGGCGGGATTAGGTGTGGGAAGGACGAGGAGCACACGTTTGACCTCGTCACGATATGGTTTCTTGACTTCTTCGAGGAGGAGGAAGAAGAGAGGTCTACTCGAGCGGCGCCGAGAGGGCATTTGTGGTTGTGGTGGTTCCTGACGGCCACCCACTTTGGCGACAAGGGGGAGCGAGGCCGACGGCCGTGGTTGATGGCATTTGTCGGACATGTCACGGATAGGTGACTTTGGTGGGTGACTCGCCTGGGTCTGTTGATCCGTTACCTGAGGGACGCAGTGCGCCCTGATCGGATTGACGAGAAATCGGATGTGTCGCTTGTGGGCCCTGGTCTTCTGATGGAGGTAGGTTTCGGCTTTTGTAGTTTTTATTGTTTTGTTTCTGCTTTTCTTCTGTAACGTGTGTCTTGTTTGCTTGCAGGCTTGGTGCTATGCTCACTTCCCCTCTCTGCTCCCGGACACGTTCAAGGTGACGGCTACATACCCGGCTTTCCATGCGTATGCGACAGCGGACCGGAGGGGTATTGGCCTGAACTATGACGCGGCTCGTGTGCGCTTCAACGGGATGACGATGGATAAGGTAAGGGTGGTCGTGTTTTGTATTTTGGTTTTTTTTTTTGTAGCTTGTTTTTGGGTTTGTGTTTGTTTTTGTGGTTTATAATTTGGTTTTGTTTTGTAGTTTGTTCGCGACCCTTGGAGGAATTTTACCGGCGTTCCTCCGACGATTGCAGCTCGCTTTGGTCCCCTTGACGGACGGCGGCTGTACATCGAGACCCAGTACGGCTCGTACTGGTACTTGGGAGAGCGTCTGTCTGCGCGAGCAGCGTGGCGGCTTCATCGTACTGCTCCTCCGCCCTCGGTTTTGTTCGTGGAGGCGCCGACGCTAATGGCGTCGTGGCGTGTATCACGAGGTGAGTCCGACTCGCTTGCCGCGGCGGGATGAGGATTACGTGACTTGGGCACAAGATGCCCGCCGACGCCCGTGATCGAGGTGTGCTTGATTATCCCTTTCGCTTGTATCTGTTTTGGTTCCAGGAAGCAAAAATTTATCCTATTTTTGTTTTGTAGCGACGTGACCCTGACCTTGAGTTCCAGCCTCCTCCGTTCGTTGAGGACCTGCTGGTTGTTCACGAGGGCTGCTCTCATTCGATCGTCTTTGCGCCTTCCATGTGCGTGGTCACCGTCGCGGGTCTTGAGAGGTGGGATCCGCGCGTGAGAAAGGTATTAACCCTCCTCTTTGTATAGCATGAGTATTATGTAGTATATAGCCCCCAGTTTGAATAAGATTTTAGTGTAAAATCCTTAATCAAACTCTGTTGAAGCAGGTTTTTGATTGTAGCCCCCAGTTTGAGTAAGATTTTAGTGTAAAATCGTTAGTCAAACTCTGTCAGCGAGTTTTTGATTATAGCCCCAGTTTGAGTAAGATTTTAGTGTAAAATCATTAGTCAAACTCGTCAACGAGGTTTTTGATTATAGCCCCAGTTTGAGTAAGATTTTAGTGTAAAATCATTAGTCAAACTCTGTCAGCAGGTTTTGATTATAGCCCCAGTTTGAGTAAGATTTTAGTGTAAAATCATTAGTCAAACTCTGTCAAGCAGTTTTTGATTATAGCCCCGGTTTGAGTAAGATTTTAGTGTAAAATCATTAGTCAAACTCTGTCAGCAGGTTGTTGATTATAGCCCCGTAAAGCTAAATTGACTTCTCGCATTTGTTGCGGTGTGACGGTGAGGTCCACAGGAGGCTCGCAGCGGCAAACCGGCCATGCGCGGCCGTGAACGATAAAGTTGTTGATGCTTGCAGGCGAAGGCGAGACTACGAGGCGCGACTTGAGTTAGCCAGGGTCGTACGAGGAGGCGAGATCGCGTCGAGTGGAGGCTGCGCATCTTAGGAGCGGCGAGGGTCCCGCAGAGCTGGAGGGTCGATATCTGGGGAGGCTGGATAGAGACGCGTCTTTGAGATTGATTCCTGCGTCTTTGTCTTGCGGCGTCGTGACGATCGTAGTAGGCTTGGACTTTGTATTTTTTGGACTTTGTATTATGAATATTATTTTCTGTTTGTATTGGTTTATGTATTAGGACTTGTTATGGTTGGTTGTTGTTTTTTTTTTTTTTTTTTTTTTTTTTGGACTTGTAGGTGTTTATGGGTTTAATTTGGTTATTTTGTCTTGTTGCAAAAATGCATTCCTGCGTCGTGGCGGTCCGAAATCCTTGCGTATTTGCTTGCCGAGCGTGCACTCGCAAAACATTGTTAGTCGTGAAAGCATATATATCGTCTCGATTGAGACCGACTCGCTAATGACCGAATTAAATGCAAAATGAAGAGTTTTTGAAAAATCTTTGGTTAGGACATATTTTAGACTCGTAAAGACGTTTTTGACATAGTAAAAATGCGAGCTAAAGCAGCGTTTTGAGATGAAAATTCGTGAATCGCGAAAATCATATTTTGTGTTGTGTTTAATTTTTGTGTGATTATTGAGTTTTGTGAAAAATGAAAAATCGAAATCTGAGGAATTGATCACGCAAATCGAGACGCCTTGACGGACCGTAAAAAATAGGTTGGAGGTCGGTAGAAAAGTAATAGGGGTAATAGGTTAAAAATTTTTGGGTGTAGGTGTGTAAGAAGTGTAAGAAATCGAATAGTGCAGCCGAGAAAAGAAAAAGAAAATCGCCTGTAAACAGGCGATTTGATTTTTAATCGCCTGTTTACAGGCGATTAGAATTTTATTTTGTGGTTTTTGTTTGATTTATTTTAATCGCTTGTTCACTAGCGTTTAAGTTTTTGTGTTGTATTTCGTCTTGCAAATCTCGGCTATAAAAGGAGGGCTAAGTTAGTTCATTTCACTCATCCTCTCGTCTTCTATTCTCGATTTTCCGAAAATATTCAGAATATTTACGGAACATTCGTCGAGTTATGGAGAGTTTTGAAGGAAACTTGCGTCGTTGGTGTGCGTCCTTATCGGGTGTCGAGAAGAAGCTTTTGAAAGATTGCGGAGTTGGCGTATTTCGTGGGCTAAGGCAGGTTCGAATGGAGTACGAGTTCCTGGACGCTTGTCGTGAGTATTGGGATCCAAGCCTTCACGTGTTCCGCTTTCCTTGCGGAGAGGTTTGTCCCTTAGTCGAGGAGTTTGGGGCCATTGGCGGGTGGGCCTTGATTGGCTGCTGTATGTGTCAGGCAGGAACTTGGCTACAAGAGGCAGGTTCAGAATTATCTCCAGATGACCCGTGATGAGGTGGAAGAGTTATTTGTTGGGAATTGTATCAACCTCTATCGTTTGTGTCAATGGTTCAGGAATAATGCAAACGGGCATATCTCTGCTGTGGCTAGGAGAAGGGCTTTGGCTTTTTGCTTGGTTCATTGCTATATGTTCCCGGACTCTGTGTCCGAGGGGTTGTTGGGAGATCCGCGTTTAATTCTTTGTCGTGGAAGCGGATGGAAATAGGTTGCAATCCTACCTTTAATTCGGTGAGACGGTCCTTGGACTGGACGACCGGGCATGTAATAGGGAACATGCGTACCGAGGGTGTCCATTGATCCTCCAGGTGTGGCTGATGGAGCGTCTAAGTGTGTTGAACGACCTTGGCTTCGATGGCGAATATGTCGCAGGAGGCGTTACCAATCGTTACATGCGATGGGCGGGTCCAGACGAGCGCCCTAATGACTATTTTCCCGAGTTTGTGAGGTCATGTGCCATCCGTTGGTCGGTATCCTGGTGGGGAGTGGTCAGTGTGACGGCGAGCGCAGTAGGTGATGGCCCCTCTGGGGTCCTATTGTGTGGGTTCGAGATGGGGGTTTACATCCATCCCCTGCGGGTGAGGCGACAGATAGGGTATGCACAGTTCATTCCTGGCCAGGACACGAAGGTACAGGACATGGTTGTGTTAAATAACCAGGTGACCGACGAGTGGGTCAGTGGTTGGATCATGCGTCCTAAGTGGCTTGTGGCTGGTACTCCTGGGACGATCCGGGTGTCGAGGGCTTACTCCAAATGGACCGTTGCTGAAAGTGCTGTGGAGAGGGCTCGTCTCCGTGCCATAGAGCTTAACGAGCCTCCGTCGACGTCCGCCTACGACCCGATCCGCTTTGGACGCAATAGTGGTAGGGGTGGCGCTTCGAGCTCGGTGCCTCTCGGCGGTGAACGCGTGTTCGATCGTCGCCGTATTCCAGGCCAGTGCTCGGATCGTCATGGTAATGTTGGGGTCGCCGTAGGGGTTGAGGGTTGGTGCTCCCTTTATCCAGCTGGAGAGGTCTCGAGTCTGTTTCGGAGAATAACCTGGTTTTAGTTTATGTGTGCTTTGTTAGTATTATGTTCATATTATGTTGTATTATGTAATATATTACATATCCTAAACCCGAGGTACATGCCGGGACTCGTATTGTAATATATAGTGTTTGTTAGTGTATTTCTAAGGTCGTAGTTATGCTCCTATGTTTGAAAAATCCAAAATGTAACCGTTCTTTTTAAGATTAATAAAAATCAGGTTTTTTATTTACGACTTCGCCTCATTTTGCTTGTTATTTTGTGTGAAATTCCTTGGCTCTAATCTCTTTTCAAAGGTTTAGAATGCAAGCATGGTTTTTGTTTTTAGGAATTTTTTTTTGTGTTGACTATTCCCTCGACCTTTTTAAGCTTTGGGTTTGTCGTTTTGTGTTGAATGCCGTTCTTTTTACCCTTAGGTTAAAAAACGAATTTTTGGGTTGACTATGTCCTTGGCCTTTTTAAGCTTTAGACGCGTCATTTTTGTGTTGAATATCGCCTTATGTTAACCTATTGGGTTATGAGACGGTTTTTGTGTTGACTATATCCTCAGCCTTTTTAAGCTTTGGACGCGTCATTTTTGTGTTGAATATCGGTTGCGCTTTTTGCAAAGCTGCCTACGTATCCACGAAAAGTGGAATCAAACCGGCGTAGTTCGAGAATGTATGTTTAAGGGCATACCGGCCCAAGAGTTGTGTTTGCTTTTTTGTGGTGAATGTGCACGTTTAGGGGCATGCCGGCCCATGAGCATGTTTAAGGACCTGCCGGTCCATGAATTGTGTTTGGTGGATGCATGTTTAGGGGCATGCCGGCCCATGAATTGTGTTTGCTTATGGAATGTGCACGTTTAAGGGCATGCCGGCCCATGAGCATGTTTAAGGACCTGCCGGTCCATGAATTGTGTTTGATTTTTGTGGAGAGAAAGAGCAGGTTTAGGGGCATGCCGGCCCATGAGTTGTGTTTTTGATTTTTGTAGAGAGAAAGAGCAGTTTTAGGGGCATGCCGGCCCATAAGCATGTTTAAGGACCTGCCGGTCCATGAGCATGTTTAAGGACCTGCCGGTCCATGAGCATGTTTAAGGACCTGCCGGTCCATAAATTGTTTTTATAAAATTGTACTTTACAGATACATTGCAAGCGGTTTTTTATTTTTTAGGGGTAGTATTTCTTGAGTTGATCGAGGTTTGTGGCGAGGTTGAACTCTTGGCCGTCAAGGTCGGTTAGTTTGACTGCTCCGCCCGTGAAGATTTCCTTGACGAGGTAGGGTCCAGCCCAGTTAGGCTTGAATTTTCCTCGTGGAGTCGATCGAAGCGGTGCTCGGGTGACTTTAGTGCGAGATCACCTACTTTTATGTGTCGCGGCTTAACTCGTTTGTTGAATGCTCGTTGTAGTCGGGCTTGGTACATTAAATGCGGTGCTCGGGGAATGCGATCGGCGTTCATCCAGGAGCATGAGTTGTTCTCGCACTGCTCACGGGCCCATTCTCGCTTCGGGATGCTACTTTCCATTAGTATCTTGCAGAGATTGTATTTCTATTTCCATCGGTTGGGCGGCTTCCATGCCGTAGGTGAGAAATAGGGGTCATGCCCGTAGGGGTTCGGATGGTAGTCACGGTATCCCGAGTGCATATGGTATTTTGTTAGGCCAATCTTTGCGGTGTCGATCATCTTCTCAAGTATGGTGACGGCCAGTCTTGTTTCTTTGTAGCGGCTCCATTGGTTTGGGGACGATAGGGTGTGGATTTGTGATGCTGGATGTTGTATTTTGTGAGTATGGTTTCGGTCTCGCGTTGAAAGTGTGAACCTTGATCGCTGATGAACTCGTGGGGTATGCCATATCGGCATATGATGTTCGTCTGGATGAACTTGGCGACTTCCTTGGAGCCAAGGGTCCGAAAAGACGCTGCTTCTACCCATTTAGTGAAGTAGTCGATGGCCACCAAAGACGTAAATGCTGACCTCCTGCTCCGATGGGGTGGACTTTTCCTATCACGTCGATGCCCCAGGTTGAAAAGGGCCAGGGTGAGGTTAGGCTGTATAGTGGTGAAGGTGGTACATGTTGGACGTTGCTGAAAATTTGGCAGTTGTGGCAATGCTTGACGTATTGGATCTGCTTCCATGGTCGTCCAATACCATCCTAGCCGCAGAATCTGTTTGCAGAGTGCTCGGCGTTCATGTGGGGTCGCATTCGCCATCATGGACTTGCGTGACGATTTCTGCCCTTCTTGTAGTCGACACATATGAGCAGTGTCCCTTGTGGTGTCTTCTTGAGTAGTTGTCCCATCTCTAGCACAAATTGGGAAGCTAGGAGTCTGATAGCCCTCTGTCCGCGTTTATCGGTGTCGGGTGGGTAAGTGTCGTCTGTCTTGTAGTTGATTATGGCTTGATACCACGGCTGCATGCGCTTCGGCCGTCCAGGTTAATGGTATGGATGTATGCTGGTTCGGCACGTCTTTCGACGATGATGGGTAGCAATTTCATGTCTGGTGGCATGTTCAGGAGGGATGAGAGTTTTGACAGTGCGTCGGCGAACTGGTTTTCTTCCCTTGGGAGGTGATAGAACTCAATGCAGTCGAAGTTGGCTAGGAGTTTTTGTACTTTTGCTTGGTATTTGGTGAGGGTTTCGCTCATGATCTTCCATGCCCCTGTCACTTGATTTATGATGAGGAATGAATCTCCATGTACCGTAGGTTCTTTATCTTGAGAGTGATGGTCGCTGCGAATATAAATGCAGGTCTCGTACTCCGCGGCGTTGTTCGTGACACTGAAGTCGAGCTTGATTGTGAGTGGAGTATGATCGCCGTATGGGGATATTAGCAGTACTCCCACTCCATAGCCCCGGTAGTTTGACGCTCCGTCGAAGTATAATTGCCAGTACTCCTTTTCTATGGCGAAGATCCCATCGTCCGGAAATGACATTGTATCGATCATGGGCTGTTCGATGATAGCATTTTCTGCGAGGAAGTCTGAAACCGCTCTTCCTTTGATTACTTTCAGAGGGAGGTACTTGAGTTCGTACTCGGCGAGAAGCAGAGTCCACCGGGCCATGCGTCCGTTCAGGACTGGTTTTTCAAATAGGTATTTGAGGGGGTCCATTAGGGAATAGACTCTTGTTGTGCTAGTGAGGAGGTAGTGCCTGAGCTTTTTGGTTGCCCAGACTAGCGAGAGGCAGCTTTTCTCGACTGGTTCATACCGAGTTTCGTAATCGTGAAACTTCTTGCTGATGTAGTAGATGGCCCGTTCTTCGTTGTTGACTTCTTGGGCGAGCATGGCACCCATGGCGTTTGACGTAGTCGTTAAGTATAGTGACAGTGGCAAGTCTTTTTGTGGGGGTACAAGAACAGGTGGGTTTGTGAGCAGGCTTTTGACTTTGTCGAATGCTTGCTGGCAGTCATCGTCCCACTTCGTATGTTCTTCCTTCTTCAACTTTTTGAAGATTGGTTCACAGATCATGGTGAGCTTGCTGATGAACCTGGAGATGTATTGGACCTGACCCAAGAAACTCCTTATTTAAATCGATGTTGCACGGTGTCTTCATGCCCATTATTGCTTTGATTTTGGTCGGGTCTATTTCGATCCCGCGCTGGCTCACTATGTAGCCTAACAATTTGCCTGACGTGACCCCAAAGGTGCATTTCTGTGGGTTCAATCGCATCTTATCTTTGCTCGATTCGGGTGAAGAACTTAGAAGATTTGTGATGTGGACATCCCTTTCTTCTGCTTTTAGGATCATGTCGGCGACGCATACCTCAACCTCCTTATGCATCATGTCGTGGAGTAAGGTGGTAGCAGTGCGTTGGTAAGTAGCGCCGGCATTTATGAGCCCAAACGGCATGACTGTGTAGCAGTATGTTCCCCAGGGGGTTACGAAGGTGGTTTTTGGCATGTCGTCTGCTGCCATTTTGATTTGGTGGGATCCTGCGTAACCATCCATGAATAGCGATGGCGTGGTCTGTTTGTGGTGTCGATTAGGGTGTTCATGTGGGGTGGTGGGAAACCATCTTTTGGGCAGGCTTTGTTCAGGTCCCGGAAGTCGGCACATACTCGTATTTTGCCGTTTTTCTTCATAACCGGCACCATATTGGAGACCCAGTCTGAGTATTCGATGACTTGGATGAAACCAGCTTGTAGCTGCTTCTCGATCTCTTCCTTGACCATGGGAGACCATTCTGGCTTGATGCGTCGGAGCTTCTGCTTGACCGGTCTGCTACCTTGTTTGATCGGGATGCGGTGTTCAGCTATCTCGCGATCTATGCCGGGCATGTCCTTATATGACCAGGCAAAGACGTCCTTAAACTCTGCGAGGAGCTTGGTATAGGTGGCCCTTTCTTCTGTGCTTAGGGAAGCCCCCAGCTGTAGTTCTTGAGGCTCTTCGGGCGTTCCTATGTTGATGGTTGTTGTGTCTTCAATAATTGGGTCCTGTTCGGGTTTTGAGACAATACTTGCAATGTATCTATATAATGCAATGTTATTTAGTTTAAATTTATCGCGATTATTAGGAAAAGTAGAGTTTAAATGAGGCAAAGAGTAACCAAAAACTTTCATGTTATTAATGTTATCAAAAGCGGTTACATTTGAAGATAGCTCAGACGAGGGAGCTTTGGACAACCTTAATGACTCTAGTTCTTTAGCTAAATTAACTATGTCAGGGAAGTAGCCCGGGGGCTTAGTTGGGGTAAGAGACTTGAAATGACGACGAGGGAGTTTAAACTTCAAGACAGTCTTTTTGTTGGGGGTGTTGTCTTCATCTTCGTCGGAGTCGGAATCTTCGAAGGCGTAGCCTTGACCCGTAGTTATCTTGAAAGTGCGGCCTTGTTCGTCGGTCCATTCGAGGGTTTTTGACCATCCGTCGTGTGTTTTTTCTTCGTAAGGGATGATCAGGTTGGTAGGGTTAAAGTTGTTGTTGCGCACGATGTCGGAAATGAGATCAATCCCGGCAATGGTGTACGTGGTTGTGTTCTTAGGAATCTTGCTGGTGCCCTCTTTGACGAAGTAATGGCTGGGGAGGATGTGGTATGGTTGTATGTGGAAGTCATGATATTTCTTGCGATCATTGTACGATTCCCAACCTTGAGAGACTTCGTATGACCATGGTACGTAAGATAGACCCATGGTGGGCCATTTGTTATCGTCGTCCTTGGCGTAGAGTGTAGCGATTTCTTCTCTACGGGTCAGAGTACAGATGTTGAAGTCGAAGTCGAACCCACATATGTCGTCGGCTGGATCGGCATTTATCTCTGCAGTACTATCATTGGCTTTTTGCTGCTTGAGGGTAGCTCGAAAGTTCGAGGCGTCGATGGTGACGATCTCGTCATCCAGAGGTATCCTGACCTTTTGATGCAGGGTTGAGGTGACGGCCTTGGTAGCGTGGATCCAAGGTCTACCTAGTAGCATGTTGTAGGTAGGGGGTATGTCGATGATTTGAAATTCGGTTTCTCTCATGACTGGTCCTGTCATAATGGGGAAGGAGATGGTTCCCTTTATGCTGCGACGTGTTCCATCGTAGGCCCTGACGCCGTCCGTACACGGGATGAAGTCGTTTTCCTTAATCCCCAGTTTTCTGGCTGTCTCAAGGGGCAAGACATTGACTGCGGATCCATTGTCGATGAGGACGACTGGTAATGTCATGCCGTGGCATTCCACGTTGATGTAGAGAGGTAGGTTATGCGTGCCACCGAATGGAGGGAGGTCTTTATCTGAGAAGGTGACGGCGTTGGCTTGCCATTCGCGCGTAATGTTACTGATAAGCTTCTCTGGAGACATTTCCGATGTCATTGGGGTGGCCTGTAATGCTTGGTAGAGGGCTTCACGATGTCCCATTGAGTCCCTTAAGAGCTGCCCAGTTGAAATGTCCGCTTCGTCTTGTTGAAATTTGTTTATGGAGCGTGTCTCCGATTTCAGGTGGGGGTAAGGGTGTTGGGGTAGCACTTGATGATGCTACCTTGTTGGTGGCAAGACAGTCTGAGGTTGGTGTCGAGTAATGACACTTTGGTGGTCGACGGCGTGGGAGCCGATGCTTGTAGGTGGGGTTGTGGAGGTAGGCGAGGTAGGCGGCGTATCCTCGTCTATGATTATTCCCTTGTTCTTCTCTTGAGCGATCAACCTTGGCGGGTGGCTTTGAGGTTCAAGTAACTTTAGAGAAGCTTGGTACGGACGTCGAGCGTGTTAAGTAGGCTACGCCGTCATCATTGTCGATAGCCTAAATGGGTACTTGTGACATAGCTCTCCATACTTGCCTGGCGGCCGATGGGGTTGAGTTTCCTCTTCGTAGGGCTCATCACGGAGACATATGCGGGTGTCATCATTGTCGGCTTCATCCTCGTAAGTATTCCAGATGCCGTTGACTTCGTGATCATCCGAGACTATCATTTCTGAGCGATCGATGATAGGGTGTGCTTACGTAAATATAGCATGGTTATGTAGAGGTTGGTGGTTTGAAGGCTTAGGACTTGGGGCTGGGCTTTACGATGGTATTGTCGTCGATCAAGTCCTGAACTATGTTCTTGATGAAGCATTGCTCGGTGTCGTGCCCCTTTCCTCTGTGGAATTCGCAGTATGCGTTCTGATCCCACGACTTTGGCTTCTTGTCCGGGGGAGGCTCGCTAGTAGGTCCTATGAGTTGAAGTACATTACGGCTCACAAGCTTCTGTAGTGCCTTTGAGTAAGTCATGTATATTGGGTCAAAGTTTCGTCGTGCTTTCATTGAACTGGGACCAGGAGATGGGTATGATGCCTTTGGCGGAGGCATGGCAGGTCTTGGTGGTGTCGTAAAAACCGGTGGTGCCTAACGCAGCGTCCAAAGGCGTTGATGGCATGGATGGGCTCGACTTTGGCAGTGGCTCGCGATGAGCTCCCTTGATATCCGCGACCCGTACTCTTATTCCTATTTTCCTTACGAAGGTCGTCCTCGATGAGCTCGCCGACGACGCTGAGGGTTGAGAAGTTGTCGAAATTTCCATATCGTAGGTGTTGTTGGTATGCGGGGGTAAGGTTGTTGATGAACTTAGTAATCAGATCGGTGTCCCTTGGACGGTTAGGTATTTGAGCACACAGCTTCTTCCAGCGCGTAAGGTACTCGGTAAATCCTTCATTGTCCCTCTGGGTCAGGACCTCCAATGTGCGTAGTGAGACTTGGATATCATTGTTGTCCCTGTATTGTAGATCGAACGCAACCGTTATGTCCTCGAAACTACCCGTTTTATGTGGTTCTAGAGCGTAGAACCATGCCCTGGGTTGCGCGTCCAATGAGTGAGGGAATAAGGTAGCCCATGCAGGGGGTTCGACACCCATGATGGCCATTTTAGCTTTGAAAGCCTTGACGTGAACGAGCGGGCTTTCGTGACCTTTGAAGACGGGAAGATCGCTAAGTGCTAACTTGTCTGGTAGCATGGATCTGACGTTCTTTGGGATGTGCTCGTTTTCTTGGTGTATGGAGTAACCTCTTGAGTTCGTGAGACGCTCTTCCATGGTTCGAATCCTTTTTGCATTCCGTTCGGATTCCTCGGCCAGGCGCACGGCGTTTTTCTCTGCTTCGAACTTTTGCATGATAGCCATTTGCTCGATCGTCGTAGTGAGGCTAGCTATCCTATCATTGAGCTGTCGGACTTGTTCGGCAGTTACCTCTGGGGGGGGTGGTGGTGGTCCTCCGAGTCCCTCATCGTGTTGAAAGGCCATGACAGGTTTTGGTTTTGATCGGTTGTAGGAGCGCTTCCTTGGAGGCGGAGGTGGGTTTAGGTGACGGTTCTTAGTTCGTCGCGTATCCAGGGTTTTTCAATGAGCGGACCTGACAAAGTTTTCAAACCTTTAGTGATTCTAAAAGAGAAGGAAAAGACTCAAATGAAAAATCACATTCACGACCAAAGGAAGACACAAAAGCGTAAAAAGTGGGTGACTCGACTTGACTCGTGTTTTTAGCTTTTAAAAGGACACGGGAAGCTTTTTGAGATAGAGGCGTGTTAACACGTCCCTATTCTCGAGGTAAGAAAATTTGTATGATCATAATCAGATTAACCCAGTTTGGCGGTATGTTGCCAGGGGTTTATCATTGGATTATGATAAAAAGGATCGGCAAAGTAGCGATAGGCTAGTCGACCTGAGGATGTTAAAATTGGGTAAAAGGAGCTCAATTGTTTGCCTTTTACGTGTGACTCTGGGATTTAAATCGAAAATGACAATAAGTCACTCGATTCAAAGAGTAAATCAACGGGTCCGTATCTGACCGTGCCCGCGTCTTTTGGTTTTGAGAGAAAAAAAGATTAAATCGGGATGACTAAAAAGTCACTCGACTTAGAGCTAATTCTAATGTTCTAAAAGTTAATTTCATTTAAAATCTCCGAAATGAATTGACATATTCGGGTTTTTGCTTTGTGAAAGACCTTTTAGCAATAAATGTATTATGACGATACGTCAGTCGCATAATTCATTTACGTTTTGAGAAAGACCTGGGATATAGTGGTTATCCTAGGTCGGTTTTAAATGTAGCGGCATTTTATTAAACTCAAATGACTATAGGTCAAAGAGCCTAACGGCGTGTTTTTAAAAGTATGACCTTTTTTGAAAAAAGTTTGAAAAAAAGCAATTTCAAAGATGGACGTATTTTAAAAGTATGATGCCTAGGAAAAGTTTTTGTATGCAGAGGTTTTTGAAAGACTACTATAGTGAGGGTACTATAGCTTCGCATTTGTACATATAAACACAGGTTTTTGGCTTATAGGGTAAGGTTCCCTCCGGTCATTCCCGCGACGTTTAGGTAGGGGCACCCGCAAGACTACACACGTCTTAGGTGTGCATTCAAGACGGGCCCTAGAGCGTTCGAGTTTGACTGGTTACGATCGTGTGTACGGATGCCGTACTTGTAATCGTGGAGGGGTGAGAGAGCAGTGTGTCGGAGTTACCTCGCTTATGAAGCGAGTTCTTGGGGCCGTTCCTCAAAGGGTGTGGTTTGAATCAGGAGGATTCGACTCAACGTATTTTTGCCCAAATATCGAAAGCGTAAATGTTTTCAAAGTTTCAAGCTTCACTTCTTTATGATTTTGAAATAAAAGAAAAACTAGTTTTTCAAAAATAATAAAAATCATGCTCGTCCCCAGCGGAGTCGCCAACTGAAGGTACCGGGAAAAGTGATAGACCTATCGACGCCCTGCGCGCGCCCGCCCTCGCCGTCTTGGGCGGGAAGCGGAATGCGCCTCGCAGGAAAGAGTGCGAAGTTTTGAGAAAAATGGGGGAGATCATTGCATGGATTTGTGACCAAAAAGAAAAGTAGAAAAATCCTTTTTGAAAGTGTATTTTCGGAGTCGCCACCAAATATTAAAGGAATTTGGAACCTATTCAACGCGTCTTGAAATACAAGACACGAGTGTCTCAGATTTCAAGGTGCGTCGATACCTATCAGTCTGAGGTTTGAAACCAGAGAAGGGGTTCGGAGTGAGGTTACTTTTCGAAAGTTTTGACAAAATAAGTTTTGAAAACCGTAATCAAAAAGCCTACATAAGAGTAGTCTCTACTAATTTGAAAACATTTGCTTAATTTCGATATTTGGGCTAAAAGTCACGCTACGTACAAGTGCGAATAAGTATGACTCGATTAAAATGCATAAATAATGTAAATTGTCAAAATAATGACATATTGCTATAGGAAATGTACGTTAAATAATAATTTATTGACTAAATTATTACTATAGACGTTATTTTCCGACTTCGTATTAGAATTTGTGAAAAACCCTCAGTTTTGACATGCTAAAAGACTCTATGAAACGGTACAATTTAGTGTTGGATCCGTGATTCTAGTCGTTATTTAATGCATGAATGAGGACTTGCGTAATTATAAAAGTGACGTCGGTTTGCTTTAGTGATAATGAGTCGTTTATTTATGCGATATTGGCGGGGTTTAGACGGATTATGAATCCGAATTGCTACAACCGTATTACGAATACGGCTTCGCTAGTGCCAATATCGGGTTTGGGGTTAATGTAACCCCATTGTCCGAGTCTCAAACGTCTAGCCCGTAGGTAAAATGTTTACCTTTCGAAAATGTAAAGACGGTATTTTTGAGTGGATTTTGTGAATAGTGTATAAGTGCTAAAAACCGGGTATTGAAAATGAATGAAATGGGTTGGTATTTATAGAGTTTGGCTGGTTTCTGTGCAGGGACAAAACTTAATCGCCAGTGAGCATGCGATTATGTTTCAATGCAAATTACTAAATGAAATAAAAGAACCAAGGTTGGGAGAAGAAAACTTAATCGCCAGTAAACTGGCGATTTGGTTTTTAATCGCCTGTTTACTGGCGATTAGATTTTTGTTTTGGTAATGCTTTATGCCGCCTTTTGGTTTTTGACGGTTTGATTAGGTAATGATTATGTTTTGTTGTTTACTTAGGGGTTAAGTATTTGTTCAGTTTTGGTCCGAATTTCGGTTTTCGTGCTTCGGTTTTTGTCGTGTTTTTCGGTTTTGGCCTGAAATAAAATAATACTAGGTTATATTATTTTATGGTTTCATAAAACCTAACTTTTTGAAAATGTGACACGGGACGCACTTTGGCCCGTTTTGAGTGTTGTTAGTGTGCGTTTTTGGGTCGTTTTTGTAAGTTTGGGCCGTTTTGTAGCTAGTTGGGCTGTTTTTGTGGCTTGGCTTAATAAGACGTTCCTATGTTGTGTTCGTGTTACGCTCATGATGACTAAAATTGACATTTACTTTCATGATTATGCAAGTCCAAATTAATACGCTAAAAATGACTAATACGTTTTAGACACTTTTGTACCGTTTCGACTCTTTTAAAAGCATGTATGAAAGTCCTTTTCATCATCGGGTTTGTTTTTTGGGGGGTACGGATACGGGTATCTACAGCAACACACTCCCATTTTTGAAATAAATTCTTTTCAAAATATTCTAATTTTTACAAACCAAGCAAAACACACCCGTTTTTGAAATGAGCTCTTTTCAAAAATCTCCTCACTTCTGCAAAACAAATAACGACATTCTCTTTACAAATCTCTTTGGGCCAAACGGCCCAAAGTCGACTCGTTTCAGCAAAAATCGTCTTTTTCAAGCAAACAAAACCCGAGAATGGCCAAGCCCAATCTCGCGGACTTTTCATCGGACCAAATGATTCATAACCATCTTGGCCCAAATCCTCTTACAAACTACTTTCACAAAATCCTCATCACATTTTTGAAATAACCTTTTTCAAAAAAAAATCCTTCCTTCGAACCGAATGGCCCATAGTCAGGATGGTTTGATCTAGACAAACAGTCTCCTCAAAACACCCGAGAATAATCACTTTATTCTCGTGACATTCCAAAACATAAATGAACTACATGACCCGCACTCATTGTAACCCATTTATTACCAAACATTTTCAAACCCGAGAATGGACCTTTTCTTGAAAACAAATCCAGCAAAATAAACATTTTCGAAATCCATGATTCAAAATGGCCTACCGCCATTTTAATCCAAACACCTCTTTTCACAAGACAACAAAACCTAGGAATGAACTAGCATCATCCCGCAAATCCTTCACGGTTAGACCAAGTGGCTCATAGTCGCTTTAATCTAACCCTCTTTCAAACCGAATGTATGAAAACGAGTATAACCGTCTTCATCACATTTTCAAACACCCTTGATTCGGATAACCTATCGCCACTCCGAATCGATTCACACTTTCACCGACAAGCCACTAACACGAGCTTATCGGATTTGATTTCGAAACGCTTTTTACATCGAGCCAAAATGTGACAACACATTTTGCTCAACAAAACATCCTGCTTTTCGCCGAAAACTAAACTTTTGCAAAATCAAAGACAAATCTAAGTATGCATGAGCCAAGTCCCGACGCGAGCATCAACCCCATCCGAGACATGTGCGTCTCGAGCACCCAGCGAAGAATCCATCAAGGCGCCGCCGACGATCTCACGGATCTCCTCAAGAAATTCGAGTCTTTTTAATACGGGTCGAGTTTTTAAGCATTGAGTCAACCTCTGTCAGTCTAGGGCAATCGAGTCTTCGACGTACGACATTTTAACAAACCGATAAAGGAATAAGTTTGCCTACAACCCAGCTTCCTTTTTGCACACTTTTCCCATGAAAAACACAATTATACACTGACATACATTGCATCCCAGGAACAGCTATCCTAAGAAGGTCTAGGCCGGGTACGAAGGTCCAAGACAACAACAACAAAAGTCAAAGACAAAAGCAAAGACAAAGAAGGCTCTCGACGACTAAACACCTAAGGTTCACTAGTCTGCTTGTGGTCTACTACTCCGCTGCTTTTGGAGGAGGATCCATTAATTTGGAGCTCCACAGTGGTCATGAATTTGATCGCGACCAAAAGTACGAGTATTCCTGGATCGTCCTCCGCGTACTCGATCGCGTGCCTAATAAGCAAACGAACTTGTCAGAGGAGCCCGGCGTGATAGACACACGATCACAAGCGACCACCGAGCCACAGGGTTTGGCAAGGTCCAAGCTCAAGCCCAAGCTACATAGGGCGTGGGATATTCTCAAACCAAACGGGAATACAAGGTACAAAGGTCAAAAAACCAAAGTCACCAAAAAGCAAAAGTCTCAAAAGCTCCAGAACAAGGGGCAAAACAACTAAGCGAAAGCTTAAGAAGTCAAAAGCTTAAGAAGTCAAAAGCTTAAGAAGTCAACAAGCTTAGAAATCAATAAGCGAGGGGCCGAAACCCCAAAGGCAAGAAGTACCGAAGCCCAGAAACGAGTGGCCAGGTCCTTGAAATTCCAAACTGAACACAAGACAGAAGTAGCAAGCAACCAGCCTAGATCAACTAAGGAGAACCCACTCTTAGGATGCAATGTATCAAGGTCAAACACATAAACACCCCTTGGACCGGCGAGTCCTTAAACACGCACCTTTTTACAAAAACACCCCTTGGACCGGCGAGTCCTTAAACACGCACCTTTTTACAAAAACACCCCTTGGACCGGCGGGTCCCTAAACACGCACCTTTCCACAAAAACAAACCCACCACCTCCCAGACCGGTGGATCCTTAAACATGCACCTTTCCACATAAACACCTCATGCACGCCCTTAAACGCGCTCTTCGGAACTACGCTAGGTTTGATTCCGTAACCACGGATACGTAGGCCGCTCTCCCGAGCTCAACCAACCTTTTACAAAAACCCCACAAAATATTCCTCGTCCAAAGCTTTCCATGCTAAGGATGTGTCCACAAAATTCACAAAGTTCAAAGGCAAACTATTTCTCTATCGAGGCGACTAAAATGAATTCGTCAAGGCAAAGTTGTCATAGACTTAGGAGTAGTACTCTGCTTTTTGGTCTAACACTGTTTTGCAGGAACAACAGCATCCCACCGCAGACAAGCAAGCACCACTGGGGGCTCCACCAACGCACGTGTTCCCGAACATGGCATCCATGCAACCGTCGAGTCTCAAATCACGCATACGATTCGTCTCTATTTTGCAAACTTTTCGGCATTTTAAGCATCGAGTCACATGTCGAGTCAATCCTCTTCCAATCAAACAATTTAGCGACATTTAAACCGCTCCTTTCAAAAACTCTCCAGTCTTCAAAACGCTCCCACGGAACGACGCGCTTTTTCAAACTTACACGAGGCAATGCACCCTCAAATTAGGTAATCACCTTTCAAAATTAACTCAATACTCGAGTTAATATGAAAGTACTTTGCAATTCACCTTTTGCAAACACACCCTTTCGCAAACAAAATGTACCTTTCGAAAATGCATCTCAAATCCTTGAAATGCATCTCGAATCTTCGAAGTCTAAACTTTTCCAAAAAATTTAACTAAGCACTCGAGTTAATACATTTTGAGAAACAGCATTCTTCGAATTTAACTCACTCGAGTTAACACATTTTGAGCGAAAGCACTATCGAACTACGCCGGTTTGATTCCACATTCGTGGATACGTAGGCAGCTTACGCAAAGCACAACCGAATTTAGCACTACATCCCACTCCGTGTTGTCATGAGATTCCACTGACAACTGGGGGCTTTTCAACCTTTGCACTCAAGTGACCCTCTACGGTCTTCACAACCCTAGCTCAAGCTCACAACGTCAAACACTTTTTCATCTCGCATGAAGCCTTACAACCGACATTTCTAGCATTCATTTTTAAAGCTCATTTCGACAACTAAAGTGAATCTTTTACAAAAATGATTTTTCAACAAAAAGCTTTTTAATCCAAGCATCCCAATCGGGAATCATTTCACTTTCAAATCCAAGCCTACTAACTACGCAGGTACACGGAATCACAACACAAAGACTAAGCTTAAAGACGACTTAAAGCAACTACAAAGTTCAAGCCAAGCTACAACAAACAGTCATGTAAACAAGGGTTCACACAATCCTTATTACACAAGCATATTAATACAACTAAGGGTGAAGACGACGGTACTCGTCAAAGTCTACTGAACCCGAGCCACCCCAGCACGACCCTGACACAGCTGAATCGCCTGCTCCGCCCACGCTACATTCTTCTCCATTTTGCCTTAATTTCAATCAAATTAAGCCAAACTACGGGGAAATTTCAAGACCAAACACCATACTCTTCACTTTGACTCAGTTTTCATTCAAAACTTAGTCAAGCTCGAGGGGGTAATCCAAAAACTCCTCCTCCTAATGCACATCCTACACTTCACTTTGCCTCATGTTTCAATCAAACTGAGACAAACTCGAGAGGGTAACCCAAAAACACCCTCCCCTAAAGTAAGGACATTCCCCGCCATTTCGACTTAGTTTTCATACAAAACTTAGTCAAGCTCGAGGGGGTAACCCAAAAACACCTTCTCCCAAACACATCCTTCCTTACATTTTGACTTAGTTTTCACACAAAACTTAGTCAAACTCAAGGGGGTAATCCAAACACACCTTTATCCTACTGCAACCCATAGCCTTTTACATAGTTTGACTATCGTTATATATCATAACTCAGTCAAACTGGGGGCTCACATACACCGACACCATAACTCAGTCAAACTGGGGGCTGACGCTTCCTATCAAGAATCAAACCTTTACAACGAAAATGGGATAATTTTTCGCATTTTTGAAGACACCCTTGCTATAAATACCCACATCAACATAAGCATCTACGGTTGAGCGACACCTCCAGAACCGCTACAAACATGAACATGCACGCTAAAAGCATAACACTTTCATGTGTGCATCAGACAAGCAACACCCGAACGTAGGTCCAAGCACAAGCACCCTAACATATCCAAGAAACATCCCAAGCACCATGCATTCCAAGTCCAAGAGACATGTATCATACGAATCCAAACGAATCGCAATGATACCACGTTTCATGGTCGAAGCAAGCGAAATTGAAGATCTCGAAAGGAAAATCGCGAGTTCGAATATTTCCGGATTTGAAACCGCAACATGTGCGAATGAGTTCACGCTTGAAGTCGCCAATTGATAAGAGACTCCCCGGAAGAGTCACTAGTCTACAGGCAATTTCCAGAGCATGTTTTGTTCCACGTTTTCTCCTCATTTTTTCTTCATACACGCAAGCTTTCATGGTTAAGGCGTCACCTGCAGTCCGCCACAAGCACTAGCACATACATTATGCGCTATGCCTTGGTTAAGGCGTCACCTACAGTCCGCCATACTCGTGTGCTAAGCATTTAATACACGGTACAGAAGCAGAAACACGAACACTCTTCACGAGTCCTTACACCCTCTTACACGTCCCTGTGGAGTATTACTTCCTCCCCATGGAGTCCACACACCTATACAGACATTTCCCACGGAGTCCAAGACATATCCTTCGACTTCCCCAGCAAATCACTAACCTACGCCGTAGCAGATACACCTCTACAAAGCATCCTGAACGAGTCACCCATCAGCTTCGGAGCATAGACACCAAGCGTCTGCATCAACACATCCAACAAGTCCAAGCATCTAACTACAAGACACAAACACTTGAGCACATACACCTTCCTCGGACCATAACCCCCGGCGAATATACACCTACACCTACGCTCCTCGGCGAGACGATACATATACACCCTTCCCTAGCAAACTAGTACTTCTCCAGCAAATACTACACTATGCACCGCGCTCTACGAGACCCATTCAACATCAACAACGGCATCAAAGATAAGCGGCGGCATCAAAGATAAGCGAAGGCATCAGCAACGACAACGGCACTACTTTCTCCTTAACGAAAGGCAATCATATGCAACTACGACTACATAAACGCCTCCCATGAGTTCAAGCATTACACGGACGCTCTTTCACGAGACCTACACCTACATCTACATGAACACCCCTACTCAATTATACACCTCATACATACCCAAACATCTTACAAGCACATGCACTCGCACTTTAGCCCTCATACACATGCAATACGAAGACATTACAAGCGGCTTTCTGTGCATCCGACGATACCAAGCATATACAAAGGCACCACCAACGACAAGACAACAAGCACGACGAAGACATTCAAAGAGGGCACAGTTCTTATAGCATGCACGACCGCCACGCCCTTAAAATGCGCACGCCTCCCCGCTTAGCTTGCTCAAGTCCTCGTCTCACCCATGGACACATGCTTCGCTCCGCCGACTATATCGAGGCGTAATGGTCCTGATATGGTCGTAGGAGTTTGACTAGCGCTCTAGTCCGAGCTCACCAAACCGGGGCTCTGTGGATACCCATATCCGCATTCTCCCAAACAAAACCCCGTGATGTATCACGGACTTTTATTACGCATGCTTTAACGTTGACTTAAACGGTTCTAACTAATGTCAATTCATTTTGAGTCGTTTGAAATGTTAAAATGATTTAGGTCGCTTCACATCACACTTAAATAACGTTCATTTTGTCCATGTGGAGTCTAGCTAGGTCCTTGTCCTGCTTCATTTGGCATGAGCTTCGCATTTGCACTACAATTAGCCCTTTTACATTAACAAGGTCTAATTCAGCATTCCTAAATTCCTAAATTTAGGCCCGGTGGTCAGAACTCCCCTTTAGCCTCCTCTTACACAAAATATAGCCTCACGGGTTAGCTTATTTCACAAAATGCTACAAAATACACCCTTTTCATTTTTCCGGGTCTCGGGCCCAAAACCGAGCCCAAACCCGCCTTTGGCCCGCACTCCAAAGCCCTCAACCCTCAAAAATATCTTGGAGAGCCCTCCATACAGCCTTCTTGACGTACAAGTCAAAGATTATACCGTATCTATCCAAACCGGATTAAGGAAATACGAAATCACGGTTAAAACGACTGTCATTAAACCGCATGTCACCATGCGGTTATATGTGGTAACCGCATAGCCTTATGCGGTTACCCCACCAAACCGCATAAGGCTATGCGGTTTCACAGCTTGGTTTTAGCCCCGAGTTTCCTATTTTCGCTCGGCTATCCTCCTATATATACACCCCTATGCACGACCTATTCACATAAGTTTTCCACACAAGAAAACCTCTCTTCTCACAACCTCTCTTCTTAGTTTTAGCACCCACACATGGGTCCCACAAAATATACCGTCTAGCACGGTATACATCTAAATACATCCACAAAAGCCTCACGCACTCAAATCCTTGAGTTCAACACACCATCCCGTGTTGAATTCATCCTCCTTTTTAGTTCAAGAAGCGAAGCTCGCCAGATCTCAAGCGCCAGGGACAAGGTAGGTACCGATCCTCTTGGATCAAAGCTTTTTCTTATTTTCTATGGACTAACAAAGGGGTCTACACTCTAGCGCCTCTGCTTTGGCACCCGAGCGCTTGCCTTCCAAGTGTTCTTATTACTTGGTACACTCCATATCCGATGACACGCCAAAGTCGCATAAGCAACCGACCTTATAAAATAAACCAATGGACAATTGAATTTTATTTTATTTGTATGCATCTTGCACCTTCTTATTTTGCATTAAAATCAACTTAAACAATGAATTCGACCTTTAACTGAACCGTATTCGTTAACAAGTTAAACATGCTAAACTGAGGGTTTTAATCAATCTTTTTGCATCTGCATCTGCATTCTTTTACAAACCTTATCGCACTTGTACGTAGCGATAACATTAGCTCAAATATCATCTTACAAGGATTGTTCTAGGTCAGTAGAGGCTATTTTTACATAGGCTTTTCTAAAAGGTTTTCATAAATCATTATTTGAATTAACTCTTTTTCTAAAGTACCCTCACCCCGAATCCAATCTGGTTTCACAAGCCTTAGATCTAGGGGTGTCGGCGTGCTCCAAAATCTAAGAACATGTTTTTAACTTAGAACATGGTAGCAGGTTCCTATTTTCCGCGATAAATAGGTGGCGACTCCATAACAGTTCCTAAAGGTTTTTCCAACTTAATCTTTTTTAACTTTAAAATCCGCCCTTAAGCAAGACGCCGAGTTGGGTCCGATCCCGGGTTCCACAGTCCCATTCATGATTCTCCATACTATGAATATAATATTAGGTTAATTACAAAATACGAATCATTGTGTATTTGATACTGTAAGTTGACTATGAGGGCGACTTGAAGGCCGATGATACATGTTTCATACTTTGCGGCTTTTTTTTGTTATGTTGAAAACTTGTGTTATGGACAAAGGTGTATGGTCGTCGTTCGGTGATATAAGAAATAAGATGCCTACACTATATGTTTAATCATTTCAAGGTCAATATGTAACACCCCGTGTTAATTAAAGCTAATCATAATTAGGAAATTAATATTTAGACAATCTCACTCAATTATTTTCCTAAAACAATACACTATAAGTTTTCTCGCACCTAAACTAAAACCATTTTGATATACTTCGAATTTGAACTTTATTTTTACATATTCAAACTCGATAAATAAAATGATGAATCGACGACAAATTTCTCAACGACAAATTTTGGCACGCAAATCGAGGTCAATGTTGACCAAAGTGGCCGAGCCACTTAAGGTTAGTAAATCACCTAATTTCTTTTTCAAATATACTTACCCATAATCCAAACCTAACAAAATTAGTTAAGGCTTAATCATTTTGGTTATTACTAACAAAACATATTATATTAATATCAATTCACTATTTCGTTTTGATTTAACTAACACTTTCGCTAAATATCGAAATAATGAGTCACACTAAGTCTAAACTGATAAACTTTTTGACGTTTGAGTATAATTATTTAAATCGATAACATTCAACGAAAAAAATATATATTTCGATCAAATCAAATTTTTATTCAAAGTTGCGAGAACCTAATACCCAATTTTTGTTTTGATTTCGTTTTGAGGTTTATTTTCATTTTTATTTTCGACCTTACTTCGAACCATTATTTTAAGACTATATATTTTATTTCGAGACTTTTCGCGTGCGCGTAAATCGAAAATTTGAAAAACGGAAATCGAGCCAAGTGGCTCACCATTTTGGCCGAGATACTTGCACTTGGTGCATGTTATCTTCTTCCATTTTTCTTCTACTTTACTAAGTTGTCTAATCCTCTTACACATCTACTAATTCATCATCACTTCTTAGCCCATTTTAATTTAAAGTTTATACATTACAAATACAAACCAAAGACACAAATACATACAAGTTACTAGTATACATATTACTACTACTACTACATTTCATTTCACACAAACACAACTAAAATCTCTAACACTTTTCTCTCTAATAATAAACTTACTCAAGAACATTGTAAGCATATCTCCATCCTCAAGAACATGAAGAACACCATCCTTTCCATTTCTTTTATCTCCTTAAATTATTTATTTCTTTATCTTTAAATCTTTTAAGCACATAAATAAATCCTTCACCAATTATTTTAGTAATCACATCCTCCTTGTACTTATATTTATTTAAGAATATAAATCAAATTAATTAAAATACAAACATCGCCTAAACATAAAATACTACTACACTTTAAATTTTAGTTTAGCTAGTTTAGTCTTAAAATAAATTACTAACTTGCTTATTTCATTTTTATGTACTAATCTTAACCAAAGACGAGGAGCAAGGTGGAGGCATCGACTTGAGCCAATTCGACAACATCATAGACCCCGACAATTGCTAGGCTTCATTTCCACTAACCCAATTAAGGTGCTCTCGCACACTATAATTGCTAAGCACTAAAACCTAATTGATGATGTGAAAATATGCATGACTTGCTTATCACCTAAGTTGCATGACAAATTAGAAGATAAAAATCGAAAAATAAAATATGTGTAACCATGTAAAACCACACGGCATCCCTTTTATTTTTCACTTAATTTTTCGTTTTAATTTTTGTTAATTGCATGCTTAAAAGACTCTAAATAAGATGTATATAAAAATATAATTAGTTTATGTTTAGGACTTAAAATGAAATTGTTATGAAATTTAAATGTATTTAAAGTATTCTTGTACTTGAAATTATTGTTGTTATTTTTGTGTGTGAATTAATTTACTTTTGTGTGTTAATGTTTGTATATGATTTTTCACTCATGTTAAATACATAAATAATATAAAAGAAATTAGTTGTTGAATTAGAAGTATAAAAATCAAAAATAAAAATTTGAACATATATATATATATATATATATATATATATATATATATAGATTTGAGATCCCGTACGAACTCATAATTCGTTACGAACCGTACGAACTGCCTTGGTGATACCAAATAATAAGAAAGAAGGCCCATATAAACAAAGCAAAGAAAGGCCCAATCCCTTACAAAGTCTTCAGCCCTTCATCAGTTCATCCATCTTTTATTCTCTGTCATCCCTATCATCACTCTTCACCAACACCACCGACAACCGCACCGACCTTTGACGCCGGAGTCTGTCACCGGCCACCGTAACTTTTCTCCCTTCTCACATGAACCACCGTCGAACACCGGAGGTCAGCATCGACGTGACCGTTGTCACTCACTCTCGCGTCTCTCGGCCTCACCATCGTACCATCCATAGCCGTTTCCACCACCACCGCCGCCGTGGTGGGCTCCTTTATTCTCCATATTTCTATCCCTTGTTCACGTTGGAGGTCTATCGATGACCTATCACCGTCTATTTCACCGGAACCTCGCCTCTCTCCTTTATGTTTCAGATGACATCATTTCTCGACAAATATCAAGCTAGTAAGCTTTTCTCAATCTAATGATTTCCCTTAAATTTCTTCTTGTGTTGAATTTTGCGGATTTATCATAATAAGCATTGAATTTCATTGTGGTTGAAATTTAGGGCTTATTTTAACGCAAATATGACGTTAGTTTAGGTATTACAAATTTAAATCAATAAGATTCATGCAATTTTCGTGTTGATTGACATTTTGGCTCATGTTTTTAGTGATTTCATTTGTCAATTAAAACACTGTGATGTGTATATCTGGGGATTTAATTCGTTAAACTATATTATTGAAATTTTGGTCAGTAAGGTTTAGTTAATGAGAAATTAGCAACAGTGTAATTGATGAAATTGAGTTTTAGGTGTTTTGATTTCGATGAGGTTGAATTAAGAGTAATGGTCATGCCATCAACAACATTTTGAGGTGTCTTTTGGTGGGATATGACATTAGTCATAGTTAGTGGGTGGATACGTCAAATATAACTCTAGATACAGAAATTAGTAGTGTGGAGATAAAATTTGATTCATGTATCTAGGGCACTGATTCGTGTATCTGGAACATTGATTTGTGTATCTGGAGAAATTTCAATGAGCTTTGTCGAAATTAGTCTTCTAGTCGTGTTGGATTTGTAGTACAATGCCTTGTCGAGGAAGATATCAAATGGACTTCAGTTACACAAGTGTAGTGGCTCTAAAAAGGACAGATCAGAGCAAAAATCAAGTTTTCATGCTAATGCCTCTAATTTTATTGGAACCGCAAATACTACTCCTGAGGTTGTGAAACCTTGGCCAATAAAAGTACTGTCCACCGTCAAATGCAACTTACCTCGTAGACTGATTGATTTGACTCTTAAATGTTAGAAAAATGGCAGCTCCCGTGGCTGCTGATTGAAGTTTTCGAATTAGGATTGCGATGTGTCATCTGCCACCTCAGTGGCTGATCAATATTATAAGAGTGGCAGCTCCCGTGGCTATTCCTCGAGTTTACTTTCAGAATCATACTCCTCATTTGTTGACTAGTTACACATCGTAAAAAGCTCATTTAGATTATGACTAGTTACACATCGTAAAAAGCTCCTCGAGTTTAATCACAATGACTGACACGACATAAGTAAAACTGAGCGAAGTTGATAGATGATTACCATCCCCAAAAAGACCAATCTGGGAATACGATGTCGAAAGTCGATTCATTTGCGCAATAATGGAACTGTGGTGGCGCAATAGCAGAGTCGCTCCCCTTGTACTTGTCTCTTTTAATAGATGACTGATCGTGGCATTGAAACATCAAGTCGAGATCCGAAAGTTTCCCCGGGTACGACTTTAAGAGCTGCAGTATCCCCCACAGTGTATAGGTATCCCTTGTTTGGAAAGCCTTGTGATATTGCTTAACATATGCTGTTCCATTTACTATAGTCAGTCGAAAATGCGCGTTTTCTTTCAGTTTTTCCACCATATCCTTTGTAATCCCTTTCACCTTCCACGTCTTTAGGTCCTCGTGAATGTATCTGAAGTACTCGGGACAGGTCTCGCTGTTTGAGGAGTCTTCGAGGTTCTGAGTAGTAGAAGTGTAGTAGGAAGGGCATGTCATCGTCATTCTGCTTGCAGAGCACTTGAGGCTGTCGGTGGAGTTCCACGAGAACATCGAGAAGGTAAATGGTACTGAATCTCCTGCTAAATTAGTCTGTATTACCATAACAAAAGGTAGTTTACATTAACATTGTTTCAGCATTTGAATGTTCAGAACTTCTATTGCTACACAGACTATTTCTTGTTTGGCGAGTTTTTCATTGAGACTGTTGTACGCTTTTGATGAGATATTTTGTAACTCTATGCGTTTGATTAGCGATGGATTTGAAGCCGTTTGCAATGATTGTAAATACGTGATCATTGTCAATTTGTCACGATTATACTGATCGTGGTGAGTAAATTGAAATTTGTATGGAATTTGCTGATTACGGCGATGTATTGATATTTTTCACAAATATTCGAGAATGTATGCTTATTACAGCTTTATTACAAAATTATTCTCCGTGAAGTCGTGAACACTGAACAGGAAGTATGGATTAATAAATATATTCCATTGTTGTGCATGCAGTGTGAGCTTTGGGTTATTGTTGTTAGTGATTCTCCAGGCTGTACGGATCTTATACAAAGTTATGGTGCGCTTGTTCCATTGTTGTCTCGGATGAATGAAGACTCAAAACTTTCAGTATTAAGAATTGCTACTTAGGCTCTGTCTAACTTTTGCCGTGACAATGACCCAAGGTTCAGTGCTTGTATTTCTCTAATCGAGGACCAATTTATGTATCTACACTGTTAAATGGTGTACCTGAAGGACCAATTTATGTATCTGCACTGTTAAATGGTGTACCTGGAGGACCAATTTATGTATCTAGACTATTGATTCATGTTCCAAATAATTGTTGGCACACATTTAGTACACTGTTAAATGGGTACTCTGTTCCAAATAATTGTTGGCACACATTTAGTACGTGGACCCAAGCCCAATCCCAATTTCACTTTGGAGTCCAGCCCAAGCCCAATAAAGACAATAAAACCTGTAGCTAAACTCATAATAAGCGTAACCACAATGGGAAAATTACTATAACTAAAGGGGAAATTATTGAAACTAGAGTGGAAATTAATGTAACTAGAGGGGAAATTATTGTAACTAGCGGGGAAATTCATATAACTAGAGGGAAATTAATGAATAATTGTTCCTACTAGTTTCAACAACGTTTACAAAGCTATTGTAACTATGGGAAAACAATGTAACTATGGGCGTAAACAATTATTGTAACTAGAGGGAAAATTCATGTAACTTGAGGGGAAATTCATGTAACTAGAGAGTTGTTAAAATGAAAATTACGAAGTAATAAAAGAAATTTTAACTAGAAGGGAAATTAATGTAACTAGAAGGGAAATTAATGTAACTATGGGCGTAAACAATTATTGTAACTAGAGGGGAGGGAAATTCATGTAACTAGAGGGGTAATTAATGTAACTAGAGGTGAAATTGTTGTAACTAGAGGGTAAATTCATGTAACTAGAAGCGAAATTCATGTAACTAGAAGGAAAATTAATGTAACTAGAGGGGAAATTAATGTAACTAGAGGGAAATTAATGAATAATTGTTCCTACTAGTTTCAACAACGTTTACAAAGCTATTTACATTTTTTCCAAAAATTGTATGATTATTCGTACTACTTTTCGAAAAATAATGTATGTTATTATATAAGAGACAAAATGATATTATTATTTTTTTGTACACATGGGAAAACAATGTAACTATGCGCGTAAACAATTATTGTAACTAGAGGAGAAATTCATGTAACTAGAGGGGAAATTATTTTTATTATGTTTGAATAGGATTTGAGTCAAATTTAAATTCAAATTTTCACTTTCCCAAACAAGAATTTTGAAGCAAATTTAAATTTATAATGAAATGATGGTTGTTAAAATGAAAATTACGAAGTAATAAAAGAAATTTTAACTAGAAGGGAAATTAATGTAACTAGAAGGGAAATTAATGTAACTAGGTGTACAAACTACAACCATAAAAAATGTAACTAGTAACTACAGGGGTAATTAATGTAACTAGAAGGGAAATTAATGTAACTATGGGCGTAAACAATTATTGTAACTAGAGGGGAAATTCATGTAACTAGAAGGGAAATTAATGTAACTAGAAGGGAAATTAATGTAACTAGGTGTACAAACTACAACCATAAAAAATGTAACTAGTAACTACAGGGGTAATTAATGTAACTAGAAGGGAAATTAATGTAACTAGAAGGGAAATTAATGTAACTATGGGCGTAAACAATTATTGTAACTAGAGGGGAAATTCATGTAACTAGAGGGGAAATTAATGTAACTAGAAGGGAAATTAATGTAACTAGGTGTACAAACTACAACCATAAAAAATGTAACTAGTAACTACAGGGGTAATTAATGTAACTAGAGGGGAAATTATTGTAACTAAATCCCAATTTGTTATTTCGTGATTTTTGGTCAACTAGGCCGCTGTTGTTCATGTATTTCGCGCGAATGACATACGCAAGTAAGGCTATAACTAATTCAAAATCCCAATTTCAATTTAATAAATAAAATAAAAAAATATACACCTATAATAAAAGTTAATTGAGTAAGGGGGAATGTAATTTAGGGGTAATTAATGTAACTAGAGGGGAAATTCATGTAACTAGAGGGAAAATAACTGTAACTAGAGGGGAAATTCATGTAACTAGAAGGAAAATAACTGTAACTGGAGGGGAAATTCATGTAACTAGAGGGAAAATTCATGTAACTAGAACAATTGAATTTTGGTTTATATAAGACGCTTATTAATTAGGTATAGAAATTGTAACTAGGGGGAAAAATCGTGTACTTGAATTTTGGTTTATATAAGACGCTTATTACTAATTAGGTATAGATTAGGGTTCCAGACACACTAATTAATCCCACAAACTCACAGTTAACTAAATCATTATAGTATACTGGTTGTGTAAATCATCTCACCTTGAATTTTTTATTCGAATCGCTCTATCAAAGTTAACCCACACAGTTTGTGCACCACAATCAATAAAAAAAATGTTCAACAATTAGATACAATTTCAGCTCCAATTACAAGTTACAGAAGATACCCTACTTCATCGTAAAATCCAACAATTGCATTGATAAAAAAAAATTCGGAACATAGAAAGAATTATCCCCTGATCATGATTAGGCCTATAGCAGATCTGGAAAAAACATTAAAACAAAAACAAACATATATTATTAATTTAATTTACTTGAAGTAAGTTCTTTGAATTGATTTTCATAATCAATCTAACTTCCTTTTTCACTTTCGGTCTCAATTTTGATTCCAATTTCATCAATTAAGTCAATTCAAATTATGAATTCAAATGCTAAAAAAAAAAAATTCGACTTACCAGTAATCGATGTCCTACGACTGCCACCGTCGTACGACGTCTATTGACCCATTTGTCCCCTAGATCCGGTGGCGATGTCGGATATTCAGTGAAAGAGGAAATGTATAGCGTGCGAAAGTACGGGAGACAGACAAATAGAGCAACAGTGGACGTCAAGTGACGGTGGCTTTCATCGGTGACCGAAGCCCCGGTGAACGGCGGCCGACTTCGTCAGTTGGTATGCAAGAGGTCGAGGAGAGAGAGGATGAAGCATTGGAAGAGAGAAAGTGAAACAAATAATATTATGAGAGCACTTGATAAAGAAGGTGCGACAGTGAATTCTGGAGTTTAAGTGAGTTCGTATGGTTCGTAATGAAACTGAGTTCGTACGGGATCCCACCTCTATATATATATATATATATATATATATATATATATGGATATAGAAATAGGATCACATGAATCCCCTCAAATTTGGTGAGTCCTGCATCCCTTCCTCAACCCTTAGATCTACTTGATCTAATGGTTGAGATCTTACCACATGATATCTCTCCTAATTTATTTTTAGATTTTTTTTTTCCCTTCTAATTTTTTCTTCGATTTATGTTTTTTTTTCTTAAATTGTTTGGTCAACCTCTTTTTTACGTTTTCTTTTTCTTTTCTTTTTTTCCTTTTTTTTCTTTTTTTTTTTTTTTTTTTTTTTTTTTTTTTTTCACAATTTATTTATTTATTTATTTATTTTATTTTTTTTTTAAACGATTTTTTATTTTTTTTTTTATTTTTTATTTTTTTTTTTTTTTACAATTTTTTTTTTGCCTTTAATTTTTATATTACTTGATACAATGTTACTGTTATTTCGAAGTGCAATCAATGTTACTTTAAAATGTAACACATGTTACTCTAATATTTTTTTTTTTTTGTTTGCCTTTAATTCTTATATTACTTGATACAATGTTATTGTTCCTTCGAAGTGCAATCAATGTTACTTTAAAATGTAACACATGTTACTCTAATAACTTATTTTAAAATGTAACACATGTTACTCTAATATTTTTTTTTTTTTACTTTTTTTTTGCCTTTAATTCTTATATTACTTGATACAATATTATCATATTTCGAAGTGCAATTAATGTTACTTTAAAATGTAACTCCTGTTACTCTAATAACTTAAACGGAGTACATGTTATTTTAACAAATTTTTATATATTTTCTTGATACGATATTCAATGTTACCTTAAAGTATAACAACTGTTACTCTAATAGCTTATATGTGTTATTTTAACAAATTTTTATTAATCCTTAAGTATTTTTTGATACGATGTGCCTGTTATTTCAAAGTGTAACAATTGTTACTCTAATAGCTTTTACGTTTTATTTAACAAAATTTTATTAATCCTTCTATTTTCTTGATGCGATGTTACTATTTCTTTGACGTGAAACCAATGTTACTTTAAAGTGTAACAATTGTAACTCTAATAGCTTGTACGTGTTATTTTAACAAACATTTATTAATCCATATATTTTCTTGATACGATATTATTGTTACTTCAAAGTGCAATCAATGTTACTTTAAAGGGTAACAACTGTTACTCTAATAGCTTGTACATGTTACTTTAAGTTATAATACTTGACAAAATCATGGTAATAAAATTTTATATAATTATTCGTCAATTGTTACTTTAACGTTTATTTGTTATTACCTTAATATAATAAAAAAAAAATAACAAAAACATTGAAATAATCAAATAATTGAAAAATTAAAAGAATTTAAAAAAATAACAAAATCGTTAAAAACAAAAAAAAAAAAAAAACAAAAACAATGAAATAATTAAATAACTGAAAAACTAAAACAATTTAAAAAAAAAACGTAAAAAAAAAAAAATCGTAAAAAAAAAAACGAAAAAAAAAAAAAAAATTTGTCAAAAAAAAAAAAAAAAATAAAAAATCGTCAAAAAAAAACGTAAATAAAAAAAAAAAAAAAAAAAAAAAAATATCTTCAAAAAAAAAAGTAAAAAAATAAAAAATAAAAAAAAAAAAAGAAAAGAAAAAGAAAAAGAAAAAGAAAGAAAGAAAAAAAAGAAAAAAAAATAAAAAATAAAAGAAATCTCAACCATTGATTTCATTAGATCCAATGGCTCTAAGGGTGTACAAAGGATGCACCAAATATAAGGGATTCATGTGATCCTCTCTGTATATATATATATATATATATATATATATATATAGAGTAAAGTTATATCAAGGCAGCAAATATGAGCGAGACCGTGAGGCAGCATGTGTGTCGTTGGATGAAGAATGATTCAATGGTGTAGATTTGGTCAACAATAATTAGGTGTTAATTAAAGTAATCACTATTTAATTAAAAAATAATAATAATAATAATAATACATGCTGATTGATTTACGAGGTAAATTGCCATCATTACTTCTCCTTCCATAATTATCATTTCATATCCCTATTATTCCTCCTCCTTGGTTAATAATTCACACATAATGATATTCTTCCATTTTTTTTTTTTTTTTTTACAGCATCTTTCAAAATCTCAAACAAAAATATTGTTCTTCAACATTCCATCTGTTTTTTTTTTTTTTTTATTTAATTTCTATTACTTTAGTAGGACTAGAGAAGAATTAAAATATGGAAAATAACCAGATTGTTGTGATTGGAAAAGCATTTCTGGTGCATTACAACCTAGGTATTGTATGCATTAGGTTGCTACATATTTCATTCAATAATTGTTTTGTTTGTTCGTGTTGAATCTCCGCGTCCTGCTGATAAAGTTTTATGACAGACACTTGTAGTTTTAAGATATGTAGTTATAGTTCTCTCAGTAAGTTCTGACTCTACGGAATAGGTTTACCGATGTTTTAAATGTGGTAAAATGGAAATGTAGTTAATATTTAACAAATGATGTTATGTTTTATTGTTATAGTTTTATATTATTTTGTTAAAGTTCTATGTATTAAAGTTAAAGTACTGACAGTTAATGTAACTTGTGAAAGATTTTAACATGTCTTTTGAAGTTAACTTATTTCAAATTGTGAATTTTTACTGACCAATTAGTTAGTATAGTTACAAGCACTTTTTTTAAAACGTCTTAAGCGTTTTAGAATTAAGTTCATGCATGACAGTAAATATGGTTGAGACTTTTGGTGCAGAGAACTTTAAAATGTTTTGTTGATATCACTTTTTCAGGAAACTACATTAAAGTTTCGTCAAATTGCGTTAAAGTTTCATAAATAGTGATCAAAGTTCTACGTCTCAGCGTAGTAACACTTTATAAATAAATCATTAGCTGCATTAAAGAATCGTCAAACTGCGTTAAAGTTTTATAAATAAAGATCAAAGTTTCATAGATTTTGACCAAAGTTCAAAATGAAGAAGTATTGCCATTAGTTGGCAGTTACAAGCAATTTTTTGAAAACGTCTTAACATGTGCGTCAACCGTTCCCTACTTAAAAAATTTCCCAGTGAATTCATTGGTCGAAACTCTGTCGGAGTTGCGATGGATCTTTGTCGCACAGACTTCTACATTTTCGGAGCCATGGGAAGGCTGAGATTGGCGAAACGTTAATCTGCAATAAAAAAAATTGAAAAGATAAATATAATAGCGCTCAAAAAATCTGACCACTAATAGTATAATAATAATTTAATTCGTATCTAGTTAATTGGATTTCAACTTTCATATTATTTGATTTAAAAACGAAAATACAAATCCGCATACAATAAAAACAGGTTTATGATGATGCTTTCGTGAACTATTGAGTTTTTGAATTTTTCATACTCTTCGATTATATTTTCAGTTTAATAGTTTTAGAAATTGAACAACAAAAAACGAAAATCGATATACTAAGTTCTATTAATTGAAAATAATTGAAAACATAAGCAAAAATAATAAAAATATGAATCAACTTACCGAAAATGGAGTCTTTGCTTGGTAGAATAATGGCAGAAAATCGACCCAAGGACGACGACAAGGACGAAAACATCTGATATAGAATGAACGAACAATAAAATCAAGAGAATGAAGAAGATCAATAATTGAAAAAACAAATGTATAAATGAAAAAAAAAAAAATCCGAAAAAATAGAGAGAGAATGAAGAAGATGATTAATTAAAAACCCAGAAAAGAAAAAAAAAATGAGTAATGAATGCAAAAATAGGAATGAAGAAGATGAATATTGAAGAGAGAGATGGTTCAATCACAATGAATAAAATAGGAAAGTGCAAATGAGCCGGCAAAAATATTGGGAATGTATCTTCTATTATTTATTTTTTTTCTTTTTTATTTATTTGATAGATGTGTGTTAAATGATGAGAAATCTCAGCCCTTGATGCTATAGAAGCCAACGGTGTAGATGTTGCCTCGCTGCCTCGCTTAAAGTAGGGTGTCTCGTTTGAACCTATTACTATAGAGGTAAGTTATATCGAGGCAGCAAGTATGAGCGAGACCGCGAGGCAGCATCTACACCGTTGAATGAAGATTGAATCAAGGGTGTAGATTTGTAATGCAATAATTGTGCCTCCTTGTAATCAATCAATAATTAATTAAAAAAAAACCCCAAAATCGTTTTTATTTCATTTCCCCATTAGTGCTCTCTTTCCTTAATTGTCTGACATTCAATTCCTTCCCTTTTTTCAGCATCTTTCCAACCACACTATTGCTATTCAACATTTCATCGTCTTTTTTTATTTAATTTCTGTCACTTTTTTTTTTTTTTTTTTAATGATGGAGCATGTTGTTTTCCTTTAATTTTGTATAGATTTAGTTTAATAGAATCTAGTGATAAAGATGAAGATGATGATAAAGATGAAAAGTTTCACATATTTTGAAGATGAAGATGGACATGGACATGGAGATGAAGATGAAGAGTTTCACAAATTTTGAAGATGAAGGTGGTAAACATGGTCGATTGATAGATATTGCAAATTGATAATGGTAAGTGTATAATTCATGTCGGAATTTGTTTTTAATTTCCATTTTTGACAAAAAATGTTTATTTTTTCAATTTTCTATGTCAAAAGCAAGAATCTTTAATGAAATAAATATAAATTTGAAATGTTTAATCCACATTTTCTTATAGAATTAATGTTAAAGTTTCGTAAAAAGTTAAAAGTTTTAAAAATTTGTTTTAAAGTTTCATAATTTGCGGTTGCAGTTACAAAGTATTAGTTAAAGTTTTAAAAATTTGTGTTAAAGTTTTATGATTTGCGGTTGCAGTTTTAAATTTCCAGTGATGTTGTTGGATATTTTATAATTAATGAATGTGTAGAATTTGTTTTTTTTTTTTTTCAATTTGTTATGTGAACGCAAACATATTTTATAATTATTGAATTTGTAGAATTTGTTGTCGACAAAGAGTAAAGCGGTTGCAGCAGCAAGTAAAGCGAAACACATGTGCAAAAATTGTAAACAAATGGCAAACCATGATAAAAGGAATTGCCCTAACCCCTTTGTCGAAAGAGTTGCATTGCAAGTAGAAGAAGCTGAGGACTTATACTACGTAGACATTGGTTCGTCTCAAATTAGTTAATTATCCATATTTATGTTGTAATTGGTCTTGAAATTTTGTTTTATTGTATTTGGGGATGATTGGTATTTTTGAATTTAATAAGTTGATATTGAAATTGGTCAAGAGTAATTGTAATGTTGAAGTTTTATTGTTGTACATTTTAGTTTTTCCCAAAATGGTTATTGTTTCGTTATAGTTAAATGAAACATTACTCCGGTTTAAACTTGTGAAAGATTTTAACACAGCTTTTGAAGTTAACTTATTTCAAATTGTGAATTTTTACTCACCAATTAGTTTGTATAGTTACAACTTACAAGCACTTTTTTGAAAACGTCTTAACATAGCATTTTAGAATTAAGTTCATGCAGAACAGTAAATATGGTTGAGACTTTTGGTGCAGAGAACTTTAAAATGTTTTGTTGAAACTCTATCACTTTTTCAGGAAACTGCATTAAAGTTTCGTCAAATTGCGTTAAATTTTCATAGATAGTGGTCAAAGTTCTACGTCTCAGCGTAGTAAGACTTTATAAAAAAATTATTAACTGCATTAAAGTTTCGTCAAACTGCGTTAAAGTTTTATTAATAAAGATCAAAGTTTCATAGAATTTGATCAAAGTTCAAAATGAAGAAGTACTGCCATTAGTTGGCCAAAAACAAGAGTTACAAGCACTGTTTTGAAAACGTTGTCTTAACATGTGCTGATGTGCGTCAACGGTTCGTTGCTTAAAAAATTTCCCAGTGAATTCATTGGTCCAAACTCCGACTGAGTTGCGATGGATCTCCGTCGCACAGACTTCTACATTTCCAGAGCCATGAGAGTGCTGAGATTGGCGAAACTTTCTTACAGCTTCGTTGATTGCGGGAGTGGTGTACAGCCCGGGTAACAATGAGACATCTTATGGGGTGACCTCATATGATGATGTGCTCACGACACCGCGCTTAACTGGAGAAGTATGTGGAGGGGAATTAATAGTAACTTCAGCTGCATCATACACGACGAAAGCATTTAGAGCCGAATTCTCATTTATTTCAGAACAATACTGAGAGAAAAAAAAAAGTTTCAGATGAATACCTTGAGCCTAAACTATCTTCTACATAAATTAAGAACGAAATTAAGCTATCTTCTACAACAATTAAGAATGATTTGTAAGAAAAAAAAACCAGAACGAAACGATATTAGGGCGGAATTTTCATTTTTTCCAGAAAAATACATCGAGAAAAAAATTAAAAATTTAATATGAATACCTAAAACCTAAACTATCTTCTACATCAGAAAAATGCAAGTTCAATCATTTGGGTCAATTTTTCATTTTTATTCAAAACAATACAGAGAAAAAAACATAAAAAAAAAATTTCAGATGAATACCTAGAAATAGTTAATATTTGTAGGACTCAATATAAACCATCTTTACATAAATTAATAATGAAATTAAACTATCTTCTACATAAATTAAGAATGATTCGCAATTAAAAAAAAAAAACATGAAATTAGAGGAGAATAAAGAAGAAGATACTTGTAAATCGGGGCAAAAATGGAGATTACACTTGAAATTGTAGAAAAAAAATAAGTGTTTTTGGAAAAATTAGACTGGAATAAGGTGAGTGAAAATGGCGGAATGGCGAGGAAGAAGAGAGCCGAAGGAAGAAGACATCAAAAGGAATTAGGAGTGAATTTGAAAAGTGAAAGGGAATTAGATTTGGGAAAGTGCACAACATTGGGAATTCATTCAGCCGTTTCTTTTCTATTCTTTATTATTTTTTTTTTTTATTTGATTGATTTAGCCCAATTAATGTAAGCCGTAGATCAATATTCAATCAACGGTGTAGATGTTGTCTCGCTGCCTCGCTTTAAGTAGGGTGTCTCGCTTGAACCTAATACTATATATATATATATATATATATATATATATATATATATATATATATATACATGGTCTTACTTAATAAAATGGACCAATTTTTAGTTTTAATTTTTCTAAATAACATATCATGATTAGTTTAGGTAAATTAGACTTGTAGGTGAAATTTGAGGAAATTATGTAAACATATAAAAATTTGACTAATTAATGTTCATATGAAAAATATTAGGGTTCTTCACTTCTTCATGTGTTCTTCATATTTATTTCTAGTTTGATTCATAATTTTTATAAAGTTTTACTTAAATGTTGTTTTAATCCACTAGTGAATAAATACAATACTAATTATACAAGTTAAATAAGCTAAATCTTTATAATGAAAAAGTTAGAAATTTAAAGTGAGTAAAATCACTATTCATAATTGAAATAAAATAATTAGTGAAAATCGTAAACTAGTTAAATCGCTTAAGTATAATTTAAATAATTAGTATATAAAAACTTTAAGTCGAAAACCGATAAATTAGAAGAAAAAAATAAAATAGAGTAATATAGATAAAGGCCACGGCCTCTTCATTATTTTTGGACCAAATTTGATTTTGTCACTTTTTATTTTTATCACATAGGTAAATTAATTAGTTAAAGTAATGGATTATTAATAAAAACAAAAAAAGAAACAAATAGCCTAACATATACAACCTCACGGCATTTCACCTTATTTTTGGTCAATTTTGGTCAAAATGAATTTGTCACTTAGTCACTAAAATTGATTAGTAATTAGGATTATATTAGATTATATAATGGATCGTTAATAAAAAAGAATCAACGAAACCGATAAAAATAAACGTTACATGTATTAAAATGAATAAATTCGAGTGTTACTACCTTTGCTTAAATTTGGATGTGGACATACGGACTATTTAAAATGAACTACGACAACCACGCTAAAAATGGAAACCGCTAAAATTTTATTTAAGTATATGACTAAATTTAACCGAGTTTTACCTTTGAATTATTACTTAAAATCACTAAGTACAAAACGAACTTAACAACTTTGAAACTAGAAATTCTATACTCACATTTAATCGAGTTTTACTTTTAAAATAAGTTTTCAAATCACTAAATACAAAACGAACTTAACGACTTTAAAACTAAAATTTTGTACTTAGAAAATAAAAGTTAGTTTTGTAACCAAATAAAATATCCTAAGTATAAAAAAAATACTAAGTATAAAAATATAAAAATAAATACTAAGCATAGAAAAAGATACTAAGTATAAGAATACATGTACGTATAAAAATACGTATAAAATACGAAGTATAAGAATACACATACGTATAAAAATACGTATAAATACGAAGTATAAAAATACGCATACGTATAAAAATACGTACAAATACGAAAATACGAATACGTATAAAAATACGAGGAATAGTAAATACAATGAATAGTTAATACGATGAATAGTAAATACGATGAATAGTAAAATACGGTGAATAGTAAAATAATGAATAGTGAAAATATTTAAAATTTACGAACGGACTCAAAATAAATATTTAAGTTTTTCTATGTGTTCTGTTTACCTGAAGAACTGCTAGAACTAAAATTTCATTATACAAAGTTCGACGATATAATTAAGTTACAGAATTGTCATTTTGTTACATTTGAACGAGAAAATAAGAATTTGAGAAAACAAGCTACTTGAATAAAATACTAGGATTGTTCGCCATGTTGCGACTCTTGAAATTCGAAGTTAACGAGGTAGCTGTCTATGGGGACTTGGGCTCCCTCCCAGAGTTGCCCAAGGCTATTCAACGATCTTAAGATTGCTGTTTGACACGTGGTATCAACCTCAGGGATGGGGCATACTTGATACTTCCGTGGGCCCATAGAATAGTAATTGGAAACGCCAGCCCCATCCGGGGGTACCCGTCTCTGGTGATAGTCGAACTTTTTCGTCGGTGATACCTTTTGAATAGCGAATACGTATGATCCTCGATAGGTAGTGTATGCATACATTAGACAAGGGATTGAATCGTCCTTATTACCTTAGGTATCTTTAGCATATTCAGACACGTCCGCTTTGACGGCCCTGACTGCTACTGGGCGGATTATGTCTGCATGCTTCCGCCTTATTAACGAAGACTCATTTGTTATCACATGTTGAATGCATTTCCTTGTTTTGTTTGATTATTGTCTGAATGACATGATGCCTAAGTGTTGAGATACGACTACTTGAGAATGATTATCGATGATTTGTTTTTATGAATTCATGATCCGACGCATGCCTAGTTTTGAATCATTGTGATTCCTCTTATGTGTTGCATGCCTACTTGCTACTTGTTTATTTATTTATTTCCTTTATATATTGCATATGTTTTAGATTTGCCTGTGTCGAAAGAGTGTGCGAGAAAATGATAAAGAATTAATGCAGGTACCCCGAGACCAATGCTGTTGAATGCTGGGGAGAGTTTACCTTAATTATTTTGTACGCTTTTGAGAGAATGTAATCGAATAACTCTGCTTTATCTTAAACTCGTATTATGTATACAGAGTTTTATGACGATAACAGCTGGTTTTGTAATATATAGACTTAATTAATTTTCCGCCTTAGTTTAATTAAAGTCGACTAAAAACCAGGTTGTTACACAATATATAAATTTTTGAGTTTTTCGATAGTATACCCTCGAGGTTTTTGGTTTTCTATGTTGTACCCTTACTTTTTTTTACATTTCATGGTGTGCCCCTAAACTTTAAAATTTGTCTATATTGTACCCTTGAACTTGACATCTATTCTCTATATTGACCATCCTTAAACCCCCTTTTGCTATTTTTCTTTCGAGTGTCCTTCGTTTAACTTCTTTTTTTACCAATTAACGCCAAATGACCTAATTACATAGAAGTTTTTGAAAGCCACTCTTAATAAAACTTTTTTAGCATGAAAATAACGTTTGTTTCATTAATTGTTAAATAACTTTCGGCGTAATTTT
This sequence comes from Dianthus caryophyllus, assembly GCA_023091065.1. Taxonomy (NCBI): domain Eukaryota; kingdom Viridiplantae; phylum Streptophyta; class Magnoliopsida; order Caryophyllales; family Caryophyllaceae; genus Dianthus; species Dianthus caryophyllus. Next base: position 13,655,741 of record CM041519.1, on the reverse strand, counting down.
TGAATCATCTAATATATAATTAGACAGGTTAACGTGTAATTGAATGCTAATATAAGCAAATAAATGAATTGGTAAATAAGCAATCGGTTGGATTAAAAAGTAAATTAGTAGGTTAAATAAACGACCGAATCAATGATGACTAATAACTTGGTCATAACATACACAAATTTTAAAGTTTAGGAGCATACCATGGAATATAGAAAAGTTAAGAGTAAAACATATAAAATGGAAATCCTCGACGGTACACCATAGAAAAACCCTAAATTTTTATTGTATATTATGGTTGATTTTATTTGTAGATTTATTTTTAACCAATAAATTTTTATTAATTGTTGTACATCAAGAAGAAGTTCAGGGATCAAATCTTCCGAGCAGCGAGAAAGAAGAAACCACCAAAGTGGATGAAGTCGAACTGTTTCGGGAAGTTCCAAACTAGGAAGGAAGACGATCCTAAGTTCGCCGAGATTTCGAAAAAGGCGTCCGAAAACCGGTGCAAGGGCGAGAAAGACGAAAAAGCCCTATCGACGCACGTCTTAGGTCGAAAAGGCGAAGTTAAAGCGTTGGACGATGCTTGTGTAAGTGTTGTTTTTATCTAATTAGGCGTTTTTATTTTTTAATAAAATTTATTTTAATATATATATATATATGTGTTTATGATCTAATTATTAATATGCAGAAGAATGATATTAACGATGTGACTTCTTTTAAGCTATTGGAGTTGTCGAAGAAAAACAAAGGTGAGAACTGGATAACTCCGCGTACTGAGCGAAACGCGGTAATATATGTCTATTTATGTTATATCATATCATTTTATTGTTGTTGTTTGTGTAGTGTTGTTGGAGTAGCATTATTGTTAATTGTTATCATTAGAGTGTTGTTAATTTTGTTGTTGGAGTTATTGTTATTGTTAGTAGTAGTATTATGTGTTAGTAATAGTACTTGTTATTAGTTGTTTTGTTGCTAGTATTAGGACCTCTGTTTTTCATTTTAGTTGATTATTCACATCAATTGATTGATTCGGCTCCATTCGATTCGATTAAGCTCAGTTCATTTCGATTGATTATTTCAATTTAGTTCAACTCTGCTATATTAAGTCTAACCCACATTATAACTATTATTGTTATTATTATTATTTTCATTATTTCTTCTACTACCACTGCTAATAAAATATGTGAAAGTATAAAAAAAAAATTTATTTAAGAAGTACGAGTAAAAATTTATAATATTGAAATAATAATATGTGTTAATACGATAAAAAATCATAATCTTTAAAAAATAGATATCGTTGACATAATAATTTTTGTTAAGTATAGATCCATAATAATAATAATAATAATAATAATAATAATAATAATAATAATAATAATAATAATAATAATAATAATAATAATAATAATAATAATAATAATAATAATAATAATAATAATAATACTAATAATAATAATAATAATAATAATAATAATAATAATAATAATAATAATAATAATAATAATAATAATAATAATAATAATAATAATAATAATAATAATAATAATAATAATAATATGTGAGGGTAACACATGTTGTACGTTGCTGAAAATCTGACAATTATGACAGTGTTTGACGTAGTGGATGCAGTCTGCTTCCATGGTCGTCCAGTACCATCCTAATCGTAAGATTTATTTGCAGAGTGCTCGTGCGTTTATATGCGGATCGCATTCACCGTCATGTACTTGTGCGATTATTTATTGTCCTTTCTTGTAATCAACGCACATGAGTAAGGTACCTTGTGGTGTCTTTTTGAGTAAATGTCCCATTTCTAGTATGAATTGGGATGCCAGGAGCCTGATGGCTCTTTTACCGCGCTTGTCGGTGTCGGGTGAGTAAGAGTTGTTTGTTTTGTAGTTGAGGATGGCTTGGTACCATGGCTCTGTTTTTTCGGCTTCGTCGATGGTATGGATGTATGCGGGTTCCCCACGTCTCTCGACAACGACGGGTAGTGTGTCAACGTTTGGCGGCATGTTGAGAAGGGATGAAAGTTTTGACAGTGCGTCGGCAAATTGGTTTTCTTCCCTTGGGAGATGATAGAATTCTACGCAGTCGAATTCTGTTAGGAGTTTTTGTACCTTTGCTTGGTATTTTGTGAGGGTTTCGTTCATGATTTTCCATGCCCCTGTTACTTGGTTTATGATGAGGAAGAAATCCCCGTGTACCCGTAGGTTCTTTATGTTGAGGGCCATGGTCGCCAGAAGTCGTAAATGCAAAGCCGTATTTTGCGGCATTGTTGATGACGTTAAAGTCGAACTTGATTGAGATTGGCGTATGATCGCCATTGGGAGATATAAGGAGTATCCCTACGCCGTAGCCGCGATAGTTTGACGTTCCATCGAAGTAGAGTTGCCAGTACTCGGTTTCGACGGCGAAGATCCTGTCATCAGGAAATGACGTTATGTCAATTTTAGGTTGTTCGACGATGGCGTTTTTTGCAAGGAAATCCGGGACCGCTCTTCCCTAATGACTTTCAAAAGCAAGTATTTGAGTTCGTATTCAGCCAGCAGCAGTGTCCATCTGGCCATGCGTCCGTTCAGTAATAGTTTTTCGAACAAGTATTTGAGGGGATCCATTAAGGAGTATACCCTCGTCGTATGCGCGAGGAGGTAGTGTCTGAGTTTTTTGGTGGCCCAGACTAGAGCGAGACAACTTTTCTCTACAGGGTCGTATTGAATTTCATAATCATGGAACTTTTTACTAATGTAGTAAATTGCTCGCTCTTCATTATTAACCTCCTGGGCGAGCATGGCGTCCATGGCGTTTGGCGTAATTATTAAATATAACGAGAGTGGCAGGTCTTTTTAGGGTGGTACCAGAACAGGTGGATAGAGAGAGGCGGGTAGTAACAGGAGATTGAATGTGTAGGGAGCTCATACCCTGCACTAATCAAATATTAGTGTAAATCAAATTACTCTAATTTGATGAGCAAGATCTATGTGGTAACAAATATACTTTGTTATAAGTTTATAGAAATTTATACCTTTCTAAAAGGGAATTTGGGCACAAAATTAGAACTCCTTTCTAGTCTTGTTTCTTGAGCTAGTGTTTAGGATGATCCTCCAAAACCCGAGTTTCCAAAATAGGAAACCTCCTTTAGATAGCACCCAAGAACTACACCAAATTCACTAATGATTTTGATCTAGAAATCACTAGTGAATACTTGATAATATGAGAATATTATTGTTATTACTAACACTTAGTAATTCTAAGAATAATATTAGTATAAATTTTCTAGAGAGAAAATGAGAGAGATGAGGAGGAAAAAGAATGCATGAATGATTCACTCTCTTTGGCCTAGTGTTTTTATACAACAAAACAAGCAAAGTGAAGTGTCTAGGACACTCCATTTACTCGGCCAACATGCAAGAGAAGTGGGGAAGAGTTTTCCTTCTTGGTTAGAGAAAACACATGCATTGCAATGATAATGTTCCACATGCATTGCCAAACACAAGAAGACAAAACAAATAAAACAAGAGGAAGCTACTCCTCTTGCTTTGGACGGTCCAAAAGCCCTCTAATGGGTCTTATTTGTTTTTCAATATTTGTCCCACAAATACTTATAATTTATCACTTAATTATCTAATATAATAAAGTGTAAATTAATTAAACTCTTCCTTAATATACATGTACACTTACACATATATTAAAATTGCACTTTTACTAATCTCATTAGTAAAATATACATATTTAGTGAATTAACGTTTAATCACTAATTCCCATCTCCTCTAATAATTTTATCGATATAAAATTAAATCATCCGAGTTCGCAACTCGATTTCTCTCTAAATTAATACTGTAACACCCCGACTTTTCCTAATATTAATTATTCATCTCAATAATATTCGTATTTCATTTCTCTTGATTTTCTCATTTTTAGCTCGAGAAAATCAGTTCATTTGTCGCGTGGATTAAGCTACACTGTAGTCAGAACTTAAAAACGGTGTAATTTCCTCATACGGACTCCGATTCAGGTGATTCAAAAGGCTAAACTGCGTATTTTTCCGACGCCGTCGCAACTGCCAAATTTTCAGGAGTCAGAGCGAACCGCTCCACCCTGGGCCGAGCCGCTCCCTCAACTCGGGTTGGGTTTTAGGGTTTCATGTGTTTGCTTCTTGCTCAAGACATTATAATACTTCATCCCCTCTCAACCCTAGCCCCTTATGATCAGTTTTACATCTCCCTAATCTCATCCCTCATCTCACCTCATAATTCTCCCTCAAAACTCTCTCAAAATCTCATCCAAACACCATTGTTGATCATCCTTTCTTTCATCTCTTAAGCCCTAATCCTTTCCTAGTCAATTCCCTTGGTATATGATCCCTTTTAGCTCTTTTATTTTTCTGATTTTTGTATTATTTTATGTGTTCTTATGTTGTATGCTTTTGCTTGTGTGATTTGGCTTGGTTATGCAAAGGAGAAGGAGATCTAGAAGAAGGAGATACCATTCTTGTGGAGGAGGAAGAGGATTAGCAAGGATTTGATCTCAACTAAGGTAACTAGGTGTAGCCCTAGTGATATTTGACATGTATGAGGCCGTAGATGTTGTCTAGGATGTTTTGAATGGTTGTATGATGATAAAGTTGCATGCTTTGGTTGTTTAGTTGTGCCCTAATAATATACTTGAACTTGTGAGTCGGCCTCATACTTGTGTGAGTCTAGAAGCATGTCTAGGCTTGCTCGGTCATTGAATATTGTTGAGTGTGTGGTTATAATGATTAAAGATGTTAACTTGATGTGTTAAAAGGCTAGGTTATGAGTTTATGTTGATCACCTTGACTATTACTCCGTTGTAACTATGTTAAAGATACTAAATTGTGTTGTAATGAGTATGAGTTTGATAGTGGCATGCTATGATAATGTTTGGCATTGAGATGATTGTTTTGACATTGAATTTGAGTTGGTTTGATTGAGCTTGAGTTGAGTGTGCGTACGTGCGCTGTTGGGCACGTGCGTGAGGAGATACAACGTCCTAGTTTGGATGGATACCGCCCTTAGGGGTTCCCATCCGCTTTTGTCACGGATAGGGACTATGGTTTGATTATATGTCGACACCGTTTTTGTCGCGGTGACACCGTCTTTGTTCGCGGTGGGTTTGGCCAAATTTAGACAGTTTGAGGAACTTTTGTCGTTCCGCCATAGGGTTGGGACTTTTGTCGTTCCGGGGTGATTCTTGTTGCTTCACCCAGTCCTCCGTACTTACTCTTGCATTGGTTTGATTGATGATTGGATTGACTACTGATTATTTGACTTGAGGTTGACATATTGATGATAATGTTGAGATTTGTGTATGCTATTGTCGTTGAAATTGTTGTTGTACTTTGAACATAGGCCGTAGGCCAGGTAAGGTACTTGTTGGATTGTCGGTTGTGTTTTATATGTTGAAATATGACTGGGGAGCACCTAGTTACTCCCCACTGATTGTGGCTGTTACTTTCTTTTGTGGCAGGTTTGTACGGGGACAGGTTTGTGTGAGAAGCCGTGAGGATGTTGACCCCGTAGCTAGTTGTGAGGAGAACTTTGATAGACTTTGGATTTAGACTTGTTGTTATTTATCGTTTTGGTACTTATGTCTTTTGGAGTTGGATTGTAAGGGGCATTTATTCCCCATTTGCTAGGCTCAAGGCCTACTTTCTTTTGTTATTTGTTTGAGTAGGGAGTAATGACTCGGATTCACGGTGTTTCCGCCTGATGTATGCGTTTTATATTGATTTATATGCCCCCGTTTTGTCACATTTAGCTCGCGTTTAGTTGAGTATGTATGTATTTTATGAGCTATTTGTTGTGAATGTTGGTACTGCTGCTCTTTATTTACGTTTTGCAGAATTTGGCGGTCCTGAGCCAAGTTTGAAGTCAAAGAGAGCATTGCATGAATCGAGGCCAAAAGACCAAGCTCGAGCCACTACGGGAGCTTGGGATACGAGTAGAAAAGTGGAGAATCCGAGCTACAAGCGACGAATGAAGCATATAAGCCAAGAAACGAAGTAGCTTGCCAGATACACCTGCGTCGGATTTGCACCCAATCCGGCCGGATTTACCATAAATCCGGCCCAGCTATGTCAACCTTGGGCTCGTGTGCTTTGGGCCTAATTTTGAGAACTTGTATAAATATGAGACTTGGAGGCTCGAAAGAACATCTTTTTACACATCTTTCATTCTACTTTACTGCTTTAGGTTAGACTTAGTTTTCTCTCCTTTAAAACTCAAAAACACTTAGTCTAGATTTAATTACTTTGCAAGGATCGATCTTTACTTCAACTCAGGATTAATTTCAGGTTTAATTTCATTGTTATTTCTTTCATCATGCTCTCTTATTATCATTGTTTTGTTTCAATTTCAATCATGCATAGCTAATTTTCCTATTAGGGTTTGAGGGGAATTTGTGCCCTTGGTTCAGGAACATGTTTTTGGATTAAATTGGTTGATTATATTGTGCAATTGATTTCTTTCTACGCGTTTTATGCAATTGAATTAGGATTACTTCGCCTGATCAACGAATTCATCTGAGTTTAATCGAACCTGAGTAAGTTTTAATTTAAGATCAAAAGCCGAGTTAAAACTAGACTTACGCGAGATCGATAAGTTGAATTTAGTACGTAGCGAGAGCCCGCTAAATTTGCTTAAGGCTAAAATTGACTCGAGAGAGCGTTTTCTAAACCTAATCAATTTGCACAGTTTAATGCTTCCTTCTTATGAACTTGAGTTCCTGAATCATTGTCATAATGAACCCGATTGCCCTAATCCTTCTCCTTATTGATTTCTGTTCATCTTCCTTATTATTGCTTTAGTTTATTAGTTCAAACAAACCCCTTTTCACACCCTAGAGTTAGACCTGTTTCACTCCGACTTTAGCTTATAACTGCTCCGTTTCTCTGTGGATACGATCCTGCTTGCCACTAGCTGCTGTTAGTTGTTTGTTAGGTTTATTTTGATTGAGGCATGACGACTTTAGCCTAATCAATTTTGGCGCCGTTGCCGGGGAGACGGCTTTGCTAGTTATAGTTTTTGTTTAGTTACAGGTTTTTCTCTCTTAGTCTCAAGGAACCTAGTTCCTTGAGACCGTTTCTCAACGTTTGCTTGTAGTTTTGTTTATGCACAGGTCACCTACAGGTTTAATTCCTTTCGAGCCTGAACCTGAGCGAGCATTTCATAGACTACGTCGGGAAGCAAGTAAATTAATCGATCTTGATTTTGAGGAAGCGTCGCATTCGGAGTCAAGTGCAACGCGAACGTCCTACGAAGAGGACACACCGCCTATTACTCCAACTTCTTCTCCACCGCCGGTGACTATGCCTAAATTATTTAGTCACTCGCTACCGAAGACGGAGTCCATACCTGATGGATTCCAAATGCCCGACACTTTACAAGGTAACTTTGAGATTCGGGGGCCTTCCTTACTTTGGTGGAGTGTAATCAGTTCGGCGGCAATCCTACGGAGGATCCCGGGAAACACATGCAGGTTTTTACGGATTACTGCTCAACAATTAAGCAGAACGGGATCACTCAAAACCAGATTAGGGAGATGTTATTCCCTTTTTCTCTACGTGATCGAGCACGGGATTGGATCACGGATTTGGATAAGGCTGCTGCGGGTATTACGGAGTGGCCAAGTCTAGCTCTTGCATTCTATCGCAAGTACTATCCTCCGGAGCGGACTAACCAACTCCGTAGTCAGATTCAGGGGTTCCAGCAAAGCTTTGATGAAACGTTAGCTGAGGCATGGGACCGTTACAAACGGTTGATCCGTGAGTGTCCACATCACGGGTTGGGTGATTGGTTGATTATAATGACATTTTATAATGGGTTGTATGCCGAGAGTCGCGCTATTCTTGACTCGGCCGCGGGAGGTCGATTTGCTAATAACACAGATGATGATAAAGCGTGGCAAACGATCGAGGAAATGGCGGTCCATTCGGCCCAGTTTGGTAAGCCGAGGGGGAATTCACGGTCTGCGCATGATGACCGTGATAAGGCGAGTATTAGTGCACTAACTAGTCACCACGCTACCGACCACGGCTTCGATATGTTGCACGGTGGTGGTACTTACGGTGGCCATGTGAATGCTATCGCAGGACACGACTTGGGTTATACTACGGTATCTTTGCACCCCACGAGCAGGTTTACGCTTATCAATCCTATAATCAAAACCTGCCATATCAGAATCAACCGGGTTACGATCGCTCACTTTTGTCGTATCGCAACCAGAACGTCCTCAACCCGACTCCCCCACCTCCACAAAATGTCCCCTATAACCCTCCCTACAAAAATCAACAACCACCCACCTACCAAAAGCCACCCTATATTCCACCTCAACCTGCGCAGGTACCCGATCCATTGGCCGAAATGAAGTCGATGATGTTGCAAATGCAACAAGTTACATTGGCCGTGCAAAAGTCACAGGAGTCGATCATACTCCAAATGCAAAAGGATGGGCAAGCTAAGGATGCGGCGATCAAGCTATTGGAAAATCAAGTCGCCCAATTAGCTACTTCGCGAGCGTCCCGACAACCTGGAACACTCCCGTCCCAAGGTAATCCTCCTCCCGACACTGCATGTGCGATCACGCTGCGAAGTGGTACGCATTACGATGGCCCAAAGCACCCAAACGAACTTGAAACTGAGGAGGGGAAAGAAAATGCGGCTGAAACACCTGGGCAGGATTCTCAGAGAATCCGGCCGGATTCATCAGAAATCCGACCCATGTCAAATTTTTTTACTACGGAGCCTTTGGCTGCTTCTCAAGATTCAAATCCTATGGTTCTTGACTCTGATAATGCTAATGCTTCTAAAAAGGATTCTAAGGTAACTACTCCACCACCGTACCAAGTCAAGCTCCCATTTCCGGGTCGACTACGAGATGCAGGGCCCGAGGCTAAGTTTAAGAAGTTCGTGGACGTCGTCAAAGCTCTACAGGTAAATGTTCCTTTCATTGACCTTGTGACTCAAATTCCCGCGTACGCTAAGTTTTTAAAGGAAGTCTTAGCTAGGAAGCGTACGTTAGACGATGTTTCGACCGTGGCTTTTGTGGGGGAAGCTAGTACTAGGTTGCAGGGTAGTAAACCCCCTAAACTTAGTGACCCCGGGACCTTTTCCATCCCCTGCTCCATAGGTAAGTTTGAGGTTAAAAATGCTTTATGTGACCTAGGAGCGAGTGTTAGTGTCATTCCCTTTTCGATGTGTCAAAAGATAAACATGACCAATTTGGGACCCACTAGCATTACCTTGCAAATGGCCGACCGTTCCGTTAAGCGTCCCTTAGGTATCCTACAAGATGTCCCCATACAGGTTGGAAAGTTCTTTATCCCTGTCGACTTTGTAGTGTTAGATATGCCTGAGGATGTCCACATCCCGATCATTTTGGGGAGACCCTTTTTGCACACTGCTGGTGCACTTATTGATGTGGGTAAGAAAACCTTAACATTCTCGGTGGGGGTGAAGCGACTTACTTTACGTGATCTAGTACCCCACGGTCACCTATGCGTCTAGAGTCGGTTAATGCTATTAATGTTATACCTCCGTCTCACTCTACTGGAGACACTTTGGAGGTTTCGCATGTCTCTTCTCCTTGTGCAGGCTTGTCAAAGGATAGCTGCAAGGATGGTTTGGGGGAGATAAAGCTGCTTAAAGCCGACGTCTATGGTGCGAGCAATGGAGATGGAAGACCCACGGTCGAGTCCCCTGGAGCACGCGGGAGATATGGTGAGCCGTTTAGAGATGGAGACCCACTTTTGGCGAGCTTTGCTGGGCTACCTCGAGGAGGTGATTTACTACGACACTCCGACGATGTCACTATGAGTGAGGGTGTCGCAAATGGCCAAAGGCCTTGGCGAGATTATATGTTTTGATTGGACCTTTGAAGAGTCGTGCGGGACTATAAACCAGCGCTTTCCGGGAGGCAACCCGATGATTTTGTAATTTGTTGTACTTTCTTTTGGTTTGGTTTGTTTTTGACTTTGACATTATCAGTTTGCTTTTGAGCGCGTGAGGACGAGGGATTTATTATTGATGTAGCATGCAGGTACTTGTGGACTCTTCGTCCTTAGTATTTTTGAGACCGGCCTCTACAAAGGCCTTGCTCGGCCCCCTCTGCTGAAGGGCCTTACTTTTTCTCGCGTGCTACTCCGAAGCACTTTATAGCTGGACTGAAATGGACGCATATTCGTGGATCATAAGCCGCACTCCATGCTTTGCTTCGGTTTGGGGGAGCTCCAACTTGATAATGTGAGCTTTTTTCACTCCTTTTCCCTCGTTTCCTCGCTTTAATTTTCCTACTCCCGTCTTTTGTTTGTCCTTCTATGCTTGTGGTTGTGCTGTTTTCCACATTGAGGGCAATGTGTGATTCTGGTTTGGGGGAGGAAAGCTCTTTCGCGCTTGTCTTTTGCATTTATCTTGTTTGTGTGCTTTATTTTAGAAAAAAAAAACCCTTTAATATCAAAAAATTTTGAAATTTCCTACCTTTTTTTGGTTTGACTTGTCTAGTTCGGAGATTGATTAGTGTCCTTATTTTGATCTTTGGCATCTCCGAGTTGAAAATCCATCGTCGTAGCTTGCACTATATGTTTGTTTCCTGTTAATAGATTGCGAGTCTCAAACACTAGCCCACTTGTATTTGCTTAATTCTTATCGCTTTTCGTTTATTTGCTTTCGATATTGATATTCATGCGAGGCAATTGGTTAGTGGAACATATGGAAAGTTGGAATGTGGTATGATATGGATGGTTATTAATAAAGTTGGAGCAATGCTTCGATGCTTTCGGAGGGGACTCATTGAATTGAGTAACCACAATGGCCATGAATTTGGCTGTGACCGGGAGTATGAGCAATGATGTAACCCTTAAGGAAATATGTGTACCCGAGCGCGATTTTTACCGAGTGAACGTCAAGCTAAACGGTATAACATACGAGGGATGCTTCACATTTGAACAAAAAAAGAAGAAAGAAAAGAAAAGATAAAAGAATGAAATGATGCGGAAAGGAAGGTGAAATGGAAGTGGTATGCGCGGTTGGCCTTGCTTGAATTCAATTGTCGTAAGTTTAATTTTTGCGAAAGCGTGAGGAGCTAGTAATACGATGTTGGTGTGAATGGTTGAGACTTGTGCTCTATTTTCGGTGAAATAGACTATGGCTTGTAAGTTTATGTGCATAGGTCGTCAACTTTGAGATGCTAGCGTGATTAATTTGGATACTTTGATTTTCTCCGACGCTTTTTGCTTGAGGACAAGCAAAGGTTTGGTTTGGGGGAGTTTGATGTATGCGTTTTATATTGATTTATATGCCCCCGTTTTGTCACATTTAGCTCGCGTTTAGTTGAGTATGTATGTATTTTATGAGCTATTTGTTGTGAATGTTGGTACTGCTGCTCTTTATTTACGTTTTGCAGAATTTGGCGGTCCTGAGCCAAGTTTGAAGTCAAAGAGAGCATTGCATGAATCGAGGCCGAAAGACCAAGCTCGAGCCACTACGGGAGCTTGGGATACGAGTAGAAAAGTGGAGAATCCGAGCTACAAGCGACGAATGAAGCATATAAGCCAAGAAACGAAGTAGCTTGCCAGATACACCTGGGTCGGATTTGCACCCAATCCGGCCGGATTTACCATAAATCCGGCCCAGCTATGTCAACCTTGGGCTCGTGTGCTTTGGGCCTAATTTTGAGAACTTGTATAAATATGAGACTTGGAGGCTCGAAAGAACATCTTTTTACACATCTTTCATTCTACTTTACTGCTTTAGGTTAGACTTAGTTTTCTCTCCTTTAAAACTCAAAAACACTTAGTCTAGATTTAATTACTTTGCAAGGATCGATCTTTACTTCAACTCAGGATTAATTTCAGGTTTAATTTCATTGTTATTTCTTTCATCATGCTCTCTTATTATCATTGTTTTGTTTCAATTTCAATCATGCATAGCTAATTTTCCTATTAGGGTTTGAGGGGAATTTGTGCCCTTGGTTCAGGAACATGTTTTTGGATTAAATTGGTTGATTATATTGTGCAATTGATTTCTTTCTACGCGTTTTATGCAATTGAATTAGGATTACTTCGCCTGATCAACGAATTCATCTGAGTTTAATTGAACCTGAGTAAGTTTTAATTTAAGATCAAAAGCCGAGTTAAAACTAGACTTACGCGAGATCGATAAGTTGAATTTAGTACGTAGCGAGAGCCCGCTAAATTTGCTTAAGGCTAAAATTGACTCGAGAGAGCGTTTTCTAAACCTAATCAATTTGCACAGTTTAATGCTTTCTTCTTATGAACTTGAGTTCCTGAATCATTGTCATAATGAACCCGATTGCCCTAATCCTTCTCCTTATTGATTTCTGTTCATCTTCCTTATTATTGCTTTAGTTTATTAGTTCAAACAAACCCCTTTTCACACCCTAGAGTTAGACCTGTTTCACTCCGACTTTAGCTTATAACTGCTCCGTTTCTCTGTGGATACGATCCTGCTTGCCACTAGCTGCTGTTAGTTGTTTGTTAGGTTTATTTTGATTGAGGCATGACGACTTTAGCCTAATCACCGCCACCGTGGCTTTCATTTTTAATTCATTTTCTTACTAAAACCTTTTTAAAATGTATTTTTATTTTGTTTGAAAATCCGGGTTGTTACAAATACACTGACTAACCGTTAGTCGATTTATCAAGTTACTAATTTAATTGTATCTCATACAATTAATTAGCTTAAATATTTGGAGTACGTTCCTATAGGTGTGACTTAAAGGGATCAATTGATTACCGCCGTTCTCACGACAATAACGTCAAACTCTAGTCAGCCAACCGTTATTGATTTACGTTAATCAATTGACTATAATACAGGATTATCCCTATGTATTCCTTAATTGAGATTTATTAAGTAATCGCACTATTGTGGAGGACACATATTCCAACAGAATGAACGACACTGGATGGGCAGAATAAGCGAGTAGGGTTTTGACTTTGTCGAATGCTTGTTCACAGTCGTCGTCCCATTTTGTGAATTCTTCATTTTCAGTTTCTTGAAGATTGGCTCGCTGATCATTGTAAGTTTGCTGATGAATCGGGAGATGTATTGGACTTGTCCCAAGAAGCTCTGATTTCGTCGATGTTGCTTGAGGGTTTCATTTCCATTATTGCTTTGATTTTGACAGGGTCGATCTCAATTCCGCGTTGGCTTACTATGTGACCCAATAATTTGCCTGACGTAACTCCGAAAGTGCATTTCTGTGAGTTTAGTCGCATTTTGTATTGCCTAATTCTCATGAAGAATTTTCGAAGGTTGGCGATGTGTCCTCCCTTTCTTTTGATTTTACAATCATGTCGTCAACATAGACCTCGACTTCTTTGTGCATCATGTCGTGCAGCAAAGTGGTTGCGGTACGTTGATAGGTAGCGCTTGCATTGATGAGTCCGAATGGCATAACGGTGTAACAGTATGTACCTCAAGGCGTCACGAAGGTTGTCTTTGGCATGTCGTCTGTTGCCATTTTGATTTGGTTGTATCCTGCGCATCTGGCCCATGAATAGCGAATGTCGTGATCAGCAGTGTTGTCCACAAGTATGTCCATGTGGGGTAATGGGAAGTCGTCTTTCGGACATGCTTTGTTCAGGTCGCGAAAGTCGGCACATACTCGTATTTTCCCGTTTTTCTTCATGACCGGGACCATGTTTGATATCCAGTCCGAGTATTCGATGACTTGGATTAAGCCTGCTTGTAGTTTCTTTTCAATCTCTTCTTTGACCATAAGAGACCATTCTGGTTTGATGCGTCGGAGTTTTTGTTGTTTTGCACCTGGTTTGATTGGAATGCGGTGTTCAGCGATCTCGCGGTCGATACCGGGCATGTCCTTGTACGCCCAGACAAAGACGTCTTTGAATTCTGTGAGCAGTTCGATGTATGCAGCCTTTTCTTCCGTGTTTAAGGAAGCCCCCAGCTGTAGTTCTCGAGGTTCTTCAGGCGTTCCTATATTGATGATCGTTGTGTCTTCAATGATGGGGTCATGTTCAGGTTTTGAAACGATGCTTGCAATGTATTTATATAATGCAATGTTGATGTAATCATTGTATAATAGGTTTAATAAAAGCGTCTCTTAAATTGATCAAATGTGTATATATATCACTGAAAAGCACTGAAAACAATAAAATTATATGACATATATACAAAAAATCAAAGCAATACAAAATAATATTAGGATTAAAGACAATAATAAAGCGATAAGATGTTACACGGTATTATAATTTTTGGCCCGTATTTTGACCTGAATCCAACCCGTCCCGTATTTAAGGTGAACCCGTATTGATCCGACCCGTATTCTGACCCGACCCGTATAACTCGAACCCGGTCCGCTCGACCCTTTTGACAGGTCTAATTGTAGTAGAAAGTTTTTAAACTTTATTAAACACTAATAAATATTATTTACCCCAGGTCAATTAGTCAAGTGATTAAAATGATAATAGAATATTAGTATTGTTTTTTGTTTAATAAAATATATATTTTTTTTTAAACACCTAGTGATTTAAAAAAGATGTTAAAATTAGATTTTAACTTCCAATACATTAACAATCAGACTCGAGATCCAATTAACATACTCGAATGAGTTCACATACCAAACACAAACGACCGAACTACGGACACAAACAAATATTTAATGCAATAACAAAAGTATTTAAACTAATTTTTTTTTAAGAGAAAACAACATACGCTCCCCAATAAAATTTCTCATTCTTTCAATAAATAAAAATCCTAACTTTTTCACACGGTAGAAAATTTTTTCATCTTTACTCAGTCTTCCTCCAATTTTTCTTTCTTGTAGAAACCCCAAAAATAAAAATAAAAATAAAAATCTAACTTTTACCCACCTCATAAAAATCATCTTAGTTCCACCTGAAATTAATCAATTAGAATTAATGGGAAAATACATGAAAAAGGGTAAATTACCGGCGTGAGTTAATTGGGTTTTATTTTAGGTGACTTTGATTTATCTCGTTTTTGCTTGATTTTTTTTTTATTTTTTTTGCTTGATTTTTTATTTTATTTTTAAATTAGTGTTCTGTATAATTAATTTTCTGTTCAATAGATATTTTTAGCAAATTTAAGAGGTTTTGATTGATTTACTTTTCACATATTTTTAATATGTAATTTCTGATTTTTTATTTGGTGTGAGTTTAATTTAACTTGGTTTTTCTTAATTTTTCTTTCTTGGAAATTTGGTTTTTTTTGTTGGGGAAAAAGTAGAAATTTTTGGGTGCTTTCACGTTGTAAAAAATATTATAATAATACATATATTGGATTAACTATGGAAGTATGAATTATATCTTTATGATTCGATAGGTTATTTTTATAAATACTGATGTTTCCAATAAAATACAATTGAGAAATACTTTTAAATTTTTTTATATGAAATTAGTATACATATTTTAGAAAAATCAATATATTAAATATTACATTTTTAAATTAAATTGTAATCGGTAAATATATAAATTAGAAAAATATACACAATTATACGGAGTATTTTATATAAGAATAAATTTAAAAGAGAATGATAGATGGCCCGGGCACGCAAACTAGTTTAATTGTATATTGTAATATTTTAATTTATATTGACGTTTGTAATTAAATATAAATAATGATGTAATTTATAATTTTTAGTTTTTTAGGCATTTTGCATTTATGTAAGTCATAATGTATTTTAAGTTGTAATATTTACAGGCTTAGGCATTTTGAATTTATGTAAGTCATAATGTATTTTAGTTGTAATATGTACAGGCTGCCACGTGACTACGTGAGTGCGTGACTATGTGATTGTTGTTTTCATAGATGAGATAATTATTTTGTAAAGCTTTTACATGAAAATAGTTTACCAGTTGTTTTTGAATATTTTGTGTCGAATTTTATTGCATGGATCATAAAATTTATGATGATTATTAAAACAAGTACTCCGTATATGAATTGTTTTATTATATTTGGTGTTTGGGCCAAATTGGTCGATTATGTTCTTTGGCTAAGATTAGGGGTCTATTGGTCTCCTCAAGAGTCATGATTAACTCAATCGGACTAAATTCCAGTTGAACTAAACGCAAATTGAAAATACAAATACAAATAAACCAAATAAGACCGATCCAAAACAAATAGATTCAAATCCATCAAAACTGCCCTCTGCCACTTCATCCCTGGTCTTGGGATTAACTGAAAATTGCTATTGCTTAAATAGTTTTTATATTGATAAGTTACTAACTTTAACGTCATAGTAAATGGGGATGTAGCTCAAATGGTAGAGCGCCCGCTTTGCATGCGGGAGGTACGGGGTTCGATCCCCCGCATCTCCACTTTTTACCCCTACGTGTTGATGTGCTTTATATTGCATATTGCATATTTGTATGACACACATGCTTAAACCAACCAACCTATTAGTGATGGTTTATTACTTTATTCATGTTAAATTTTCCATTTTTCTATTCAAAGTTGGCCTATTAGCTATGTGGTTTGAGGCCTGCATAGGCCATATTTTGGTCGTTTTCGTTTTTTATACAAATTTTGTCCTAGCGATCATGATGTATGTTGGGTTTACCGGAACTAGTTACTGCATAACATTCTTTCGTTTTTTACCACTTTGACGTTCCGTAAATTTACCAAGCTAGCATATAGAAAGTGTGATAGCATTTCATGAGAGCAAAAGTACCTTGAATTAATCCAAGGTGTTTGCTTCGTTCGACAAACTTCACAGGTATTACACGGGAAGCAATGATCGAAAAACAAGAGGGTGAAACGAAACAAAGCTACTTGTCATTTTTTATACACTCGTTATAAAATGATAACCTGTTACATCTTGTGTTATCTACCTTTCGGAAACATCGTCTTTACGAAGGCCATTACCAAAAAAGAATCATAGAAGAGAAAAAAAAATCAGCAAAATCTTGAGGATAAGGAATAAATAATATCATGAATGAACTGCTACAAAATGGCTTTCTACAGAAGAAATTTGCAGGCTACTTTCTTCAATGAATATCCCATTCTACATATTCCACCCTTGATCTTCATCTTCAACAAGACCATAACATCCCCTTTCTGTATCTCCATTCGTGTATACGATGCCCTAAAAAATTGAGCATAAACAATCGTATAAGTAATGGCTAAGCAAGTTATATAAAAGAATAAATATAAACACGGTTTAATTGGGTTCCATGGTGCATGCAAAACGTTTTTCACAAAGAGAAATAAAAACCCCACACTTTCAGACATCCCTTGCCATTCAGTAAAAGCATTGGAAGAAAATTACCAGATAATGGAACCGTTACTAAGGTGTAGCTTTGCGGAAGTCGGATAGGGAAAGTTATTATTTTCTCAAAAAAGGCTTTTGGCAAACTAGCAGCCGCTGATCGCTTCCATTCTGGGGATCAATCACCCTTGCTTCCCACCGGATTTGAGTGGCATGTGTCCGCGCCATCTCTATTGCTCCAACATTATCCGAGAGGACCACCCATCCCTAAAAATTTAAAGATGATAAGGAATTAAGGATTGTCCAACGTATCTAACATATGATGGGGGTTATGATAAAGAATGACAAGACACAAACTCAAAAGAAAATATCGGAATGCACAGATATAAAAATGGTAAAAGACAGAAAAAGTCTATAGCGGAACTTCGGTGCTTCAAGTGATCTATTGTGTATCGACATGTGTACTTCCTACTGCCTCAAGTGCTTAAAAGGAGTTAGATGTTCGCATTCTTATCACGGAGCCAAAAACAAACCTAAGAATTTTCCAGACTACGCATGATGTAAATTGTGCCGGAAATCAAAATGATTGGTCACATTTGGAGAAGTGCACGATTTAGTGAGCCATTTTGGTACATTGTATCGCATTCAAAAGACAAAGGAGAAAGAGGAGTCCTTTTGGTCGGAAATTGATATCCACGTCAAAACAAAACAATAAAAAGAAAAAAGCATGTGGAAAAGTACACAGCAACAATACAGGAGAGTTTGCTATGAATAGTACAATGTACCTCAGGTCGAAGAATTCTATCCATCTCCAAAAAGAGATCCATCATTCTACATTTTTCTGAGCTTAGATGAGAGAGAAGCGCATTGGCATGAAGCAAGTCATAAGTTCGAGGATATGTAGGAAAAGGCTCACACCTAGAAAACAAATGAGAAGGCATAAGTAGAGCCCTTTACAAGGAAAACAGCGATAAATGTACTATGCAGGATATCTGTTGGAAATTTTGAACACAATCAAACCCAACTCATGGTAAATTGAACAGAGTCAAAACCAACAAATGGTAAATATACCATAAAGCTATATCACGGGTACAAATATGAAGTAACAAGCAG
This sequence comes from Dianthus caryophyllus, assembly GCA_023091065.1. Lineage (NCBI taxonomy): Eukaryota > Viridiplantae > Streptophyta > Magnoliopsida > Caryophyllales > Caryophyllaceae > Dianthus > Dianthus caryophyllus. The sequence goes on along the minus strand of CM041519.1, from coordinate 13,637,414 downwards.
ACTATGCAGCCAAAGCGGAGGCACAAAACAGCATATTCGCCAGCTATTGATATAACATTCACAGGCCATCACCCTTCGGTACTCAGGTGCTAGTCGCATAATTGACGGCACATTTACTATAAAATTCAATCAAGAAAAGGAAACACCATCTAGAGTTATTTTGAAGTCTTTTTAAGAGTGTCTCTCAGTATTCTTGCAATACACCCAAATAGCAGCAGCCGCAGACAGTAGAAAATATGCAATTGAATTTCTAATAACAGCTATTTTAGTGTTTTACTATTATCAGGGGTTTCTCACGGGACAGATACACTAAGCAAAAACAGGAAACACTCCAACACAGTAAGAGTACAGCACTTGATAGTTAGAACTTCAGAAGAGATTAAAGTTCTTTACTTCTTTGGAGTAAATCTTACCAGTGATGCAAAACACCTGCAAAACCTTGATTGAGTATCAGAGGAAGTGTGTTGCGAGCCCCAATGGGTACTACATTCATAACCCATGCTGATTTCTTCCCCTCCAAAATAGCAGCGTTAAAACCACCATAATGAGCATTCATGTCCATCACATTGCGTACCATGTTATATGGAGGCAATGGGTCTTCATCGCCTGGCCGTTTTGGATGGTCAGAAAATATCAACGGGGTAAGCAATGACCAATAATTTCTAAGAGCTGAATTCCAGTTTTCGCGGTCTTCGTAAAAGTCTCCAGATTGAACACCTGTGGAAAGACAAAAAGGATCAACAAGCTGGCTCATAATTCCGCACGTGCCTCGTAATTGAGGCCAAATTACTTGTCAATCATAGAAGTCGAATCAACATGGCAAGAGCACAAGATTACAACGTAGAAACGGTACTTTCCATGAACTTCAAGCTCTTCAGGAGTAAGTTGAACACCGTTTGACCTGTTGTGAACTGGAATCCATCTTTTACTGTTTCCTCCGGTGATACATTTCACAAGGGGATGGTAATATGGTTGCTTTTCATGCTCATCCTGACAAAGAGGAAGGCCCTTCTTCCTGTAAAAAGAAAAATGGAACTTTAAGATGAAAAGAATGTTACTCCGTACATTATTAGGCCCTGAGATTGCATGTCCAATTAAAAGTGAAGGACTTAACAAGTCGTAATGTAATATGAATTTTCTATGTTTATAAACCCAAAAAACTCGATACAAAGGTGCTTTGTGATGCTGTTCCGTACCTAGCAGAATAACATTGTGCATCAGTAGTCTTCTGCCAGATAAGAGTTTCATCCTGCTGATCAAGAAGACTCCAGCATATTCTTTGAGTAAAATCTTCAACTGGTGTCAGCATGTTCCCTTTCTTTGTTGCCAACAAGCTCCCTTCTGCCTTAATCACAGGTGAAGTAAGAACAAAATAGCCTCCAGGCTTGAGTAATCGGTCGACTTCAATAATGAACATTCCATCTGCAAAGCCATTGTTACAACTGATAAACGTACTACACTTATGAAAATGCTTACCACACCAAGGTCAAGGTTTCAGATACAACACAAATACAAATCATGGCAGCAGGTTCTGTTCATCTTTATCACAGATAAGTGTTGTCATTATAGTTCGAGACTTTTCAACCATTTATAAAGCATAAATGGATTCATAATCCAAAACAAAAACAACTTTAAAGAGTGTTGCGCAATAAAGAAACTGAAAGTGATACTTTGTGACGGAATAGATTTTGGAGGGGGATGGAACTCCTATGTCAATCATCACATGAACTTTTAGTTAAATCTACTCAGATGTCACCTGCCAAAGTTGCCTAAAGAGATTATTAAGGGTGGTTGTGTTCAGTGTTGCCTTATTCGTCAATTCGTAAATATGGCTGCGGGATCTAGTGAAGTATCCCATATACGCCGTCAAATGTTATGATAGGAATATGGGCAAGCCGATTCTACACAGGTTTACTTGCCTGAAAACTACCTGATATTGTATCCCTATAATAAAATGCAGTTGTTTCATCAATTGAGACACCTAGTATTGACTCAACTTCAATCTCTGGGTACTAATTTTCAATCATCAACACCTTTTTGGCAAAATATAGTTCATCACACGAACTAATCATATCATCAAGGATTCAAGGGGGATATACTTTTCCACATACAAGCCAAGTACAAGAATACTTTCCACATCAAAGGAAGATTTAGTTAGGCTACGATTCAGCTGAGAAACTAAGCTACTAGTCGGATTTCATCGTATGTAAAAAAAAATTGGCCGAAACAAAAGGCTTGAAATTACTACAAGCGAGAACACTTCGTAACACTAGTTTATTCGTCAAAGGATTTTCAACAGATACACGAAAATTACTCGAGCATCGTATCTTATTCGGCTAGTCATATATTTTGGAGGGAGCAAGAGGTGGAGCGGATTGAGACAAAACGGAGGCGGCAAAAGGACACAGAGACGCATGAGGCATATTCTTACATGATATCTTGCTTTTAGAGACGCAAAAGGTGTTGCACCATTTTTATTTTGTAATTAGAAGTTTGTTTAAAAATTGGTGAACCTCGTGCATGCCTTTGCTTTGCAACTTGCCACCTCTATTCATCATATAAACTAAAGACACATGTAGCAGTCTTCCTGAAAATGATCAAAATGACTTGAAGTATTCTTCTGTAATAACACCTACGGAGTATTTCTTCATGAGGTTTGGCAAAAAGTTTATATCCATTTCTAATAAAGCAGATATGTAAACTATTCTTTGACTTTAGAGTATGATGCAACTTAATAAAACTTTAATGATCTGTAAACTTCTTCCAGTGATTAGTACGGAGTACTTTGGAAGTTTTCACAGGAAGATAACGCACTTTTAGGACAGTCACAAAGCACATGAAGACCGTAGTCTAAGAAAACAAATAATGTGTTCGATGAGATCAAATACCTTTTCCATCCCAATCGATGCCACACTGAGCACAATGAACCATGTCAAATGACAACGATGGATACGGAAGCTGCCTAGATATGAAATTGCCAATCATGGCTGGTAGACCTCTTTCTAAGGCCAACTGAGCTTGGCCGCCAGTCAACTCATACGCCGCAATGCAAATGGGCATCACTCTAAGTGACACCAAATGGGCTCCAAAACTTCCAAAACCGCACCCAATGTCTAGCACTGTCCGCACCTGCAATTACATGAGAAACGTGTCAGCTTTTCAAAGTTTACCTTCCACAGTTACCAGCACATCCAATTTTCAAGCATATTTCTCAATAAATAAATAAAAAAGAGAAACTTTTTCACTTACACCAACTTGCGGGAAGTCTGCGTCACTGCCCAGCCCAATCATTTCTGCAAGTTGGCGAGAATAATCTTTAACGCCGTCAAAGATTAGCCCGTCGTCATTGTGGAAAGCAATTTGGTTCTCTTCCAATAACATCATCCTAATCAAATACATTCAATATGTGAGCGTAAGAAACGTGACGTCACAATTCACCTCCTATATTGATAAAGCTATACCTCTTTGTCATACTCCCGGAGGACAGGAATTGGTCCTTTGTGATCTTAACATTGCCGCTCCAAATGACATCTCGACCAGCAGGCCACCGTAAGGGAATCTTATACTCCTTAGGAGCCCGAACCAAACACCGTTCTTCATGCCTCGACAACTCACAATGACGATCAAACTCTTCCCCGTCTTTCAACCCCGCCAACGAGTTTGCACTCACATTATAACACGGCACATAATTCTCCCTCTCCCTCCCGCAAAGGGGAAGCTCCTTCTGCCTAGGATTACTCCCCGAACTTAGAAACCGAAGGTCGAAATAATCAACCACCGCTTGCTCCTTCAACTTTCTATAATTGGTAAAAACATTGTTCAACCTAGGGCCAGCTAAGGAATCAAAATCACTCGACGTCGACGACGAGGAACGTAAAAGAATAACCAATGTCAGAATACTAAGGATGCACAAAAGAAACCAGTTACGCCGGATTCGATACCCGAAAATTAACGACAATTTACTAGACCAAGAGCTTCTCATGTCCAACAACTACCACTTTCCTTCAACAATTCATCTAAAATCAACCAAAATTCCCTAATTTAAACTCAATAATTATCCCAAATCTCCAAGAATTGAGTAAATCATAACACAATCAACAATTTCCACCTGTAAACACACACAAAAAGAAAAATCAATAAACATTGGTAGTAATTAGATTAACGAGCTCATTATGCTGACAAACTATTTGCTAAAAATGGTAATTCAGATAATGAGACAAAATTAACCGTGTTTCTAAAATGTGCAAAAAAGATTAAAAATAATAGTAATTGATATACAAAACTAAAATAACAATGATTCCATATTTCCATTTTCGGAATATAACACTTCACATAGAAAATAAATTACTGCTACACAAAGAACATTTAATGAGAACTGTAAGAAAAAAAAAAAACACTATAATAATCACAATAATTAATTTTTAATTGAAACGAGGAACAATTCATTAATTAAAACTACAGATCAAATCATCATTAAATTAAATTATTATATTAAATTAAAATTAAATATCGCACGTTTACAAGATTAAATACCTGAAAATTAAGGAATGTTTCCTCAGATCACCCAAAAATTCTTCTGAAACCTCACTTAAATGCTCCCTAAAAAGCGGTCTAGGGTTAAACAAATCGAATAAATTAGGATCAAACAAATTTTTGGATCACGTGAAAAAGAGGATAAATTGAAGGAACGTAAAATAATTGAATTTATTTTATTTAATTTTTTTTCTGGAAAAACTAAAATGTGCGAAAATCAGAAGAAAAAAAAAAAAAAAAAAAAAAAAAAAACAATTAATGCAAAGGAAAAAAGTAAATAAAATCGAAGGAATTAAATGTGGTAATCACAACAACTGCAGAAATCAGATACACAGATATACACAGGATTATACGAAGAGAGAGAAAGTTTAAGTGTAGAGTGTAATTCGGAATTTCAGTTTCCTTTTTTCTTTTCTTTTTTTTTTTTTTTTTTTAAAAAAAGCAGAAAAAACTGGTAAAATGAAGATTAATTTTTACCAAAATAACTTACCCTACTTCATGTTTTCGGTTTTTATCGCAAAAATGTGCCAATAAAAATATTTTCTTAATTTTAATAAGATTAGGTACCTTTGCTTTATACACGTACTGATCGGGAATTATTTAATCACATTTTGTAAAAAGATAGAAAATATAAATTATATAATTATATATCGTCTGGAAAAAGATAAAACATGACATTGCTCTATAAAATTTAAAATTAATTATACATGGTACCCCCAATTTTCGGACTTTCAACGTGATATCTCTACACTTTTTAAAATATACATGGTACCTCTAACTGTTGTTATTATTGTGTACCCATGAACTTTATTTTTTGTCAATTAAACTGAATTCTAGGCATTAAGTGATGACTTGAATACGTAACCAAGCTTATCATTTACTATCTCATGACATAAATATTCTATTAACTCAATATCCATCTTCATCCTTATATTGATATACTTCTTCCCTTTCAGTGATTTATTTACGTTTACTTTATACACATTTATCGATGTAAAGAAAGAGGTAGAGGAAAAAACTAAAAAAACAATATTATAAGTACAAATGAGGTCTCATTTGATTTAAAGTAAGTAAAATAAAACAATATGATTGGGTTAGAGAAGTTGGCCCTACTTCTCACATGGGTCCTTACAAACATTTATAAAAATGTAAACAAATGACTCGTACACCCCAAAATGGAAAGTGTAAACAAATGACGAGGCGAAGGGAGTATATGGGTTAAATGGGGTAAAAAAAAGTTTGACGAAAAATTTACCGTTCCGCTACAAAATTATCACATCTAAGATGAATATAATATTGAACCTAATATAGTCTTTATGTCATGGGATGGTAAAATAAAATAAATAAGCTTTGTTACACGTCCAAGTAATTATTTAACGCCTAAAACTAAGTTTAATTGACATAAATAAGTTTAAGGTACACTTAGTGATAATGACAATAATTAGGGGTATCATATATGTCTTAAAAAGTGTAGGGGAACAGGTACCATGTACAAAGTCAAAAAAATTGAGGGGTACCCTATAGAATATCCATATTATTTAATTATCTGCGTATTATTTAAATGGATATTAATAGACTAAAATCACTATTTTTCCATTTATTTTTAATACACGTGTAAAATTTGTCAAAATTTCAAAGAGTAGTACGTTTTTGGTCGTATTCCTAAAAAGAATTTTTTTTTTTTCCGTATTTTAGTTATATATAAATAATTTAAAATTTTAATATTAATAAGATTAACTCCATATTTCTCAACTCTCACCTTTTAAAACTCACTTTTTCACAACTCCCACCTTTTTAACTTTTTTTTTTCACAACTCTCATCTTATATAATCAATTTTTTTTATCCTCCGACCATTTCATCTTTTCTAGTGAAAAAACATCCTTGATTCCGTCAATTTTTTTTTTTTTACATTTAATTATTTCGGAAATAGTGATATTGATGTAGAAAATGAAAAAAATACTTCGTATTTTAATTTGAAGTAAAGGGTAAAAGTGGATATGCAAATAATTAAATAAAAAAAAAATATTTTGACGAAATCCGGCGAGTTTTTTCGCCGGAAAAGTTGAATTGGTCGGAGTTTTAAAAACATTGATTACAAAAAGTGAGAGTTATGAAAAAATTTTACAAAATGTGAGAGTTAAAAAAAATGGGTTATAAAAGGTGAAATTTGTGAAATAACTCTATTAATAATGTATCCGAGAAGATTACTAAGACAAGATATGTCCCTAAAAAGTAACACAAATTCTTATTTAGGGCGGATATATCTGTCTTAAATTAAGACGGATCAAATATCAAGAATAAGACAAAATACAAGTGGCGGGGGTACTTGACCCGCTAAGCTTAAGACGGATATACTTATCTTATACCCTTCTTAACTAAGACTTATTGAAAAAGTAAATGTATATAATACAGAGTACAATGGAAAGAAATAAGTATATAAATGATATTTACTTCAATACATTCATTATACTCCGTATACATTTGTTTTATGCATATGCATTAGCATATTTAATTTGTTTTGTCCATATGTTCACTTACATAATTCTCAAATTTATAAAATTTGATATTCATAATGTACTCGATAAAACAATCTAAACAAAATCTCACTAGATTGTCTTTTATATTACTCCGTATATCGTAAAAGTTGTACTGAATAAATTTTCTTACTTACTAATGTTAGAATCATGGAGCGGCCCTGGCCAAACCCGAGTGGAAGAGAGTGAGCTCGGCTTACAAGTCCAAGGGTATCCACATTTCTCAAAACCAATTGGTAATGAGAGGAGGACCTTTAGACTTTATAAACCACATCAAACTCTCTTCCACAATCGATGTGGGACACTCACATGTGGGTATTATACTCCAACACTCCCCTTCACATGTGAGGCCCTCGAAAACCCAGGGCGAAACCATGGGAGCGCACTCGTAGTGGTATATTTAACAAACCCTCAAAGAGGAGCTCCTACGGTGGCATATTTTTTCGGAAACCCAGGGCGAAACCATGGGAGCGCACTCGGAGTAGTATTCAACAAACCCTCAAAGAGGACCTCCTCTAGTGGCATATTTTTCAGGGACCAGTTTAAACTTTATCGAACCCAGGGCGAACCCAGGCTCTGATACCATGTTAGAATCATGGAGCGGGCCTGGCCAAACCCGAGTGGAAGAGAGTGAGCTCGGCTTACAAGTCTAAGGGTATCCACATTTCTCAAAACCAATTGGTAATGAGAGGAGGACCCTTAGACTTTATAAACCACACCAAACTCTCTTCCACAATCTATGTGGGACACTCACATGTGGATATTATACTCCAACAACTAATACTACCCATAAAATAAAAGTACATAAATGATTAGGATAGAGAAGTAATACTACCCCGCTGAAATGATCTTGTACCTCCTCACACACACACACACACCTAGGGATGTCGTTGGGGCGGGGCGGGGCGGGGGTGGATATAGGTTCCCCCACACCCGTACCCACCAAGAAAAATCTATATCCATATCCGCCCCACCACCCATGGCGGGTGAAAGTTTTCAAACCCGTACCTGCCCCACTACCCATGGCAGGTAAACTATTAAAATTAAAATAATATGAAATTAATTTAGAATACTTTTATTTAGGTTAATAATATAAAGATTAGAACAACTATTTATTAATTAAAGTTGGAAAATATATAAAATTACTATTTCATGATAAAAAAAAATACGATAATATGAAGGGGGTAGGCGGGTACGTGAAATTCACCCCCGCCCCATTACCCATAGCGGGTAAAATTTTGATATCCATACCCGATCCACCACCCGCCAATCATGTACCCATCCCCACTCCAACTGGGGCGGGTGCGGGGTGTCACGGTCCGGGTTTTCCCTACCGAACGTGACGCGCACCCTTGTCGGACACGGGACAAGGATGCTAGCAACGGGGGCTAAGACTTGATGGGGGATCGCCCACAAGTACTTAGCAAGGGTCTCGGAGTCGGGACTCGGGACTCGGGGTCGAGAACTCGAAAATTCCTGTCGTAATTATCACAATCGAGATCTCGGAAGGCAACGTTCAACCAAGTGAAATTGATCGTAGGCAACAACAAAGCAATATCAAGGCTTGAGTACAAGGAGGTTTTTCATTGACAGGCTCCCAGTAAAGAGGGAAATTTGCTTGTACAAGACTATTGGTAGTAAACATTGAACGTGCACAAGAGCGTATACTTTTCTAAAACGCCTAGAAAACTAAGAAATACATAAAATCCCGAGCCAAGATTTAACATAGAGGATGTTAACTTGTCAAGGTATCTAAAAAGTACAAAAGTTACGAAAACTAAAATGCGGAAACGTAAAAACTACGGGGTCAAAGTGCGGATCGTCACATTCTCCCCCACCTAATTTGTTGCTGTCCTCGGGAACAGCTTCATTATTTGACACATCTTCATAAGAGTTGACGCTTGATCTTCGTTCATGTCGATCTGGATGTCTTCGCGACTCCCCATCAGCAAGAGGTAGTCGAGCTTCGTCTTGAACGGATGTTGGCTGACTTGTCTTCGCTTTGAAGCTTCATCAGCTCGGCTTTGATCGCTCTACTCACCAAGTCTTGAACTTGATGGTCTTCAAGGGGGCGGAGTTGAGGAGTCCGCCTCCTTCTTCGATTCGCCTTACGCCTTAATGCTTGAGGAATCTCCCAATCCTCATTCCCGACACACGGAAATTCATGGGTCTTCTGGGCATGATCAACGTTCGGCTTCACGGAAATGAGTTGACACTTGTGGGAATCCGTCAGCAAGGATCCTCCTGCCTTTGGGGTCAGCAGCATCTGGCCCTCTAATTCAACCTGTTCGCCCTTTTTGGACTCCCCCTCGTGGAGGCGAGGAGGAGCGCTGCGAGGTCTTCCAACCTGCAAGGTTTTGGCCTTAGGTTCCAAAGAACCCTCAGCCGATCGTAACAATTTCGACACACCAGCTGGCTCCACTGAGCAGAGCGGCATGTCCCTTCGTTGAGGGGCGCCATTACGCGCATTCCTCCTTGTGTTCCTGGCACCGAAGTCCCTCGGTCGCCCTCGATTTGGCCCCAACCCAAGTTGCATTGCCGCTAATCGAGGGTCCTTCTCCTTCTGGTCCAGCGTCACGAGCTTGATCACAATGGGGTTAGGACCCATCATGAAAAGGGATTGGGTTTGCGGCACGACCACAGTCTTTGTCCGCTTCAAGAACTCCAATCCGAGGACCAACTTGGAATCATCCATCGGCACGACGGTGAAATCAAGTTGTCCTCTCCAGCTTCCGAGTTGCACAGAAGTGTTCCCAGCCATCCCGCATATGTGCTTGGCGGACGAGTTCACAGCCTTCATAGCATGTCCGTCTCTCCGCTCCCAACCCATACCGAGCCTTCTGGCCTCTCCTGGGGCAACATAGTTATGAGTGGCGCCCGTGTCGATCAGAGCGCGGGCTCGCCTCCCATTAACAAACATGTCCACATAAAGTCGACCTGGGGCCTCGTCCCCATCATCGTTTTCCTTTATCATGGAACTGAGACGTTGAATGGATCCCATTTGATAAATCTCGGGCTCGTAGAGAACAATGTCTCGTTGTTCCTCTGCGCCTTCATCGTGGTCGCCGTGATTCGCCTCTCTTCGATAAGGCGGCGAACTTGCTCCGTCTGACGTCAAAGCTCCTTGTGAGGGCAATCAATCATTCGATGAGGTCAGAACAATAGAAGCATTTCATGGGCTTAACTGCGGTCGACGCCTCCGATCCTCTCGTGGACACGGAGTTCGACTGGCCTGCAGCTTGGGGTTGATCCCTCGTTTGGCGAAACCTGTTGCTCGTAAACGAAGTCGTTGCTGCTTGTGTGCCGCTATCTCTGGACACACCCTTGTTGCCATCATTCCAGCTGAACGTGGTCTTCTTAGGGGCTGGCTCTCGTTCATCCCGATAATCGACGAGGCGCCGAAGCTGACCATGGTCATGAGATCGTGAGTACATGCCGATCTCTCATGATTTCCACTTGTGCCCAATCCTTCAGACCGTCGATGAATTGGAACACTCGGTCATCTTCGGACATGTCTTTGATCTCTAGCATGCAAGCAGAGAAGGCTTTCACGTACTCACGGATGGAGCTAGTGTGCTTCAGGGTCTTGAGTTTCCTTCTAGCCGCGAACGCCGTGTTCATCGGGTAGAATTGATCCTTCAGGGCCTTTTTGAAGTCATCCCACGACTCCATGGTGATCGTTCTCGCTTGAATCTCTGCGTACTTGGAGCGCCACCTGACTTGGCGTCGTCTACCAAGTACATGCTCGCGGTGTCGACCTTCAATTCCACATCGAGCTGACTTACATGAAAGTATTGCTCCATGTCGAAAATGAAGTTGTCGATCTCGCTTGAATCCCTCGTCCCTCCGTAGGAACGAGGTGGGGGTGCTTTCACCTTGCGAACCCCCGTGTTCGGATTTTGGGTGCTCGCCCTCTCCTCCAAGAGGGTGCACCGCTCGGTCAGGTCCTCCACCCTCCGGTGTAGGAACTCAATCTCTTCTTTGGCGGCTTTCATGTGGCTATCCGCCTCCGCAAGATGCTCGCTCAAAGCATCGCCTAACACACGTAGCTGATTCTCGTGGCTCGTGGTTAGTTTCGTAATCTTCGTGTCCCGGGTGTCGAGTTGCCTCTGCAGCTCGAGCACTGTGCCCTCTAGCACCGGGATCTTGTTCACGGCCATCTCCAAGGCGCTCAGCCGATCCTTGGTAGAAAGCTTCTCAGAGGCATTCTTATCAGGGGCCACTTGCGGGTCTTTCTGATTTCCTGCCATCTCGGTTCTCAGCAGCTCGTCGTGGAGACCGAGCTCTGATACCAAATGTCACGGTCCGGGTTTTCTCTACCGAACGTGACGCGCACCCTTGTCGGACACGGGACAAGGATGCTAGCAACGGGGGCTAAGACTTGATGGGGGATCGCCCACAAGTACTTAGCAAGGGTCTCGGAGTCGGGACTCGGGACTCGGGGTCGAGAACTCGAAAATTCCTGTCGTAATTATCACAATCGAGATCTCGGAAAGCAACGTTCAAGCAAGTGAAATTGATCGTAGGCAACAACAAAGCAATATCAAGGCTTGAGTACAAGGAGATTTTTCATTGACAGGCTCCTTGTAAAGAGGGAAATTTGCTTGTACAAGACTATTGGTAGTAAACATTGAACGTGCACAAGAGCGTATACTTTTCTAAAACGCCTAGAAAACTAAGAAATACATAAAATCCCGAGCCAAGATTTAACATAGAGGATGTTAACTTGTCAAGGTATCTAAAAAGTACAAAAGTTACGAAAACTAAAATGCGGAAACGTAAAAACTACGGGGTCAAAGTGCGGATCGTCACACGGGGCATACCCACTTGTACCCGCCCCATTAACATCCCTACACACACCAAAAAGGGGGGAAAAAGAAGAAGAAAAAAAGACAAAAACAAAGATGGTTTCATATATAAAATTTTACGGTCAGCTCTCTCACATGTATATGAGGTAATTTAGTTAAATTTTTTACAAGATTTATTTGATATGATAAGGAGATGATAAAGAGAAGATCTCACCTGATAGAATATGAAAGTCAAAGTTTAAACTTAAATAGATGAAGAAAAGAAAGTAGGCTCGATATTTAAGAGTATCTTCAATGGATAGCTATAATTTATTGTCGCTTGATTTGTCACATTGATTTTCTAAGCTACCCTGCTTCCCGACTACGTACCGCCCCAATGACAAACTACAATAATTTGTAGCTAGTATTGGTCTCACATACTTACTTCAACTAATGATATAGTTTAGTAGAGGTACAAAAGCTACATTCCTAATTTTAATCTCCAATAGTAAGCTACAACCTTTTATTTTCCAAAATTGCAAGCATGTCTCTAGAAAATATCATTGCAGAGGCTAAGGGCATCTTCAATAAAGAGGTACAGAACAATTTGGCTTGCCTTACCATGTCAATTTTTCAAGCAACCCACTTAATAAATATTAAGGCCCTGTTCTTTTCGGCTTAATTTCAACTTCTATAAGTTTAACTCAGTTTCTATAAGCTCAGCTCCGATAAGTTTTGCTCTTATAAGTTCAGCTCTTATAAGTCCCAGCGAACTTTAATTTCAACTAATTCAGTTCTTATAAGTTCAACTCCTAAAAATTTAGCTTTAATAAGTTTATCTTTTATAAGTTCAACTCCTTTAACTTTAACTCTTATAAGAGCATCTCCAGTGGCCGGCTACAACAGGTTGTAACTTGATTTGCACTAGGGATGTCAATTTGACCCGAACCCGAAAAAACCCGATCCACCCGATCCAAATAAATGGATTGTAACCCGACTTAAATGGATGAAAGATGGATGATGGATGAAGTGGATGATGGATCGGGTTGGATTCGGGTGGGCCTTCATCCAATCCGTCACCCGCTAACCACCCGATCCGACATCCACCCAAATAAAAATACTACTTTTTTTTAATAATTACCAAGATATTATAAAAAATAAATAAATTTGAGACAACTCATGTTGTAATTGTTTATGAAATTAATCACCTTTTAACTATCTTATCGAAAATTTTAGAGAAAAACGGTAATAAGTCATGTTTATATTCATTTTTATTTTTTTTATATTATTTTTTGTCATCCATGGATCACCCGATTCACCCGTGGACGACGGGTGGATTGGATTCGGGTGATAGGTTATCGGATGGATGATGGAATCGGGTGGAGTAGGTGGAGTCGGGTGATGGATTCGGGTGAGGCTCCACCCGACCCGAACCCGGTCCATTGTCATCCCTATTTGCCACATCAAATTTTGCAGTTGATTTACTTTTCGGCTACAACCCGCTCCAATAGTGGACTAGAACATTTTGTAACTTGTAAGGGTCCCACATTATTTTTTCCAACCAATGAAAAAATTTACAATTTAATTTTTATAAATTAAGCTTTGTAACTTGGGAGCTACAATGCTTATAAGAGCATCTCCAATGGTTTTGTGAAGAACTTGCTTGCAATATTAGAAAAATGTGAAGCATGTACCGGAGTAGCTTATTGCACAAATTCTGTAGACTGTAACTGGCGATTCCTTTTTGCTAGCATCAAACCATCAACCATCAAATTGGTCTGGTGATTATTTTTCGCCATCGATATTTCAATCCTAAATCACTTTAAGTTTTCTATTTTTTTTCCATTAACTTTCTCAACAATCTTCCTTTTCTTAAATCACTTAAATTTTTTCTTTCATTAACTTCATCAATATCGTCATCTTCTTTTTTCTTTACTCATGGTAACTCTAGTTATAATTATAATATTTCTTGAAATGTAACCCAACATATTTCAAATGTAATGGAGTTGTTTATCAAAAGTAACACTTCAGAATTTTCCGAGAAAGTAATAACGGTTAGTTTTTAAATTTATCACAATTACTTCTGATTTCAGGGTTCTTTTTTTTTTTTTCAATCAATATTACGAAGATCGTGATAATTTTTCCATTTTCAATAAAAATTTAACAAGCGGTATGATCGAAAAATCGAGGAGCTTGGGGAGAGGTTATGGACAGAGGAGGTGCTTGTTGATGTCGACGATCGGATATGCAAATGACAATCGAGCGACTAAATTGATGTAGGTGTCGACATAGTAGTTGAGATTGGGAGGGTAAACCACATATGGTGAGCGATCAATGGAAAATATAGTCTATAAATGACGGCATAGATATAAAGTTTAAGAGTGAATTAATTAGGGATTTTTTTCTTAATGAAGATATGATATAAGGTGTCTCATGGTATAAGATGACCTTATTATAAAATTTGTAACGATCGATAATATTGGTCCACATTCATTTCAATGCTCATAATAAATGAAATTTTAACAAACTTTATTGGTCGTTTTACATGTAAGACGATTTTTATAAGAAACTTTTTCATAATATATATTCTCTCTCCGTCCCAATTATTTGTTTACTTATTTTATTTTTGGGTGAGTCACTAATTTGTTTACATTTCTATTTTTGGAGGCTTTGATGACACTAAGTCAATAATGGACAATTTTATCCCCTCTATTTTTCTACACATGTGTTAACAAAAAAATTTTGTTAGAAAGTGGTTTATTCACGACATAATGGGTAAAAGTGTCTTTTTATTGGTTTCCTGGGTTTTTACATCAAAATGAAAGGTAAATAATAATCGAGACGGCGAAAGTATGATATTAAAATTTTAAAACACTCGCAAATTAATAAGCCATTTGCTTTTCACAGTCGGCTAATTATTTCGCGCAGTCGACTTTTCTTTTCACTAATTACACTTAGTGAATTTCATAATTAATTTTTTTTTATAAAGTTTTGAATTACAAATTTAAAAATTTTGATATTTTCATAAAAAACCATAAATTTTATTGTCGTTACATTTAGGTGATTGTTTAATTTTTTTGAGCCTCTTAAGAAAAATGAAATCCCGAATTTTGTATAGTTCATTATTTGCAATAAATTGATATTTTTTTTAAAAAAAAAAAACAATTAAATTTACTACTAATTTTAAAGTCGAAAAAAAACCGTCTAAATAAATGAAAATAAAAGTGAAAACCGTCACCTCACCAAATACACACTCTTGGGTAGACCTGTCAAACAGGTCGGTCGGGCGGGTTTCGGGTTCGGATAACCATAAACCGGGTAACATACGGGTCGGGTGTATTTTGGGTTCGTGTAATATACGGGTCGGGTGTATACGGGTTGCAGGTCGGGTTAGGGTCAAAATACGGGTCAATTAATGCCCCTTTATCGATATTTTTTGTTTTCGTTTTTTGTATAACGGTTTAGTTTTCACTAAGAAAAAATACTTTAATTGATGATATAATAGAAAAAAAAAAATTGAATTATAAGTTAAAATTGATAATATTTCAAAATAAGTATATATAGTCGTTTAATTATTAAGTCAATATTTACGTATAACATACGGAGTATTAATTATAAGCTGATGTGGATATTAAACACTTTAAATCATAAAGTAAAACAATAAAATATAACAATGAAGATTTTGATCCGTACTTGTAGAGTCCAAGTTGTGTCTTCAAATTCTAAAATGTTACCCCAAATTACCGACTTATAGTATCATATTTTTTTCCACATTTTTTCACTTATTCTCCACATGTAATTTTGTTTCAAAATTTCGTAAATAGTGATTTAAGATGTCTCAAATCATAATTCGCAATGTCCAATGCAACTAACAAACATCATTACTACGGAGTATGATTGTTTATACAATTATTAAATAATAAATATTATATTTAAGTGAAAATTGTAAATTATGAGTAGTTTGGTCAGTGTGAAATGTTTAAAATTAATTTAAAATAAAAAATTTCATATGAAAAAAAAATTGATATTGACATTTTCTATCTTGGAACGTAAATTTCTTAACTTAACGGGTTAACCCGCTACGGGTCGGGTTATGACCCATTTTTTTGGGGTCGTTTCGAGTTCGGGTCGTTTTTGGCTTCGGAAAAAAAAAGTAGGTTTATTTCGGGTTATTTTCAGGTCGGTTTCGGGCGGTTTACCGGGTCGGGTCAGATTTTGACAGCTCTACTCTTGGGGTTGGCAGGGTGTTGCTTGGAGAAGTGAAGGAAGATGGTGGGGTGCTACTTGGAGAAGTGAAGGAAGATGGCGAAGTGAAGGAAGATGGCGAGGAGCTGCTTGGAGAAGTGAAGGAAGATGGCGAGGAGGTACTTGGAGAAGTGAAGGAAGATGGCGGGGTGTTACTTGGGATGTACTCGTTAAGTTTTTTTGTTTTTTTTTGTTTTTAATTTTGTTATTATTATTATTATTATTATTATTATTATTATTTTTTTTTTTTTTTTTTTTTTTTTTTTTGCCAATTTTCAATTTCTATAAAAATAAACTATCATTTTTCAAATGTCGAAATTTAAAACTTTCTATTATTAGATACACTATAAAAAAACAAATATATATAAAAGTATAAAAATTACCTCGCTTAATTCGTCGGACATTTTTTTTTTTTTTTAAATGTTTTTAGAGTTTTGGGGTAGAGAGTGGATTTTTTGAAGTGTAAAGGAGTGGTGGGTAAAAAAATAAGATTATATTGTATTTTTACTATTTCACTAATACCGTGTTTAAAATTACACGATTTTTCGTAAAAGTTTAAAAATTTTCAAAATAATAATTTGAAACTTAATACTTCATAATAGATATTAATAACTTCTAAATAATTATTCATTAAAATCCTTAAGTGTAATTAGTGAAAATAAAATGAATAATTAGCCGACTGCGTAAAGCACATCCCATTAATAAAGTGGGTAGGTGTTGTTCACTATACCTGGAATATAAAAAAAGGGAAAAAAAGAAAAGAATGGCAACGAAGAGGAAACACTACAGTTTGCCGTTGCTGGAAAGTTGGAGTCAGTATCATCACGGCGCCAATCAATCATTGTTTTACATGTGGGCCCCATCATTCATTCTCCCTCTTTTCTCCTTTTCTACTTTTCGACCGTTTTTTTTATTTTACTTTTTGGCTACATCGACTTAAAGCGCAAACCTTCATCTTTATCTTCCCTACTAATACAATGTGATTATGGAGAGTATTATTTTTTCAAAAGTGTTCCTAAATCAAAAGGGAATTCAGAAAAAAATAATCCAACTGACCATAACTATCTATAATTACGAATTTCAAAATTCGACCATATCTACTAATTACGAGTTGCGAATTTGAAGAATTTGATGTTCAAATTCATCGTCTTAACGAGATATACAATTTAGAAAAATCGCTTGTGTTTTTTACACTCGTTATTACAAGTTAAAACCAGTCAAAGTTTTTTAGCTTTATAAAAAAGAATATCACGAGTAAAATGACAAAATTTATGTGTATCATTGGAATATCCCTAAATTAAATGGAGCCTTTAGTAATTTTCCTTGTTTACAAGATCATCTCTAGTAGGACCGAAAAGGTCTTAGCCTAGTAGTTGAGACTGAGATATTCTAAGCATAAGGTCCCACGTTCGAATCCCCCCTCCCCCGTATTGTAATGCCACTTAGTGCGCGTTTCAATCGACCAAAAAAAAAAGATCATCTCTCTATTAGGAGCAAATTAACTTAATGATCTCTTTTTTACACTTAGGGTGTGTTTGGATAGCAAAATAGGAGAGAAAGGGAGGGGAGGGAAAATGAGGGAGGGGGAAGGAAGGGGAGGGAAAATGATGGTGTTTGGATACCATTTTTCCCTCCAAATCTTGCCTATTTTGGAGGGATTCCAATTAGGCTTTGAGGAGGGAAAATGGATCCCTCCAAATCCCTTCCCCTCCATTTCTCTCCCCTCTTGATTGCTATCAAAACAAGGGATTATCAATCACTTAATTTCCTTCCCTTTCCTTTCCCTCCAAATCCCTCAATCCAAACACACCCTAAATTTATCAACTTACCATGAGTCACTTTTGCTTCCCATAAAAAAAGTCACTAACTAAATCATTAAACTATTTTTACCTCTTAACCTTTTACATTATTTTTCTTTACCCGTATTATCTACCCATTAAATATTTCTCCTACTTTTTAACAATCAACAAATAAATACGAAGTAATTCTTTTTGGATTTAACCTTTGATTAGATCTCGTTATGATTAACTCAATTTAACTGACTGTTGATCTTTTTTCTAAGATGAAATTGATCACTGGTTGTTGACAAGTCATGATAATACATGTAAAAGTCGGATATAATTGAACAATACATAGAAACATACACATGTAAGTCAAACAAGAAAGCAAGGTGGAGTTGGCTCGATATACACCGTATACGATCAAATTTGGTATTTTCAAAGCAAATACTCCATGGATATCAGATCTAGCACACATGTATTACGAATCCGACAAATTCGGGCCACTCCGACGTATCTGGTACTATAGGGTCGAAGGCCAAGGTCCACACAAATAACCTGCAATTTGAAAATCTGCATATATAAAATCGATAAACCAGCCAATGTTAGGCTCGTCCTCGTTAATAAATATCCCATGTCAGGCCGATAAGAATCGTAGCGATCTCCTGTTAAATATGGGATCAAATACTTGCACCAGGAAACTGCAAACCAGCTTTCTCACAGGTAGCCGGGCAGAAATCCGTCAGGAAAACGTATCAAACCCATCCTAAAGACGAACTAAACTTATAGCAAGCGTGTTACAAGTTCACGCCTATGACGAGATAAGGAGGATGGGTATATGCAACCTTCTCAATTTGTCAAAAACAAAGAGAGACAGTTCACAGTAGCCAGCCTATGACGGAAATAAAATAGTCGTTTAACCTCTATTATAAATACTCTACATATAGAAATAGCATACAATTCGCTAACTCACCTTGGTTTCATAATTCAACTTACACTCAGTCGTGACAAGACTGAGAACACAGTTTCGAAACCTCATCTAGTGAAGGAGAGTGTAAAGTTACAACCGACAGTGTGTAAATGAAAAAAGGTTCATATACGATCTAGAAGACAAGATTTGATGATCATGACACAAGCACACTATTCTATAATGTAGCCAAGTAGTACAGTTCATGCCACTTCTACAATGAACCATACCTTACTTTAAAGGCAAACTTTTTAATATAAAAATCAGAAACAATTCAAAGGGGAAAATAAAGAAATTCTGCTTTACCACACCAGAACTTTTGCTTAATTTGGCTTCTCTGCCATACCAAATGATTGAATTTCCAAAGGAAAGGGAACTGACCTCAGAAGCGCCTGAAGATGGTGACGTAATTTTTTTACGAAGCTCCAAGTTCCCGATTCAAATAATCCACAAACATCCTTTTTGCACTCTCGGCATCTGAAGGAGGTGGTGGTCCACTTAAGCTTGTTTGACTAGTCAATTTTATAAATGTTCTGCGCAGCCTTCGTAGTTCTGGTAATCCAACTGAACTTTGTACATTAATCACCGGTAATCCCTGACCGAGTGAGATCCCGTTCATAGGTCCTCCAAGTGCCTGTGATTGAGCCGCAACGATGGCGGTCATTACCTCCTGTGTAGCCCGGTCCAACTCATAAAGGGAATTTGCCTGGGACGGCCGTGCGCTCTGTGTAGCAATTGTGGGTTGTAAGACTTTGACGTCTTTTGTTTTCGAGTCAACCTTTTTAGTTAAGTAGGAGACTGCATCCAATATGGCAGGCGTGGTTTTGTCTATCCCGTCTTTTGATGGATACAGCTCAAACAGAGGAGAATCCCATCGGTTTCTACTGTCGGGTTTTTCAAATCTTCTGGCTAAATCTTCAAAAATACTCTCATTATAAGAAGCTTCATCCTTGTTTTTGCGATCTTCATTCCATTTCCGACAATCAGTTTCTTCAGCATCACAGAATACCACACAGTATCTAACTCCAGCTGCACGTGCCAAACACCATAGTTCATATCTGTACCCTTTGATGCTATTTAAAGAATCTACTATTACAATACTGTCTCTAGAAACAGATCTATCAACTTCAGACCTTAGTACCCCTCTCAAATTCTTTTCAGCAGGCATATTGACGTAGGTTTGATTGCGATCGAGATGGAACAATGTTTCGTCAATAATCCGGACAGTTGGGTTAGATTCCGAATCTCTCAGAGCTTCAGCTAGGCATGTCGCAGCTGTTGATTTTCCACTGCATGGCTGCCCACAGATCACTACCAAGGCCATTGTCCAAAATGGCACAAAATCTTTGTTATCGAGTACTTGAAAATGGTCTACCACTTCAGTTCCTCTGCTGAAATTCAAATAATCAGTGGCCTAAAATAAATACTTGAAATTCTAATGTTCAAATCAATATTGAGAATAAACGTTGGCATCTACAGCAAAATATGTGCTATTAATTTGTTACTCCTCCCATCCCAATTATATCGTCCCCATTTTATTTTCTGTACATCCCAAAATTTGGACTTGTATGATAACAAAGTGACTTATATTATACCTAATAGATAACACACTCTCTCCATCGCATTGACAGTCATAGTGGAACGAAATTGACAACTTTATTGAAATTATTACTACCAAATCTTAGATTTGATGTCTAGTAGAAGATGGCAGTATAATTGCTTCACTTGGAGAAGGTCCCAATAGATCTATCCAAAAAGCGACTCAGACATAATTATGGACGACTAAACAATTCAAGCTCATACAGTGGAGTTTGATAGTTTGTTTATGAATGCACCACTTGACAAAGTAGTCGGTCTACAACACAAGATCTACCTCGTAAAAATGTAAACAACCAAATAATTTAGTTTATCGATACCTTGATCAACAAATCAATAATCGAAATCGTATGAATTATCTACCAGCTTTAATTACTAAATCTAGAGTCACCAATGAATAAGCAAACAATACCACTTCTACACACGTGTTTAGTCCGTCTGCATAAAATCTAGAAACATAAACAAAAATGATCAACGCCAATATTAAAACAGCTACTAAAAGGAACCATGTTAGATAGGAATCATAAGAGCAAGTTGTCCACAAAGACACACGGAGTAGTATATCTGTGGTAGAAGCTTGTAATCTACAAAAACACAAATTTAATTAACTAAACACTTGGATGAAAAGATATTCACATGAGAAACTTTGAGCTAACTATCAGCACTGACCCGTCTTAGATTTATACTACGTTAACTGACTAAGTGACTAGTTAGAGCAAAAGCAGACGAGTTTTTTTTTTTTTTTTTGAAGGATTTCGGAGTCGGTCTCAAACTCAACAGAAACGTGCATGTCCTGAATCCTAGCAACAGCAACCAAAAGCAATAAACTTTACAGAAAGGTAATGCCAAGATGAAGTTTCCAAAATTTTCAGCAGACTGAACTCCCAAAAACAACGAACTTTATAGAAAGGTAAATTTACGGTTTCACATAATCTTATACGGAGTATGCTACAAACGTTTGTGCAATGTCTAAAGAGCACAAACGAAAAATGACAGAGCAAGCACCATCGCTGGCAGTTGCACACTTGCAAAACGTAGCTGCAACATATGATGAAATTATGACCAACGTTTAATAGGCTCAACAAACATAATACAAGTCTCAATAAATAAAAACTGTATGTAATATGTGTCAACCCACAAGTAAAATGCGAAACTAAACTGATAAAAACATAAAACACCAAACTGAAGAGAAGTCGGACAGCGCAGAAACTAGAAATAGCAGCAGAACTGACAGCAGAAAAGCTAGAAACACCAGCAGAAAATAAAGTGCAGTCATGAAAACTAAAAACTGAGAGAACTCAGCTGCGCGGTGAAATTTTCATCAGAGTACACACTATCTCGGATGCAACTGTATATCAGCACAACTATAACTGATCTCTGACAAAATGTCATTAAAATAGTTCAAAACGTTTAACAAAAACGATGTACTCATGTACTCTGTAGCCATTGAGCAAATCGAGAGAGCTGCACATGAGTTAGCACTTGATCGACAAAATTGGAGATATCAACTAAAGTTATAAACAAGTATATTTGCGTTACCAGAAAAGATTAACCAGCAACATGACATCAAAAAAACCGAAAATTAGTCATGGAATGGTCATGGTAGTCGCAATCTCAAAGTGTCTTAACGAAAAAGTACGAGCTGCTGTTTTCCAGCGCAAAGCTACTGTCGTTCGCATTTTATGTATCTTTAATCAAGCTTACTTTATGTGTTAAATCCGCTACAAGATATTTCAAGTTTCAAGTGATATCATTTTGATTGATTCAAATATCTTAAAACATATGAATTTCAAGCATCAATTATTATGAACTAAACAAAATATTTATTACAACTATCATCTGGCATCAAAATTTTCGATTATACTGCACTATTTACAATCAATCAATGATATTTAAGATTAATTAGATACAAATTCACTTATAACATACATTTGGCAAAACTTATTCCTAAATTGATTCTCCAAAATCCAATTTGAAATTACGTTAAACATCAACTAAACTAGAAATCAACTGTAACAACACAAACAATCAATAAAATAGAAACAAAACAACATCAAATTACCCTCAAAACAAACGGATTCATGGCCACATGATTCTTAGCAGCAGCAACAACAACAACAACACAATAACGACAACAATCTACAACGACGACGACATTAATAACAATAGAATTAAAAGTAAAATTAAACAGAGTTAAAAAAACAAAAAAAAAAAAGAAAAAAAAAGAAAAAAAAAAAAAGGATTTGATTTAACTTCAAAAGAGGGTTCTTACTAGTGAAAAGCTCGTCGTCAATGGTTAGCTAGGGGCCGGTGAGTAACGACGTCTCGTTGAGTAGAGACTTCGAAAAACTAATCGACAATGACGGAAATTGCAATTTGTCGCTGAAGACAAAAATTGAAACCCTAGAAATTTGGGGATTTCAATTTCTGCCCCTAATTTCAGAAGTTTCCAAAGAGACTTGAGGGTATGTTTGTTTCACGCGTGACAATGAGTTTAAAATTAGAAGGGTTTTTCCTATCTATACCCTCGTATTTTTCACTTTCCCAATTGTACTCCTGCGTTTGGCGTATTCCCAGTTGTACATTTAAACTTCTAAAATTAGTCCCAACCGTAACCAAACTTGAATAATCCGTTAAATTTAGCCGTTAGTTTTGTTTTATATGAATTTTCACCCTTTTTATTTAGTTTTTTCTTTAATTTTTTCACATTAAACACCTTGTTTCTTATAATGGAGGGTAGAGTAGGGTATTTAATGCGAAAAGATGGAGGAAAAAACTAGAAAAAACAAGGGTGAAAGTTTACAAGAAACATAACTAACGGCTAAATTTAACAGTTTACTCAAGTTTGGTTACGGTTGGGACTACGTTTGTAAGTTTAAGGGTACAACTGGGAATACGCTAAACGCAGGGGTACAATTGGGAAAAGTACGAGGGTACAGATGGGAAAACCCCAAATTAGAATTATACGGGACTGTGGGAGCGATCAGTGTAAGATTGAAATTTCATTCTTAGGCCAATGTTCTAGTTTTGGATGAAATGGATTTGAACTTGTTTAAAAATTTATATAAGTCAATTTAATGCGTCAAATCGGTTAAAATATAAACGTTATTGTTTAACTGTACCCAAATTTTATTCAGTTGTACCCTTTTTTGTCATAAAATTTTCATAGAGAAGGGCAGCTGGTGTAGGGTAGACAAGGCGGCCAGGACTGCGCGTGGGAAGGGTGTCAGCGATCGCGGTCGGCGCCGGTGGCTAGGCGGGGGTTGTTGGCAGATTAGGTTTTTTTTAATCATTATTATTATAGTTACTATTATTAATGGGGCAATGGAGTTCCAGCGGCGGCGGTTTCGGTGATGGTGGTGGTGCAAGGTGGTTTGATGGTGCGGGATTTCAATGTATTGAGAGAAGAAGAGAGAAAAAGCAAAGTATGAGTGAGATGCAATGTGAAAATGACAAGGACAAAACCGTGTTTGTTTGGTACAATTGAGTAATAGTTGGTTACAGTTGAACAACACCCAATACAAATACGGGCCCTAAAACACCTTACAAAGCCCTTTACACACATAGACTCCAGCACAAAACCTCTTAAGCTTCTAAAATTAGGATCAACAACTAAAACCTAAAGCCTGAAACATCGTGAGCTCAAACCGAGTTCACGTCTTAGCATGGTTCAGAATAATACACCTTTTTAGACCAAGTCACTTTTTTTGACCCAAAACTAAATCCCAATGAAAAAACTATTTTTCAACATCCCAAACACAGAAACTAAGCTTATCACTAAACTTAAAATAGAATTTCCAACTAAACACAGTAACAGTGACAGGAACACGGCAGCCCCAACAAACAGCAGGTACAACAGTCTTATTCGGTGGATCACAGCGTCAATACACGGCAAACTTACAACCAAAACACAACAGCAACTACAACACACATGTGGCAGCAGGAGTTCTTAAACTGGGCATCCCCGAATCATCAAAACAGAGCAGCGAAAGATGACAGAAAACAGCAGGAGTACACAACATTAACAGCCCACTTACAGTCATCAACCTCAGCCTATATAAGCCTAACAACGCAGCCAAACTCGGGTACCACGACTGCCCAACACGGCTTTAACTAACATCAATAACTCGGCAACAAGACAGCAGCCGTGAGCAATAGAAAACAACAGCAGAAATCAGCATGACGACGGGACTAACAGCCCCACAATTTTCAACCCAAGTTTGAATTCAACACAACTCATCCTTGGTATACACACACATTGCATACACATTCATACATTCGATTCCACACACAGTCGAAACAATTAAGCCAACACATACATACAACTATTCACACACGCACACACAATTACACAACCAAACTAAGTAAGGTTTAACCCTTACTTTGGAAAGAAACGTCGGAACGCGAGTTCAAGAATGTAAATTGCCGAAAATCGCTCCTTATGCCCTTGAACTCTACAAATGACGATAATACTATCAATTACTACTAAATTACTAACTAATGAACACATAAAACTATTAAATTAGAGTTTAAAAAAGAAATCCCCAAAATCTAGGGTTTGATGGTATGGAAATGAAATAGAAATCATTAAATGTGAAAAATACCTTAAATTACTCCTATATTAGGATCGAAATCGGGGTTCAAAGTGAAGTGGACCAGAAAACGAAGAGGAGAGCAGCAAAAATCGAGTGAACTGGACCAGAAAAACGAAGAGGCTGAAGAACCGACGTTAAGGGGCTGATGAAACGAACGGTTTCCGGTGAGTACGCAAGGAAGATCGTCGTTGACTGCTACAATTTTGATGATGTAGTGATGATGGTGATGAATTGATGATGAAGAAATAACGAATACGGGAGAGGGAGAAGAGAGCTGAGAACGTAGGGAGGAAGTATGTATTTTTATCACGCTCTCTATTGAATCAATTATTTGGGTTTCATCCAATTGATTATAATTAGGGGTTATTTAGATCGACGACGTTTTACTACGAATCGACGACGTTTTTAATAAAAATTACCTTGACTACCCCTATTCTCTCTCTAAGCCATTATCTCTAACTTATTTTTCTCTCTTTTTTCTGAAAACCAAAATCATAAAAAAAAAAAAAAAAAAACAAAACAAAAAAAATAAAAAAATTGATGTGAATTAATTGTATGAAATCAATTGTATGTTTTGAACCTACAAATCTAATTAAGTACTCCGTAGTAAATAAAGCAAACCACACAAAAATCTCACACAAACAAATCAAATCTAATGAAACACTATTAAATTTGAAAACCCAAAAAGTTTCAGAAAAACCTAAAATTCAAAGCTCCACCGTCGACCACCACTATACTTGCTCCGCCACCACCACTGTACGTGCTCCACCACCACCGTACGTGCTCCACCACCACCGTCGAGTTGTTTAGAATCGTGCTCCACCACCACCGTCGATTTCATGTTAATGTTTAATTAATTTTGGAGTTGTAAAAATCAATTTTCGAGTCGTTTCGCCCACCACCACCACCGGACATCCCACCACCGGACATTCCACCTCCGTCGACCACGAACACTATCCAAGTATGTTAATGTTTAATTTTTTGGAATTTTTTTTAGATCTATTCGGGATTTTTTTAAAAAACCCCTTTATTTTTTTGTTTTAATTTATTTTTTGTTTTTTATTTTTAAAAAAACCCTTCAGATATGTTTTGTTCCTGTTTTTATTTTATTTTTTGTTTGTTATTCTTAGATGCGTTGTTGTATATTGTTCATTTGTGTGTTGGTAATTTAGGGATGAATTTTTTGTCCTTTTTGGTAAAATATGGTTGTAAAAGTTGTATTGTTCATGAAAAAACGTAATTTAGGGATGAATTTTTTGTATTTTTTGGTAAAAATTACTTGTAAAAGTTGTATATTGTATATTGTTCATGTGTTGTTGTTGAATTTGGGATGAATTTTTTGTCGTAGTTGGTAAAAACTGTTGAATTGTTCGGCCTTTTATGGGTAGAACGTCCAGGTTTTTGTCCTTCTATGGACTGGTTTCCAGAATTACGTTCTACCTGTGGCTGAACGTCCAGGTTTTTGTCCTTCAATGGACTGGTTTCCAGAATTACGTTCTACCTATGGCTGAACGTCCAGTATTTTGTCCTACATATACGGTAATTTACTTAAAAATTAATTAAAAGCGATACTGATACATGCATTTTATATTCATTTTATCCCCCCGGGTCAGTCGCATTTAGCTGCATTTATTCGAGTTTATTACTAGTTATATGAGCTATTTGCTATACTTCTCGATACTGCTGCCTTTTATTTACATTTTGCAGGTTTTGGTGGTTTTGAGCCAAAACCCGGGACAATTGGAGCAATATGAGGATCAAGACGACAAGACCAAGCTCGAGCGCACACAGGAGCTCGGGAACACGAGCCAAAGACCAAAAGGCTAGAGAAGATACGAGTGGACAAGGCCCAAAAGCAATAGCATGAAGGATTGGGCCTAGAATCAAGAGAAAGTGAGCCAGCCCAAGTGAGTCAAGCCGGCCGGTCTGGGCCGGCTGCCGGCCGGCCGGCTCTGATGCTCCGTCGCCCCGATTTTTCCTATTTTCGAGTTTTTATATTTGGAAACTATAAATAAGACCCTTAGGTCGTACACTAGAAGTTAAGCTTTATTTTCCTAGTTTTAGTTTTAGTTTTCTACTGCTTTCATTCAACTTTCAAATAATATTAGGTTTAGTTTTATTTTAATCTCAAGATTGATTCGATTGTAACCGTCGGTACTCCGTAAAATTCCAGGTTTTATTCAATTGCTATTGTTTTTATCATCATGTCTTTCCCTTATTGCTTTGTTTTGATTTCCGTTATGCGTAGCTAATTTCTTAATTAGGGTTTAGGGTGATTTGTGAGATTGGTTCAGGAACATGTTTTAATTGCTTATATTGATTGAACTTGTGCAAGTTGACTTCTTCCTACGCGTTTTATTATCAATTGAATTTAGGGACGCCTTTATTGAATTGAACTTAGGGCTTTCAGTTTAAGATCGAAAGCCTAATCAAAACAAGACTCACGCGTATTTGATAAGTTAAGTTTAGTAAGTTGCGAGAGCCCGCTAAATTTGCTTAAGGTTAATATTGACTCGAGAGAGCGTATTCTTAAACCTAGTCACTTGCATAGCTTCAATTGATTGATATTTCCTTTTGAGTTGAGTTCCTGAATTAGTGTCACATTGATCCCGACGCCCTAATCTCCCTTTTATATATTTTTACACCCTCTTTTATTTGTTGTCCTTAGTTTAGTCTTATAAAACTCCGACTTTGTTACTTTGAGATTGACCTAGTTTTAGCTGAGCATCCTATTGACTGCCCGTTTCTCTGTGGATTCGACCCTACAGCCACTAGCTACCCAGTTAGTTGACTCTAGGTTTATTTTGACTTAGGTGATACGACTTTAGCCTTGTCAATTTTGGCGCCGTTGCCGGGGAAACGGCTTGCTAGTTTTAGTTATTGTTTAGTTACAGGTTTTTCTCTTTTGTCTCAGGGAACTCTAGTTCCTTGAGACCGTTCTCACCGTTTCCTTTGAGTTATTTATGCGCAGGTCACCTACAGGTTTAGTCCCGTTTGATCCTGAACCTGAGCGTACCTTGCACCGTACGCGTAACTTCTTCAAGGAAATCGCCGAGGCCTACGCAACTGAGAGTGTGCAAAGTTCAGACGCGGAAACTCGCTCAGAACGATCGTCCTGCGAGGAGGACAATACACACATTGTTATTGATTTAGAGGAGCCAGTGACCATGTCAAAACTCTATAGTCACTCGCTTCCTAAGACGGAGTCCATCCCGAATGGATTCACGATGCCTGCTACACTTACGGGCAACTTTGAGATTCGCCCCGCCTTCTTAACTTTGGTGGAGCGGAATCAGTTCGGAGGTTATCCTACGGAGGATCCTGGTCGACATATGCAGGTTTTTACGGACTATTGTTCGACTATAAAGCAGGCCGGGATCACGCAGGAGCAAATAAGGGAGATGCTGTTCCCTTTTTCTTTAAAGGATCGAGCTCGTGAGTGGATCACGGACCTCGACAAGCTAGCTGCGGGTATCATTGATTGGAGGAGTTTGGCTCTCGCGTTCTATTCAAAGTTCTATCCTCCGGAGCGCACTAATCAGATGCGCAGTCAGATTCAGGGCTTCAAACAGACGTACGACGAGTCGCTCGCTGAAGCGTGGGAAAGGTATAAGAAGCTGATTAGAGATTGTCCGCACCATGGGTTGAATGATTGGCTTGTGATTATGACCTTTTACAATGGTTTGTATGCTGAGAGTCGGGCCATTTTGGATTCTGCTGCGGAGGGACGTTTTGCTAACAACGTCGATGATGATAAAGCTTGGGCATTAATTGAGGAGATGGCGATACATTCGTCACAATTTGGGAAGCCGAGGGGAAATTCACGGTCTGCACATAATGACCGTGATAAGGAGAGCATTAGTGCGCTCACTAGCCAATTCTTTGCGGCCGACCGCATTAGTATGATGAATGGGGGTGGTTCTTCTGGTGCTCATGTAAATGCTATTGCAGGGCACGACTTGGGTTACTCTACGGGGTATGCTGCACCCCAGGAGCAGGTTTATGCTTATCAGTCCTACAACCAAAACCTGCCGTACCAAAACCAGCCAGGTTACGATCGTTCTCTCTTGTCCTACCGTAACCAAAACGTGCTAAACCCAACCACCCAACCACCACAAAATCAACCCTACATCCCTCCTCACAAAACTTTCCAACCACCTCCACCCAATTACCAAAAACCAGCTTATACTCCACCGCCTCCTACCCCGGGACCTGATCCTTTGGCCGAGACTAAGGCCATGATGTTGCAAATGCAACAAATGATGATGGGTATGCAGAAGTCGCAGGAGACGATGATGCAATATGTGCAGAAGAGCGATCAAGCTAAGGACGCGGCTATAAAGATGTTGGAGAACCAAGTGGCTCAACTAGCCACTTCACAAGCGTCGCGTCAACCAGGTTTCTTGCCATCGCAGGGTAATCTTCCTAACCCTCCTCCCGATACAGCATGTGCTATTACATTGAGGAGCGGTACGTTTTATGATGATCCGAGGACAAAGCGCGTCGGCCGAAAATCGGCCTGGTCGTCAACCTACTGGACTCGCCGCGAGGAAAGATGATTTGGGTGTTAATTCGGGTGTTCCTGTCGCTACTCCAACGCCCCCGATTCAGATTAAGCTCCCATTTCCGGGTCGACTACGTGAAGAGTCCGAAGCTAAGTTTAAGAAGTTCGTGGATGTCGTCAAGGCACTTCAGGTAAATGTTCCCTTTCTTGACCTTGTTACTCAAATACCTGCGTATGCTAAGTTTTTGAAGGAGGTCTTAGCTAGGAAGCGTACATTAGATGACGTCTCAACTGTTGCGTTCGTAGGCGAGGCTAGTACTAGGCTGCAGGGTAGTAAGCCCCCTAAGCTCAGTGACCCAGGTACCTTTTCTATCCCCTGCTCCATTGGTAAGTTTGTGGTCCGAAATGCTTTATGTGACCTTGGGGCGAGTGTGAGTGTCCTACCCTACTCTCTATACCAAAAGATGAACTTGCAAGCTTTGGGACCCACTCACATTACCTTGCAAATGGCTGACCGCTCCGTTAAGCGTCCCTTGGGTATCCTACAAGACGTCCCTGTACAGGTTGGAAAGTTCTTTATCCCTGTAGACTTTGTAGTGCTTGACATGCCCGAGGATGTCCACATTCCTATCATTTTGGGGAGACCCTTCCTGCACACTGCTGGTGCAGTTATTGACGTGGGCAATAAGACTCTCGCTTTTACGGTGGGGGGGTGAAAAGCTCACTTTTACGCACTCTGATACCCCGCGGTCACCCATGCGTCTAGAGTCGGTTTGTTCTGTTAATGTTATACCTCCGTCTCACTCTACTGGAGACACTTTGGAGGTCGTTTCTGTTGTCTCCCCGTGTGCAGGTTCTTCACAGGATGGCTGCAAGGTTGGTTTGGGGGAGAGGAAATTGCTGAAGACCGACCCTTACGACGCAAGCAATGGAGATAGAGGACCTACGGTTCAGCCGATTGAAGCACAAGGGCGATTTGGAGAGCCATTTCGTGACCGAGGACCTACGAAGATGGACTATGCTGCGCTACCTCGAGAGGGAGGAGTTCTCTGGCGAACGAATGCTGTTTCGCCGAGTGAAGCTGTCGCAAATGGCCAACGACCTTGGCCTAATTATACTTGATCTTTGAAGCCTTGAAGAGTCGTGCGGGACTATAAACCAGTGCTTCCGGGAGGCCACCCGATGACGTCGTATTGTTATTTGCACTTGTACTTTGTTTGGTTTGTTTTTACGACATTTTATGGTTTTCTTTTGAGCGCGTGAGGACGAGGGTATTATTTTCTGATTTTTGTCACGCAGGTACTTTAGGACTTTGTCCTTAGTATTTTTGAGAAGATGCTACGAGGATGCATCCAGTAGGTCGGCCGTGAGACTCGAGACCGTGCATTGAAATTTGAAGCAGAAGGAAAAGAGCGAAAAAAATCGAAAAAAACACGGGAGCCGGCCGTGTGGTCTGGGCCGGCCCCGTACCTGCACAATTTTACATTTCGTTTCTTCTTGCGTGCTATCTTGAAGTACGCCGTCGTTGAGGCTGATTTGGGCCAGCATATTTGTGGATTCTAAGTCGCACTCCATGATTGACTTCGGTTTGGGGGAGTTCCGACTTGATAATGTGAGCACTCTTTACCCCTTTTTACCCTCTTTTCTCGTCTTTGTCTTCCTTACCCCGTATGTTATGTGTCCTCCTCTGCTTTTGTGGTTGTGCTGTTTTCCACATTGAGGACAATGTGCGATTTGGTTTGGGGGAGGGAAGCTCTCTCGCGCTTATTACTTCATTTGCATTTTCATTTCGTGTGCATTTATTACAAAAATCCGAAAAAAATTGAAAAAATTTGAAAAATCACAAAAATACGTGTCTTTTTGGTCTGCTTTGTCCAGTTTGGAGAATTGATTAGTGCGCTTACTTTGATCTCTAGTATCTCCGAGTCGACTTTCTATCGTCGTAGCTTGCACTATATGTTTGTTTCCTATTAATAGATTGTGAGTCTCAAACACTAGCCCACTTGTATTTACTTAATTCTTATCACTTTTCGTTTGTTTACTTTCGACTTTGACATTCGAGATTGGCAATGGTTTGTGGAATGTTTGGTTTGTTGGCTTGCGGTATGATTGGAAAGATTTATTTATGTTGGAGCAATGCTTCGATGCTTTCGGAGGGGACTCATTGATTTGAGTAACCACAGTGGCCATGAATTTGGTTGCGACCGAGAGTATGAGCAATGACGTAACCCTTAAGGAAATATGTGTACCCGAGCGCGATCTTTACCGAGTGAATGTCAAGCTAAACGGTACTACATACGAGGGATGCTCCACACTTGCGAAAAAATAAAGAAAGAAAGAAAAAGAAAGGAAAAAAAATGGAATGATGCGGAAAGAATTGATTGATGGAAAGTGGTACGTTCGGTTGGCCGTGCTTGATTTGAAAATGTCGTCAGTTTTACTTTTGCGAAAGCGTTAGAGGCTAGTGGTATAATGTGGTGTGAATGGTTGAGACTTGTGCTCTATTTTCGGTGAAATAGTCTATGGTTGTATGTTTATGTGCATAGGTCGTCCACTTTGAGATACTAGCGTGATTAGTTCGTGTCACTTTGATTTTCTCCGACGCTGTTTGCTTGAGGACAAGCAAAGGTTTGGTTTGGGGGAGTTTGATACATGCATTTTATATTCATTTTATACCCCCAGGTCAGTCGCATTTAGCTGCATTTATTCGAGTTTATTACTAGTTATATGAGCTATTTGCTATATTTCTCGATACTGCTGTCTTTTATTTACATTTTGCAGGATTTGGTGGTTTTGAGCCAAAACCCGGGACAATTGGAGCAATATGAGGATCAAGACGATAAGACCAAGCTCGAGCGCACACAGGAGCTCGGGAACACAAGCCAAAGACCAAAAGGCTAGAGAAGATACGAGTGCACAAGGCCCAAAAGCAATAGCATGAAGGATTGGGCCTAGAATCAAGAGAAAGTGAGCCAGCCCAAGTGAGTCAGGCCGGCCGGTCTGGGCCGGCTGCCGGCCGGCCGGCTCTGATGCTCCGTCGCTCCGATTTTTCCTATTTTCTAGTTTTTATATTTGGAAACTATAAATAAGACCCTTAGGTCGTACACTAGAAGTTAAGCTTTATTTTCCTAGTTTTAGTTTTAGTTTTCTACTGCTTTCATTCAACTTTCAAATAATATTAGGTTTAGTTTTATTTTAATCTCAAGATTGATTCGATTGTAACCGTCGGTACTCCGTAAAATTCCAGGTTTTATTCAATTGCTATTGTTTTTATCATCATGTCTTTCCCTTATTGCTTTGTTTTGATTTCCGTTATGCGTAGCTAATTTCTTAATTAGGGTTTAGGGTGATTTGTGAGATTGGTTCAGGAACATGTTTTAATTGCTTATATTGATTGAACTTGTGCAAGTTGACTTCTTCCTACGCGTTTTATTATCAATTGAATTTAGGGACGCCTTTATTGAATTGAACTTAGGCTGTTTCAGTTTAAGATCGAAAGCCTAATTGAAACTAGACTCACGCGTATTTGATAAGTTAAGTTTAGTAAGTTGCGAGAGCCCGCTAAATTTGCTTAAGATTAATATTGACTCGAGAGAGCGTATTCTTAAACCTAGTCACTTGCATAGCTTCAATTGATTGTTATTTCCTTTTGAGTTGAGTTCCTGAATTAGTGTCACATTGATCCCGACGCCCTAATCTCCCTTTTATATATTTTTACACCCTCTTTTATTTGTTGTCCTTAGTTTAGTCTTATAAAACTCCGACTTTGTTACTTTGAGATTGACCTAGTTTTAGCTGAGCATCCTATTGACTGCCCGTTTCTCTGTGGATTCGACCCTACTGCCACTAGCTACCCAGTTAGTTGACTCTAGGTTTATTTTGACTTAGGTGATACGACTTTAGCCTTGTCAGATACGTCACATAAGATATAAACATGAAACATCCATAAGATATAGATATGAAACATCCATAAGATATAAACATGAAACATCCATAAGATATAAACATGAAACGTAAGAATTAATTAAAAACGATACGTTACATAAGATATAAATTCGTAGTACATAACAAGAACGTAATCATGAAACATCCATTGGCTCGCTCTACTTATCGTCCGACACACTTTCAAATACTAATTTTCGGGACGCTTGTGATTCATGTGCGGTGGTAGATCTAGATCGAGGCGATCTAGGTGTCGTTCCCATAATTATATGCCAATTATCGATATTTGTTTGGTAGAACGACTTAAGATGTGCTACGCTAGGATCTCTAAAAGTTTTCCACCCGGGATCTATGGGAGGCATCAGAACTTTAAGGGGTGGACCCTTACAATGCAACCTCATCCAATGCAAGTTGTGGTTTAAAATCCACAAAACACCATATGGGTGTGCGCGGGCAGAAGAACGCCTTAACGGTAATATCGTAGAACGCTGCCATACATAGTCACCCTTCGCGGTGCGTTGTCGAGCAATCACACATATGGTCCAATTAAATATTGACGCAAAAACGAACAAATGATCCGAACACATCCAATGATCTTGTCCGCAACTTGATTTCTTGTAGAAAGCAATGCGCCTCAATGTTTGTTCGTAATGTGTCAACCCGTCGAGCAACTTATAGGTCGCATTAAACATGGACTTGTAGATATCGTGTGTCGTAATCTCGTTTACACACCACTCTCTCATAACGATGTAGTCCTCTTCTTGACCGCAATGCACCCCAAGTCCTTGACATGTAAGACGCTAATTGAATCCACTTCGTACTAAAACCATTCCACGCCTCCTTGAATTCAACTTCGGTCGTTGCGTTTATAACATTATACCAACCGGTCTCGGGATTCTTGAGGACATGATTTTTGTACCACTCTTTTTTAAAAATCAACAAAGCTCGGTTCTCTATGGCACGATTCACGTGCCATCGACAAAAGAGGTGAGGAGTGTCGGGATAAAGGTTCCGAAGTGCACCAACCAAACCCAACTCGCGATCCGTAACGAATAATTCGGGATCATACCCACCCTTACTTCGTCCGTACCTACTACATCAAAAGTAGGAAGCCAATAATTCGGTTTGTCGGCGATTTTTAGACCCATTATTTGCTTTCACCAAAACGAAGCCATTATTCCGAGCGATTTCATTAGTCCAATCAAAAGCTTTATCCCGATCCTCAAAACATACTTCTGTTACGAAAAAATTGTTATAATCAACGTTGTCGCCACCTAAGTTCTCAAACGAATCCTGTAGAAATCATTAAACAAATCGTTTAAACTCTTTAATTTACACAATACGTACAGAATATGTCACAATGGTCTATCCAGGGAAGGACCTTAACCTGGACGTTCGTCCGTAGGAGAGACCTTAGCCGGGACGTTTGTCCATAGGAGGGACCTTAACCTGGACGTTCGTCCATTGGAGGGACCTTAACATGGACGTTCGTCCATACGAGGGACCTTAACCTAGACGTTCATCCATAGGAGGGACCTTAACCTGGACGTTCGTGTAGAAATATGAAACACGATATTACTACTAAAAATGTTAATCGTATTAACATGCCCAAGATTATACAAAATGATATTAATATGAATAACAAAAGAATAGAAATAACCTTTCTAAACTTCGATAAACGGCCTAAGAACCTCCTAAAACGTACCCGAATTACGTTTTAAAACCAATATTCAAAGTAGAATATCTCTTATCAATTGCACCCAAAACGCTTTATGAAATGCCTTGTGTTTATGCTAGAAAACGATGTATAACATATTACGATTAATATATAAAGTGTTTTGGAAATATGATGAGTGAAAAAAATAGTGAGAATAATCTCTCTTTTTCTCTCCTCTTACTCGACACACACACACACACACACACACACAATTTCTACACATCCTATTATGAGTAGATTAGTTAGTATATAAGTGTGTTAAGTGGGGAGGTTACATGAGTTAGTGGGGAGAGGTTATGAAGTAATGGTAAGTTGTAATTAATCAACTATTAACTACCCATCACAACAAAATAAACAAACTAAAAACAACATATATACATACACATCACACGACACACTTACAAAGTGTGTGTTGTGTGTATTTTGTTTTTAGTATTTAAATGTACATTACATGTAAAATCATATGTATAATACGTATTTAATTGATTGATTATCGTATAATACAATAGATTAAATAACATAACTTATAGCATCATTTTAACTATAAATATCAAATATATTCATAATATAAATGTAGCTCATAACTATTATACACATGTGAATTAACACTTAATCCAGCTCATCTAGCTGAATTAACATTTAATTCAGCTCACCCACTAATTTATTTCCAACTTTCTAACTGTTTAGATATATTTAAGGCATCAATGTAATCACATTACATTTCATAAAATCGTCCTATAGGTGTGACCGATAAGGACCAGCTGATCACCGCCATCTATATGACAGTAACGTCAAACTTTCTAGCAAGCCAACCGTTACCGATATACGTTAATCAGCTGATTTTAAATACAAGTATCCTTTGTGATCCTGTAAGAGATTTAATAAATTAATCACACTAACTGTGGAGGACACTAGCTCCAACAATCTGCTACTTGTCCTACAAGTGCTTGTGTGTGATTAACGATTCTCATACCCATATAAATCTCCCACTCAATGGTAGACATATTTGCAAAGTCGTACTTTCGCAAGGTCGTATCTATCAAGTGATCGTATCAAGAGTGGTTTCCTCGACTAGAGAGCAACTAACTGATATACAAATGTATTCACAACATTCGAGCATGGCCATGCATTTCAGTTACTACTCCTCGAGTGGCCCTGAGATTAAAAAAAACAGATTGGATATTTTCTTTGACTCGAATCTTGCAGATTAAAGCACAATATGAAATGACCCAGAAAAAATCTACTTGGCCTCCTTTTACGGTGCGACCACGAGAAAGAAACCAAAGTCACCCAAAACTGCCCTTATCTCAAGATACAGTCGACAGTCAAAAGAATCGACTCTAGGAACACAATGAACGTCCTATCCACGACCAGGCATAATGTCTGTACATTTAGGACTTCATTTAAGTGGTCACTATGTCCTACGCAGTATCCTCTATACCTCGCATATGTGTTTGATCAGACATCACATGTCCTTATGGTCATTGAACCTACCATCAATCAACCCACAATCTAATCACCTAGAGTTATCAGCTCACTTTGGTGATTATGGACAAAACATATATAAAGTAAATCAGTTCACTCAGTGGCGTTCAATATTGTCACACAATCCACATGAAATACGATATATAAAGAAATAATATTGATGATCACAAAAAAGTAGTTTTAACAGATACAATATCTAAAAACAAACTAATGAAAATCAGGAACACTCTTTAGTCCCATTGATACAACATGTTCAACATGCTTATTGTACGATAAAGACTTCGTGAGAGGGTCCGCTACGTTGTCATCCGTGACAATCTTGCAAATCTCTATCTCCTTTTGCTCCACGTAATCTCGTATCATATGAGCCTTCCGCAACACATGTCTAGACTTATTGCTAGATTTAGGCTCTTTAGCTTGGAATATGGCACCACTGTTATCACAATAAACAGTGATCGGGTCATTCGCACTAGGAACTACCAGTAGTCCTTGTAAGAACTGATGCATCCATATTGCCTCTTTAGCTGCCTCGGAAGCTGCAATATATTCAGATTCTGTTGTGGAATCTGCTGTGACTGATTGCTTGGAACTTTTCCAACTCACTGCCGCACCATTAAGTGTAAAAACGAATCCGGATTGAGACTTAGAATCATCTCTATCCGTTTGGAAACTAGCATCTGTGAAACCTTTTGCACATAACTCTTTGTCTCCACCATATACTAACATCCAATCCTTAGTTCTTCTCAAGTACTTAAGGATGTTCTAATAAAGAATCCAGTGACTTTCACCTGGATCCTTTTGGTAACGACTCGTCATACTAAGTGCAAATGCCACGTCTGGACGTGTACACATCATAGCATACATAATCGATCCTACGGCCAAAGCGTATGGAATTCGATTCATGCGCTCTATTTCTTCTGGTGATTTAGGTGATTGAGTCTTACTTAAATGCACCCCATGAACCATCGGAAGATTACCCCTTTTTGAGTTCGTCATACTGAACCTCTCAAGAATTTTATCTATATAAGATTCTTGACTTAACGCCAACAATCTCTTGGATCTATCTCTATAGATTTGAATACCGAGTATTCTCTGTGCCTCACCTAAGTCTTTCATCTGAAAATGATTCTTTAACCATTCTTTTACAGAAGAAAGCATAGAAATGTGATTCCCTATTAACAGTATGTGATCTACATACAAAACTAGGAATGCAATAGAGCTCCCACTTGATTTGACATATAAACATGGTTCCTCGTTTGATCGTTTAAAACCATACTGTTTAATCACTTGGTCAAATCGATGATTCCAACTCCTCGATGCTTGCTTAAGTCCATAAATGGAACGCTTAACTTTGCATACTTTCTTAGGATATTTTGGATCCGTGAAGCCTTCGGGTTGT
This sequence comes from Dianthus caryophyllus, assembly GCA_023091065.1. NCBI lineage: Eukaryota > Viridiplantae > Streptophyta > Magnoliopsida > Caryophyllales > Caryophyllaceae > Dianthus > Dianthus caryophyllus. The sequence continues at coordinate 13,599,331 of CM041519.1, read as the reverse complement.
ATCATGTACAATTCCTCATCTAAATAACCATTTAAGAAGGCGGTCTTCACATCCATTTGTCATATTTCATAATCATGAAATGCAGCAATCGCTAAGATAATCCGCATAGATCGAAGCATGACGACAGGTGCGAAGATATCATCGTAGTGTAAACCTTGCACTTGGGTGAAACCTTTTGCAACGAGTCGTGCTTTATAGACATCTGGTTGTCCACCTAATGAACGTTTTATCTTATAAATCCATTTGCACTGAAGATGTCTCACCTTTTCAGGCAAATCAACCAGATCCCATACTTCGTTCTCGTACATGGAGTCTATCTCGGAGTGCATGGCTTCAAGCCATAGCTTTGAGTCAGAACTAGTCATTGCACCTTTGTAGGTAGTCGGTTCATTACTTTCAAGAAGTAATAAATCATCTCTATTTCCTTCTTCAACCATACCAATGTATCGATCCGGAGGATATGAGATTCGACTTGACCTCCTCGGTTCCGCAGGAATGGCTACTGCAGTGGAGGTTGAAGGAATATCTTCCTCCATTACATGTGCAGTGTCTGGTTCTGAGATTTCTGACAACTCAAAAACCCTATTACTCTGGTTATTCGTGATAAACTCTTTCTCTAAGAATTTAGCACTAGCTGCAACAAAAACTCGTTGTTCAGCAGGTGAATAAAAGTAATGACCAAACATTCCTTTTGGATATCCCACAAAGTATGTTTTGACCGATCGTGGGCCTAGCTTATCGTCAGGTCTCCACTTAACGTAAGCCTCACATCCCCAAACCCGAATAAAAGACAAATCAGGAACTCTTCCTTTCCACATCTCATATGAGGTTTTGTCTGTCGCTTTAGTCGGACTTCGGTTTAGAATGAGTGCAGCAGAATTTAGAGCAAACCCCCACAATGAATCCGGTAAAACTGTGTGACTCATCATGGAGCGAACCATGTCTAACAAGGTCCGATTTCTCCGTTCGGACACACCATTCAATTGTGGTGTTCCAGGTGGAGTTAATTGTGATACAATGCCACAATCCTTTAGGTGTTGATCAAATTCATTAGATAAATATTCACCACCACGATCTGATCGTAATGCCTTTATTTTTCTATCTAATTGGTTCTCAACCTTATTTTGAAACTCCTTGAATTTCTCAAAAGATTCACTTTCATGTTTCATTAAATAGACATACCCATATCTACTTAAATCATCAGTAAAAGTGATGAAATATCTATAGCCATCTCGTCTTTGTGACAGACATTGGTCCACACACATCGGTATGTATTAGTCCTAGTAGGTCACTGGCTCGCATTCCAATACCTTTAAAAGATATACGAGTCATCTTTCCAATGAGACATGATACACAAGTACCAAATGATTCATAGCCAAATGGTGATATAATCCCATTCTTAATGAGTTTCTTTACTCGTTTTTCATTTATGTGTCCCATTCGACAATGCCATAAATACGTTTGATCTTTATCACCTAATTTAGCCTTTTTATTATCCACATGATATATTTCTTGCGTTTGATCTAGAACATAAATACCATTCATGGAAAACGCTTTACCATAAACAACATCATTTAAAGAAAAAGTACAACAATTGTTCTTAATGATAAATGAAAAACCATAAACATCCAACATGTTAACGGAAATAATGTTCTTTGACAAACTAGGAACATAATAACAATTATTCAAACAAAGTTCCAAACCACTAGGTAAAAACAAGATGTAAGTTCCTACGTAAACAAAGAAGAACCTTTGCTCCATTCCCAACACGTAAATCAACATCGCCTTTAGCCAGACGTCTTACGTCCCGGAGGCCCTGCAAGTGATTACAAATGTGAGAACCACATCCAGTATCAAATACCCAAACAGAGGAACTCGCATGATTGATTTCTATCATGTGAATATTAGACGACATACCTTGAGCTGTCGCACGTCCAGCTTTTATGTCCTCGAGGTACTAAGGATAATTCCTTCTCCAATGCCCAGACTGCTGGCAATGGTGACATTTTCCCTCCTTTTCTTTGCTCTTCTTGCCTTTTGAGTGACTTGACTCCCCAGGACCACTCTTGGGTTTAGGCTGACCTTTCTTCTTGAACTGTGGTCGCTTAGCATTCGAGGCAAAGATGTGCCTTTCCTTTCCCTTAGATCGCATCACAAGAACATCTTTCTTGTGACTCCCACTCAAATTAAGATCTTTCTCAGCTTGCACAAGTTGAGAGTGAAGTTCGTGAAGACTCTTCTTCATATCATTCATGTTGTAATTCACCCTAAACTGAGTGAATCCATCATGAAGGGAGTGTAGGATACGATCAACAATGATTGACTCTTCAATCTTGCAACCAAGAGCGTCTAATCTCTCCACATTCTCAATCATATTAAGCATGTGGGGGCTAACAGGTTGGCCCCTTTGCAGCTTTGCCTCAAAGAAGCGTACAGCTGCATCATACCTAACAATTCTCGGAGCTTGCGAGAATTCATTAGTCAGCGTGGTGAAAATGCGATTTGCACCTTGGGAAATGAAGCGACGTTGCAAATGTGAATCCATTGCATATATGAGTACGTTCTTAATCGCACCCGCTTCTCGCACAAACTCATCATACGCAGTTCGTTGAGTTCCAGATCTAGCAGTAGGTTCAGCCGGAATTGGCTCCATGAGATACTTCAGTTTTCCGTCTGCGATGGCAGCATTCTTTAATGCCGCCTCCCATTCGGTGAAGTTACTACCATCTGCCTTGAGACGGTAGTTTTGGTTGTAGGAGACATGGTCCATAAAGGAACGCAACCATGAATCCCTAGTCAAGACTAAGACTAGGCTGTGGGTAGCATTATTATCAGCCATAATAAAGCAGAAATAGTAACAAATATATCTACAATATAAGAAGATAAAACAAACATAAGCAATCATCGAATTTAATGCGTCTATTTAAAACATGTAAATAAACTAAAAGCATTTATATAATTGATCCCACTCAAGAATTATATAAAAGATTCCAAGACTCAAATTTCAATAAATCGATAAGTCAACCATTTGACTAATTTTTAACTTTTAAAAACTCTTGGTTCATAAATTTCTCAAATTTATTAATAGTCCATTTCAATTTCCACCTCTTAGTGAAAACAAATGTTGAGTTCAACTAACATCGACATCCACTACTTACCCAAGGTAGAAGGGGTACACATGGATTTAACAACAGGTCCTATATGCCCACCGACGAACAAGGGATTCATAATGATTCGATTTAGAAAGACTATATCTCAATTTTAATAGTTTAAGAGTGAGATCTCATCATCCAAAAAAAAAAACTCATTTAAGTGAACAATATAGGTGAGTCTAAGTGAACGATGACTTGTTAAAACATCATATGTTTAAATCAAATGGTTAAAACATCATATGTTATAACTATTCTATCTAACACGTGAGAGTGAATCAATATTCACCTATTTAGGTGGTTTGATTTTAGGCGGAATATGACGAAAAGCATAAATAAAACAAGCACATAAAACCTAGTGTGGCCTATCAAAAACAGTACAAGTCGGAATCCAATCAAATTGGACCCTTTAAATTACAAATTGGAATCCTTTAAAAGGACCCTATCTCCCAAAAACAAGGCTCCATATCCTTGGTCTTGGAGCACCAAAAAGGAAGGGCAAATCTTCAATCTCCTCTTCTTTTATCACTAACTATTACATAGTAAATCCTATTTACATATAATCTTGGATAAAAAGAAAATTACAAGTTGGAGATATGAAAATCCCAAAATCACATTTCCATCATTACGAAAATGCAATTAAAATAAAAAACTAAGGCCACACTAGATATAAAACGCAATCAAATATAAACGCATTCATCAACTAAAACAAATTTCATACATCCGAATGCATAAAAAAAAAAATACAAACCACCTACTAAAAAAAATATGTCTAAGTGAAAATTTCATAAAAATTCACCCAAAAATTCAATCATGTCATACATAAATTGATAAACAAAAAATTAATTCAACATATCATATATAATGAATCAATTCAATAATCATTTTAAACTATTTTAAAATGAATGGCATCATATACACTTACATATCATAAACAATTTTACGACAATAAAATTAGGCGTTTTTTTTAAAAAAAAACAATTTGACAATTCAAATTAATAAAAAAAATGAATTAATCATATTAACTCAATTTAATACATTTCGGCCAATTCAAAAAAAACAAAAAAAACAATTTTTTTTTCTTTAAAATTGTCTCGGCCAAAAAAATTTTTTTACACACATATATATAAACAATTATTTTTATTAAATCATATTTAACAACAAAAATCGACATGTATATATAAAAAAAAATTCGAAACATTTAATATATGCAAAATAAATTGACATTTATATAATTTCATAAATTACGTCACAAATATTATTATCATATAATAAACTTTATAATTATCATATAATCATATTATTTTGATTTTAATCACATTTAAACCAAAATTAAGTGTTATACATCTTAAATTATGATCTCATCAAAAATTTACATATAACAAATTTGCATATGAATTTAATTTAATCATTCTAACAATTTAAAAAAAAATTAAATTAAAAAAAAATCCGAAAATAAAAAAAAAAGCCGAGAGGTATTTGAAAAAATAAACGATTTTATATTTTCAATTTTAATCCATATTAAAATCATTTTGAGCCTAACGCTTTGATACCACTTGTAGAAATATGAAACACGATATTACTACTAAAAATGTTAATCGTATTAACATGCCCAAGATTATACAAAATGATATTAATATGAATAACAAAAGAATAGAAATAACCTTTCTAAACTTCGATAAACGGCCTAAGAACCTCCTAAAACGTACCCGAATTACGTTTTAAAACCAATATTCAAAGTAGAATATCTCTTATCAATTGCACCCAAAACGCTTTATGAAATGCCTTGTGTTTATGCTAGAAAACGATGTATAACATATTACGATTAATATATAAAGTGTTTTGGAAATATGATGAGTGAAAAAAATAGTGAGAATACTCTCTCTTTTTCTCTCCTCTTACTCGACACACACACACACACACATACAATTTCTACACATCCTATTATGAGTAGATTAGTTAGTATATAAGTGTGTTAAGTGGGGAGGTTACATGAGTTAGTGGGGAGAGGTTATGAAGTAATGGTAAGTTGTAATTAATCAACTATTAACTACCCATCACAACAAAATAAACAAACTAAAAACAACATATATACATACACATCACACGACACACTTACAAAGTGTGTGTTGTGTGTATTTTGTTTTTAGTATTTAAATGTACATTACATGTAAAATCATATGTATAATACGTATTTAATTAATTGATTATCGTATAATACAATAGATTAAATAACATAACTTATAGCATCATTTTAACTATAAATATCAAATATATTCATAATATAAATGTAGCTCATAACTATTATACACATGTGAATTAACACTTAATCCAGCTCATCTAGCTGAATTAACATTTAATTCAGCTCACCCACTAATTTATTTCCAACTTTCTAACTGTTTAGATATATTTAAGGCATCAATTTAATCACATTACATTTCATAAAATCGTCCTATAGGTGTGACCGATAAGGACCAGCTGATCACCGCCATCTATATGACAGTAACGTCAAACTTTCTAGCAAGCCAACCGTCACCGATATACGTTAATCAGCTGATTTTAAATACAAGTATCCTTTGTGATCCTGTAAGAGATTTAATAAATTAATCACACTAACTGTGGAGGACACTAGCTCCAACAGTTCGTCCATATGAGGGACGTTAATATTCACACTTTTTACCGTCCACGACGTTCATATTCATACTAATTACCGTCTAAGACGTTCATATTTATACTTTTTACCGTCTGAGACAATGAATTTCTATGTCCATGTTCACGTGTATCTTTTTTTTGGGAGCTCCAAATACAAAACCAAATCTTATTTTTCAATATTATTATGACTTTAGCATTACATCTTTAGCTTAAACTCATTGAAACTCAACTATTGTTCAACAAAATTAGGTCTTCAACATTGTTCAAGCAAAAAACATTTAATCATATAATGTATGAAATATGATAAGTTTTTAGTTAACTTACCACCGATTCGGCATCCGACATTGATTTTAATCTTAAAGTTCAAGTCTTTTACTATTGTTGATTTCTTAGTTAGATTAGTTAGATTTTACATGTAAAAGTTTAGAATATTTTTTTGGAGTTTTTTGGATGAATAGGTTGAATTTGGAGAGAGAAGAGAGGATTTGGGAGAAGGAAAAGAGAAGAGATAGAGAGGCCAAGAGCAAGATGGTAATTTTTATGAAAAAACGTCGTCGATCTAAAGTAATTGGGTTTATATATCATTGATGCATGCATTATTGTAATTTGTAACATATATAAATGAATGTGAAGAGGTAATTACATGTTACAATAATGCATGCATCAATGATAAGTTGATAACAAAGGAAATCCTACATGTTTTTCTCACAACTACTTATATGATGGAGAAGATATCCCAATTAAGTTTATTTATTCTAAGATCTGTCATATTAAGTGCATATGTATCCTTATGATTTCATTTTCTTTTATCTCTATCTAATTGATCGATTAGGTCTTAATTTAACGTGTTTCTCGTAAAACGTGCTTACACTAATTTAGTGTGAATATAAAGTACAAAACTCAAAGTAAACCAAAAACAATTAAAAACCTAAATAATATTTCTAAAGAAGTACAAAGTAATTGACTTTATGTGGAAATTTTTATAATTACATTAACCATTACCTCTAACTTATAGTTTACGTGACTTTGTGTATAATTACAGAGTAAAACATACAAAACCCTAAAATAAAACCCTAAAATTTTTCGATTGGTCAAATGAAAATCAAGATCTGTAAATACCTTCTCCACTTGAACCACCGTGTCTTCAGTTACCAGTTGAGGTCGGTAACCGTTGATGTGGGTCACCACCGCCATGGCGTCGTCCTTGCCTTCCAAGCCAAATTTTTGGCCGATTTGGACTACCTGAAAAAATAAACAGAAATCGAGTAGTTATATAAGTCAATTACAATAACTAATACCATTAAAATAATAAATCATTACAATATATATAAAATAGCTAGAGAGTGATAGCGTATAATAACCTGATTTCTGATTGACTTAAGGACATAATTCTTCAACGACGAATCTTTGTATTTCGTCGGATCTAACTCTATGTCCGTCGCACAGTGTGTTCTCTCATAGCGAGAAGAGTACGGCTTGACGATGACGTGAGCGCGTCGGGTGTCGACCTCAAGGTCCACCATCCTTAAATGTTAAAAAGAAAACAAAAAAAAAGCATCAGATTTTATAACTTCACAGTTTTTGAAATATAACCAGGGACGGAACTAGGATTTCGAAATACCTAGGGCTAAAAATGTATGATTTTTACTTGATTGGTGATCTACTACTTGATACGGAGTAAAGTTTTATTTTGGTTATTCATAAACTCAATTTGTCATGACAGTTACATTCTCTACTTAATGATCAAGCCTATTCAAAACTATTCATTTTAAGATCAATAAGTTTATGTGAATAATGATGTTGTGAAACAATATTTTAAACCACAATAGTTGTTGTGAAATAGTATTGTGTAAGTCGGTTTTACTCAAAACAAATCTAATATAGGTTTTTTAGTGGTTAAAAACAACGTAAATCATCCCATAATTAATACGGAGTATCAATTTTGAGGAGACATAGTCGAACTTTCGACAAGTTTAATTAAATATTATTATTAATCAAATAATAACTTATCTTATATTCAGACAAAATTAACATAAATAACACCCACAAAAAATTTGAACCTGGGTGGAGGGTATTAAAAACAACTCAAATTTCACTATGCCACTATAACTTCACATTGAATTAGTTATGCATAAAAAATTATTTAAACAAATAAAATAACTAAATTTAAACAAGCTTACGGATTGATCTCAATCTCTTGATTTTCGGTTACGTTAATGAAGGCCATATGCTCCTCGGTGAGGAGTATATGGCCCCTCAGTAACGGTTTCAAGAAACCGCAACTGAACGACCAAGGTTTTAGCGTCGGTTCCAGTTCCACTCTCCTTCACGCCGAAAAAGGTCGCTGTAACCCCAAAGTTGTTGCGGTCGTCATTGATACGGAGGCCATAATAGTTTTTTTAGGGTTCTTTTTTACTAATAACTTCATTTTTGTGAATGGTTGAAAAAGAAGAAGGTTTTTTTTTGTTCTGTTGGGTGTGAAGATGTTGAAGGTGTGATGAAAGAGGAAGGTGTGAGTTTATATTGAAATATGATATGATATGATGTGTTAATAATAAAAGGAGAGAAGAGATAATAAATTGGATGAGAATGTCTTTTTGCTAGCTCTCTACATGTCTTTGAAATGTGATATTTTTATATTTTTTTTAGAACTTCCATTTTGTCTAATGGAACAAAATGTGATAAACTAATACATTTTTTTATCATGTGATGTCTCTTTTATATTGTTAAAATAGAGTGAGTCAACATAAAATAAGGAAAGCTAATAGTTTAATATTTCCTCTATCCTAAATTAATTGTCCCCTTTTTTACCTAAATTATATAAGAAAATTAACCCAATTACTTTAGATCGACGACGTTTTACTACGAATCGACGACGTTTTTTCATAAAACTTACCATCTTGCCCTTGGCCTCTATCTCTCTTTTCTTTTCCTTCTCCCAAATCCTCTCTTCTCTCTCCAAATTCCACCTATTCATCCAAAAAACTCCAAAAAAATATTCTAAACTTTTACATGTAAAATCTAACTAATCTAACTAAGAAATCAATAATAGTAAAAGACTTGAACTTTAAGATTAAAATCAATGTCGGATGCCGAATCGGTGGTAAGTTAACTAAAACTTATCACATTTCATACATTATATGATTAGATGTTTTTCGCTTGAACAATGTTGAAGACCTAATTTTGTTGAACAATAGTTGAGTTTCAATGAGTTTAAGCTAAAGATGTAATGCTAAAGTCATAATAATGTTGAAATATAAGATTTGGTTTTGTATTTGGAGCTCCCGAAAATAAGATACACATGAACATGGACATAGAAATTCATTGTCTGAGACGGTAAAAAGTATGAATACGAACGTCTTAGACGGTAAATAGTATGAATATGAACGTCGTGGACGGTAAAAAGTATGAATATTAATGTCCCTCATATGGACGAACGTCCAGGTTAAGGTCCCTCATATGGACGAACGTCTAGGTTAAGGTCCCTCCAATGGACGAACGTCCAGGTTAAGGTCCCTCCTATGGACAAACGTCCCGGTTAAGGTCTCTGCTACGGACGAACGTCCAGGTTAAGGTCCTTCCCTGGATAGACCATTGTGACATATTCTGTACGTATTGTGTAAATTAAAGAGTTTGAACGATTTGTTTAATGATTTCTACATGATTCGTTTGAGAACTTAGGTGGCGACAACGTTGATTATAACCATTTATTCGTAACAGAAGTATGTTTTGAGGATCGGGATAAAGCTTTTGATTGAGCTAATGAAATCGCTCGGGATAATGGCTTCGTTTTGGTGAAAGCAAATAACGGGTCTAAAAATCGCCGACAACCCGAATTATTGGCTTCCTACTTTCGATGTAGTAGGTACGGATGCTTCAACGAACAAGTACGGGACACCGAGCACGGATGCTTCAACGAATGTACAACATCGAATTTGTGTTTTTCACGCGGGAGAAGGTGGTGCGCCATTGGAGAAAAAACTACACTATCGGTTTTTTCTCAAGTTGGAAGAAATGATTTGGCGTCCCGGAATGTGTTTGGTGTTTTTTCGACGGATGGGTGTATGTCGGAGACGACGGTCATTGTGGTTTCAGAGTTATTCCGCATGCTCAACGCGGTCAAGAAGAGGACTACATCGTTATGAGAGATTGGTGTGTGAACGAGATTATGACACACGACATCTACAAGTCCATGTTTAATGCGACCTATAAGTTGCTCGACGGGTTCATACATTACGAACAAACATTGAGGCGCATTGCTTTCTACAAGAAATCAAGTTGCGGACAAGATCATTGAATGTGTTCGGATCATTTGTTCGTTTTTGCGTCAATGTTTAATTGGACCATATGTGTGATTGCTCGACAACGCACCGCGAAGGGTGACTATGTATGGCAGTGTTTTACGATATTACCGTTAAGGCGTTCTTCTGCCCGCGCACACCCATATGGTGTTTTGTGGATTTTAAACCACAACTTGCATTGGATGAGGTTGCATTGTAAGGGTCCACCCCTTGAAGTTCCGATGCCTCCCATAGATCCCGGGTGGGAAACTTTTAGAGATCCTAGCGTAGCACATCTTAAGTCGTTCTACCAAACAAATATCGATAATTGGCATACAATTATGGGAACGACACCTAGAGCGCCTCGATCTAGATCTACTGCCGCACATGAATCACAAGCGCCCCGAAAATTAGTATTTGAAAGTGTGTCGGACGATGAGTAGAGCGAGCCAATGGATGTTTCACGTTTATGTCGACGATTACATTCTTGTTATGTACTACGAATTTATATCTTATGTGACGTATCGTTTTTAATTAATTCTTACGTTTCTCCATAACATCTTATGGATGTTTCATGTTTATATCTTATGGATGTTTCATGTTTATATCTTATGTGACGTATCGTTTTTAATTAATTTTTAAGTAAATTACCGTATATGTAGGACAAAATACTGGACGTCAAGCCACAGGTAGGACGTAAATCTGGAAACCAGTCCATAGAAGGACAAAATACTGGACGTCAAGCCACACGTAGGACGTAAATCTGGAAACCAGTCCATTGAAGGACAATAACCTGGACGTCAAGCCACTGGTAGAACGTAATTCTGGAAACAGATCGATGGAAGGACAAAATACTGGAAACACATCGATGGAAGGACAAAATACTGGACGTTCTACTCATAAAAGGCCGAAGAATTCAACACTTTTTACCAACTACGACAAAGAATTCATCCCAAATTCAACAACAACACATGAAGAATATACAATATATACAACTTTAACATGCAATTTTTACCAAAAAATCAAAAAATTCATCCTTAATTTACATTTTTTCATTAACAATATACAACTTTTACCAACACAAATGAACAACATACAACAAACAACAAACACATGAACAACAAACAAAAAAATAAATAAAAACAAAATAAAAAACAAAACGACGGTCATGGAATTACTTGGTGACTTAATATGATTAAATTACTTGTCATGGAATTATTTGGAAACAAAATAAAAAACAAAATAAAGCTTCCATGACCTGTTCACAAAGACTAGATCTAAATAAATTTCCAAAAAATAAAACTCAATTACTTACTTGGATAGTTTTGGTGGTCGACGGTGGTGGAGCGCAAGACGGTGGTGGTGGAGCGTCAGACAGTAGTGGTGGAGCGCGAGACGGTGGTGGTGGAGCGCGAGAAAGGTGGTGGAGCGCGAGAAAGGTGGTGGAGCGCGAGACAGGTGGTAGTGGAGCACAACTCGACAAAAGAGGTAGTGGTGGCGGAGCGCGACTTGGATGAGCGTACAGTGGTGGTGGACGGTGGTGGAGCGCGATGGTGGTGGGAGATGTAGATCTAAGATTAGGTTTTTTTTTTTTTTTTTTTTTTTTAAAACTTCTCTTTTCAGATTTGGTTTGATTTTTGTTTTGTGAGCATGTATAAGGTAGCAATTAGAATTTGGGTGTTAAATTTGTTTTCTGAGCTTTGATTAGAATTTGTATTTCATTACAAGTGATTTCAATTTCTTTTTTAAGATTGACAATTTTTTTTTTTTTTTTTTTCATCTTCAATTTTTTGGTTTTCAGAAAAAAAGTTAGAGAGAAAGGGCTTAAAGAGAGAGAGTAGGGGTAGTCAAGGTCATTTTTATGAAAAACGTCGTCGATTCGTAGTAAAACGTCGTCGATCTAAAGTAACCCCCAAAATTAATTTGGGATGGATGAAGTAATATACGGAGTAAATGAGTAATAGATAAAATAACTTAGCACAAGGGAAGTTGAATTATATTTCTGTTGGACTTGTTCAAATAAATTAAATGGAGTAGAATAATGTTAGCGAGTAATGAGTAATTAATGCATTTGTAGAGATTAAATCAAATAATTGTAATTATAATACTCCGTATTAATAATAAATTAAATAATAATAATAATAATAATAATAATAATAATAATAATAATAATAATAATAATAATAATAATAATAATAATAATAATAATAATAATAATAATAATAATAATAATAATAATAATAATAATACTTTTATAATTTTGAGGTTTCTAATTTTTCTGATTGAGCAAATGTGATAAACATTACCTTTTTTATGTTTCTTTTCTTTTTTTTATTGCTAATAAAATATTGTACTGTTCACAAATCAGAATGACACAACCAAACTTTTCACATGATAGTAGGTTTAGAGAGACCACTGTTTTTAGGTTTAATTGATAATAACCACCCTATAAGTACACTTTTTTTTTTAAAATTAACACCCTATAAAAATTTCCTTAAAAATCATGACCATAAATGTGACTTTTTTTAAAAATTGGTACCCAAATTCTGATTTCGACAAAGTAAATACAATTTTTCGAGGAAATCTTTCATATCTCATAAAATTTGATATGAATTACTCAAAAAAGTCTTCATATAACACCATTAACATATTTCTTTCATGATCAAATGATTGGTATTGTCGATATCTTGAAAAATGTAGTTGGTCGTAGAATGAATAAGTTGATTAATTTTGAAATTCGGTGTCAACTCATATGTTTATAGCGTTAAATGAAGAATATTTTGGATAACTAATATCAAACTTTAAGAGAATAGGTAAGATTTCCTCCAAATTCTATTACTCGGTTGAAATAAGAATTTAGGTACCAATTTTTAAAAAAATGCCTCAATTGTGGTCATAATTTTTAAGGAAATTTTTATAAGGTGTTAATTTTTAAAAAAGTGTACTTATAGGGTGGTAATTATCAATTAACCCTTGTTTTTACAACATAATAATTTTAAGTTGAGTTTAAAAATAATTGGTCTCACATTCATAACATGAGACATGCTCTTATCAGAACAAAATTTTATTTACTTATCTTATAATTGTCATTTGTCTATATTTAATACAGACTAATTAAAGGATAATCAAAATTGCTCCAAATAAAAATAACTCCGGAGTATTAATATTAGAACCATTTTATTCACATCTCTCACAATATCGTTAAAAGATAGAGTGCATACTAATATACTCCCTCTGTTTCTGTGAGTTGTTTACAATTATTTTTTGCACAATTATCTAGGTGAAGAGAAAAATAATCAAAAAATTGAAAAAATAATATTTAAAGTACAAAAAGGGTCTACTTGATACATATAATAACACCAAGTAATCACTCCCACATGGCATTAATATGAGCATTTATGTAAACGTAAACAAATGACTCGTAGGCCCCAAAATAAAAACTATAAACAAATCACCGGAACGGAGGGAGTACTATAATAGGTATAGTCCATTTAAATAACTCTGAGTTTAATTTAGTGGAGTTTATCTCTTCTAATTAATGATATAAATAAGACAAGATCTCAAAAGCATTGTCATGAGTTATAAATATTACCTATACAAGCTACAATATCATGTCACTTAATAAATACGTCTATCGTGAGACGGTCTTACATGTGAGAGGTCTCACGTAAGACTTTGTGTAAGACCGCCCACTTTATAATACTCACATTTTCAAATACTTATTGTGTATAATTTTGTTGCGATAATACCGAGACCATTTTTTTTATATGTGATCAAAGCATCTTTCATAAAACAAAGATGTTAATATTAAAAAGTCGTCACATGATATTCCCAGCCAACAAAACATTGTTCAAGTATCATGTAGAAGTCTATGTCGATGGAAATTTAAATGGAATTAACATTGTGAGTTGGAGATGATATTGCAGTATAATTAAAAAAAAAAAAAATTTTGTATGGACAAATTTACGTACCACAATTATTGTAAAGTAGTTCGTGTATAACATTGTTTATCTGTGCTTATTAACATCCTATATACAGATTAATCATTAGTGCACGTGAACTTAATATTCTCTACGTACTATATCTAATCCGTTCACTCTCAATTCGTTTTTAAGATACGTTTTATTGATCAAAAATTTGCATATCAGACATTCTTACAATATAATTGGGTGGTTACTACAGTTAATTTAATGATGATATCCATTAATAATTACTCTTAGGCCAGTAGCAGATATCACAAGAAATGAAAAAATCTACTAATATTTTATCGATGAGGAACGCATATGAGGGTATTTGTATAAGAGAAATATCAAAATTAAATCAATTTATTATGATTATCTAATTTAAAAATCGAAATTATAGAGTAACTCTACGGTAGAGTTACTCTAGAGGATCCTAACACGTTGGGAATTGGATTAGTCGGGTCTGATCATATCAAGACCAAGTTATCTCAGGTAACATGTCCTTTCATATTGAGTCAAGTTCAGTTTGGATCCAAAATTGAAGAAATATCAACTTCAGTATTACATGTACAATATTAAATTTATACATATGTAATATGACATTAAAAAAATATTTTGTTAATTAGTACTTCATGAGTGATAAATGAAAAAGGCTCGTAAAAGAGTATGTTTGACCGTATCAGAACCCAAATTCGACCCGCTCGATCCATTTGATAGGTTTATCTATTATTATACGGAGTAACTATTATTCTCTTCATTTCAAAATAAGTGTCTCCTTTCTGGTTTTGATAGGATTTAAAAAGTGTTAATGAAGATTGAAAAACATTCACAATTTTTTTGTTAAAACTTACTATAATTAAAAGGGGAACACTTATTTTAAGAAAAAGATTATTAATGAAAAGATGACACTTATTTTAGGACGAAGGAAGCAATTTTTTTAAATCTCAAATTATAGAATATTCAACATAAATCAGAAGGGAAAGCTGATACAAGAATATACACATGAATCAACATCGAATCTCTTTCTTAAAATCATATTATATTTTGGAGTAGTTTTGAATTATTTTATGTCATATTTCTTATAATTAGTTAATTTTCTTGTCTTTGTTTAGAAGTTTCTTAATTTTAATTTCTTTAGAAAATTAGTTTGTTTATTTGGCTAGATGATATAGGATTTTTATTTTATTCATTAAATAAAATCCTCTAATTCTCCAGTATAAATATAGGTTTATGTATTGATTCAAAGAAAAAGTTGAATTATAAATTTGAGAATTGAAATTAATTTTTGAAGTTTGCGTTGAACTTTAATTTTCATTGACGTTGAGTTTTTGATTGCGATCGAGATTCAAAGATTAAACTTGAGTGAGATAGTTCGAGGGTTAATCATAGTTCAATGTAATCCAGACTTTGGGTTTTATTGTTCATATCCCGTCTAAGACTAAATAGGTCTTTAGTCGCTAATTCGCTTCCGCGTAATTTTCGTATCGAAAGCATAAAACAATACCAGTACATTCCTAGGTAGTTACTCCATATTTTTTTTTGTTATACGGAGTATTATATATGTTCTGGAAGACGTTTTGTAAGGGTGAATTTCCTGTGGAGTGAGTAGTGACCATGTAAATAAGAGCCCAGTTACCTATTATTAGTCCGTATCATAGAAGTGAAACACCTATATAGAGAGTATTGCACTGCAACAAATCTTACCTAATTTTAACAAGCAATATTATTGTGATAAACAATAGTACTATTATTGTGATAAACAATACGGAGAACTTGTACAGTGCATGTTTTTGAGACTTGAGCGTGTGACAAACAATACTCCGTACTATTATTGTAATAAACAAATACTTTTATAATCTCTGGTGTTTCTTTTTTATTTGAGTCAACTGTGCATGTTTATCCCATGAGGCATGAAAGCTAAGAAAGTTAACATAGAAAATGGACGAGTTAGAATGTTAAAAATGGACCAAATTAACCAAATTCAAAAATGTTAAGCAAATTGACCAGATTCAAAAATGTTAAAAAAACATTGACGTGGAGTATTCATTTCCACGAGTAAAACCTAGAAAATGGACGAGTTAGACTAAGGATTAAACCATAATTGGAATATATCAATGGTCACTCTTTTAAAATTACAAATGTTACTTTTTTTTTTTTTTTTTTTTTTCAAGATGTAATCTCATTTCACTTAAAATATGTATATTGATTTGTTACACAATAATGAAATATGTACATTCGTTTCAAAGTATGTATAACAAAATTATTTCGATCGAAAATTCCTATACAAGCGACAAAAAACATGGTTAAAATAAAATACTGGGAACAACGTAAAAGTGAAATGAAATTAACATGATAACAATTTGACACAAAATGGGGTGGTTCCTACTTACTCGTAGGCCCGTAGCGGATATTACAAGAAATGAAGAAACCTATCTGTTATAAATATTTCTTCATGCTTTCGTTAACATTTATTTTATAGAAAATAACGAAGTATTTCAACATCATTTTTTCATATTTTCATTTTTCATATGTTTCTCCATTATATATGGTTAAAAGTTTTACTTTGTCACAAATTCTTATTTAAAACGGATACATCCGTCTTAAATTAAGACGGGTCAAGTATTAACAATAAGACAAAAGACAAGTGAGGCTGGAAATGTGTAAAAAAAAATGGATATATAGCTTTCCTTATTTTATGTTGACTCACTCTATTTTAACAATATAAAAGAGACATCACATGATAAAAAAAATGTATCAGTTTATCACATTTTGCTCCATTAGACAAAATGGAAGTTCTAAAAAAAATATAAAAATATCACATTTCAAAGACATGCAGAGAGCTAGCAAAGAGATATTCTCATCGAATTTATTATCTCTTCTCTCCTTTTATTATTAACACATCATATCATATCATATCATATTTCAATATAAACTCACACCTTCCTCTTTCATCACACCTTCAACAGCTTCACACCCAACAGAACAAAAAAAACCTTCTTCTTTTTCAACCATTCACAAAAATGAAGTTATTAGTAAAAAAGAACCCTAAAAAAACTATTCTGGCCTCCGTATCAATGCTGACCGCAACAACTTTGGGGTTACAGCGACCTTTTTCGGCGTGAAGGAGAGTGGAACTGGAACCGACGCTAAAACCTTGGTCGTTCAGTTGCGGTTTCTTGAAACCGTTACTGAGGGGCCATATACTCCTCACCGAGGAGCATATGGCCTTCATTAACGTAACCGAAAATCAAGAGATTGAGATCAATCCGTAAGCTTGTTTAAATTTAGTTATTTTATTTGTTTAAATAATTTTTTATGCATAACTAATTCAATGTGAAGTTATAGTGGCATAGTGAAATTTGAGTTGTTTTTAATACCCTCCACCCAGGTTCAAGTTTTTTGTGGGTGTTATTTATGTTAATTTTGTCTGAATATAAGATAAGTTATTATTTGATTAATAATAATATTTAATTAAACTTGTCGAAAGTTCGACTATGTCTCCTCAAAATTGATACTCCGTATTAATTATGGGATGATTTACGTTGTTTTTAACCACTAAAAAACCTATATTAGATTTGTTTTGAGTAAAACCGACTTACACAATACTATTTCACAACAACTATTGTGGTTTAAAATATTGTTTCACAACATCATTATTCACATAAACTTATTGATCTTAAAATGAATAGTTTTGAATAGGCTTGATCATTAAGTAGAGAATGTAACTGTCATGACAAATTGAGTTTATGAATAACCAAAATAAAACTTTACTCCGTATCAAGTAGTAGATCACCAATCAAGTAAAAATCATACATTTTTAGCCCTAGGTATTTCGAAATCCTAGTTCCGTCCCTGGTTATATTTCAAAAACTGTGAAGTTATAAAATCTGATGCTTTTTTTTTGTTTTCTTTTTAACATTTAAGGATGGTGGACCTTGAGGTCGACACCCGACGCGCTCACGTCATCGTCAAGCCGTACTCTTCTCGCTATGAGAGAACACACTGTGCGACGGACATAGAGTTAGATCCGACGAAATACAAAGATTCGTCGTTGAAGAATTATGTCCTTAAGTCAATCAGAAATCAGGTTATTATACGCTATCACTCTCTAGCTATTTTATATATATTGTAATGATTTATTATTTTAATGGTATTAGTTATTGTAATTGACTTATATAACTACTCGATTTCTGTTTATTTTTTCAGGTAGTCCAAATCGGCCAAAAATTTGGCTTGGAAGGCAAGGACGACGCCATGGCGGTGGTGACCCACATCAACGGTTACCGACCTCAACTGGTAACTGAAGACACAGTGGTTCAAGTGGAGAAGGTATTTACAGATCTTGATTTTCATTTGACCAATCGAAAAATTTTAGGGTTTTGTATGTTTCACTCTGTAATTATACACAAAGTCACGTAAACTATAAGTTAGAGGTAATGGTTAATGTAATTATAAAAATTTCCACATAAAGTCAATTACTCTGTACTTCTTTAGAAATATTATTTAGGTTTTTAATTGTTTTTGGTTTACATTGAGTTTTGTACTTTATATTCAGACTAAATTAGTGTAAGCACGTTTTACGAGAAACACGTTAAATTAAGACATAATCGATCAATTAGATAGAGATAAAAGAAAATGAAATCATAAGGATACATATGCACTTCATATGACAGATCTTAGAATAAATAAACTTAATTGGGAGACCTTCTTTATCATATAAGTAGTTGTGAGAAAAACATGTAGGATTTCCTTTGTTATCAACTTATCATTGATGCATGCATTATTGTAACATATAATTACCTCTTCACATTCATTTATAATGTTACAATAATGCATGCATCAATGATATATAAACCCAATTACTTTAGATCGACGACGTTTTACTACGAATCGACGACGTGTTTTCATAAAAATTACCATCTTGCCCTTGGCCTCTCTATCTCTTCTCTTTTCCTTCTCCCAAATCCTCTCTTCTCTCTCCAAATTCAACCTATTCATCCAAAAAACTCCAAAAAAAATATTCTAAACTTTTACATGTAAAATCTAACTAATCTAACTAAGAAATCAACAACAGTAAAAGACTTGAACTTTAAGATTAAAATCAATGTCGGATGCCGAATCGGTGGTAAGTTAACTAAAAACTTATCATATTTCATACATTATATGATTAAATGTTTTTTGCTTGAACAATGTTGAAGACCTAATTTTGTTGAACAATAGTTGAGTTTCAATGAGTTTAAGCTAAAGATGTGTAGATACCCAAATCCGCACCTCCCGCCAAAAACCCAGTGATGTAACAATGGACTTTTATTGCATGCTTTTAAGTTGACTTTAATGGTTCTAACTATGACGAATTCGAGTTAAATGATTTAAAATGCAAATGAGGTTTCTTTATGGGTCATCACTCTTAGTGTCCTTAGGTCTAGAGTCTAGCTTGTCTCGAGTTCAGGTCTTAACCGGCATGCGCACACCCCTTTTAAAACACATAGCCTAATTGATCCTTTTACACTAACAAGGTTTAATTCGATTCTCCTAAATCCCTCAATTTAGGCCCAATTGTTAAAACTACCTTTTAGCATTAGCAAACCTTTAGGATAGCCTTACGGAATGTCCTATTTCACAAAATACTACAAAATACACCCTTTCTACATTTTCAGGGCTCGGGCCCAGAACCGAGCCCAAACCCATGCCTGGCCCGCTTCTCAAGGTCCAGGATAAACCTATACAAACCCTAAACATCAGCCACAACAACGTATCTTAGAGTCCAAGTAAGATTATACCGTATATCCCAAAAGATAATTTGGAAATATACGGAATAAAAGGATAATGCCCGCCCTACCAATCGCAAGAGGCTCATGATTAGTATCGGCAAACCGCAAGGTGTCTTGCGATTGCCTCAGGCTGTCGCAAGGAGACTTGCGACTCCTACGTCCGGTTTTATCCCCTGGCTTTCCTAAATCTTGCCGAGCTCTACACTATAAATACAACCCTTCATTCATTCGTTCAACACACAATTCAGAATACAATTCACATCCAAAATCACTCTCAAAGCCTCACGCATAAACATCCTTAGAATTCTTCATTTTCCTAGTGTTGAGTTCTTCCCTTTGAAGCGAAGCGCTGCCGGTTTCCTAATTCGAGACAGGTAATACTTAATCCTACCATGGATTAAGGTCTTTCTTTACTTCTTAGACTAGCAAGGGCCTACACTAGGCTCACCCCGACTTTGGTACGCAAGTCTGCTTTTCATAAGGCGGCCATGCACCTCGAATACACACCTGTGGATACCCATATCCGTACCCTCCCGCACAAAACCCTGTGATGTATCACGGACTTTTATTACGCATGCTTTAACGTTGACTTAAACGGTTCTAACTAATGTCGAATTCATTTTGAGTCGTTTGAAATGTTAAAATGATTTAGGTCGCTTCACATCACACTTAAATAACGTTCATTTTGTCCATTTGGAGTCTAGCTAGGTCCTTGTCCTGCTTCATTTGGCATGAGCTTCGCATTTGCACTACAGTTAGCCCTTTTACATTAACAAGGTCTAATTCAGCGTTCCTAAATTCCTAAATTTAGGCCCGGTAGCTAAAACCGCTATTTAGTCCTCTCTTACACAAAATACGGCTTCACGTCTTACCTTATCTCACAAAATCTATGCAAATACACCCTTTTCAGATTTTCAGGGCTCGGGCCCAGAACCGAGCCCAAACCCACCTTTGGCCCGCACTCCAAAGCCCTCAACAACTCTCTAGAAGATCATACTAGGCCTTCTTGGGGCACAAGCAAGGAGATTACACCGAATATTCCCAAGATTTAGCAATTCGGATTAAGGAAATACGAAATCTCGAAGTTAAAACCACACCAGCAAACCGCATAAGCTTATGCGGCTCATGGTGCAAACCGCATAAGCCTATGCGGTTTGCCCACCAAACCGCATAAGGCTATGCGGTTTCCCAGGCTGGCTTTTTCCCCTGTTTTCCTATTTTCTCTCGGCTATTCTCCTATATATACAACCCCTCGCACGACCTATTCTCACAAGTTTTCCACACAAGAAAACCCTCTCTTCTCACAACCTCTCTTCCTAGTTTTAGCACCCATACTTGGGTCCCACAAAATATACCGTCTAGCACGGTATACACCTAAAAACACTCACAAAGCCTCAAGCACTCAAATCCTTGAGTTCAACACACCATCCCGTGTTGAATTCATCCTCCTTTTAAGTTCAAGCGAAGCTCGCCCGGATCTGAGCGTCGGGACAAGGTAGGTACCGATCCACTTGGATCAAAGCTTTTTCTTACTTTCTATGGACTAACAAAGGGGTCTACACTTTAGCGCCCCCCCGGCTTTGGCACCCAGCGCGCTTGCAATCCAAGTGTTCTATTTACTTCGGATACACTCCATATCCGATGACACGCCAAAGTCGCATAAGCAATCGAATTCTTATAAAATAAACCAATGGACAATTGAACTTTATTTTATTTGCATGCATCTTGCACCTTCTTATTTTGCATTAAAATCAACTTAAACAATGAATTCGACCTTTAATCGAACTGTTTTAGTTAACAAGTTAAACATGCTAAACCGAGGGTTTTAATCAATCTTTTTGCATCTGCATCTGCATTCTTTTACAACTTTATCGCACTTGTAATGTAGCGATAACATTAGCTCAAATATCATCTTACAAGGATTGTTCTAGGTCAAGAGAGGCTATTTTTACATAGGCTTTTCTAAAAGGTTTTCATAAATCATTATTTGAATTAACTCTTTTTCTAAAGTACCTCACTGAATCCAACTGGTTTCACAACCTTAGATCTAGGGTGTCGGCGTGCTCCAAAATCTAGGACATGTTTTTAACTTAGAACATGGTAGCAGGTTCCTAATTTCGCGATAATTAGGTGGCGACTCCATGCTTGATTCTTAAAGGTTTTTCTAACTTAATCTTTTTTAACTTTAAAATCCGCCCTTTAAACAAGACGCCGAGTTGGGTCCCCCGAACGCGGTTCCCGGGTTCCACAGTTTGGCGACTCCGCTGGGGAAATCTTATTTTTAAAACTTAAAACTAGCCTTTTCTTTTTAAAAATAAAGAGGTGAAACTTGAAAGCCTTGAACAATCCAAGTATACATATTTGAGCTATGCACATTCGTTTAGAGTCCATTTCTTTTGGAATCTAGGCACCCTTTGCACCCTCGAGAGGTGGTTCCCACATGCAGGCTTGTCCACTCGATAAAGCACATGCCGGACTAGCTTTCCTCTCGCCCCTCCACGGCTTGCCGTAAACGGCTATCTCGACCGCCTTGGTTCCCTTCAGAAACCTATCGCCCGGCAGAAGGAAATGAAGGGGTTAAGTATCTGCCAAAGCGTACTCGAGGTAGTTGGAGGTGTACCCGACTGACTCATTTTTCACCCTTTTTGAGTCATACATACGAGTTCGAGGCTATGCACTCCATGGTCTTTTTCAAAACAAGCACTTGCATTCATATCTTCGAAAACTCGCTTAAACGTTTCAAAGATAAATGAACCTAACATCTAACAAACTAACACTTTTCAAACAAAACTATCGCGAATTTTTGAAATAAACTTTTTCAAAATTTTCTTTTTCACTAACAAGCAAAAACCCGAGCAAGGAATAAAACCCGAGCTCGCGGATTTCAATCCTCTAGGTCACACGGCCTAGACTCCACTTTTAACATCCTCGACTCGACTTGTTAACCACTCTCGAGTCGAATCCATTCTCTTTTACACATCCGAACTCGAGCTCACCTCGGCAAATCACCGATACTAGTTCGACGGGTGCAAAGCAAATTTTTTTTTTAACATCGAGACGAGATGTGCGCACACATCCTCGCCTCAAAAGCTTTTCCTAGCAAAAACCTTTTCAAAAACCTCCTTTTTCAAGCTTAAAAGGTCTTTCAAAACAACGACATGAGCTAAAATGAACGCCTAAAATGAACATTGATCCTAGTAAGACTAACTAGATACATGTCACGCAAACCAATCCATTCTCAACATCCTCGGCTCGACTAGCTAACCGTTCACGAGTCGAATCATTTCCATGCATCTAGGCTCGAGCCCTTAACGATGAACCGTTAACATGGGCTCGACGAATGCAAATCAAACACATTTCAACGTCGAGACAAGATCCGCACACGCGTTCTTGCCTCAAAGACTTCTTAGGCACAACATTGCTCCTAAAGCAATACACTCTCATTTTTGAAACAAGCACTCTTCAAAAAATCTCCTCACTTTTACAAAACAAGCAACACACTCTCATTTTTGAAATGAATTCTTTTCAAAATCTTCTTATTTTTACAAACCAAGCAAAACACACCCGCTTTTGAAATGACCTCTTTTCAAAAATCTCCTCACTCCTGCAAAACAAATAACGACATTCTCTTTAGGCCAAACGGCCCAAAGTCGACTCGTTTCAGCAAAAATCGTCTTTTTCAAGCAAACAAAACCCGAGAATGGCCAAGCCCAATCTCGCGGACTTTTCATCAGACCAAATGATTCATAACCATCTTGGCCCAAATCCTCTTACAAACTACTTTCACAAAATCCTCATCACGTTTTTGAAATAACCTTTTTCAAAAATCCTTCCTTCGAACCGAATGGCCCATAGTCAGGACGGTTTGATCTAGACAAACAGTCTCCTCAAAACACCCGAGAATAATCACTTTATTCTCGTGACATTCCAAAACATAAATGAACTACATGACCCGCACTCATTGTAACCCATTTATTACCAAACATTTTCAAACCCGAGAATGGACCTTTTCTTGAAAACAAATCTAGCAAAATAAACATTTTCGAAATCCATGATTCAAATGGCCTACCGTCATTTCAATCCAAACATCTCTTTTCACAAGACAACAAAACCTAGGAATGAACTAGCATCATCCCGCAAATCCTTCACGGTTAGACCAAGTGGCTCATAGTCGCTTTAATCTAACCCTCTTTCAAACCGAATGTATGAAAACGAGTATAACCGTCTTCATCACATCCTCAAACACCCTTGATTCGGATAGCCTATCGCCACTCCGAATCGATTCACACTTTCACCGACAAGCCACTAACACGAGCTTATCAGATTTGATTTCGGAACGCCTTTTACATCGAGCCAAAATGTGACAACACATTTTGCTCAACAAAACATCCTGCTTTTCGCCGAAAACAAAACTTTTGCAAAATCAAAGACAAATCTAAGTATGCATGAGCCAAGTCCCGACGCGAGCATCAACCCCATCCGAGACATGTGCCTGCCGAGCACCCAAATGATTTAATCCATCAAGGCGCCACCGACGATCTCACGGATCTCCTCAAGAAATTCGAGTCTTTTTAATACGGGTCGAGTTTTTAAACATTGAGTCAATCTTTGTCAGTCTAGGGCAATCGAGTCTTCGACGTACGACATTTTTAACAAATCGATAAAGGAATAAGTTTGCCTACAACCCAGCTTCCTTTTTACACACTTTTCCCATAAAAAACACAATTCTACACCAACATACATTGCATCCCAGGAACAACTATCCTAGGGAGATCTAGGCCGGGTCAACAAAATCAAAGACAAACACAAAGACAAAGAAGGTTCCGACGACTAAACACCTAAGGTTCACTAGTCTGCTTGTGGTCTACTACTCCGCTGCTTTCGGAGGAGGATCCATTAATTTGGAGCTCCACAGTGGTCATGAATTTGATCGCGACCAAAAGTACGAGTATTCCTGGATCGTCCTCCGCGTACTCGATCGCGTGCCTAATAAGCGAACGAACTTGTCAGAGGAGCCCGGCGTGATAGACACACGATCACAAGTGACCACCGAGCCACAGGGTTTTAGCAGGGTCCGAGCTCAAGCCCAAGCCATACAGGGCGTGGGATATTCTCAAACCAAACGGGAATACAAGGTACAAAGGCCAAAAACCAAAGTCACCAAAAAGCAAAAGTCTCAAAAGCTCCGGAACAAGGGGCAAAACAACTAAGCAAAAGCTTAAGAAGTCAAAAGCTTAAGAAGTCAAAAGCTCAAGAAGTCAAAATGCTTAAGAAGTCAACAAGCTTAGAAATCAATAAGCGAGGGGCCGAAACCCCAAAGGCAAGAAGTACCGAAGCCCAGAAACGAGTGGCCAGGTCTTTGAAATTCTAAATTGAAGACACAACAAAAGTAGCAAGCAACCAGCCTAGATCAACCAAGGAGAACTCACCCTTAGGATGCAACGTATCAAGGTCAAACACATAAACACCCCTTGGACCGGCGGGTCCCTAAACACGCACCTTTCCACAAAAACAAACCCACCTCCCAGACCGGTGGATCCTTAAACACGCACCTTTCCACATAAACACCTCATGCACGCCCTTAAACACCCTTTTCGGAACTACGCTAGGTTTGATTCCGTAACCACGGATACGTAGGCCGCTCTCCCGAGCTCAACCAACCTTTTACAAAAATTCACAAAATATTCCTCGTCCAAAGCTTTCCATGCAAAGGATGTGTCCACAAAAATTCACAAAGCTCAAAGGCAAACTATTTCTTTATCGAGGCGACAAAAACGAATTCGTCAAGGCAAAGTTGTCATAGACTTAGGAGTAGTACTCTGCTTTTTGGTCTAACACTGTTTTGCAGGAACAACAGCATCCCACCGCAGACAAGCAAGCACCACTGGGGGCTCCACCAACGCACGTGTTCCCGAATATGGCAACCATGCAACCGTCGAGTCTCAAATCACGCATACGATTCGTCTCTATTTTGCAAACTTTTCGGCATTTTAAGCATCGAGTCACACGTCGAGTCAATCCTCTTCCAATCAAACAATTTAGCGACATTTAAACCGCTCCTTTCAAAAACTCTCCAGTCTTCAAAACGCTCCCACGGAACGACACTGTTGATACCCGTATCTGTCGATATGGAAATTTATAGAAAACCCGACAAATACCCTATGATGATAGGACAACGTGTTTTCGTATCATTTATTTGAGTTCGTTTTACGATGTAAGCCGGGCGCTGTCAGCAAAATGTTTATTAATTTAAATGATATTTTGATTTAATAAGCTCTGTCAAATTTTATTTTGTCGCAAGTAGTGTTTTATTGAAAATAAAGCATTTCGATTTGAAAAATCATTTTAAATAATTCGATTTGAAAAATCGCTTTTATAAATTTGATATTTGACTTGAAAAGTCGTTTCTCGTGCTTTTAAAACATTTTATTAAATCGTGTTCGATGAATTCGTTTTTTTAACAGCAAGTTTTAAAGCTCATTTTAAGCCCAATTTTAAGAGCGATTTTGAGTCCGTTTCAACACGAATTTCGAGGCCTCTTTCACCCACACTCTCCCTCACATACCCGAGCTTAAACCCAGCCAAGAAGCCACACCCTTAGCCCACCTCAAATAAGCCAAAACGTAGCCAAAAATACAGCCGATCCGGCGGCTCGTAAGCCCAAAAACATTCACTATTTGACCCAAACCCGACTCCTATTCGCCTACCCATGTCCCATACCCATATCCTAACTATCTTACCCTTACTACCCATCCTTTCCCTCGAATACCCAGACCAAAACCAAGCCAAATAGCCCGTCTAAAAGCGACCCAAAATCCCATTCCCGCTCTGTTTTGGCGACCCAAACTCGGGCCAAAACCCGACTTCTTGGCCATCAAACTCGTGCCCACAATCGCAAACCCATACCTGGCCTTCATGACTCATTTATAATTGCTTAACCCACAACAAACCTCCTAAAAAAAACCCTAAAAAGAGACGCAAAGCAATTTCTCAAAACAGGGCATAGCGGCTCTTTTCCTTAAAAAACCCTACCTATCGACCCTATAAATACACACCATCCACAAGCCTTCATTACACACGGATTATACAGCATACATACACCATAACAAGTCACAAGAAAGCCCTAAAAAACTCAAAAAAGGAGTCGGGATAGTCGTATGAAAACAGAGCAGAAATTTTCTGATTTTCGTGCAACTATCACGACTTCTACCCTATTTTTCGTGTTGAAAAAACCATATTCACTCTGATTTCTTTACACAATCTTAAAGTTCACTTTACCACGATTCTAAAACATCTTTCGGTTCGAAATTTCGTTGAGAAACGAAGAAGTTACAAGCTTTTGAAAATTCGTCAGATTGGTACAAACTTACGGATTACAATTGGTTTTCGTCGACGACGGCCCCTCGGGATAAAATCTTACAATCGATTACGACTCGGGTATTTGGTCAACGATACATGTAAGTTGAGGGTGCAAAATACTCTTTTTATTTTGTTAAATTATTGTTTCTTTATCGTTTTTATGGCCCCCTGTCGTTTTTTTTATCATTCCCTGTCGCTCTGTAGATTATCATCGCAATTATTATTTTTATCATCTATCCTCGATTGTTTTTGTCTCAAGCATGATTTTGATATATGTGTGGATATGTTGCGTCCCCTACTTGATATACACGTTTGATCCTTGCGTAGTATGGCTTGCGTAGCACAACTCTCTGTCGCTTGTTTAGTTTTGATTAGCCCTTTTTATAATAAGACCTATCTCATATTAATTGTTTTTATTTGCCCAAAACTGATCTGTCATGCTCTTTAGATTAGTGATTCATGTTTGTGTATCGACTTAGTTATCGTTTTTTATTTCATCGTTTGGCGTTTGCACAATGTTTAGCTTCGTTGGACATGTAAAAGCTGCGTATTGCGTGATTCTCGTTGGTCGTTTGGTTTTGTCTCGTCTGCTAACTTGGGTTGCGTTAGGTTTTATTTTGAATGTCATGCCTAGGTATGTCGTGTTTAGGTATCCGTATTATGTCAAGCTTCAACCACGAATCTATCTGCCATATGCGTTTGCCTCCATGTTGTACTCATTTTGTCTGCTTTTTATTAATGTGTATTAATCAGTTTTGTTTATTTAAGCATTTATCCATTATGTTCTTAATTGATTATCAATATGGATTATTAGTTGGTATGGTTGTTTGTGTCTGCTTGTTACAATCTGCTCACGTCTGTATGCCCCTTTTGACCATACTTGATTTTGTGGTTGATGCGTGTGTTTGTGTTTGTTTGCTACTACTTATGCCTGCACGTTTTTTTTAGTTGTGCTTGATTATTCGTTTGTGCGTATTTGTTTGTTAATTCAATGTGTTAGTGTGCAGTATTTAATTACGTATGTTAGCCATTCCTATTTGTTTATATTTTAGTCGTATTTGATTATTTTTTTTATTCGTCTGCCGCTAACGTTTGTTAATCTATCTTATGCTGTCGGTAAGTATTTCTGCTTCTTTTCTTTGTTTGCTAGAATAGTAAATGAACCCCTGTTAAGCAACTCCGACGAAATTATATGTGCATTAAACGACTTAGAAAGGATGTAATTTATTTAGGGTTAAAACGTTGTCTGCATATCTGCATGTGTACTCATAATAGCCATGGTTTTACTTAGTAGAGACCGTTTCTGTAACGGGCGGGGTTAGGCGTTAAATTAATGAAATTCTTTTAAACTTCCTAACACGTAAACTCACACGAACTCATTTTCTCTAAAATTGGTTTCTAAATTCCACCTAAAAATTTAGTGGCGACTCTTTTCAAATTAAAAATGTTTTTGAAATAAAACATCGCGTGGATCAAATTCCCTTGTCCACAATTTGGCGACTCCGCTGGGGATAGTCGGGTTTTTGAGTCGGGATAGTCGTATGAAAACAGAGCAGAAATTTTCTGATTTTCGTGCAACTATCACGACTTCTACCCTATTTTTCGTGTTGAAAAAACCATATTCACTCTGATTTCTTTACACAATCTTAAAGTTCACTTTACCACGATTCTAAAACATCTTTCGGTTCGAAATTTCGTTGAGAAACGAAGAAGTTACAAGCTTTTGAAAATTGCTGTCAGATTGGTACAAACTTACGGATTACAATTGGTTTTAAATCGACGACGGCCCCTCGGGATAAAATCTTACAATCGATTACGACTCGGGTATTTGGTCAACGATACATGTAAGTTGAGGGTGCAAAATACTCTTTTTATTTTGTTAAATTATTGTTTCTTTATCGTTTTTATGGCCCCCTGTCGTTTTTTTTATCATTCCCTGTCGCTCTGTAGATTATCATCGCAATTATTATTTTTATCATCTATCCTCGATTGTTTTTGTCTCAAGCATGATTTTGATATATGTGTGGATATGTTGCGTCCCCTACTTGATATACACGTTTGATCCTTGCGTAGTATGGCTTGCGTAGCACAACTCTCTGTCGCTTGTTTAGTTTTGATTAGCCCTTTTTATAATAAGACCTATCTCATATTAATTGTTTTTATTTGCCCAAAACTGATCTGTCATGCTCTTTAGATTAGTGATTCATGTTTGTGTATCGACTTAGTTATCGTTTTTTATTTCATCGTTTGGCGTTTGCACAATGTTTAGCTTCGTTGGACATGTAAAAGCTGCGTATTGCGTGATTCTGTTGGTCGTTTGGTTTTTGTCTCGTCTGTTAACTTGGGTTGCGTTAGGTTTTATTTTGAATGTCATGCCTAGGTATGTCGTGTTTAGGTATCCGTATTATGTCAAGCTTCAACCACGAATCTATCTGCCATATGCGTTTGCCTCCATGTTGTACTCATTTTGTCTGCTTTTTATTAATGTGTATTAATCAGTTTTGTTTATTTAAGCATTTATCCATTATGTTCTTAATTGATTATCAATATGGATTATTAGTTGGTATGGTTGTTTGTGTCTGCTTGTTACACCGCTTCACGTCTGTATGCCCCTTTGACCATACTTGATTTTGTGGTTGATGCGTGTGTTTGTGTTTGTCTGCTACCACTTATGCCTGCACGTTTTTTTTTGTGTTTGATTATTCGTTTGTGCGTATTGGTTTGTTAACTCAATGTGTTATCGTGTAGTATTTAATTACGTATGTTGACCATTTCTATTTGTTTATATTTTAGTCGTGTTGGATTATTTTTATTCGTCTGCCGCTAACGTTTGTTAATCTATCTTATGCTGTCGGTAAGTATTTCTGCTTCATTCCTTTGTTTGCTAGAATAGTAAATGAACCCCTGTTAAGCAACTCCGACGAAATTATATGTGCATTAAACGACTTAGAAAGGATGTAATTTATTTAGGGTTAAAACGTTGTCTGCATATCTGCATGTGTACTCATAATAGCCATGGTTTTACTTAGTAGAGACCGTTTCTGTAACGGGCGGGGTTAGGCGTTAAATTAATGAAATTCTTTTAAACTTCCTAACACGTAAACTCACACGAACTCATTTTCTCTAAAATTGGTTTCTAAATTCCACCTAAAAATTTAGTGGCGACTCTTTTCAAATTAAAAATGTTTTTGAAATAAAACATCGCGTGGATCAAATTCCCTTGTCCACAATTTGGCGACTCCGCTGGGGACAGTGAAACTTGAAAAGTAAAATGATGGCTATTTAGAGTACCCTTTCTTTTTTTACGTTGTTTATGCATCATGCTGTTAGGATTCGAACCATTTCTCCCTTTGGGTCGACCTCAAAGTAGGGAAATGACGTTCACTGTGTCTGATTTAAATA
Organism: Dianthus caryophyllus; assembly: GCA_023091065.1. NCBI lineage: Eukaryota > Viridiplantae > Streptophyta > Magnoliopsida > Caryophyllales > Caryophyllaceae > Dianthus > Dianthus caryophyllus. Next base: position 13,568,756 of record CM041519.1, on the reverse strand, counting down.
TCAAGGTGGTTCCACCGAGGTTAGCAACCCCCATCTCCCCATTTCGTCCCTGACTTATGGCGGATGCGTGAGTTCCCTAACAACGTGGAATCATTGGCATGGACCCTTTTCGAGACTTAGAATAGTCTAGTTCATGCATTGCATCCTTGAACTGCGCGTGACTAATTGCTCTGTGAATTCCAAAGCCTTGTTTTAATCTTTTTTTAATCAAAACTGTCATCTTTTCAATCGAATATTTTCCAAAAATCTTAGCTGAAATGCTGTCTTTTTAGGATTAGAATAATCTTAAATATCTCTTTTGAAACGATTTTTTGACTTAAGCTGAAATGCTTTCCCTCTAAAAATCTTTTCTTAGCTGAAATACTGTCTTTTTAGGATTAGAATAATCTTCGATATCTCTTTTGAAACGATTTTTGACTTAAGCTGAAATGCTTTCCTTCTAAAAAAATCATTCTTTAAGCTGAAATGCTGTCTTTTTAGGATTAGAATAATCTTAAATATCTTCCAACACTACCTCATTTGAAAAAGATTTTTGATTCGAGCTGAAATGCTTTCCTTCAAAAAAAAAAAAAATCATTCCTTAAGCTGAAATGCTGTCTTTTTAGGATTAGAATAATCTTAAATATTTTCCAACACTTTCTTTTCCGAAAAAAACAAAGATTTTTGTCCAAGCTGAAACGCTTTCCTTTTAGGATTAGAATAATCTTAAATTATTTCCGATTTTTAGCTCTTTTGAAAAAAGATCTTTTCCTAGCAGAAATGCTATTCTTTTAGGATCAGAATAATCTTAAAAGATTTCCGATATTAGCTCTATTGAAAAAAGATTCATTCCTAGCTGAAACGCTCTCTTTTTTAGGATTAGAATAATCTTAAATATTTTCCCACACTATCTCCTTCGAAAAAAAAAGATTTTTTTTAAGCTGAAACGCTTTCCTTCTAAAATTAGAATAATTTTAGATATTTTCTGAATATTAGCTCTTTTGAAAAAAGATCTTTTCTTGGCTGAAATGCCATCCTCTTAGGATTAGATTAATCTTAAATAATTTTCTGAATTTTAGCTCTTTTGAAAAAAGATCTCCTCCAGGCTAAAAAGTTATTCGTTTAGGGTTAGAATAATCTTAAACATTTTTTTTCCAATGTTGGCTCTTTTGAAAAAAGATCTCCTCCAAGCTAAAAGTTATTCGTTTAGGGTTAGAATAATCTTAAACATTTTTTTTCCAATGTTAGCTCTTTTAAAAAAAAGATCTCCTCCAAGCTAAAAGTTATTCGTTTAGGATTAGAATAATCTTAAATAATTCCCGATTTTAGCTCTTTTGAAAAAAGATTTCTTCCTAGCTGAAATGCAATTCGTTTAGGATTAGAATAATCTTAAATAATTTCCGATATTAGCTCTTTTGAAAAAAGATCCATTCCTAGCTGAAATGCTATTCGTTTAGGATTTAGAATAATCTTAAATAATTTTCGATTTTAGCTCGTTTGAAAAAAGATCCATTTCTAGCTGAAATGCTATTCGTGTTGGATTAGAATAATCAAATTTCCGATATTAGCTCTTTTGAAAAAAGATCTATTCCTAGCTGAAATGCTATTCGTTTAGGATTAGAATAATCTTAGACAATTTTCGATATTAGCCCTTTTGAAAAAAGATCTTTTCTAAGCTGAAATGCTATCCGTTTAGGGTTAGAATAATCTTAAACAATTTTCGATATTAGCTCTTTTCAAAAAAGATCTCTTTCTTAGCTGAAATGCTATTCGTTTAGGATTAGAACAATCTTAAACAATTTTCTGAATATTAGCTCTTTTGATAAAAAGATCTTTTCTAAGCTGAAATGCTCCTCGTTAGGATTAGAAAATCCTAAAACTTTTTTCTTTAAAAGAAAATTATCTTTTGAAAAAAGATCCTTTTATAGTCGAAATGCTATCCATTTAAGATTAGAATAATCTCGAACAGTTCTTAACACTAACTCTTTTGAAAAAAGATCCTTTTTAAGCTGAAATGCTACCCGTTTAAGATTAAAACAATCTCGAACGATCTTCGACGCTAACTCTTTTGAAAAAAGAATCCTTTCAAGCTGAAATGCTTCCCGTTTAGGATTAGATTAATCCCGAACGCTTTTTAACACTACGTCGGTCTTTTGAAAAAAGAATAGTTTTTGAGCTGAAATGCTATACGTTTAGGATTAGAATAATCTCGAACGCTTTTGAAATGCTACCCATTTGGGAATAGAATTTTTTCCAACCAGAAAGGTAAAAATCTAGCCCTAGTTGGACTAGAATTTTCGAACCAAATAAGCTTTTTTTGTAGTCGAAGAGCTGCCTATTTCAAACCTCAACTTCGAAAATAAGTTTCTTTTTTAAGTCGTGAGTAAGCATGAAATGCACCGAGTCGAGTCTAGTTAGAATCTAAGCCCTGTATAATAAGTCTAGTTATTTAAGCGTCTCACCTAGTTAGGTCACCTAAGCTTATTCTTAGGCCCAAATCACGCGTGTCATTTTTTAGTTTTGAGTCAAGGCACAATAATGTCACATCCAGGTTATTTTTAGAAGTCTTAGAAACTTATTGGTCCAAACACGAGCTAATTACTTCAGGTCCATGTCTAGTTGAGTCTAAGTCCCATACTGTGAGTCTGTCTTCAAGTCCATATGTCGCATGCATTTGTATAGTTAGGTCGTAGACCATGTCGTTAAGCTTCAAGTCTTTTCATGATTAATCTGGTCCAGTCCATTTGCATCCCGAGTTGTTACAAATAGTGTCGAAACCATGTCAATTTCTGAACCCGAGTCGCGTATTCTCCTCCTCAAGTCAAAATCACGTTGCAAAAGTGGGGTAGCTTTCAAACCAAGCATCTGAATCAACTCCTGAAAGGAGAAAAGTTCAAAGCCGAGGTTGGTGATTATAAGTCAGAATTCGTGTTCAAGTCTTATGTCTGAGTTGAGTCTAAGATTCGTTTTTTCCCACAATTATTTCTAACCCTTTCTCAAAATCAATGAAATTGATCTTGTCTCTAATTTGCTTCCATAATTCAACTAATAAAAAATGCACAACGCACTCGAAGGGTGTCCCTGGGGTAGAAATACGCGTTCAATTCTAAATAGTGAGGTGCAACACCAACTCAAGACAAAAACAAAGACCAAAGGGGTTTCAATTCCATTAGTCAGCTTGTGGTATACTATTCCTCTGCCTTTGGAGGAGGATCCATTAATTTGGAGCTCCACAGTGGTCATGAATTTGATCGCGACCAAAAGTACGAATACTCATGGATCGCCCTCCGTGTACTCGATCGCGTGCCTAATAAGCAAACGAACTTGTCAGAGGAGTCCGGCGTGATATACATATGACCACGTGCGACCGCCCATCGCAAGATCTAGGAAAGTTGGAACAAGCCCAAGCCACAAAGGGTGCGGCCTATTCTCAAAAACGCAAACAAATATACAAAAAATCACAAAAATTGAGTGGCAAGACGTCGGAGATCGAAGATCAAAGTCAAAATTAAAGGCGAAGCCAAAACGGTCAGAAAGTACCATTAATTCTTTTTTTTAAGCCGTTCTCAAAACGGTAATGGAGACACAGTCTTGAGTTCCGAGAATCTTTGGCTTACGTAGTTGCACCCAAGCGTTTAGGGTCTGCAAGGGATCCGCTAGTACTTCACAAGCCAGAACAGGATACAACATGATACCTTAGGTGAAACCTTCGAGTGTTACACACAAAAAATTGCCATGTTTATGCACCTAGATCGAACTACATTGGATTTGATTTCGCCCCACGCGAATATGTAGGCAATCCTTTAGAATATGGGATACAATCCACCACCGCCCATCATCTAATTTGTCATCTGGTCAATTTTTTTTACGGGTCTTTACAAAGTCCAAATGAAGCAACTTTTATTGAGTCTGTCTTATTGCTCGATTTAGATTGAGATAAGAATCAATGTTCTGATAAGTAATTGTCCAGTCTTGGAATGATCTTTTTCTTAATGGGAATTGGCAAAGATGTTTACTTTGACAGTTAGTTCGCATCTCGACAAAGAATTGGTTTAGGGGGAGAACACGATACTATTAACCCACGTCTATTTCAAACCACGTGTCAATCATCCTAAAATGCCTTGCACAGTTACTAGTCTACCCGTCAGTGAAACGTTGTCTTAGGTCGAGTCGGTCATGGTCGAGCGTTCAAATGACAGTTGCTCGTGTCACATTGTTGTCGCATTCATGTCACATTCGTGTCGTATTTCATGCTGACTTGGCCATGCTTCAATTTCAATCTCAAACATTTCAAGAACCTTTTTGCAAAGTCTGGGTCGATGATCCGAGGTCAAATTTCAAATGCGGGTTGATGACCCACTTCAATTTTCAAAACGATGCTTGCGGGCCGATGGCCCATTTTAATTCCTAAATGATGTTTACATTCAGAGTCGATGACTCTTCTTAATTTTCAAAATGATGTTTGCAATGCGGGTCGAGGACCCAATTCGATTTGATGCATGCTAACCAATACCCCATGTCAATTTTCAAGTAATTTTTGTAGTCTAGGTTGGACCCAATCCCACTTTAAAAACGATGTTTTTTAAACTAGGTTAAATGGCCGAATTATTCGAGGTGCTCAAAATCCAAAGTTCAGGTCGATGATGTCTTTCGATTTTCAAATGAAATTTGCTATACCCACTTTCCAAAATGCGGGTTTCAAAAGCCGTGTTCCGCTCGGGTCGATGACCCATCCTCCTTTTCCTTCAAAATCAAGGTCGATGGCCCCAATTTTCAATGACAATTATAGTTCGGGTCGATGACCCATCCGCCTTTTCCTCAAAATACGGGTCGATGGCCCCCGTTTTGAAACGATGTTTATAGCTCGAGTCGATGACTCATCCACTTTTCAAAATGCGGGTTGAAGACTCATTTTCAAACGATGTTTATAGCTCGAGTCGATGACTCATCCACTTTTCAAGATGTGGGTTGAAGACCCATTTTCAAAAGATGTTTATAGTCGATGACTCATCCACTTCTCAAGATGCGGGTTGAAGATCCATTTTCAAAAGATGTTTATAGTTCGAGTCGATGACTCATCCACTTTTCAAGATGCGGGTTGAAGACCCATTTTCAGAAGATATTTATAGTTTCCGGTCGAAGACTTTAATCTCAAAACATAGGTCGAGGACAAATTGTTTGAAATGGAATCGAGGACGCAAATGCTGGTTTCAGCTCGGGTCGATGACCCATTTTCAAAGTTAAAATTCTCAGTTCGGATCGATGATCCATCGTTTTTGTTTAAAAAAGCAAGTCGAAGACCCATGTCCAAATTAATATCCTCAGTTCGGATCGACGATCCATCCTTTTGTTTAAAAAGCAGGTCGAAGACCCATTTCCAAAATCAAATGTCTCAGTTCGGATCAATGATCCATCCTTTTTGTTTAAAAAGCAGGTCGAAGACCCTATTTCCAAATTAAAATTCTCAGTTCAGATCGATGATCCATCCCTTTTGTGTAAAAAGTAGGTCGACGATCCATTTTCAAATAAAATTCGCAGCTCGGATCGATGATCCATCTTTTTGTCGCAGATTTCTCTACGTGAGTCATGTGCTATGATTTGTTGTTAAGATTGAGCAGGAACGCTCCAACCGGGGGCTCTAAAGTCATCAACCTTAGACCCCGACGACAGGATGACATCCTCAAGAGGAAGAAGTACTAGCAGAAGCTAAAAGGAGTGACACTCCCAAAAAGAATGCAGATATAGGCTTTACTCAATCGAGTAAACAAATATCATTTGTTTTGGGCCGAAGCAGCAGAAGGCTACAGGCCAGCGAGCTCGAACTACGATACGGGTTTGATTCTGTCACAACAGATACGTAGGCGCCTCAGAATAAGGCTCAACCCACGCCCTGATGAAAATGAAGGCATCCATAATCGAGTTTCAGGTATGATTTCTTCTTATGGCTGGTGAGCTTATATACACAGGTCTAAGGGACTATAAACGATCCGTGAGGCTCTCAAGTTGTGATCTACGATCGACTCGAGAGTCTACTTTGACTTTCGCCTGTCCAAGCCTTAGTCAAAGTGGGGGCTCTGTTGATACCCGTATCTGTCGATATGGAAATTTATAGAAAACCCGACAAATACCCTATGATGATAGGACAACGTGTTTTCGTATCATTTATTTGAGTTCGTTTTACGATGTAAGCCGGGCGCTGTCAGCAAAATGTTTATTAATTTAAATGATATTTTGATTTAATAAGCTCTGTCAAATTTTATTTTGTCGCAAGTAGTGTTTTATTGAAAATAAAGCATTTCGATTTGAAAAATCATTTTAAATAATTCGATTTGAAAAATCGCTTTTATAAATTTGATATTTGACTTGAAAAGTCGTTTCTCGTGCTTTTAAAACATTTTATTAAATCGTGTTCGATGAATTCGTTTTTTTAACAGCAAGTTTTAAAGCTCATTTTAAGCCCAATTTTAAGAGCGATTTTGAGTCCGTTTCAACACGAATTTCGAGGCCTCTTTCACCCACACTCTCCCTCACATACCCGAGCTTAAACCCAGCCAAGAAGCCACACCCTTAGCCCACCTCAAATAAGCCAAAACGTAGCCAAAAATACAGCCGATCCGAAGCAGCTCGTAAGCCCAAAAACATTCACTATTTGACCCAAACCCGACTCCTATTCGCCTACCCATGACCCATACCCATATCCTAACTATCTTACCCTTACTACCCATCCTTTCCCTCGAATACCCAGACCAAAACCAAGCCAAATAGCTCGTCTAAAAGCAGCCCAAAATCCCATTCCCGCACTCTGTTTTGAGCAGCCCAAACTCGGGCCAAAACCCGACTTTTTGGCCATCAAACTCGTGCCCACAAACGCAAACCCATACCTGGCCTTCATGACTCATTTATATTTGCTTAACCCACAAGAAACCTCCTAAAAAAAACCCTAAAACGAGACGCAAACAGCAGCTCTCGAAAACAGGGCATAGCGGCTCTTTTCCTTAAAAAACCCTACCTATCGACCCTATAAATACACACCATCCACAAGCCTTCATTACACACGGATTATACAGCATACATACACCATAACAAGTCACAAGAAAGCCCTAAAAAACTCAAAAAGGAGTCGGGATAGTCGTATGAAAACAGAGCAGAAATTTTCTGATTTTCGTGCAACTATCACGACTTCTACCCTATTTTTCGTGTTGAAAAAACCATATTCACTCTGATTTCTTTACACAATCTTAAAGTTCACTTTACCACGATTCTAAAACATCTTTCGGTTCGAAATTTCGTTGAGAAACGAAGAAGTTACAAGCTTTTGAAAATTGCTGTCAGATTGGTACAAACTTACGGATTACAATTGGTTTTCGTCGACGACGGCCCCTCGGGATAAAATCTTACAATCGATTACGACTCGGGTATTTGGTCAACGATACATGTAAGTTGAGGGTGCAAAATACTCTTTTTATTTTGTTAAATTATTGTTTCTTTATCGTTTTTATGGCCCCCTGTCGTTTTTTTTATCATTCCCTGTCGCTCTGTAGATTATCATCGCAATTATTATTTTTATCATCTATCCTCGATTGTTTTTGTCTCAAGCATGATTTTGATATATGTGTGGATATGTTGCGTCCCCTACTTGATATACACGTTTGATCCTTGCGTAGTATGGCTTGCGTAGCACAACTCTCTGTCGCTTGTTTAGTTTTGATTAGCCCTTTTTATAATAAGACCTATCTCATATTAATTGTTTTTATTTGCCCAAAACTGATCTGTCATGCTCTTTAGATTAGTGATTCATGTTTGTGTATCGACTTAGTTATCGTTTTTTATTTCATCGTTTGGCGTTTGCACAATGTTTAGCTTCGTTGGACATGTAAAAGCTGCGTATTGCGTGATTCTGTTGGTCGTTTGGTTTTTGTCTCGTCTGTTAACTTGGGTTGCGTTAGGTTTTATTTTGAATGTCATGCCTAGGTATGTCGTGTTTAGGTATCCGTATTATGTCAAGCTTCAACCACGAATCTATCTGCCATATGCGTTTGCCTCCATGTTGTACTCATTTTGTCTGCTTTTTATTAATGTGTATTAATCAGTTTTGTTTATTTAAGCATTTATCCATTATGTTCTTAATTGATTATCAATATGGATTATTAGTTGGTATGGTTGTTTGTGTCTGCTTGTTACAATCTGCTCACGTCTGTATGCCCCTTTTGACCATACTTGATTTTGTGGTTGATGCGTGTGTTTGTGTTTGTTTGCTACTACTTATGCCTGCACGTTTTTTTTAGTTGTGCTTGATTATTCGTTTGTGCGTATTTGTTTGTTAATTCAATGTGTTAGTGTGCAGTATTTAATTACGTATGTTAGCCATTCCTATTTGTTTATATTTTAGTCGTATTTGATTATTTTTTTTATTCGTCTGCCGCTAACGTTTGTTAATCTATCTTATGCTGTCGGTAAGTATTTCTGCTTCTTTTCTTTGTTTGCTAGAATAGTAAATGAACCCCTGTTAAGCAACTCCGACGAAATTATATGTGCATTAAACGACTTAGAAAGGATGTAATTTATTTAGGGTTAAAACGTTGTCTGCATATCTGCATGTGTACTCATAATAGCCATGGTTTTACTTAGTAGAGACCGTTTCTGTAACGGGCGGGGTTAGGCGTTAAATTAATGAAATTCTTTTAAACTTCCTAACACGTAAACTCACACGAACTCATTTTCTCTAAAATTGGTTTCTAAATTCCACCTAAAAATTTAGTGGCGACTCTTTTCAAATTAAAAATGTTTTTGAAATAAAACATCGCGTGGATCAAATTCCCTTGTCCACAGACACGCGTTTTCAAACTTACACGAGGCAATGCACCCTCAAATTAGCTAATCACCTTTCAAAATTAACCCAATACTCGAGTTAATATGAAAGCACTTTGCAATTCACTTTTTGCAAACACACCCTTTCGCAAACAAAATGTATCTTTCGTAAATGCATCTCAAATCTTTGAAACGCATTTCGAATCTTCGAAGTCTAAGCTTTTCCAAAAATTTAACTCACCATTCGAGTTAACATACTTTGAGAAAAAGCATTCTTCGAATTTAACTCACTCGAGTTAACACATTTTAAGCAAAAGCTCTTTCGAACTACGCCGGTTTGATTCCACGTTCGTGGATACGTAGGCAGCTTACGCAAAGCACAACCGAACCTAGCACTACACCCCACTCCGTGTTGAGATTCTAGCCAATTCTCATCCTCGACAACTGGGGGCTTTTCAACCTTTGCACTCAAATGACCCTCCACGGTCTTTACAACTCTAGCTTAAGCTCACAACGTCAAAATACTTTTTCATCTTGCATGAAGCCTTACAACCGACATTTCAAATGTTCATTTTTAAAGCTCATTTCGACAACTAAAATGAATCTTTCACAAAAAGATTTTTTCAACAAAAACATTTTCATCCAAACATCCCAATCGGGAATCATTTCGTTTTTCAAACCTAGCTTACTAACACTACAGGACCAGCATACGAAATGTAAACAAGGGTTCACACAATCCTTATTACACAAGCATACTAATACAACTAAGGGTGAAGACGACGGTACTCGTCAAAGTCTACTGAACCCGAGCCACCTCAAAGACGACCACGACACAATTGAATCGCTCGCCTACCACGCTACATTTTTCTCCTTTTTACCTTAATTTCAATCAAATTAAGTCGAACCACGGGGGAAATTTCAATACCAAACACCATACTCTTCACTTTGACTCAGTTTTCATTCAAAACTTAGTCAAACTCGAGGGGGTAACCCAAAAACTCCTTCTCCAAGTACACATCCCATTACACTTTGACTCAGTTTTCATCCAAAAACCTAGTCAAACTCGAGGGGGTAATCCAAAAACACCCTCATCCTAATACAACCCATAGCCTTTTACATAGTTTGATCATCGCTATATTCCATACCTCGATCAAACTGGGGGCTTACATACACCGACACCATAACTCAGTCAAACTGGGGGCTGACGCTTCCTATCAAGAATTAAACCTTTACAACGAAAAATGGGATAATTTTTCGCATTTTTGAAGACACCCTTGCTATAAATACCCACATCAACATAAGCATCTACGGTTGAGCGACACCTCCAGAACCACTACAAACATGAACATGCACACTAAAAGCATAACACTTTCATGTGTGCATCAGACAAGCAACACCCGAACGTAGGTCCAAGCACCAAGTACCCTAACATATCCAAGAAACATCCCAAGCACCTTGCATTCCAAGTCCAAGAGACATGTATCATACGAATCCAAACGAATCACCAGATACCACGTTTCATGGTCGAAGCAAGCGAAATTGAAGATCTCGAAAGGAAAATCGCGAGTTCGAATATTTCCGGATTTGAAACCGCAACATGTGCGAATGAGTTCACGCTTCGAGGCGCCAATTGATAAGCGATTCGGAAGAGTCACTAGTCTCTGTGCAATTTCGAGCATGTTTTGTTCCACGTTTTCTCCTCATTTTTCTTCATACACGCAAACTTTCATGGTTAAGGCGTCACCTACAGTCCGCCACAAGCGCTAGCACATACATTATGCGCTATGCCTTGGTTAAGGCGTCACCTACAGTCCGCCATACGCGTGTACTAAGCATTTAATACACGGTACAGAAGCAGAAACACGAACACTCTTCACGAGTCCTTACACCCTCTTACACGTCCCTGTGGAGTATCGCTTCCTCCCCATGGAGTCCACACACCTATACAGACATTTCCTACGGAGTCCAAGACATACCCTTCGACTTCCCCAGCAAATCACTAACATAAACACCAAGCGTCTGCATCAGCACATCCAAGCAATTACACGAAGCCGTACACTTGAGCACATACACCTTCCTCGGACCATAATCCCGGCGAATATACACCTGCACCCCTAACAAGACGAAACACCATCACAACCACAACTACACCTACGCTCCTCGGCGAGACCATACATATACACCCTTCCCTAGCAAACTAGTACTTCTCCAGCAAATACTACACTAAGCACCTGCGCTCCTCGGCGAGACCCAGTTCAACATCAACAACGGCAACAGCGTCAGCAAAGGCATCAGCAACGACAACGGCACTACCTTCTCCTCAACGAAAGGCAATCATATGCAACTACGACTACATAGACACTCCTCGGCGAGCCCAAGCACAAGCACTCTGCAATATACACCTAACTCCAAGCATTTCACTCTACATAGACACTCCACGGCGAGTTCAAGCACAAGCATTACACGGACGCTCTTTCACGAGACCTAAACACTTACATAAGCACCCCTACTCAATTATACACCTTACGCATACCCAAACATCTTATAAAGTACACATGCAATACGAAGACATTACAAGCACCAGCACCAGGCATCCGATGATACCAAGCATATACAAAGGCAACGACAGTACAACAAGCACGATTTAAGACATCCAAAGAGGCCAAGCAGTTCTTATAGCATGCACGGACCGCCAAGTCCTTAAAATGCGCACGCCCCTCCCCGTTTAGCCCGGTTCGAAGTCCTCGTCTCACCCATGGACACATGCTTCGTTCCGCTGACTGTATCGAGACTGTAATGGTCCGGATATGGTCGAAGGAGTTTGACTAGCGCTCTAGTCCGAGCTCAGTCAAACTGGGGGCTCTGTGGATACCCATATCCGTATTCTCCTCAAGACAAAACCCTGTGATGTATCACGGACTTTTATTACGCATGCTTTAACGTTGACTTAAACGGTTCTAACTAATGTCGAATTCATTTTGAGTCGTTTGAAATGTTAAAATGATTTAGGTCGCTTCACATCACACTTAAATAACGTTCATTTTGTCCATTTGGAGTCTAGCTAGGTCCTTGTCCTGCTTCATTTGGCATGAGCTTCGCATTTGCACTACAATTAGCCCTTTTACATTAACAAGGTCTAATTCAGCGTTCCTAGATTCCTAAATTTAGGCCCGGTAGCTAAAACCGCTATTTAGTCCCCTCTTACACAAAATACGGCTTCACGTCTTACCTTATCTCACAAAATCTATGCAAATACACCCTTTTCACATTTTTAGGGCTCGGGCCCAGAACCGAGCCCAAACCCACCTTTGGCCCGCACTCCAAAGCCCTCAACAACTCTCTAGAAGATCATACTAGGCCTTCTTGGGGCACAAGCAAGGAGATTACACCGAATATTCCCAAGATTTAGCAATTCGGATTAAGGAAATACGAAATCTCGAAGTTAAAACCACACCAGCAAACCGCATAAGCTTATGCGGCTCATGGTGCAAACCGCATAAGCCTATGCGGTTTGCCCACCAAACCGCATAAGGCTATGCGGTTTCCCAGGCTGGCTTTTTCCCCTGTTTTCCTATTTTCTCTCGGCTATTCTCCTATATATACAACCCCTCGCACGACCTATTCTCACAAGTTTTCCACACAAGAAAACCCTCTCTTCTCACAACCTCTCTTCCTAGTTTTAGCACCCATACTTGGGTCCCACAAAATATACCGTCTAGCACGGTATACACCTAAAAACACTCACAAAGCCTCAAGCACTCAAATCCTTGAGTTCAACACACCATCCCGTGTTGAATTCATCCTCCTTTTAAGTTCAAGAAGCGAAGCTCTGCCCAGATCTGAAGCGTCAGGACAAGGTAGGTACCGATCCACTTGGATCAAAGCTTTTTCTTATTTTCTATGGACTAACAAAGGGGTCTACACTTTAGCGCCCCCCCGGCTTTGGCACCCAGCGCGCTTGCAATCCAAGTGTTCTATTTACTTCGGGTACACTCCATATCCGATGACACGCCAAAGTCGCATAAGCAACCGACCCTTATAAAATAAACCAATGGACAATTGAACTTTATTTTATTTGCATGCATCTTGCACCTTCTTATTTTGCATTAAAATCAACTTAAACAATGAATTCGACCTTTAACTGAACCGTTTTCGTTAACAAGTTAAACATGCTAAACTGAGGGTTTTAATCAATCTTTTTGCATCTGCATCTGCATTCTTTTACAACTTTATCGCACTTGTACGTAGCGATAACATTAGCTCAAATATCATCTTACAAGGATTGTTCTAGGTCAGTAGAGACTATTTTTACATAGGCTTTTCTAAAAGGTTTTCATAAATCATTATTTGAATTAACTCTTTTTCTAAAGTACCCTCACCCCGAATCCAATCTGGTTTCACAACCTTAGATCTAGGGGTGTCGGCGTGCTCCAAAATCAAGGACATGTTTTTAACTTAGAACATGGTAGCAGGTTCCTAATTTCCGCGATAATTAGGTGGCGACTCCATAACAGTTCTTAAAGGTTTTTCTAACTTAATCTTTTTTAACTTTAAAATCCGCCCTTAAGCAAGACGCCGAGTTGGGTCCCCCGAACGCGGTTCCCGGGTTCCACAACACCCTATTCGTAACACCTTTCCAAAGTCGCATAAACAACTGACCTCTCTAAAATAAATCAATGGCTAATTGAACTTTATTTTATTGCATGCATTTTAGCAAATCCTCATCTTGCATCTAAATCACTTAAAATGAATTCGTCATTAAACTGAACTGTTTTCGTCAATAAGTTAAGCATGCTTAACTGAGGGTTTTAAACAATCTCTTTTGCATTCTTTTATAATTTATATCGCACTTGTACGTAGCGTATTACTTAGACTCATGTATCATTCTTTGCATTGTTCTCAAGTCTAGTAGAGGCTATCTTTTGATAGGCTTTTCCAACAGATCTTTCATAAAAGCATTATTTTGATTTATATTTTAGAAAAGTACCCTCACCCGAATCCGAATCTGGTTTCACAATAACCTTAGACGGATAGGTGTCGACGTGCCTTGAACTCTAAGACGTGTCTTTGAGCATGAGGACACGGAGGCGGGTTCTAAATTTCCCTCATAATTTAGTGGCGGCTCCAAAACAGTTTTTAAAGGTTTTTTGTACTTAATCTTTTTAATTTTACGCCCTTAGCAAGACGTCGAGTGGTTCCATGGTCAGATCCCGGTACCTACAGTTGGCGACTCCGCTGGGGACAGGTTTTATTTTTAAAACTAAAACTAGCCTTTTTCTTTTTAAAAATAAAAATGAGACTTGAACGACTTGAGAACAATCAACATGCTTGAGCTAAGCATATCCGTTTAGAGTCGAATCTAGTCGGATTCACACACGAATACCCTGAGAGGTGGTTCCAAACGCAGGCTTGTCCATTCGATAAAGCACGTTCTGGACTAACCTTCCTCTCACCCCTCCACGGCTTGCCGTAGCAAACTGATTTGACCGCCCCAGGGCTTCCTTTGTATCCTACATGTTATACTATGTAGGCAAAGGGCTAAAAGCACCTGCCAAAACGTACTCAAATCAGTTGGAGGCGTACGAGACTTGACCAAACGACCAAGAGTCATACGTACTAATGCGAGGCTATACAATATAGTCCTTTTCAAAATCTGCATATCTTCGAAAACTCACTTAAAATTTTCGAAAATAATCAACCCAACAGCTAACCAACTAACTCTTCTTCAAAACAAAATAATCGCGAATTTTTGAAATCAGTTTCTTTCAAATTTTCCTTTTACAAACTAGCAAAACCCGAGCCGAAACTTCCCAGCCTCGACTCGTGGACTTCATTCTTTAAGCCCCGCGGCTTAAGTCTTTTTTTTTTTAAAAAAAAAAAAACATCCTCGACTTGTCTAAACCCGAGCCGATTCCTTTTTATGCATCCATCCTTAGCCCACGACAACGTACCGTCATTCGGGCTAAGTGGACGCAAAGCAAAATCTTTTAACGTCGAGGTGAGCTGCGCGCACGCATTCTCATCTCAACAACACTCCTAGCTTGTTTTCGAAAACTTCCTTCTTTTTTCAAAATTTAAGAGTCTTTTTCAAAAGAAATGAGCTAAAATGAACATGTAAATGAACGTGTCAGTCGGGTCTGTCATGTAGCTGATGCACTCCATGCAAATGTAGGGAAACCTCAACTGGATACCCGCCGCACTAAGAACCGAGTTGTCCTCCCTTACAAGAAACGAACCTACAAGCGAAAAATGGCCGGCAACGAAGATGTTACCGCACTCCGCGAACAAGTTACCAAACTAACCAATGTCCTTGAACACCTAATGGCCCACCACCAAACTGAAGTCGATCGAATGGAATTGAAAATCAAGGATGAGGCAGATAAGCACGTCAAGAAACTCCAGGCTATGGAAGAACGTCTCGGTACTCCGGGAGGTTACTCCATACACAAGGAGAACGAGAGCATCCCCCAGAACATTAGGGAGGCATTACCAAGCAAGCTCGCCCTCAGTGACCTCCCAATCTTCCAAGGTCACGAAAGTCCCATTACCCACATCAGGGCCTTTAAATCGCAAATGGGAATTAAGGGAGTTGATCCGGAGCACTGGCCGTCATTGTTCCCACATTCCCTCGCAGCCATACCAAAGACCTGGTTCTACTCTCTGAACCCGGAGCGGGTCTCCTCATTTGAGCAAATCACCGTCGAGTTCGATCATCAATACAAGGACAATGATGACACCCAAGTCTCTATCCGCACCCTGGAGGTCCTATCACAAAAGGACAACGAAGGATTCACCGAGTACCTTACTAGGTGGAAGAAGCTCAGTGCACAAATCCCAAATGGTCCAAGAGAAGACGAACTTGTGCCAAAATTTGTCAACAACTTGCGACCCGTGTACCAATTTTACATGCGGTATAGCAACATACAAACTTTCAAGCAACTTACTAAGGTCGGCACCCAGATCGAAGACGACCTTAGAACTGGGACCATGGCCAAATATACTGGTCATGCATATCAAGAAAGTTCATCTAAATCAACGCGTATAACAAAGAGCGATGAGAACCGTGCCGTCGCCAGCCTAGAGTCACCTGGTGATTCGGAATCATGTGCAACCTTCACCCCTTCTCCCTTCAAACCTAGGAGAAACTTCGATCAGCTTTACATGTCTTACATTAAGGCATTTAAAAGACTGGTCGACAAGAACTACCTGCAACCCATTGGGCCTACTTCCGAACCGCCCGAAGATAAGAAGCCTAAACTGTGGGATTCAAACGCTTACTGTGCATACCACAGGGGCAAAGGTCACGACACCGAGAACTGCTTCAAACTAAAACACGCTATTCAAGACCTTATCGACCAAGGAAAGCTCGATAAGCCGACTGCCAGCGGTAAGCCATCAAACAAAGACAACCCTCTGACTAACCATGCAATCTTTGTAGACTCTGCACCCCTCATTGACTGCTCCTACCTTATTACAACTTCCGATGACCAAATCAATGCGGTTTGGTCTACTGACGACGAAGACGAGAACTGGCTACCCACCGACGAAGTAATAACTCACGTTAACCTACTCGCCAAAGATATCAATAATTTGATGGCTGCCTATCAAGCCGAAGTCGAACACTTAGAGCGGCGTATTAAGAACAAAACCAATGATCATGTTTCGCTCGACACCCTTAACACCCTCATTTACGTAAAGGCGATTTAAAACCGTCGCATATCTTGCTCGGTGGAGAAAACTACTCGCTCAAGTCCCGAACCACCCACACGAGGACCAACTTACATCTACGTTCCTCCATAGTTTGCAACCTACCTGGCGCTATCACTTTCACTTTTGCAACGTCAGAAACTTCGAACATCTCACCAAAATTGGCATCCAAATCGAGAACGACATGACAGCTAATTACAACGACTCCACCTATCAAAAGACCTATACCCTAGACCGCTCTACAAGGAAGTTCGACAAACTTTACATGCCCTACGCTAGGGCGTTACGAAAGCTAATCGAAAAAGGGTTCCTCCAGCCAGTCGGTCCCATCAACGAGCCTCCCGCGAGTAAGAAACCCAAGTCATGGGACCCCAACGCCTTCTGCGCATACCACCGAGGCGTAGGGCATAGCACTGAAAATTGCCTCAGACTCAAAAATGCCATCCAAGATCTCATTGATCAAAGAAAAATCAAGAAGCCTAAAAAGGGAAACATACAGACCAGCATGGACAATCAAGCCTCGAGAGCAACACCTCTTTGACAAAGTAACCTCACAAAATGGTGAAAACCCAAGTGACGACACCTCAAGCAACACCACCACCGAAGACGACGAAGAGGAGGAAATTCTTTTAGGATCCAATTCTCTAAGTGTCGGGTCATCTGTCGACCCATCTCCTAGTTTTAGCTTAGACTTTTTATTTTCGGAGGCTAGCTCCAGCTCTCCTCCTAATTTGTCAAACAATTCTTCTTCTTTAATGAATAATACAAATAAGTTTGCTTATGTCTCGTCTCAAGATAAAAACAAACAACTAAACAATAAACAACAAAAAAAACTCGAACAAACGGACAAAATAACACAACACATAAATCCGTGCGATAAAAATCAACCTACGAACGAACAATCGCTAATCAAATACATCGCAAACATCCTAAGCAATCCAACGCAGAACCCAATAGTCGAGGAAACCATAACCATCAACGTAGGAACCCCCGAAGAACCAAGGGAACTGCAACTAGGCGCCTCACTGAGTGAGGATGAACGCACTAATTTCACCCAGCTCTTAACCGAGTTCAAGGACGTCTTTGCATGGTCATACAAGGACATGCCCGGCATTGACAGAAGCATAGCCGAACACCATATCCCCATCAAACCCGGTTTCAAGCCTATCAAGCAAAAACTAAGAAGACTACGACCCGAATGGTCCCTCATGGTCAAGGAGGAAATCGAGAAGCAATTACAAGCCGGCTTCATTCAAGTCGTCGAGTACTCGGATTGGGTCTCAAATATGGTCCCAGTATTGAAGAAAAACGGCAAGATACGAGTATGTGTCGACTTCCGCGATCTAAACAAAGCAAGCCCAAAAGACGACTTTCCACTACCGCACGTAGACGTTCTAGTCGACAACACCGCTGATCACGCACTTCTATCCTTCATGGACGGGTATGCGGGATACAACCAAATCAAAATGGCCCGTGAGGACATGGCCAAGACAACATTCATCACACCATGGGGGACTTACTGCTACACCGTTATGCCTTTTGGTTTAATCAACGCAGGTGCGACTTACCAGCGCACCGCGACTACGCTTCTACACGACATGATGCACAAGGAGGTTGAAGTATATGTAGACGATATGATCGTCAAATCCAAGGAAAGAGGCGATCACATCACAAATCTCCGCAAATTCTTCACACGTCTCCGCCAATACAAGATGCGCCTCAATCCCCAAAAATGTACATTTGGAGTAAAATCCGGCAAACTACTAGGACATGTAGTAAGCCAAAGGGGCATCGAGGTCGACCCCTCAAAGATAAAAGCAATTATGGCAATGCAACCACCCAAGAACCTAGACGAAATACGAAGCTTCCTAGGTCAGATTCAATACATCTCCCGCTTCATAAGCAAACTAACCATGATATGTGAACCGATCTTCAAAAAACTGAAGAAAACTGACCACGTGGAGTGGGACGAAGCATGTCAAAAGGCATTTGATAAGGTGAAGGAGTTGTTATCCAACCCCCCAGTCTTACGACCACCACAGAAGGACCTACCCTTATCACTATACCTTACAACAACACCAACTGCAATGGGCGCCATGCTCGCCCAAGAAGTCAACGGCGAAGAACATCCGATTTACTACATCAGCAAAAAGTTTCTCGACTATGAAACCCGGTACGCGCCCGTCGAGAAAAGTTGCTTAGCATTAGTATGGGCATCCAAAAAGCTCCGTCACTATATGCTGGCACATCAAACAAAGGTCTACTCAAAAATGGACCCCGTTAAGTACCTCTTCGAGAAACCAGTGCCAAATGGACGCATGGCACGATGGACCCTACTCTTAGCTGAGTTTGACATTGTCTACGTTCCCCTCAAAGCCATCAAAGGACGAGCGGTCTCAGACTTCCTCGCCGATCACGCTATCGACGAAGAACCCATCATTGACACCACATCATTCCCTGACGAAGGAATATACAACATAGACGAAGAACAGTGGGAATTGTATTTCGACGGTTCATCCAATTACCGAGGATGTGGAATAGGAATACTACTCATTTCCCCGAACGGCGAACATACACCCCTTTCAATCAAATTAGACTTTGATGTGACGAACAACGCCGCAGAATATGAGGTATGCCTGCACGGGTTACAGGCCGCACTCATACTAAACGTAAGGAATCTACGAGTATACGGAGATTCTTCACTGATCATCAACCAAGTATCTGGAGCATGGAAGATACTTAACGAAAACCTCGCATTATACCAAAGCAAAATTCAAGAGCTTATCGCCAAATTCCATCGCGTAGAGTTCTTACATTTACCCCGCGAAGAAAACCAATTCGCAGATGCCCTATCTAAACTGGCATCACTACTAAACATCCCCCCAGGAATGCAGACCATTCCCATCGTCGTGGAACGACGCCACGAGCCCGCATACATATGTGACATCGAAGCCGAGGAAGAACAACATGAACCTTGGTACCAAGCCATAATCAACTTCAAACAGAACGGAGAATATCCGCCAGATACCGACAAACGTGGCAGAAGAGCTCTCCGACTTCTAGCATCACAATTTGTGCTGGAAATGGACAAACTACTCAAGAAAACGCCCCAGGGTACATTACACTTGTGCGTTGACCACAAAAAGGGAAATGAGATAATATCTCAAGTCCATGACGGCGAGTGCGGACCTCACATGAACGCACGAGCCCTATGCAAACAAATCCTCAGGCTAGGATGGTATTGGACAACCATGGAAGCCGACTGCGCAAGATATGTTAAACATTGTCACAACTGTCAAATCTTTGCAAATGTGCAACACGTACCCCCTTCACCTCTATACAGCCTCACATCGCCATAGCCATTCTCGACATGGGGAATCGACGTCATAGGCAAAATACACCCGGTTGGAGCAGGAGGACACTGCTTCATCCTCGTGGCCATCGACTATTTTACAAAATGGGTCGAAGCCGCGTCATATCGTAAACTCGACACGAAGGAAGTCGCCCGCTTCATACAGAATAATATCATATGCAGATATGGCATACCTCACGAGCTGATCAGCGATCAAGGCTCACACTTTCGAGGAGAAGTCGAACCCATCCTCACCAAGTACAACATCCAAATACACAAGTCATCACCATACCGACCCCAAACCAATGGAGCAGTAGAAGCAGAAAATAAAACCGTAATCACCATCCTCAAAAAGATGATTGACACCTGTCACGATTGGCCGCACAAGATTCCCTTCGCCCTTGGGGGATATAGAACCACAATACGCACACCAACCGGGATGACACCATACTTCCTAACTTACGGCATGGAAGCCGTACAACCCGTAGAAATCGAAATGCAATCACTTCGAATTCTAATGGAAGCAGATATACCAGAAGCAGAATGGGCACGCGAACGATACGAACAACTCATTCTCCTAGATGAAAGGCGCTTACACTCACTAAGCACCGTTCGCATGTACCAATCAAGGCTACAACGTGCATACAACAAACAAGTCAAGCCACGCAACATTAAAGTGGGTGACCTAGTCGTCAAGTCAGTAAGGGCCCCACTACCAGCCGATCCAAGAGGGAAATTCAAACCTAATTGGGCCGGACCATACTTGGTCAAGGAAATCCTTCCCGGAGGAGCCGCAAGGTTGACTGACCTAGACGGTGAAGAATTCAACTTACCCACCAACCTCGACCAGCTTAAGAAATACTACCCTTAGACTTCTAAATCACTTTGCGATGTATTCCACAAAAAACACAACAACCCGCATGGATGAACTACGCTTGGTTTGATTCCACGCACTGTGGATACGTAGGCAGTTTCGCAAGAAACTCAACCAAAATCACGAACTACGCCGGTTTGATTCTATGTAAACATGGATACGTAGGCAGCTTTTCAAAGCGCAACCGAACTTCTCTGCACGCATGCTCGAAGCTTAAAAAGGTCAAGAGCAATGCACTCACAAAAAGGACACGCTCAAAGCTTAAAAAGGTCAAGAGCATAGTCCACACAATAATGACACGCTCAAAGCTTAAAAAGGTCGAGAGTATAGTCAACACAAAACGAACAAACATCCAAAGCTTAAAAAGGTCGAGGATAAATAAGCAAAGAGACGAGACAATAGGCAAACACTTTCTTTATTAAATCATTGATTTTGAAAACGTTTACAATTTTAACTAAGTAAGAGTTTAAAGCTAGTTTTCGAACTCATTATATTCATTGAACAATTTAAATAAATTGAAACTTCTTTGAATGAAACGCCTAAATGTCTAAGTATCCTTCTTGCGGCGCTTTGGAGAATCCTCTTCATCCCCGTCCTTCCGGACATCCGCACGAACGACGACCGAAGCAATCACCGGATTCGGAGCACTCTTCTCGAATCCTGGGGGCTCAATAGGGCCTTCCTCATCCATAGCTTCAATCCCTTCGCCTAGACGATCCTGCACAGTCACCCTAGGTCCGAGTCGCTCCCCGAGTGGCCTAGAAGAAGACGCTCCCGCACTCGAACTCACCAGATGGCTATAGTCCCGTCTTCCACGCACCGCGGCATACGCTAACGACGGCCTAGGACCCGTCTGTTCGCGTCTCCGCATATTCTCCCTATCCTGAGGATCCAAAGAAATGCACCACCTCCGATAGAAGTCCGAGACGCGAGTAGTCTCGGAGCCAGCCGGTCTAGCCTAAGTCACTCGGCTAGACCACCCTTGCACCCAAGCATCAATCATCCGGTTGTTCAGAACAACCGACTCGCATATCCGAGTATCCTGCGCTGGAATAACCTGAGCTAAGCCGATCTGCCTCCTCAACCGATGTGGATGGATCCATACGCCTCGCTCAAACCCACACAACATTATCCCATTAGCTGCATCCACAACCGACGGTGCCGTGATGTGTCGAATGGACCACCACGACACAGTCCATCTTATCGTCCTCTCCCGAACAAACCTCTGGAAGTAGTTTATCGACCGCTCCCGGGGCATCGCCCAATAAAGAGTACGGGTAGTCAACCCGGCAGGAACATACACATCACCTCCCGGTGGAGCTAAGACACGAAGACGCTCCATCAACCATATCTGCAGAATCCTAGCACATCCACGATACGAGCTTAGACGATTCGCATGGCGGTCGTCCAAGCCTAATATAGTCTCAGCCAAAATCAAAGTCGAAGGATCGTGACCCAACTCCATTTCCTCCATGACTCGTGCATACCTAGCATGGCCATGCACACCATCCTCCATAGATCCAGCAAAGCAATACCGATGTAGTAAACAAAACCCTAGGGCTCTCCTCCTAGAACGAGCAGAAATGCTCACATCACTCAAGTTCATGTAACGCTCGCACAACCGTTGCATATTCACTATGCCTCCTTCAAACAACCCATCTGCATGCGCATTGGTCATCGAGAGATACTGTCGCAATCTCCCATTATAGCCAAACTCGCTCCTAACCGCCACTGGAGTAGTACGGTTGGACCATCCTGCAATAGCCGAAAACTCCTCCAACAACGGACATATTTCACCCCCTGGGAACCTGAAGACATGCACCCTAGGATCCCAATAATCATGACAGGCAACAAGAAAGTCAATCTCTACGCGCATCTTCCTAAAACCTATGAAGACACCTGCTCCAGACAAAGACAACGCCTTCTTCTCCGAATCACTAAGGGAAGACGTCCACCGCTTCAAAAGACCATCAAAATGGTCCATCTTTCAAAAACACAAAAATATTCTTAAAAATACTAAGTTATTTAAGAGAATACAAAACAAGCGAAGAAAAGAGTTGAGATTGAATGAGGATTATGCCTCGTACCTCCCCTCTTTATATAGCAAAACGAAATCTCGAATTAGGAAAATTCGACGATAGAACCGGCAGTCCAAGCCGCAAGAGACCTTGCGATTGGAGGAGCCAATCGCAAGACCCCTTGCGATTACCCCTACCATCCGCAACACATGTTGCGATTCATAGGGGCGGCTTTATCCCAAAATTTCCATATTTTCGACTTTCCAAATCCTAGCATACATGCAATTACGACGTACATCATAATTGGGCTCCCTATTCCAGGCCCAATTACAAACAATCAAACATGGATCCATCACAAAACGATGGCTAGCCCGATCAAAACATATTTCATTTTATAGTTCGTTAACGCTCACTTCGAATTTCAAACGTCTAAAATGAACATTTTCAAACACTTTCTCAACAACAGCATTTTTCAAAACAGAGTCTCCCACTCGGGAATCATTTTCAATTTTTTCTAGCTACTAACTAAACAGGTACCAGAAGAAATTAAATGAAAGTACGACTACAACAGAAACAACCACCAGTTCAAGCTACATAACATGAAGCGACTAAGGATGACGACGACGAAGCTCCGCGACCTCCCTCTGAAGCCGAGCCACCTCTGCCCGACTTTGACAAAGCTCCGCTGCTTGCTCTGCCCAAGCCATCCTCCAGCGATGGGCTGCCTGCCACAACTTTTTGTGGACATCCTTCGCAACCTGCACAAGACATTTCCAGGCACGTTTCACTCCATTTTGCCTTAATTATACACTAAATTAAGACAAACTACGGGGGCTAAACCTCAAACTTGCACTTTCAAACCACAAACAAGAACAAAGACTCCATTTTGGCTACAGTTTCATTAAACTATAGTCAAACTAAGGGGAGTAATACAAAACCCGGCCCAGACCTTAAGTTTGCCCTTCGTTAACCACTAACTCGGTCAAACTGGGGGCTTACATAGTATACAAATAACGAAGCCATACCTTCTTCACCTTATCACCCCAACTCTCCATCCCTGCATCCGTGATCACCGGCAGATACTCAGGCACGTGGAAGGTCTCCCGTGTCCCGGCGTTATCCCACTCCACCGTAGTAGGAAAATCTGGGGGCTGGAACGCCAAGTCGGCGTCAGGCACCTGCAACGTGAAGCACAACAAAGTTAGGAAAATTTTGTTGAAAAAACTGAAAAATTTACTCTACACAAAAGAACAAAACACACCTCGATGGGCCCACTAGCCAACCTACCCATCGCGAACTCTGCATAATCCAGCTGATGAAGAAGGAGATTATCAGACTCCCCCTCAAGATGCAGCTGCCTTTGCTGCCGACTCAAGACGCGCGTCTCGAAAAGAACCTTAGGTGGATCAAGCGGCACGACGAAGTCAGGATACCTCGTCTGAATTGCCAGACGCTCACCCAAGTACCAAACATACCCATATGGCGTAGCCAAGTACAACCGCTGGGAGTCACGCTCCCGGAAACGCACCCACAACCCTCAGAACGCCCGGTATCCGCTCCCATGGACGCGACGGAACTACTGAAGAAGAAGAAACACGTGAAACACCTTTTTCAAGCAAAATCATCTAAATACATGCTATTTAGAAGGTTTCAGTACATACCTGACCACCTCTCAACCGGGTTCACCGTCGAACGAAGTCATACGACCCGGTCGACACGGCCAGACGCATTCCCAAGTCCATACCGCAGGGTACTTCTTCTCCATGGCAATGGCCGACTCGGGGAGGATGAAATGGAAGTGACTGTAGATCCAACACTACACAAGAAACATAAAGCAAGTAAGCACAAATAAACAACATTCTGAGCAAATCAAATAAAGACAAAGAACAACGTACCTCTAACAACAAGCCAGGAGACACGATGGGAATCCTAGACCCCCCATCCATCTTCTGTGGCCTGACAGCATCCATGCAGAAATGGATGCACAAACCCAGGACCGGGGACACCCAGTCATATGCCCCGATCACACTCCAGTCCAGAAGATACATCAACACCGGTAGCGACCGCCGCCTTCTCGCCAAGTAAGCGAGCTAACGAACCACCAGAGCCTCTTACGAGCATTCTGCTCGTCGCTCCAAGCCCCAGGACCATGCTGAGTCTTCCCCTCGAAGTACTCCATGATGTAGCTCGTCTTAACAGTGTTAGGCGCCTTCCCCTGATAAGGCACCTCCAAACCAGCTCCAATAGCAGCAAGCACTGCGCTGTCGTCAATAGGCGGCGCCAGACTGAAGTCCATGTCACGGTCGCCAAAGGGCAGACCCGTGATAATAGCATATGCAGACAAGGTAATGCCTGCCTCGAACCCCGGCAAATGGAACGTCGTGGTCGTATCCCAATATCTGTCAAGAAACGCCCGGATGACCCTCAAGTTCGCCCAGGAAACACCTATCTACCTTCTCCCTCGCCCCAGGAGACAAAACCTCTCGATACGCCCAAATGACGGACGAAATACCAGAAAACGTCCTCTTATATCCTACTTCGAGCCCACTAAGAGCCCGATGTGACAAATGACGCTCACGGTCCGCCAACAGGGTGTGACCGTCCCAATTCTTAGCAAAAGGACGGTCAACACGCGGACCATGACTCGCACGACCTCTAGGACGAGACCCCGAAGCCTGTGAAAACTCGCCCACCTCCATGGCCTCTACCTCTCTCTCCTCCTCACCAATCGCACCACCAGGACCCCCACGAACGCCCATACCTCGCCCACGACCCCTCCGGGTCGGAAAGTTAATGGATCCAGGAGAAGGATCCCTCGCACTAAAGGTGCGGCGCAAACTCGAACCGCCAGGAGTCGTAGGCTCCTCAGCGCTAGAACCAGTACTCCGGCGAGCACGAGCCCTCGTCGTAGGAGGTCCAGACCAATCCACATCTGCAATATTCCAGGAACATAAACACGAGACGAAGACACAAGACAAACTACAGAAGTAACAACGTGACAAGAACACCCTATACAGGGCCCTTTCAGGCTCAATTCACAATTTGGCCGGAAGCCGCTCTATACACATCAAAATTTCGACTTGATGGTTTCTATACCCTACTTTAACCTTCAATTACACCTCAAAACAATTAATTTCATTTTGGACTTGTCAGTCAAAAACCCCTAATTTTGACCTAAGTTCTCCGTATTAATCGACTTTAAACCTCAATTTAAGGGACGATTATTAGCATTTTTCAAAAACTAACACCATACACATACTATACTAGTCAAGGGGAACCTATGGCGAAGTTTAATTGCAATTCCGAGACCGAAAATCCGGGTCCGATTTTTGGGTCGGGACCATTTCATCATTTCATACGAAAATGGTCCAAAAACGTTTCAAACCATATGCATTTCACACATACATTCAAGGATAGCATAATACAAGGGAGTGGTATCGTTCTCTAGTAATCAAACGTCAAATTCCAAACCAAAAGACGGTTTTTCATTAAAGACGTCTTTTCTACATTTCAAGAACGATCTAGCAATTTACAACGTCAAGATGCATAAAAACAAGTAAAATGGAGTGTTACCTTGATCCATTTTGAACTAAAGCAAGAAAAACGAGCAAAAACGGCTTAGAAATCGCAAGGGACGATTTTTGAGATTGAAAAACGTAAAAATGGGAAATGGAGTAAGTATACGGTGTAAACCGTGTTTTATAGCAGCAGAAAGCCCAAGACCCTAATCGCAAGGACGCTTGCGATTTGGGGAAAGAGCCGCAAGGACGCTTGCGATTCCAGCTTTGGGCATTTTCGTTGTTTTCTCATTTCAAGGCTAAAAATGGACTTCCAGTCCACTTATAGCCCATTTTAACGGTTTTCCACGTTACGTCGCTTGGTTAAGGCGTCACCTAAAGTCCGCCACACTCTTAAACGAGTTTGAAGCACTATACACAACCTTTGCGTATATACTAAACATGAGCATTTTCCTCGGACGATAATTCCCGGCGGACATAAGCACTCTTGTACGAGATGAGCACCAGCAAAAGCACTAGCACGAAGCATGAAGCATATACGCTCTTTTTACGAGACTAAGCACGCACGCTCTTTTACGAGACAAGCAACAGCAATAGCACGCAAAGGTATTTAGCAAGCGCAGGCAGGCATGCCCTTACAAGTATGCAAGGACCGTCATGTCCCTAAACATGTTTGTCCCTCCCCGGATAAGCCCGGTTCAGGAGTCCTAGTCTCACCCATGGACACATACTCCGTGCCGCTGATAACATCGAGACCATAACGGTCCGGATGTTGTCGTGTAGTTTGACTTTCGCTTTAGTCCTAAGCTCAGTCAAACTGGGGGCTCTGTAGATACCCAAATCCGCACCTCCCGCCAAAAACCCAGTGATGTAACAATGGACTTTTATTGCATGCTTTTAAGTTGACTTTAATGGTTCTAACTATGACGAATTCGAGTTAAATGATTTAAAATGCAAATGAGGTTTCTTTATGGGTCATCACTCTTAGTGTCCTTAGGTCTAGAGTCTAGCTTGTCTCGAGTTCAGGTCCTAACCGGCATGCGCACACCCCTTTTAAAACACATAGCCTAATTAATCCTTTTACACTAACAAGGTTCAATTCGATTCTCCTAAATCCCTCAATTTAGGCCCAATTGTTAAAACTACCTTTTAGCATTAGCAAACCTTTAGGATAGCCTTACGGAATGTCCTATTTCACAAAATACTACAAAATACACCTTTTCTACATTTTCAGGGCTCGGGCCCAGAACCGAGCCCAAACTCATGCCTGGCCCGCTTCTCAAGGTCCAGGATAAACCTATACAAACCCTAAACATCAGCCACAACAACGTATCTTAGAGTCCAAGTAAGATTATACCGTATATCCCAAAAGATAATTTGGAAATATACGGAATAAAAGGATAATGCCCGCCCTACCAATCGCAAGAGGCCTTGCGATTAGGGCTGGCAGCCGCAAGGTGTCTTGCGATTGCCTCAGGCTGTCGCAAGGAGACTTGCGACTCCTACGTCCGGTTTTATCCCCTGGCTTTCCTAAATCTTGCCGAGCTCTACACTATAAATACAACCCTTCATTCATTCGTTCAACACACAATTCAGAATACAATTCACATCCAAAATCACTCTCAAAGCCTCACGCATAAACATCCTTAGAATTCTTCATTTTCCTAGTGTTGAGTTCTTCCCTTTGAAGCGAAGCGCTGCCGGTTTCCTAATTCGAGACAGGTAATACTTAATCCTACCATGGATTAAGGTCTTTCTTTACTTCTTAGACTAGCAAGGGCCTACACTAGGCTCACCCCGACTTTGGTACGCAAGTCTGCTTTTCATAAGGCGGCCATGCACCTAGAATACACACCCTATTCGTAACACCTTTCCAAAGTCGCATAAACAACTGACCTCTCTAAAATAAATCAA
Source organism: Dianthus caryophyllus (assembly GCA_023091065.1). NCBI lineage: Eukaryota > Viridiplantae > Streptophyta > Magnoliopsida > Caryophyllales > Caryophyllaceae > Dianthus > Dianthus caryophyllus. The sequence goes on along the minus strand of CM041519.1, from coordinate 13,540,586 downwards.
TGGCTAATTGAACTTTATTTTATTGCATGCATTTTAGCAAATCCTCATCTTGCATCTAAATCACTTAAAATGAATTCGTCATTAAACTGAACTGTTTTCGTCAATAAGTTAAGCATGCTTAACTGAGGGTTTTAAACAATCTCTTTTGCATTCTTTTATAATTTATATCGCACTTGTACGTAGCGTATTACTTAGGCTCATGTATCATTCTTTGCATTGTTCTCAAGTCTAGTAGAGGCTATCTTTTGATAGGCTTTTCCAAAAGATCTTTCATAAAAGCATTATTTTGATTTATACTTTAGAAAAGTACCCTCACCCGAATCCGAATCTGGTTTCACAATAACCTTAGACGGATAGGTGTCGACGTGCCTTGAACTCTAAGACGTGTCTTTGAGCATGAGGACACGGAGGCGGGTTCTAAATTTCCCTCATAATCTAGTGGCGGCTCCAAAACAGTTTTTAAAGGTTTTTTGTACTTAATCTTTTTAACTTTACGCCCTTAGCAAGACGTCGAGTGGTTCCATGGTCAGATCCCGGTACCTACAAGATGTAATGCTAAAGTCATAATAATGTTGAAAAATAAGATTTGGTTTTGTATTTGGAGCTCCCGAAAAAAAGATACACGTGAACATGGACCTAGAAATTCATTGTCTCAGACGGTAAAAAGTATGAATATAAACGTCTTAGACGGTAAATAGTATGAATATGAACGTCATGGAAGGTAAAAAGTATGAATATTAACGTCCCTCATATGGACGAACGTCCAGGTTAAGGTTCCTCGTATGGACGAACGTCCAGGTAAAGGTCCCTCCTATGGACGAACGTCCAGGTTAAGGTCCCTCCTATGGACGAACGTCCAGGTTAAGGTCCTTCCCTGGATAGACCATTGTGACATATTCTGTACGTATTGTGTAAATTAAAGAGTTTAAACGATTTGTTTAATGATTTTTACAGGATTCGTTTGAGAACTTAGGCGGCGACAACGTTGATTATAACAATTTATTCGTAACAGAAGTATGTTTTGAGGATCGGGATAAAGCTTTTGATTGGGCTAATGAAATCGCTCGGAATAATGGTTTCGTTTTGGTGAAAGCAAATAATGGGTCTAAAAATCGCCGACAAATCGAATTATTGGCTTCCTACTTTCGATGTAGTAGGTACGGACAAAGTAAGGGTGTGTATGATCCCGAATTATTCGTTACGGATCGCGAGTTGGGTTTGGTTGGTGCACTTCGGAACCTTTATCCCGACACTCCTCACCTCTTTTGTCGATGGCACGTGAATCGTGCTGTAGAGAGCCGAGCTTTGTTGATTTTTAAAAAAGAGTGGTACAAAAATCATGTCCTCAAGAATCCCGAGACCGGTTGGTATAATGTTATAAATGCAACGACCGAAGTTGAATTCAAGGAGGCGTGGAATGGTTTTAGTACGAAGTGGATTCAATTAGCGTCTTACGTGTTAAGGACTTGGGGTGCATTGCGGTCAAGAAGAGGATTACATCGTTATGAGAGAGTGGTGTGTAAACGAGATTACGACACACGATATCTACAAGTCCATGTTTAATGCGACCTATAAGTTGCTCGACGGGTTCACACATTACGAACAAACATTGAGGCGCATTGCTTTCTACAAGAAATCAAGTTGCGGACAAGATCATTGGATGTGTTCGGATCATTTGTTCGTTTTTGCGTCAATGTTTAATTGGACCATATGTGTGATTGCTCGACAACGCACCGCGAAGGGTGACTATGTATGGCAGTGTTCTACGATATTACCGTTAAGGCGTTCTTCTGCCCGCGCACACCCATATGGTGTTTTGTGGGTTTTAAACCACAACTTGCATTGGATGAGGTTGCATTGTAAGGGTCCACCCCTTGAAGTTCCGATGCCTCCCATAGATCCCGGGTGAGAAACTTTTAGAGATCCTAGCGTAGCACATCTTAAGTCGTTCTACCAAACAAATATCGATAATTGGCATACAATTATGGGAACGACACCTAGAGCGCCTCGATCTAGATCTACCACCGCACATGAATCACAAGCGTCCCGAAAATTAGTATTTGAAAGTGTGTCGGACGATGAGTAGATCGAGCCAATGGATGTTTCATGATTACGTTCTTGTTATGTACTACGAATTTATATCTTATGTAACGTATCGTTTTTAATTAATTCTTACGTTTGATGTTTATATCTTATGAATGTTTCATTTTTATATCTTATGTGACGTATCGTTTTTAATTAATTTATAATTAAATTAACGTATATGTAGGACAAAATACTGGATGTTCAGCCATAGGTAGAACGTAATTCTGGAAACCAGTCCATAGAAGGACAAAATACTGGACGTTCAGCCACAGGTAGAACGTAATTCTGGAAACCAGTCCATTGAAGGACAAAAACCTGGACGCCACAGGTAGAACGTAATTCTGCGAACCAGTCCATAGTAGGACAAAAACCTGGACGTTCTACCCATAAAAGGCCGAACAATTCAACAGTTTTTACCAACTACGACAAAAAATTCATCCCAAATTCAACAACAACACATGATCAATATACAACTTTTACAAGCAATTTTTACCAAAAAATACAAAAAATTCTTCCCTAATTTACGTTTTTTCATGAACAATACAACTTTTACAACCATATTTTACCAAAAAGGACAAAAAATTCAACCCTAAATTACCAACACACAAATGAACAATATACAACAACGCATCTAACAATAACAAACAAAAAAATAAATAAAAACAGGAACAAAACATATCTGAAGGGTCTTTTTAAAAATAAAAAACAAAAAATAAATTAAAACAAAAAATAAAGGGGTTTTTAAAAAAAAATCCCGAATAGATCTAAAAAAAATTCCAAAAAATTAAACATTAACATACTTGGATAGTGTTCGTGGTCGACGGTGGTGGAATGTCCGGTGGTGGGATGTCCGGTGGTGGTGGTGGTGGGCGAAACGGCTCGAAAATTGATTTTTACAACTCCAAAATTAATTAAACATTAACATGAAATCGACGGTGGTGGTGGAGCACGACTCGAAACTACTCGACGGTGGTGGTGGAGCACGTACAGTGGTGGTGGCGGAGCAAGTATAGTGGTGGTCGACGGTGGAGCTTTGAATTTTAGGTTTTTCTGAAACTTTTTGGGTTTTCAAATTTAATAGTGTTTCATTAGATTTGATTTGTTTGTGTGAGATTTTGGTGTGGTTTGCTTTATTTACTACTTAATTAGATTTGTAGGTTCAAAACATACAATTGATTTCATACAATTGATTCACATCAAATTTTTTTTTTTGTTTGATTTTGGTTTTCAGAAAAAAAAGAGAAAAATAAGTTAGAGAGAATGGCTTAGAGAGAGAGAGTAGGGGTAGTCAAGGTAAATTGTATGAAAAACGTCGTCGATTCGTAGTAAAACGTCGTCGATCTAAAGTAACCCCCTTTTAATATTATTTTTTCAATTTTTTGATTAATTTTCTCTTCACCTAGATAATTGTGCAAAAAATAAATGTAAACAACTCACTGAAACGGAGGGAGTATATTAGTACGCACTCTATCTTTTAACGATATTGTGTGAGATGTGAATAAAATGGTACTAATATTAATACTTCGGAGTTATTTTTATTTGGAGCAATTTTGATTATCCTTTAATTAGTCTGTATTAAATATAGACAAATGACAATTATAAGATAAGTAAATAAAATTTTGTTCTCATATGAGCATGTCTCATGTTATGAATGTGTGAGACCAATTATTTTTAAACTCAACTTAAAATTATTATGTTGTAAAAACAATGGTCTCTCTAAACCTACGATCATGTGAAAAGTTTGGTTGTGTCATTCTGATTTGTGAACAGTACAATATTTTATTATCAATAAAAAAAAAGAAAAGAAACATAAAAAAGGTAATGTTTATCACATTTGCTCAATCAGAAAAAATAGAAACCTCAAACTGATAAAAGTATTGTCATTATATTATATTATTATTGTTATTATTTAATTTATTAGTAATATTATAATTGCTATTATACTGCAATATCATCTCCAACTCACAATGTTAATTCCATTTAAATTTCCATAGACTTCTGCAATATGATCTCCAATTCAATATGATCTCCAACTCCGTTAGGTTTCCGTTAGTATAGTAAATTATTCACTAATAATCACAACAACTTAATATTCAAAGTTTTTTAAGTTAAAAAAATTTAAAATTATGGGTTGATTGAAAAGAAAAATAGTACGGAAATTTGCGATGAAATTGGTCCTTCGAATAATTTTTAATCAAAGGGTAGATTAATTTGTGATGATACAACGCGATGTCAGCTTAATTTGTGATATATATACTCAGATAGTCAGATGACTCATCAACTAGGTTGCACACACACTTCTAGTTTTGGACGTTGCCGTGTCGGACACCGTGTCGGAAACGGACACTCGTCGGACACGCCTTGAAACGTGTCAGACACGCCTTAGACCGCGTCTTCTTTTTTTTTTTCTTTTTTTTTTTTTTCTTTATAATAAGACGTGTCGGACACGGCCCGTGTCTAAATTAAAGGACACCCCTTAATACTACCTTTTTAATTTAAAAAAAAATGCGGAGTAAAAAATTGATTACAAATTCCTATAAAGCACGGTAGTCACTCATCTTCTCCTCTTCTCACTACCAGCCACCCTTCTACGCCTTTAGCCGCTTCCGACCTCGCGCTTAGTCATTAAGCACAAAACAAGTAGTGATGTATTGATTGTTTTACGATTTTGTGAGCTACAATTGACTATAATTTACATGTTGATTGTAATAAGCTATAAATCTCCTTTAATTTAACATGCATATTGGTTTTATCCTACCGTGTCCCGTGTCCTAAAAAATCGAATTGTCGTGTCCAGTGTTTCGTGTCGTGTCCGTGTCCGTTTTGGTGCAACCTAGCTCATCAGTAGTCATATTCAACATGGTGTAGCCACTAGTAGAAAAACACCTTTTAGTGGCGGTTGTAAATAGGTTTTAGTGGCGGTTTTGAAGCGACGTGTATGTAGGGGTCGTATAGTTTTGGTGGCGGTTGTAAAAAACCGCCACCAAAAGGCCTCCTTTTTCGTGGCGGTTCTTTGTTAAAACCGCCACCAAAGAGCAACTTTTTAGTGGCGGTTCTAGGCTACAACCGCCACTATAGGTTGTTCAAAAGAGTCATGTTTCAGACTTTTAGTGGCGGTTCTAAGTTGCAACCGCCACTATAGGTTGTTCAAAAGAGTCATGTTTCAGACTTTTAGCGGCGGTTGTAAGCTACAACCGCCACTAAAAGTATATGTAACCAACTTTTAGTGGCGGTTGTAGCTTAGACCCGCCACTAAAAGTATTGTTAACCAACCTATAGTGGCGGTTTTTTGTAACAACCGCCACTATAGGTTGTTCATAAGAATCATATTCCAAACTTTTAGTGGCGGTTTTAAGATGCAACCACCACTATAGGTTGTTCAAAAGAGTCATATTTCAAACTTTTAGTGGCGGTTTTAAGATGAAACCGCCACTATAGGTTATTCAAAATAGTCATATTTTATACTTTTAGTGGCGGTTTTAAGCTACAACCGCCACTGTATGTTAATTTTTTTTTTATTTTTTTTTAATATGAAAAAATTTCGGCATGACCTCGTCTAAATTTGACGATCCACCTCGTCTAAATTTGACGATCCACATATGAATACGTTCCTGCACGTACCACATCCGACAACACACCACATCCCACAATACACCAAATGTTTCAATTAAAACATCCAACAACACATCCAACAACAATATATATCCAACAACTAACACGATATAAAATTCATTTCGAATGTGCATGCAAACAACAACACATCCAACATAAAAATTCTAAGTTTACTCCAAATAAATATAAAACACAACAATAATTTGCAAACATACATACACTACAACACTTCTTCTCTAATCCATAACTCCATGAGATCGAATGTCAAATTGAGCAACATCTCGTTATTGATCTTCTCAAAACCACCTAGAAACACAAAATGAAAATATCGTCACGTCAAGTTTCTTCGAACGACTTTGTTGCGAGTCCAAAATATACATTGTATTCAATCTCAAGCAAGCAACAATCAACATCCAATGGTCCCTATGCATGCATTTGACATTATAATTATGAACACACATAATAAATACGATTTTTACTCAAACCAATTACACCAGGTAAATGAAATGGAAATAGTTGTCGCTTGATAACACCAAAAAAACATATAGATTCTTCTTCTCAAGGACAATAGATGAAAAAGCAGCTGGCCACCAGTGAAATTTATAATGAAACAAAGTCGAGGTTTGGGTAAAAATCATACCTCAACATTCGGTCATTAACAGGAGGACTTTTATCCTTGAGAAGAATCATTTTAACAGCATACTGCCTTCCATCTAGCTTATTTTTGCAGAGGTTAACATGTCCAAAACCACCATGACCTGTCACATTTACAGACATGTAAGCAGTCTATGCTAATACAACAACGGTATCGTTTTATCTTGAATGGCCATGTTTATCACGTCTTTCTAAGGAAACCAACTTAAACGTTAGGGTACCTACTGAGCTAGACCATAACCTAGTCCCTTCAAATCCTCCTATCCAAACCAATTGAACAAAGAAAAAAAAAAAAAAAAAAAAAAAAATCTGAAAGAAGTGAATAGAAATGGCACCAAATATACTGGTAGTTTGTTACACCCTCCTATTGTAAGGGATTGGCTAATTTTCCAATATTCTTTCCCACAAACGAAGACAATGAGGATTTTCCTAAACAAAGGGAGCGTATAAAGTAACACTATGTAGCGTTGTAGATTAGTAGTGGTAATAACATTGGATAGTTCAGCATCACGCAATTCCTACAGATCAAATTTTTATAAAGGAATGACTGTCAAAGCCATAATAATATTTCAAAGAAGTACCTACATTAGAATAAATGTGAACAGCGAACAATGACACTACTTTCATTATTTCCACCTGTTAGACACTACTCAATTTTTCTTCCCAAAGATGTGGTCAATTACATGGAACATTTTACTTACCGAGGGACCGCAGTTCCTCAAAGTCACTAAGATATCGAGAATTTAACAGAGATGAACCCTGCTCTCCAAAATCAGACACTGGCTCCCAGAACTCAGATATTTCAGATGTGATCTGCAATAATAACGGGACAAAATGAAAAGTGGTTCAAAGAATAAACCTAACAACTATATTGTTGAGACACTAAACAAGACTATATAGAAAGAAAGCATCAAACCATATGATGCGGGAAAACATGATCAAAGGTCTTGCTATACAGAGTAGATGGGTTAGTAGCAATATCACGTCCCATTCTGAAAAAATCTACACAAAATGATGCACGATAGCAATGATAAATCTTAAGAAACTGAAACACATTTTAGTTTGTAATAAAATGAAGATATTAGTGGCTTACTCCTAGATTGTGCAATTCAGATGCTATCTTTGGCAAAGCATCAATAAGATTGTGCAATTCAGATGCTATCTTTAGAGGCACAAGCCAGACGGAGAAGATGAGCCTGTCATAATAAGGAGAAAAATAAGCAACAAAATATAGATATCATGTCATCAACATAAAAACAACCCAAAGTTGAGAAGTGAGCAATACCATGACCATATCCACTTTGAAATTTTGAGATGTCTGGCTGAAATGAGCAAGAATTGACTGAAATGAGCCATAAGTCCATAACCATGTCTTCAGAAGATTAAGCAAAGGTAAAGACAAAGACAGCTCAAATCAACGTAAACTCCGACTTTTGAGACCATTGAGTTCCCCTTGTGATGTCACACTCATTGTCGAGAAACTATAGATTCTATATTGTCATGTTTGCCCTCAATCACAAAGTCAGTATTACCCCTAAGGCCTTAATCATAAAGTAAGAAAAAACATGTTTCACAGAATGGGATCAAATAATCCCACAACGCAAGCATCATAAAAATTCAATATTAGAATCAATTTTTCTGAGCCTTTAAGGCTCTCTCACACAAGTCAGTCCAATGTAGGTTTTCCTTTTCTTTTCCAAATCTTTTGTGACACAAAATTGTCATATACGTAGTATATGATTAGGGGTGATTGGTGAAGATGTACTCAGTTTCAAATTCCACAGCAGAGATTAAACCAGACGGAGATAGCAAGGTGTAGAACAATGGTGACTGGTGAGTGGTGACAGGAATGGCTGTTCTTGTCCATCTATCTGCGTTCCATATTACTATACAGATTCATCAGGTATTGGCTAAATACATAGCTTGGGTTATACTCCGTATAACTTATAAGCAACGTAGCCTGAGTTCGTAACTATTCAGCTGTGGATTCCCCAACATTTTTTCACAAGTACACATACGTAACTGGTGATAAGAAATCTAAAAGGCAGAAAGTCGGATTCTCATCTCACCACAACAACAACACGGTAATCTCCAGACCATTTCGTTACTTTACGTCATAAGGAAACCATTGTAGATTGTGAATTGATTGATACAAGTACACATACCTTATCGTCATGATCTGACTCAGAATCAGACCTGGCCAAATCTTCAGAAAGAGATCTATTTGAATCAGTTGTCGACAAAATTTTATTTTCATCCTCACTTCCTTCCTCAACAGTGGCCAATTTGGCAAGTCAGCTATCCTCTTTCAGATCCTTCATTTTGAAGTTCTTTTCAACACCTTCGTACACCTGCTTCGATTGAGATAACCCAGAAGAAGGCATTGTAAGCGAAGGAGAGCGGCTGTGGAAGGCAACCCCAAAACCCACGACTTGTACTCATTACTTGAATACGATTTTTACCAAGCATAGACAACCAAGCATAGACAACAAAGCCAACCCCAAAATACGATTTTTACCAACTAGAATAAGCATTCTGATTTGAGTATAAAATGATACTCGTGGCATTTTTTTTAAGCAGATAAATCGAGTTAAATCGAAGAAAATCAAATGAAATCGACACTTAAAACTAGTGGCATATTGATTAAATCGAAGAAAATCAAATGAAAGGATTAAATAGGAATAATACCTTCAATTACTCAGAATAATGGATTAGAATCGATGAATCACGAACTGAAAATAATAGGGCCGAGAAAATGACAACGGAATGCTCGAGGAGAGAAAACCACGAACTGAATAATAGGGCCGAGAATCGATGAATCACGAACTGAAAATCACGAACAGAATAATGCGCCAGAAAACCGGGAGGAGAGAAAACCGGTGAGCAGTCAGAAGAGAACTCCGGCGAGTAGACGGTGAGGACGAAGAATAGAAGAAGCAAGGCGAAGAGAACTCCGGCGAGCAAGGCAGACGGCCATGGTGGCTGAGGAGAACTCCGGCGAGCAAGCCGAGGAGATGGAGAAGAACTCCGGCCGACGAAAAGAGATGGAGGGCGACGGAGGAGAAGTGGCTGACGATGGACGAAGGAGAAGAGAAAAACGACGGAGAAGGTCGACGGACGAAGGAGGAGAGAAGAACGACGGAGAAGAAGGTCGGAGGGCTGACGACGGAGGGACGACGGAGAAAAAGGTCGGAGGGCTGACGACGGAGGGACGACGGAGGGACGACGGAGAAGAGGGTCGGAGGGCTGATTTGAAGTGGAGGCTGATTTAATTTTTATGTTTTTTATTTTGAAGTGGAGGGATACAAAGTACTCCGTAAAATATTTAGGTCTATCTCTTTTAGCGTCGGTTGTTTAGTACAACTGCCATTTTAGGTCCTTCAATAAAACAACCTTTTAGTGGCGGTTTTATCTAACAACCGCCATTATAGACCTATAGTGGCGGTTTTTAAAAATAACCGCCGCTAAAAACTTTTTTTCAAACTCCTTGTAAGACAAAAAATAAGTTACCTTTTAGTGGCGGTTTTTTACAATCCGCCATTAAAGACCTACTGATGGCGGTTGTTAAATACAACCGCCACTAAAAGCTATTCTCAAAGTATTTGTGAGACAAAATAAGAAGCATCTTTTAGTGGCGGTTTTATATAAAAACCGCCACGATAGGTCTATAGTGGCGGTTGTTTGTTAGAACCGCCACTAAAAGCCTCTTCCACATTCATTTTTAGTGGCGGTTTTACCTTGAAATCGCCACTAAAGGTATTTTACCTTACTTTTTGTGTCGTTATTAGAAGAACCGCCACGATAACCTCGACACGATAGGGCTATTTTCTACTAGTGAGCATGCATGTAGAATAAAATTACTTGTACCTTGCACGTACATTACGGAGTTCTGGACTTCTGATTAATTGCCAAAGAAAGTTGGTCAAAATTACTTCTTGTTTATGACTTATGAGAGGGGCCAACTTATTTTCTTTTCATATTTGTTTTCGAAATTGAAGATTGATTTGTCCTTTGTAACTATTTGATGAAGCATATAACAATTCTACAAATTTTTTTATATTCATATACTCGTATGTGACAATATTTTTCTTACTTCAATTTATGTGCTTTAATTTAGTGACAATAAAAGAGGCTGAAGTTGTATGAACCAAGTATGACTTTCAATTCAAATTCATTATGAGCAATTTATAAATTAAATAGAATAACAAAAAAACCATACATCTAAAGCGGGCAAGTCCGACCCGATTTGAATCGAGCAAAATCAGATCCAATAGAATCTAAAAATTTTGCGATACGAAACCGACCATATCCAACCCGACAATGATCTTTAACTAAACGATTTAATAATCAGTGACTCAAACCCGATCGAGACCCGACACGATGACGACCCGAACCAATATTATATTGACCCGCTTGAATTGAGGCCCTGATACTTACTAAGCTTAAAAGTAATTAAATTGAATGCACATTAGTGTTTAACTTGATACCTTTGACTTACAATGATATATAGTAATTAATTAAATCAAATATGATTGACTTACTATTTTAGTGGCTTAAAATTGCAATAATTCGATAAAACCGCGCAAACTCGATAATGACGCGACCTAAACCTGACCCGGACCGGTAAACTATTTAGCCCGCTATGCCCAATCCAGAAAGGACCCGAAATGAACCCGACTTGATCCTAAAGACATATTACCTAATACAACATGGTCCCGATATGCTCAGACTCGACTAACTTGATTGCCAACTCTACAACCACAACCAAATTTTAGTAGCAGTTAGACTTTTGATAGTTTACAAATTAAGATTAAGTCTTACTTAAGACGGTTATATCCGTCTTAAGTTTAAGACGGGTCGAGTACTCCCACTTGTACGTAAAAAACAAATATATTACACATTTCCAACCCCACTTGTCTTTTGTCTTATTATTAATACTTGAACCGTCTTAATTTAAGACGGATATATCCGTTTTAATAAGAATTTGTGACAAAGTAAAACTTTTAACCATATATAATGGAGAAACATATGAAAAATGAAAATATGGATACTAATACTATGCAGTTGGTTCAGGAAGCAAAGAAGAAATGCATCCATTTGAAGCAAGCTGAGGAGAGTATGCTTAGGCAAAGAGCTAAACTCACCCACCTAGCTCAAGGGGATGCAAGTACGTCCTATTTCTTTAAAAGAATTGCTGAGAGAAAACATTTCAATCATATTGGGCAGATTATAGACATGAATGGTCTAAGTAAGGAAGGTGAGGAAGGTGTTGCACAAGCTTTCATTGAGTATTATTCCTCTTTACTTGGCACTTCTAAAGATGTCCAGATGCTGGATAAGAACTTCATTCGTAGTAAAGGAGGTCTGGATTCTGATCAGGCTGCTGCACTGATCCGAGACATTTCTGAAGAAGAAATCCATGGAGCTTTATGGGATATTGACCCTAATGTAAGCCCAGGTCAAGATGGTTTCACTTCTGGTTTTTTTAAAGAAGCTTGGCATACGGTTAGAACTGATTTTGTGTCTGCTATTAAGGATTTTTTCAGATCCAAGCGAATGCTTAGACAGACTAATGTGACTGTGGTGACTCTGATTCCTAAGAAGGCAAATGCTTCCTCTGTTACGGAGTATAGGCCTATCTCTTGTTGTTCCACTATTTACAAGACTATAAGTAAAATCCTTGCAAATAGACTTAAAGTTGTTCTCCCATCCATAGTTGGCCCTGAACAGGCTGCCTTTGTGTGTGATAGGAATATTTTCGACAACATCATGCTCTCTCAAGCTTTGGTCAGAGGCTACACAAGGAAAAATATCTCTCCAAGATGTTTGATCAAGGTAGATATTAGAAAAGCTTTTGATTCACTTAACTGGTCTTTCATCTCCAATGCTTTGCAGAGTTTGGGCTTTCCTGATACTTTTATTGATTGGCTGATGTTGTGCATTACTACTCCTCATTACTCTTTGAAGATCAATGGTTCTACACATGGTTTTTTTTGAAGGGAAGCAAGGCATTAGGCAGGGCGATCCCATCTCCCCTTATATTTTTGTTATTAGCATGGAAATCTTGTCTCGACACTTGCGGGAAATCCCAAAGATCAGAAATTTCTCCTTTCATCCTCAATGTTCAAGGCTTGCCCTAACGCGTCTTGTGTTTGCTGATGATTTAATGATCTTCACAAGGGGTGATGTACCATCCATTCAGGCTGTTGTTTCAGCTCTTAATGCTTTTGCTCTCTCCTCAGGTTTGGAAGCCAATCCAGCGAAAACTGATATCTATTTGGGTGGTGTTACAGCCGATGTTAAGCAGCAAATTCTTATGGAGTCTCAATTTAGTGAGGGTACTTTCCCGTTTCGATACCTTGGCATTCCCCTTGCTTCAGTTAATCTCCGAGCTGATATGTACCAGCAACTTGTCGATAAGGTGAGAAAGCACATCAGTAATTGGGCTAGTCATAGCCTTTCATATGCAGGAAGGGTGCAACTGATAAATTCAATGCTTTTTGGGCTTGAAAACTTCTGGTGCGCTGCTGTTTTACTTCCTAAAGGTGTGGTAAAGAGGATCTTGAAGATGTGTAAGGACTTTTTATGGCAAATAGGTGAAGGTAAACGGCGTTTTGTCTTCAAGAGCTGGAAGGAAATCTGCTTGCCAAGGAGTGAAGGTGGATTTGGAATCAAGGAACTCTTGTCTTGGAATAAAGCCCTTCTTTGTAAGTATCTCTTTGCTTTAGAATCTGGTAAATCATCCATTTGGTTATCGTGGTTGAGGGTGTATAAGCTCCGTAATTTTGGTCTGTGTCATCTTCAACCTCATCATCTGAGAGCTGGTCTGATATCCTATCGATCGAGAGATGGATCGTGATTCGGTGGTAGCCCAACTCAGGCGCGTACGATGTTGTTGGCGTGGAATGGTAATGTCTCTGATGCCTATAATTTTTTTAGAGATTGCAGGCCTACACTTCATTGGTCTGTCTTGGTTTGGCAGAGCACAAATGTCCCCAAACACTGTTATATTGATGCGCTTGCAATTCAAGGGCAATTACCTACTATTGATAATTTGGCTCTGCGGGGAATGCATATGGTTAACTGGTGTTCTTTGTGTAAAAATGGGTATGAAAGTCATCACCATCTTTTCTTTGAGTGTTCTGTATCAGGTTCCATTGTACAACAAATATTCAAGTGGTTGGGTATTGGTCGTAGAGTGCGAAGTTTGAAGGAAGAGATGCGTTATTGCGTTCATATGCGGAGGTGTAAGCATTGGAAAGCGAGGTGGTACTCTTGTAGCCTGATTGCTACGATTTACCACATTTGGCTCGAGCGTAATAATCGTATTTTTAATGATAAATGTATGTCTCTAGCTGGTATTGTCAGAGGGATTCAATCGGATGTAAGCATTAGGTTGCTTTATTTTTCAAAAGTAGAGGATGAAAGGGCTATTGTGAATGCTCTTAATGGGTGATGTAATGTAATACATTGGGTTATATATGAATACAAATGAGCTCAATTCTTTCAAAAAAAAATGAAAATATGAAAAAATGATGTTGAAATACTTCGTTATTTTCTATAAAATAAATGTTAACGAAAGCACGAAGAAATATTTATAACAGATAGGTTTCTTCATTTCTTGTAATATCCGCTACGGGCCTACGAGTAAGTAGGAACCACCCCATTTTGTGTCAAATTGTTATCATGTTAATTTCATTTCACTTTTACGTTGTTCCCAGTATTTTATTTTAACCATGTTTTTTGTCGCTTGTATAGGAATTTTCGATCGTAATAATTTTGTTATACATACTTTGAAACGAATGTACATATTTCATTATTGTGTAACAAATCAATATACATATTTTAAGTGATATGAGATTACATCTTGAAAAAAAAAAAAAAAGTAACATTTGTAATTTTAAAGGAGTGACCATTGATATATTCCAATTATGGTTTAATCCTTACTCTAACTCGTCCATTTTCTAGGTTTTACTCGTGGAAATGAATACTCCACGTCAATGTTTTTTTAACATTTTTGAATTTGGTCAATTTGCTTAACATTTTTGAATTTGGTTAATTTGGTCCATTTTTAACATTCTAACTCATCCATTTTCTATGTTAACTTTCTTAGCTTTCATGCCTCATGGGATAAACATGCACAGTTGACTCAAATCAAAAAGAAACATCAGAGATTATAAAAGTATTTGTTTATTACAATAATAGTACGGAGTATTGTTTGTCACATGCTCAAGTCTCAAAAACATGCACTGTACAAGTTCTCCGTATTGTTTATCACAATAATAGTAGTATTGTTTATCACAATAATATTGCTTGTTAAAATTAGGTAAGATTTGTTGCAGTGCAATACTCTCTATATAGGTGTTTCACTTCTATGATACGGACTAATAATAGGTAACTGGGCTCTTATTTACATGGTCACCACTCACTCCACAAGAAATTCACCCTTACAAAACGTTTTCCAGAACATATATAATACTCCGTATAACAAAAAAATATGGAGTAACTACCTAGGAATGTACTGGTATTGTTTTATGCTTTCGATACGAAAATTATGCGGAAGCGAATTAGCGACTAAAGACCTATTTAGTCTTAGACGGGATATGAACAATAAAACCCAAAGTTCGGATTAGATTGAACTATGATTAACCCTCGAACTATCTCACTCAAGTTTAATCTTTGAATCTCGATAGCAATCAAAAACTCAACGTCAATGAAAATTAAAGTTCAACGCAAACTTCAAAAATTAATTTCAATTCTCTAATTTATAATTCAACTTTTTCTTTGAATCAATACATAAACCTATATTTATACTGGAGAATTAGAGGATTTTATTTAAGGAATAAAATAAAAATCCTATATCATCTAGCCAAATAAACAAACTAATTTGCTAAATGATGTGTCATATATTTTCATATTTTTAGCCCCTTGTTCGTTAGCGTTTCTTTGCGTTTCTCGTACTTTTACGTGCATTTCAGCTCCTATTTCTCTCCGTTTTGGCTCTGCTGCGTTTTTATGTCTATTTTGTAGGTAAACGCGCATATTTGGAGGTTAGGATGCTTGTCGAGAAGTTTCGTGAAGTTTCGTTAAGTTTCGTGAAGATTCGAGTTGATTTCGTGCCGTTTCGCTTGCGTACGAGCCTCGTTTCAATGAATGAAGGTGTCCCGGGACCTTGGGACGGGATTTGAAGCTCCCATAATCATTCTAAGACTTGTCCCTACTCCTAGGCCTCGTCCCTTAGCCTTGGGACGACAAAGAAGCAAGAAAAAGCTAAGTAAAAGAAGTGCCAAAAAGAGGAACAAAAGCTGAATTTTTCTGAACACTACGGGACAGACTTGTCCCGGTCGGCACCACCCTTGTCCCGGACGGGATGGCCATCCCGGACCCTTGGGACGGGTCCCGACTCCTCGTGTGCTTCATTTGATCGTCTATTTTAAAGGGGTTTCGCTTATTGTTTTGCTCTGAACTTTTGACAGCATATTTTAGACATTTCAAAGTTTATTCTCTCCAAGACTTAGGGTTCCTAATTTTATACTTTTGTAATTTCAAATTCCCGACTCGAGTACGTTGTTTGATCATCTATTTTGGTTTTGTTGTTCTTGTTCATCATCTTTGCTTTTGGATTTTCTGATTTTGGTATTGAACTTCTTCTCCTCTTTTCATTGCTATTTCATTTTATATTGTTGTTGATCATGTTTTCATCCTTTCCCCTTGCTTTGATTATCGTTTTTATCATGTTTGAGTAGTCTTATCATCTAGGGAGAAGGGTGAAGCATGGGTGATTGTTTTGGTTGATGTTTATGATCATTTGAGTTAGGTTTTTGCGCTTGCTTTGATTATCTCTGCTTGATTGTGTTTGTTGATTCCTTGATCACGTTTTAGCAAACTTTTAGCACCCTTGAACTTAAGATCGAAAGCCTAGTTCGAGGAGAGGCGCGAGACAATCATTAGGACCCTCAATTGTAAGTAGCGAGAGCCCGCTTTTGAGACCTAGAGGAAGCTTAAGACCGAGAGGACGAGCTTTATCCTTAGCAAGTGCGATTACCTACTCAACCCGATCATCATTCCTAGACCTAACCTTACCCTTGCCTAACCCGACTTCCTAGACTTTCCCCATATTAGTTAAACCTTCCCTTGCTCTAGCTTTAGTAAACCAAACAATATTCGAACCGACCAAGACTAGAATCGACCCATAAGTAGCCTACATTAGCAACCATCTCCCTGTGGATTTCGACCCCGACTTACCCTAGCTACCCTTAGGTTTGTCAGGTTTATTTTTGATTAGGTGAGTGCGACCGAGCCTATCAAATTTTGGCGCCGCTGCCGGGGAGACGGCTTTTGTTTTTTGTTTGTTACTTGTTTCTAGTCTTTTGTTTTTCCATATGTCACTTTCTTTCTTCCCCACGTCATGACAATTTTTGATTTCCTGCAATACCATGGCGAACCATTTCATAAGTATATTGTTCGATTTAATAGCTATATTGGTTCGTTTGGTCTTATTTGTTGTGATTGGGAGAAGGTTTATATTATTAGCACGGGTATGAACTATGAGTCTCACAACTTCATTCACCACGTGAGTAATGGTAGAATCTACTACATGCCCGAGCATGAGATTTGGGACCTTTTTTGGGATATCACGCGTCAAGCTCTTATTTCCGAATTAAAAGCTGACTTTAACGAGGTTCTTGTTACGTACATGAAATTAGTCAAGGAAATGAACGATGATTGTGAGTCTTATGAATGCTCTCCCGCTCCTTGTGATAATACCTATTCGTCTCAAATTTGTGCTTTAACTAGCCCATATGCGTCCTTGTGTAATGATGATTTGTTTGATGACGATGGTTATGAGCGTGCTTATGATTGTGAATCGCCTAGTTCGCTTGAGGTAATTGTGAATGACACTCCTGAACCTGAACCGACTTGTCCCCTCGTTGATGCGTCTATTGAGTCTGTTTCCATTGGATCCTTGTCCGAGGATCCTTTGGCGGTCTTACCGTGTGTTCAGAATGACGCAGGTGACTCAAAGTCGTGGAGTGCTGAAGTGGATGAATTGGAAGCGCTCTTATATGCACATGAAGACAAGGCTTCCATACCCACGGACACAACAAGTCGAGGGAAAGACTCGTATGCTCCCGCGGTTCACCACATGGATGTCACGCCGTTGTCCCCTTTTGAGGGCTTTGATGAGTTTTTGAGTGCTTTTGTTGTGAGCGGATGTATTGTAAATGTTGCTAAAGTGCTCCAAAACAATTTTCGTAGACTCATTTACTTGTTGAGTCGATCATTAGCTGTGATTTTCTATAAATATGTTTCATTTTGGTGCTACATTTGCCTTTGTTTAGCACATGAGCAGGTTTTTGATCGGCTACTACGAGCTTTGGTCGCAATAATGGTTGGCTTTGCTGCAAGCCAATCGATTAATGATCGCCGATTGGATGATGTTGGTAACGGTAGCAGGTTCGCGTCTGCGGCGGCCCGTGCTGCGCCCCCATTTTGAAGCTGGTTTGGGGGGGTGTTTCTCTTGTAAATAATTGTAAGTACGTTTTCTTTTCCCTAGTTTCTGTTTTTCTCCCTTATTTTAAGGTCCCTGGTTGATGTGCTTTAGGACACATTGGGGACAATGTGTTGTCTGGTTTGGGGGGAGAAACGCTTTGCATTCCGCTCTGCTTTATTTTTGCATTTTTCTTTTCGTTTTTCATTTTCCAAAATTTCAAAAAAGTCACAAAAATTCTGAAAATTTCAAAAAACACAAAAAAATCAGGAAATTTCAAAAAATACCAAAAATACGTATCCCGTTTCGTTGTTTGCGAGCTCTTTTTACCTTATTCTTTCCCGACATCCCTTCCCTTGTATGCTTTGAGCTTTGGCATGTTTCTTATTGTTTGGATTAGCACTACGGGGATGTTTAGACGTGCTTGCAGATGATGGCATGTGCTTTTACTGTTGGCTTTATCATTCATGGACTATAGCTACTTATATTGTGAGGTTTTTAGCCTCCTGCGGCCGGTTCATCTATCCTGGTCCCCGTGCTTTTATTGTGAGTAGTTCTCCTCGTGGGGTACGTAATATCAACACGCATAAGTGTGGCCCCTATCCCGTGTTTCCCACGATTTTGTCACTTATTTTGCATATGAGGCTTTAGTTGATTGCATATTACTCACCTTGATCGTGCATTGCTTTTATCCTCTCTTTTTTTTGATCCTTTTTACCCTTAACCACGTGAGTTTGCTAGCTACATTGCCATATAGCCTACCCTAGCCTTGCTAGTTACCGCTTTGCTTACTCTTGTGCTTGTCCTTCGGGTTTTGATCATGCTACGACTTGCTGACGTCGTACGCTTGGAGAGTGATGGTGAATATGAGTCGGGATTGCTGTTTCCCCGACCCTTGATGAGGTATTTCCGCAACCTTTGTGAGTGTGCTCTTTTGCTCAAGAAAAAGAAAAGAAAAAATCTGAAAAAAAATCAAACACAACACAAAAATAAAAGAAAGAAGAATGTGTGTGCAAAATAATAAAAATTGTTGTTGTTTTACATGAGTGAGCACTTGTGATTGATTTCTATGTTGCGTTGACGTGTAAAGGAGACCGATATGCTGCTTTCGGTCCGCTTATATTGAGAGTTGGGTTCCGTTTTGGTTGGACGAGCACTTGAATAGTATTGGTGGTTTCTAGTGGCTTAGCTCCACGAATCCATAATCATTTGTTCCACCTTATCACCCTTATCCTCTCTATGGCCTTTACACCCTCATATCCTATGTAAGCCCTCATGTTTGCTTCGTTTTTGTGACATTATTGTGTACGGGAATACGAGATTTGATCCACATTCGATTGCGGGCGTGCTTCCACTAGTCGAGTAGGTGAGTGTCACTATATACTTCGCCTTGTTCATCATTTGAGTAGAGTGGAAACCGCGAGAGGTCCGTGATTTGATTGCTAGAGAGCCCTTGTTTAAGCCATACTATTCATTCTGCGCCGTCTTATGATTCTCATCCGTCAGCTTGCTATTTCCATACGTCCCATGATTGCTTCGGGATTGATTGCCATTTGCTTATGCTGCTTGCGGTTTGGTGATTGTTTGGGGAAGTATTCTTTTGCTCGCTTTGTCCTCTGTTTTCTGTCATGCTTTGTTGCTTAAGGACAAGCAATGGTTCGGTTTGGGGGAGTTTGATGTGTCATATATTTTCATATTTTTAGCCCCTTGTTCGTTAGCGTTTCTTTGCGTTTCTCGTACTTTTACGTGCATTTCAGCTCCTATTTCTCTCCGTTTTGGCTCTGCTGCGTTTTTATGTCTATTTTGTAGGTAAACGCGCATATTTGGAGGTTAGGATGCTTGTCGAGAAGTTTCGTGAAGTTTCGTTAAGTTTCGTGAAGATTCGAGTTGATTTCGTGCCGTTTCGCTTGCGTACGAGCCTCGTTTCAATGAATGAAGGTGTCCCGGGACCTTGGGACGGGATTTGAAGCTCCCATAATCATCCTAAGACTTGTCCCTACTCCTAGGCCTCGTCCCTTAGCCTTGGGACGACAAAGAAGCAAGAAAAAGCTAAGTAAAAGAAGTGCCAAAAAGAGGAACAAAAGCTGAATTTTTCTGAACACTACGGGACAGACTTGTCCCGGTCGGCACCACCCTTGTCCCGGACGGGATGGCTATCCCGGACCCTTGGGACAGGTCCCGACTCCTCGTGTGCTTCATTTGATCGTCTATTTTAAAGGGGTTTCGCTTATTGTTTTGCTCTGAACTTTTGACAGCATATTTTAGACATTTCAAAGTTTATTCTCTCCAAGACTTAGGGTTCCTACTTTTATACTTTTGTAATTTCAAATTCCCGACTCGAGTACGTTGTTTGATCATCTATTTTGGTTTTGTTGTTCTTGTTCATCATCTTTGCTTTTGGATTTTCTGATTTTGGTATTGAACTTCTTCTCCTCTTTTCATTGCTATTTCATTTTATATTGTTGTTGATCATGTTTTCATCCTTTCCCCTTGCTTTGATTATCGTTTTTATCATGTTTGAGTAGTCTTATCATCTAGGGAGAAGGGTGAAGCATGGGTGATTGTTTTGGTTGATGTTTATGATCATTTGAGTTAGGTTTTTGCGCTTGCTTTGATTATCTCTGCTTAATTGTGTTTGTTGATTCCTTGATCACGTTTTAGCAAACTTTTAGCACCCTTGAACTTAAGATCGAAAGCCTAGTTCGAGGAGAGGCGCGAGACAATCATTAGGACCCTCAGTTGTAAGTAGCGAGAGCCCGCTTTTGAGACCTAGAGGAAGCTTAAGACCGAGAGGACGAGCTTTATCCTTAGCAAGTGCGATTACCTACTCAACCCGATCATCATTCCTAGACCTAACCTTACCCTTGCCTAACCCGACTTCCTAGACTTTCCCCATATTAGTTAAACCTTCCCTTGCTCTAGCTTTAGTAAACCAAACAATATTCGAACCGACCAAGACTAGAATCGACCCATAAGTAGCCTACATTAGCAACCATCTCCCTGTGGATTTCGACCCCGACTTACCCTAGCTACCCTTAGGTTTGTCAGGTTTATTTTTGATTAGGTGAGTGCGGCCGAGCCTATCACTAAACAAACTAAAATTAAGAAACTTCTAAACTAAGGCAAGAAAATTAACTAATTATAAGAAATATGACATAAAATAATTCAAAACTACTCCAAAATATAATATGATTTTAAGAAAGAGGTTCGATGTTGATTCATGTGTATATTCTTGTATCAGCTTTCCCTTCTGATTTATGTTGAATATTCTATAATTTGAGATTTAAAAAAATTGCTTCCTTCGTCCTAAAATAAGTGTCATCTTTTCATTAATAATCTTTTTCCTAAAATAAGTGTTCCCCTTTTAATTATAGCAAGTTTTAACAAAAAAATTGTGAATGTTTTTCAATCTTCATTAACACTTTTTAAATCCTATCAAAAACAGAAAGGAGACACTTATTTTGAAATGAAGAGAATAATAGTTACTCCGTATAATAATAGATAAACCTATCAAATGGATCGAGCGGGTCGAATTTGGGTTCTGATACGGTCAAACATACTCTTTTACGAGCCTTTTTCATTTATCACTCATGAAGTACTAATTAACAAAATATTTTTTTATTGTCATATTACATATGTATAAATTTAATATTGTACATGTAATACTGAAGTTGATATTTCTTCAATTTTGGATCCAAACTGAACTTGACTCAATATGAAAGGACATGTTACCTGAGATAACTTGGTCTTGATATGATCAGACCCGACTAATCCAATTCCCAACGTGTTAGGATCCTCTAGAGTAACTCTACCGTAGAGTTACTCTATAATTTCGATTTTTAAATTAGATAATCAAAATAAATTGATTTAATTTTGATATTTCTCTTATACAAATACCCTCATATGCGTTCCTCATCGATAAAATATTAGTAGATTTTTTCATTTCTTGTGATATCTGCTACTGGCCTAAGAGTAATTATTAATGGATATCATCATTAAATTAACTGTAGTAACCACCCAATTATATTGTAAGAATGTCTGATATGCAAATTTTTGATCAATAAAACGTATCTTAAAAACGAATTGAGAGTGAACGGATTAGATATAGTACGTAGAGAATATTAAGTTCACGTGCACTAATGATTAATCTGTATATAGGATGTTTATAAGCACAGATAAACAATGTTATACACGAACTACTTAACAATAATTGTGGTACGTAAATTTGTCCATACAAAATGTTTTTTTTTTTTTAATTATACTGCAATATCATCTCCAACTCACAATGTTAATTCCATTTAAATTTCCATAGACATAGACTTCTACATGATACTTGAACAATGTTTTGTTGGCTGGGAATATCATGTGACGACTTTTTAATATTAACATCTTTGTTTTATGAAAGATGCTTTGATCACATATAAAAAAAATAGTCTCGGTATTGTCGCAACTAAATTATTCACAATAAGTATTTGAAAATGTTAGTATTATAAAGTGGGCGGTCTTACACAAAGTCTTACGTGAGACCTCTCACATGTAAGACCGTCTCACGTTAGACGTATTTATTAAGTGACATGATATTGTGGCTTGTATAGGTAATATTTATTACTCATGACAATGCTTTTGAGATCATGTCTTATTTATATCATTAATTAGAAGAGATAAACTCCACTAAATTAAACTCAGAGTTATTTAAATGGACTATACCTATTATAGTACTCCCTCCGTTCCGGTGATTTGTTTATAGTTTTTATTTTGGGGTCTACGAGTCATTTGTTTACGTTTACATAAATGCTCATATTAATGCCATGTGGGAGTGATTACTTGGTGTTATTATTTGTATCAAGTAGACCCTTTTTGTACTTTTAATACTTCATCCATTCCATTCAATTCTATACATTTGTTTTTTGCACGTACGTCGATGCACGTTTTCTTTTGTTTATATCTTTAGTTACATAATTCTGAAAAATATGAAATTTGAATATTAATAATGCTCTCGAAAAGACAAATAAAACAAGATCTCACATGACTATTTTTTTATTTCATATATTAGACGATATATCGAAGATTCTCCTCACTTTTGAATAGTGTACAAAAAACAAATGTGTAGAATTGAATGGAATGGAGGAAGTATTATTTTTTCAATTTTTTGATTATTTTTCTCTTCACCTAGATAATTGTGCAAAAAATAATTGTAAACAACTCACAGAAACGGAGGGAGTATATTAGTATGCACTCTATCTTTTAACGATATTGTGAGAGATGTGAATAAAATGGTACTAATATTAATACTCCGGAGTTATTTTTATTTGGAGCAATTTTGATTATCCTTTAATTAGTCTGTATTAAATATAGACAAATGACAATTATAAGATAAGTAAATAAAATTTTGTTCTCATATGAGCATGTCTCATGTTATGAATGTGAGACCAATTATTTTTAAACTCAACTTACAATTATTATGTTGTAAAAACAAGGGTTAATTGATAATTACCACCCTATAAGTACATTTTTTTTAAAATTAACACCCTACAAAAATTTCCTTAAAAATTATGACCACAATTGAGGCATTTTTTTTTAAAAATTGGTACCTAAATTCTTATTTCAACCGAGTAATAGAATTTTTTCAGGAAAGCTTACCTATTCTCTTAAAGTTTGATATTAGTTATCCAAAATATTCTTCATTTAACGCTATAAACATATGAGTTGACACCGAATTTCAAAATTAATCAACTTATTCTTTCTACGACCAACTACATTTTTCAAGATATCGACATTACCAGTCATTTGATCATGAAAGAAATATGTTAATGGTGTTATATGAAGGCTTTTTTGAGTAATTCATATCAAATTTTATGAGATATGAAAGATTTCCTCGAAAAATTGTATTTACTTTGTCGAAATCAGAATTTGGGTACCAATTTTTTTAAAAAAAGTCACATTTATGGTCATGATTTTTAAGGAAATTTTTATAAGGTGTTAATTTTAAAAAAAAGTGTACTTATAGGGTGGTTATTATCAATTAACCCTAAAAACAATGGTCTCTCTAAACCTACTATCATGTGAAAAGTTTGGTTGTGTCATTCTGATTTGTGAACAGTACAATATTTTATTAGCAATAAAAAAAAGAAAAGAAACATAAAAAAGGTAATGTTTATCACATTTGCTCAATCAGAAAAAATAGAAACCTCAAAATTATAAAAGTATTGTCATTATATTATATTATTATTATTATTATTATTATTATTATTATTATTATTATTATTATTATTATTATTATTATTATTATTATTATTATTATTATTATTATTATTATTATTATTATTATTATTATTATTATTATTATTATTATTATTATTATTATTATTATTATTATTATTATTATTATTATTATTATTATTTAATTTATTATTAATACGGAGTATTATAATTACAATTATTTGATTTAATCTCTACAAATGCATTAATTACTCATTACTCGCTAACATTATTCTACTCCATTTGATTTATTTGAACAAGTCCAACAGAAATATAATTCAACTTCCCTTGTGCTAAGTTATTTTATCTATTACTCATTTACTCCGTATATTACTTCATCCATCCCAAATTAATTTTGGGGGTTACTTTAGATTGACGACGTTTTACTACGAATCGACGACGTTTTCATAAAAATTACCTTGACTACCCCTACTCTCTCTCTAAGCCCTTTCTCTCTAACTTTTTTTTCTCTCTTTTTTCTGAAAACCAAAAAATTGAAGTTCAAAAAAAAAAAAAATTATCAATTTTAAAAAAGAAATTGAAATCAATTGTAATGAAATACAAATTCTAATCAAAGCTCAGAAAACAAATTTAACCCCCAAATTCTAATTGCTACCTTATACATGCTCACAAAACAAAAATCAAACCAAATCTGAAAATAGAAGCTTTAAATAAAAAAAAAAACCTAATCTTAGATCTACATCTCCCACCACCACCGCGCTCCACGACCGTCCACCACCACTGTACGCTCATCCAAGTCGCGCTCCGCCACCACTGCCTCCTTTGTCGAGTTGTGCTCCACCACCACCGTCTCGCGCTCCACCGCCACCGTCTCGCGCTCCACCGCCACCGTCTGACGCTCCACCACCACCGTCTTGCGCTCCACCACCGTCGACCACCAAAACTATCCAAGTAAGTAATTGGGTTCTATTTTTTGGAAATTTATTTAGATCTAGTCTTTGTGAACAGGTCATGGAACCTTTATTTTGTTTTTTATTTTGTTTCCAAATAATTCCATGACAAGTAATTTAATCATATTAAGTCACCAAGTAATTCCATGACCGTCGTTTTGTTTTTTTATTTTGTTTTTATTTATTTTTTTGTATGTTGTTCATGTGTTTGTTGTTTGTTGTATGTTGTTCATTTGTGTTGGTAAAAGTTGTATATTGTTCATGAAAAAACGTAAATTAGGGATGAATTTTTTGTATTTTTTGGTAAAAATTGCTTGTAAAAGTTGTATATTGTATATTCTTCATGTGTTGTTGTTGAATTTGGGATGAATTCTTTGTCGTAGTTGGTAAAAAGTGTTGAATTTTTCGGCCTTTTATGAGTAGAACGTCCAGTATTTTGTCCTTCCATCGATGTGTTTCCGGTATTTTGTCCTTCCATCGATCTGTTTCCAGAATTACGTTCTACTAGTGGCTTGACGTCCGGGTTATTGTCCTTCAATGGACTGGTTTCCAGATTTACGTCCTACCTGTGGCTTGACGTCCAATAATTTGTCCTTCTATGGACTGGTTTCCAGATTTACGTCCTACCTGTGGCTTGACGTCCAGTATTTTGTCCTACATATACGGTAATTTACTTAAAAATTAATTAAAAACGATACGTCACATAAGATATAAACATGAAACATCCATAAGATCTAATGGAGAAACGTAGGAATTAATTAAAAACGATACGTCACATAAGATATAAATTCGTAGTACATAACAAGAACGTAATCGTCGACATAAACTTGAAACATCCATTGGCTCGCTCTACTCATCGTCCGACACACTTTCAAATACTAATTTTTGGGACGCTTGTGATTCATGTGCGGCGGTAGATCTAGATCGAGGCGCTCTAGGTGTCGTTCCCATAATTGTATGCCAATTATCGATATTTGTTTGGTAGAACGACTTAAGATGTGCTACGCTAGGATCTCTAAAAGTTTCCCACCTGGGATCTATGGGAGGCATCGGAACTTCAAGGGGTGGACACTTACAATGCAACCTCATCCAATGCAAGTTGTGGTTTAAAATCCACAAAACACCATATGGGTGTGCGCGGGCAGAAGAACGCCTTAACGGTAATATCGTAGAACACTGCCATACATAGTCACCCTTCGCGGTGCGTTGTCGAGCAATCACACATATGGTCCAATTAAACATTGACGCAAAAACGAACAAATG
This sequence comes from Dianthus caryophyllus, assembly GCA_023091065.1. Taxonomy (NCBI): domain Eukaryota; kingdom Viridiplantae; phylum Streptophyta; class Magnoliopsida; order Caryophyllales; family Caryophyllaceae; genus Dianthus; species Dianthus caryophyllus. The sequence goes on along the minus strand of CM041519.1, from coordinate 13,514,312 downwards.
ATCCGAACACATCCAATGATCTTGTCCGCAACTTGATTTCTTGTAGAAAGCAATGCGCCTCAATATTTGTTCGTAATGTGTGAACCCGTCGAGCAACTTATAGGTTGCATTAAACATGGACTTGTAGATGTCGTGTGTCATAATCTCGTTCACACACCACTCTCTCATAACGATGTAGTCCTCTTCTTGACCGCGTTGAGCATGCGAAATAACTCTGAAACCACAATGACCGTCGTCTCCGACATCCACCCATCCGTCAAAAAAACACCAAACACATTCCGGGACGCCAAATCTTTTCTTCCAACTTGAGAAAACACCGATAGTGTAGTTTTTCTCCAATGGTGCACCACCTTCTCCGGCGTGAAAATCATAAATTCGATGTTGTACGTTCGTTGAAGCATCTGTGCTCGGTGTCCCGTACTTGTTCGTTGAAGCATCCGTACCTACTACATCAAAAGTAGGAAGCCAATAATTCGGGTTGTCGGCGATTTTTAGACCCATTATTTTCTTTCACCAAAACGAAGCCATTATCCCGAGCGATTTCATTAGCCCAATCAAAAGCTTTATCCCGATCCTCAAAACATAGTTCTGTTACGAATAAATGGTTATAATTAACGTTGTCGCCACCTAAGTTCTCAAACGAATCCTGTATAAATCATTAAACAAATCGTTTGAACTCTTTAATTTACACAATATGTATAGAATATGTCACAATGGTCTATCCAGGGAAGGACCTTAACCTGGACGTTTGATGTCTCATATATTTACTTACTTATAGCCCCCTGTTCACGAGCTTTACTTTGCGTTTCCCGTGCTTTTACATGCGTTTCGCTTCCTATTTCTCTCCGTTTTGGCTCTGCTGCATTTTTGTGTCCATTTTGCAGGTATAAGCAGCTATTTGGAGTCTAGGATGCTATTCGGGAGGTTTCGTGAAGTTTCATAAAGTTTCGTGAAGTTTCGAGGTGATTCGAGTTGGTTTCGTTGCGTTTCGGTTGAGCACGAGCCTCGTTTTAACCAATGAAGGTGTCTCGGGACCTTGGGACGGGATTTGAAGCTTGCATTATCATCCTAAGACTCGTCCCTACTCGTGAGCCTCGTCCCTTAGCCTTGGGACGACAAAGAAGTGAAAATAAGCTAAGGCAAAGAAGTGCCAAAACAAGAACAAAAATTGAACCATCCGGGATGCTCATCCCGTGCACTTGGGATGCTGGACCTTGTTGGTCCCGGTCGGGAAGCTTGTCCCGGACCCCTGGGACGGCTCTGAATTTTCGTGTGCTTAAAATAATTCGTCTATTTGATTGAGTTAGAGGCCGTATTTCGTGCTCATCTTTTTACATTGTTTTCTAAGCACTTTAAACTAGATTCTCTAAAAAAAACTTAGGGTTTATACTTTTGATCTTTTGTAATTTCAATTCCCGACTCGGTTTATGTTCGTTTGATCGTCTATTTCGGTTTTGTTGCTTGAATTCATCCTTTTGCTATTGGATTTTCTGATTGGTATTGTTAATTTCTTCTCTCCTTTGATTGTTAATTCATTATATATCGTTGTTGATCATGTTTTCATCCATTGTTATTGCTTTTGTTGTTGTTTTCATTATGTGTGAGTAGTCCTCTATCTAGGGATGAAGGGTGATCATGGGTGAGTAGTCTAGATTGATTTTGGTGATGTTTTGATGAGGGTTTTGTATGTGTTTTGGTTATCTTGTTTCGTTTGTGTTCGTTGATCCCTTGGCCAAGGTTTTGCGAGCGTTTGTCACCCTTAAACTTAAGACCGAAAGCCTAGTTTAAGGTAGGACACGAGACTAACCATTAGGACCCTCACTTGTAAGTTGCGAGAGCCCGCATTTGAGACCTAGAGGACGCTTAGAACCGAGAGGTCGAGCCTATTCCTTAGCACATGCGATTCCCGACTCATTTCTGTCACCATCCTTCATCCTAGCTTTGCCTATGCTATCCCCGATTCCCTAGACCTTTCTCCCTTTGCTTAAACCCTTACTTCCTCGCTCTAGCTTTAGTAACTCAACCCTCAACTCGAACCGAGACTAGAATCGCTAAAAATGACCAACATTACAACCTTCTCCCTGTGGATTCGACCCCGACTTACCCTTGCTACCCGTTAGTGTTTGTCCGGTCTATTTTTGATTAGGAGAGTGCGACTAATCCTATCAAATTTTGGCGCCGTTGCCGGGGAGACGGCTTTTGTTTTTGTTGTTTATTTGGATCTTTTCTCATTGTTACTCTTGTCTCAAGGAACCTCAATTCCTTGAGGCCGCTACTTATAGTTGCTCTAGTGTTGTGCATGGTCAGGCAAACGCGCAGGTCTCAAGCTAATAAGGACGTGCAATTTGATCCGGAGCCGGAGCGTACTTTCCTTGCGCGCAAAAGTCTACTAAAGCAACTTGAAGCTTCATCCTCCAAAGAAGCACACACCGAACTTGAACCTCCACCGCATAGAACCATGGTGAAGCTTTCTGATCACTCTAAGCCCACCGCGGCTCAAATTCCTACGGGCAATGCAATGCCCAACATAGCGGCCAACAATTTTGAAGTTAAGCCCGCGTTCATAAACCTTATCGAGCGGAGTCAATTTGGAGGGAGCCCCGGTGAGGACCCTAACTTACACATCTAAAACTTTTGTGACTATTGCTCAACGATAAAGCAAACGGGTGTGACTCAAGACCAAATTAGGGAGATGCTCTTCCCGTTTTCCCTCCGAGACAAAGCCAAGTTGTGGCTAAATTCCTTGAACCGGGTTGCGCTTGCTATTGTGGATTGGAACTCTCTTGTGTTGGCGTTCTATCAAAAGTACTTCCCGCCCGAAAAGACCGCCATGCTTAGGAGCCAAATCACGAGCTTTAGGCAAAGGGGAGATGAGTCTCTCTTTGAAGCATGGGAACGATATAAGGAGCTCCAACGCCAATGCCCTCATCATGGCATGGACAAGTGGTTCATTGTCATGCAGTTTTACAATGGTCTTTACAACGAGTCGCGTCAAGTGCTAGATTCCGCCGCTAATGGGAGGTTCGATAACATTGATGTGGAGGAGGCGATTGACACGATAGAAGCTATGGCGATCCATAATGCGCAATACGGGAGCTCTAGGAACATTCCCTAGGAGCGGAGGTAAGAACGACGGTGATGCGGTAGCCATGCTTTCGGCTAAGATTGATGCCATGATCGCAATGATGATGAGCGAAATCCGAGCGGGTAGTAGTTCCTCAAATGCTAGTGGACACACGGTGGCGGCTATGCGCACTTCTCACGACATGTCTTGCAATACATGTGGCGTTTCCGGTCACACTTTAAATGAATGCCGAGGTATGTATGCACCCGTCCTAGCTTTTCAATCTCAACAAAACAACCCTTACTCCAATTTCTACAACGAAGGCTATAGAAATCACCCCAATTTGTCATACAAAAGCCAAAACGTTTTGAATCCACCACCACAACAACACCAAAACAGCCCTTACAATAACACTCCACAAAATTTCAGCTCATATAATCATCAATGACCATACAAACCCCCGGGCTTTAATCGCCCCAATTTTCAACAACCAAATGCTCCACCACCCGTGCAAGCCGCTCCGTCTTCGAGTGGCGAACCAATGATGAATGAAATGAGGGCCATGATGATGCAAATGGCCAAGACTCAAGAGACAATGATGGCTCAAATGCAAAAGAGCGATCAAGCAAAGGACGCCGCCATCAAAATGCTTGAAACGCAAATGGCTCAACTTGCTTTCTCTAGCTCTCAACGGAAGCCGGGTTCTCTTCCGTCGCAAGGAACTCAACCGCAACAACATGAGTCGATTAATGCTATCTCCTTGAGAAGTGGGACGAGCTACGACGGTCCACCTATGCCTACTTACGATGCTCCACCCGCGAAGGTGGTAAGTGAGGTAGACCCTTCTCTTTTTGCTAACGGTTTTAGTGCTTCGAGTGGTAATGTTGCAGGTACGAGCCATGGAGCGAGCACGAGTGGAGCCCAAAATGGTGGGGCAGCTGTGGGACCCACTGGAGGTCAGGCCGTGAGTGGTCATGGTGGTGGTGTGGCCGTGGGAGTGCAGCCCAAGGAGGCTGAGAATGACAAGGCCAAGGAGAAGGAGAAAGCCAAGGTTGTTGAGCCGCCAATTCAAATCAAGTTGCCATTCCCAAGCCGAGTGGTAAAGTCTAAGCTTGACTCACAATTTGGTAAGTTCATGGAGGTAGTCAAAGACTTGAAGGTAACTGTGCCCTTTACTGAACTCGTTACACAAGTCCCTGCTTACGCAAAATTTTTGAAAGACATCCTCACTCGAAAAAGATCTTTCAATGAGGTCGAGACCGTGGCTTTCACTGCGGAATGTAGTGCACTTTTACAAAATAGGTCTCCTCCTAAATTGAAAGATCCAGGTAGCTTCTCAATTCCTTGCACCATCGGTACTGTTTCTATTGATAATGCGTTATGTGATTTAGGTGCAAGTGTGAGCGTCATGCCGTACTCGGTGTGCGAGAATCTCAACATGGGACCCTTGAAAGTAACTAATATCACGCTCCAGATGGCGGATCGTTCTGTCAAACGCCCTCTAGGCGTTTTGGAGGACGTTCCTGTCAAAGTGGGTAAGTTTTTCATTCCCGTCGATTTCATTGTTCTTGACATGGCCGAGGACTCCCAAATTCCTATCATTTTGGGTCGGCCTTTCTTGCACACTGCTGGTGCAATCATCGACGTCAAGAACGGGAAATTGACGTTGGATGTTGGAGGTGATTCGATTACTTTTAACTTGTCTAACGCTTTGAAGCGTCCCATGTTGGAGGAGCATGTTTTTGCTGTTGATATTATTGATGATTGTGTGGATGAGTACTTACCTCAAGTCCTCGAGAGAGACCCTCTTGAGGCCGTGCTTTGTTGTCATGATGTTTATGCAGGTGAGCTAGGGCGGATGGATGAGGGTAGAGCTGCAATCAAAGACAACGTGCATGCTGTTGCTAGTGTTGGTGGCCGAGTAGATGGAGGTGATGGCCGAGCTGTTGATGATGATGGATATGCCGACGAAGAGGATGATGGAAGTGGGTTCGCCTACGACGAGACCCATGGATGGTGGTACTTCTAGTACCCGTTGCTTAACCCCCCGTTTGAAGCCGGTTTGGGGGGACATTTCATTGTATATATAAATTGTATGTACTTTATTTTCCTTTGTTCTTTTGAGACTTTTGCTCGTTTTTCTCCCTTAATTTAAGGTCCCTGGTTGATGTGCTTTAGGACACATTGGGGACAATGTGTTGTTTGGTTTGGGGGTAGAAACGCTTTGCTTTCCGTTTCACTTTATTTTTGCTCTTTTTTTTTCGTTTTTCATTTTTCAAAAAAATCAAAACACTCCAAAAAATATGAAAAATCCAAAAAAATCAGAAAAATTTCTCAAAAATCCAAAAATACGTATCCCGTTAAGTTGTTAGCGAGCTTGTTTTTACCTTATTCTTTCCCGACATCCCTTCCCTTGTATGCTTTGAGTTTTGGCATGATTTATATTGTTTGGATTGGCGCTACGGGGATGTTGAGACGTTTGCAGATGATGGCGTGCTTTTACGTTTTGGCTTTATCATTTCATGGACTATAGCTACTTTTATTGTGAGGTTTTTAGCCTCCTGCGGCCGGTTCATCTATCCCGGTCCCCGTGCTTTGATTGTGAGTAGTTCTCCTCGTGGGGTACGTAATATCAACACGCATAAGTGTGGCCCCTATCCCGTTTTTCCCCGCGATTTTGTCACATGTTTTGCATATGAGGCTTTAGATGATTGCATTTCATTCACCTTGTTCTTACATTGCTTTTATCCTCTCATATTTGATCCTATTACCCTTACCCACATGAGTTTGCTAGCTATATTGCCAAATAGCCTACCCTAGCCTAGCTAGTTACCGCTTTTGCCTACTCTTGTGCTTGTTCGTTGGGTGGTGATTATTATTTTGCTTCGACTTGCTGATGCCGTTTGCTTGGAGAGTGTTGGTGAATATATGTGAGTCGGGATTGCTGTTTCCCCGACCTTTTATGAGGTATTTCCGCAACTATACTATGTGAGTGTGCTCTTTGCTCAAAAAAAAAATTACACAAAAAATCTGAAAAATAAACACAACACACAAAAATACAAAAGAAAGAAAATGTGTGCACAAAAATGAGAAGTTGTTGTTGTTGTTACATGAGTGAGCACTTGAAATTTGTTGTCATGTTGCGATGATGTGTGAGGAGACCGATATACTGTTTTCGGTCCGTTTTCCATGAGAGTTTGGGTTCCGTTTTGGTTGGATGAGCACTTGAGTAGTACGAGTGGTTTCTAGTGGCTTAGGTCCACGATTCCATAATCATTTGTTCCACCTTATCACCCTTATCCTCTCTTTGGCCTTTACACCCTCATTTCCTATGTAAGCCCTCATGTTTGGTTCGTTTTTGTGACATTATTTGTGTACGGGAATACGAGATTTGGTCCACATTAGATTGCGGGCGTGCTTCCACAAGTCGAGTAGGTGAGTGTCATCACATATATCACCTTGTTCATCATTTGTGCTAGAGTGGAAACCGCGAGAGGTCCGTGATTTGATTGCTAGAGAGCCTTTGTTTAAGCCATGCTATTCTTTCTGCGCCGTCTTGTAATTCTCATCCGTTAGCTTGCTATTTCCATGCGTCCCACGCTGTTTCGGGATCGATTGCCATTTGCTTAAGCTGCTTGCTGTTTGGTGATTGTTGGGGAGTTTTCTTTTGCTCGCTTTGTCCTTTATTTTCTGTCATGCTTGGTTGCTTGAGGACAAGCAACGGTTCGGTTTGGGGGAGTTTGATGTCTCATATATTTACTTACTTATAGCCCCTGTTCACGAGCTTTACTTTGCGTTACCCGTGCTTTTATATGCGTTTCGCTTCCTATTTCTCTCCGTTTTGGCTCTGCTGCGTTTTTGTGTCCATTTTGCAGGTATAAGCGGCTATTTGGAGTCTAGGATGCTATTCGGGAGGTTTGGTGAAGTTTCATAAAGTGTCGTGAAGTTTCGAGGTGATTCGAGTTGGTTTCGTTGCGTTTCGGTTGCGCACGAGCCTCGTTTTAACCAATGAAGGTGTCTCGGGACCTTGGGACGGGATTTGAAGCTTGCATTATCATCCTAAGACTCGTCCCTACTCGTGAGCCTCGTCCCTTAGCCTTGGGACGACAAAGAAGTGAAAATAAGCTAAGGCAAAGAAGTGCCAAAACAAGAACAAAAACTGAACCATCCGGGATGCTCATCCCGTGCACTTGGGATGCTGGACCTTGTTGGTCCCGGTCGAGAAGCTTGTCCCGGACCCTGGGATGGCTCTGAATTTTCGTGTGCTTAAAATAATTCGTCTATTTGATTGAGTTAGAGGCCTTATTTCGTGCTCATCTTTTTACATTGTTTTCTAAGCACTTTAAACTAGATTCTCTAAAAAACTTAGGGTTTATACTTTTGATCTTTTGTAATTTCAATTCCCGACTCGGTTTATGTTCGTTTGATCGTCTATTTCGGTTTTGTTGCTTGAATTCATCCTTTTGCTATTGGATTTTCTGATTGGTATTGTTAATTTCTTCTCTCCTTTGATTGTTAATTCATTATATATCGTTGTTGATCATGTTTTCATCCATTGTTATTGCTTTTGTTGTTGTTTTCATTATGTGTGAGTAGTCCTCTATCTAGGGATGAAGGGTGATCATGGGGGAGTAGTCTAGATTGATTTTGGTAATGTTTTGATGAGGGTTTTGTATGTGTTTTGGTTATCTTGTTTCGTTTGTGTTCGTTGATCCCTTGGCCAAGGTTTTGCGAGCGTTTGTCACCCTTAAACTTAAGACCGAAAGCCTAGTTTAAGGTAGGACACGAGACTAACCATTAGGACCCTCACTTGTAAGTTCATGAGCCCGCATTTGAGACCTAGAGGACGCTTAGAACCGAGAGGTCGAGCCTATTCCTTAGCACATGCGATTCAGACTCATTTCACACCATCCTTCATCCTAGCTTTGCCTATGCTATCCCCGATTCCCTAGACCTTTCTCCCTTTGCTTAAACCCTTACTTCCTCGCTCTAGCTTTAGTAACTCAACCCTCAACTCGAACCGAGACTAGAATCGCCAAAAATGACCAACATTACAACCTTCTCCCTGTGGATTCGACCCCGACTTACCCTTGCTACCCGTTAGTGTTTGTCCGGTCTATTTTTGATTAGGAGAGTGCGACTAATCCTATCAACGTTCGTCCATAGGAGGGACCTTAACCTGGACGTTCGTCCATACGAGGGACCTTAACCTGGACGTTCGTCCATAGGAGGGACGTTCGTCCATAGGAGGGACCTTAACCTAGACGTTCGTCCATAGGAGGGACCTTAACCTGGACGTTCGTCCATATGAGGGACGTTAACCTGGACGTTCGTCCATATGAGGGACGTTAATATTCATACTTTTTACCGTCCACGACGTTCATATTCATACTAATTACCGTCTAAGACGTTCATATTCATACTTTTTACCGTCTCAGACAATGAATTTCTATGTCCATGTTCACGTGTATCTTTTTTTCGGGAGCTCCAAATACAAAACCAAATCTTATATTTCAACATTATTATGACTTTATGTAGGTACCGGGATTAGACATGGAACCACTCGACGTCTTGCTAAGGGCGTAAAGTTAAAAAGATTAAGTACAAAAAACCTTTAAAAACTGTTTTGGAGCCGCCACTAAATTATGAGGGAAATTTAGAACCCGCCTCCGTGTCCTTATGCTCAAAGACACGTCTTAGAGTTCAAGGCACGTCGACACCCATCCGTCTAAGGCTATTGTGAAACCAGATTCGGATTCGGGTGAGGGTACTTTTCTAAAGTATAATTCAAAATAATGTTTTTATGAAAGATCTTTTGGAAAAGCCTATCAAAAGATAGCCTCTACTAGACTTGAGAACAATGCAAATAATGATACATGAGCCTAAGTAATTCGCTGCGTACAAGTGCGATATAAATGTAAAAAAGAATGCAAAAAGAGATTGTTTAAAACCCTCAGTTAAGCATGTTTAACTTGTTAATAAAAACAGTTCAGTTTAATGACGAATTCATTTTAAGTGATTTAGATGCAAGGTGAGGATTTGCTAAATGCATACAATAAAATAAAGTTCAATTAGCCATTGATTTATTTTAGAGAGGTCAGTTGTTTATGCGACTTTGGAAAGGTCTTACGAATAGGGTGTGTATTCGAGGTACATGGCCGCCTTATGAAAAGCAGAGTCGCGTACCAAAGTCGGGGTGAGCCTAATGTAGGCCCTTGCTAGTCTAAGAAGTAAAGAAAGACCTTAATCCATGTTAGGATTAAGTATTACCTGTCTCAAATCAGGAAACCGGCAGCGCTTCGCTTCAAAGGGAAGAATTCAACACTAGGAAAATGAAGAATTCAAAGGGTGTTTATGCGTGAGGCTTTGAGAGGTGATTTGTGTTAATTGTATTCTGATATCGTGTCCTGAAACGAATGAATGGAGGGTTGTATTTATAGTGTAGACCTCGTCAAGAATTAGGAAAGGCAGGGGATAAAACCGGACTAGGAATTGCAAGACCCCTTGCGAATGCTCAGGCGATCGCGAGGACCCTTCATTTGCACGCCACTGTCGCAAGGACTCTTGCGATTGGTAGGGCGGGCATTATCCTTTTATTCCGTATATTTCCAAATTATATTTTAGGATATACGGTATAATCTTGCTTGAGCTCTAAGTTATGTCGTTGTGGCTGTGTTTTTAGGGTTTGACTAGGTTATCCTGGACCTTGGGAAGCGGGCCAGGTATGGGGTTGGGCTCGGTTCTGGGCCCGAGCCCTGGAAATGTAAAAAGGGTGTATTTTGTAGCGTTTTGTGAAATAGGACATTCCGTGAGACTATCCTAGGTGTTTGCCAGTCCTAAAATGTGGTTTTAGCGACTGGGCCTAAATTGAGGGATTTAGGATAATCGAATTTAGCCTTGTTAGTGTAAAAGGATCAATTAGGCTATATGTTTAAAAAAGGGGTGTGCGCATGCCGATTAGGACCTGAACCTGAGACAAACTAGATTCTAGACCTAAAGACACTAAGAGTGATGACCCATAAAGAAACCTCATTTGCATTTTAATACATTTAACTCGAATTCGTCATTAGTTAGAACCATTTAAGTTAACATAAAAGCATGCAGTAAAAGTCCATTTGTTACATCACGGGGTTTTTGGCGGGAGGTACAGATTTGGGTATCTACACTTTAGCATTACATCTTTAGCTTAAACTCATTGAAACTCAACTATTGTTCAACAAAATTAGGTCTTCAACATCGTTCAAGCAAAAAATATCTAATCATATAATGTATGAAATGTGATAAGTTTTAGTTAACTTACCACTGATTCAGCATCCGACATTGATTTTAATCTTAAAGTTCAAGTCTTTTACTATTGTTGATTTCTTAGTTAGATTAGTTAGATTTTACATGTAAAAGTTTAGAATATTTTTTTGGAGTTTTTTGGATGAATAGGTTGAATTTGGAGAGAGAAGAGAGGATTTGGGAGAAGGAAAAGAGAATAGAGAGAGAGGCCAAAGGCAAGATGGTAATTTTTATGAAAAAACGTCGTCGATTCGTAGTAAAACGTCGTCGATCTAAAGTAATTGGGTATAATTAGACCTGGCAAGTGGCAACAGGTCATTCAATTGATTATAATGAACTAAACCCTAATCAAAATGATGCAATAATGTACATATAACGTAACTGTGGATACCCATATCCGTACCCTCCCAAACAAAACCCTGTGATGTAACACGGACTTTTATTACGCATGCATTAACGTTGACTTAAACGGTTCTAACTAATGTCGAATTCATTTTGAGTCGTTTTAAATGTTAAAATGATTAAGGTCGCTTCATATCGCTTTAAATAAACGTTCATTTTGTCCATTTGGAGTCTAGCTAGGTCCTTGTCCTGCTTCATTTGGCATGAGCTTCGCATTTGCACTACAATTAGTCCTTTTACATTAACAAGGTCTAATTCAGCATTCCTAAATTCATAAAGTTAGGCCCGGTGGCTAAATCTTCCCTTTAGCCCCTTCTTACACAAAATACGGCTTCACGTCTTACCTTATTTCACAAAAACTATGCAAACACACCCTTTTCATTTTTCCGGGTCTCGGGCCCGAAACCGAGCCCAAACCCAGCCTTTGGCCCGCACTCCAAAGCCCTAAACATCATAAATATCTCAGAAATATCCCAGCTGTTTTCTTGAGCTACACGTTTGAGATTATCACGTAATCTTTCAAAGATATAATTCAACTGAAACTAGGAAACTAGGCTAAAACCACACCCCTGAACCGCATAAGCTTATGCGGTTTCGGGAGGCAACCGCATAAGCCTATGCGGTTTGCCCTGGCAACCGCATAAGGCTATGCGGTTCCTAGGCCTGTTTTTATCCCCGAATTTCCTAATTTCTCCGAGGTTTTTAGTATATATATTCCCCTATACCAGACCTCGAAGGATAACTTTTCTCATCAGATTTTACATCTAGCATAACTTTTACACCACAAATTCTCACATCATACACTTTTACACTCACAAAGCCTCAAGCACTCAAATCTTTGAGTTCAACACACCATCCCGTGTTGAATTCACCCTCCTTTTAAGTTCAAGAAGCGAAGCTCTGCCCAGATCTGAAGCGTCAGGACAAGGTAGGTACCGATCCACTTGGATCAAAAGCTTTTTCTTATTTTCTATGGACTAACAAAGGGGTCTACACTTTAGCGCCCCCCCGGCTTTGGCACCCAGCGCGCTTGCACTCCAAGTGTTCTATTTACTTCGGGTACACTCCATATCCGATGACACGCCAAAGTCGCATAAGCAACCGACCCGTATAAAATAAACCAATGGACAATTAAACTTTATTTTATTTGCATGCATCTTGCACCTTCTTATTTTGCATTAAATCAACTTAAACAATGAATTCGACCTTTAACTGAACCGTATTCGTTAACAAGTTAAACATGCTAAACTGAGGGTTTTAATCAATCTTTTTGCATTTGCATCTACATTCTTTTACAAACTTATCGCACTTGTACGTAACGATAACATTAGCTCAAATATCATCTTACAAGGATTGTTCTAGGTCAGTAGAGGCTATTTTTACATAGGCTTTTCTAAAAGGTTTTCATAAATCATTATTTGAATTAACTCTTTTTCTAAAGTACCCTCACCCCGAATCCAATCTGGTTTCACAACCTTAGATCTAGGGGTGTCGGCGTGCTACAAAATCTAGGACATGTTTTTAACTTAGAACATGGTAGCAGGTTCCTAATTTCCGCGATAATTAGGTGGCGACTCCATAACAGTTCTTAAAGGTTTTTCCAACTTAATCTTTTTTAACTTTAAAATCCGCCCTTAAGCAAGACGCCGAGTTGGGTCCCCCGAACGCGGCTCCCAGGTTCCACAGTTTGGCGACTCCGTTGGGGACTATTTTATTTTTAAAAACTTAAAACTAGCTTTTTCTTTTTAAAAATAATAAAGAGGTGAAACTTGAAAGCCTTGAACAATCCAAGTATACATATTTGAGCCATGCACATTCGTTTAGAGTCCATTCCTTTTGGAATCTAGGCACCTTTTGCACCCTCGAGAGGTGGTTCCCACATGCAGGCTTGTCCACTCGATAAAGCACATGCCGGACTAACTTTCCTCTCGCCCCTCCACGGCTTGCCGTAAACGGCTATCTCGACCGCCCCAGTGCTCTCTTCAGAAAACCTATCGCCCCGGCGTAAGGAAATGAAGGGGTTAAGTATCTGCCAAAGCGTACTCGAGGTAGTTGGAGGTGTACCCGACTGACTCATTTTCACCCCTTTCTGAGTCATACGTACAAGTTCGAGGCTATGCACTCCATGGTCTTTTTCAAAATAAGCATTTGCATTCATATCTTCGAAAACTCGCTTAAACGTTTCAAAGATAAATGAACCTAACATCTAACAAACTAACACTTTTCAAACAAAACTATCGCGAATTTTCGAAACAAGCTTTTTTTTTTGAAATTCTCCTTTTTCGCTAACAATCAAAAACCCGAGCAAGGATTAAAACCCGAGCTCGTGGATTTCAATCCTCTAGGTCACACGGCCTAGACTCTGTTTTAACATCCTCGACTCGACTTGCTCGAGCCGAATCGTTCTTCTTTTACACATCCGACTCGAGCTCACCTCGGCAAATCACCGATATCAGTTCGACGGATGCAAAGCAAAATCTTTTAACATCGAGACGAGATGTGCGCACGCATCCTCGTTTCAAAAGCTTCTTTTAGCTAAAACCTTTTCGAAAATCTCCTCTTTTCAAAATAAAAAAAGGTCTTTCTAAACAAAGAAATGAGCTAAAATGAATGCCTAAAAATGGATGTGAGTCTAGTGGGTCGAGTCGTGTCACTAATATGCAAAGTGAAATGCAGGCCTCAGCTGAATACTCACCATGAATCGCATCATCACCCCTTCCTTCAAACGCTCCTCAAAGATGGCTAACCTCAATAGACTGAGAACTCTCCGTGACCGTGTTAATCAGCTCACCAAAGACATTGACAACTTGAAGGCCTTGCATCAACTTGAAGTTGCACGCTTAGAACAACGCTCCAAGGCCAACAAGCATGTCTCCCTCCATACTCTCATCACCCAACTCCAAAGGGACGAGGAAGATTTCACCCAATATCTCGTCCGTTGGAGAGGACTACTTGCCCAGGTTCTGAACCCTCCACACGAGGACGAACTCATGTACACATTTCTCGGTAGCTTACGACCCGAGTGGCGAAGACACTTTGATTACGGCGACGCCGAGAACTTCGACGAACTCATTGAAATCGGCCTCGGAGCCCAAAGCAACCCCACAATTTATGACAACCCTGCAATCTTCCTCGGATCAGCACCCGTCATAGATTGCTCCTACTTGGTCACACCCACCAACAACCAAATCAATGGGGTCTGGTTCAGTGATGACGAAGACGAAGAGTGGCCACCCACTAACAAAACGGTAGCTCAACTCTCGACTACTCCTTCCTCGAATAAAAACAAAAACAACAAGAAGGGGAAGAAAAAGAAGGGCAAGCAGTCCGAAAACAAAGATCAAAAAGAAAAGGGCGAGCAGCCCGAGAAGGAAGACCAAGACAAGGTTGCACATCTCACACGCTCTGGTCGTCCTTATCAAAATATTTTCACAGATGAACATGCCAGAAAAGGAACTGCGGCCGAGAAAGGCAAGGCCGTAGCCCAAGAGGATAACCCCTCTACAAGTACACCCTCCACCTCTACAATAATTCCACCACCTAACACGAATGAGGTGCTTCAGAAGCAACTCGCTCGCACAAAAGCCAATGTTTCCATCTAGGCCCTTCTACGAGACTCAGCGGAACATAAGAATGCATTTATTCGCGCTCTACAAATAGCATGCGCAGACGCTGAGATCTCTCCAGATCAAATGGTCAGCCATGTCACGAGGGATTGGTTACCGGGAGCTATCACCTTCTCAAATGATGATCTCCCCGCATTCGGACCAAACCACAACCTCGCCCTATACATTAGCGTAGAGTGTATGAAGAAAACTTTGCCCGTGTCCCTTGTTGACAATGGATCTGCAGTCAATGTTCTACCATTGGCCACCGCACATCGCCTTGGCCTATCCGATAAAGACTTCACCCCAAGCATGGATGGAGTCAAAGCTTTCGACGGAACCCGACGTCACGTGAAAGGAACCATTTCTCTTCACATACGCAGTGGTCCCATAGGAAGAAAAGTCGAGTTTCAAGTCATCGACATGACCCCTTCCTATAACATACTCCTGGGACGACCGTGGATTCACTCCACCAAGGCCGTAACTTCTACTCTACATCAAAAGGTTAAGATCCCTCTCAACGAGGAGATCATAACCTTGAATGCCTCAAACTTCCGAGCCCTTTTCGATACACCAAAAGAGCCCAATTCTGCCGAAATTGTGGCTGAACCCGCAGAAGACTTATGTGGATTCGACTTGAAGCTCCGCGCTTATCACACGCATAATCGATCAAAACCTTCAAACCTTTCAGAACAAAAAACAACAACAGCCTTTGGCTCACCATGGGTTTAGGCTATAAGCCCAAAAACGGCGACCAGGAGAAGATGGTTAAGGAAATCCAAAGACGAAAGTCAACCCACAAGGTCACCCTGCGACCTTACATCCTCGACCTAAACGCATATTTCACCCCCGGAGGAACGGTCGACGGGAATACCTCCCTTCGAGACATCATTCATTCATCCAAAGCTTGTTTCTCTAGTGAGGCCGAGCCCAACACACTCAAGGCCTCACCGAGCACCAAAAACGAAGAGATTGTCTCCACGATCATGCGAGACCGTCACTTCGATCCTAACTTACTCATAGCCGACGCCACAGACAAAACCCTCAACGGATGGTATAAGACGCTGAAATGGACCGATGCACAAGGTCACCACTTCCAGCTTATCACCGGTGAAGGACCACTTTTCGACCATGTCACTAATCTCAAAGACAAGGACGGGAGTGATTCAAACTCAAGCAACTCAAGCAACTCAAACAACTCAAGCAACTCAAGCACCTCCAGCGGCACAGAAGACGATGAAGAAGAAGAAGAAATTCTTTTAGATTCTAATGCTCTTAGTGTCGGGTCATCTGTCGACCCATCTATCCTAGACTCTATCTTTAGTTTAGATTTCCTTTTTACGGAGGCTAGCTCCAAGCAATTTTCTGATTTGTCGAATAATTCTCTTCAAAATAATGAAATGAATAAATTTGCTTACGTCTTGTCTCAAGCTAACAACAAAATACAAACAAACAAAAATCAACAAGCAACAAACAAAACACAAAATACAAAAGACACCAACTCATGCGAAAATGAACAAACGAATCAATCATTAAACAAATACATTGCAAACCTTGTCTATCCCAAAACACAAGACCCAATCATCGAGGAAACCATAACCATAAACGTGGGAACCCCCGAAGAACCAAGGGAACTACAACTAGGAGCCTCACTAGACGAACACGAGCGCACCCAATTCACATAACTCCTAAGCGAATTCAAGGACGTATTCGCTTGGTCATACAAAGACATGCCCGGCATCGAACGAAGCATCGCCGAGCACCGTATCCCCATTAAACCCGGTTACAAACCCATCAAGCAAAAGCTAAGAAGACTACGTCCCGAATGGTCCCTTATGGTCAAGGAAGAAATCGAAAAACAACTACAAGCCGGTTTCATCCAAGTCATCGAGTATCCTGAATGGGTCTCAAACATGGTCCCAGTCTTGAAAAAGAATGGCAAAATTCGAGTATGCGTTGACTTTCGCGACTTGAACAAAGCTAGTCCCAAAGATGACTTTCCATTACCCCATGTGGACGTCCTAGTCGACAACACCGCCGATCACGCCCTCCTATCCTTCATGGACGGCTACGCAGGCTATAACCAAATCAAAATGTCACTCGAAGACATGGCAAAGACGGCCTTCATTACACCGTGGGGCACATACTGCTACACGGTCATGCCTTTCGGCCTAATCAACGCTGGCGCAACATATCAACGCACCGCTACAACCCTTTTACATGACATGATGCACAAAGAAGTCGAAATTTACGTCGACGATATGATCGTGAAGTCAAAAAAGAGAAGTGGTCATATCACTAACCTCCGCAAGTTCTTCACACGCCTACGACAATACAAAATGCGCCTCAACCCCCGAAAATGTACTTTTGGAGTTAAATCCGGTAAACTACTAGGACATGTAGTGAGCCAAAGAGGCATCGAGGTCGACCCCTCGAAAGTCAAAGCAATCCTTGAAATGCGACCCCCGGAGAACCTCGACGAAATTCGAAGTTTCTTGGGCCAAATCCAATACATCTCACGCTTCATTAGCAAACTCACCATGATATGTGAACCAGTTTTCAAGAAACTCAAGAAAACCGACCACGTTGAATGGGATGAACAATGTCAAAAAGCATTTGACAAGGTCAAGGAATTGCTAACTAACCCACCAGTTCTACGACCACCCTAAAAGGATTTACCACTATCCTTATACCTTACGACAAGCGGATTTACCATTGTCCTTATACCTTACAACAACACCTACCGCCATGGGCGCCATGCTCGCTCAAGAAATAAACGGCGAAGAACATGCAATCTATTACATAAGCAAGAAATTTCTCGATTACGAAACTCGATATTCACCCGTCGAGAAGAGCTGTCTAGCATTGGTATGGTCATCCAAAAAACTCCGTCACTATATGCTAGCACACCAGACGAAGGTCTATTCCAAAATGGACCCCGTAAAGTACCTTTTCGAGAAACACGCGCTTAATGGACGAATGGCCGATGGACATTGCTCCTAGCCGTTCGACCTTGGCACGCACTGCCCTCAAAGCAATCAAGGGACGAGCAGTCTCCGATTTCCTAGCCGAAAATGCAATCAACGAAGAACCAATCATCGACACAACATCCCTTCCAGACGATGGGATTTACAATATCAACCAAGAACAATGGGAGTTATACTTCGATGGCTCCTCCAACTATCGAGGATGTGGAGTAGGAATACTTCTCATATCCCCGAATGGCGAACACACACCCTTAGGCATCAAACTGGATTTTGACGTTCTGCATAACGCCGCAGAATACGAAGCATGCTTGCACGGTCTCCAAGCGGCGCTTGTACTCAACGCCCGCAATATAAGAGTCTATGGGGACTCCTCCCTCATAATCAACCAAGTATCCGGAGCATGGAAGATACTTAATGAAAACCTGGCATTATACCAAAACAAAATACAAGAGCTCATAAACGAATTCTATCACGTAGAATTCATACACCTCCCACGCGAAGAAAACCAATTCGCCGACGCGTTATCCAAACTCGCGTCACTAATCAACATACCCCCGGGAATGGAAACGCTACCCATTGTCGTGGAACGACGGAATGAACCCGCCTACATCTGTGACATTGAAACCGAGGAGGAACAAACCGACCCTTGGTACCAAGCAATCATCAACTACAAAACAAACGGTGAATACCCACCGAACACTGACAAACGGGCCAAGCGAGCCCTACGCCTGTTATCATCACAATTCGTGATGGAAATGGGCAAACTATTCAAAAAGACGCCTCAAGGCATACTACTCTTATGCGTCGACCACAAAAAGGGACACGAGATCATGTCCCAAGTACACGATGGCGAGTGCGGACCACACATGAACGCGCGAGCCATGTGCAAACAAATCATAAGGCTAGGATGGTACTGGACAACCATGGAAGCCGATCACAAGAAATCTGTCAAACATTGCCATAATTGTCAAATCTTTGCAAACGTACAACACATCCCTCCTTCACCACTATACAGTTTGACCTCGCCATGGCCTTTCTCAACCTGGGGAATTGACGTCATAGGCAAAGTTCAACCCGTGGGAGCAGGAGGACACTGCTTCATCCTCGTGGCCATCGACTATTTCACCAAATGGGTCGAAGCCGCATCATACCGCAAACTAGGCACAAAAGAGGTTGCAAAATTCATACAAAACAACATCATTTGTCGCTACGGCATACCCCACGAATTTATCAGCGACCAAGGCACACATTTCCAAGGAGAGGTCGAACCACTTCTCCTCAAATACAAGATACAACGACACAAGTCATCACCCTACCGACCACAAACTAACGGCGCGGTCGAAGCAGCAAACAAAACCGTCGTTTCAATCCTCAAAAAGATGATCGACACCTGCCACGACTGGCCCAACAAGATCCCATTTGCATTATGGGGATACCGCACAACCATCCGCACACCCACAGGCATGACACCCTATTTCCTAACCTACGGGATGGAAGCCGTTCAACCTGTAGAAATCGAGATGCGATCCCTTCGAATTCTCATGGAAGCAGACATTCCTGAAGCTAAATGGGCACGCGAACGATACGAAGCACTCATCCTGTTAGACGAAAGACGGTTACATTCACTAAGTACAGTCCGAATGTACCAATCTCGCCTACAACGCGCCTACAACAAACGGGTCAAGCCACGAAACATCAAAGTGGGTGACCTAGTACTCAAATCAGTCCGAGCACCATTACCAGTCGACCCAAGAGGAAAATTCAAACCCAATTGGGCCGGACCGTACTTGGTCAAGGAAATCCTTCCCGGAGGAGCCGTGAAACTAACTGACCTCGACGGTCAGGACTTTCGATTACCAACAAATCTTGATCAACTCAAGAAATACTACCCCTAAAACACAAACAATTTTGCAATGTATTTCAAGAATAAAACTCACTCTCGCATAGGTGAACTACGCTCGGTTTGATTCCACGCAACGCGGATACGTAGGCAGCTTGTCAAAAGCACAACCGAACTTCCTAGCACGCACGCCCAAAGCTTAAAAAGGTCAAGGGCAATGCACTCACAAAAAGACACGCTCAAAGCTTAAAAAAGTCGAGAGCACAGTCAACACAAAACAAAACAACAATTCAAGTCCAAAGCTTAAAAAGGTCAAGGACTTAAGGAATAAACGAATCAAACAAACAAGTCCAAAGCTTAAAAAAGTCGAGGATTTTTGAAAACAAATACGAATGTTCGAAGCTTAAAAAGGTCGAGAACATTTCAAAGCAAAACAAAAGAAAGCAACGAGACAAGACAAAAGCAAATTAATTCTATTTTATTACTTTATTTAGAATTTTTCGCAATTTAGAAATGAGCTAGGAACAAGCCTCCTTAGCCCTTTATTCAAATCTAAAACATGTTTTTAAATAAAGGAATTTTTCTAAACTAAACACAGCAAACTACTCAAGCCGTTTTCTGACGCTTCGGATTAGCCTCTTCCTCTTCAAGGGGTCGATCCGCCACAATTTTCGAACTAAGGACGGGAATAGATCTCTCAAAGCCTGGGGGCTCGATCGGATCCTCATCCTGCTCGACTGGGGGCTCTTCGATCCTTGGCCCTAGACGATCTTTAACGGTCACCTTCGGTCCAAGCCTTTCCCGCGCCGGTCTCGAAGAAGAAGCACCTGCACTAACAGTACAAAGATCACCATAGTCCCTCCTTTCGCGCACCGCCTCATACGCCAAGGAGGGCCTTGGCCCATTCTTTTCCCTCCTCCTTTGATTCTCCCGTTCCTGAGGATCATTGGAGCGGTACCACCGTGTATAGAAGTCCGTAACACGGCTAGACTCTATATGCTCCGGAACAGCCCAAGTAACACGGTCCGACCATCCTTGGATCCAAGCATCGATCATTTGGTTGTTTAGGACAACAACCCCTCCAACCTGAGTATCCTACTCGGGGATGGTCTGAGCAAGCCCGATTTGCCTCTTCAAGCGAAGAGGATGAATCCGCACTCCTCGTTCAAACCCGCACAACATCAACCCACACGACGCATTCGCAACAGACGGCGCCGTAATCGCCGTAATACCCCACCAAGACACGTACCAACGAATGGAGCTCTCTTTGACAAACCCCCGGTAGTAGTTTAGCGAACGCTCCCGAAGGTCAGCCCACTCCATTTTTCGCGACGTCGTCGCTGCAGCCTTGAAGACACTTCCAAGGGGAAGAGCTCTATACACACTTAGCCTCTCCATGAGCCAAACGTTGAGAATCCTAGCGCAACCTCTGTACGAGCTCAGACGATTAGCACAACGGTCGTCTAAGCCCAGTATGGTCTCCGCTAGGATCAACGCAGAAGGATCATATCCCCTCTCCATCTCTTCGACAACACGAGCATACCTCGCGTTTCCGAACACTCCATCTGGCATGGACCCCGCAAAAGCATAACGATGAACCAAACAAAAAGTAAGGGCCCTCCGCCTAGAACGGTCCGAAATACTAGTATCAACTTTATTCATGTATCGTTGACACAAGAGAAGCATGTTTACCTTGCCTCCATCAAACAAACCGGCAGCATGAGCATTCGTCATCCCAAGGAAGTTTCGCAACATCCCGTTATAGCAAAGCTCACTCCTTACATGTAACAACCTGGTTTTTAGTCGACTTTAATTACTAAGGCGGAAATTAATTAAGTCTTAAACCAGCATTATTAGCTATACAAATAACCCAAAATATTACATCATCGTTTAAGAGTTGAATTAAACAACTCAAAATACGGAAGTTAAAAGAGTAAAGTAGTATTATATATTACAAATCTCTCAAAAACAACTGAAAGTAAAGCATAAAACGTCTCGTGGCCCCATCCAAAATCCAGCTCCTGGTCCACGGTAGTCCTGCACAATAAACTGATGGGGGGGTGCCCGCTGAGCGGACAGTGACTAGCTATACTCATACTTACCCTCGATTTCAATTACTTTGGTTTATTATTATCGCTTTATAACTATAACGTTATGATAAAAACATAAACATGCTTATTACATATAGCATATAAAGACATATAAGTCATAATAAGCATGCGGTTTAAAGCGATAAATCATATAAGCATGATATTCAATTATGAAAGCAAATAGCATATAATAGCATAGCAATAGAGTCACAATAATTCAATAACATTACAAGGCCATATCGGATCGCAATCAAACATACATATCGTATCATTCACATCATGCAGACTCGATTCAATTCAGAAAGTTGTGGTCTTTAGTTTTCGAAGATGGTACGCACTCGTTCTCAATTAATCATACAACAATCAACACATACTGCTTACGAGCCTGACCACTGAGTAGGCCTTTGTACTCTGATCGATTGCATCTCACTTCCATAGTGCAGAGACTTACTCGACTCGTAAACCACGCCGAATACTATATTACTTGCATCTCATCGTCTAGTGTTCGAAATGATTCGAACTTCAGATACAATCTCGTCAAGTGATCTGTACATGTGGCAAGAACGAATGCAAGTGTCGCGCCCACTAAGAACGAAACACGGCAAGGAGACCACCGCTATAATCGCCCAAATCGGCACGGATGCCCTGGTAACTTTAGCGAAATAGGGGAATAAAACCCTAGTCTAGTACATGTACACTAGTATCCAATTTAAGAATGGGCTATGCTATTCGTAGAATACCTTAACTCAGGATAAAACGACTATTTCCTAAAGCCTGAGACAAAAGCCTTGGCATATTCTTTATCTTGTACGGCAATGGCGACCGCTACAAGACTATCTTAACCCCACTTCACTCACGATTGACGTTCCCTTATCTGAGGCCCAAGCTTGACCTTTTATTTAACTTACTCAAGATTTATTATTTATTTGATATTACATATCACATGTTACTAGACTCTCCTAGTATCAGCGTCAAACGTTTTATTTGAATTGTAGGTTTCATATGATCACATAACACGTTCGTTTATTATTTGAAGTGTGGTTAATTATTAATGTTTTTAAATTTCTAATTTGTTATGTTTATTAATATGTCAAATTTTATTTAAGTGTTTTTCAAACACTTTTAAGTCATTTACTTATTCATTTTCAATTTTCTATACTTAGTAAAATTTTCAATTATTTTCAATATTTTACTATTCACTTTTCACTATTCACTATTCACTATTCATCGTATTTTATACGTATTTTTATACGTATTCGTATTTTTATACTTCGTATTTTATACGTATTTTTATACGTATTCGTATTCCTATACTTGTACGTATTCTTATACTTGTACGTATTTTTATACTTAAGATATTTTAGGTATTTATACATAAGATATTTTAGGTATAAAACTAAACCCTTTTATTTTCTAAGTATAAACTTCTAGTTTCAAAGTCGTTAAGTTCGTTTTGTACTTAGTGAGTTTTGAAAATATTCTAAAAGTCTAGTTTTAAAAACGTTAAGTTCGGTTTGTAAAAAGTGATAATGATTTTCATTTTAGAATGAGACTTAGTTAAATTTAGTCGTCTATTAACTAAATTTAGCGATTTTCATTTTAAAAATAATAGTATCGTGGATGATTCATTTTAGTCCGTATGTCCAAGTTTCAACAGTCCAAGTGCAAAGGCGGTAGCACACGATTTAGTTCATTTTTATAACGGTTACATATTTTTATCGGTTTATAATATTTCATTTATAACTAAATCGATTTATACTAAAATTCAATTCTAATTACTATTTAACTTTAGTGACTTAGTGATAATTTCATTTTGGTCAAATTTAGTCAACTTTAAGTGATGATGTCGTGTGACTTAATATATATGTCAAAATTGATTTATTTCTTTTAATTTCTTAAATCTAACTTATTAACTAACAATTAAATTATATTAACAATAAACTAAAAAGTGATAAAACAAATTTTAACCTAAAAATAGTGAGGATGCCGTGAGTAATGATAGTAGTGTTCAAATTTTCATTTTTCGATTTTATCGGTTTTTAACTTAAAGTCTTTATATTTTAATTATTCTAATTATGCCAAAATGATTTAAACTAAAATGAAATTTACTAAACATTTCATTTATATTTATGAATAGTGTTTTTCAACACTTTAATTTTCTAACTTTTTAATCTAAATGATTTATAATATTTTAGGTTGTTTTATATCATATTACTAATAATATATAAAACAATAACTAAACATAAACACAAAATATTAACAAACATAAATTAAAACAAAATCAAAGTGAATACAAATGATGAACACACATGAAGTTCACATGAACTTTCAAGAACACCAAGAACAAAAATAAGAACACAAATGCACTTTTACTAACTTATAATTTATTTTCCTAATTTATTTCTTTTTAACATAACAACATCTATTTTAACTTAACTTAACACAACATATAATTTACAAAAATTAAAAGTGAAAACTTCATAAAAAAAAATGGTAAATGCCGAGTGAAAGTGTATGTGTATATACATTTTTATTTTCGATTTTTAATCACTTTAAACTCAAGGTTAAAACTTAACATAATTTTTATATAAAACTACAACATAACTAAAACATAACTAAGCATGAAAAACATATGAATCATAATTAAAAATGTTCAAAATTAATTTAAACTAAACATATTAACATATTACTACAACTTAACTATTAGCAAAATTACTTATTTATTATCATTTTATTATACTTCACATAATCATACAAGTGAAAATAAATGATGTTTAACATATTTAACATAAAAATCATACTCATAAAACTTATAATAAAAATCAAATTAATTTTCAAAGAGACTAATATGAGATATAACTAGTCACCTTAATTAGGATGTTAATCGTCGGGGATCTAAAATAAATTTTAGATCGGATATTCCTTCACCCATATTACCCAAGTTTTCCACCCAAATAATCCAAGGAATGTTAGCTCCAAAACCCACTAATATAACTAGGAACACTTAGGAATTATTAGAGATAATATTAGGATTTTATTTTAATTGTTTTTGGGAGAAAAATGGAAAAAATAAAAGAGAGAAAAGGGGAAGGGGAGCCACGACATTTTGGGGCAAATGAATGTGATTTTTGCTCTTTGAAACTTAGGATGTAAGTTAGTAAACTTTAGGTTAAAAGGTTTAAGGATTTTTTTTAGATATTAAAGTTGATTTATTTAGTAAATAATGTTTTATTAAAACAAAATAAGCATCATCAAGTCCATCATCAACCCCATAAGTCCACATTACTATTTTGGCATTAAAAATGTCTAAAGTGTGTTTTAAAATGTTTTCCTCGAATTTGGTCAGTTTTAAAAAGTCGGGCGTCAAAAGCGATAAAAGTTAAAATGTCTTTGTTTGGCGATTTTTAAAAGTATTCATTTTATAAATTTAAGACTAAAATATTTTATTTACTACTTTAGAAAAATTTTAAAAGTGACGGAAATGAAAATGGTAATATTAAAGTAGTAGTATTGTATTTGTATAAATATTCTTTTTATTATGTATTAAACTTTAAATTTAAAAACAAAAATAAAAGTAATGATGATAAATTAAATGTGTAAGAAAATGTGTAAGAACATGGAAGATAATAAAATTTGACTAAGGAAAGTCAAAAGTCAAAAGTCAAATTTTCGGGCTCGATTATCGTTTTTGAAATTTTCGATTTGCGCGATCGCAGAAAGTCTCAAAATAAAGGATATGATCTTAAAATAGTATTTTGAAATAAAATCGAAAATAAAAATAAAACTAATTTTCAAAAGGTACTAAATATAAAAATCGGATCTTAACCCTCGAGATTTTGATTAAAAATTTCCTAGGTCGAAATACTTATTTTTTTCGTTGAATGTTTTAGATTTAAAGGTTTATATTCAAACGTCAAAAACTTAATCAATTTAAATTAGGTGTGACTTCAAATATCGACAATTAAGAAAAAGCTAGTTTAATGAAAATGAAATAGTAATTAGATTTTTAATATAATATGATTTATTAAAAATAAATCAAAAAGATTATATTTTCATTAAAAGTGATGTGTAAGTTTGCTTTTCAAAATAAAAAGAAAGTGGAAGAGGATAAGATGCTTGATTTTTGATTTGCGTGTTTGAAATTGTTGACCCGAATTTCAGAGACGGGAAAAGTATAAGGGTTCATTTTTATTCGAAAATGAAAAATGTTTGAAATTGAATTTTATAAATAAAAGGTTTTACATTTATTTTTATGAATAGTAAACATAACTTAACATTTTTGAAATTTGAAAGGCGATACAAATTTTGTGTTGATTTTTATAAAATTTTGAAATGTGTTTCTTTTTCAATTCTAAAGATAATAAAACAAACTTTATTTTTCAAAATTTTTAAATTTGTACTTAGGAGATTTTAGTATTATTCGACTGAAAAATTTCAGTCACATTTTTATTATATGGAAAAAGGATGAATTTAATTTGAGAAATTAAATTCTTTTATCAGATTGTGTTAAAATAACACGGGGTGTTACATTACAACCACAGGAGTAGTCCGTTTCGACCACCCCGCGATGGCCGAGAACTCCTCCATTAAAGGACACACCTCTCCCCCGGGAAACCTAAACACGTGCAAGCTAGGATCCCAATAATCTAAGCACGCATCCAGGAAGTCTAGATTGACTTTCATTTGACGAAAGCCAATAAAAACACCCGCGCCATCATCATACACCGCCTTCTTCATTGCCGAACTTAATGAGGAAGTCCACCTCTTCAAAAGAGCATCAAAATGCTCCTCCATTTTTCTTGGATACAAAAAAAAAACTTTTATAAATATACCTAATATGTTTATGAGAGCAAAAACTTGTATTAAGAAAGAAGAAGAGAAGTAATTGTGAATGAGGATTATAGCACGCACCCCCCTCCTTATATACAAAACGTCTTACGGAATATGGAAACACGGCGTTAACAGCCAAGCCGCCAAACCGCATAGCCTTATGCGGTTTGCCCACCAAACCGCATAAGCCTATGCGGTTTGACCCCTGAACCGCATAAGGCTATGCGGTTCAAGGGGCGGGTTTTCTCGCAACTTTCCTAATTTCGTCTTTCCTAAAACACTACAACCTACACTAGGCTACGACATTCTCTTGTTGTTCCCCATGCACCAGCATTACATTTCGCTTTAGCAACCACGATTCCTACAACAAGTCAAAACATAACATTTTCGACATTCATGCAAGCTCATTTCGCATTTAAAATGAACTTTTTACAAAAACTTTTTCACAATCTAATTCGACATCAAAGCATCCCACTCGGGAATCACTCATTTTTCAAAACAAGCTTACCAAGCAGGTTCACAACTACAATCAAGTTCAAGTTCAAGCTACAACGACATGTACACAAAGGTTCACACAATCTATGTTACACAAATTCACTCCGGATGACGACGACGATAATCGTCAAACTCGCGCCGAATTTGAGCCGTCTCAGCCCGGCTCTGACACAACTGAGCAGCCTGCTCAGCCCAAGCCATCCTCCACCTGTTGGCTATCCGCCATAGCTTCTTATGAGCCTCCTTAGCCACCTGCGATACACAACACAAAAAAACACTTCACACTTTTCTCCATTTTGCCTTAATTTCACTCAAATTAAGTCAAACTTAGGGGGGTAATTTCAAAAACACTTCACACTTTTCTCCATTTTGCCTTAATTCCACTCGAATTAAGTCAAACTTCGGGGGAAAATTTCAAAACAAACGCCGTCAACCCCACTTTGCCTTAATTTCACTCAAATTAAGCCAAACTCGAGGGGGTAACACAAAAACACGACTCTCACAAAGTTTGATCATCGCTATATTTCATACCTCGATCAAACTGGTGGCTCACTCACATATACAAGACAAGTACATACCTTCTTCACCCTGCCCGTCCAGCTGTCCATGCCCGCGTCAGTGGTCACCGGCAAGTACGACGGTAAAGTGAAAGTACGACGCACACCCGACTCGTCGTACTCAACGGTGGTAGGGAAGTCACCAGGCTGCTCCGCCATCTCGGGATCGAATTCCTACAAAACAAGTACAAAACGCACACGTCAGGGAAATTTTTCGCAAAAAATTACCTTACGCACCCTCAAAAGAAGCAAGCATACCTCAATCGGCCCACAAGCAAGCCGAAACTCAGCAAACTGGCCATAGTCTTCCTCAGGACAGAGAAGACTCACCGACTCTCCTTCCCCATACAACGCCATCCGATCCTGAGCAGAAACCCCTCGCTCAAACAGGACCCTCGGCAGATCCTTAGGCACCACTGGAGCTGGCCACCCTGCCTGAAAGACCAAACGCTCTCCAAGGTACCAAACCGACCCATACGGCGTCGCCAGGTACAGGCGCTGGGTCTCTCGCACTGCAAACCTAGCTCCAATGCTGTAACACCCCGTGTTATTTTAACACAATTTGATAAAAGAATTTAATTCCTTAAATTAAATTCGTCCTTTTTCCTTATAATAAAAATGCGTCTGAATTTTTTTCGCCAAATAATACTAAAATTTCTTAAGTTCAAATTTAAAAATTTTGAAAAATAAAGTTTGTTCTATTACCTTCAGAATTGAAAAAGAAACACATTTCAAAATTTTATAAAAATCAACACAAAATTTATATCGCCTTTCAAATTTCAAAAATGCTAAGTTATTTTTACTATTCATAAAAATAAATGTAAAACCTTTTATTCCTAAAATTCAATTTCGAACATTTTTCATTTTTGAATAAAAATGAACCTTTATACTTTTTCCGTCTCTGAAATTCGGGTCAACAATTTCAAACACGCAAATCAAAAATAAAACATCTTATCCTCTTCCATTTTTGAAGAGCCAAACTTAACATCAAGTCTTAATGACAATATAATCATTATGATTTATTTTTAATAAATCATATTATATAATGAATAAATACTATTCCTTTTGTATTAAACTAGCTTTTTTCTAAATTGTCGAAATTTGAAGTCACACCTAATTTAAATTGATTAACTTTTCAACGTTTGAATATAAATCTTTAAATCTAAAACATTCAACGAAAAAAATAAAATATTTCGACCTAGGAAATTTTTTATTCAAAATTTCGAGTATTAAGATCCGATTTTATTTTTAATGCCCTTTCGAAAATTATATTTATTTTTATTTCCGATTTTATTTCAAAACACTATTTTAAGATCATATCTTTTATTTCGAAACCTTTCGCGATCGCGCAAATCGAAAATTTCGAGAAATGAAAATCGAGCCCGAAAAATTGACTTTTTACTTTTGGACCAAAAGTCCAAGTATATCCTCTTCCATATTTTCTTACACAATTACTTACACCATTATATTTTTCATCATCACTTTTATTTTCTTTATATTAAAATTTAAAGTTTATACTTCTTATTAAAAATACATACAAATACGATACTAATACTTTAATACTACCATTTTCATTTCCGTCACTTTTAAATATTTTCTTCAATAGTAAATAAAATATTTTAGTCTTAGAATTCAAAAGTAGAAATATTTCAAAAATTCGTCAAACGCGCACACATTAACTTTTATCACTTTTGACGCCCGACTTTTTAAAACTGACCAAATTCGAGGAAAACATTTTAAAACATCAAAAAGACATTTTTAATGCACCAAATAGTATTGTGGACTTATGAGGTGATGATGGAGTGAATGATGTATTAATTAGTTTAATTAAACATTATTTTTCTAATTAAATCAAAACATATCTAACAAATTTACTTAACCTAATAATTTTACAACTTGTCCTCATTATTTCCAAGTGCAAAAATCAACATTTTGAGCCTCAAAATGTCGTGCCTCTTAACCCCATTTTCTCTCTTTTATTTTTTCCATTTTTCTCCCAAAAACAATTAAAATAAAATCCTAATATTATCTCTAATAATTCCTAAGTGTTCTAGTTAATTAGTGGGTGTTTAGAGCTAACTTGCATGGATTATTTGGGTGAATAACATGGGTTATGGGTGAAGAAAATTCCGGTCTAAAATTTATTTTAGATCCTCGACGATTAACATCCTAATTAAGGTGACTAGCTATATCTTATATTAGTCTCTTAGTAAATTAATTTGTTTTATCATTATGATTTTATGAGTATGAAAATTATGTTAAAATATGTTAAACATCATTTATGTGTGTTTGTATGTTATGTGTACTTATAAAATGATATTAACTAATAATAATGTAAGTATACTTTATTGTTTTCATTTTTGAATCATATTGTTTCTTTCACTTTAAATTGATGTTCATATGTTTAGTTATATTTTTATGAGTTTTAAACATATTATGAGTATATATAAAATTATGATAAATGTTAACAATGAGTTTAAAGTGAATAAAAATCGAAAACGAATTTTTGGTGTATGTTTTTCTTGCTCACGGTTTTCCCCTTTTATTTTAATAAATTTTCACTTTTAATTTTTGTAAATAATATGTTTAGTTAAGTTAGGTTAATTTAGAAGTTATCATGTAAAAAGAATTAAATTAGGAAAATAAATTATAATTTATTAAAAGTAAAAATAGTGTTCTTGAGTTTATTGTTGATGTTCATATGTGTTCTTACAATCTTCATGTTGATGTTCATCTTTATTGTTCACTTTGATTATGTTTTATATTATGTTTGTTTATAATTTGTGTTTATGTTTAGTTATTGTTTTATATATTGTTAGTAATATTATATAAATCAACTTAAAACATTATAAATCATTTAGATTAAAAAGTTAGAAATTTAAAGTGTTGAAAAACACTATTCATAATTATAAATGAAATTTTTAGTAAATTTCATTTTAGTTTAAATCATTTTAGTATAATTAGAATAATTAGAATATAAAAACTTTAAGCTAAAAACGATAAAAATTGAAAAATGAAATTTGGACCTTCACCTTGCCTAGCCACGGCATCCCCATTATTTTTAGTTCAAAAATTGTTTTTATCACTTTTTAGTTTATTGTTAATATAATTTAATTATTAGTTAATAAGTTAGATTTAAGAAATTAAAAGAAATAAAACCATTTTGATACATATATTAATACACACGACATTTCTATATTAAGTTGACTAAATTTGACCAAAATGAATTTATCACTAAGTCACTAAAGTTAAATAGTTGTTAGAAATGAATTTTTATATAAATCGATTTAGTTATAAATGAAATATTAAAAACCGATAAAAATATGTAACCGTTATAAAAAATGAACTAAATCGTGTGCTACCGCCTTTGCACTTGGACTGTTGAACTTGGACATACGGACTAAAATGAATCATACACGATACTATTATTTTAAAATGAAAATCACTAACTTTAGTAAATAGACGACTAAATTTAACTGAGTCTCATTTTAAAATAAATATCATTATCACTTTTTACAAATCGAACTTAACGTTTTAAAAACTAGACTTTTAAAATATTTCCAAAAATCACTAAGTACAAAACGAACTTAACGACTTTGAAACTAGAAATTTATACTTAGAAAATAAAAAAGGGTTTAGTTTTATACCTAAAATATCTTAAGTATAAATACCTAAAATATCTTAAGTATAAAAATACGTACAAGTATAAGAATACGTACAAGTATAAGAATACGTATAAGTATAAAAATATGTATAAAATACGAATACGTATAAAATGCGATGAATAGTGAATAGTGAATAGTGAAAAATGAATAGTAAAATACTGAAAATAAATTGAAAATTCACTAAGTATAGAAAAATTTAAAATGAATAAGTAAATGACTTAAAGTAATTGAAAAACACTTGAATAAAATTGGACATATTAATAAACGTATCAATATAGAAATTTGAAAACGTTAATAATTAACCACACTTCAAATAATAAACGAATATGTTATGTGATCATATGAAACCGAATACAAATACTTAAACGTTTGACGATGAGACTAGGAGAGTCTAGTAACATGTGATATATAAATATCAAATAAATAATGAATATTGAGTAAGTTAAATAAAAGGTCAAGCTTGGGCCTCAGATAAGGGAACGTCAATCGTGAGTGAAGTGGGGTTAAGATAGTCTTGTAGCGGTCGCCATTGCCGTACAAGATAAAGAATATGCCAAGGCTTTTGTCTCAGGCTTTAGGAAATAGTCGTTTTATCCTGAGTTAAGGTGCTCTATGAATAGCATAGCCCATTCTTAAATTGGATACTAGTGTACATGTACTAGACTAGGGTTTTATTCCCCTATTTCGCTAAAGTTACCAGGGCATCCGTGCCGATTTGGGCGATTATAGCGGTGGTCTCCTTGCCGTGTTTCGTTCTTAGTGGGCGCGACACTTGCATTTGTTCTTGCCACATGTACAGATCACTTGACGAGATTGTATCTGAAGTTCGAATCATTTCGAACACTAGACGATGAGATGCAAGTAATATAGTATTCGGCGTGGTTTACGAGTCGAGTAAGTCTCTGCACTATGGAAGTGAGATGCAATCGATCAGAGTACAAAGGCCTACTCAGTGGTCAGGCTCGTAGCGGTATGTGTTATGCGTTGTATGATTAAATGAGAATGAGTGTGTACCATCTTCGAAAACTAAAGACCACAACTTTCTGAATTGAATCGAGTCTGCATGATGTGAATGATACGATATGTATGTTTGATTGCGATCCGATATCGCCTTGTAATGTTATTGAATTATTGTGATACTATTGCTATGCTATTATCTGCTATTTGCCTTCATAATTGAATATCATGCTTATATGATTTATCGCTTTAAACCGCATGCTTATTATGACTTATATGTCTTTATATGCTATATGTAATAAGCATGTTTATGTTTTTATCCTAATGTTATGTTTATAAAGCGATAATATTAAACCAAAGTAATTGAAATCGAGGGTAAGTATGAGCATAGCTAGTCATTTGTCAGCTCAATGGCATCCCCTCTGATTTATTGTGCAGGATAATCATGGACCGGAAGCTGGATTTTGGACGGGGCCATGCAATGCTTTTATGCTTTACTTTTAGTCGTTTTTGAGAGATTTGTAATATATAACACTTTACTCTTTTAAACTTCCGTATTTAGAGTTGTTCAATTCAACTCTTAAACGATGATGTAATATTTTGGGTTATTTGTATAATTAATAACACTGGTTTAAGACTTAATTAATTTCCGCCATAGTAATTAAAGTCGATTAAAAACCAGGTTGTTACAGTTGGTATCAAAGCTGTCTTGCGACCGTGAGTAACTTAATAGTTATTTCATCTAGCGAGAGACACCTGGGCCGGACATTCATATCGTATGTCAGGCTTAGACTAATAGGATCAAATAATAAATTAGATTTTTCTTTTATTAGATCACTTAAATAATAACTTGAAATCGCTTTAAAGTGTGAGGATGGGTAGAAACCTTAAGGACCGACCATAGGCTATGGACTTTTAAATAACGAACTACTTCCCTCAAAATAAAATACACTCGTTTGCTTGCTACTTGCTGATGTGACTAACTAAAACTAACAACTATCCTCGGATATAAAATCTAAGTAATAAATTTAATTCTCGAAGATCGAAGCCTTTAATCGAATACATGACGGCAAGACCTCAAACGCAGCAAATGGACGCATCAAGGACCTTACAACTGACAAGACGTCCAAGATCTCGAAGATTTCTGTCGCAGAGAAGATTTCTACAACTTCATTTAATTATCCTCTTTAACTAAAATTCTTATTTAGTTCTCTTTTAAAAAAATTTAACCTCCTTAACCTTTTCCTACTAACTCTCAAATTTCATAAACCTATAATTTCTAATAACTACTTCTCAAATGAACTTTCATCCCTCTTCCTTAATCTCGCAAAATGATTTCGTTTTTGCTGGTCAATTCCTTAAACTCCTTATAATTTATTCTCAAAAACTTTCAAACTCTATTACATTTCAATCTCCTAAACTTCTATCTCTTTCAAAATTTAAAGATCTTCGAAAATTTTATAATTCCTACTTATCTTCTAAAATTAATTCTCATGTTTTCCCTTTAAAACATATTTGAAACTTGTTCAATTAATCCTTAAAATGTTATTTCGTAATTTTAAATATCTTTGAAATTATTTTGTTTTAAATCGTATATTTTTATCTCATATACTATCGAATTGGATTATTTTCAAATTTTTGAACTTATCAATACCTATTCCAAATTCCCAACCTCTAAAATGAATTTTTATCTTTCTATTTAAACTTGATAAATATGTTTAAAATTTTCTTAAGGGGGTAGGACAAAATATGATGATTTGAAATCATTGATTAAAATAGTTTACAATCTTTATTTCAACCAACTTTAAACTATATATTTAATTTCAAATTAAAATTAAAATTTGTTTTATTTTAAAACCCTTATAATTTTAATTTAAATTAATTCCGTACAAAAACTTCTAGGCCCCACCTTGTTGAAAATGTAACAACCTGGTTTTTAGTCGACTTTAATTACTAAGGCGGAAATTAATTAAGTCTTAAACCAGCGTTATTAATTATACAATAACCCAAAATATTACATCATCGTTTAAGAGTTGAATAAAACAACTCTAAATACGGAAATTCAAAAGAGTAGCGTTATATATATTACATCTCTCTTGAAAACAACTAAGGAAAAACAATAAAAACGTCTCGTGACTCCATCCAAAACCCAGCTCCTGGTCCACGAACGTCCTGCACAATAAACTGATGGGGTGGTGCCCGCTGAGCGGACAGTGACTAGCTATGCTCATACTTACCCTCGGTTTCAATTACTTTGGTTTATTACTATCGCTTTATAATTACAACATTATGATAAAAACATAAACATGCTTATTACAAATAGCATATAAAGACATATAAGTCATATTAAGCATGCGTTTTTAAAGCGATAAATCATATAAGCATGATATTCAGTTATGAAAGCAAGTAACAGATAATATCATAGCAATAGTGTCACAGTATTTCAGCAGGATTACAAAGCGATATCAGATCGCAAACAAACATACGTATTGTATCATTTTCATCATGCAGACTCGATTCACTTCAGAAACTTATGGTCTTTAATTTTCGAAAATGGTACACACTCGTTCTCATTTAATCAAACAACACACAACACATACCGCTACGAGCCCGACTAATCGAGTAGGCCTTTGTACTCTGATCGATTGCATCTCACTTCCATAGTGCAGAGACTTACTCGACTCGTAAACCACGCCGAATACTATAATACTTGTATCTCATCCTCTAGTGTTCGAAATGATTCGAACTTCAGATACAATCTCGTCAAGTGATCTTTACATGTGGCAAGAACGAATGCTAGTGTCGCGCCCACTAAGAACGAAACACGGCAAGGAGACTTGAACCGCTATAATCGGCATTAATCGCCACGGTGCCTGGTAACTTTAGCGAAATAGGGAATAAAACCCTAGTCTAGTACATGTACACTAGTATCCAATTTAAGAATGGGCTATGCTAATCATAGAGCATCTTAACTCGGGATAAACGACTATTTCCTAAAGCACGAGACAAAAGCCTTGGCATATTCAATTATCTTGTCCCAAGAATGGCGACCGCCACAAGACTATCTTAACCCCACTTCACTCACGATTGACGTTCCCTTATCTGAGGCCCAAGCTTGACCTTTTATTTAAACATACTCATGATTTATTATTTATTTGATATTACATATCACATGTTTCTAGACTCTCCTAGTCTCATCGTCAAACGTTTTATTTGAATGGTAGGTTTCATATGATCACATAACACATTCGTTTATTATTTGAAGTGTTGTTAATTATTAACGTTTTTAAATTTCTAAATTGAAACGTTTATTATTAGGTCCAGTTTTATTTAAGTGTTTTTCAAAACACTTTAAGTCATTTACTTATTCATTTTAAATTTTTCTATACTTAGTAAAATTTTCAATTATTTTCAGTATTTTACTATTCACTTTTCACTATTCACTTTTCACCATTCACTATTCACTTTTCACTATTCACCGTATTTTATACGTATTTTTATACTTCGTATTCTATTTGTATTTTTATACTTATACGTATTCTTATACTTGTACGTATTTTTATATTTATACGTATTTTTATACTTAAGGTATTTTAGTATAATACTAAACTTGTTTTTATTTTCTAAGTACAAATTTCTAGTTTCAAAGTCGTTAGGTTCGTTTTGTACTTAGTGATTTTTGTAAATATTTTAACAGTTTAGTTTTAAAAACGTTAAGTTCGTTTTGTACTTAGTGATTTTTGAAAATATCTAAAAGTCTAGTTTTAAAAACGTTAAGTTCATTTTGTAATTAGTGATTTGTGAAAATATTTTAAAATGTAAGACTCGGTTAAATTTAGTCGTCTATTTATTTAAGTTAGTGATAGTATCGTGGATGATTCATTTATAGTCAAGTATGTCCAAATTCAATAATCCAATAGCAAAGGTAGTATCACACGATTTAATTCATTTTTATAACGGTTAACATACTTTCATCTGTTTATAATAATTCATTTATAATTAAAACGATTTATACAAAAATTCAATTCTAATTACTATTTAACTTTAGTGACTTAGTGATAATTTCATTTTGGTCAAATTTAGTCAATTTAAAAAGAGAATGTCGTGTGGTATATCTATATGTTACAAAATTGGTTTATTTCTTTTAATTTCTTAATTCTATTTATTAACTACTAATTAAATTATTTTAACAATTAAACTAAAAATGATAAAATAAATTTTAACTCTAAAAAGGCATGAATGCCGTGGCTAGTCATGGTGCTTGTCAAAATTTCATTTTTCGATTTTAACGGTTTTTAACTTAAAGTCTTTATAATTTAATTATCCTAATTATACTAAAATGATTTAAACTAAAATGAAACTTACTAAAAATTTCATTTATAATTATGAATAGTGTTTTTCAACACTTTAAATTTCTAACTTTTTAAAATCAATGATTTAGTTAGTTTAATTTATATAGTTGTTAATATAATAACTTACTCCCTCCATTCAAATCCAAATTGCAAGTTTCTTTTTTCACATTTGCCGAGACGACTTTTGCGAGTTACATATCTTTAGCTACGTTTATTCAAAAAATGTAAAAAATATATTTTAATTTTCTACTCATAAAGACGAATGAAACAAGATCACACATGAATATATCTATATTTACGTATCGAGAGATAATTGAAATTGAACGTCTAAGAGTGAATAGTGTACAAATGAGAAACTTGCAATTTGGATTTGAATGGAGGGAGTATTAGTTAATAAAAACAATAAATAAAAACAAACATAAAATAAAACAAAATCAAAGTGAGCAAAATACATGAAGATCACAAGAACATGAAGAACACCAACTTAAACATCAAGAACATCAAACTCATTCAAGAACACATTTTTGCCCTTTTAACAACTTATAATTTATTTTTCTAATTTAATTCTTTTTACATAAAAACATCCATTTTATACTAACTTAACATAACATATTATTTACAAAAATTAAAAGTGAAAATTTATTAAAATAAAAGGGTGAAGCCGTGAGGTTGCACATGTATGTATATATTTTATTTTCGATTTTTAATCACTTTAAACTCATAGTTAAAACTTAACATAATCTTTATATATAACTACAACATAACTAAACATAAAAATCATATGAACAAAAATTAAAAGTGTTCAAAACTAATTAAATTAAATATATGAACATAATACTACAACTTAACTATTATCATTATTACTTATTTATTATCATTTTATTACATTTCACATAACATACAAACACACACAAATCATGTTTAACATATTTTAGCACAAAAATCATACTCATAAAATTATAATAACAAAACAAATTAATTTACTTAAAAAGATAATACAAGACAAAGCTAGTCACCTTAAAAGAATGTTAATCGTCGAGGGGTCTAAAATAAATTTTAGACCCGGATTTCTTCACCCATAAAACCCAAGTTTTCCACCCAAAATAATCCTTGAATGTTAGCTTCAAAAACCCACTAAATAACTTAGGACTATTATGATTTATTAGAAATATTATTAGTGTTTTATTTAAGTGGTTTTAGTAAGAAAATGAAAGAAAATAAAAGAGAGCAAAGGGTGCTAAGTGGGGCGGCAAAGAGAGAGCAAAGGAGATGAGTTTTTACACTTAGAAAAATATGAGGAAGTTGCAAAATGAATTAGGTTAAGAAATTAGGAGATATGTTTTGTTTTATTTAGTAAATAAAGTTTAATTATAATGAAATTAGGGAACCAAAATATCAATTTGCATACTAGTGTCATAAAACACTATTTAGGTAAGAAAATGTTTAATTTGTGTTTTAAAATGTTTTTCACGAAATTGGTCAGTTATAAAAAGTCGGGCGTCAAAAGCGATAAAAGTTAAAGTGTGCGCGTTTGACAATTTTTCGAAATATTTCTACTTTTAAATTTTAAGACTAAAATATTTTATTTACTATTGAAGAAAATATTTAAAAGTTGAGGAAGTCGATGAATTTTCAAAATAAAAGTTTTCGCTAAAAGTGATTTTAAACGATCGCAAAATTTGTAATTACTATAGAAAATTTTATTATACTATTAACTTTTATTTTATTTTAGATATACATTTTTAAAAAGATTTTATGAAATATTGTAAGTGTTGTATGGAAATGAATAAGGTAGAATGAAATTAAGTTAAGAAAAGTGTGTTGTATAAGTTTGGTTTTAATTAGATAGTATAAATATTAAGTTTAAAGAAACTAAATAAATGTGATGATGGCTTAAGTAGGCATGTGATTTAGGGTGGCTTGTGTAAGAAAAAGAAAGGCTAAATCTTGGTCATGCATGACTTAGGGTGGCCGACTATTATGAGCACATGTGGCTCGGTTTTCGTTTTTGAAATTTTTAGATTCTGTATGGCCGAAAAGTCTCGAAATAAAAGATATGATCTTAAAATAGTGTTTTAAAATAAAAATCGGAATTAAAAACAAAACTAATTTTCAAAAGGTATTAAAAATAAAAATCGGATCTTAATCCTCGAAATTTTGAATAAACTTTCCTAGGTCGAAATATTTATTTTTTTCGTTGAATGTTATAGATTTAAAGAATTATAAACAAACGTCAAAAATTTAATAGATTTAAAATAGGTGTGACTTATAATTTCGACAATTTTCAAAAGTGTTAGTTTAATGGAAAAGGAATAGTAATTATTTATTAATATAATATGATTTATTAAATAAAAATCAAAATGATTATATTTTCATTAATGTGATGTTAAGTTTCCTTTTCCAAAATTGTTGATGTTGATTGTTTGATTTTTTTTTTTGATTTGCGTGTTTGAAATTGTTGACCCGAATTTCAGAAACGGGAAAAGTATAAAGGTTCATTTTTATTCGAAAATGAAAAATGTTCGAATTTGAATTTTAGGAATAAAAGGTTTTACATTTATTTTTATGAATAGTAAACATAACTTAACATTTTTGAAATTTAAAAGGCGATATAAATTTTGTATTGATTTTTATAAAATTTGAAATATATTTCTTTTTCAATTCTAAAGATAATACCACAAATTTTATTTTTCAAAAATTTTAAATTTGTACTTAGGAAATTTTAGTTTTATTTGGCGAAAAAATTTCAGTCGCATTTTATTATATAGAAAAAGGATGAATTTAATTTGAGAAATTAAATTCTTTTATCATATTGTGTTAAAATAACACGGGGTGTTACAAACCTACCCCCTTAAGAAAAGTTTCGTCCCGAAACTTGAATAGAGTGGATACTGGTCGCGGTTAGACAATGCAGTTTAGAGAAGATAAAAGGATTTACAAGTTTCGATAATGACATTTTATTTTGGTAGCATAAGACTTTTCAAAATGTTTGAATTTCTGAATTATTATGCAGGTGTTAGATAAAGTTGAAAGATTGAAAGCTATAATCGTTTTATATTTACAAATGAAATATTTTGAATTAGTATAGAAATATAGCTAGATTGTTATTTTCCAAAATCGACTTTAAAGGGACTTTTCAAAAAGGTAGGGCCTAGAAGTTTTGTACGGAATTAATTTAAATTAAAATTATAAGGGTTTTAAAATAAAACAAGTTATAAGTTTATTTGAAATTAAATATATAATTTAAAGTTGGTAGAAATAAAGATTTTAAATAATTTTAATCAATGATTTTAAATCATATTATTTTGTCCTACCCCCTTAAGAAAATTTTAAACATATTTATCAAGTTTAAGAGAAAAGATAAAAATTCGTTTTAAAGGTTGAGAATTTAGAGAAGGTATTGATAAGTTCAAAATTTTGAAAATAACTAACTTTGATAGTATAAAAGGTAAAGGATATACGATTTAAAACCAAAAAATTTCGAAGGTATTTAAAATCACGAAATAAAATTTTAGAACTAATTGAATAAGTTTTCAGAGCTATTTTCAAAGGGAAAACATGAAAGTAAATTTTTAGAAGATAATTAGAAACTATAAAGTTAGGAATAATTATAAATTTTGGAAGAGGTAGCAATTTTAAAAAGGTTGAAAGTAATGTATTTCGAAGGTTTTTTTTTTGAGAATAAATTAAAAGGAGTTTATGAAATTGAAAAGTAAAAGTGAAATCATTTTGCGAGATTAAAGAATAGGAATGAAAATCGATTTTAAGAAGTCGATTATAAAAAATTATAGATGGAGTGTTAGAAGAAAAGGTTAAAGAGGTCAAAATTTTTTTTTTTTAAAAGGGAACGAAATAAAAATTTGTGTTAAAGAGGATAATTAGATGGAGTTGTAGCAATCCTTCCTGCGACAGAAACCTTCGAGATCTTGAACATCTTATCAACTGTAAGGTTCTTGATGCGTCCATTTGCTTCGTTTGAGGTCTTGTCGTCATGTATTTGATTAAAGGCTTCGATCTTCGAGAATTAGACTTATTACTTAGATTTTATATCCGAGGATAGTTGTTAGTTTTAGTTAATCACATCAGCAAGTAGCAAGCATACGATAGTTAGTGTATTTTATTTTGAGGGAAGTAGTTCGTTATTTAAAAGTCCTTAGTCTAAGGTCGGTCCTTAAGGTTTCTACCCATCCTCACACTTTAAAGCGATCTAAAGTTATTATTTAAGTGATCTACTAAGAAAAATCTAATTTATTATCTGATCCTAGTAGTCTTGCCTGACATACGATATGAATGTCTGGCCCAGGTGTCTCTCGCTAGGTAAGCATAAATCGCATTAGGCCATTTATGTTACGGTCACGAGTCAGCTCTGATACCAACTGTAACAACCTGGTTTTTAGTCGACTTTAATTACTAAGGCGGAAATTAATTAAGTCTTAAACCAGCGTTATTAATTATACAATAACCCAAAATATTACATCATCGTTTAAGAGTTGAATAAAACAACTCTAAATACGGAAATTCAAAAGAGTAGCGTTATATATATTACATCTCTCTTGAAAACAACTAAGGAAAAACAATAAAAACGTCTCGTGACTCCATCCAAAACCCAGCTCCTGGTCCACGAACGTCCTGCACAATAAACTGATGGGGGGTGCCCGCTGAGCGGACAGTGACTAGCTATGCTCATACTTACCCTCGGTTTCAATTACTTTGGTTTATTACTATCGCTTTATAATTACAACATTATGATAAAAACATAAACATGCTTATTACAAATAGCATATAAAGACATATAAGTCATATTAAGCATGCGTTTTTAAAGCGATAAATCATATAAGCATGATATTCAGTTATGAAAGCAAGTAACAGATAATATCATAGCAATAGTGTCACAGTATTTCAGCAGGATTACAAAGCGATATCAGATCGCAAACAAACATACGTATTGTATCATTTTCATCATGCAGACTCGATTCACTTCAGAAACTTATGGTCTTTAATTTTCGAAAATGGTACACACTCGTTCTCATTTAATCAAACAACACACAACACATACTGCTTACGAGCCTGACCACTGAGTAGGCCTTTGTACTCTGATCGATTGCATCTCACTTCCATAGTGCAGAGACTTACTCGACTCGTAAACCACGCCGAATACTATAATACTTGCATCTCATCCTCTAGTGTTCGAAATGATTCGAACTTCAGATACAATCTCGTCAAGTGATCTTTACATGTGGCAAGAACGAATGCTAGTGTCGCGCCCACTAAGAACGAAACACGGCAAGGAGACTTGAACCGCTATAATCGGCATTAATCGCCACGGTGCCCTGGTAACTTTAGCGAAATAGGGGAATAAAACCCTAGTCTAGTACATGTACACTAGTATCCAATTTAAGAATGGGCTATGCTAATCATAGAGCACCTTAACTCAGGATAAAACGACTATTTCCTAAAGCCTGAGACAAAAGCCTTGGCATATTCAATTATCTTGTCCGGCAATGGCGACCGCCACAAGACTATCTTAACCCCACTTCACTCACGATTGACG
The DNA here is from genome assembly GCA_023091065.1 of Dianthus caryophyllus. NCBI lineage: Eukaryota > Viridiplantae > Streptophyta > Magnoliopsida > Caryophyllales > Caryophyllaceae > Dianthus > Dianthus caryophyllus. The sequence goes on along the minus strand of CM041519.1, from coordinate 13,472,633 downwards.
TTCCCTTATCTGAGGCCCAAGCTTGACCTTTTATTTAAACATACTCATGATTTATTATTTATTTGATATTACATATCACATGTTTCTAGACTCTCCTAGTCTCATCGTCAAACGTTTTATTTGAATGGTAGGTTTCATATGATCACATAACACATTCGTTTATTATTTGAAGTGTTGTTAATTATTAACGTTTTTAAATTTCTAAATTGAAACGTTTATTATTAGGTCCAATTTTATTTAAGTGTTTTTCAAAACACTTTAAGTCATTTACTTATTCATTTTAAATTTTTCTATACTTAGAAAAATTTTCAATTATTTTCAGTATTTCACTATTCACTTTTCACTATTCACTATTCACCATTCACTATTCACTTTTCACTATTCACCGAATTTTATACGTATTTTTATACGTATTCGTATTTTTATACTTCGTATTCTATTTGTATTTTTATACTTATACGTATTCTTATACTTGTACGTATTTTTATATTTATACGTATTTTTATACTTAAGGTATTTTAGTATAATACTAAACTTGTTTTTATTTTCTAAGTACAAATTTCTAGTTTCAAAGTCGTTAGGTTCGTTTTGTACTTAGTGATTTTTGTAAATATTTTAACAGTTTAGTTTTAAAAACGTTAAGTTCGTTTTGTACTTAGTGATTTTTGAAAATATCTAAAAGTCTAGTTTTAAAAACGTTAAGTTCATTTTGTAATTAGTGATTTGTGAAAATATTTTAAAATGTAAGACTCGGTTAAATTTAGTCGTCTATTTATTTAAGTTAGTGATAGTATCGTGGATGATTCATTTATAGTCCGTATGTCCAAATTCAATAATCCAATAGCAAAGGTAGTATCACACGATTTAATTCATTTTTATAACGGTTAACATACTTTCATCTGTTTATAATAATTCATTTATAATTAAAACGATTTATACAAAAATTCAATTCTAATTACTATTTAACTTTAGTGACTTAGTGATAATTTCATTTTGGTCAAATTTAGTCAATTTAAAAAGAGAATGTCGTGTGGTATATCTATATGTTACAAAATTGGTTTATTTCTTTTAATTTCTTAATTCTATTTATTAACTACTAATTAAATTATTTTAACAATTAAACTAAAAATGATAAAATAAATTTTAACTCTAAAAAGGCATGAATGCCGTGGCTAGTCATGGTGCTTGTCAAAATTTCATTTTTCGATTTTAACGGTTTTTAACTTAAAGTCTTTATAATTTAATTATCCTAATTATACTAAAATGATTTAAACTAAAATGAAACTTACTAAAAATTTCATTTATAATTATGAATAGTGTTTTTCAACACTTTAAATTTCTAACTTTTTAAAATCAATGATTTAGTTAGTTTAATTTATATAGTTGTTAATATAATAACTTATTAGTTAATAAAAACAATAAATAAAAACAAACATAAAATAAAACAAAATCAAAGTGAGCAAAATACATGAAGATCACAAGAACATGAAGAACACCAACTTAAACATCAAGAACATCAAACTCATTCAAGAACACATTTTTGCCCTTTTAACAACTTATAATTTATTTTTCTAATTTAATTCTTTTTACATAAAAACATCCATTTTATACTAACTTAACATAACATATTATTTACAAAAATTAAAAGTGAAAATTTATTAAAATAAAAGGGTGAAGCCGTGAGGTTGCACATGTATGTATATATTTTATTTTCGATTTTTAATCACTTTAAACTCATAGTTAAAACTTAACATAATCTTTATATATAACTACAACATAACTAAACATAAAAGTCATATGAACAAAAATTAAAAGTGTTCAAAACTAATTAAATTAAATATATGAACATAATACTACAACTTAACTATTATCATTATTACTTATTTATTATCATTTTATTACATTTCACATAACATACAAACACACACAAATCATGTTTAACATATTTTAGCACAAAAATCATACTCATAAAATTATAATAAAAAAACAAATTAATTTACTTAAAAAGATAATACAAGACAAAGCTAGTCACCTTAAAAGAATGTTAATCGTCGAGGGGTCTAAAATAAATTTTAGACCCGGATTTCTTCACCCATAAAACCCAAGTTTTCCACCCAAAATAATCCTTGAATGTTAGCTTCAAAAACCCACTAAATAACTTAGGACTATTATGATTTATTAGAAATATTATTAGTGTTTTATTTAAGTGGTTTTAGTAAGAAAATGAAAGAAAATAAAAGAGAGCAAAGGGTGCTAAGTGGGGCGGCAAAGAGAGAGCAAAGGAGATGAGTTTTTACACTTAGAAAAATATGAGGAAGTTGCAAAATGAATTAGGTTAAGAAATTAGGAGATATGTTTTGTTTTATTTAGTAAATAAAGTTTAATTATAATGAAATTAGGGAACCAAAATATCAATTTGCATACTAGTGTCATAAAACACTATTTAGGTAAGAAAATGTTTAATTTGTGTTTTAAAATGTTTTTCACGAAATTGGTGGATTATAAAAGCTCAAGGCCAAAAGCGATAAAAGTTAAAGTGTCTTGCGTTTGACAATTTTTCGAAATATTTCTACTTTTAAATTTTAAGACTAAAATATTTTATTTACTATTGAAGAAAATATTTAAAAGTTGAGGAAGTCGATGAATTTTCAAAATAAAAGTTTTCGCTAAAAGTGATTTTAAACGATCGCAAAATTTGTAATTACTATAGAAAATTTTATTATACTATTAACTTTTATTTTATTTTAGATATACATTTTTAAAAAGATTTTATGAAATATTGTAAGTGTTGTATGGAAATGAATAAGGTAGAATGAAATTAAGTTAAGAAAAGTGTGTTGTATAAGTTTGGTTTTAATTAGATAGTATAAATATTAAGTTTAAAGAAACTAAATAAATGTGATGATGGCTTAAGTAGGCATGTGATTTAGGGTGGCTTGTGTAAGAAAAAGAAAGGCTAAATCTTGGTCATGCATGACTTAGGGTGGCCGACTATTATGAGCACATGTGGCTCGGTTTTCGTTTTTGAAATTTTCGATTTACGCGCAAGCGAAAAGTCTCGAAATAAAAGATATGATCTTAAAATAGTGTTTTAAAATAAAAATCGGAATTAAAAACAAAACTAATTTTCAAAAGGTATTAAAAATAAAAATCGGATCTTAATCCTCGAAATTTTGAATAAACTTTCCTAGGTCGAAATATTTATTTTTTTCGTTGAATGTTATAGATTTAAAGAATTATAAACAAACGTCAAAAATTTAATAGATTTAAAATAGGTGTGACTTATAATTTCGACAATTTTCAAAAGTGTTAGTTTAATGGAAAAGGAATAGTAATTATTTATTAATATAATATGATTTATTAAATAAAAATCAAAATGATTATATTTTCATTAATGTGATGTTAAGTTTCCTTTTCCAAAATTGTTGATGTTGATTGTTTGATTTTTTTTTTTTTGATTTGCGTGTTTGAAATTGTTGACCCGAATTTCAGAAACGGGAAAAGTATAAAGGTTCATTTTTATTCGAAAATGAAAAATGTTCGAAATTGAATTTTAGGAATAAAAGGTTTTACATTTATTTTTATGAATAGTAAACATAACTTAACATTTTTGAAATTTAAAAGGCGATATAAATTTTGTATTGATTTTTATAAAATTTGAAATATATTTCTTTTTCAATTCTAAAGATAATACCACAAATTTTATTTTTCAAAAATTTTAAATTTGTACTTAGGAAATTTTAGTTTTATTTGGCGAAAAAATTTCAGTCGCATTTTATTATATGGAAAAAGGATGAATTTAATTTGAGAAATTAAATTCTTTTATCATATTGTGTTAAAATAACACGGGGTGTTACAGAAAATCTCTTTGAAGTCGATTTTAGAAAATAACAATTTAGCAACATTTCTGTATTAATTCAAAATATTCTATTTACAAATATAAAATGTTTATATCTTTTAATCTTCTCACTCTATCTAACACCTTTATAATAATTCAGAAATTCAAACTTTTTGAAAAGTCTTATCCTACCAAAATAAAATGTCATTATCGAAATTTGTGAAATTTTGATATCCTCTCTAACTGCCTTGCCCAACTGCGAGCAGTTATCCATTCTATCCAAGTTTCGGGACGAAACTTTTCTTAAGGGGGTAGGTTTGTAACACCCCGTGTTATTTTAACACTATTTGATAAAAGAATTTAATTCCTTAAATTAAATTCGTCCTTTTTCCTTATAATAAAAATGCGTCTGAATTTTTTTCGCCAAATAATACTAATATTTCTTAAGTTCAAATTTAAAAATTTTGAAAAATAAAGTTTGTTCTATTACCTTCAGAATTGAAAAAGAAACACATTTCAAAATTTTATTAAAATCAACACAAAATTTATATCGCCTTTCAAATTTCAAAAATGCTAAGTTATTTTTACTATTCATAAAAATAAATGTAAAACCTTTTATTCCTAAAATTCAATTTCGAACATTTTTCATTTTTGAATAAAAATGAACCTTTATACTTTTTCCGTCTCTGAAATTCGGGTCAACAATTTCAAACACGCAAATCAAAAATAAAACATCTTATCCTCTTCCATTTTTGAAGAGCCAAACTTAACATCAAGTCTTAATGACAATATAATCATTTTGATTTATTTTTAATAAATCATATTATATAATGAATAAATACTATTCCTTTTCTATTAAACTAGCTTTTTTCTAAATTGTCGAAATTTGAAGTCACACCTAATTTAAATTGATTAACTTTTCAACGTTTGAATATAAATCTTTAAATCTAAAACATTCAACGAAAAAAATAAATATTTCGACCTAGGAAATTTTTTATTCAAAATTTCGAGTATTAAGATCCGATTTTATTTTTAATGCCCTTTCGAAAATTATATTTATTTTTATTTCCGATTTTATTTCAAAACACTATTTTAAGATCATATCTTTTATTTCGAAACCTTTCGCGATCGCGCAAATCGAAAATTTCGAGAAATGAAAATCGAGCCCGAAAAATTGACTTTTGACTTTTGGACCAAAAGTCCAAGTATATCCTCTTCCATATTTTCTTACACAATTACTTACACCATTATATTTTTCATCATCACTTTTATTTTCTTTATATTAAAATTTAAAGTTTATACTTCTTATTAAAAATACATACAAGTACGATACTAATACTTTAATACTACCATTTTCATTTCCGTCACTTTTAAATATTTTCTTCAATAGTAAATAAAATATTTTAGTCTTAGAATTCAAAAGTAGAAATATTTCAAAAATTCGTCAAACGCGCACACATTAACTTTTATCTCTTTTGACGCCCGACTTTTTAAAACTGACCAAATTCGAGGAAAACATTTTAAAACATCAAAAAGACATTTTTAATGCACCAAATAGTATTGTGGACTTATGAGGTGATGATGGAGTGAATGATGTATTAATTAGTTTAATTAAACATTATTTTTCTAATTAAATCAAAACATATCTAACAAATTTACTTAACCTAATAATTTTACAACTTGTCCTCATTATTTCCAAGTGCAAAAATCAACATTTTGAGCCTCAAAATGTCGTGCCCCTTAACCCCATTTTCTCTCTTTTATTTTTTCCATTTTTCTCCCAAAAACAATTAAAATAAAATCCTAATATTATCTCTAATAATTCCTAAGTGTTCTAGTTAATTAGTGGGTGTTTAGAGCTAACTTGCATGGATTATTTGGGTGAATAACATGGGTTATGGGTGAAGAAAATTCCGGTCTAAAATTTATTTTAGATCCTCGACGATTAACATCCTAATTAAGGTGACTAGCTATATCTTATATTAGTCTCTTAGTAAATTAATTTGTTTTATCATTATGATTTTATGAGTATGAAAATTATGTTAAAATATGTTAAACATCATTTATGTGTGTTTGTATGTTATGTGTACTTATAAAATGATATTAACTAATAATAATGTAAGTATACTTTATTGTTTTCATTTTTGAATCATATTGTTTCTTTCACTTTAAATTGATGTTCATATGTTTAGTTATATTTTTATGAGTTTTAAACATATTATGAGTATATATAAAATTATGATAAATGTTAACAATGAGTTTAAAGTGAATAAAAAACGAGAGCGAATTTATGGTCTATGTTTTTCTTGCTCACGGTTTTCCCCTTTTATTTTAATAAATTTTCACTTTTAATTTTTGTAAATAATATGTTTAGTTAAGTTAGGTTAATTTAGAAGTTATCATGTAAAAAGAATTAAATTAGGAAAATAAATTATAATTTATTAAAAGTAAAAATAGTGTTCTTGAGTTTATTGTTGATGTTCATATGTGTTCTTACAATCTTCATGTTGATGTTCATCTTTATTGTTCACTTTGATTATGTTTTATATTATGTTTGTTTATAATTTGTGTTTATGTTTAGTTATTGTTTTATATATTGTTAGTAATATTATATAAATCAACTTAAAACATTATAAATCATTTAGATTAAAAAGTTAGAAATTTAAAGTGTTGAAAAACACTATTCATAATTATAAATGAAATTTTTAGTAAATTTCATTTTAGTTTAAATCATTTTAGTATAATTAGAATAATTAGAATATAAAAACTTTAAGCTAAAAACGATAAAAATTGAAAAATGAAATTTGGACCTTCACCTTGCCTAGCCACGGCATCCCCATTATTTTTAGGTCAAAAATTGTTTTTATCACTTTTTAGTTTATTGTTAATATAATTTAATTATTAGTTAATAAGTTAGATTTAAGAAATTAAAAGAAATAAAACCATTTTGATACATATATTAATACACACGACATTTCTATATTAAGTTGACTAAATTTGACCAAAATGAATTTATCACTAAGTCACTAAAGTTAAATAGTTGTTAGAAATGAATTTTTATATAAATCGATTTAGTTATAAATGAAATATTAAAAACCGATAAAAATATGTAAACTGCTATAAAAATGAACTAAATCGTATTACTCACGCCTTTGCACTTGAATTTGTTGAACTTGGACATACGGACTAAAATGAATCATACACGATACTATTATTTTAAAATGAAAATCACTAACTTTAGTAAATAGACGACTAAATTTAACTGAGTCTCATTTTAAAATAAATATCATTATCACTTTTTACAAATCGAACTTAACGTTTTAAAAACTAGACTTTTAAAATATTTCCAAAAATCACTAAGTACAAAACGAACTTAACGACTTTGAAACTAGAAATTTATACTTAGAAAATAAAAAAGGGTTTAGTTTTATACCTAAAATATCTTAAGTATAAATACCTAAAATATCTTAAGTATAAAAATACGTACAAGTTTAAGAATACGTACAAGTATAAGAATACGTATAAGTATAAAAATATGTATAAAATACGAAGTATAAAAATACGAATACGTATAAAATGCGATGAATAGTGAATAGTGAATAGTGAATAGTGAAAAATGAATAGTGAAATACTGAAAATAAATTGAAAATTCACTAAGTATAGAAAAATTTAAAATGAATAAGTAAATGACTTAAAGTAATTGAAAAACACTTGAATAAAATTGGACATATTAATAAACGTATCAATATAGAAATTTGAAAACGTTAATAATTAACCACACTTCAAATAATAAACGAATATGTTATGTGATCATATGAAACCGAATACAAATACTTAAACGTTTGACGATGAGACTAGGAGAGTTTAGTAACATGTGATATATAAATATCAAATAAATAATGAATATTGAGTAAGTTAAATAAAAGGTCAAGCTTGGGCCTCAGATAAGGGAACGTCAATCGTGAGTGAAGTGGGGTTAAGATAGTCTTGTAGCGGTACGCCATTCTTGTACAAGATAAAGAATATGCCAAGGCTTTTGTCTCAGGCTTTAGGAAATAGTCGTTTTATCCTGAGTTAAGGTATTCTACGAATAGCATAGCCCATTCTTAAATTGGATACTAGTGTACATGTACTAGACTAGGGTTTTATTCCCCTATTTCGCTAAAGTTACCAGGGCATCCGTGCCGATTTGGGCGATTATAGCGGTGGTCTCCTTGCCGTGTTTCGTTCTTAGTGGGCGCGACACTTGCATTCGTTCTTGCCACGTATGCAGATCACTTGACGAGATTGTATCCGAAGTTCGAATCATTTCGAACACTAGGCGATGAGATGCAAGTAATATAGTATTCGGCGTGGTTTACGAGTCGAGTAAGTCTCTGCACTATGGAAGTGAGATCTGATCGATCAGTACAAAGGCCTACTCGGTGGTCGGGCTCGTAGCGGTATGTTTTGTCCGTTGTATGATTAAATGAGAATGAGTGTGTACCATCTTGAAAACTAAAGACCACAACTTTACGAATTGAATCAGATGCATGATGTGAATGATACGATATGTATGTTTGATTGCGATCCGATATCGCCTTGTAATGTTATTGAATTATTGTGATACTATTGCTATGCTATTATATGCTATTTGCCTTCATAATTGAATATCATGCTTATATGATTTATCGCTTTAAACCGCATGCTTATTATGACTTATATGTCTTTATATGCTATATGTAATAAGCATGTTTATGTTTTTATCCTAATGTTATGTTTATAAAGCGATAATATTAAACCAAAGTAATTGAAATCGAGGGTAAGTATGAGCATAGCTAGTCAGTCATCGCTTCAGTAGCATCCCCCCAACAGTTTATTGTGCAGGATAATCATGGACCGGAAGCTGGATTTTGGACGGGGCCATGCAATGCTTTTATGCTTTACTTTTAGTCGTTTTTGAGAGATTTGTAATATATAACACTTTACTCTTTTAAACTTCCGTATTTAGAGTTGTTCAATTCAACTCTTAAACGATGATGTAATATTTTGGGTTATTTGTATAATTAATAACGCTGGTTTAAGACTTAATTAATTTCCGCCATAGTAATTAAAGTCGATTAAAAACCAGGTTGTTACAAATGCCCTCAGGAATATCCCTATACTGGCCCCACGGGAACGGCACGAACTACAAAGAAAGCAAAACACACTCATAAATACAAATACAATACAATCATTTTAAGTACACTCTATTTAAAATGGTTCAAGCACAAACCTCATCAAATCGCATCCGGTTCAGACGGTCCCGAACCTCATCATACGACCAGTTAAACGCAAAGACGGTTACACGCATTCGCACGCATCACGGGTACTCTCTCACGATCCTCACAGCAGGCGGGGGGAGCAGAAAAGGAAAGTGGCTAAGAATCCACGACTGCACACACAAGAAACAGAAACACGTTACAAAGACAAAGACAACAAAAACAAACAACAACGCGCCTAAGACAAAAACAGAATCAACACGTACCTCCATCAAGAACCCAGGCGAGACCAAGGATAGTCGCGATCCTCGATCCATGACCCGTGGTCTCACGGCATCCATGCAGAAACGAATGCACAAACCCAGAGACGGCGTCACCCAGTCAAACGTCCCAATTGCATTCCAATCCAGGAGATGCATAAGGACCGACGTCGACGCCCGCTCGCCCTTATCGCCGAAGTACACGGCGCTGACAAACCACCACAGCCACATACGAGCATTCTGCTCATCACTCCACTCCAAGGGGCCATACTCGGTCTTCCCCTCAAAGTACTCCAAGATATAGCTCGTCTTGAAAGTATAAGGTGGCGCACCCTCACAAATCACCTCCAAACCACCGCCAATCGCGGCAGTCACAACCTCGTCCACAATAGGCGGGCGCCGAGCTTCGAAACTCATGTCACGGTCCCCGACCAGAACCCGTCATGACAAAGATACTCAGACAAGGTAATGCCGGCCTCGGCCGGGCATATGGAACGTCGTCGTGGTGTCCCGATGCACTGTCGGAAGGCCACGATCAACATCAGGTTCGCCGTCTGCTTCTTCCCTGCAATCTCCCTCCAATGGCCGACCAACGGGCCAAAAGCACTACGCAGCACCCAAGCTTGCGCTCTCGGCGAAAGCTTCTCCTCAAAAGCACACATTACGGACGAGACGCCCGAGAAAGTCCTCATCGAGCCTTTCTGCCAACCCATCGTCGCTCGATAGGAAACGTGTCTCTCCGGAGCAAGTAGAAGGTTGCGGCCATCCCAACCCTTGGCGAAGGCCCTGTTCACACGTGATTTTCGCGGCCTAGAGCTGCTCGCTCTAGGCATAGCCTCCGCAGCCTCCTCGACCTCCTTAGCCTCCTCCTCAGCAACATCCATCTCGGCCTCCAGCTCATCCACAAACTCCTGAGCAAACGCATCCGCCTCCTCCTCCTCAGGATCAGGCACAGGGACATTCCTCCCACGACCTCTACCTCGTGACTGACCACGTCTCGTGCGCAAGTCACAAGGGTCAGCATCCCTCTCACTACGCGTACGCCTCAAACCACTCGAGCTAGAAGCTCCCTCGGTCCTCGAACTAGCACTCTTACGAGATTTTGATCTCGTAACACGACTAGAACCTTCCCCTGCAACCAAACACAGCAAATGCATACAGCTATAATACATGCAAGCATACAACTTGGCATACACGTACTCAAATACACACAAATAATACGCACATAATACATATACATCCCTTAACACATTACACTATACACCCTACAGAGCATTTTTAGGCCTAATTCGTAATTAAGCCGAAAACCGTTCTCTACACCTCAAAATTACAACTTTATGGTTTCTATACGCCATAATAGTCCCCAACAACAACCCATTACAAGCAATTGCATTTTGGTCACTCCGATCAAAAACCCCCAATTCGCCTTAATTACTCCGTATAACTACGACTTAAGACGGCGATTTGAAAGCCTTGGCTCGACATTTTCGCAAAACTAACGCTATAGGCATGCTATACACACTATGGGCATCCTACACCGAAGTTTAATTGAAATTCCGGGTCGGAAATTCCGGGTTCGTTTTCGGGCCCGAAACCTAATTTGGACGTTTTTCACACAAAGACGGTCCAAATCACAATCAATTCACACATACATGCTAGCATGGCATAATGCAACACAATGACGTCAATTTCAAGCATTCAAACGGCAAATCTCAAGCAAAACTCGGGTTTTCATTCAAAACCCGTCATTTCAACATTTCAAGGCAAAACTAGCTAATTACAACAACAAATAACGTAAAAGCAAGTTAAATTGGAGCAATACCTCGTTCCATAGCAAGGCAACGCAAGAAAAACGAGCAAAAACGGTTGAGAAATCGAAAAATGGCGTTTTTAGAGTTGAAAAACCGTAAATGAGTTATGAGCCTCACTCACGACATCCTCGAGCTTTATATATCCCCTACAGCCCTCAGGGGAAACCGCATAAGCTTATGCGGTTTGCCCCATGAACCGCATAAGCTTATGCGGTTCCTGCCCCTGGTTTTTCTCGGTTTTTTCTCGTTTTACGCCTACTTTTGAATTCCTAATTCATCCTAGCTCTAATACAACTCCAAGTACGTCCCGTGCATGGGTTAAGGCGTCACCTACAGTCCGCCATACGCATATATTAAGCATTCAATATACGGTACAGAAGCAGAAGCACGAACGCTCTTCACGAGCACTACATCATGTTCTTCTCAAACGGAGGGCGATCATATGCAATTACGACTACACAGACACTCCTCGGCGAGCCTAAGCACAAGCACTCTGCAATGTACACCTAACTCCAAGCATTTCACTTTACATAGACGCTCCTCGGCGAGTTCAAGCACAAGCATTACACGGACACTCTTTCACGAGACCTACACCAACACCTACATAAATACCCCTGCTCAATTATACGCCTCACGCAAACATATGCACCTTGCACTTTAGCCCCCTTTACATTTCAACACATGCAATACGAAGACATTACAAACACCAGCGCCAGGCATCTAACGACACCAAGCACACGCAAAGGCACCAACAAACGACAACAAGCACGACGAAGGCATTCAGCAGGCCGGCAGGCCCTTATAGCATGCACGGACCGCCAAGTCCTTAAAATGCGCACGCCCCTCCCCGTTTAGCCCGGTTCGAAGTCCTCGTCTCACCCATGGACACATGCTTCGTTCCGCTGACTATATCGAGACTGTAATGGTCCGGATATGGTCGTGGAGTTTGACTAGCGCTCTAGTCCGAGCTCAGTCAAACTGGGGGCTCTGTGGATACCCATATCCGTACCCTCCCAAACAAAACCCTGTGATGTAACACGGACTTTTATTACGCATGCATTAACGTTGACTTAAACGGTTCTAACTAATGTCGAATTCATTTTGAGTCGTTTTAAATGTTAAAATGATTAAGGTCGCTTCACATCGCTTTAAATAAACGTTCATTTTGTCCATTTGGAGTCTAGCTAGGTCCTTGTCCTGTTTCATTTGGCATGAGCTTCGCATTTGCACTACAATTAGTCCTTTTACATTAACAAGGTCTAATTCAGCATTCCTAAATTCATAAAGTTAGGCCCGGTGGCTAAATCTTCCCTTTAGCCCCTTCTTACACAAAATACGGCTTCACGTCTTACCTTATTTCACAAAAACTATGCAAACACACCCTTTTCATTTTTCCGGGTCTCGGGCCCGAAACCGAACCCAAACCCAGCCTTTGGCCCGCACTCCAAAGCCCTAAACATCATAAATATCTCAGAAATATCCCAGCTGTTTTCTTGAGCTACACGTTTGAGATTATCACGTAATCTTTCAAAGATATAATTCAACCGAAACTAGGAAACTAGGCTAAAACCACACCCCTGAACCGCATAAGCTTATGCGGTTTCGGGAGGCAACCGCATAAGCCTATGCGGTTTGCCCTGGCAACCGCATAAGGCTATGCGGTTCCTAGGCCTGTTTTTATCCCCGAATTACCTAATTTCTCCGAGGTTTTTAGTATATATACTCCCCTATACCAGACCTCGAAGGATAACTTTTCTCATCAGATTTTACATCTAGCATAACTTTTACACCACAAATTCTCACATCATACACTTTTACACTCACAAAGCCTCAAGCACTCAAATCTTTGAGTTCAACACACCATCCCGTGTTGAATTCACCCTCCTTTTAAGTTCAAGAAGCGAAGCTCTGCCCAGATCTGAAGCGTCAGGACAAGGTAGGCACCGATCCACTTGGATCAAAAGCTTTTTCTTATTTTCTATGGACTAACAAAGGGGTCTACACTTTAGCGCCCCCCCGGCTTTGGCACCCAGCGCGCTTGCACTCCAAGTGTTCTATTTACTTCGGGTACACTCCATATCCGATGGCACGCCAAAGTCGCATAAGCAGCAGGCCTTATAAAATAAACCAATGGACAATTGAACTTTATTTTATTTGCATGCATCTTGCACCTTCTTATTTTGCATTAAATCAACTTAAACAATGAATTCGACCTTTAACTGAACCGTATTCGTTAACAAGTTAAACATGCTAAACTGAGGGTTTTAATCAATCTTTTTGCATTTGCATCTGCATTCTTTTACAAACTTATCGCACTTGTACGTAGCGATAACATTAGCTCAAATATCATCTTATAAGGATTGTTCTAGGTCAGTAGAGGCTATTTTTACATAGGCTTTTCTAAAAGGTTTTCATAAATCATTATTTGAATTAACACTTTTTCTAAAGTACCCTCACCCCGAATCCAATCTGGTTTCACAACCTTAGATCTAGGGGTGTCGGCGTGCTCCAAAATCTAGGACATATTTTTAACTTAGAACATGGTAGCAGGTTCCTAATTTCCGCGATAATTAGGTGGCGACTCCATAACAGTTCTTAAAGGTTTTTCCAACTTAATCTTTTTTAACTTTAAAATCCGCCCTTAAGCAAGACGCCGAGTTGGGTCCCTCGAACGCGGTTCCCGGGTTCCACAGTAACTAAAATGCAAATATGATATTACCCTATATATGCACGTGCACATGCTAACGTATCGACTATTACAAAATGCATACTATAATTTTTAATATTCATAATCAATGGACTTCTGGTCCTTAGGAAACTTCGAGTTCATGAGCTCATTACAAATAAAAATAATATGTCGACAATTAAAATGGACTTACAAACTAGATCCCCATTATCTAGTCCATTATATTCTGCGCGCAAATGCATATCGGTTCTTTACACGTACGATATAATTATATCATCTCTTGATATAGTCAGTACTGATAAATGATATCTGAACATATATGGTACCATATTACCATGCGCTTTTCAATATATATGTCAACTATTGTCATTCAGATATCTATGTCACTTCCAGGACATCCAAATATAATTACTCTGTAGGAGTACCAACTGCTCACTCTTGCCACCAAAATATGTAAATCGATATGACTTTCAAACTACACTCCATCTGTAGTTATTATTAAATTTGGCAAGAATCTCGATGTTCATTATACTCTTTATGACTAATATATAGCTCGATATGTCTTAGATCGGGTCATATATGTCTATAGTCAAATCATAAATTTCAGTTAATAAACATACCACATCAGATAAGTGACCAAGCCAGTATACTTTAGTACATTCTCATATGTAACCAAATAAATATGAATCACCATCATTATTATCTTTATGAACCTTTATCTGATATACTTTGAATTTTAAGTAAATCACTAAACTTTTGGTTCAGTTGGGGATCAAAATTGACAGTTTGTTTTTACAAGTTTTTCTTATCATTCTCCCCCTAAGGTGGTAAAAACTATTCATACCGAATAAATTTAATAGGCAATAATAATCATTATATCCACCTTATAATACATCACATATCCTCTTTTATGAATTTCATTAAACCATTTTATTCATCGAGGAAAAATACGGGGAGTTTAATTGTCTTAAGCTGTTGGTTTATCATTAAGTGCTGAACCAAAATGCCTAGTCAGGAGATCGTTTTATCACATTGTTATCTATGATAATAAATAATCATAAAATCATGGATATGGGCTTCCGGCCGCTCATATATATTATTCACCATAAAATCGAATATCAAACTTCATTATTGTATCGACTAACAATTAATCATAAAATCATGTATATGGACTTTTGACCACTCATATATATCATTATTCTTATTGATATTAAACAATGAAATTGTAATTATATTTTAAGTAACAATAAAATTTCACATTTTTGATCTCCAAATAGAGTAAAAATATATCAATCTCAATGTAGTGTCTTGCCTTTACTGTAATTTAAATTTTACACGAGATATGTTTAGCACTTTACTTGATATAGCTATCATAAATTTCAAGTTTATCTTAACGGGTATAATAATATAGGAACCTGAATGACCTTATTTGCCACGTCTTATTCACTCCATACGAACTTCAATTTGTCATAACAACTTTTCATTTATAAAGTTGGTTATATCACAACATTTTCACTTTTCACACTTCAACCTTTGTTTATTGAAATTTATTCATCATGCTAAACTTCTGGTTTATTAGCTTATTATCATAAAACTAGTTTTAACCTCCGTGATGCTTACGGTTGTCCAGTAATTCCATTTGAATGTATAGATCATAAACAATGTCGTATTGATTTACAAAGACGGAAAATGTCTTTGTTTTATTTGACCTTGATTACATGGACAATAGTATTTTCTCTTGTAAATACTAAATGCTCTAGTAACCTATTTTTCTGAATTAAAATTAACTTATTGTTCCTTTTTTTTTTTTTTTTGTCACTGGTGTTTTCTTGTGGTTGTTGTTGCGTTTCCTTCTTCTACAATTTACTCTTTTTATGTTGTATCGCCTTTTTCTCTTCTGTATGTATGCCGCGTTGAGTATTTCTACTTACATTTTCTGAAACTCAAGAGAATTAAAATTAAAACGGTTTTGTTGCATTGTTTTTAGCTTAATTTGTAGTAGTGTTGGTGATTTGTATGACTCTTTTGCGCTTCATGTTGTCTATGTTGTTTACTGTTACCAGTTATGTGTCATCCCTATATCATTATTATATGTGGTTAAGTCTTCTCTAGTCTTTACGTGTTATGGTATTTTTTTTGAGTATTTGTACTTACATTTTTCCTTGTTCAGTTTGGATGAGTCCTTTCCTTATGTTTGGTCACTTTCAGTTTGTTTCGGGTTGTCTTGCTCAATGGTGTCTGATTTTTTCGCTTTTCTTTTGTATACTTCGTATGTCTTAAATACCTTCAACTCCATTTCTGACCCTTACATTGAAGGTGTATGCTTTTCCAATGCATTACTGTACGATGTCCAATACTTTTTTCTTCAGGTCTTTTTATATATATTGAACCTCAAAAGAGAATTGGAAACTCAACGAATGTAATTTTGTCAATAAATTAAATATATACGAAGTAATTGGTTGTCATTTTAAAAAAGCCACAACCCTTTTGGACTTGTATCCAATTTCAAAGCAACCAACTTTTACTTAATTTTTTTTTTAGTATATGATTGAAAAAAAAATTGCATAAAGAAGAGCAAAAACGAAAGTATATAAACAAAGGGAGAAAGGGGATATGAAAAGTATGCCTATAAATACATGGAGTTCGAGATTGAACAACTTAGGAAAGCCATTAATGTTTGGAAATTGGGGAAGACAAAGGCGAAAGGATCGGTTGAAAGAAATGCCATGTATGTTCAAAACTGATAAAGATGAAGTTGAAAGGGGTGTTTAATTAATATTCATGAAAAACAAATAAAAGAGGTAGGAGTATGCACAAAAAATGCCACGTGGAATTAAGTTGGGAGTTAGCTAGAGATTTAAGCTACCCTTTTAATAATATTATATAGATAGATATAGATAATTTATTTATTTGCTTAGAAACGTGACATATAACATACATTAGTGTCATCACATATAAGCAAGACTTGTAGTGTAACACCCCGACTTTTTTCCTTATATTTTATAATTCGTCTCAATTATATTCGCATTTCATTTCAAACGATTTTCTCATTTTTAGCTCGAGAAAATCATTTCTTATGTTTACGTGATGTTTAGTTGAGTCATGGTTGCGCTAACCGAGGTAGTTTCCGAGTTTGAGAGTGTATGGGTGAGTTGGGAGGAGCTTGGAGGTGAAGAAGCATGGGTGGTAAGTTAGGAGAAAAAGTAACCGAGAAAACAAAGAAAAACGGCAGAAGGTGTGGAGCGACCCGCTCTGGGGTGTGGAGCGAGCCGCTCTGTGTTTGGGAGCGGTCCGCTCCCCTGACTCAGTAAAGTTTTGGGAGAAATTCTATTTTCACCCGTACGTGTTAGACCTATGCTCGAATCTCTTTTAATTACCTTCTTATGCCCTAATCCCTCATAATTCACCTAATTCATCATCATTAAACTTCAAACCCTATATTCTCTCTCCTAAATCCTCATCTAAACATCCTTAATTCTCCATTAAAATTCCTTCAAGTTCTCTTCTTCCAAACCCTAATCTCTTCCTATTCAATCTCCTTTGGTAATCCTTAATCCTCTATCGTTTTAGGTTTAGTTTTCTTAGTTTTCATATTATTTTATGTGTTTTATATTGTATGCTTATGTGTGGTGATCAAAGGAGAAGGCCAATTCAACAACGAGGATACAATTTACATCGAAGAGGAGGAAGGCTAACTGAACTCTATGCTTGGAAAAGGTAACTAGGTGTAGCCCTAGTGATATTTTGACATGTATGAGGCCCTAGATGTTGTTTAGATTGTTGTAATTGATTGTATTGTCATAAAGTTGTGAACTTGGAATTGTATTGTTGCCTCGTGATTGTTTGTGGTGAATTTTGGTGTCGGCCTCATACTAATGAGTCTAGAAGCATGTTTAGGTTGCTTTGTCATTTGTTCGATGGTTATTATGATAATTTGATGTTAAAAGATGGTATCTTGAGATGGGTAATGGTTTGAATATGATTTCATAAGCTTTTCATTGTTAATTACTCCGTATTTAACTTATTGTTGCATTGAGATTATAATTCATGATTGAGATTGGCTTGAGATTGTGTTGTATTGATATTGTTGAACTAAAGTATGATTGTAATGACATTGAATTGGTTGGTTTGTTGTATGCTTGAGTTGAGTGTGTGCACGGGTACTGTTTTGGCACGTGCGTGAGGAGTTACAACGTCTTTTGTAGGAGGATGCCGCCTGTCGTGGGTTCTCATCCATTTTGTAGTGGCTCTGAGACTATGGTTACGACTGTCGTTTTGTAGTGTGTCGACACTCTTTTGTAGGGGTGGGCTTGGCCAAGTTTAAACAATAGTATTGAGGCATTTTGTAGTGCCGCCATAGGGTTGGATCTTTTGTAGGGTCCGGGGTCTTTTGTAGCGCCCAGTACTCCGTGCTTTCTCTTGTGATTGTTGTTGTTGAATGTCACTTTGTTGATGACATTCGAGTTGTTGTTTGTTGTATGTCACTTTGTTGATGACAGTTTGAAATGTATATTGAACGTTGTACCATATTGTTGTTGATTGATGTTGGTTATACTCTGATCATAGGCCGTAGGCCAGGTAATGAACTTGTTGAGTTGTTAGTTGAGTTTGTTTTGTTGAAATATGACTGGGGAGTACCTAGTTACTCCTCACTGATTGTGCCTGTTGCATGTTATTGCGGCAGGTATGCGCAGGGACGGGTTTGAGACGTGAGAAGCCGTGAGGATTGTTGACCCCGTAGCTAACCTTGATTAGACTTGGTTTAGACTTGGATTAGACATGATTGGTTCAGTATACTATTGTTTTCATACTTTGTACTTTGGATTATGGTTTGTAAGGGGCACTTACTCTTCGTTTGCTAGGCCTCAAGGCCTACTCTTTTTATCGTTGTTTGTTTGTTAGTGAGTAATGACTCGGATTACACGGTGATTCCGCCACCGTGGTTTGTTTTATTTCATTTTCTTTCATTAAACCTTTTAAAACGTATTTTATTTTATTTAAATAATCCGGGTTGTTACATGTAGACTTGGTGCATATATATATCATTTTCAAATAAAAGATCAAGAAGTATAATTGTCAATATAACATTAATGGCATATAACGGAGTAAATATTTATCATTTATGAATTGAGTACCTCATAATAAGTATGTGGAACATAATAAGTATGTGGAAATGATCAATATCAAATCTAATTTTAATGATAAGCAACCAAGACGTAAGAAAACATCATATACATTTGCTATAATATCATATTGCAACAATAATTATATAGCAAATATTGCCTTTAAATATAATTAATTACATTTTAACTCAGTTATAATTTTCAGGTTAACAAAATCCACACTACCTTTGGGGAGGCAACAAATCAACATTATTCCTATCTGAAACCATTTGCTTTGCATTTTATTATACAATATTTCTTGTTGGTGGCATCTCATCATTATTCCACTTCTGGTGGATATATATTGCATTTGAACACATTAGTTTAACCATATCAATTTTCATGTCTTTGGCCACAGTTAATAGAAAATCGCAATAATATGATTCGTCATCATTACCAATAGTATGTAGTATCCAAATATGATAATCTCCACATGTTCATACATGATATATAAATCATCCAAATACATATCCTTAACAATACAATTATAAGTAACTGACAATCGTAAACTTTAACACCATGATGCAAAGTCAAATTTTGAGTTATATGTCACTTTATCACGTATCTAATAATGAATAATGAAGTTGTACAAAGAAAATTCAAGACAACCAAATTAATTAGTGTAGAAAGAAAATCGAAAAGAGTCAAATTATTTACGGAGTAAATGCAAACAAACTTCATAAAAAGAAAGGAATCAACATAAAAATCACTCACAAGTCACAAATATTTACATTGCCATTTTGTAAGATAAAGAGTGATCATAAAATTTATCATCAAAAATAGTAGGAATAATTCACAAATTAAAGTGACATAAATTTGCACACTAAGAAATGAATACAAGAAATCAACACATGACTATCCCCTTTGATAATTTAACCGAAAAAAAATAATGATGATGATACATCATTGATCTCTCGTCATCTATCATATACAATAGTATATTTAGAAAATATAGAGAAACAAGATTTTAATAATCATAATTTATGTGCATGGCTAAAAAAAATAAATTTTAACATATACTTTATGAAGCATAATATACATAATATAACAATACATAAAATAAAAAAAAAAATGTATCATATCTTCAGAGGGAGTATAATGTATCACCATAAAAAGCAAACCACAAATATGGAGTGAAACTAATAAATGGACGTGTCTTAACTAATGTTCTAATGATATGGAAATATAAATTCACACTGAATTCAATTTGATACCAAACAATATATTTAAATCAAAGAAGAATTGAAGTAAAGATAGAAAGTTATTGGTAGTTGTTTTAGAATGAAAATTCTAATCGCTCTATATTTATTTGCCAACTATATTCAATACACACATAAATTAAATTAATCAAATCACTATCCGCAAACTATAAGGACAAACAAAATTTACGTATTTAAATAACAAATTAAAAGCATGAATATACACATATGCATATTAAACCATACTACATGATAAACTTTGATCAACAACAAACCGTAGTCATATAGTACGTCAATGCATGTAAAACAACTGAGATTATTCATAACATGTTGATAGATTTCATTATGAAAATGAATAGTATAGAAGAAAAAATATATATATAAAAATAACTTACAAATGAGTAGCAGGATTTGTGGAATCAGAATCAAAACATTAGAAATACAATTATAATTCCTTTTGTAACCAAATCCAAAACGATAATATTTCATCTATCGATTGTCAATAATGGTTGGAGTATCGTACTGATAACGTGTTATAAATGAATGCGTCGAAAACGATAGAGACAAGGATATACATGTATGGAAGAATAAAGGGGAGAAAGTATATTGATATTCGAGTGTATATAATACATTGAGAACTACATATATTTATAGTACAAGTACGAGATAATCGTAACTATTCGTGAAGAGATACAATAACTGATAATGGTCATCCAAATTTTACAATATATTATTATTATTATTATTCGTATTTGTTTAATACTCGACTTAATTATATAGCATGAGCTCTACCTGACTTAAGAATATTATTATCAATGTTATTCATGACACTAAAATGTCGGGTATTATAGTTTTAAATGAAAATTAAAACCATCAGTGAATTAAACGAGACTATTTTTTTTCTCCATTTAAACTCATTCATTATATGTCGTCTCTACTTGAACTTCTTTAACAACATACCCGTGCAATTTACATGGGCATAAAACTCACTCATTATATACATTGTAATTAATTATAGTCCGCATCATTTGCACGTGCATAAATGTCAAAATACATACGGGCATAAACAATGGATGTATAATTTACTAATGGTTGTACAATGTATCACCTTATTGTTATATTCTTTCCTTTCATCCTTAATTTTTCATAATAATTCTTTAAAATTTACGATTAGTTATCATTGTTGGTTATATAATTTTAAACAACATACTCGTGTCTCTGAGAAATTATAGTACCGTGTACCATCTTATTGTTGTATTATTTCCTTTTATCCAAACTTTTTTCTGTAATGCTTTGAATTTTTCAATTACATATGGTTGTCCGTCATATAATTACGTTGTTTTAAGTGTTTTTCAGTAATACATATACGCATTTGATCATTTTAAAAAACTCATGTATTAAACTCATTATACAACGACATCATTACACATACGTTCCTACATGAAATTCACAAACAATATACGCATGCAATTTACAAAGTACAAGACTAGTAGAAAAATTGTAGCCATAACTTCTCAAAATCTATCTTCATTCTACAAAAAACTTCAAAAATAGCATAAAAAACTCCAATTTCATTCTATAAATAGATAGATAACCCAAAACCAAACATCAAGCACTAGAAGAAATTACAAACCACCGAAATGCGCGCTAAAACTTTGAATCACACAGATGACCAAATCAAACCACTACCCATTATAAATACCTCATCTTTCATCTCACCTCTTTCTACATTTCTCTCTCTTCTCAAATTTTCTGTCACATTTTCCAAATTTTTGATTTTTGTGTTTTTTATTCATATTTATTTATCGGCTTTTCGTGTTTTTAACGAACAATGTCGTCGGAAAAAGAGAGAGAAACTCAGGTGTACCTTGCGAAACTAGCTGAACAAGCTGAACGTTATGAAGGTGATCATCGATTAATTCTTTTGTCATTTGATTAATGTGATCGTAATATCTTTTGGTGATTATCTAGGTTTCGTTGAATTGATGAGGTTTTTGATTTGTATCAGTGTTAATCGAATTAATTTGTGCTTAGTTTTGATTCAATGGTACTAATATTTTCTTGTTAATATTGGTGTTAATCGGTATATTTTCCGCTAAAAATGTTCGATATTGTATATATATATATATGGCAGTTAATAGTAATATTTTCTTGTTAAATGGCAGTTAAATGTAAGTTGAGGTTTAGATTGACAACAACTCTTATTCGATTTAGTCATTTTTTTAATCATTTGATTTAACATGATTATTAAGAAAACGTTGTCGAGTTGATCAGGTACGAAGCCAGAAACTAAATGTTACCAGGGTTTAAATATATAAGGTACAAAAATTGAATATTGAGTCAAACATTTTCACAAGAATATATAATTTTTATTACAGTTCATATCAGCACAATAATAGTTATTTTCATAAAGCAATATTATCTATGTATTTGAAAAAAGAATTAATAAAGTATTGACATTATTTAACATTAGTTAATTTTTAAAACATAACTTCTCATATAAGACGATCTCGCGATAAGTTTTCTGCGAGATGTCTCATTCATGAGGTGATATGACTATATGAGACGGTCTCAAAAGAGATTTATAATTTATAATTTATAATTATTTTAAACAAATAAGCTAAAACTTGAAATAATTAGAAAACTAAGCATTGATTGCATTGAATAATAAAAAGATAATGTTAGTATACATTTAAATAAAGAATATAGAACTACCAAGTAACAGCTTTGAATACAAAAATATGTTCTAAAGAAAAATAATTGAATGCAAGTAAAGTAAAGGAAATAGAGAAGTAAAATAAATTGAAATAAATGAGTAAGTAAAGGAAAAGGAGAAGGAAAATAAATTGGAAGAAAGAAGTTAAAAACTGCAATTATGAAGGATCGAACCCCAGACAATTTGCAACAAAACCCAAGCACTAGAGACCAGCCAACTATGCTACCATGCTTATATGTATAATTTAGAAGTTAACAGTAATTATACAGATAAGCAACCAGGCTTGGGCATGTTTAGCCTACACATGGCTTCGTCTCTGTAGGTGATGGTCGATGGGTTCGTATTTTGATTGATTTTTATGGGTAAAAAGGAAATGATAGATATTGAATGAAATTACTTAAACAAGGAAATGAAAAAATTGCAGAATTGTATGGAGTTGTAGATTTTTATACTTGGTATTATTCTATTTGAAAAAATAAAGTTGATGTATCGTGAAACTATCTAATACTCCGTATTTGACTAAAAATGTTAACTAAGATGATTGGTATGTGGTATGACCATTATAAGTGAGATCTTACAATAATCTTTTGAAACCGTGTGAAAAAATTCATATAAATACCCACGTGTGCAGTGTTACATTGATCAAGAAATAGGGAATTATAAGCGCTACATTCATATAACTACCCACATTGTAAACAACCTTTCAGTCGTACGAAGCAAACTCTCTTTTTTCCATTTGGATGCGGCTCATACCCTGTTCCGCTTTGAAAATTGACTTGCGAATTTTGACAATACGAAAGGGATGAAGATATAGTTTCTTTTTGCATGGATTTTTGAACAAAGATTAGTGATTTTTAGGTTGATAATCAAGGGTGGAACTAGATTTCAAAATACCTTGGGTTAATTTTTTTTAGAAAGTTCTAACTCGTCTTTAATATTATCATCTAAAAATGATCGTGAATATAATTGTATGTCGAATGACGCAAAATATCTCTGCCCCGCTACTATTTTCAAAAAGTATGAACAAATTTGAGGGAACATTAGGTCGTATTCGAACATTGCAAAACATTTAGACAAATTGTTATAAGACAGTATTTCTATTTACTCATGGCGATAGGTGAAACCTATTCAACAACTAATAAAGTTCAAGAAAAGATAGCCGTAATAATTAGTCGTGTTATTGGATAAATATCGTTAATAATTAGTTGTATGATTGAATAAATATGAAATCAAATAAATATGACATCTAAACCCATTAATGAAATATTGTGGAAATTTAGAATTAATCTATGAATGGTTTGAAATTAATTTTAGGGTTAATTGGATATAACCCCCTTTTATAACACTTTTTTTTTGAAATAACCCCCTTTTATATTTTTGTTTTCTACTTAACCCCCTTTTAAGACGATTTTGTTTTTAAATCACCCCCCTTATCGGAAAAAGTCACCTTAAAATGAGATATTCCGGCCAAATTCAAATTTTGAATGTTTTTTTCTTTCTTTAATCCCTATTTTACCCTTCCCTATTTCTCTTTAATGCTTATTTCAACTTTAAAAACCAATCTATCAAATTTTTTATTCAACTTTTAAAGTTGAAATAAGCATTAAAGAGAAATAGGGAAGGGTAAAATAGGGATTAAAGAAAGAAAAAAACATTCAAAATTTGAATTTGGCCGGAATATCTCATTTTAAGGTGACTTTTCCGATAAGGGGGTGATTTAAAAACAAAATCGTCATAAAAGGGAGTTAAATAGAAAAAAAAACATAAAAGGGGTTATTTCAAAAAAAAAGTGTTATAAAAGGGGGTTATATCCAATTAACCCTTAATTTTAAGTAGGCACAATTGTGTATAAATAATTAGAGTCTTTTATCATAAAAAGTTTAACTTCTTTAGTCGAACCCTTACCCTACCAATCATAATTATGTGATTCAACCACCATGCCACCAACTAGTGTATTGATGGGTCTACTGTTAGAATTCTACTTAACCTCAACTATTAACAGATTTCAGTAAAGAAAAAAAAAAAAAAAAAAAAAAAAAATCCCAAATTTCACCTGGCTATAGCCCAAGAGGTCACGCCCTGGATCCGCCCCTGTTGATAATGGAAATTGATGAAGTAGTTAACTTATTGAAATTATGTGTATGCACTTTATTATTCTTAAAAAGAAGGGTTTATTAAAAGTTTTACCCATATTAGCTAAGGAAAATAATCATACAATGAATCATAATCAACGTTTAAGAAATAGAGAAGAACTCGCTTCATCTTTGTTTTAACTCTTCATAGTAGAAGTAATAATGAAAACGAAGAACGAGAATAATGATGAATTGAAAGCGAATCTTGCATTCAGAATTCCTTATGGTAGTGTTTAATATAGTGGTCCTTCATGAGTAACTATCTTTCTTTCACGTTCTATGGATTTATTTACATGCGTTATTGAATAAGTGAGACAAACATGGAAACTCATAAGTCACGTGTGCTTCCATCTTAAAACTATTTGGTGATAACTCTTACTCGAGTCTATTGTTGTTTAGTAAGTGAGTTTCGTAGCTAGGATGCTTGTAGCAAATCCTTGCCCTGTCGTGTTTGTTTACAAGGATGTATGAGCTTCGTCAGATTCTCTCCCTTCTAAGATTTCTGCTGTTACAGTACGAGTTTGTCATGTTCGAATTCCACAAACATAATTCATTGACATTCTCTAGCCATAAACTTTAAGATTTATGGAGTTTACTAATTCTTTTGATTAACAACTTAACGAGTGCTTTGAGGTTTTGCTTATATGATCGTAATTAAGACAAGTTTAATAATGTTGATTAACTCGTACTTCTCCTGTTGAAAATATTTGCAGAAATGGTTGAGTGTATGAAAACAGTGGCAAAACTAGATGTTGAGTTGACTGTGGAGGAAAGGAACCTTCTGTCTGTGGGTTACAAGAATGTCATTGGTGCTAGGAGAGCTTCCTGGCGTATAATGTCTTCAATCGAGCAGAAGGAAGAATCAAAAGGAAATGAGAATAATGTCAAGCTCATCAAGGGTTACCGTCAGAAAGTTGAGGACGAGCTCACAAAGATTTGCCAAGATATCTTGGCTATTATCGATGCTCATCTTGTTCCTCACTCAGGCAGTGGCGAAGCTACTGTCTTCTACTACAAGATGTAAGTCGTATTCTCATTATGTCATTATGCATACTTAATTTCTGCCTGTGTCGAAGATATTGATTAGATAAAATTTTCGCCAAATGCCCCTCGTTTTATTGGTCTTCAGTCTTCATCGGTTCCTTTATTCCTCAAATTCTTGTCTTCTCTTTTGCTTCAGAAAGGGTTCCACACTTCTGTTTGTTGCTTATTACCCTGACTTGGTAGATAGGATTAGAAATCGTAAAATTTTGCAAAGATACACGGGTTAACTTACAAGCATTTTTTTTTTTCTCTCATGCATTCTTACGCATATATGGATTACGATAAACTGCAGGAAGGGTGACTACTTCCGATATCTTGCTGAATTTAAGACAGATGACGAAAGGAAAGAAGCTGCTGAACAGTCACTGAAGGGCTATGAGGCATGTTGATTTCTCTTCAATCTTCACATACTCTGTTGCTGCATAATTTTATTGTTTTGTATTCTTATAATGGTAATATTTCGTTTAGGCGGCTTCTGCAACAGCCAATACCGATCTGCCTTCTACCCATCCCATCCGACTTGGACTTGCGCTCAACTTCTCTGTCTTTTACTATGAGATCATGAATTCTCCAGAAAGGTAAACACGGGAATAAATTCCAGGCTCATTTGTCGAATTGCCTATTCTAGACTGTCTCTGAGCAATCATTCCACATATCGGCTTAAACTGTAGGGCGTGTCATTTGGCCAAACAAGCATTTGACGAAGCCATTGCAGAGTTGGACACATTGAGTGAGGAGTCCTACAAGGATTCTACCCTCATTATGCAGCTTCTGCGAGACAACCTCACCCTATGGACCTCTGATTTGCCTGAAGATGGAGGTACTCTACATGTTTTACACTTACTACTAATTGTTTAATGCCCTCCCAGTTTGTGCTTGTATTCACGTCATCATGAGCATATGAAGATCATTGCATTAATCGCTATGTCATTCCTAGTTACAATAGCATTCGTAGATCACGAATTTGCTTAGTTTCACGCAGGCTGCCACATCTATTGTAACTAAATGTGGCTTAAATTTGTACTGCTCATAAGCTTAGAATCATATAAACCAATTCGGGATTCAGTTGCTAGCGTTGGTCATGCATCACCAGTTTTTGACTATATATGTCTAGTTGTCTACTGTTGACTAGTTAAGTCGTTTTTGAGCTATTTGTTAGCCCTCTATATATCAATAAATATCGCCGCTATAAGTTGAACACCCTTAAGGGATGAAACGCTGCATAGTCTTGATATTAATTCCATGCTAATGATTGTTTAACTACCCTGATGTCTAATATCATGTAGGAGAAGATAATGCCAAGACTGAGGAAGCCAAACCTGCAGAGGCAGAGGTAAGTCGATGAATTCCAGGGAGATCAAATTTCTTTCAATGGTAATCTTGCTTACATTTTCGGCTAATCCTTTCAGGCACAGCAGTAATTCTATGATCTTATCTGTAGGCCCAAACGTCTAGCGGGCTTGACTGAACCGGCATGAAATGGGACAAGCTAGAAGCGGTCTCAGTGGAGTAGTGTTATCGTTTCTGGTTTCTGCTTAAGATTGTTTTTTTTTTTTGGTTTGTTTTGGTTTGGTTTTTTTTCCTAGACTTTTTATTTTAACATTAAATTTATTTTTGTGCTGATGACTGCAATTGTAAGCTCTTTTATATTGCAATTGCCATTTTGTTCCTTTATTTCTTGTTCTTAATCTGTATTGTGTTTCGGCATTTTATATCGATGTCGTTCCCTATGTCAAAGATGTGAATTGATAGGGATACTATAGCGCGACATTTGTTATCGATATTCTTGAATGAGAATGCAATTCTCTATAGCGTTAGTGACATTCTATCACAAATAAAGTAATGCAAATCTTGTGAAAGGTCATATTTCACTAACAACTAGTGATGTGACTCGTGGAATCCATGTAGTTACGTTTTGTATAAATAATACGGAGTATATTTTATAATATGAGAAAATTATTTTTGTATAGTTGATGATATTTCATCTTAATTTACTGTGAACAATAAGTATATCTTTATATATTAATGTAGTTAAGATAGCACGGTATTCACAATCCTTCTTATTTTAACTACGATTAAATTCACACATTGTTTTTTTTGTCTTCTTATAAGACGGTCTGTCATATAATGTACTGTTATAAATTAAATTAAACAAAACCTACACTATTACTATTTTTTCCTTGTAAATTACAAGAGATGTGAGATATCCATTATTGCTAAATAAAAATTAAGAATGTGTGCCCACAACTGGCCTTCAAGCATTGTCAATAAAATACAGGGCATAGCCTTATACAAAAGCTCTTTATAGTGACTTTCATAGTTCCATGGCAACTATAGCTTCTGCACTGCTTTTCCCTCTTGGTAAATGTCATTATTTCCCAATCTTACTCTCACTTTATTTCTTCCTAAACAATTGATGCCTGCTCGGGTATTGTCGGCCTAATAGGTCCTTTTTCTTAACAGTTTTCATTTGATCTTAAAATCATCAAAATCAACAAAACAGACATATCACTGAGTCCATATAACACACAAAGATTAAGGTAATGTAAATGAAGATAATTACCATCTTGGGAGACACTGTTATTTACATAATCATAATTAAGCGTACGAACAGTAGTCAAATCACAACAAACCTTAACAAAAATAACCAGACCAATCCTGTAAAACAGATCATTCAACTGCGAATCATTCCCATTAAAATCATAATCACCAATCTAATGCGTAATCGTACGATGTAGTGGCAAGCAGGGTCGAACCCACAGAAAAACGGTGTAGTTACGATTTACTTAGCTAAACTAGGTTGCTTCTAAGGGTGATTAAGCGTGGGTAAAAGGGGATTAAACTAAGACTAGAAGTAAAAACGAGTAAAAGCGAGGATAAGACGATTAAGGGAGAAGACTAGGGCATCGGGTTCATCGTGACTACACTTCGAGAACTCAAGTTCATAAGAAATACGATCAAATAGAATCGTACAAGGTCGATTAGGGCACAAATACGCTCTCTCGAGTCAATATTAACCTTCGGTTGATTTAGCGGGCTCTTGCTACGTACCAAACGTAACTTATCAATTACGCGCGAGTCTAGTTTCGATTAGGCTTTCGATCTTAAACCAAAACTACCAAAGTTCAATTCAATTTAGGCGTCCTAGATTTAATTGATAATATAAACACGTAGGAAGACATCGATTATTACACAATTCATTTAATCAAACAATTAAAGCATGTTCCCGGGATTGCATTCACAAATTCCCCTAAACTCTAGTTATGGGATTAGCTACGCATAGGAAAAGGGAAAACAAAGTAATTTGAAAGCATAAACATGATGAATAAATTAAAGAACAATTGAAATAAACCTGAATTAATCTTGTGAATAACGATGTAGAAATCAATCTCGAAAATAATTCTATGCCAAATCTAATAATATTTGAGAGTTTGTAAAGAGCAGTAAACTAAACTAAAAACTGAGTAAAAGATGTGTAAAAAGATCTCGTTCGAACACTAAGTACAAGTATATATATAAGTATTGAAATTAGGCCCAAAACAAACGACCCAAACAGTCGACATAGGTGGGCCGGATTCCTCAGAAATCCGGCCGGATTTGGTGCAAATCCAGCCCAGGCTTGTGGGCGAGTTACTTCATTTCTTCGCTTGTTTGCTTCGTTCGTCGCTTGTTTGCTTGGATCCTCCACATATTCACTCGTATCCCGAGCTCCCATATCGGCTCAAGCTTGGTCTTGTATTTTTAGCACTCGCACTTTCTTAACTTGACTCGGTATTTGGCTCAGTGTAACACCCCGACTTATTTCATATATTTTATAATTCACCTCGTTAATATTCGTATTTCATTTCAAGCGAAGTTCTCATTTTTAGCTCGAGTAAGATGCTTCCTTAGCTTGCGTGTTTTGTTGTCGAGTAGACGTAATGAGTATCGAGGTGGTTGTCGAGTGTGTGGGTGAGTTGAGTGAGTTTAGCGAGGTGTTGTGTGAGTGTGGCGAGCTAGAGGCAAGCTAGGTACAAGAGGAGTTGTTCACGGGTGGAAAGAAATGCCATCCGAGAAAAACAGGGCACAAGGCGCGAGCAGGGCGCGACCAAGGCGCGAGCGGGGTGCGAGGGCAGAGCGAGCCACTCTGTAGGGGGAGCGGGCCGCTCCTATGTTTCCCGTAATTCGGGTGTTTTTAATCTGGGATTAATTAGGACTTGGTTTCTTATATTATTAACTTTAATTATGCCCTAATTCCCTTATAATTCATATTAAATCATCCTAAAACTCTAAAGCCCTATCTTCTCTCTCTTAAACCTCATCAATTCTCACACTAAATAATCATCATTGAAATTCATCAAGATTCACTCTTTCTAACCCTAATTCCATCCCTTTCATTTTTCTTCGGTAATCTTGCGTTCTTTCCTCTTTCTTAGTATGATTTTGATAGTTTAGTTATTATTCTTTGTATTAGGGTTTGTTTCTTATATTTTTGTGTATGTTTTAAGTGCCAAATCAAAGGAGAAGGTGAACTCGGGAATGAAAGCACAATATTCGCTGAGGAGGACGAAGGTTATGCTTGCTTTTGTGCTAAAAAGGTAACTGGATGTAGTCCTAGCCATATTTTGACTCGTGTGAGACCATATAATTGATTGCGGATGTTTTGATTGTTGTCATGAAGGTAAAGTTGTGACCTTTGGGATGTTTGTGATGTAAAGTTGCGATCTTTGATCTTGTTTGAGTTGATCTCACACTATTATGTCTAACAACACGAATTTGGGATGTTTGTTCATATTGAATTTGGGTTATAATGTTGCTAGGCCACTTAAAGATGATAACTATGGGATAGTTGGATATCGTTGTTATGGTTATTTATGAGTTATTATGGTAATCACCTCGTGTTAAGCTTGTTATTGCGTCGTTGACTATAATTAATAATAAGAATGGATATTAAATGGATAGTTATGTTATTGATAAGTTTAAGACGGATGTTGTGATGATTTTGAGTAAAAGAATTATTAAATTGATGTTGATTATGAATTTGCTCGCGATTGGTTGGTTTGTTGAATGCTTGAGTTAAGTGTGCGTACGGGTACAGTTATGGCTCGTGCGTGAGGAGATACGATGTCTTTTGTAGGACGGATACCACCCTCTGGGTTCTCAACCGGTTATGGTTAGAGACTATGGTAATGATAATGTCATCACCGGTTATGGTGACGTTTGGCCAAATTTAGACAGTGTTGAGGGAATTCACGGTTATGTGGTTCCATTGAAGGGAATTCATGGTTATGTGGTTCCGCCAAAGGGTTTGGATGCATCACCGGTTAGGGTGAGATCCGGGGTGATTCACGGTTATGTGGTTACCCAGTGCTTTGTGCTTTCTCTTACGATTGTTGATTGTCACTTTGTTGATGACAGATTGAGATTGTATAAGTTAAGTCGGGCTTGAATAACCAAATGAACTAGTTTAACCACGAATGACTTAGGTTGCTTGATGTTTATAATATCTTCGGGGTTGTATGTTGTTGATTGATTTACTTTTGATTATAGGTCGTAGGTCAGTTGGGGTTCACACGTTGTATTGTTATCTGTATTGGTTATGTTGAATATAACTAGGGAGCACCTAGTTACTATTAACTGATTGTGGCTGTTGCATTCTTTGCGGCAGGTATGCCTGCGGGACGGGTGAAGAGAGAGGATAATCGCGAGAATAGCTCTACCTCTTTAGTTGTTATCAGTATAGTCTTTCATCAATTTAGAGCTTGTACTTCAGTTAGCTTTTGTACGGGTATTTTGTTCCCGATTGTTTAGACATTGAAGTCTAGACCGTTGTTATTAGTTAGTGACGATCCGGATTCCACGGTGTTTCCGCCACCAGGGCTCGCTTTTATTTTGATCTCTCTTTTATAAAATCCTTTAATTTCTTATTTTATTTTGTTTGGAAAATCCGGGTTGTTTCACTCAGGACCGTCAAAACCTGCCAAATATAACCAGAAAGAAGTAGTACCACAATACATAGCAAATAGCTCGTAAAATAATATGAACTCGACTAAAACTCGAGCTAAAATGCAACTAAACCGGGGGCATAAAAGCTATATAAAATGCACATATCACTCTTGCCATTTTTTGACGATTTTGCAGTAAGCTCTGAAAAATAAACACATGCACCTTTTTAAAACTGCTTGTAAGGGAGAAAGCAAATTTTAAAAAAATGTATCGGTATAAGATCCCAATAGAAGGCAGCGAAAATTGAGGTCAAAGTGGATTGGTAACATGTCAAGCTAAACTAAACCAAAAGGAAAAAAAAATAAAAAAATAAAAAAATATATATAAAGATCCAAAATTAGGAAGAAAATAAGACTAAAAGTTAATTGTTGTTTATATAACGACCCTATAAATGCTACAATGGAAATTGTATCACATTTATAAAATGATAAAATTTTCTTCTATCTTTTTTCAACTAATTTCAAACATTTACTGTTAAAAATTCATAAGCAACGACAATCATAGAATTAAAGAGTTAGATTGTTACCTTAGTTTGTTAATGAATTAGAGTTGGTATCTTTGGTTGATTTTTGGTTTCCTCCTTTGTTGATTTTTGATGTGATGTAGCATTTTGCATTGTTTACCAGCACCACAAAGTACAATTTTATATCACAACAACTTGTTGAGAAATTTCGTACCAAAGAAACATTTTGGTTTACTAACCAAGAATATTTACAAAGTAAATTAATTTTAGCTTACTGCTTTGTCAAAGCAATAATTTCTAAATTTGGTATCAAAATTTGGGATCATCGCTATTTGCTCATTCATCACTCAATTTTAAGCAAAAAAACACATCTAATACAAATTGGTACTAAAGCAAGATAAAAAGAAAAGCAAGCGAGTTAAGTGTGTACAAGATAACCTCCAAACGACAAAGCTAAAAGAGCCAATAAGAACTCAAAATCTCAAACGTCACAGGGTCATTGCTAGCGTATGTTAATATAACAATAAAGTAATAACCTTTTAATTATTAAGTGGTAAATAAAACAGCTCGGGAAAAGTATTTTTTATCGGTTTTTTAACTAAAGCACAGTCAGGGCCAGAACCGTATTTACCGTATTTGAGATGAATCTTATTGACCCAGTTCGTATTTTGACCCAACACTTATATCCCCGACCCAAATACAATCTTACTTGTTGGACCCATTTGACGTCTAATATTGAACTTAATTAATATAATGTCTATTGTTTCAAACTTATGCAAATAAGAACCCATCATAGTCAATCTAGTAGGAAAACATGTTACTCAAACTCTATTATAACTCTATTTGAACTACATATGTTCATTCATACTTTATATTTTGTTTTCAGTAAAATGTAGATAAGTTTGCTCCAAAAGACCGACACAACCTAGTCACTCTACTGACTCGAATTTAGAACATAAGCAGTTTTCAAAGAACAAATTGAAAAATTGACTAAAATTTACCGAAAATATATCACTGATATTTCCGTAGAAAATCTTCAGGATGTTAAAAAAAAAAAATAGAAAAGTTAGTTTAGAATATGGGAAATATGAGAAATTAATGGCCAGTCAACTTAGGAACAATTTGTTTTTTGATGTTTATAAAGAGCGTGTTAATGCATTAGTGACCCTAGCTCTGTTTAGGCGTATTACGTACTATGATACTACATTGTCTCAAGTGACTATGTTGTCTTAAATTTAGGTCAAAATCTGTTTACAAATATAATTTTTGAGACATCTTATGGTTGTCGACGAAGACGTTTTCAAAATGACTCTAATATATAAGGGTTCGACGCTGATATAGTTAGACACTAACCGGAAAAAAAAACGCCAAATTTGATTCATCGAAAAGTATGACCACAAAATTCAACATTTGGTTATAATCTGATATAGGTGAAAACTATCCAAACTAAGAAAACAGTTTGTTTTATTAATTGGAAACTTAGAAAACGTCAATTTTGGTCGTGCACAAAATTGAAAGGTAAACTAACAACTGAATTAATTAAAGAAACTATAACATAACAATTTCTTTTCTTTTGATTCCCATATGTATTCATGTATAAATTTGGGCCGTTCCCAAAAAAAACTTGACGCCAAATTTGATGCTAGTTGTGTAGTTTTATAAATTATATCCTCTTATAATTTAATACTTCTAACTCTATCTACATTGAATGCTTCGAATGTGTCCTGCAAATTCGATGCAAGTTGAGACGATGATAGTGAGGGTGTATACCCCAAGCGTAAGCACGAAGTGTAGACGTTGATCGTCAACAGCTTGTTAGAATATTTAATAATATTCAAGTGGCCTATGTGTTCCGGGTTTAATTAATAATTGAGATCATATTAAATATTATGAGATTCTAATATAATAGACGATACTGTAATGGATCGGTTTCGATTAATGAATTAGAATCTGGGAATTAATATTCCCTCCTACTTACCCATTTAACTAAGCCCATTATATTATTTCTTATACACTATTGTTTGTGAAAAGATGCATCCTTTGGCTAAGAGTTTAACTGCCAAAAGGATTGTTGTATATTATCCCTTGTTGAATGAATGAACGATCATTCACAGAAGGAAAAATAAAAGTCATACAAACACTTTATACAGTAAGAAGAGAAAAGAGATTATAAAGAAAAAGCAAAGGATTCAAGTTCCATTCTAAAGGAATCAATTAAAGGAAGGGTTAAGAAGGAGAAACATATTTATTCTTATTTTATCTTTATTATTTTCATCACCATGGATCAAGGTTAGTGTTTCTCTCTTTTACAGTTTTAGGGTTAAATTAATTCGAGTCTAAAACGATCTATGGAGTTAATTTCATCATTGAAATTATTAAATTATTCTTACAGTTGGTATCAGAGAGGTTTAGACTTGATTAATTTACCTATAAAAGATTGACAATGGATATTCTGACTTTAATGTTATTGTTTGTATACACGGAGTATGATTCAATTGTTGTATGGAATTTTATTGTGATTGAATTTTTTTTGTGCAATTGTTTTCAATGTCATCTCTTTATTAAAGTGCAATTGAGACTTCCGTAAACAAAATCCGTTGTGTGTTGTTCGTTTGTATGTAACATTGAATACCGAGTTTTATATATAAATGTATATATATGTTTCTGGGTTATTGGAGTTTGCACATTATTATTTGATACTCCGTAAGTGAGTATTTTATTACGGAGTAAAGGTTTTCTCTTCTGACAATCTGCAAAGATGATTGGATGTCAACTTTTTTTTTTTGGTTTCTTTATTAATATATTAGTGGGTGCCATGTATCATGTACTCTATATGTTTTCTGGCTTTCACTTGGTTATTGTTTTAAGAGCCATGCAAGTCTCCTTTTGTTTGCATTATAACTTGACTTGTATCATTATCAAAGCTTTCACATTTGTTTTACGGGACTGCAAGTGAATATTAACGAGACTGTTATATTCGTTTCTAGTTATTCCTTTCAGTCGAATTAATTGTGTTATGTAATGTTAACAACAGTAAAGTTTGGTTAACCCACTAAAATGAACATTTATCATTCTTTTTTTTATATTTTTTTTTTGATCGTACATTATTTATAATGGTTTTATATTGGTGTTTCATATAATGTGAATGAACCTTTATATTAAGAGTAATATTGTGTTTTGTAATATTAACACACTAAAGTAAATTTACTCATGAATGATACAAATGTGTCTATGTTGTATATAATATGTTAATTACCAAAGTGGTCTTATTATAGTGCAATTTATACATTTGAAGATTAAAGTTTGATTAATTGATCATTGTATAAAAGTGACGTTGTAAAAGATGATAAAGTTTGATCAATTAATTTCGTTATTGTCTATATTTTTGGAGATCACCCAAAGGTGGATCATTAAATATAAATAATAACATTAATAGGTTAATCATTAATAGTAGAACTATAAATAGTGTGTATATCCAAAGATAGCATGCTTATTTATTTGATTTTGTATATGTGATTAATATTAAAGTAGTATTTTAACGTCGATGATGGTTGCTTGTGTTTAAGTGTTGCCCAAAGGTCATTTAAATACATGTGTAAAAGTTTTTATTATATTATTTGAATTTGAATGATGGTTTTTCAAAGCACTAATTGGTAAATATGTATTAATGTTTGCAGCTTCTCCAAATTTATTCGCATGTGCCGACTCTTTCATAAAATTCAATGGGCTTAACTATGACGAGTGGGCAGAAAAGATCCGGTTCACGCTCGGTATAATGGCGTTAGACATTGTCATCCTGACAGATGAGGAACCCTCAGTCATAAAGGAGGATAGCTCCGAAGCCGAAAAGACTCGTTATGAGGCTTGAGAGCGATCCAACAGACTGAGCTTGAACCTTATGAGGATGACGATGGCTGACAACATTAAGCCGTCTATGCCTAATTCATGCAGAAAGTAAAGGAGTATTCACAGTCCGATTTGGCTGACAAGTCGATTGTAGGCAGCCTTATGAGCAAGCTGACTACGAAGAGGTTTGACTGGTCTCAGCCGATTTATGATCATGTGACTGACATGTCTAACCTGGCAGCAAAGTTGAAGAACCTAGGGATGGACGTAAGTGAGACATTCTTGGTCCAATTTCTTATGAACTCACTTCCTTTTGAATTTGGCCAGTTTCTGGTGAATTATAACACCATTAAAGATAAATGGAACTTTTAGGAATTAAAGGCCATGTT
The DNA here is from genome assembly GCA_023091065.1 of Dianthus caryophyllus. Classification (NCBI taxonomy): domain Eukaryota; kingdom Viridiplantae; phylum Streptophyta; class Magnoliopsida; order Caryophyllales; family Caryophyllaceae; genus Dianthus; species Dianthus caryophyllus. Next base: position 13,435,862 of record CM041519.1, on the reverse strand, counting down.
AGTTCAGGAGGAGGGGAGATTAAAGACAATGAAGGACCAAGCTGTTCATCTTATAGGTCATAATGGTGCCAGCAGCAGCAAAACTAAGCCGAGTATGAAAGGTAAAAAGAAGGGTAAGTCCTTTTTCAAGGGACCTGAAAGCAAAATCCAGAAAGAAAAGAAGTGTTTCTTTTGTAAGAAAATAGGACACTTCAAGAAGGATTGTCCCAAGAGAAAAGCATGGTTCGAAAAGAAAGGTAAACATTATAGCTTTGTTTGTTTTGAATCAAATCTTATAGAAGTTCCTAGTAATACTTGGTGGCTAGATTCTGGTGCTACTACTCATGTTTCTCATATTAAACAGGGATTCAATTCGATCCAGCCCATAAGAGGAGCTGAACGGTATTTGTCGATGGGGAACAGGATGAAGGCACGGATTGAGGGCATTGGGACGTACAGACTAATCTTAGACACTGGATGTCATATAGATCTTATTGATTGTCTCTATGTACCTGATTGTGCTAGAAATCTTGTATCTATTAGTAGATTGGACATTTTAGGTTTTAACTTTAAGTTTGGACATCGTATGTTTTCTATGTACCGTAATGGATACTTTTATGGTAGTGGTACGTTGATTGATTTACTTTATAGGTTCAATCTTGATGTTAAATTTTCTGATTCTCTGTTTTATGTTGAAAATCAAGGCATTAAACGTAGTGCATTAAATGAAAATTCGGCTGACTTGTGGCATCAACGACTAGGTCACATATCCAAAGAAAGGTTAAAGAGGTTGGTAAAGGAAGAAATACTCCCTCAATTGGATTTTAGTGACTTAAATGTATGTATAGACTGCATTAAAGGTAAGCAGACTAAACACACAGTAAAGAAATCAGCTACAAGATGCTCTCAGCTATTAGAGATTATACACACGGACATTTGTGGACCGTTTGACGCTCCGTCTTGGAGTGGTGAAAAGTACTTTATCACCTTTATAGACGATTTCTCACGTTATGGATTTATTTATCTACTGCATGATAAGTCTCAATCTGTGAATGTCCTTGAGATATTCATAAATGAGGTTGAAAGGCAGTTAGAAAAGAAAGTTAAAATTGTGAGATCCGATAGGGGTGGTGAATATTATGGGAGGTTCACGGAAAATGGCCAATGTCCTGGTCCATTTGCAAAGTTACTAGAGAGTAGGGGTATTTGTGCACAGTATACAATGCCCGGTACACCTCAGCAGAACGGTGTTGCTGAAAGGCGGAATCGTACTTTAATGGAAATGGTTAGGAGCACGTTAAGTAATTGTTCTGTACCTCTTTCTTTATGGATGTATGCATTAAAGACTGCAACCTACGTTTTGAATCGGGTTCCTAGCAAAGCAGTTCCAAAAACTCCTCATGAGCTATGGACTGGAAGGAAACCGAGTTTAAGACATCTAAGTGTCTGGGGTTGCCCAGCTGAAGTAAGGTTGTATAATCCAAACGAAAAGAAGCTAGATCCAAGGACCGTCAGTGGTTTTTTCATTGGCTATCCTGAAAAGTCCAAAGGGTACATTTTTTATTGTCCTAATCATAGTACGAGAATAGTAGAGACTGGAAATGCTAGACTTATTGAAAATGGTCAAAATAGTGGGAGTAATGAACCACGAAATGTGAACATTAAAGAGCTCCAGGTCGAGATTTCGCCACCTGAATCTGCAGCTGAACTAGTTGTCCCAATTGTGCAATCACGATTAAATAACACAATTGAACAACATAATGATGTGCAGCAGCCACAAAATGACCAAGTAAATGATGAACAAGTCACAATTCAAGGGGAGAATGATATACCTCAGAATAATACAGAGCAATTAAGGCGATCTATAAGAGAAAGAAGATCAACTGCTAACCCTGATTATGTATATTCTGTTGAAAGTGAATGTGACTTGAGCATCAATGAGGATCCAGTCTCGTTCAATAAAGCCATTGAAAGTAACAATTCTGAAAAGTGGTTGAGTGCTATGAAAGAAGAGATGAAATCGATGGATGACAACAAAGTTTGGGACTTAGTAGTGTTACCTGAAGGTTCTAAGACCGTTGGGTCGAAATGGGTCTATAAGACTAAACGGGACTCTAAAGGCAACATTGAAAGGTATAAGGCCCGACTCGTTGCTAAAGGTTTCACCCAAAAAGACGGCATTGACTACAAAGAGACTTTCTCTTCGGTGTCAAAGAAAGACTCTTTGAGAATTGTTTTGGCTCTGGTAGCTCATTATGATCTTGAGCTTCACCAGATGGACGTTAAAACCGCCATTCTAAATGGTGAGCTTGAGGAAGAAGTGTATATGGTTCAACCTGAGGGATTTTTATCTCCGATCCAGATAATGAGGATAAGGTGTGTAAGCTGAGAAAGTCGATATATGGACTGAAACAAGCTTCCCGACAATGGTACTTGAAATTTAATAATACCATCACGTCATACGATTTTGTAGAGATCACCGTTGATCGGTGTATTTACATTAAAGTCAGTGGGAGTAAGTTTGTTATTTTAGTCTTATATGTTGATGACATTTTGCTTGCTGCAAATGATATGGGCATGTTACATGACGTAAGGAAATATCTCTCTAAAAATTTTGAGATGAAAGATATGGGTGAGGCATCCTATGTGATCGGAATAGAAATATTTCGAGACAGATCACAAGGATTGTTAGGGTTGTCTCAAAAGGCTTACATCAACAAAGTTTTGGAGAGATATCGGATGGATAAATGCTCAGCAGGAATAGTTCCTATACAGAAAGGGGATAAGTTCAGTAAAATGCAATGTCCCCGTAATGAACTGGAACGGAAAGAAATGGAGCGAATTCCTTATGCATCTGTGGTTGGGAGTTTGAATTATGTTCAAACATGTACTCGACCAGACATCAGCTTCGCTGTTGGAATGCTAGGTCGATATCAAAGTAATCCCGGGATTGACCACTGGAAAGCCGTAAAGAAAGTGTTCAGGTACTTGCAAGGCACCAAGGAGCTCATGCTTACGTACAGGAGATCCGATCACCCTGAGGTGATTGGATATTCAGATTCAGATTATGCTGGATGCATTGATAACAGAAAGTCAACTTTTGGCTACGTGTTTCTCTTAGCTGATGGAGCAGTATCGTGGAAAAGTGGAAAACAGTCTGTCACTGCTACTTCTACTATGGAAGCCGAATTTGTGGCTTGCTTTGAGGCCACTATTCATGCATTGTGGTTGCGGAACTTTATCTCTGGACTTGGAATTGTCGACACTATATCTAAGCCGCTGAGAATTTATTGTGATAATTCCGCAGCCGTTTTCTTCTCTAAGAACGACAAATATTCTAAGGGTGCTAAACACATGGAATTGAAATTCTTGTCGGTCAAAGAAGAGGTGCAGAAACAAAGAGTATCATTTGAGCATATAAGAACGGATATGATGATAGCGGATCCGTTAACTAAGGGATTACCACCTAAAGCGTTCATTGGCCATGTAGAACGCATGGGTGTTATTGATAGAGCCTTGCTAATGTAAATATTATGTTTTTTTATTATTACATGACATTGTACTCACTTGTAATTTGTTTCTAATGTAATGAACATGTTGTCATAAAAGTATATGTATACAATTATTGTTATTAGACTAGATGTGATTAAATAAGAGAATTTTATATTTCTCTACTTAAAGTTGTAACTAGACTTGGAATTAATTTGTGATACACGGAAGGGATCATGTCGCTTAATGACGTGTGACCGCCTTGATCCGATTAGTTCTAATTCGATTACATATATTAAAGTTATTGATCTCAATATAAAGGTGCACATTATAGTGTTACTGAACCATCAAGTTAACACAAAGGCCAAGTGGGAGAATGTTAGAATATTTAATAATATTCAAGTGGCCTATGTGTTCCGGGTTTAATTAATAATTGAGATCATATTAAATATTATGAGATTCTAATATAATAGACGATACTGTAATGGATCGGTTTCGATTAATGAATTAGAATCTGGGAATTAATATTCCCTCCTACTTACCCATTTAACTAAGCCCATTATATTATTTCTTATTGTAGATACCCGTATCCGTACCCCCCAAAAACAAACCCGATGATGAAAAGGACTTTCATACATGCTTTTAAAAGAGTCGAAACGGTACAAAAGTGTCTAAAACGTATTAGTCATTTTTAGCGTATTAATTTGGACTTGCATAATCATGAAAGTAAATGTCAATTTTAGTCATCATGAGCGTAACACGAGCACAATATAGGAACGTCTTATTAAGCCAAGCCACAAAAACAGCCCAACTAGCTACAAAACGGCCCAAACTTACAAAAACGACCCTAAAACGCACACTAACACGACACTCAAAACGGGCCAAAGTGCGTCCCGTGTCACATTTTCAAAAAGTTAGGTTTTATGAAACCATAAAATAATATAACCTAATATTATTTTATTTCGTGCCAAACCAAAAACACGACAAAACCAAGCACCTAAAACCGAAATTCGGACCAAAATCGAACAAATACTTAACCCTAAGTACACAACAAAACATAATCATTACCTAATCAAACCGTCAAAAACCAAAAGGCGGCATAAAGCAGCCCACCAAAACAAAAATCTAATCGCCAGTAAACAGGCGATTAAAAACCAAATCGCCAGAATACTGGCGAATAAGATTTCCTCTCCCAACCATGGTTCGTTTATTTCATTTGGCATTTGCATTGAAACATAATCGCATGCTCATCGGCGATTAAGTTTTGTCCCCGCACGAAACCACCAAACTCTATAAATACCAACCCATTTCATCCATTTTCAAATACGGTTTTAGCACTTACACACTATTCACGAAATCCACTCAAAAATACCGTCTTTACATTTTCGAAAGGTAAACATTTTACCTACGGGCTGGACGTTTGAGACTCGGATAATGGGGTTACATTAACCCCAAACCCGATATTGGCACTAGCGGCCGTATTCGTAATGTCGGTTGTAGCAATTCGGATTCATAATCCGTCTAAACCCCGCCAATATCGCATAAATAAACGACTCATTATCACTAAAGCAAACCGACGTCACTTTTATAATTACGCAAGTCCTCATTCATGCATTAAATAACGACTAGAATCACGGATCCAACACTAAATTGTACCGTTTCATAGAGTCTTTTAGCATGTCAAAACTGAGGGTTTTTCACAAATTCTAATACGAGATTGGAAAATAACGTCTATAGTAATAATTTAGTCAATAAATTATTATTTAACGTACATTTCCTATAGCAATATGTCATTATTTTGACAATTTACATTATTTATGCATTTTAATCGAGTCATACTTATTCGCACTTGTACGTAGCGTCATTTTAGCCCAAATATCGAAATTAAGCAAATGTTTTCAAATTAGTAGAGACTACTCTTATGTAGGCTTTTTGATTACGGTTTTCAAAACTTATTTTGTCAAGACTTTCGAAAAGTAACCTCACTCCGAATCCCCTCTGCGGTTTCAACCCTCAGTTTGATAGGTATCGACGCACCTTGAAATCCGAGACACTCGTGTCTTGTATTTCAAGACGCGTTGAATAGGTTCCAAATTCCTTTAATATTTGGTGGCGACTCCGAAAATACACTTTCAAAAAGGATTTTCTACTTTTCTTTTTGGTCACAAATTCATGCAATGATCTCCCCCATTTTTCTCAAAACTTCGCACCCTTTCCTGCGAGGCGCATTCCGCTTCCCGGCGCCAAGACGGTGAGGGCGAGTAGCAGGGCGTCGATAGGTCCATCCACCTTCCCGGTACCTTCAGTTGGCGACTCCGCTGGGGACGAGCATGATTTTTATTATTTTTGAAAAACTAGTTTTTCTTTTATTTTAAAATCATAAAGAAGTGAAGCTTGAAACTTTGAAAACATTTACGCTTTCGATATTTGGGCTAAAATACGTTGAGTCGAATCCTCCTGATTCAAACCACACCCTTTGAGGAACGGCCCTCAGAACTCTCGCTCATAAGCGAGGTAACTCGGACACACTGCTGTTCTCACCCTCCACGATTACAAGTACGGCATCCGTACAAACGATCGTAACCAGTCAAACTCCAACGCTCTAGGGCCCGTCTTGTATGCACACCTAAGACGTGTGTAGTCTTGCGGGTGCCCCTACCCAAACGTCATGAATGACCGGAGGGAACCTTACCCTATAAACCAAAAACCTGTGTTTATATGTACAAGTGCGAAGCTATAGTACCCTCACTATAGTAGTCTTTCAAAAAAAGCTTTCTGCATGCAAAAACTCCTCCTAGGCATTATACTTTTAAAATACGTCCATCTTTGAAATTGCTTTTTCAAACTTTTTTCAAAAAAGGTCATACTTTTAAAAACACGCCGTTAGGCTCTTTGACCCATAGTCATTTGAGTTTAATAAAATGCCGCTACATTTAAAACCGACCTAGGATAACCACTATATCCCAGGTCTTTTTCAAAACGTAAATGAATTATGCGACTGACGTATCGTCATAATACATTTATTGCTAAAAGGTCTTTCACAAAGCAAAAACCCGAATATGTCAATTCATTTCGGAGATTTTAAATGAAATTAACTTTTAGAACATTAGATTTAGCTTTAAGTCGAGTGACTCTTTAGTCGTCCCGATTTAATCTTTTTCTCTCAAAAACAAAAAACGCGGGCTCGTTCAGATGCGGACCCGTTGATTTACTCTTTGAATCGAGTGACTTATTGTCATTTTCGATTTAGATCCCTGAGTCACACGTAAAAGGCGAACAATTGATCACCTTTTACCCAATTTTAACATCCTCAGGTCGACTAGCCTATCGCTACTTCGGTCTGATCCTTTTTATCATAATCCAATGATAAACCCCTGGCAACATACCGCCAAACTGGGTTAATCTGATTATGATCATGCAAATTTACTTTCCTCGAGAATTGGGACGTGTTAACACGCCTCTATCTCAAAAAGCTTCCCGTGTCCTTTTAAAAGCTAAAAACACGAGTCAAGTCGAGTCACCCACTTCTTACGCTTTTGTGTCTTCCTTTGGTCGTGAATGTGATTTTTCATTCGAGTCTTTTCCTTCTATTTTAGAATCACTAAAGATTTGAAAACTTTGTCAGTCCACTCATTGAAAAACCGAACACCGGCCGCAAGCACAAGATGAATTTCCGCTTTCAACCTCGCGAATGATGAAACCGCTTTTTCACCACCTCCTCCACTAATGACGATCACCGAACACGTAAGGTCGCTCGACCACAAGGTAGCCAATCTCACCGCTTTATTCGAACACCGCCGCCATGCAAAAGATCGAAACCGAGAAGAACGCAAGACTATTCGGCCAAGAATCCGCTCGACACATCAAAAGAATCCGATCCCTGGAGGATGAAATTCACAAATACAAGCTAGCCAAAACTTGAGATCATGGCCGCCAGGCAAATGCTTCTCCCATCGCTACAATGATCGGACCGTTTGACGCTATAAACTCAAAGGCACTAGCAAAGACGACCAATATTCCTAGCACACTCCCCGCCTCACCCAGGTCATCATCGGTTGGACTATTTCGTTGCAACAACGGCGAAGATTCGATCCCTCTTCATGTCTTACTCAAAGGCATTAGAAAAACTTCGTAAAGAAGAACATTCTCCATCTTCCCAAACCCACCACTGTACCACCCGAGGATAAGAAGCCGTTATCATGGCACGAGGACTCGTCATCGCGAATTCCACAGGGAAAGGGACATGACACGGAGAATCAAGCTCGCCAAGAACGCGTGATCCAAGACATGATCGACAACGAAACAATCGATAAGCCAAGCATAGCCCCTAAATCATCGGGCCAAAGATGACACCTCCCTTGCTCGCCCCATTTTCGTAGGAGCTCATCCCATCCTCAATCATCCCTCCTGGCTCCCGCGAGCGATCACGAGGTCAACGCCCTTTCGACAAAGATCAACAACAACGAGTAACGCGTCGATCACATTCGCCGAGCTAGGACGAGAACAAAACCAAGACACGAGGACCGGAAGGAAATTTTCACCCAAATCCCTCATCAACGTCCGTGATCGCCTCCCTTAAACCTACAAATACCGCCGGATTCCTCCCAAACGCACAAGCAAAGAAGAGAGCATAGTCAAGGATATGACTAACCTACCCATAACCAACAACCTTTCCTTTAACACAACATGGCAAGATACCAAGGAGATCCTCCCAGCGCAACTCATTGACCGCATTGTCCGGGATTGGCTACCAGGTGCCATAACTTTCTCCCACGCAGACCTACCACCCTTTCAAGATCCACACAACCCAGCACTCTACATAACCGTAGAGTGTCGTAATATGGTACTACCTGTTACCCTCATCGACAACGGCTCCGCGATCAATATCCTGCCCCTAACAACTGCCCTCAAGTTAGGACTAAAGGAAAGTGATGTCACCCCTTGCTCCAACAGCATACGAGCGTACGACGGTACATCCCGCGGCATAGAAGGAATCATATCATTACCCATCATGACAGGATTCATCAAGACAAGAACCGAATTCCAACTCATGGACATCCCCCTAGCATACAATATGTTACTAGGAAGGACATGGATTCACGCTACCGGGGCCATAACATCAACTCTCCACCAGAAGGTTAAAATCCCTTTTTACAATGAGGTTATCACCATAGAAGCCTCAGATTTCCGAGCCGCCCTTCATCAGCTGAAGCTTGAAGAAGATGCCACCCAATCCACCAGTGCCCAGGGAAGCCCCAATTCAAGCACCTGCACCTAGAGTCTAGGGTCCTGCGTCATCATGACGCCAATTTTCTAAAAATCGGCTAGGTTACTCGATCATTTTCCTAATATAGTAAGTCTCGAAAGAACTAGAGTCATTAAGGTTGTCCAAAGCTCCCTCGTCTGAGCTATCTTCAAATGTAACCGCTTTTGATAACATTAATAACATGAAAGTTTTTGGTTACTCTTTGCCTCATTTAAACTCTACTTTTCCTAATAATCGCGATAAATCTAAACTAAATAAAATTGCATTATATAGATACATTGCAAGTATTGTCTCAAAACCCGAACAGGACCCAATTATTGAAGACACAACAACCATCAACATAGGAACGCCCGAAGAGCCTCAAGAACTACAGCTGGGGGCTTCCCTAAGCACGGAAGAAAGGGCCACCTATACCAAGCTCCTCGCAGAGTTTAAGGACGTCTTTGCCTGGTCATATAAGGACATGCCCGGCATAGACCGCGAGATAGCTGAGCACCGCATCCCGATCAAACAAGGTAGCAGACCGGTCAAGCAGAAGCTCCGACGCATCAAGCCAGAATGGTCTCTCATGGTCAAGGAAGAGATCGAGAAGCAGCTACAAGCTGGTTTCATCCAAGTCATCGAATACTCAGACTGGGTCTCCAATATGGTGCCGGTTATGAAGAAAAACGGCAAAATACGAGTATGTGCCGACTTCCGGGACCTGAACAAAGCCTGCCCAAAAGATGATTTCCCACTACCCCACATGGACATCCTAATCGACAACACAGCAGACCACGCCTTACTGTCATTTATGGATGGATATGCAGGATACAACCAAATCAAAATGGCGGCCAGACGACATGCCAAAACCACCTTCAGAACCCCCTGGGGAACATATCGCTACATCATGCCGTTTGGGCTCATAAATGCCGGCTACTTTACTAACGCATCGCTACCACCTTACTCCACGACATGATGCATAAGGAGGTTGAGGTATACGTCGGCGACATGATCGTAAAATCAAAAGAAAGGGATGACCACATCACAAATCTTCTAAGTTCTTCACCCGAATCAGGCAAAGATAAGATGCGATTGAACCCACGTAAATGCACCTTTGGGGTCACGTCCAGTAAATTGTTAGGCCACATAGTGAGCAGTAGCGGGATCGAAATAGACAGACCAAAATCAAAGCAATAATGGGCATGAAGACACCGTGCAACATCGGCGAAATAAGGAGTTTCTTGGGACAAGTCCAATACATCTCCAGGTTCATCAAAGAAGCTCACCATGATCTGCGTACCAATCTTCAAAAAGTTGTAGAAGGAGGAACATACGAAGTGGGACGATGACTGCCAGCAAGCATTCGACAAAGTCAAAAGCCTGCTCACAAACCCACCTCTTCTTGTACCCCCACAAAAAGACTTGCCATCGCCACTATACTTAACGACTACGCCAAACGCCATGGGTGCCATGCTCGCCAAGAAGTCAACAACGAAGAACGGGCCATCTACTACATCAAGAAAGTTTCACGACTACGAAACCCGGTATGAACCCGGTCGAGAAAAGTCGCCTCTCACCGGTCCGGGCAACCAAAAGCTCAGGCACTACCTCCTCACTAGCACAACAAGAGTCTATTCCCTAATGGACCCCTCAAATACTGTTTGAAAAACCACCCTGAGCGGACGATGGCCAGGTGGACTCGCTTCGCCGAGCACGAACTCAAGTACCTCCCTCCGAAAGTAATCAAAGGAAGAGCGGTTTGGACTTCCTCGCAGAAAATGCTATCATCGAGCGACCCCATGATCGATACAATGTCATTTCCGGACGATGGGATCTTCGCCATAGAAAAGGAGTACCGGCAATTATACTGACGGGCGTCAAACTATCGGGCTATGGGCCTGAATACTCCTAATATCCCCAAACGGCGATCATACTCCACTCTCAATCAAGCTCGACTTGATGTCACGAACAACGCCATGTGAGTACGAGGCTGCATTTATGGCAGCGACCCATTACTCTCAAGATAAAGAACCTACGGTACATGGAGATTCATTCCTCATCATAAATCAAGTGACAGGGGCATGGAAGATCATGAGCGAAACCCTCACCAAATACCAAGCAAAAGTACAAAAACTCCTAGCCAACTTCTACTGCATTGAGTTCTATCACCTCCCAAGGGAAGAAACCGCTTCTGCCGACGACCGCCAAAACTCTCATCCCTCCCGAACATGCCACCGCAGACATGAAGTTACTACCCATCATCGCCGAAAGACGTGGCGAACCAAAGATACATCCATACCATTGACCTGGACGGCCGAGCGCATGCAGCCTTGGTATCAAGCTATAATCAACTACAAAGCAGACAACACCTACCCACCCGACAATCGATAAACGTGGGCGAGAGGGCTATCGTGCTCCTAGCTTCCCAATTTGTGCTAGAGATGGGACAACTACTCAAGAAGACACCACAAGGGACACCGCTCATATGTGTCGACTACAAGAAGGGCGGAAATCGCCACGCAAGTCCATGATGGCGAATCGCGGACCCCACATGAACGCCGAGCACTCGCAAACAAGTCCTACGGCTAGGATGGTATTGGGCGACCATGGAAGGCATCAGATCCAATACGTCAAGCATTGCCACAACCGCCAAATTTTCAAAGAACGCCCAACATGTACCACCTTCACCACTATACACCTAACCTCACCCCGCCCTTTTCAACCTGGGGCATCGACGTGATAGGAAAAGTCCACCCCATCTGAGCAGAGGTCACCATTGCGTCTTTGGTAGCCATCGACTACTTCACTAAATGGGTAGAAGCAGCGTCTTTTCGGACCCTTGGCTCCAAGGAAGTCGCCAAGTTCATCCAGACGAACATCATATGCCGATATGGCATACCCCACGAGTTCATCAGCGATCAAGGTTCACACTTTCAACGCGAGACCGAAGCCATACTCACAAAATACAACATCCAGCATCACAAATCCTCACCCTATCGACCCCAAACCAATGGAGCCGTTGGCAAAGAAACAAGACGGTCGTCACCATACTTGAGAAGATGATCGACAGCTGCAAAGATTGGCCTAACAAAATACCATATGCACTCTGGGGATACCGTACTACCATCCGAACCCCTACGGGCATGACCCCCTATTTCCTCACCTACGGCATGGAAGCCGCCCAACCGATGGAAATAGAAATACAATCTCAAGCATACTAATGGAAAGTAGCATCCCGTAAGCGAGAATGGGCCCGTGAGCGATTTAACAACTCATGCTCCTGGATGAACGCCGACTACATTCCCTGAGCACCGTACGAATGTACCAAGCCCGACTACAACGAGCATTCAACAAACGAGTTAAGCCACGACACATAAAAGTAGATGATCTCGTACTAAAGTCAGTCCGAGCACCACTTCCAGTCGACCCACGAGGAAAATTCAAGCCTAACTGGGCTGGACCTTACCTCGTCAAGGAAATCTTCACAGGCGGAGCAGTCAAACTAACCGACCTCGACGGCCAAGAGTTCAACCTCGCCACAAACCTCGATCAACTCAAGAAATACTACCCCTAAAAACCGCTTGCAATGTATCTGTAGAATACAAATTTTATAGAAACAGCTCATGGACCGGCAGGTCCTTAAACATGCTCATGGACCGGCAGGTCCTTAAACATGCTCATGGGCCGGCATGCCCCTAAAACTGCTTTTTCTTTCCACAAAAATCAAACATAATTCATGGACCGGCAGGTCCTTAAACATGCTCATGGGCCGGCATGCCCCTAAAACTGCTCTTTCTCTCTACAAAAATCAAAAACACAACTCTTGGGCCGGTATGCCCTTAAACATACATTCTCGAACTACGCCGGTTTGATTCCACTTTTCGTGGATACGTAGGCAGCTTTGCAAAAAGCGCAACCGATATTCAACACAAAAATGACACGTCCAAAGCTTAAAAAGGCCAAGGACATAGTCAACACAAAAATTCGTCTTTTAGACCTGAAGGGTTAAAAGGACGATATTCAACGCAAAAATGACGCGTCTAAAGCTTAAAAAGGCCAAGGACATAGTCAACACAAAAATTCGTTTTTTAACCTAAGGGTAAAAAGAACGACATTCAACACAAAACGACAAACCCAAAGCTTAAAAAAGGTCGAGGGAATAGTCAACAAAAATGCTTGCTTTCTAAACCTTTGAAAAAAGATTAGAACCAAGGAATTTCACACAAAATAACAAACAAAATGAGGCAGAGTCGTAAATAAAAACCTGATTTTTTATTAATCTTAAAAAGAACGGTTACGTTTTGGATTTTTCAAACATAGGAGCATAACTACGACCTTAGAAATACACTAACAAACACTATGTATTACAATACGAGTCCCGGCATGTACATCGGGTTTAGGATAGGTAATATATTACATAATACAACATAATATGAACATAATACTAACAAAGCACACATAAACTAAAACCAGGTTACTCTCCGAAGCCGACTCGAGACCTCTCCAGCTGAATAAGGGAGCACCAACCCTCAACCCCTACGAAGACCCCCAACGTTACCATGACGATCCGGAGCACCTGGCCCTGGAATACGGCGACGACCGAACACGCATTCAGCCGCCGAAAGAGGCACCGAGCTCGAAGCGCCACCCCTACCAATATTGCGTCCAAAGCGGATCGGGTCATAGGCGGATGTCGGCGGAGGCTCGTTAAGCTCTATGGCACGGAGACGAGCCCTCTTCACAGCACTTTCAGCAACGGTCCATTTGGAGTAAGCCCTCGACACCCGGATCGTCCCAGGAGTACCAGCCACAAGCCACTTAGGACGCATGATCCAACCACTGACCCACTCGCTTGGCCACCTGGTTATTTAATGCAACCATGTCTCGTACCTTCGTGTCCGGGCCAGGAATGAACTGTGCATACCCTATCTGTCGCCTCACCCGCAGGGGATGGATGTAAACCCCCATCTCGACCCCACACAATAGAACCCCAGAGGGGCCATCACCCATCGCGCCGCCACATCGACCACTCCCCACCAGGATACCGACCAACGGATGGCACATGACCTCACAAACTCGGAAAATAGTCATTAGGGCGCGTGCGGACCCGCCATCGCATGTAACGATTGGTAACGCCTCGCGACATATTCGCCATCGGCCAAGGTCGTTCAACACACTTAGACGCTCCATCGCCCACACCTGGAGGATCAATGGACACCCTCGACGCATGCTCCCTATTACATGCCCTGGCCGTCCACCCAAGGATCGTCTCACCGTAATTAAAGCGTATGATTGCAACCTATTTCCATCCGCTCCACGACAAAGAATTAAACGCGGATCTCCCAACAACCCCTCGGACACAGAGTCAGGAACATATAGCAATGAACCAAGCAAAAAGCCAAAGCCCTTCTCCTAGCCACGCAGAGATATGCCCGCTTGCATTATTCCTAAACCATTGACACAAACGATAGAGGTTGATACGATTCCCAACAAATAACTCTTCCACCTCATCACGGGTCATCTGGAGATAATCGAACTCGCCTCTTGTAGCCAAGTTCCCGCCGACACATACAGCAAAGGCCAATCAAGGCCCACCCGCCAATGGCCCCAAACTCCTCGACTAAGGGACAAACCTCTCCGCAAGGAAAGCGGAACACGTGAAGGCTTGGATCCCAATACTCAAGACAAGCGTCCAGGAACTCGTACTCCATTCGAACCTGCCTTAGCCCACGAAATACGCCAACTCCGCAATCTTTCAAGAGTTTCTTCTCGACACCCGACAAGGACGCACACCAACGACGCAAGTTTCCTTCAAAACTCTCCATAACTCGATTTAATGTTCCGTAAATATTCTGAATATTTTTGGAAAATCGAGAATAGAAGACGAGAGGATGAGTGAAATGAACTAACTTAGCCCTCCTTTTATAGCCGAGATTTGCAAGACGAAATACAACACAAAAACTTAAACGCTAGTGAACAAGCGATTAAAATAAATCAAACAAAAACCACAAAATAAAATTCTAATCGCCTGAACAGCGATTAAAAAATCAAATCACTCGCTTACAGCGAGTTTCTTTTTCTTTTCTGACAGAATTATTCGATTTCTTACACTTCTTACACACCTACACCCAAAAATTTTTAACCTATTACCCCTATTACTTTTCTACCGACCTCCAACCTATTTTTACGGTCCCGTCGCGTCGTCTCGATTTGCGTGATCAATTCCCGTATTTCGTATTCTTCATTTTTCACAAAACACAATAATCACACAAAAATTAAACACATCACAAAATATGATTTTCGCATTCACGAATTTTCATCTCAAAACGTCGTTTTAGCTCGCATTTTTACTATGTCAAAAACATCTTTTTACGAGTCTAAAATATGTCCTAACCAACATTTTTCAAAAAACTCTTCATTTTGCATTTAATTCAGTCATTAGCGAGTCAGTCTCAATCGAGACGTATATATATGCTTTCACGACTAACGATGTTTTGCAGGTACGCTCGGCAAGCAAATACGCAAGGATTTCAGACCCGGCTACGACGCAGGAATGCATTTTTGCAACAAGACAAAATAACCAAATTAAACCCATAAACACCTACAAGTCCAAAAAACCAACCAACCATAACAAGTCCTAATACATAAACCAATACAAACAGAAAATAATATTCATAATACAAAGTCCAAAATATACAAAGTCCAAGCCTACTACGACTGGTCACGACGCTGCAAGACAGCACGCAGGGAATCAATCTCAGCACGCGCCCTATCCAGCTCCCCTGCATACTGACCCTCCAGCTCTGCCCGGACCCTCGCCAGCTCCTCGGCATGCGCAGCCTCCAGCTCGGCCCGCGATCTCGCCCCCTCCTCAGCCCTGACCCTGGCTAACTCAAGACGCGCCTCGGCCGTCTCCTTCTGCGCCCTGCAAGCATCAACAACTTTATCGTTCACGACCGCCCGCCACCGGTTCGCGCTGCGAGCCTCTGTGGACCTCACCGCCACCGCCACAAAACGAGGAATACATTTAGCTTTCCAATCTGGGGGCTATAATCAAAACCTGCTGACGAGTTTGACTAATGATTTTACACTAAAATCTTACTCAAACCGGGCTATAATCAAAACTCGCTGACAGAGTTTGACTAATGATTTTACATTAAAATCTTACTCAAACCGGGGCTATAATCAAAAACTCGCTTGACAGAGTTTGACTAATGATTTTACATTAAAGTCTTACTCAAACCGGGGCTATAATCAAATACCTGCTTCGACAGAGTTTGACTAATGATTTTACACTAAAATCTTACTCAAACTGGGGGCTATAATCAAAAACCTGCTTCAACAGAGTTTGATTAATGATTTTACAATAAAATCTTATTCAAACTGGGGGCTATATACTACATAACACTCATGTTGTACAAAGAGAGGGCTAATACCTTTCTCACGCGGATCCCACCTCTCAAGACCCGTGACGGTGACCACGGACATGGAAGGCGAAAGACGATCGAATGAGCGGCCCTGCGTGAACAACCGGAGTCCTCAACGAGCGGAGGAGGCCGGAACTCAAGGTCGTGGTCACGTCGCTACAAAACAAAAATAGGATAAATTTTTGCTTCACGGAACCAAAACAGATACAAGCGAAAAGGATAATCAAGCATACCTCGATCACGCACAAGAAGGGCACGCTTGTGCCCAAGTCACGTAATCCTCATCCCGCCGCAAAGAAGCGAGCCTGACCACCCTCGTGATACACGTCACGACGCTCATTAGCGTCGGGCGTCTCCACGAACAAAACCGAGGGCGGAGGAGCAGGTACGATGAAGCCGCCGCGACCCGTCTGCGCAGACAGACGCTCTCCCAAGTACCAGTACGAGCCGTACTGGGTCTCGATGTACAGCCGCCGTCCGTCAAGGGGACCAAAGCGAGCTGCAATCGTCGGAGGAACGCCGGTAAAATTCCTCCAAGGGTCGCGAACAAACTGCAAAACAAAACCAAATTATAAAAAAACAAACACAAACCCAAAAACAAGCTACAAGAAGACCAAAATACAAAACACGACCGCCCTTACCTTATCCATCGTCATCCCGTTGAAGCGTACACGAGCCGCGTCATAGTTCAGGCCAATACCCCTCCGATCCGCTGTCGCATACGCATGGAAAGCCGGGTATGTAGCCGTCACCTGGAACGTGTCCGGGAGCAGAGAGGGGAAGTGAGCATAGCACCAAGCCTGCAAGCAAACAAAACACACGTTACAGAAGAAAAGCAGAAACAAAACAACAAAAACTACAAAAGTCGAACCCTACCTCCATCAGAAGACCAGGGCCCACAAGCGACACATCCGAATCCTCGTCAATCTGATCAGGGCGCATCAAGGCCCTCGTAATCTGGATCACCAGACCCAGAGCAGGAGTCACCCAGTCAAAGTCACCTAGGCGTGACATGTCTGACAGCGCCATCAACACAGCCGTCGACGCTCGCTCCCCCTTGTCGCCAAAGTGGGTGGCCGTCAGGAACCACCACAACCACAGCCGGGCCCTCTGCTCAGCGCTCGCTCGAGTAGACCCTTTCTTCTTCCTCCTCCCCTCGAAGAAGTCAGCAAACCATATCGTACGAGGCTGAAACGTGTGCTCCTCGCCCGTCCCACACTTGACCCCGTCGCCAATCAGGCGCACGACTCGTGGGCTATCAATAGGAGGTCGCCACGCCCCGATCAAGTACACCTCGCCATGAGGCGACCGTAATACCGCCCACGAAGAAAGAGTCACGCCAACCTCGTAACCAGGCATGTGGAAGGTGTTGGTCGTATCCCAAAACCTATCCAACAACGCCTAAGTACAGCTGAGGCGCGAGTTCACCCGCTTGCCCTCGCACCTCCCTCCACTTCGCACTGCGGACCGAAGTCCGCCCCAAGCACTATGTCCCGCCTCCCGGGTGAGCCTTACCTCAAAGACGTCAAACACCGTCCAAACCCGCAGAAGGTCCTCATCGAGCCTAATCTGAGCCGACCTTCACCCGGATCGACAAGTGCTCCAAGCGACTCCAAACCAGTCACGCCGTCCCACCAGGGCCACCGCGACCACAAGCGACCGTGAGGGTAGTCAGCCTCGCGCCCGGCTCGCCAACCATCCCCATGAAAACCTCGCCGCGGCCTCCAGACTTGCCGCGCTGCATCTGGGCCGCGCCACCTCACCTCACCACCTCACTCGGCCTACCTCACCTCGGGATCATCCTGAACTCGCTCCCGAGCATGGCCTGAAACCGACCCCGGCCACAAAGGCGGCCCCGCGATGGCAGCGACAAAGATCAACCGAGCATCGCCGAAGAAATGGCGGCGGCGCGGCAGCCTCATAGCCTCAACCTCGACAGCCACTCACCACCTACGCCTCGTCAGAACCCCTCTCGCCACTCGAAGACTCCTCCGACCCGGTGTCCTCATAACGGCTCCGGACCCGAGCACGACCACGCCTCGCGGAATCGCCACGGAGCTCCCTCTCCAACCTCCTCAAAAACACCGGCGACCTCAGCCTCGTCCCGGTCACCACCCTCGGCAGCAACACGAGCTCGACGCCTCGGCCTGCTGCTGCCCTCACCAGAAGCCACATCCACCTTGCGCTTCTTCGGCCTCGGGTTCCTCCGACCGCGACCACGGCCTCTAACCTGACCCCCTCCAGGAGCCACAGGCTCCCCTGAAGCAACGCCGTGGCCACGTCCCTGCGAAGCCCCTGCAGCAGCACCACGACCTCTGCCTCGGCCCCCTCTAGGAGCCACAGGCGTCCCTCCAGCACAGCCACGGCCACGTCCCTGCAGAGACCCTGCAGCTACGCCCCGACCTCCGCCACGGCCTCCCCCAGGAGCCTCAGACGTCTCCACAGCAGCGCCACGTCCACGCCCCTGCAAAGACTCTGGGAGGACACCCTGGGCCTGACCTCGACCACCAACAGGAGACCTCGACGACCCAAGAAGCCACTACCGCTTAGCGTCACCGTAAGACCGCCCCGCCAACGGCGCCTCTCACGCATCATTACCGAAAAAGCGGCGACTCAAGAAAGAACGCCCCGACCCACACCACTAACTGGCGGCTCAGGACCACCGGAAACAGCACCACGTCCCAGGCCACTAGCAGAAAGCCCAGGCGACGCACCAACAGCACTAGCACCACTAGCAGAAAAGGCCGGAGACTCCACAGCGGCACCCTGAAGCTCACTCCCTGGCGTCGTAGAAGCTCCAGGCGTCTGAGGAAAAGCTCTCAGCAAGTCCGACTGAGACGGACCTTCAGAAGCCTCCAAAGGCGCAGGCATACCCAGTAGAGTATGCTCGTCCCTGAACGATAAAGTCAACGCCGCCAAAACCCGATCCATGTCATCGAAGTAGGCGCTGAGGCCTAGGAACACCGCACAAGATTCAAAGACATACTCAGGAAACTAAGAATAAAGAAATCATTCTAGAAAGATCAAGACGAAGCAAAAAGCAAGCCATAGGCCCATTTTTGACAGATAAGGCCAAAACGGAGCAGAAGCACAGGAAACCGAAATCCATGAGACGTATACGATATATACGTCCTACTCAATCAAGTTAAGAGCAAGCACGCCCAAAAGCAGCAAAGAATTGGCCAAAACAGCAGAAAGCAGGCCTTTTTAAACCAAAAATAGCAGAAGAGGGAAAAACGCTACAGAAAGCCAGAAACCCACATTTGCTGACACAAACCCAACCCATAAATCACAATAAGCTCATGCAAAAAATTTCATGCGAAAACGATGTCCCGAACACCTCGACTGAATAGCTTTTACAAAACACCTCCAAACTACAAAAACGACCTTTACTTGACCATAACTCAACCCAAAAAGCCCCACTTCTCACAAAACAACCCCCTAGCCAACACAGGACAACATACATTACCTTACATTCCATTAATCTGGCACGCAGCGAGGAAAGGCGACTTTTGGAAACCTAGCCTAAACTACAAAAGACGCTCCAAAACACCTCCAAACAACACATTTCCTACAAAACAAGACCAAAAGTGTACCATACTAGCCATGAAAACACAATACAAAGAATTCGGGCAAGTTTCGGAACCGAAAAATTTCGACCAAAATCGGCCCTTATACCAAAACACACGAAAATTACGGTTTTTCAGGCCGTTTTTCGCACACAAGCCACCCAAACCTATACCCTAGCATACTACAACACTTCCAAAACAACCAAGCCAATCGGGATCGTTTTAAGTAACGAAAACAGAGCACAAGCCCCGACTTAACCCCCTTTCATACGGTTTCACCCCAAACGAACCGTTTTTCGCATGAATTTCAACGAACCGAGCTCACCAACGCGTTATACTGCTAATGGGTAAGCTACACTGAAGTTTTGAGACATTTTCGAGACGTTTTCAAAAATGACCAAAATGCCCTCCGAGTCGAAACGCACGAAAATCGAGGCCACAAGTCGGGTTTTCACGCAACGACAGCAAGACAAGCGAGGTAAGCACTATACTAGCCATGACGAACGTTTTCGAGCCAAGACAAGAGCTAAACTCGAATCAAACCGACATTTTCGACCCAAACCCTAGAAAACGGTATTTCGAGTTAAAACCGACTCAAACCAAATTCAAAACACGAAAAACCAAGTGAGTTGAGTACGTACCTTGGTCCATGACGAATTGTAGGAGTCGGAAAATCGATTTTTGATCAAGAAAATCGCCAAGACGAGTTTTAGAGGTTTTCGATTTAGTTTTTATTTTTCGGATAAAATAAACCAACCTCTCTCCTTTCCCGTGTTTTAAACAAAAAACGCCAAACAAATTTCTAATCGCTGCTTACGGCGATTATATTTTGTTCTATGGGTTTCACTTTGTTTTGGGTCGCTTTTCCTCGGCCCATTACACTTTCAACCCGTTTCAAACACAATTTCAACCCAATACGAAAGACACGTAGCCTCCTCACGAGACGTTCATAAAAACCTAACCTTTTATGAGAAAAACACGTAGCCTCCTCACGAGACGTTCATAAAAACCTAACCTTTTATGAGAAAGACACGTAGCCTCCTCACGAGACGTTCATAAAAACCTAACCTTTTATGAGAAAGACACGTAACCTCCTCACGAGACGTTCATAAAAACCTAACCTTTTATGAGAAAAACACGTAGCCTCCTCACGAGACGTTCAAATCCAAAAACACGTAACCTCCTCACGAGACGTTCATAAAAACCTAACCTTTTATGAGAAAAACACGTAACCTCCTCACGAGACGTTCATAAAAACCTAACCTTTTATGAGAAAAACACGTAGCCTCCTCACGAGACGTTCATAAAAACCTAACCTTTTATGAGAAAAACACGTAGCCTCCTCACGAGACGTTCATAAAAACCTAACCCTTTTTATGAGAAATACAGAAACGCGTAACCTCTGCTACGAGACGACCAACAAGAAGCGCAAGCAAAACAAAGGAGCGCAAGCGGCGCTTAATCAAAGCAAAGGAGCGCAAGCCGGCGCAAGCAAAACAAAGGAGCGCAAGCCAGAAGCGCAAGCAAAGCAAAGGAGCGCAAGCCAGAAGCGCAAGCAAAGCAAAGGAGCGCAAGCCAGAAGCGCAAGCAAAACAAAGGAGCGCAAGCCAGAAGCGCAAGCAAAGCAAAGGAGCGCAAGCCAGAAGCGCAAGCAAAGCAAGGAGCACAAACGGAAACACAAGCAAGGCGCCAGCTGGGAGTACTCAGGCCACATGCAGGCTGACATGCCCTTAAACATGTAGGACCGTCATGTCCTTAAAAACATGTCGCCCTCCTCGCATTTCCGACGCTAAGTCCTCGTCTCTCCCATAAGACACATGCTTAGCGCCAGGTAGTATCGAGGCTGTAATGGTGGGATACTATCTTTAAGTTTGACTAACGCTTTGTCCGAGCTCGCCAAACTGGGCTCTGTAGATACCCGTATCCGCATTCCCAAAAACAAACCCGATGATGAAAAGGACTTTCATACATGCTTTTAAAAGAGTCGAAACGGCATACAAATGTGTCTAAAACGTATTAGTCATTTTTAGCGTATTAATTTGGACTTGCATAATCATGAAAGTAAATGTCAATTTTAGTCATCATGAGCGTAACACGAGCACAATATAGGAACGTCTTATTAAGCCAAGCCACAAAAACAGCCCAACTAGCTACAAAACGGCCCAAACTTACAAAAACGACCCTAAAACGCACACTAACACGACACTCAAAACGGGCCAAAGTGCGTCCCGTGTCACATTTTCAAAAAGTTAGGTTTTATGAAACCATAAAATAATATAACCTAATATTATTTTATTTCAGGCCAAAACCGAAAAACACGACAAAAACCGAAGCACGAAAACCGAAATTCGGACCAAAACTGAACAAATACTTAACCCCTAAGTAAACAACAAAACATAATCATTACCTAATCAAACCGTCATAAACCAAAAGGCGGCATAAAGCCCACCAAAACAAAAATCTAATCGCCAAGAACAGCGACAAACCAAATCGCCAGCCATCGGGCGATTAAGTTTTCCTCTCCCAACCTTGGTTCTTTTATTTCATTTGGCATTTGCATTGAAACATAATCGCATGCTCACCGGGCGATTAAGTTTTGTCCCCGCACGTAAACCACCAAACTCTATAAATACCAACCCATTTCATCCATTTTCAAATACCCTTTTAGCACTTACACACTATTCACGAAATCCACTCAAAAATACCGTCTTTACATTTTCGAAAGGTAAACATTTTACCTACGGCCGGACGTTTGAGACTCGGATAATGGGGTTACATTAACCCCAAACCCGATATTGGCACTAGCGGCCGTATTCGTAATACGGTTGTAGCAATTGATTCATAATCCGCCTAAACCCCGCCAATATCGCATAAATAAACGACTCATTATCACTAAAGCAAACCGACGCCACTTTTATAATTACGCAAGTCCTCATTCATGCATTAAATAACGACTAGAATCACGGATCCAACACTAAATTGTACCGCTTCATAGAGTCTTTTAGCATGTCAAAGCGAGGGTTTTTCACAAATTCTAATACGAGATTGGAAAATAACGTCTATAGTAATAATTTAGTCAATAAATTATTATTTAACGATACATTTCCTATAGCAATATGTCATTATTTTGACAATTTACATTATTTATGCATTTTAATCGAGTCATACTTATTCGCACTTGTACGTAGCGTCATTTTAGCCCAAATATCGAAATTAAGCAAATGTTTTCAAATTAGTAGAGACTACTCTTATGTAGGCTTTTTGATTACGGTTTTCAAAACTTATTTTGTCAAGACTTTCGAAAAGTAACCTCACTCCGAATCCCTTCTCTGGTTTCAAACCTCAGATTGATAGGTATCGACGCACCTTGAAATCCGAGACACTCGTGTCTTGTATTTCAAGACGCGTTGAATAGGTTCCAAATTCCTTTAATATTTGGTGGCGACTCCGAAAATACACTTTCAAAAAGGATTTTCTACTTTTCTTTTTGGTCACAAATTCATGCAATGATCTCCCCCATTTTTCTCAAAACTTGACCCTTTCCTCGCGAGGCATTCCGCTTCCCTAGCGCCAAGACGGGCGAGGACGGGCGCGCGCAGGGCGTCGATAGGTCCATCCACCTTCCCGGTACCTTCACTTATACACTGTATTGTTTGTGAAAAGATGCATCCTTTGGCTAAGAGTTTAACTGCCAAAAGGATTGTTGTATACCCTGTTGAATGAATGAACGATCATTCACAGAAGGAAAAATAAAAGTCATAAAAACACTTTATACAGTAATAAGAGAAAAGAGATTATAAAGAAAAAGCAAAGGATTCAAGTTCCATTCTAAAGGAATCAATTAAAGGAAGGGTTAAGAAGGAGAAACATATTTATTCTTATTTTATCTTTATTATTTTCATCACCATGGATCAAGGTTAGTGTTTCTCTCTTTTACAGTTTTAGGGTTAAATTAATTCGAGTCTAAATCGATCTATGGGGTTAATTTCATCATTGAAATTATTAAATTATTCTTACACAGCTAAGGACTGTCACCCCCCAGTTCATAGAAAATCCAGCTAATAAATACTAAAATAACGGAGAAACATTTTACATAGTTTTTGTTCACGAATGATTACATACCTGTACATTTTTCACAAAGATGGGTTCAGATCCCCTGCATTTGAGATTCCCTACATTTGGTGCATTTTACCCAATATAGTATATAAACAGTATTTCCTTCCTATTTTATGTGACAAAATATAAGACAAGTATATTTCTCTATCTATTAATAGTAAAATACACCAAATGCATGGATTTTCAAATGCAAGGAATCCAAATCCATGGCTAAAGCTTTTTTTTAGTCGAAACGTTTTCTGCCTTAGTTTTAGCATGTTGTCCCAAAGTGTCTCTTTGGTTTCATCCTAAAGTAAATAACTACTATAAACACAAAGTCGAAATAAATTAAAGTCACAATAAAGCTGAACATTCCAAAATGAACTCGGTGTATCAAGCTTAAGGGCAAAATAAACTAACTTAAATATTCCTCAAAACTAAACGAAAACCAACTTTGCAATATTACAGTATACTCACTCAAGGTTTTACAAGGCCTAAATATATTTACGATTGGAGTCGCATTGATCTATCTCCTCAAAACTCCACCAACTAACTTAAATATTCCACCAGCTTTTACAATATTGTATGCCCACCCGCTACACAACCAAATCTATAAATGAATATGTTGTATAAAGGTTTCCCAAATCACCGCGGCCATATGAACTATTTCGAAACAGGGCGAGAATAGGTTGCGATATTTGATGCTAATGTGACCGTCACTGATGCCGAAATTAAAATTGTGGCTGCACGAAAGTGGGGTATATTCACCCACATCAACAATCAATCACGAACTTAACAACAAACCCTTAGAGCAAAAAAAAAAACTCCGTAAAGTAAAGAAATTTTATAAATTTAACTCGAAATCAACAATTTACGGAGCCAATAAATCTCAAAATGTATAGTATTTAGCCAAGGATTACCCCTTTAATGAACAATTTACGGAGCCAATAGATCTCAAAATGTATACTATTAAGCCAAGAATTACCTCTTTATTCATAACACAACGACAAATCACAGAACCCATAAAACAAATCATAAACAAACAAAGAGACTAAGAGTAAAACAATATCATACAGTGGTCCTAAAAATATCTTCCTCGCGAAAAACCTAGCAATCGGCAGCGTGAGCGCAACGGTGATCGAAACCCTAATCGGGCAAAGTGGTTTAGAAATGCAGCATCGAAATAACAGAGGCAAGAATTTACAAATGCAGCATTAAAAGAAGAATACTCACAGATGCTTCATCGATGAGGTTCGAAGACAACTTATTCTCAGTAGCAATAACCACTCCATTAACAGCTGCCAAAAAAACACGATTCAAATATCACTAACTGATATGAAAAAGTTAGGGCAAAAAAAAACGATAATACAAGATTTAAAGTACCTTTATTTCCGGGAGAAGTTTGAGCAGAGAATAACAATAAATAATATTGATGAGGATTAAAGAATGAAGATGGAAGGGATTGGAGAAAATAATGAAGTTGATGAATTGAAGAGCAGTTTAGGAGCCACGAGACGTAGCGTTGTTGTTTGTTGGATCGTAGCTATCGTGTTTTGATTGATGTCAATTATTTATTTCTATTAGTATGTCGCTACTCGGGTGTTCTCGTTTGTGTTTCTATCTCTAGGAATCAATGCTCGAAAAGAAGAAGAAAAGTGGTGCTATCGATCGTGCTTTCGTCCAAGACAATATCGTTAAGGAACAAACTTTGTAAAGGGTCTTAACGAAACTATGCACTTAAAATCGTTCGGCAGTAATGTTACCATAACATAAATTTATGTTATGATAACATTAGTGTTGTAATACTTCTTTCCTCTTCACATTTTATTAACGAGATATTTGATACTTATTTTAAATATAATATTATGAGAGTAATTTTACTCATCTTTAGAACTAGATTTGTATATATCTTATTTATTAAGATATATGAAATCTTGTTGTGAATGTTGAAAATGCTATGCTTTGACTCGTGGTAGGAATCGTATTTGCTAAAATGAAATGTAATGTTGTTGCATGGGGAACAACAAAGGATGTCGTAGCATAAAGTAGGTTGTAGTGTTTAGGAAAGACGAAATTAGGAAAGTTATGAGAAAACCAGCCCCTGAAACCGCATAGCTCCATGCGGTTTTGGGTGCAAACCGCATAGGCTTATGCGGTTTGGGGTATGCGGTTTGGTGGCTTGGCTGTTAACGCTGTATTTCCATATTTCGGATACGGTTTTTCTATATAAGGAGAGGGGGTGCGTGCCATAATCCTCATTCAAAAACACTTCTCTCTTTTCTTTTATTACAAGTTTTTGCTCTCATAAACATATTAGGTATATTTACAAAAGTTTTTGCTTTTTAAGAAAAATGGCCGAGCATTTTGATACTCTTTTGAAGAGGTGGACTTCTTCGTTAAGTTCGGCGATGAAGAGGGCGGTGTATGATGATGGTGCGGGTGTTTTTATTGGCTTTCGTCAAATGAAAGTCTAGCTTGACTTCCTTGATGCGTGCTTGGATTACTGGGATCCTAGCTTGCATGTGTTTCGGTTTCCCGGAGGGGAGGTATGCCCTTTGATAGAGGAGTTCGCGGCCATTGGAGGATGGTCGAAGCGAATAACTCCGGTGGTTGTGAAGAGTGAGCTTTGTTACAACGGGAGGTTGCGGAACTTCCTTGGGATGACAAATGCTCATGCTGCAGGTTTGTTTGAAGGAGGTAAGGTGAACATGCTTCTTTTGTGTCAAAGATACATGAATCGGGCCGACACTAGCATTTCGGACCGTTCGAGGCGGAGGGCCCTTGCTTTTTGCTTGATTCACCGCTATGCTTTCGCGGGGTCGATGCCGGATGGGGTGTTCGGGAACGCGAGGTATGCTCGTGTTGTCGATGAGATGGAACGTGGATACGATCCTTCTGCTTTGATCCTAGCGGAGACCATACTGGGCTTAGACGACCGTTGTGCTAATCGTCTGAACTCGTACGGGGGTTGTGCTAGGATTCTCAACATTTAGCTCATGGAGAGGCTTAGTGTTTATGTTGCTCTTCCCCTTGACGGTGTCTTCAAGGCGGCGGCGACGACGTCACGAAAGACGGATTGGGTTAACCCTCGGGAGCGTTCACCCAACTACTTCCGGGGGTTTGTGAAGGAAAGTACCATCCGCTGGTATGTGTCATGGTGGCAGATTGCGGCGATTACGGCGCCGTCCGTGGCGAATGCGGCTTGCGGGTTGATGTTGTGTGGTTTTGAACGAGGGGTGTGGATTCATCCTCTTCGCCTGAAGAGGCAAATCGGGCTTGCGCAGACCATTCCCGAGCAGGATACTCAGGTTGGAGGGGTTGTTACCTTAAACAACCAGGTGATCGATGCTTGGATCCGGGGATGGTCGGATCGTGTTACTTGGGCGGTTCCGGCGCATATAGAGTCTACTCGTGTCACAGACTTCTATACGCGATGGTATCGTTCCAATGATCCTCGGGAACGGGAGAATCAGAGGAGGAGGGAGATGAACGGGCCAAAGCCCTCTTTGGCGCATGAGGTGGTACGCGGAAAGAGGGATTACGGTGATCTTGGTGCTTCGAGTTCGGATGCTTCTTCTTCGAGACCAGCGCGGGAAAGGCTTGAATCGAGGGTGACTGTTAAGGATCGCCTAGGGCCAAGGATCGAGGAACCCCCAGTCGAGCAGGACGAGGATCCGATCGAGCCCCCAGGATTTTAGAGGACTGCTCCCGTGATTAGTTCAAAAATTGTGGCGGATCGGCCTCTTGAAGATGAAGAGGCTAATCCGAAACGACAGAAGACGGCTTTGTAGTTTGCTTTTGTTTTGCTTAGAAAATTTCTTTATTCAAATACATGTTTTTAGATTCAAATAAAGGGTTAAGGAGGCTTGTTCCTAACTCATTTCTAAATTGTGAAAAATTCTAAATAAAATAATTAAAATAGAATTAGTTTGCTCTTGTCTTGTCTTGTTGCTTTCTTTTGTTTTGAGATGTTCTCGACCTTTTTAAGCTTTGAACACTTGTATGTTGCCTTAAATCCTCGACTTTTTTAAGCTTTGGATTGCTTTGTTTGATTTGTTTTGTCTTAAATCCTCGACCTTTTTAAGCTTTGGACTTAGATTTTTTTGTGTTGACTGTGCTCTTGACCTTTTTAAGTTCTGAGCGTGTCATTTTGTGCGTGCGACGCCCTCGACCTTTTTAAGCTTTAGGCGTGCGTGCGAAAAAGTTCGGTCGTGCTTTTGATAAGCTGCCTACGTATCTGTGTTTCATTACAGAATCAAACCGGCGTAGTTCGTGTGATTCGGTTGAGCTTTTTGCAAAGCTGCCTACGTATCCACAGTGCGTGGAATCAAACCGAGCGTAGTTCACCCATGCGAGAGTGAGTTTCTTTTATATGAAATACATTGAAAATTTTGTCTAAGCTTAAGGGTAGTACTTCTTGAGTTGATCAAGATTTGTGGGCAGTCGGAAGTCCTGACCGTCCAGGTCAGTTAATTTCACGGCTCCTCCAGGGAGGATTTCCTTGACCAAGTACGGTCCGGCCCAATTGGGTTTAAATTTTCCTCTTGGGTCGACTGGTAATGGTGCTCGGACGGATTTGAGTACTAGGTCACCCACTTTGATATTTCGTGGCTTGACCCGTTTGTTGTATGCGCGTTGTACGCGAGATTGGTACATTCGGCCTGTACTTAGTGAATGTAATCGTCTCTCGTCTAAAAGGATGAGTTGTTCATATCGTTCGCGTGCCCATTCGGCTTCAGGAATGTCTGCTTCCATGAGAATTCGAAGGGATTGCATCTCAATTTCTACAGGTTGGACGGCTTTCATCCCGTAGGTTAGGAAATAGGGTGTCATATTTAAGAAAAATGGCCTCGAAGCCGGGCATGTGAAACGTCGTGCTAGTGTCCCAGTACCTATCAACAAAAGCACGAATCAACATGAGGTTCGCCGTCAACCTCGACCTCGCGATCGCCCTCCAATCCTCGACCAAAGGGCCAAAAGCACTACGCGACACCCAAGCCTTCGCACCCTCCGAAAGCTTCTCCTCAAAAACACACATCACGGACGAGACGCCCGAGAAAGTCCTCATCGGACCCTTGGGCCAGCCCATCGTCGCCTGATAGAAAACATGTCTCTCTGGAGCCAACAAAAGGTTGTGGCCATCCCAGCCCTTGGCGAATGCCCTGTTTGCACGTGACTTTCACGGCCTAGAGCTACTCGTCCTAGGCGCAGCCTCCTCGGCCTCCTCCTCAACATCCATCGTAGCTTCTAGCTCATCCACTAGATCTAGAGCAAGCTCCTCATCCTCCTCCTCAAGCCTAGGGTTACGCCTCGCACGACCCCTACCTCGTGACTGGCCACGCCTCGTGGGCAAGTCACGAGGGTCAGCCTCCCTCTCACTATATGAACGCCTCATACGACTACTCGAACTGGGGGCTCCCTCAGTCCTCGAGCCCGTACTCTTACGAGACGATTTTGATCTCGTAACACGACCAGAACCTTCTCCTGCAACAAAACACGACCAATACAAACAACTATAAAGCATGCAAGCATACAAACTTGGCATACATTATACACATACACAAATAATATACGCACATAATACATATACAAACGCATAACACGCACGACAGAGCATTTTTAGGCCTAGTTCATAATTAAGCCAAAAACCGTCTCTACATATCAAAATCCTAACTTTATGGTTTCTATACGCCATAATAGCCCCCAAAAACAACCCATTACAAGCAATTGCATTTTGGTCACCCCGATCAAAAACCCCCAATTTACGAAGAACACTCATGTTCAATCACGAAGAATCGTCGAATTGAAAGCCTTAACTCGACATTTTCGCAAAATTGAAGCTAGATACGTGCTACACACGCCATGGGCATCCTACACCGCAGTTTAATTGAAATTCCGGGTCGGAAAATCCGGGCTCGTTTTCGGGCCCGAACCCTAATTTGGACGTTTTTCATGCAAAGACGGTCTAAATCACAATCAATCCACACATACATGCTAGCATGGCATAATGCAACACAATGACGTCAACTTCAAGCATTCAAACGGTAAATTTCAAGCAAAACTCGGGTTTTCATTCAAAACCCGTCTTTTCAACATTTCTAGCTAAAACTAGCTAATCGCAACAACAAATAACGTAAAAGCAAGTTAAAATGGAGCATTACCTGGTTCCATAGCAAGGCAACGCAACAAGAACGAGCAAATTTGGTTGAGAAATCGAAATTTGGTGTTTTTAAAGTTTAGAAACCGAAAATGAGTGAAGTGAAGCAAGGCTACGGTGCTCGTGCCTTTATACAGCATTATCAAACCGCATAGCCTTATGCGGTTTGCCCCACAAACCGCATAAGGTTATGCGGTTTCTGTCCTTGGCTTTTTCCTGGTTTTTCTCGTTTTACGCCTACTTTTGAATTCCTAATTCATCTTGGCCCTAATGAAACTCCAAGTACGTCCCGTGCTTGGGTTAAGGCATCACCTACAGTCCGCCATACGCGTATATTAAGCATTTAATATGCGGTACAGAAGCAGAAACACGAACGCTCTTCACGAGCATTTACATCATTCCCTCCTCAGCAGAAGGCAATCACATGCAACTACAACTACATAGACGCTCCTCGGCGAGTACAAGCACAAGTACCTTATCAAAACACATTCAAACACAAGCTCTGCAACCCTTACGTTTACGCTCCTACACGAGATTAGACATTTCTACATCCAAGCATACACTTTTACCCAATCACCTTGCACCCTTTGCACATACGCTCTTTTTCGAGACCATGCACTACATGAAGACATTACAAGCAGCAGCATACGATGACAGTAAGCACATACAACGACACCACGCACATGCAACGGCATCACACAACAAACAACGAGCACAACACAGGCATTCAGCAGGCCGGCAGGCCCTTATAGCATGCATGGACTGTCACGTCCTTAAACATGTACGCCCCTCCCCGTTTAGCCCGGTTCGAAATCCTCGTCTCACCCATGGACACATGCTTCGTTCCGGTGACTATATCGAGACTGTAATGGTCCGGATATGGTCGTGGAGTTTGACTAACGCTCTAGTCCGAGCTCAGTCAAACTGGGGGCTCTGTGGATACCCATATCCGTACCCTCCCATACAAAACCCTGTGATGTAACACGGACTTTTATTACGCATGCTTTAACGTTGACTTAAACGGTTCTAATAATGTCGAATTCATTTTGAGTCGTTTTAAATGTTAAAAATGATTTAGGTCGCTTCACATCGCTTTAAATAAACGTTCATTTTGTCCATTTGGAGTCCAGCTAGGTCCTCGTCCTGCTTCATTTGGCATGAGCTTCGCATTTGCACTACAATTAGCCCTTTTACATTAACAAGGTCTAATTCAGTATTCCTAAATTCCTAAATTTAGGCCCGGTGGCTAGATCTTCCCTTTAGCCTCCTCTTACACAAAATAT
This sequence comes from Dianthus caryophyllus, assembly GCA_023091065.1. Classification (NCBI taxonomy): domain Eukaryota; kingdom Viridiplantae; phylum Streptophyta; class Magnoliopsida; order Caryophyllales; family Caryophyllaceae; genus Dianthus; species Dianthus caryophyllus. Next base: position 13,404,615 of record CM041519.1, on the reverse strand, counting down.
AGCCTCACGGGTTACCTTATTTCACAAAATCTATACAAATACACCTTTTTCATTTTTCCGGGTCTCTGGTCCAAAACCGAGCCCAAGCCCAGCCTTTGGCCCACACTCCAAAGCCCTGAACATCATAAATATCTCAGAAATATCCCCAGGTGTTTTCTTGACGTGCAAGGTTAAGATTATGTCGTATCTTTTAGAGAAATAATCAAACCGAAACTAGGAAACTTGAGAAAAAGCCACCCCTTCAAACCACATAGCCTTATGCGGTTTGGGGTGGCAACCGCATAAGCTTATGCGGTTTCCCTAGGCAACCGCATAAGCCTATGCGGTTTCCTGGCTTGTTTTTATCCCCGGATTTCCTAATTTCTCCGAGGTTTTTAGTATATATACACCCCTATACAACCAGTATCCACAGCATACACACCTCAAAACTCTCTCAAAGGCTCACGCACTCAAATCCTTGAGTTCAACACACCATCCCGTGTTGAATTCATCCTCCTTTTAAGTTCAAGAAGCGAAGCTCTGCCGATCTGAAGCGTCAGGACAAGGTAGGTACCGATCCACTTGGATCAAAACTTTTTCTTATTTTCAATGGACTTACAAAGGGGACTACACATTAGACCCCCCCGGGCTTTGGCACCGAGCGCGCTTGCATTCCAAGTGTTCTTATTACTTCGGGTACACTCCATATCCGATGACACGCCAAAGTCGCATAAGCAACCGACCCTTTTAAAATAAACCAATGGACAATTGAACTTTATTTTATTTGCATGCATCTTGCACCTTCTTATTTTGCATTAAAATCAAATTAAACAATGAATTCGACCTTTAACTGAACCGTTTTCGTTAACAAGTTAAACATGCTAAACTGAGGGTTTTAATCAATCTTTTTGCATTTGCATCTGCATTCTTTTACAAACTTTTCGCACTTGTACGTAGCGATAACATTAACTCAAATATCATCTTACACGGATTGTTCTAGGTCAGTAGAGGCTATTTTTACATAGGCTTTTCTAAAAGGTTTTCATAAATCATTAATTGAACTCTTTTTCTAAAGTACCCTCACCCCGAATCCAATCTAGTTTCACAGCCTTAGATCTAGGGGTGTCGGCGTGCTCCAAAATCTTGGACATGTCTTTAGGCTTAGGACATGATAGCAGGTTCCTAATTTCCGCGATAATTAGGTGGCGACTCCAAAACAGTTTTAAAGGTTTTTCTAAGTTAGTCTTTTTAACTTTAAATGCGCCCTTACGCAAGACGCCGAGTTGGGTCCCTCGTCTCGATCCCGGGTTCCACAGCCGGGGCGATAGGTTTTCTAAAGGGAGCACTGGGGCGGTCAAGATAGTCGTTTACGGCAAGACGTGGAGGGGCGAGAGGAAAGTTAGTCCTGCACGTGCTTTATCAAGTGGACAAGCGTGCGTGTTCGAACCACCTCTCGAGGGTGCAAAGGGTGCCTAGATTCTAAAAGGAATGGACTCTAAACGAATGTGCATAGCTCAAATATGTATACATGGATTGTTCAAGGCTTTCAAGTTTCACCTCTTTATTTTTAAAAAGAAAAAGCTAATTTTAAGTTTTAAAAATAAAACTTCCCCAGCGGAGTCGCCAAACTGTGGAACCCGGGATCGAGAGGGACCCAACTCGTCGTCTTGCGTAAGGGCGCTTTGAAGTTAAAAAGACTAATTTAGAAAAACCTTTAAAACTGTTTTGGAGTCGCCACCTAATTATCGCGGAAATTAGGAACCTGCTATCATGTCTTAAGCTAAAAACATGTCCTAAATTTTGGAGCACGCCGACACCCCTAGATGTAAGGCTGTGAAACCAGAATGGATTCGGGGTGAGGGTACTTTAATAAAGATTAATTCAGTTAATGATTTATGAAAACCTTTTAGAAAAGCCTATGTAAAAATAGCCTCTACTGACGTAGAACAATCCATGGAAAATGATATTTGAGCTAATGTTATCGCTACGTACAAGTGCGAAAAAGTTTGTAAAAGAATGCAGATGCAAATGCAAAAAGATTGATTAAAACCCTCAGTTTAGCATGTTTAACTTGTTAACGAAAACGGTTCAGTTAAAGGTCGAATTCATTGTTTAATTTGATTTTAATGCAAAATAAGAAGGTGCAAGATGCATGCAAATAAAATAAAGTTCAATTGTCCATTGGTTTATTTTAAAAGGGTCGGTTGCTTATGCGACTTTGGCGTGTCATCGGATATGGAGTGTACCCGAAGTAATAAGAACACTTGGAATGCAAGCGCGCTCGGTGCCAAAGCCGGGGGGGGGGCGCTAAAGTGTAGTCTCCTTTGTTATTTCATAGAAAATAAGAAAAAGCTTTGATCCAAGTGGATCGGTACCTACCTTGTCCTGGCGTTTCAGATCGGTAGAGCTTCGCTTCTTGAACTTAAAAGGAGGATGAATTCAACACGGGATGGTGTGTTGAACTCAAGGATTTGAGTGCGTGAGGCTTAAAGAGAGAGTTTTGAATTGTGTATGCTGTGAATTCTGTGTGTAAACTGTGTGTTATGAGGTCGGGTATAGGGGAGTATATATACTAAAAATCTCGGAGAAAATAGGAAATCTCGGGATAAAACCAGGCAGGCAAACCGCATAGGCTTATGCGGTTTGGCCACTAAACCGCATAAGGCTATGCGGTTTGGGGGTGTGGTTTCAGGCCTAGTTTCCAAGTTTCGGTTTGATAATGTCTTGGGAAGATACAGTATAATCTCGAGCTTGCTCGTCAAGAAAACACCTGAGGGCTTCCTAGGATATTTTGAGGGATTGAGGGCTTTGGAGTGAGGGCCAAAGGCGGGTTTGGGCTCGGTTCTGGGCCCGAGACCTGAAAATGTGAAAAAGGTGTACTTTGTAGCATTTTGTGAAATAAGGTAACCCGTGAGGCTATATTTTGTGTAAGAGGAAACTAAATGGGGGAATTAGCCACCGGGTCTAAAATTAGGAGTTTAAGAGTGCTGAATTAGACCTTGTTAATGTAAAAGGGCTAATTGTAATGCAAATGCGAAACTCGTGCCAAATGAAACAGGACGTGGACCAAGCTAGACCCTAAATGGACAAAATGAACATTTATTTAAATGTGATGTGAAGCGACCTAAATCATTTAACATTTCAAAACGACTCAAAAATGAATTCGACATATTTAGAACCGTTAATGTCAACATTAAAGCATGCGTAATAAAAGTCTGTGTTACATCACAAGGTTTTGTTTGGGAGGGTACGGATATGGGTATCCACACCTATATATATTTTGGGGAGAATTTTCTTTCCAAAATTTTCCTCCCAAAATATAACAACTTGTTGACCAAGAAATCAAAGTGTATCTTGACTCTTTCCTCTTGGTTTCCTTAGCTTTATAATATAATGTAATATATATTACTAGTGTCATTATCAAGGACCCACTATAATATACCATTAAATATAAATATCCATATATCTATAATTTGCTAATAAATTATAACAGTTTATGTCTAATTAGCTTACATTATATTTCAACAATTAAATATAACATTTTATATTCAATTTACGAATTACATTTAATTCGTCTCAGCTAACATTATTTAATCCTTATTAAATGGCCGTATTATCATCACACTGACTAACATTTTAGTCAAAAACACTGACTAACCTTTTAGTCTATTAGTAAGGCATCAATATGATTATTTTCTCAAATAATCACATTTCTTAAACACAACCTTTAAGTGTGTCTTTTAGGGACCAGTTGATCACCGCCATCTGTATGACAATAACGTCAAACTTATCTAGCAAGCCAACCGTTATCGATAAACGTTAATCAACTGATTACAATACAAAATGTACCTTGTGAACCTATAGAGGTTTTAATTATGTTATTGCACTAACTGTGGAGGACACCAACTCCAACAATCTCCCACTTGTCCGTACAAGTGTATGTGCGATAACCGATTCTCATATCCCATAAATTTCTCCCACTCAATGTAAAACAATTTGCAAAGTCTGTATTCACAAAGGTCGTATTTTACAGATGATGAGTATCAAGAGTGGTTTCCCCGACTAGAGAGTAACTTAACTGATAAACGAATCTTTATTCGAGCATGGCCATGCATTTCAGTTACAGCTCCTCGAGTGGCCCTGAGAAATATCATAACCTGATAAAGGTTGGATATTTTCTTCAACTCAAATCTTGCAGATACAAGCGCAGTATGAAATGACCCAGTGAAAATCTACTTAGCCTTCTGTTACGGTCGACCATGAGAAAGAAACCAAAGTCACCCAAAAGCTGCCTTAATCTCAAGAGACAGTCGATAGTCACAAGAATCGACTCTAGGAATACTATGGATGTCCTATCCACGACCTGGCACCTAATGTTTTGAAACATTTAGGACTCCATAACGTTGTCACAAAATGTCCTGCGAGGTTTTCTTATAACCCGCATCTGTGATCGATTAGTCAACAGTTTGACTTATGGCTCGTTGAACCCACCATCAATCGACGTCACAATATAATTGCCAGAGTTATCAGCTCATGTAGGCGATTACGGACCAAAACAAATATTATGTAATTCAGTTCACTTTCGTGGTGTTCAATGTTGTCTGTACTACTCACATGAAAAAACAAAATATGAAACAAGACGATGATTTTATTAATAGTGTTATGAAGAAGATACACGCGTCTAATCCATATAAAACAACTAATACAACTCAGGAACACGCTTAATTCCCATGGAAATAACGTGCCCTTCATGCTTATCATATCTCAACGGTTTAGTGAGAGGATCTGCGACGTTATCATCCGTAGCAATCTTGTCTATCACTATCTCCTTTTGCTCCACGTAATCTCTGATCATGTGAGCCTTCCGATGTACATGCCTAGATTTGTTGCTGGACTTAGGCTTCTTATCCTGGAAGATAGCACCACTATTACCACAATAGATGGTGATCGGGTCATCCGAACTAGGAACTACGGTTAGTCTCTGTAAGAACTGACGCATCCATATAGCTTCCTTAGCAGCCTCTGAAGCAGCATAGTACTCGGACTCAGTCGTAGAATCTGCTATTACACTTTGTTTGGAGCTTTTCCAGCTGACCGCAGCGCCATTAAGAGTAAATACGAATCCAGACTGAGATTTCGAGTCATCTCAATCCGTTTGAAAGCTAGCATCAGCGAAACCGATTGCGCATAGCTTAGTGTCTCCTCCATAAGTCAATACCCAGTCCTAAGTCCTCCGTAGGTACTTAAGGATATTCTTAACAGCTATCTAGTGTGCTACACCTAGATTGCCTTGGTAACGACTTGTCGTACTCAATGCATATGCCACGTCTGGACGTGTGCATATCATGGCATACATGATCGATCCAATAGCCGATGCATAAGGAATCCGACTCATGCGCTGCACCTCTTCTGATGTCTTAGGTGCTTGAGCTTTACTCAAATGCATCCCAGAGATCATAGGACGGTTCCCCTTCTTAGAGTTGGTCATGCTGAACCTCTCAAGAATCTTATCTATATAAGACTCCTGATTGAGGGATAACATCTGTCGTGATCTATCTTTGTAGATACGGATCCCCAAAATTCTTTGTGCCTCTCCCAGATCTTTCATCTGGAAATGGTTCTTTAACCAAACTTTTACCGAAGTTAAGAGAGGTATGTCATTCCTAATCAAGAGTATGTCATCGACGTACAATATTAGGAATGCAATCTTGCTCCCACTCGACTTGATATATAAGCATGGTTCCTCGACCGATCGAGTGAATCCATTCTCTTTTATCACCTGGTCGAAACGATGATTCCAACTCCGAGAAGCCTGCTTAAGTCCATATATGGAACGCTTAAGTTTGCATACCTTCTTAGGATTTTTAGGATCAATGAAACCTTCGGATTATACCATGTACAACTCCTCCTCCAAATAACCGTTTAAGAAGGCGGTTTTTACATCCATTTGCCAAATTTCATAATCATGAAAAGCGGCAATCGCTAAGATTATCCGAATGGAACGTAGCATGACTACAGGTGCAAAAGTCTCATCATAGTGCAACCCTTGCACTTGAGTGAAACCTTTTGCCACTAGTCGTGCCTTGTATATATCTGGTTGTCCTTCTACAGAATGCTTTATCTTAAAAAGTCATTTGCACTAAAGAGGCCGAACCTTATCAGGTAAGTCAACTAGATCCCATACATGATTTTCATACATAGAGTCCATCTCGGATTGCATGGCTTCAAGCCATAGCTTAGAGTCGGAACATGTCATGGCACCTTTATAGGTAGCGGGTTCGTTACTCTCTAGGAGTAAAACGTCATCTCTCTCATTCTTCTCGACCATACCAATGTATCTGTCTAGAGGAATGGAGACTCTACCCGACCTCCTAGGTTCCAAAGGAATAGTAACCGCAGCCGATGATGAAGGAACAGTTTCCTCCATTGGTTGCTCGGTTGTTAGTTCTGAAATCTCCGACAGATCGAAGGTTCTACTACTTGTCTTATTCTCGAGAAACTCTTTCTCTAAGAACTTTGCACTAGCCGCAACAAAAACTCGGTGTTCGGAAGGAGAATAGAAGTAGTGACCAAACATCCCTTTTGGATAACCAATAAAGTATGTCTTGACCGATCGCGGGCCGAGCTTATCCTCGTGTCTCCACTTGACATAAGCCTCGCAGCCCCAAACCCGAATAAAGGACAAGTTAGGGACTGATTCCTTCCATAATTCATATGGAGTCTTGTCTACATCTTTAGACGGACTTCGGTTAAGTATTAGAGCAGCTGACAAAAGAGCATAACCCCACAATGAGTCAGGTACAACCGTGTGACTCATCATGGATCGAACCATATCAAGTAATGTTCGATTTCTCCGTTCGGATACACCATTCAATTGTGGTGTTCCAAGTGGAGTTAACTGTAGTACTATACCACAGTCTTTAAGGTGTTGATCAAACTCATTAGAGAGATACTCGCCACCACGATCTGAACGTAGTGCTTTAATCTTTCTATCCAGTTGGTTTTCAACATTCTTCTGGAATTCCTTGAACTTGTCAAAGGACTCACTTTTATGCTTCATTAAGTAGACATAACCATATCTACTCAAATCGTCCGTGAAAGTGATAAAAACCTATTGCCATCTCTAGCGTTGATTGACATAAGTCCACACACATCAGTATGTATGAGTCCTAATAGGTCAGCAGCGCGCATTCCAACACCTTTGAAGGAAATTCGAGTCATTTTGCCTATGAGACATGATTCACACGTGCCAAAAGATTCATAGTCAAAAGGGGAGATACACCCATTATCAATGAGCTTTTTCACGCGTTTTTCATTTATGTGTCCCATACGGCAATGCCATAGATAGGTTTGATCTTTTTCACCAACCTTTGCTATCTTGTTGCTCATATGCAATATATCTGTGGTTTGATCTAAAACATAAATCTCATTTATAGAAACTGCTTTGCCATAAATCATATCGTTTAAAGAGAAAATACAACTATTATCCTTTATTGTAAACGAAAATCCGTCTTTATCAAGTACAGAAACAGAAATAATGTTTTTAGATAAACTGGGTACATAGTAACAATTATTCAGAAAATCCGTCTTTATCAAGTACGGAAACAGAAATAATCCACTCGGGAGTTAGACTACATATGTTCCCACTGAAACGGCAGCAACTCTTACTCCATTCCCCACACGCAGGTCCACATCACCCCTTGCGAGAGTTGTGATGTTTCTTAGACCCTGCAAATGATTACACAGATGAGAACCACAATCAGTATCAAGTACCCAAGTTCCGAAACTTGCATGGTTAATCTCAATCATATGAATAAAAGATGACATACCAACAGGAGTGACGCGGCCTGATTTTATGTCTTCAGCATACACGGGACAGTTCCGCCTCCAATGCCCAGTCCTGTGGTAATGGTGGCACTCCAAGCTTTCTTTGCTCTTTGTCTTGCCTTGTGAGCTACCGCTAGACTCACCAGGCCCACTCTTGACATTTCCTGGCTTCTTGAACTTTGGCTTCCCTACAGCTAGGTTGGCCTGAGCCTTGCCCTTACCCTTGCCCTTGTTTGCAACCATGAGAACATCCTGCTTCAAGCTCCCACTCAATTTCAGATCATTCTCGGTCTGTACGAGAAGCGAGTGGAGCTCATGAAGACTTTTCTTCATGTCATTCATATAGTAATTTGCCCTGAAAAGGGCAAAACCATCATGAAGTGAATGAAGCACACGATCAATGATGATCTTCTCATCGATTTTGCAACCAAGTGCCTCCAATCTCTCGACATTCTCGATCATATCAAGAAGGTGTGGGCTAACCGGTTGGCCCTTATGGAGTTTCGCCTCAAAGAAGCGACATGTATACTCATAACTAATGATTCTCGGTGCTTTCGAGAACTCCTTAGAAAGAGTGGTGAAAATCTTGTTTGCACCTTGGGCAATGAACCGCTTTTGCAAATTGGATTCCATTGAATAGATGAGTACGTTCTTTATCGCACCCGCCTCCATCACGAAATCACTATAAGCAAGCGTTGCATTGACTCCTGCATCTGGACCAGGGTTAGGCGGTAGTGTTTCAGTCAAGTACTTGAGCTTACTGTCAGCAATGGAAGCATTCCGTAATGCCACCTCCCAATCCGCAAAGTTGGACCCATTATTCTTCAGTCGAGTGGACTGATTCATATTGTTCATAAAAATCTTAAGTCAGGATTCACGTCCGAGCGTGGCAATTGGCATTGGGTCGTCTGTACTTCCAGCCATTTGTTATTTAGCAGTTATATCTGTATATAATGAATTCAAATACTGTAAAAAGAAGAAATAAATATAATAAGAATTCATCGTTTTAAATTTAAGTCTTAATGCAAAACTGTTTAACGCGATGACTTATGCATTTATACAATTGACCTCCCTCAAGAATTATATAAATGATTCCAAGACTCAATTTCTGTAAATTGATAAACCAACCTCTTGGCTAATTCTACCTTTAGAATTCTCGGTCAATAAATTTCTGTAAATTCTATCTTTTAGTCCACTATAATCACGAGATATTACTCGGACTACAATGTTGAGGTAAAATAGGTCAACACTCACTACTTACCCAACGTAGAAGGGGTCATATGGAGAGTAAGGTCCTATATGCCTACCGACAAAGAAGGGGTTCATAGTAGTTTTCCCTATAAAGACTAATCTCAATTTTAGTTTTAGAGGAAGATCCCATCATCTTTTTTAATTCATTTTAAGTGAACAAAAGTGTAACAATACGAGAATGATTTAAACTAAGGTGATGGCCTTATAAACGAGTGACATCGATATGTCCATAATGAAAATGCAAACTATATGAGTCATTTTTCATGCAATTTTAGGTGGTTTGGTTTAGGCGGAATATGATGCAACTATTTAACATGCAAACATAGCAACGAGAAAGGAAAAATAAAACGCAAAATAAAAACACCTAGTGTGGCCTATCTACCAAAATAAACAAAAATACAAGTTGGAATCCATCCTTGGACCTTTGAAGCTTGTCTTGATGTTCCATCTTGGTCCATATAGCGGGAGTGAGTCATCCGATCTCCATCTTGAATCTTCTCAAATTACAATTAAAATTACAAATGCAAACCTATTTACATTCTAATTCAAAAATAATTCCAAAAATTAAAATTACAAGAGGGGAGAAACGAGATCTCAAAATACAACCAAAACTATTTTTCCATCATTACGAAAACATAATCTACTAAGGCCACACTAGTAAATTACAACCTTTTGTACAAAATAATGCAAAAAATTAAACCATTCAAACAACATTCAACAAGATAAAAGCATCAACTAAACAAAATTAATCATTATTAATTACCCAAACCACCTTTTAACATGATCAAAATTATGTGACAATTCCTCAATTGCTCACATCAATTTTAATCTATCATAATCCAATTTAATTCATATTATCAAGTATAACATAAATTAAATCCAACATTATTTTAAACCTTTTTAAAATAATAGGGTATCAAACAAGTGTGAACCTTTTCACAAACCTCAATCATACATTATCTTTATAATGTATAAATCAATAAAAATCGGTTTAATCAAAAAAATAAAAAATAAAAAAAAAAAAAAACCCGAAACATAAAAAAATAAAAAAAATCGAATTTTGTTTTTTTTAGGAAAAAAAAAAACCGTGGTTTTTTTTCTTTCCAAATTTTTATTAAAACTCAAATTAAACAGATTTAATTTGATTATGCTTATATTAACTAGATTGGTACAAAACAAACAACATCTAATCATGTATTAAACATTGATGTAATACTTAGATAATTCAAATTAACCTTTTAACATGAATATCTAAATCATATGATACCAAAAATATAAAGCAACATGATGTTCATTAACATTTATCTCATAATCCATCTATGTCCTAATTCAATCATTATTGAACCATAACATTAACAAATTCATATATTATCATCTTAACCTTTTAAATTAACAATATATGAATCAAATTGAACTCAAAAATAAAAACCACACGGCACACACAAAAAGCCAAATTAATTTTTTTTAATTTAAACCGTGTTGTTGTTTTTTTCTAATAAGAATTATACAAATTCAATTTTTATGAAAATCATATAAACAATTTCATAGCCCTTAGTCTCTGATACCACTTGTGGGAAAATATCTGTATACATCCCCTTTAATCATCCAGGATTATAATGAAATTCATACTATATGATTATTAGTCATAAAAGAAATTGCATAATCAAACAAGAGATTAGAAAAACAACCTTTAGTCCTTGCTTTAATGGCCTAAGATTGAATATCAAAAGTATGATATCTCCTAATTGTAGCACCCAAGATTGAATAAGATATGCCTTAGTTCTTGCTAGAAAACTTTTAGGAAAGAAACTGCTTCTTTCTCAAATTTGTGTTGTGAATTATGATGAGTGAATTAGAGAATTAGGTTAAGTTAAAATTTTCCCCCTCTACACTCTAATCTCACGGCACCCTATATATATTTTGGGGAGAATTTTATTTCCAAAATTTTCTTTCCAAAATATAACAACTTGTTAACCAAGAAATCAAAGTGTATCTTGACTCTTTCCTCTTGGTTTCCTTAGCTTTATAATATAATGTAATATATATTACTAGTGTCATTATCATGGACCCACTATAATATACCATTAAATATAAATATCCATATATTTATAATTTGCTAATTAATTAAAACAGTTTATGTCTAATTAGCTTACATTATATTTCAACAATTAAATATAACATTTTATATTCAATTTATGAATTACATTTAATTCGTCTCAGCTAACATTATTTAATCCTTATTAAATGGTCGTATTATCATCACACTGACTAACATTTTAGTCAAAAAAACTGACTAACCTTTTAGTCTATTAGTAAGGCATCAATATGATTATTTTCTCAAATAATCACATTTCTTAAACACATCCTTTAGGTGTGACTTTTAGGGACCAGTTGATCACCGCCATCTGTATGACAATAACGTCAAACTTATCTAGCAAGCCAACCGTTATCGATAAACGTTAATCAACTGATTACAATACAAATTGTTCCCTGTGAACCTATAGAGGTTTAATTATGTTATTGCACTAACTGTGGAGGACACTAACTCCAACATTTATAAAAGGAAGACATGTTCCCCAAGATGTCTCTTTAAGATAGACTTGATGAAGGCCTATGACTCTGTCGTCTCTGTGGAATGGATGTTTGTAGAGGAGTTATTTAAGTCACTAGGCTTCCCTGAAAAGTTCACTGGTATGATAATGAGTTGTGTACAGTCCCCTACTTACACCTTTATGGTTAATGGTATGCAGTTTGGGTTCTTGAAGTAGAAGAGGGGTCTAAGGCAGGGAGATCCCCTATCCCCTATCCTTTTCACAGTATGCATGGACTATCTCAATAGGACACTAAAGATGATTGGAAGGTGCAAGGAGTTCAGATTTCATCCTATGTGCACATTAATGCAACTGAATCATCTGTGCTTTGCAGATGATTTAGTTATGTTCTGCAAAGGGCAACTACCATCCATGAATCTGCTCATCAGAGGTTTTAACATCTTCTCAATGGCCTCGGGCCTCGAAAGGAACAACAACAAGTCTGAGTTCTATGTAAATGGCATCAAGGAGGAGGTAATTGCTGACTTCAGGAGACAAACAACGTTTGTGTTGGGTGATCTGCCTTTTAGATATCTTGGAGTACCTGTATCTCCACAGAGACTCTCTGTCATCGATTATGAAGCTCTTATAGACAAGATTGTGGCAAGGATAAGGGGCTGGGGGCCAGGAAGCTGTCCTACATGGGGCGTTTGACTTTGGTTAAGGCTGTACTGAATACACTACACTTATATTGGGCACAGATCTTCATTCTACCAATGGCTGTGATAAAAAAGGTGGATAGCATCTGTAGGAACTATTTGTGGGAAGGTCAGATGCATCATAGTAGGGAGTGTCCAGTGGCATGGGAGAAGGTCTGCTATGGTAAAGAGGCTGGTGGTTTGGGTATTGTTTTTAACAAGCAATGGAACCAAGCTGCAATAGGGAAACTAGCATGGTGGATTCACACAAAAGCTGATCATGTATGGGTCAGGTGGGTACACCATGTGTACATCAAGAGATCTGATTGGCTTGATTACAAGCCCTCTTTGAATACGAGTTGGTGGTGGAGGAAAATTTGCTCTGTGGAAGAGAGGATCAGAGAAGGTTTGTTGAGTGATGGGTGGCTGAAACAGGGGCAGAAGTACACAGTAAAAGAAGCTTATCAATGGCTACAAGGGGATCATGGGAAACAAGGTTGGGCACGAGTAGTATGGTCAATATACAATGTGCCAAGGCATATGATGATAGCTTGGTTGGCAGCAAGGGGAAGGCTAGCTACAATGGATAGGATGGTGAGGTTTGATATCTCAAGTGATCAGACGTGTTTTCTTTGTCAGGACGGAGATGAGGATGACAATCACCTCTTCTTTGAGTGTGATGTTAGTAAGTTGTGGCTAAGACGAGTACACCAATTTTTTTTTTTCAACGTGAGGACAGATTGGATGATTGGAAGCTGATATACAAAGCGAGGAAAGGATCAAGGTTTCAACGTCAGATTTATTATGCGTTTATTGTTGGTATGATATATTATATTTGGCAGAGTAGGAATGAGAGTAGAATTTATAGTCGCCTAGTTAGGCCGGAGATAATGTTTAGGTGTCTCCGAGATGAGATTCGATCCCGTGCATATAGTATAGCTTTGAATTTGAATAGTAGAGATAGTACATGGTTTGCCAATTTGTATAGCAAGTGATAGGACTATCTACTAAAGAGATAGGGTGTAAAATGAAGTTTTGGTATTAATGATATTTACCTTTTACCAAAAAATAATTGAGCTTATTTACTTTTGGTAACACTCGTACACTTTCACTCTAAAATGTTCGCTTTACCACCCTCTACCGCACACTGCTACTCTATCAGACAAACGGTTATCACTGATGGAATGACACGTCTCCATTGAATACCGTCGGTCACATACGCACTTGCAATAATTAGACCTTCATGATCTTCCTAGATTTAAATCAAACAGGTAAATAATGTTAATTTTTCGTTTTCTAGCTTTTTCTTTTAAAATAAGTTTTGTCATTTACTCCAGTGTTTTTGAATTTTTTAAAATTGAAATATAATTTTAAATATCATTTATTAAGTTAAATTAAATTATATTTTGTTTCAAAAAATGTTAATGCTTATAGAAATATAATTAAAGTTCTTAATTCAGTTTGTAATTTTAATTTATGTTCAATTTAGTTTTATACTCTACTAAAATTGTATATTGTAATTTTTATTTGTAATTTATAATTGTCAATTATCATCGTAATTTATATTTATGTCTGTAATTAAATATAAATATGATGTAATTTATGTTTTTTAGTCTTTAGATATGTTCTAATTATGTAATTTACATAAATTATATTGTAATGTAATTTATATAATTAAATCTAGTAGGTTGTAATATTGTACGCTGTAAATTGTAATCAGAATGCAATTAATCAGAGAAATTAAATGAGAAATATATAATGGGGACCCCACTTTGAATAGTCAACGTGTAACCACAGAGCGTCACCTGGCTCGGTGGTTGTGGCTGTAACACCCCGTGTTAATTTAAATAAATTATTAGCCATCGGTTATAAATTTCAAGTCTTAAATCATTTCTTAACCTTTTAACCTTTCAAAATCTCTATTTTTGCAAAACTTTCGTTTTGTAAAATTTCTCGACTTCTTTAAAACTTTTGAAAAATTTTGAATAACAAAATAAATATTTTAGTCTTAGAATTCAAAAGTAGAAATATTTAAAAAAATAGTCAAACGCGCACACTTTGACTTTTATCGTTTTGGCGCCCGACTTTTTAAAACCCGGTGTTATTTCGTGAAAAACATTTTAAAAAAATATCAAGGAGACATTTACTAGCATGAATAGTAATCTCACTCAAGTAAAACCAATTTGATTCCTTTTGTTCCCTAATTACTTTTATTTAAACATTATTTTTATAAAACCTAAACATATCTTATATACATTACTTAACCTAAATGCATTCTAACTTCCTCATTATTTTCTAAGTGAAAAATCAACATCACTTTGCTCTCATTTGGCCGAGCTACTCTTCTCCATTTACTCCCTTTATTTTTCTTTCATTTTTCTCCTAAAAATCCTAATTAAAACCCTAAATATTACTCTAATAGTTCACTAGTATTCTAAGATTATTCTTGGGTATTTGGAGCTCACTTTGTTACGGGTTTTTGAAGGTGAAGACGGATATACGGGTGAAGAAATTGACCTTGATAACATCATAGATCCGGATAACCAATAAGCTTGCCGATCGAGGTGACTAACTATATCTCATATTAGCCTCTTTGAAAATTACTTTGATTTTTATTATAAGTTTTATGAGTATGATTTTTATGTTAAATATGTTAAACATCATTTATTTTCACTTGTATGATTATGTGAAGTATAATAAAATGATAATAAATAAGTATTTTTGCTAATAGTTAAGTTGTAGTAATATGTTAATATGTTTAGCTAATTTAATTTTGAGCATTTTTAATTATTGTTCATATGATTGTTATGTTTAGTTATGTTTTAGTTATGTTGTAATTATATATAAAAATTATGTTAAGTTTTAACAATGAGTTTAAAGTGATTAAAAATCGAAAACGAAAATATGTGTGTGTGTATTGTCCCTCACGGCATCACCCTTTTATTTTCTTAAATTTTCACTTTTAATTTTTGTAAATAATATGTTATGTTAAGTTAGTATAAAATGGATGTTACCATGTAAAAAGAATTAAGTTAGAAAAATAATTTATAAATTGTTAAAAATGAAAATAGTGTTCTTGAGCTTTATTTTGATCTTCATGTGTGTTCTTAAAATCTTCATGTGTGTTCTTCATTTTTACTCGCTTTGATTTTGTTTTAGTTTATGTTTGTTATTAATTCTTGTTTATGTTTAGTTATTGTTTTAATATATTGTTAGTATTATGTTATAAATAAACTTAAACATTATAAATCTTTAAGAATTAAAAGTGAGAAATTTAAAGTGTTGAAAAACACTATTCATAAATGTAAATGAAATTTTTAGTAAATTTCATTTTAGTTTAAATCGTTTTAGTATAATTAGAATAATTAAAATATAAAGACTTTAAGCTAAAAACCGATAAAAATCGAAAAACGAATTTTTGGACAACTACTTACATACTCACGGCATTAGGCCTATTTTTAGGCTAAAAATTGTTTTATCACTTTTTAGTTTATTGTTAAAATAATTTAATTATTAGTTAATAAGTTAGAATTAAGAAATTAAAAGAAATAAATGAATATAGTTAAATATATAATCCACACGACATTCCTAAATTAAATGGACCAAATTTAATCAAAATGAAATTATCACTAAGTCACTAAAGTTAAATAGATGTTAGAAATGAATTTTTGTATAAATCGATTTAGTTAGAAATGAAATATAATAAACCGATTAAAATGAGTAACCGTTATAAAAATGAACTGAATCGTGTGCTACTGCCTTTGCAAATATTGGACTGTTGGACTTGGACATACGGACTAAAATCAACCATCCACGACACTAATATTATTAAAAATGAAAATCGCTAAATTTAGTAAATAGACGACTAAATTTAACTAAGTCTCAGTTTAAAATAAATATCTTTCATCACTATTTACAAACCGAACTTAACGTTTTTAAAACTAGATTTTAAAACTTAGCAACTAAGTTACGATTTTTGACTTAGAAAATATCTAGATATTTTATAACTTAGTGACTAAGCTAAATCATGTATAGCGACTGATATGAATAGTGACCTAGATGAATAGTGTCGATGAATAGTAAATCGGGACGAAACTTGTTAAGCAAGAAACGTCCCAATTTTCAAGACGGTAAATAGTACCCGGGACGAAACTTGTTGAACAAGTAATGTCCCAAAACCTATTTTAATGGAATTTGAGGTAACTTGTTGAACAAGTTATCTTTTCAAATCCCGAGACGTGAATAGTGAATAGTGAAAAATTTACGAAACTTGTAAAACAAGTTACGTCTCAAAATTTAAAAATATTTTAAATTTCAAAATTTGAAATGTTGTAAATAATTGAAAATTTACTAAGTATAGAAAATTGAAAATGAATAAGTAAATAACTTAAAGTGTTTTGGAAAACACTTAAATAAGATTTGGACATATTAATAAACGTATCAATATAAAAAGTTAAAAACGTTAATAATTAACAACACTTCAAATAATAAACGAATATGTTATGTGATCATATGAAACCTACAATTCAAATAAAATGTTTGACGATGAGACTAGGAGAGTCTAGTAACATGTGATATGAAATATCAAATGAATAATGAATATTGAGTAAGTTAAATAACGGGTCAAACGCTTGAGCCTCCGATATGAAAACGTCAATCGTAAGTGAAGTGGGATTAAGATAGTCTTGTAGCGGACGCCACTATCTCGGCCTTATTGCGATTGTCATCCCGAATAGTGTGGTTTAGCCGGCAGCATTATATGCTTTGTGCATGGAGTGAAACTTGATGGGTCAAGTTTCACTCAAGAAATGAACTCAAATCGATTTGTGAAGCTATTATTGTTTAATTCACTCAAAATAAGCTTGGGTGGACCCTAGGACCGTGGTTTAGCCCGTGGTTCGAGCCCAATGACCCAAACCGAGTTCTAGACTAAAACCGCCTTTGCTCGCCTTGACCATTCTTGGTCCAATCTCCTCTTCTTGAAAAGGATTTGTCCTCAAATCTTTAGGTTTCTTAACATGAGTTTCATTTTGACCTTTATCATAACCTCCAAGGAGAGGCACCTTAGTAGACCAACAACCAACCTTGGTCTCAATAGGTTTTGGCCTCAAAGAACAACCTTGACATAAAATACGGATGAAAGATTGAACACCTTCGGCTTGGCTCGTTTGATCTTGTTTGGCCGTGTTCTTCTTCTTCTTCATGGTGGCCTTGGAGTTGTAGCCACTCCCTAGCATGATCTTAGGCTCCTCACACTCGAGTCTAGGGTAGGCTTGAAAGGAGTCATCATTAAGCTCCTCTTCTTGTTTTCTCCTTAGTGTCTTGGGGTCGTTCTTGACCACAAGGATTGATCTTTCTTCTCCAACACTCTTGGTTTCCCTTGGCTCGACTTCTAACCCTAGTACATCCTTAAGATCTTCCTTCTTGAACTTAGGTGAGGATTGTAGGAGATCATCGCTTAGCTCTTTTTGTTCAAGCTTAGTTCCTCCTTTGAATCCCCATTTCATGAAACCACTTGAATCGATTTGGTTACGATAACCACATTGCATTTCTTTGAACAACTTCCTCTTGACCTTGGTTAAATCCCACATAGAATCAAACTCATTCCTATGCTTGACATTGTACCCCATGTTTTCCTCTTGATTGTTAGGATCATTCTTAGCAAAGTGAATGGCCAATTTCTCACCAACATTCATCCCATCACTTATTTCGGCCTCTTCACTCACTAACACTCTTTTGGGAGCCTCAAACAAGCAAGGGGCCCAAAGTAGAAGGAAATGGAGCTAGGACAACATGTTTAAACTCATAGGATTCTAGCAAGGTTTGTATTCCTCTTGAGGGTAGCCTTTCTTGATCACTTGAGGTTCCCTTGACGAAGAGAACAACTTTCCCATGACTAAAACCAAGCCCCAAATCTGATTCCCTACTCAACACAACATTTTTGCAATGCTTAACCATGGAGGGTAGGTTGGGATACTTCAAAGTAGTAGGAATGGGTGTAGGTATGACCTCCTTCCACCCAACCTTAAAGATGTAGGTGCTACCCTTCTCTCCATGGACTAAACCATCTTCATACTTCCATGGTTTACAAGGCTTATCAAAGATGGGATGACAAGCACCCATTACAAGCAAATCACCCAAAACCTCATCACCATGGTCCCTCAATTCGGCTTCTTTGTTTAAGTACTCTAGCTTGAAAGGATTAGGGTGTTTTTGTGAAGGCAAGGTTAGGTCTTCACTTTGAGTCTTAGGAGCCACTTTGATCGAACTACCTCCATTTATGACCAACTCACACGGCCTCACCTCCCTCTTAGTTTCATGTTGCCTCTCATCCTTTCCATTCTTACTAGCATGGACCTCACTCTCTTCATCCTCACAAACAAGGATGTCACTCTTCTCCCCATGAACAATCTCATACAAGTTTAAGGTCTTTTTTGTGGGACATTCTTTGGCATTGTGACCGTACCCTTGACATTAACAACATTTCATAAGGGAGATGGTTGTTTTATGGCTAAGGTCAGCCCCCTTCCTCGTGTCTAGGGCTGGTGGTGTAGGATTTGTGGTGGGTTCAACAATTTTGGCTCTCATGGGTGGCTCATAGGGTGGTGTTTTTGTAGGAGAGTCAAGTAAAATAGCCATCCCTTTACTCAAACTCATTTTGACAGATTTTCCCCTTATCTTAGCCACCTTGGCTTCTAACTCTTTCCCCATTCTTTCCATGGACTCAAAAACGGTTTCAACACAAGGGGTTTCACATGTGGTACCATAGGAAAAATATGAAGAACCAAATCGAAAAGAAAAATCCATTATACCTCAAAGAAACGAATCTGAAAAATGGGAGCAAAGTGAGGATCTTTGAACGTGTGAATGAACCGACTTCTAGCACAATGTGGATCTTGTGTTCTTCAAACCCAACCAAAGCTTTGATGAACAATTTGGAGTGAAACTTGATGGGTCAAGTTTCACTCAAGAAATGAACTCAAATCGATTTGTGAAGCTATTGAAAATCTCGGCCAAAGTATGTTGTTTTTGTGAGATAATTTTCTGAATTTTTGTGAAAACAAGGAAAACATAAAAGATAGTACCTAAATCTAAACACAAAGTAATAGATTTAGGGGTTTAATTAGTTAAGCACTAAGCCACTAACTAATTAATCATAAATCTCAAGCACAAAGCAAGGAGAAAAATGAGGAACACACAATTTAAACTCTAGGGTTTATAATTCATCCAAATCTGAAAAATACAAGGGGTTGAGCTTGGTTTATATAGACCAAGGCTTTACATCCTAACCATACAATCTAACCTTGATCTAAGGGTCCTAAATGGCCCTCAAAACAGCCGAAATAGATGGTCCAAAAGACCTTACAAATGCTGAAAATTCAAAAGCAAACAAACAACTACTAAAGCATAAAGTATGATAGTGACTTGTGGCTTAATCCTCTCCATGCTTTTAGGAGATCATCCAAGGGTCATGATAGACCTTGGGGGAGCATGTGGGACTTCCAAAACTCTTCACAAATCAGATTTTATCAACTAAAAACAATAAAGCATAAAGTAATGAAAGTGACACTAGTGAAAACGACTTAAAGCACAAAATAATGTATCATTTGAGGGCTTCTTTGGGTCAGCCGAATTCTCCCCTTAGCTGACCTTCTTGGACCTTGTTGGCTCGTGTTTTATTGGGGTTCGAACCCACATGGGTGCACTCAAGCGATTACACTCAAAAATAGCACATTTGTCGACTTTCGGTTGCTCTCCTTCTTGACTTTCCTTGACTGCTTTGACCCACCAAGCTTGACCAAGATATTATTGTTTAATTCACTCAAAATAAGCTTGGGTGGACCCTAGGACCGTGGTTTAGCCCGTGGTTCGAGCCCAATGACCCAAACCGAGTTCTAGACTAAAACCGCCTTTGCTCGCCTTGACCATTCTTGGTCCAGTGCATCCTGCCCATGCCGTTACGCCTTAAGTCGTATAGCCTGTTCCGTACAAGATAAAGAATATGCCAACTCTTTTGGGTCAGGCTTTAGGAAATAGTCGTTTTATCCAGAGTTAAGGTGCTCTATGAATAGCATAGCCTATTCTAAAGTGGATATTAGTGTATGCATACTAGACTAGGGTTTTATTCCCCTATTTCGCTAAAGTTACCAGGGCCACCGCGACCTTATTGCGATTGTCATCTCGCGGTTCTGTCTCCTTGCCGTGTTTCGTTCTTAGTGGGCGCGACACTTGCATTTGTTCTTACCCTACGTAAAGATTACTTGACGAGATTGTATCTGAAGTTCGAATCATTTCGAACACTAGAGGATGAGATGCAAGTATTATAGTATTCGGCGTGGTTTACGAGTCGAGTAAGTCTCTGCACTATGGAAGTGAGATGCAATCGATCAAAGTACAAAGGCCTACTCAGTGGTCAGGCTCGTAAGCAGTATGTGTTGTCTATTGTATGATTAAATGAGAATGAGTGTGTACCATCTTCGAAAACTAAAGACCACAAATTTCTGAAGTGAATCGAGTCTGCATGATGTGAATGATCTTTGTATGCGTGCATTTGCGATCTGATATCGCGTTGTAATCCTGTGGAATTATTGTGATACTATTGCTATGCTATTATATGTTATTTGCTTTCATAACTGAATATCATGCTTATATGATTTATCGCTTTAAACCGCATGCTTATTATGACTGATATGTCTTTATATGCTATTTGTAATAAGCATGTTTACCGTTTTATTATAATGTTATAATTATAAAGCGATAGTAATAAACCAAAGAAATTGAAATCGAGGGTAAGTATGAGCATAGCTAGTCCTTTGTCGCTCAATGAGCATCCCCCCAACAGTTTATTGTGCAGGAAAAGCGTGGACCGGATGCTTGGATTTTGGGCCGGGACCAGCTTATATTTTATGCTTTACTTTAGCTTGATTTCGAGAGAGATGTAATTTATATAACACCGTACTCTTTTAATTTCCGTACTTAGAGTTGTTTTATTCAACTCTTGAACGATGATGTAATATTTTGGGTTATTTGTATAATTAATGACGCTGGTTTAAGACTTAATTAATTTCCGCCTTAGTAATTAAAGTCGACTAAAAACCAGGTTGTTACAGTGGCTTTGTAAGTATGATAATTTCAAGCTACCGAAGGTGAGTGGATAAGCAAGGTAGAAATATACCATTTGAAAAATTGGTCACTTCGTTCGTTTTTGGAAATTCTTTTACAGCGAGATATCTCTAACTTTTGTATCTCCTGCAGTTCACTCATTTAACCCCATATATCTTTTTTGGCAATTTCATTCATTTAGCCTCATTTCTCTATATATTTTAATAATGAAGATAACAATTATACCCCTACAAATATACTTATTTTACCAAAATATCAGACATTTTATCCTCTGCAATGTGACCCCCAAGACCAAAAGACCAAAATACCAAAACTACCCGAAACTTTTTCACTTTTCTTAATAGTTGTACAAAAAGCAATGAAGTTATCCCATTGAAATGAGAATAATTCATAAAAATGTTTCGTAATTGTTTTTTCAAGACTATCTCTCGCGATATATTTTACTTTTTATTTTATATTTGGATTATTTCATAAGAATAATCCAAACTATACCTCTCCTTCTTAT
The DNA here is from genome assembly GCA_023091065.1 of Dianthus caryophyllus. Lineage (NCBI taxonomy): Eukaryota > Viridiplantae > Streptophyta > Magnoliopsida > Caryophyllales > Caryophyllaceae > Dianthus > Dianthus caryophyllus. The sequence goes on along the minus strand of CM041519.1, from coordinate 13,382,701 downwards.
TTTAATCCAAACTAATGTTTAACTTAGAATAATCTTAACTATCATACTATTCAACTTTCGTTAAACTCGACCCATAAATGACCTGTTATTGTAGGTTTTTCAACAGGTCATTAAGTGGGGACCATTCATTTTTATTTTTTTATTTTTTTTTTACATTGATTCTTATTTTTCTTTTATTTTTCATTTTCATTCATTCTTCTTCTTTTGCTTCTTCTTCATCTCTACACCTGTTGTTCTCCATTAAAGTTTGATAATTTTTTTTTTTTTTTTTTTTTTTTTTCATTTCACATTTTCCATCCTTAATTAAGGGTAAAAATATTAAATTAAGGATAGAGTGAAAAAATTAAGTGGTATTTCTCAAATATTTGGGCTACCCACTCTCCATCAATAATCGTACCTCTTTGTCGCCGCCATCTCCTATTGCGTGCATCGGGACCCAAATAGATGGTATAGGCAAAGCCTCCCTTCGACGCAGCGTACTGGTGGATCTTCTAGGCCATGCATGTTTGTAACGTAGGTGTTAAGAGGAATATCAATGGGTATGGACGTATGGTGGTTGATGTCATTAATGGTGGTGTGAAATATTATCTTACTTTGGCTATTGAAAAGGGCAAATTATAACATACACCCTAGTGTATGTTACTCCAAACACTCACCCTATCAATTTTACAATTTTACCCTTCATATTCTAAAACCCTAAACACACAACAAATATACTCCCTCCGTCCCGATCATTTGTTTACACTTTCCATTTTGGGGTGTACGGGTCATTTGTTTACACTTCTAAAAATGGTCATTGATTGAGGCATGTGGGAGTGTTTAATTGGTTTCTTTGGAAAAAGTGAGTCATTTTTGTACTTTTTACATTACTTTTTCATTTTTTTTTTATTATATTTCATTTTTCCTAGATAATTGTGTATAAAGTAAATGTAAACAACTCACTGAAACGGAGGGAGTAGTATTAGTTAGTTGTTACTTTGTTTTAAGGATTTTTTTTGATTTTTTTTATTATTATTAATATTAATTTTTTTTTTTTAACTGTCTAACTTTGCAACTTCCATCTTAAACTATATTAAACTTTTACGAATATATTAACTGCTAAATTGAGATGAATATGTAGTACATTTTTTATGAATATCTAGTATGTTATTTGCGAATATCTAGTATGTTATTTGCGAATATATATTAATGTTCAGTTATCGTAGCATTACTTCTACGAATGTGTTTAACTACTACAATTAAGATGAATATGTAGTATGTGTTATGTGAATACATAGTATGTTATTTGTGAATATATAGTAATGTTCAGTTATCGTAGGAATAGTTGAGACATATGTGTTCAGGCGACTTGTTCCTTCACCAGATATTTTTGAAATATCTTTTTTCGCTCTAAGCTTGGTCCGGTGATCATCTGTTGACTCTCCTTCAGTGACCTTACTACCACGGCTACAAATCAAAAAAAAAATATATACATTAACAACTTATGTGCATTAGAAGTAAAAAATAATTCTAAAACACTATATTCGTTTCTACAACTAACATATTCATTTCTAACATATACATATTCATTTTTAAAACTCTACATATTCATTTAAAAAATACTATGTATTCATTTATATAACACTATATATTCATTTCGAAAACAATGTATATTCATTTTTAAAACACCATATATTCATTTTTTAAAACAGCATATATTCATTTTTAAAAATTTGTTATCGTGTTCAAAAATTCGATACATATTCAAAAAACGGATCCTATCTGTTCTTTAGTGAATACGGAGTATAAGTCAATTTATTACCTTTTCTTAATAAAAAAAATGCATACAATAAAGAATTAATAAAACCTAATATATTCATAAACCCTAAAATAATAATCAACAGTTTTCTACATTTATTAAATAAAAAAATTCTCAAATTCATAATCCAAAAACAAAAAAACACCAATGATAACAAAAATTAGAGAAATTGATTTGAACTTGTTATTAAAAACGAAATTAGCACTAAAACAACAAAAAATTAAATAAAGACTTACCGTTTTCTTCTTGAATATGTATTCAGAGAATCCATGTGCAAATAATTAACAATTAATAGAGTTTTTAATGAATTTTGGGTGTAATTTGAAGTTTGAGAGGAGAAAAATGGAGTGTATTGAAAAATTAGGTTTTTTTTTTAATGTTTGGGGATAGTTTTGCTACAACTGTTGTGTGCTACCTTTTCTCTTTTTTTTTTTTTTCTTTTTTTTTTTAAAAAAATAAAATAGGGTAAAATTTATCTAGGGTAAAAAAAGTAATTAAACTTCAATGGGTGTTTGAAGTATCATACACACATGTGTATGGTATAATAATTGATTAAAAAGGTTTAAAAAAAAAGTGAATGAGAAAAAACAACTTATTATTGTTCAACAATCAATGTAGGTGAATGGATTAAGGGTGTGTTGACATGCTGGTTTCAGCGGCTTTTTCTTTTTTTTTCTTTTTTTTTTTAACAAAATGGAGAAGATGACAAGGTATAAACAAAGAAAATCGGCAGAACAAGTCTCCCCTCCAAAAGTTTAGTTTAAGTTAAATGATAGAATAGTTGAGATTATTCTCAGTTAAATGATAGTTTGGATTAAAATGAGAAGATATGTATTAGTTTGGATTATTCCTATGAAATAACCCTTTATATTTTCATACATACCATTTTATTACTCACATAATATAAAAGTTTCTCTCGTTCATAAAAAAGCACTAGCCAATTTTTTAATCACTAATTTTTGCGTAAGACGGTCTTACATTAAATTATCGTAAGACTATCTTATTTGTACTCATTTATATAAATTTTGCATCGTTTTCAATAATAATTGTGATTGTGATACCGTATATTTTTTTTTAACAATTTTTATACTATTTGTATCATTTCTATTGTTTGTTGTAATAATTTTTTGTAGTATCTATATTAGTGAATTTTGTAGATCAATTTTATGTTCTTATGCCTTTATAGTTGTAATTTGTATAGTTAAACTCATTTAAATTAATGTAATATCGTCTCACAAGAAACTTATTTTTTTATTTATCGTACCACAAATTCTCATGTGAGAGAATTCGAATTCTCACATGAGTGGCCTTACTTTTTGAATTTTTAGTTTTCTTTTTATTTAAATTTTTTAAAAATATTAGCGAGTAAGTCTCACGGTTGATTAGCGTGATGAGTAAGCCTTGCATATATAAAACCGTTTTACGTGTGCGACGACGTTCTTATGAGTTAAATGTGACTATTTTAATGTTTAAATTGACCAGTTTAACACTAAATGTGACCATTTTAAAGCTTCACAAAATGGTTACTTTAAACGTTAAAATAGTCACTTTAATCCTTAAAGTAGGCACATTTTAGTTTCAAATATCCCGTCGCGTGAGGCAGACTGGGCTCAGAACTGGAACCGCGCTCGAGGGACCCAACTTCGGCCTTGCATAAGGGCGGATTTTAAAGTTAAAAAAAGATTAAGTTGGAAAAACCTTTAAGAACTGTTATGGAGTCGCCACCTAATTATCGCGGAAATTAGGAACCTGCTACCATGTTCTAAGTTAAAAACATGTCCTAGATTTTGGAGCACGCCGACACCCCTAGATCTAAGGCTTATGAAACCAGGTTGGATTCGGGGTGAGGGTACTTTAGAAAAAGAGTTAATTCAAATAATGATTTATGAAAACCTTTTAGAAAAACATGTAAAAATAGCCTCATCGACCTGTAACAATCCTTGTAAGATGATATTTGAGCTAATGTTATCGCCACGCATACAAGTGCGATAAGTTTGTAAAAGAATGCAGATGCAGATGCAAAAGATTGATTAAAACCCTCGCTTTAGCATGTTTAACTTGTTAACGAATACGGTTGATTAAAGGTCGAATTCATTGTTTAAGTTGATTTAATGCAAAATAAGAAGGTGCAAGATGCATGCAAATAAAATAAAGTTCAATTGTCCATTGGTTTATTTTATAAGGTCGATTGCTTATGCGACTTTGGCGTGTCATCGGATATGGAGTGTGCCAGAAGTAAATAGAACACTTAGAGTGCAAGCGCGTTGGGTGCCAAAGCGGGGTGGGGCGGGCGCTAAAGTGTAGACCCCTTTGTTAATCCATAGAAAATAAGAAAAGCTTTGATCCAAGTGGATCGGTCACTACCTTGTCTCGACGCCAGATCTGGCAGAGCTTCGCTTGAACTTAAAAGGAGGATGAATTCAACACGGGATGGTGTGTTGAACTCAAGGATTTGAGTGCTTGAGGCTTTGTGAGTGTTTGTGGTGTAAAAGTTATGCTAGATGTAAAATCTGATGGGAAAAGTTATGTTTCGAGGTCTGGTATAGGGGGGTATATATACTAAAAGACCTCGGAGAAATTAGGAAATCGGGGATAAAAACAGGCCTAGGAACCGCATAGCCTTATGCGGTTGCCAGGGCAAACCGCATAGGCTTATGCGGTTGCCTCCCCAAACCGCATAAGCTTATGCGGTTCGAGGGGGTGTTTTTTTGTATAGTTTCCTAGTTTCGGTTGAATTATATCTTCGAAAGATTGCGTGGTAACCCTAACTTGCACGTCAAGCAAAAGCCTGGGATATTTCTGGGATATTTATGATGTTTAGGGCTTTGGAGTGCGGGCCAAAGGCTGGGTTTGGGCTCGGTTTCGGGCCCGAGACCCGGAAAAATGAAAAGGGTGTGTTTGCATAGTTTTTGTGAAATAAGGTAAGACGTGAAGCCGTATTTTGTGTAAGAGGGGGCTAAAGGGAAGATCCAGCCACCGGGCCTAAATTTAGGAATTTAGGAATGCTGAATTAGACCTTGTTAATGTAAAAGGACTAATTGTAGTGAAAATGCGAAGCTCATGCCAAATAAATGAAGCAGGACAAGGACCTAGCTAGACTCCAAATGGACAAAATGAACGTTTATTTAAAGCGATGTGAAGCGACCTAAATCATTTTAACATTTAAAACGACTCAAAATGAATTCGACATTAGTTAGAACCGTTTAAGTGAACGTTAAAGCATGCGTAATAAAAGTCCGTGATACATCACAGGGTTTTGTTTGGGAGGGTACGGATATGGGTATCCACACGGTCTCATAAACGTTTTTAGGGTTTTTCTATGCTGTACCCTCGAGGTTATGTTGTACCTAGAGGTGGCAATCGGGTCAGTCGGGTCGGGTCAAGTCGGGTCGGGTCATGTCGGGTTCGAGTCATGTCGGGTCAAAGTGCCCTTTCGGGTCGAGTCGGGTTCGGTTCGGGTCGTCATTGGGTCGGGTCATATCGGGTCAAATAGTGTATCGGGTCGGGTCGGGTTTGGGTCGGGTCATTATCGGGTCAGCGCGATTTTATCGAATTATTTCAATTTTTAACCGCTAAAATAAGTATTTTGATCGTTTTTTATTTAATTACTTCATTATTAAGTCAAATATATCATTCTAAATAATAATTTGCTTTAAATCCAATAAAATTAAGCTTAATAATTATCGGGTCGTCAATTTAGTCGGGTCGATATCGAATTAGTCATCATCGGGTCAGATGCAGGTCGGTCACTGATTATCGGGTCATGTCGAGTTACGGGTCGTCATCGGGTCGGGTCGGGTCGGTTCTCGGGTCACAATATTTTCGGGTCAATCGGGTCGGTTTTTGCTCGGGTTCGGGTTGGGTCACTCGGGTCGGGTCAAGCTTGCCAGCTCTAGTTGTACCCTCACCTTTTCTATATTTCATAATGTGCTACTTAACTTCAAAATTTGTCTATGTTATGACCCAATTATTAATCATCATTGACTTGGTCGTTTATTTCAGCTACTAACTTACTCTTTAATCCAACTGATTGCTTATTAACCAATTAATTTGCTTATAATAACATTTAATTATACTATAACATGTCTAATTATATATTAAATGATTAAAAAATCACGCATAAAGTTATTTAACAATTTATGAAACAAACGTTATTTTTCATGCTAAAAAAGCGTTATTAAGAGTGACTTTTGAAAACTTTTATATAATAAGGTCATTTGACGTTAATTGGTAAGAAGAGAAATTAAATGAAAGACACTTGAAAGAAAAATAATCAAAGGAAATTTAAAGATAGTTAATTTAGAGGATATATATAAAGGTCAGGATACGATAATGGTACAACAAACAAATGATACACCGTAGACGTTTTTATAATAACGGAACTCCGTGTATGATATACTCCGACGTATTGAATGTAACCCCGCACTTGAGAGTTGAAACCCAAAATCAGCATGGCTTTGTCTACTCAAGCTCTAAATCGTACTCCCCAAATCCCCCAATTTCATACCTTTCCTTCTTCTTCTTCTTCTTCTTCTTCTTCAACAATTTCCCCCCATTTTCAACTTCCCATTTTCCGAAACCCTAATTTTTCCAATAATTTCCCCAAACTCATGACCTCTTCTTCCTCACCTCCTCATTCTTCTTTCGTCGACAACAATGGTGTATTTGCTTCTTCCGCTTCTGGTTTCATTCTCTTTTCTTCTTCTATAAAATTTTTTATTTTATCCTTGAGATTAAGTGTGATTTTTTATCGGTTTTTCGAAGATTATACGTGCGATTATTGAGTATATTGTGACCATTTTTGTATCTCCTACGAACGGACATAATTGAAATTATTGCTATCACTGTATTGTTGTTCCATCATTTTGTCGAATTTGTTGATGATACTGATGATTTGAAATGATTGTTCAATGTTATTTTAGTGAATAATTAGCCATGTAGTTTTGGGATTGATGCTAGATTTTCATATATGGTGTGGAAATGTTATTGTATACAAGTAAAACGATTGAGTAAATTGAAGAAAAGGTTGACTTTGGGGAGAGACAAATGTGTTTTGTTTAATTGGTTTTCGTTTTGTTGGTTGCGATTAGTGGGACGAATTGGGGAGGTGAAGCGGGTCACAAAAGAGACAAATGTGTTTGTGAAGATAAACTTGGATGGTACAGGGGTGGCTGATTCCAGCACGTCGATTCCGTTCCTTGATCATATGCTGGATGTTAGTAATTTCGATTCTCAGCTTTGATATTTTGCGTAATTTTTTTTCGTTGTTTGGATTTTGTTTGATAACGGCGTGATTGGTGTTTTGCTGCAGCAACTTGCATCCCATGGATTATTTGATGTCCATGTGAAAGCTTCTGGTGATATTCATATTGATGACCATCACACCAACGAAGATGTTGCACTCGCCATTGGAACGGTATACTCTTGAACTCAGTTATCTGTTGGCGTCAAGGCATAGCTGAATAAGGAAATTTAACAGTTTCGGGTTTTTTTGTTGTGTTCCTGCTCTTGGAATAGGATATGTGTTAAAGTTTGTTGATCGTTGAATTCTTATATGATAGTTGGTAGAAGCTGTAGCATTTTATGAAGAAAGATCCCTTTTTTAAACTTCTGATGTTAATATAACTGCCCGAGTTTTCCGACATGCTGATATGCATTTCTTCTTGATGTAGGCGTTACTACAAGCTCTGGGTGACAGAAAAGGAATCAATAGATTTGGGAATTTCTCTGCTCCCTTGGATGAAGCTCTAATACATGTCTCATTGGTATGTCGTCTTCACCACTTCCACACTGTTTTTGGGTATGGAACTCTTTGACGCTATATGATTTATAGGACTATATTTTATGAGTAGTATTCATAGTATTATGGTTATTTTTGTTTCATATTTCACATCATAGTAGCAATTAAAATTGATTTTTAAGTGTCAAAAGCACAGTCAAAAAGCGTAATCAAGGATAAGACTTTGCAGACGTACATTGTGAAGTAACACATACTATTATCAGGCTTAAAACTGGAACAGTATGTGTCTGCCAATCATTGGTTGGTTTTCTGCATATGCTAGTACTTATGTAGATGTTCTTTGGAAGAAGTCACCTAGGGTGTTGTTATGATTGGGGTGTTTGCCATTATTGCCAATATTAGAGATGTTATTGAGGCAGAAAGTGGTTACATATAGACATTTCTGCACCTATAACCATCAAATAAGACCCCTAACATATCTGTCCCTATGTAGTAAACTTAATTATGGCTCAGATTCTGATTTATGATTTCAAGATTATGTAAGTTTTGAGTACAATTAAGTAAACTACTTTGTAAAACTGAGGGTTATGAGGCAAAATATATCCACACACGTCTAGGTTTGGGTGCAAAACAGTATGATACAAAATTCACCTTTGCCCGCCACATACAATGGTATAATGTTTGATCTCACTCACCAAAGTAATAACTATATCTTCTGCAACTAGGTAAGTGCAGTATCTCCTTGTACCTGGATAAAATCTTATGCCAAAATGCTTAGGCGTCCCTTTGAATATTGCACATTTTACGAAGCGAGGCACATTTTACGCAATTTCCATATAATAAATTACTTATTTTGTAAAGCTCTTTTTTTCTGCTCACATTGTCCCGAACTTTAATCGATTATGGCCGTGTTTACATTCCATAAAATTAGATTGTTGCACAAATTTTTCCTCTTCATAATATAAACTTATTTCCAAAGTACTATTCCTTGTTGCCGCACGCCAGTAGCCTTGATATGCATCTTGCCTTAAAACTAGGTGTAGATGTTAAAGGAAGACTTGGACTGAGCTAACGAAACAATAATAGTACGTTAAAGGAAGATGTGCCTTGATATGCATCTTGCCTTCTAAAACTAGGTGTAGATGTTAGAGGAAGATTTGCATTGAGCTAAGGAAACAATAATATTAACACTTAACCCTTTGTAGGATTCTTGAGCCATACATTTGACCGTTTAGTCTATAGTTGCATTACTTGCATAGCTCTGACTTCTGACCTCTAATAGAATCTGTTGTGGTTGTTTTGCGAGCCAAAGTATATTATATTTGTACCATAGTCTTTAATGTGCATCCTAGATTACAATTCAATTTCCTTTAATTACGCCTCTTCTATCTACTTTTACCTGAGTTTAAATGAGGAACTTGTTTGCTTCATGGTATACACTCTGTAGTAGTTCTATTCTCGTTTCTTAGGTTTTCATATCAAGGAAAAGTGAACATAACCGAACCTAAAACCATGGAACATTAGCGTGTCAACAAAGCTCGAATATAGTAAAAGTATATATGATCCTGGCCCGTCCTGTGCATCCATCATGGTTGTATGGAGAGTAATTTAGTTTAGGCTTTGAACTAGTAATCTGATCCTCAGGTTTCATATTTTTTGCTCAAATCCATTCATTAAATTTAAATTGTAAGAAATAAGAAACAGAGTCTTTTTTATGCTATTCGGTGTTCACATGATTGTTTTGAGAACTATTTTTGTCATTGCTTTGTGCTTAATGAGGTCATTAATTCTAAAAGTTGAATTACGGGAATAGATAAGTGATGAATAACTCATCAATTATATTGAAGTAGATTTGATTGTGTGTTAGAGAACTGCTAGAGGAACATGAATCATGTCTAACAAGATGTCTCAGTTTCTGATGAAATATGCTTATCCAAGTGAATAGAAAATTAGATGGGGATTTAGCTCACATAATTGAGGCATGTCGGTTAAGTGACACATCCTATGTAATTCTGTCATGCATTATTGATTGAGGCTATATTTTACCGCACAGCAATCAGACACACTGTTAGTGGGCATTATCCAAGTAAAGTACACTCTGCCGGATCATAGGCTGGCAATTAGCATTGACCTGTATACAGCGGCATTATATATAGTATAAACTTAATGAAATACGCTTGTAGTTACTTCATAAATTTTGTATAAGTTTTGAGAGACTGATGCCCTTTTGGTGCAGGATTTATCTGGGAGGCCCTACTTGGGGTATGATCTACAGATACCCACTGAGAGAGTTGGCACATATGATACTCAGGTTATCTGCACCGCACATCTTTTATTTTTCTGTTATTTTCAGCATGTAAATTCATCATTTGTAATCAGTGCATTGCAGGATTGAGAAATTTAAGGAAGCTAAGTTATAACTTCAATCTTGATATTTTTGCTCTCTACATTTACTAACATCTTATGCAAAGTGTAACTCTCTGTGCTGGTGCATAATGTCCTCTATTTGATAATTGAACTTCACAGCTCCTTTAGCTCGCATTATCAGCTAGTAGAAGTGCTGGGTTCCGTTCCATGAAAACGATCTTATTCAGCATAAGTTTGCCTACATCATATTTCTGTCAACATCTTTCAAATAATTAGAGTACTAGAGTGTGTTTTTTCGGTTTTTTTTTTTGTTTTTTTTTTTGTTTTTTTTGTTTTTTTTTTGTTTTTCCATATTGTGTGTCATGTTAGGATGATTGTTCTTCTTTTTGCTCATCATTAAATGTCTAAGTTTCATGAATATTTGTTGAGGTGGGGTTTCTCACTTTCTTGTGCTTCTTAATTAGTGGTTAGTTCACATATTTTCTTTTTTGTGTACATAATGGGCTCGTTTCGATCAATCCTAATTGCATATATTCGTAATTGATTGAAATCTGATATTATAACCAGTTGCTTGTTAAACTTGAATCGGAAAAGCTGTGTTTGAATTGTTTTACTCGACTGTTGTTACAAGTATATGTATATTTCAGTTCCTTAACTCTCCCCATTTTGGCTACTTGCTCTTTTCTCTGATAATAGACGGTTGAACTCCTTAACTTACTTTGGTTTCTTTCTCATTAGTTAGTAGAGCATTTTTTCCAGTCCTTGGTGAATACTTCCGGCATGACACTTCACATTCGGCAGGTATTGCCCATATCTTATGTTGGTTTCCCCACCTGACTTTATTGGTCGTAATATGTCAACTTTGACCATCAATTTCTACAAGACTACAAGTATATGCACAATCAAGATGTAAATTAATTATGTTTGATTCACGGACCACGGTTACCATAATTGTCATATGGCTGATCAGATGTGTATTGTGAATACATGATTCGTTGGTTAGAGCATCCCACACCCGTGAGTATTAAAATAAACATAATACCCGAAGTCATAATGTTTATGCACTTGATCTCAAGACCCGACATACAGAATAATGTTTAGTAAATTATAGCGTAGATCTTAGAAAATTAGTTTTGTAATAGTATCACCACCCCTGCATTTTGATACCGCGTATTGTTTTGTCTAATAGTTACAGAATGCACACTTATTTTTTCTCTTTCTATCTCAAATATTTTCTTTATCATAGAGTTTCCCTTACCTCGCTTTCGCTTGCTCCGGTTTCTTCCTTGAAGCAGTTTGTGTGTCATTTTTTACTTTCTGTCGTCTTTTTTGATATCTAATTTAATTTTCAGTTTCTGAGCATCTGAATTCATTTATCTCCTTTCAAAACCACGGATCATCAAAACTTAATACCTTCTTACATAGATGAATGTTTTGTCGATTGAAAGCTGGATTTACGTTTTCCATCTCTTTATCCTGTCGACATTGTTATCCTAGTTTGCCTATCGTGGCAAACTCAACCTGAATCTTAATTCACGGCAAACTGATACACAGTTGAACAAATTCGCAAATGAATCGATGTGTAGCTTATTTGACCAAATCTGGAACCGTGGTTTGATACATTTAATTAATTATTAATTTGTTTTGAAAATCGTAAAACAAACCTGTGAATTTCATGGGTTCTAGACTAGTTATTTGTAGAAGTTGTTGCGCGGAGTGTACGAGAAAATATTGGACTACCGCCCTATTTTTGTACAGGTGGTCAATGTATTATGCGTTTTAAGTTTCTTTTCTCAGTCTAGAAGAGTAGAAGGGGTTTTAAGGTCAGCCAGTCAGGCAACTGTGTACAATTACTGTTGACGTATTTTTTTTATTTTTTTTTTTACTTTAGAGGGATATGAATGGTAATTGTTCATTTACTATTCGTAAGAATTCTTTGTAAAACCACTGATGGGTTGCTTCACTCCTTTTAACGCAGCTTGCTGGAAAGAATTCTCACCACATAATTGAGGCAACTTTTAAGGCTTTTGCGAGGGCTCTCCGGCAGGCTACAGAATATGATCATCGTCGTGCTGGGACGGTGCCAAGGTTTGTTAATCTGTAAACTCATATAAACATTAGCACCGGCTGTTTTGAACGTTCCTTTTGTGTATGATTATGCTGTTTCATGTTTTATATCTGGCTCTCGATGTAATTCAATAATTTGCAAGTGTCTGTGTTCCTTTACGCAGCTCAAAAGGCGTCTTATCACGATCTTGATTCCAACCAGAAGATCATCTTTGAAATAACACACAAAACAAAGTATGACGTGAAAGAGTAGTATGGTTGTGCTTCTCAACGATGCTTCTACAGTTTGAAATCTTCGATCGACGGTATTAAGCAGTCGAGTCTGAAACTTGCCGATGAGTTTCTAGACTCTTGCTATATTGAAGTGATCCGCTGATTCGTGAAGAGTTTCGACAATGAGGCTGTTTACTTTGAAGATATTAAGTCAAGAGTTTGTTGAACGACTCACTATTTACAATGTAATGATGTTAGATACATAGGTGGACTGTGTGTCGAGACTCGAGAGTATTGGACAAAATATTTTGACGCAGGTTTAATGGGTAAATTATAAGGTACACATGGGAGTATGAAGTATCAGACTCCCAAGGGGGTAAAATGACAAAAACAACCCTTTCATCTAAAACATTTATTTTCCAACCATTTTTAAGTTAAATTGATTTTAGCAACTATTTTGTCAAGTAAAAAAATAAAAAAATAATATCAATATTCATATTTTTTTGTACTCTTTAAATAGAGACCATATTTGATATATTTTTGAATTTATTTAATTTTACGATAAATCTTAAATTTAATTTTTCAACATTTATGAATATATTATTTCAAATAAGTGAATATTTGGTCTTGGATAAGTGAACATTTACCATATATAGAAAAGCTTATAATGGCATATTCATTGAATTTAAATTTAATTTATCAATTATATCTGCTTTGCGCGTTTTAATGAATATGACAACTAAGTTTTTAAATATGATAATTTTATTTTACAAATAATTTTGTGAATATACGAGTTTAATATTATGAATATATGTACTTTGTTTAGTGAATATATGTTACTAGATTTGTGAATAGGTCAATTCCATTATTTTATAATAAATCTACTCCGTATAATTTAATTTTTACAGATTCTTGTATTCATTTTAAAAACATGTTATTTTAATTTTTAATGAATATTACAACTCCTTGTGTTGAATATGCAAATTAGTTTTTATGAATATATTAGTACTTTGTAATTTTTATGAATTTATTAATAAATAAAAAAACCAAAATAAATTTTAAATTATATCAAATGTGATCTTAATTTAAAGAGCACAAAAAATTATAAATAATGAAATAGTTTTTTGAATTTTTTCTATTATAAAATAAAAGTTAAAATCCTTGTAAAATAAATTTCATAAAAAGTAAAAATAAAAAGGAAAACAAAAACTAAGGGCAACAAGGTAAATTTTATGTGATGGGTATATGAAGCTTGGTACACATGGGTGTACCTTATAATAATTGGGTTTAATGAACTATCCTGCGTTCCTTTGATATAGGGTTATGTTCATTCATGTACGTCATTTACTCAATAATGTACACATTTTTTCATAATTTTCCATTGTACCCTTCTCCTCTCATTTTCACTTTCTTTCCCAATTTTCACCCTTATTCTCATTACTCATTTATATCTTTTTCTTTTTATTTATTTTAATTTTTATTTTATTTTATTCATTTTAATTAATTTTGTAATTTATATTTTCAACTGTATTTATTTTATAAATATATTCTTGTTAAACTTAGTTGTTAGCTTTGGAAATTTTTGGTTCTTTTATTTTCTTTAAAGTAGTTGGGTTTAAAGGAATAATACAAAGTATTAATTAAATCAAAAAATAATAATTTTAAACATTTATTGATATGATTAAAAAAATAATCAAAAAAATTATTGTTGGCTGCCCTAACATGGGCCATATCCACGACGTCCAACGTCCCCATAATTCCCTTCCCCTGCATCCGCCGACACACCTCCGTCCCTCATCAGCGTTCTCGCCGGCGCCGCTATTCTCCCTATTCCGTCAACCTTCTCTTTTATAACAATAACTTAAAAAACCCTAATTAATCAATAATTCAAATAACATAAATTTAAGGGTAAATAATAAATCAGTCAAATTATACATTGAAACATTGTAATACTTTGGTTTTGCACAAAATTATCAATATAATTAACGGTTTGTACATGAATTTAGCTAAACAATTGTTGAGGAAAAAAAAGAGAAAGAAAGAGAGGTTTGTATGTGCAAAATATAAGAGGGGTAGTAAATGGAAAAATTTGATAAAAATTGTACACGAGTGAGTAAAGTGGTATATGATTGAGTAACACCGTTGATATAAGGCCGCATATTTGTGACTTCAGAGTGATATCCTAACTCTCCCTTTTTATTTGTATCAATATCAAATTTAGGCCTGTTAGAGTGTATAAAATCGATCTTGGGCCTCCAACCATCAGCTTAAGCTTTTGGTTGAGTTGGTTCCTGACATGGTTCCTGACATGGGCCTCCTGTCATTTGACAATAAAAATACTTCGACAGCGTGATAGTTTAATTGGCATTTTTACTTTTTAGTTTACTAGTTGTTGGACCGCGCGGGCCCTAATAAGTGTTTTTGTTCTTCACAAATTCTTGTTTAAGACCAAAGATCCGTCTTAAACTTTAAGACGGGTCGGGTATGACCCGTTTTTCCTTTTATTTTTTTATTTATTTTTTTTGAATTTTTTTTCAAGACCCAATTTTTTTTTTTGAAAACCTTTTGTCGAAAATCGTGTTTATAGGGTAATTGAAAATGGTAACAAAGTAGACCAAAATGATAATATATTATACTATATTTGTAAGTATTATGAAACATAGAGAATAAAAAATTGTCATAATATTTGTTTAATAAGTTACCATAATTATATAATATGTTACCAAAATAGGTTAATATTAAATGATAAAATATTAAACTTTAATATAACATACGAGTATTTGTTTTTTCATTTTCATACTAAAAAACTTGATAACAATTCATTAATAAATGATAACATAATATATTATGATCCAAACATAATTAATTTATATTCGTAATATGTATTACTCCGTATGTTTGAGAATATGTCACCAATATAATATACTCGTAGTATGTTACCAATTTTATCAATATCGTTACCATTTAAAAATTGTTTTTTTTTTTTCGCGTTCTGAGTTAAGTTTTTTAAAAAAATAAAAAAAATAAAAAAAAATTGGTCTTAAAAAAAATTCGAAAAAAAAAAGGTTAATGGGCCAAAACGGGTCAAATTTGACCCGTCTTAACCTTAAGACGGATCCTTTGGTCTTAAGGGAGACTCATTGTTTTTTCTTAGATTGAATATGATGTATTGTATCGTCTTTTTACAAAGTGATCTTTACTTCAACGTTGAACTCTTTGGCTGTCATTTTTTCCCTTCGCTTATCATTCTATAATTTTATTTTGGTCAGGCAAGATATAACGTGTTAATATTACGTGGAACGTTTGTTAAACTTGAAGAAGTAAAAACATTTGGGTGCAAGTTAAAGATAACTAGACCTGGCAAACAGGTCGTGTCGTGTTCGTGTTCGTGTCACATATAAATGGGTCACTAACCCTTCAACCCAAACCCGACCCATTTACATAAACAGGTCATTACTGCTTGACCCAAACCCAACTCATTTATATTTTAAATGATCTGACCTGACCTGTTTAACCCATTTAAATTAATAGGTTAAAATTTGACCAGTTAAACTTGTTTAACCCATTAGACCTATATAATCTATGTAACTAATTAAAGCATAGCCAAATTGAAAACAACACATAAACACATCTACGCCAAAAACGATAACTAAAAATTAATATTTATCTAATAATAATAGGTTATGTCGGCAAAGCCAACAAAACAAAAGTAGTAATAAACAATATTTTTAGAAATTTTGTGATCTTCTATTTTGAATTTTGGAAAAAATGGGTGAAATAGGTTATTGAGTTAATCTACTTGTTTAACCCATTTAGTTAAATAGGTCTTTCGTGTCATATTCGTGTCTCGAACTCTTGACCCGAACCCAACCCATTTATATTTAGGTAATAGTGTCGCTGTTGGCCAATTCTTAAATGGGTCACCACACCACCCAAACCCATTAATTTAGGTAATGTGTCACTTTTTCACAAATTTCTAAAGATAACTATGTGACATTTAGATGTTTAGTGAAAAAACTACTCCATATGTGACATTTAGATGTTGATTGAAAATCGTACGATAATTCTTTTTTCATGACTAAGCAGAATATTATCCCCTACAAATTTATCGTATTCCAATAGAGATTTAAGATTACTGATAGATCTTAAAATAATTAGAGAGAATATATTTGATGTGAGATATATCTAAAGTCGTATAATCTATTCAAATAGTAAAATGAAGATTGGTGGATTAAAATTTAGACCGAATAATTCAGAATTTGAAACATTTTGACGTCTTTTCCATCATTGTTGTTTGCAGTTGACATTTTTTTTACTAATTACACTCAACCATTTTATTAACAAATTAGTTTTCTTAGGTTAAACCCCCCTTTTCTTACTAATTTTACTCAACCATTTTACTAATTACACTCAACCATTTTAACAAATTATTTGATGTGACATTTTTTTTACTAATTACACTCAACCATTTTACTAATTCAGAGATTTTGATTAGTACGAGTATTATATGAGGGAAAATGAATATTTTGTTCTAAATGAATACTTTTCCCTCCAAAATCCATTCACTTTAATATACTACCAAACGATGAAAATTACATCCGACCCTTTTCTTCTCCTCCAATCCCATCAATCCAGACATAACTTTAACCGACATACCACATAAGCGGTAAGCCAACATTTTTACTAAGGAATTAGTGAAAAATAAAACAACAAATTCATAAACTACCAAGTACCAACCACATTTTGACCATTGACTCTGTTAAAATTTAGTCTCGTAATAGATTTAAGTCTTAATATTTTATTTCCTGTTCCATGCATTCTCTCGAATTTAAAAAAGGAAAAAAAAAAACACTTTTATTAGTCTTGTATTTTTTATCCACTAATTATTAATTATGACTTCCCTAACGGTGTGTGGGGTGGGACGGGTGGTGAAGCGGTGGTAGGTCTAAAAAATCCACCGTCAGGCGAATGGTGGACGGGTGGGTCACCCACCATGGGTGATGACACGGAAGTGAAAGTGGTTTTTTTTTTTTTTTTTTGTGGATGCGGCGGATGTGAGAGAATCCCTCCCCCACCTCCGCCCCGCCCCGCCCTAATGACATTCCTAAATTCACTACGCCAATGATAACAAAACTAACTAGAGTTAAACCGCATGGCGCATGCCACACTAACCAAATATTCACTATTAAGATTGTTGCGCAAGTACACAAGATTCAATAAGACTAAAATATTGCAACGGTAAAATATAGTCACCATTAAACCTTTGTATGGGTTCAACAATCTTAACAGAGGATTACTGACCAACAACGCGTTCACACTCCTTCATCACCCCCTACATACGAGTACAAAAATTTATCACGGATCAATGAACACCCTTTTGATGCCCAAATCTTGCATCTATAATTTACAATAGGCCCTTCCATTACGATTTCGGTATACATAGCAACGTAGTAACATGCCAATACCGATACCAAACGTGTTTACAAAAGCGTTAGCAACAACTCCAAAATGTACAAGAGCTAGCTAGCTAAGATGATCAAGATTCTTCCTTGGCAAAATAACTCTGTGGCAAGGAGAAGTCCTCTTCGCGATGTGGGAACTCTGTGTCCTCATCGTCTCCTCTCTGAAATAGCGGATTAAGATGATAGTTATGACAAAATTTATACATAAACTTGGACACAAAGTACTCCATCTATCTCAAAATTTGTCGTGTTGACATTTCTGATCATGCAATGTCAGGAGTCAAGACCATTAATTTCTCCATGAACGTTTTCGGAAAAAGAAAATTTTGTCATGTTTGATTTGTAAAAACGGGGAAATTTTCATATTATAAATTTTATTTATTTTTTTCTTTTTTATTTTTGGCAAGATGTTATCATATTAGTATAATTTAATTATACTATTGTATGTGAGAAAATGTTGATTAAAGTTGAAATCATTCGACACCATTTATCCGTATTTTTTTTTTTTTGCAATATTTACATGGTAGTTTTGCTGTTTCTTATACTCATGTTAGAAACAGATTCGACTAACCAATTGATCTCATGTTTATCTTCGTGTTCAAGGAAACGTAGATCAATCAATACAAAACATGTTTGAGTTGGGTAATGTATAAACTCATCAAATGTTACGGATTTCTTACCAGCATCTCCAGATTATAGAATCGGTCCAACAATCGCAAAACCTCTTCAGACGAGAATTGCTTATCGAGGCTGTCAAAAGCAAAAATAGGTGAGCATCACAATTAACACCTGCATGAATTCATTGCATCATAAGAAAGACGTCAGTAGTACCTTTTCCGCAGAAATTCCATCATACCAAAAAGGACAAAGTGGCGATGTATGCCTGCGGCACAAACACTATAATTTAATAGTTTGATTACAAAATTTACAATGCCCAAAGAGCAAGTTTATTAGCTTACAAATCTACGAATTATGCACGGGTTGCTAAGTGTCATTAACCCGAAAACTCAAAAAGACTCTTATCCCAACCAACTACGCAAGGCCAACAGGTTAGAGAAACGCAGTCTATGCTTTTTATGACACATGTTGTTCCAACTGAAACCAAACAAAAAACAGCCAACTATCTAATTCGGTATTGAAAAAGACGTAATGTGAAGTAGACTAACTATGCAAAGGTAGAGAGAGCCGAAAAAAGGATAAAATAAACAAAGCACTATATTACCTTAACAAAATAAATTTAAACGGGAGTAGAAAATGACAACAGAGGAAAGGGTATGAGACAAAAGTACGCGTATGTCTTCATAGTATCTTCTACAAATTCACAATATGATTGACAGTGTCATCGATCGATGAGTAGTCAGCTTGACTTAAAACCTGAAAGGGTTTTAGAGTCAACTGTGTACGTCAACTGTGTACTGTGCTACCCTCGATCACAAATGAGTTTTAAAGGCTACTTTCTCTTGAACAAATTTATGGGACACCCGGGTGACCGTTACCATAATTTGTCGACTCGAAAGGGATACATCAAATTCGTTCAGGTGCTATTTATTACAAGAAATTTCATTTATCACAGTTGAAATGCAAGCAAGCAACTCTAAAATTCCAACATCAAAACGTATTAAAAATATCATCAATGCAATTACCAACAGCTATTAAATTATGAAGCAGCACAAAAAAGGGTATGGGAACCTCAAATACTAGAGTGAAAAAAAGAGGGAAAAAGCAAGAAGACAATATTTAAGTGGCCCGGTTGTACGCCTACATCCATAACGTCAATCACGGTCTCGTAGGTCAAGTTTAAGGAGACCTTGAAAAAGTCGAGTACTCATCTCATTCAAAAATCTTGAACTTAAATTTCATCCAACACTATCAAGTAGTTGTGGCCATCTCTATTATTTCTCTCCATCGTTGCTAAATACATCTCACACACAAAATACTTTGCAACACATCCCTGCTCATCTTTTTATACGCAAGGCCAACAACTTTCTAAATACATTCACATTCATACGTGTATGTCATTCTACTTGTCCAGCATATATGTACTCTATTCATTCATTCATTTACGAATTAATGTGTATCCAAGTATATTCATCTCATTTGTTGAATGGATTCAATAGCACATCTCAACAGAAGGTAATCAATAACGATACAACATGAGGAGTATTTCAAAGACATGGATATCAGCAGAGCATTAATACACCTTCACCATGACATTAAATAGAACCAAAATTGAGAATCATAGTGATATTGATTAGTCATATATATGAACAACATTAATGCACCTTGATCGTTAAATTAAGTAGAATCAACATAAATAAATCATAACCTGGATACTACACAAAACAAAACAAAACAAAACAAAAAAAAACGCGTTAATCATTATATCAACTAGACTAGAATTCGAAAACGACAGATTTGACATTAAGATCTTCTTATAATACTCGTGCAATGCTCTCGACGTCCATATCTCGCCGTTACAGAAATTCATCAATCTTTTAATGCAATCAAGACTATTGCTTAAATTAGTCATCTGAGGTATATCATTACTCACATTATTGTTTGTTTCCAATTCGATTAAGTGAGTGAAAAATATTTAAAATCTAAGCATCTATTGGCATTCATTATATGATTTTAAGTAGTGTTGAGATATGTTCTCTCATCTTATATTTTATTAAGATATCTAATTCTTCCAAAAAAAAATAATAAAAAAGAAAACTTCCGACGATATCAGATGACTTAAGAATGCTCCAAGAATCAAGAACTGACTACTCCGTATTTAATTAAAACATTAAACTTTAGAAAACTTCAGATACTCCCAGAAGAGACAGGTCCTCGGTCATTTATCCCACATAAGAAAGCATAAGCAATGAAACGGAAGGTAAAACATTCATTCATAAAACCACCAACTTCGACACATTATAGAGTGATAAACGCTCACGTCGCCTTTTAATTATATGATTAGCTTGATGGATGGATTATAAAAATATTGGTACTCCTATAAAATTTACGAACTTCACTACTACAGATTTACAGTAACTGATATACTACCTGCATTCAACTCCACGCTATACATTTATATTTTAACTACTATTCATAATCAAGCATTTAATTTCAATTATCTCTCGATATATAAGTGAAAATATATTCACGTTGGATCTTGTTTGATTCGTCTTTACGCGTACATATTTAAAATCTAACTTTCAGGGAGTATAACACAACAGCGATAACGTTTTCCTATCATTTTATCAGCTACACTTTAAACAATCACATCATAAACTATGCAACTGATGAACAATTTGAATTAAACTAATCACTATATTAATACAGAACCAAACTTTAAGAACAAAATCAAAAAAAGGGAAAATGGGATTACCTTTTAATTTGCCTGGTGGGTAAATTTCAAGGGCTTCCAGAAATCTAAGCTCCAACTCTGCTTGAGATTGTTCCTAATTTGTTCACAAATTCCATACAAAGAAAAAAATGAGAATAAACTTTTAACATAAATTTTTGTATGAGACGGTCTCAATTAGCTTATCGTAGGTTTAAATTAGTATGAGACGGTCTCGAAAGTGTAATTAAAATAAAACCCAGATGGTAAAAAAGGGTGAAAATGAAGAAAGATGAAACCTTTGAAAGAGAAGAAGCAGATGAAGGGGGAACTTTGCAAGGAGAGTGTACTGACATTCCATCTTGTTCTTCTTCTTTTCCATCACTTTTACCCATTTCACCTTCCAACCAATTTACTCAGAAAATTTGAAAATATGGGATTTTGTTAGGTTGTCTATGATTTATTTGTGATTATTCCGATTCTTTTTTAGAAATGGGCTTTTTATCATGGGGACTTTGGGATATCTTCGTCCTAAATTATTTTAATTTTATTTAGAAAAATTTGTGGAATTTTTTTACCCGATTACTTGAGATCGTCGACGTTTTAATATCTTCTCTCACACATTACATATACGGAGTACTTCTTTAAATATTATTTTGAAAATTTAAGGGTTTATTTTCATGTTTCCATTATAATTTTCATTTTTTTGATAAATTGTCGTCGTCTTCATTGCATCGTCCAATTACATTTATTAAATTTTTCTGCCATTGTTAGTCGGCATCTCTCTCAGACCGTCATTTAATATAATTGAAATGTCGATATCTTCATCTTCCTCTCAAGGTCAATTAAAAAAAACAACATACAATTGTGGTATTGAGTATGTTAAGAGAACTTCTTCGACATTCAAAACCTAGGAAGAAGATTTGCTGTGTGTAGTACATGGATGATGAAAAATGAAGTGAAAACAGTTTGAATTTTACTTAAAATAAGAGTGAGGCAGACTTAGAGTCGATTTCACCATTTTTTTTACGTGTTAGAGTCGATTGAAATTGGTCAAAGTACATTATTGGAATGTTACTTCAATAGTTAGGATTATTCGTGGAGTAATTAGAGTTCGGATTATTTATGGAATAAGCGGATCAGTTCGGATTATTCTTGGCAATTAATCCTAAAAAAAATGGAATTTGTTATTTGGTTTAATTACGGTTTAGGGTTTTGTTTTAGTGAATTAAACAAATTTTAATTAAATTAATTAGATTAATACATTTTGGAAAATTAATTAAATTAATTAGATTAATTGTGGCGCAATTAGAAGAAAAAAATCCCGCCACTTACCCCATAATATCTCGCCTAATGACCCCTTAATTACTCAGTTTTTTTGTGTTAAATGCCACGTGTCAAGTGCTGAATGGCTATGTACCAAACCCCTCGGTACATTAGATGTAAGTATGTAAGTGTATCAGCTTCCATTAGCTAATGATAACGTGTTTGGATCTCATGAAGTTGAAAACACGTGAAGTTGGTGAAGTTTGCCATTATTAGATAGATTAAAAGATTTGTAGGATAACAAACTACATAAAAAAAGGAAGTAAATAATTTCTCATTTCTACATTAGGTAAACTTCCGAAAAGGCTACATACAGTTACACATTGTGTAACTTTTGTTTTGGTATACAACGAGTAGTAGAGCGCCACGTGTACAAGGGTATTAATGTAATTAAACATTTTTCAGATTTTGATTTCCTATAATCTTCCCACCTAATTTCCTTAATTCAAATTTGAAATAAAAAAAATTAAAAAGGTAAAAGACTACCCAAGGGGATTCGAATTCGTGACCTTTAGCATAGTGGGTAGTCTTTTGTATGACGTTGATACCAGTGGACCAAGTCATATCAGCACATTCATTGTTTGATTTCATTTCTATTTATTGTTAATAGTTATTATATTTTGTTTTTTTATTAATTGTTGAATTGAAAGCTGAACAGTATTTTATTTTATTTAATTTTTTTTTTTTTTTTTTTTTAAGTTTTCAATGTGCATTTTTCTTGAATTGTATTAATTTTTTTGGCTAATTCGAATTAAAATTGATTTAATCGAAGAAACCCTAGACTTAACGGAATTAGGGCAGGTTTGGATGGAAAAAGGGTTAAGCTTAACGGATTTAGGGTTTAAGTAGTAGAGATTAACGGAAATAGGGTGATTTCTTGGACGAGAATAGGGAAACTAACGGAATTAGGGTTTAAAAATGTTAATATAATGTTTCAATTGTAAAATATTACTCCGTACATTTATAATATAATTTAATTCACATAATAATAGTCACATGGATTACCAATGACATTTTGTTATAATTTTAAAATATAATGTTGTGAAATGTTAATAATGTATTTATATAAAGTCCAAAATTTAGTAAAATCATATAATGTCGTATAGTTATATTGTGATATGTCTAATGTCTAAACCGTATAATGTTGTAATGTTATTAGTCGGTTTATCGTACGTATTAGCCGATACATTGTAAATGCAAAATGTTACTAAATGATTTATCGTACGTATTAGCCGATCCATTGTAAATGCAAATGTTAGTGAATGGTTTATAAACGTGTCATCCAAATTTATAATGAAGTAACGTTATAAGTCGATATTGTGACTATTGTCACTAAATAGGTTTTTTAAACGTGTCATCCGAAATTTATAATGAAGTAACGTTATAAGTCGATATTGTGACTATTGTCACTAAATAGGTTTTATAAACGTGTCATCCGAAATTTATAATGAAGTAACGTTATAAGTCGAATTGTGACTATTGTCACTAAATAGGTTTTTTAAACGTGTCATCCGAAATTTATAATGAAGTAACATTATAAGTCGATATTGTGACTATTGTCACTAAATAGGTTTTTTAAACGTGTCATCCGAAATTTAAAATGAAGTAACGTTATAAGTCAATATTGTGACTATTGTCACTGAATAAGTGTTTTAAACGTGTCATCCGAATTTTTTTTTTCCATCAACAAGGATTAAACAATTTTAATTTGATTAATTACAATAATTAAATTTTGGAAACAAATAATCCATATTACATTAATTACTATATTGGCGCAATTAGGGAAAAAAAATCCCGCCAAACTAACCCCCAAAATCCCCAAAATATTAACTAACCTTCCGCCCTAATGACTCCCTTAATTATTAATTTTATTTTATTTTTGTAATTGCCACGTGTTAGCACCTAAGTGGTTGTGTACCAAACTCAATTGTACACAACATGTAACTGTATCAGCTTTCGGTAAACTTCACCAACTTCATGAAATTTTCAATTTCGTGGAATCCAAATCCAATAATAACACAATCATCTTCCAATTTTGTACATGAAATTTTTTGGTGTTCTTTTTTTTTTTTTTTTTTTTTTTTTTTTTTTTTTTTTTTTTTTCCTAGGGTAAGCAAAAAAAAAAAAAAAAATCACTACTCTTAAGTCTTAATAACCTTTCAAAATAATTTTATTATTGATTATATTGATGGAATATAAGCTTTTTAGGAGTATACTCAAAAGTATTTATTTTAAAAGTATACTCAAAAGTATGATTATATAAAATTCATAGGAGTATATATTTTAAATAGGATAATCAAATCAAATATGTATATTTTAAAAATATTTGAACTCAAAAGTATTTTAAGAAAATTGTACATAATATAATACTTCGTAATAATAATAATAATTTTCCTAAAATTTAAGAAATTGATCATCAATTTCCTAATCCGTCATAAACATGGGTTCTAGTCTTCTAGCCGCCTTGAATTAGTCTGCCTAAGTATTCCTATAAATACTCGCCTCTCTCTGTCTTTTTTCATCAATTTAATTTCATCCTCCACATCTTAATTCTCTACATCTCCTTTCAATCAATTTCAAGGTAAATAATTCAATCTAAATAAATTTTAATTTTTCGTTCTCTGGAATTGGATTTGTTTTGTGCGATGTGTTTATATCAATTGTTTTATTCCATTAATTTTGTTCCTCAATAGATCTAGGGTTCCTGTTTTCGTCAATAATTTCGCTTTTGATCATATAATTATTATTATGACGTCCATGATTATGCTTTTGTTTGGAGTTTCATTCGATTGATTTGGTTGATTCTCGAAGTAATTAGTGATTTTCTTCTAATTTTCGATTAATTTCTGCGATTACTATGTATTGATTTTGAATTGAATGATTTGGTCTCTTTATTGTTCTACGGTTAATGTTTTAGTCGATTGATTAAGGAGTCTGTTGATTTGTTTTATTGTTGTTGTATTTTCATGCGATTAATTTGTTAGCCTGAATATTTTTCGTTTAGTTTTGTTCAATTTTAGGTTTGTGAATCTCAAATATTTCTTCGATATGTGTATGAATTATTCTATCAAATAATACAGTTTGATTAAATATTTTGCTGAATCAATTATTTGATAATTGGATTACTGAATAGAGGAATTGTATGTTGAATTGCTGATTAATGAATATTGTTTTCACTATTTAGCAACGATTGTTTTAAGCTAATTAGTTTGTGTGAATTGTTTACCAGATGCAAATCTTCGTAAAGACTTTGACCGGCAAGACCATCACCCTCGAGGTTGAGAGTTCCGACACGATTGACAATGTCAAGACCAAAATCCAGGATAAGGAAGGCATCCCACCAGACCAGCAAAGGCTGATCTTTGCTGGTAAACAACTCGAGGACGGGCGCACGTTGGCAGACTATAATATTCAGAAGGAATCGACCCTCCACCTTGTCCTCCGTCTTCGTGGTGGCTGTTAAGCTCCATCTGTCTGTGATTTGGTATCAATTTATGTTGTTTGAAGTTTATCGTGTCAGTAATCTGTGAACAATAGTCTGTTTTTTGATTTCCTTGCAGTTTCTGTTTGTGTTTTGCATCTGCGATGATGCTGCTACATTTTGGAGTGAATTCCCAATTACCGTAGTTAATAAAACTTGTTAACATTTGTGTTAATTTCCCCCATTTTACTTCTACAAGTTAAGTTTGCGTTTTAATGTCACTGCTTATCATCGTCCATTACTTGCGAGTTACTCTACTCTTACCTTGAAAAGGGAGATGGATCAATTGAGAATGTTGAACCATTATTCCTAAAATAAAACAATTCTTGTGAGAGACCGTCTCATCCAAGTATTTTATAAAATAAAAAACGAATAAATGGCTGAAAGAAGTCTGGCATAGTTACAACTAACACTTTAAACATAATTAAAACAGTGTGGTGAGTAGTTACCATAAACTGCTCACGGCCTCACACATACAGAAAGAATTGTACTGCTGATTCTGTTCATACTTTTTCCATTCCACCCAATTGTACCCGTTTTCTTTTTACTCCGTTCTGCTCAATCCTATACTTTTCGTTCGCTTTGAAGAACCATGATGACAGTTACTACGACTCAACTGTTCTACAAGTTGATCACGTGTCTCTCAACCTTCAGCCTTACTATTCTTGAAAAGTTTCAAGCTATAGGCCTGTATTTCAGGGCAAACATGAACACAACTCTGTTAAATTGGCCGCTTTTGCTTCAGAGTCTGATGGTCATGACATTGACCTTAATAACGGGTTGGCGTTTCTAAAACTCGTTCCATTCCAACTTATCATTTTCAAGACTATATGACGGGTTTTTTTAAATAATGATTACAATCTGTTTGAATTGACAGACTCAGTCATTATGTGTCAACTTGTTAGTGCGAATGAGTTGGTGAGCTTGTTTTAGTTGCAGAGTTGTCGAGCCATCTACAAGCTTCTCTGAGAGGTTTCCGGTTCTGGTCATCGGGTTCTTCTTCTTCATGTGGTTCATAACATGTTTTTCTTTCATAGTCATTACTCATTAGTTTTCAGAATACAATAATTACATCAAAAAAAAGGCTGAATGATGTTTTTATGCTGTTTGCTGTCGTTCTGGTTTCGGGTTCTGCCTTGTATGATACAATGTTCTTGTGAACAGGTACTTCCTGAATGTCATCTTTAACATACTTAATAAGAAGGTTTACAAATTACTTTCCATACCCACAGTAAGTTTTCACTGTGTTTAATCCAATTTCTTCGAGACAAAGTTCATAAATGTCTATATAATGAAAGTTTGTTGCATTGTCTGGGTCATACATCTCCTTGTCGGAGTCGTGTATTGTCTCGTAAGTTGGACTTTCGATCTACCAAAATGTGCAGTAAGTTGCAGTATCATATCCTTCACTCACACTGTTAAAGTACATTCATAACTCAACGATAGTGATTACTGTGTTAAAAGCTACTCAGTGTCGTAAGTCGCAACTAATTAAGGAAACTGTAGTTGGATTCATCGAACAGCCCTAGAGCATTTCTTCAACGCAACTGCTTTGCTGTTTGTTCTCTGCCACCACATACCCTTACCACTGTGGCTATCACTAGCCCAGTAGCCCCTGTTGTCATCGGTACTAATTCCGCTGATCTTCTCTTTTCATCCACTTGATTTCTACGTTCTGCTACTTTCTGAAGCCTCCATATCATTTATGAATTTACCCTAGGTGTATCGATGGCCTCTCTCACTGAACTTTCAATTGGCTCGGTTTCATCAGCACAATGATCTCAAATGTTGCGTTTACGTACAAGTATCTACTAAAAAAAAAGCTATGGTGTTTAGATTCACATATTCGAGTTCCTTGCATCAAATAAGACTGCCGTCGTATGATGTACCTTATTTCTTGCTAAGTCATGGTACACCATATAACTGTCTTACGAGAGTATAACCAACGTTTAATTTGTTTAACTCGGAATTTGACACGACAGACGGGAATTGACAGCACAGATGTGTACGCTTACATGTCGGGTCGGGTCTCGTTCGGGTCAAAATGCAATTTTTTTGTTAAAAAATACGATTTTATTTGTCAAAAGGTTACTTTTTAAGGTTTATATGCGTATAATCGGTGTTAATTGATAACACGATATCAAATAAGTTATTTTTAAATCATTTAAAGTCATCAAGAGTATTTTGTATCGGGTCAATTCGGGTTTCGGGTCAATTTCGGGTCAAGGCATTACAAGTCAGTGCAGGCTCTGCCTGGGTCATTTCGGGTTACGGGTCAATTTCGGGTTTCGAATATCGGGTCACTTTCGGGTCTCAGGTCAGCCTTATCGGGTCGGGTCTGTTTTGCCAGGTCTACCACTAGCTATACTAGTCTAAAACTGTAACTGAAAGGATATCGGAGAATTTATGGGGGGAAATTTGTTTAGGTTAATCCTCATCATTAAACCCCTCATTAATTATTGTAATCTATGTTTATATTTTTTCCACCAATCAATGAATTGTTTGTGGATTACCAATATATTCTCTCACACATTACATATAATTTTTTATATATTATTTTGAAAATTTAAGGGTTTATTTTCATGTTTCCATTATAATTTTCATGTTCGTTTATTTTTATTTGATAAATTGTCGTCATCTTCCTTACAGCCCAATTACATTTATTTAATTTTTCTGCCATTGTTAGTCGGCATCTACCTCAGATCGTCGTTTAACATAATTGAAATGTCGACATCTTCATCTTCCTCTCAACCAACATACAATTGTGGTATTGAGTATGTTAAGAGAACTTCTTCGACATTCAAAACCTAGGAAGAAGATTTGTTGTGTGTAAGTACATGGATGATGAACAACAAAGGACGGCTCCTTGTGGGTTTTTCAAATGGTTGGATGTTGATTTAACGGATTGACAGAGGAATTTGATAAATCAATTGCTCAATGAAAATAGGAGCATTTAAGGTGAATTACGACAACAAAAACTGCTCAAAGAGTTAAAGAAGACGAACGATAAGCTGTTGGCGGTGAATAAACATTATCGTATTGCTATTGTTATAATCTTAATTTTGGTTATTAGTGCTGTAATTCAAAGTGTGAAGTAAATCTTTATTGTTTGTTGTTGTTTTTCTGTAACATTTTAAATTTAATTAAGGTAACGTGTTGTTAACAGTAAATCTTCATTGTATTGTTGTTGTTGTTAATCTATAATCTTGTTTGATGGTAGAATTGAGTTTTTGATATAATTGGGGATAAATAATTCAAAATCTTATTCAACAAAATAGACGAAAAATCAAACCCTAATCGAACTTAAATAAAACCCTAATGAACTGAAATTAAAAAAAAAAATGAACGAACTTATTTTTAGAGGCTAAAATTTGAACGAAGTGAAATTAAATTATGGAAAAAAATTATGGAATAAATTAATTGCAGTTGACTTAATTAAGCCAAATAATTTAAAAAGAAAATTCAAAACTAATTACAATTTCCACATGGCAAAATATCGTTCGTAAGCCCGTGTTAGTACTTACATTGTATTTACCAAGGGTTTGGTATATAAGCAATGAGAGTGCACCACGTGTACGGGGTTAATTAAGTAATTAAACTTTTCTTAAGATTTTCATTCCCTAAAAACTTCCCTCTTAATTACCCTAATTCGATTTTGAATTTCAAAATAATTAATTTTTTTTTTTTATGCTTACAATGCAACTTTCTTAATTAAAATATTCTATTTCATTTATTTCATTATCCTGATTTATTCCATTTTCCTCTTAAAAAAAAAAAAAAAATATTTAACAACATGAGTTCATCGTCATATTCTTCATCAAATCCGATATGTCGTCATGGGATTCCTACGCTTTCGAAGACGGTGAAAAAAAAAAGGAATGGTAATCAAGGTAGAAAATTTTTCCGATGTTCAATGTGGAAGACGGTAAATGATTGCGGGTTTTTTAGATGGGAGAATGATAGGTATGAGATTAATTTTGCAAAAATTGAAGAATTTTGTCAAAAATTGGAATCTTTGGAGGGGGATAAAAAAAATATTGATACTGAAATTGAAGTCCAAGAAAATAAAATTGTTGAAGATGAAGACTGAAATTGAGAATTATAGGAGTCGTTCATCTTTTGCTTTGAATTTATTTGTGTTGTTATTATTTTTGTATTTATTACTTCATATCGTTATGTAATGTTTTGATGTTATGTTCATTTTGAATTCGGTATTTGTTCAATTTAAATTTTTAGGGTTAGTTTGAATCGATTGTAATATGTGTTTTTTGTTCTTTAGTTTAAAAGGTAATATCAAAAAGGATTGTTGGCCATAAAAAAGAAATGCAAATGAAGAAGAACCCTAAATTTGATCGAGTAAAGTGTTCTTATGAGAGTAAGTGAGTAACTGAAAATTTTTCGGCGCAAAAAAAATTAAACGCAAAAGACTACCCAATCGAACCCGTGACCTGTAGCATAGTGGGTAGTTATGTTGGTACCATTGGACGAAGTCATACCAGCACGTTCAATATTTTGAGTCATTTCTATTTAATTAATATACGTATTTTATTTCGATTTATTTGTTGGAAACCCTAAAGGGTTTTTTTTAGTAAATTTATGTTATTAATTGGTGCATTGTAATCTTAAAGAGTTTTTTTTTTTTATGTTTTCCTTGTCAGGAAATTAATTAGTTGTTAAATTTTTTTTGTATTCTTAAAAATTTTATTCCTATTTTTTTTTTTATTAATTCGAGTTTCTTAATTTATTTTGTATATTTTTTTAATATGAAAATAGTAATGTTACTTTCTTATTGTGTTCCATTTTTTTTTTTTTTTTGAAATTAGGGATACATTTTTTTTAATCTTAATTCTGATTCCTTTTTAAATGAGCTTTGTCAATAATATTGGCAAACAATTACAATTTGATTGAAAATATAACATTGACATTTGAATTGAAAATAACTTTTACTGATTGGAAAATTACACCGGATTAAGTGTCAAGTACTCAATAATGCCGAATTAAACTAAAATTCATAACAAAATAATTAAACTAGAATCGAATTATTTCTAGCAACTAAATATTAAAGTAAAATTAATTCTAAAACTTGATCCTCTTGACGATGGAACGTCTCTTCCCGGGTTGGCGTGATTTTCGATTGTATGAAGTTGTAGAAGTAGACGTCGATGGAGTTTCCAAAATTTGCAATTTGTCATCCGAATCATCAATTTTGATAATTGACTTGTCGACCTTTGGTGTGGCCGCCATTGATATGTCATCATCAATGGTGACCCATTATTTTTTGTCTACGGGTATATCCAGGTTGTGCATGTTAAATTCTTCCTCGTACATACTTTGAAGTATTTTGCTATTCGTGTTTGGAGCGGCCCTATTAACAACGTTTTCGACTTTCTTGTCACCCACTTTCTTCATCATTTCGCACATGAAATAACGAAGGAGGTCGGTCAATTTCACGTTTTCTGTCGTTGTTGGTGAAGCCATTTTGGAAGTGTACTGTTAAAAGATGGATGAAAGAAAATTAAGAAGGATTTAGGTTTTTCTTAGATTGAAGATGGGTGAGTGATTTAGGTTTAGTGGAGGTAGTGTTTCTTTTATAAGGCAATTTTGGCTCCAAAAAAATTCTGAAAATTACAAGTTTCGCGCCAAAATCATTTCTTTTAATATCTACATTTTTTTGAGGAATAATTAAGCTTAACGATGACGGAAATATTTTTATTAACGGAATTAGGGTATATAAAACGTATTTAGCTTATGTTTAACGGAATTAAGGTTTATAAAATTTATTTACGCTATCTTTAACGGAATTAGGGTTTATAAAACGTATTTAGGTTATCTTTAACGGAAGTAGGTTTTTAATTTAACGAAAATAGGGTTTTTTTTTTTTGCGGAAATAGGGTTATCTTTAACGGAAATAGGGTTCTTTCATTTTAAAAAAAGGGTATTAGTTAGAATGTTAGAGTATTATATTGTTACAATGTTATATAGTTAGAATGTCATAATTTTATATTGTTATAAGTGTATTGGCGATATCGTATAATTTTGTAATGTTATTAGTCGGTTTCGTGTAATGCTATTTGAATAATTTATTAATCGTTATTAGTCGATACCGTGTAATGTGACTAAATGGTTTATGTACGTATTAGTGGATACCTTTTAATTGCAAAAAGTGACTAACCAAGTGGTGGTTGCCCAGCTGGAATTTGAGTTAACCTGGAAGTGTGCAACAAAGTGTGAAGTCCTAGACTCAAGTCTCACCTGGAACAAAAAAGATTTAAAAAACCAAAAAAAAGACACCACTTGGCCACCGCAGCCCTCATCAGGGGTGGCTTACATGGTACATGTGGTGGTGCGGGAATGCATGTACCCAGGAGGGACTCAACCCCCTCGTCATAAAAAAAAAAAAAAGGTTTAATGTGACTAAATGGTTTAACGTACGTATAACCCGATACCGTGTAATTGCAAAATGTCACTAACAAAAGGGTTTAATGTGACTAAATGGTTTAACATACGTATAAGTTGATACCGTGCAAAATGTGACTAACAAAAGGGTTTAACGTGACTAAATAGGGTTTTTTAACGTGTCGTTAATTTTCTAAATTTATAATGAAGTAATGTTATAAGTAGATATCGTTTAATGCTATTTTATTTAAAATAAATATTTCTTTTATTTTACATATATTGTAAAAAAAAAAAGTAATTATTATTTAAAAAAACCCATGTGGGTATCGAACCCACAACCTCTACAAGTAACTCACGTTTTTAGTATGACGTTGGTACCATTGAACCAAGTCATATCGGCACAACCTAAAATTTTAACAAACATATTTATTCATTAAGCACGGTTTATTATTAAAAAAAAAATTGCATGTAAAAAAAGCACCAAATGAATTTGATGATTTATTCGATTTCAAATCTTATTTTTATGAAATAAATTTATCTATTATTAAAATTTGATTTGACTAGGGTTCCTAATCAAAGTTACGTGTATAAGCAAAAAATAAAAATAATGCAAAACACTTGTCAATTTTTATTTGACTAGGGTTTCTAATCAAAATTTAATGCCTTGAGCCTCTTTAAATATAACTCTTCAATTTTGTTCATCTACTCCTTAACTCCCTGCTTTAATTCAACTTTCCTTTTTTTTTTTTTTAACTTCTAAACTTCTTCTGCAAATCTTTACTTTAAAATCAAAAAACTAGATAGTACTAAGAAGTTTTAACCAGATAAGAAGTTTCTCTATTCCTCCTAACAAATCACCAGGACCTGATGGGTATAACTCCCAGTTTTTCAAAGATGCTTGGTCTGTGGTTGGTGAAGAGGTGTGTACTGCTGTTAAGGATTTCTTCTTACATGGTCAGCTTCTCAAACAATTGAATACCACGATTATCAGTCTTATACCTAAAGTTCAATGCCCTAATTCTGTTTTGGAGTTTCGTCCTATTGCTTGTTGCAACACAATCTATAAATGTATAGCAAAATTATTGTGCAACAGATTGGGTGAAGTCTTGCCTGATATTATCAGTGTAAATCAAGGTGGTTTTATTAAAGAGAGAAACATTGCAGAGAATATCTTGATATGTCAAGATTTGGTGAGATTGTACACAAGGAAATCAGCTTCTCCTCGATGTTTGATTAAAATTGACTTGAGGAAAGCTTATGACTCGGTTGAATGGGCTTTTCTGTTTCAAATGATGACTGCTCTAGGTTTCCCTCAGGTTTTCATTGGTTGGATTGCTGAATGTGTTACAAGTCCTTCTTATACTCTGGCTATTAATGGAAGCTCGTTTGGTTTCTTCCAAGGAAGAAGAGGGTTAAGGCAGGGGGATCCTCTGTCTCCTCTGTTGTTTACCATTTGTATGGAATATTTATCTCGTATTCTTGCAGTTGTTGGAAAGCAGGATGAGTTTCGGTTTCACCCGCTGTGTCACAGTTTGCGATTGAATCACCTGATGTTTGCAGATGATTTATTGCTTTTTTGCAAAGGAGATGTTCAGTCAATCATGTTGATACTACGAGCTTTCTCTTCCTTCTCTGTGGCGTCAGGTTTTACCTTGAACAGGGAGAAGTCTGATATTTACTTTAATGGTATGAAGGTAGGTGATATGGATGATATAATGCAAGTGTCTGGATTTAGGAAAGGCCAGTTTCCCTTCCGATATCTTGGTGTTCCTATCTCGTCCAGGAAGATTAGCATGGCTGACGGCATGAAGATTATTGACAAGATTACTAGCAGAATACGGAGTTGGGGTGCTTCCCATCTGTCTTATTCTGGTAGACTGGTGCTTACACAGTCTGTCTTAACTAGTTTGCATACGTATTGGATGACCGTTTTTCTGCTCCCTGCTGGTATAATCAACAGAATTGAGAGTATTTGTCGGAATTATTTGTGGCTCGGCAAGGATACTTATCACCATCCTCCTAACGTAAGTTGGGATGAATGCTGTTGGCCGAAGGAGGTAGGCGGGCTTGGGTTGAGGAAGTCGTCAGATTGGAACAAAGCTCTGCTGGGCAAATATATTTGGTGGATAGAGAAGAAGCAAGATCATCTTTGGGTGAAGTGGATTAATCATGTATATATGAAAGGGGTGCCTTGGACTTCCTACTCTCCTCCGTTGGATTGTGCTTGGTCGTGGAAAAAGATTGCGCATTGTATGCAGTTTTTTCGATCAGGTATGTCTTCTCCGTGTTTCAATGAAGAGTATTCGGTATTGGCAGCCTATCAATGGCTACGGGGTGAAAAGCAGCGTGTAGCGTGGAGGTTCGTTTGCTGGAATACGCTCAATGTTCCTCGTTGTTCCTTTATTTTCTGGGAATACAAGCTCGGGAGACTGTTTACTTTTGATAGACTCAAAAAGATGGGGTATGTTGGAGACGAAAAATGTGTGTTGTGCGGTATAGATCTTGAAACCCATACTCATCTGTTTCAGGATTGTGTGTTTGCATCGGCTTGTTGGTTGGAACTCTGTCGACTGTTGGATGTCAAAGTTAGGCCAGGAAACATTGAGATTTGGTGTCACACAGGTAATCGGATGTCAAAGCTTGTGCGCCATATTGTATCAGCATGTGTGGTGTCTGTTATTTATTGCATCTGGTGTGCGCGGAATTCTGCTCGATGTGATCAAGTGGTACCTCTTCCTAGGTGGATGGTTAAGCGTGCTCTAGAGGATGTGTTAACTCGATTCAAGGCCAAAAACAAATCAAGTTTGTCGTTGTATGATCGTAGCTGGTTATGTAAGTTGTAATGAGTATGATATATACTCAATCGATTAAGTTGTAATCGGGTTTTTATTATTAATATACTTACATTTTCCCAAAAAAAAAACCAGAAATAATACAACAAAATACTGATTTCATGGTATCGTTCAAGAATTTCAAGAATGAGTAGGAAGAAACCATTGTCAAGTTCAAAAAATTCAGAGAGAGGTGTAGCAGATTAGGGTTTAATGACGTGGTGGAGGAGATAGACGGTCATCTTGTCGATCTTCGAAAGGGGCATCAACGTGCACGCTTTCATCTTGATATTCTCAAGATTGAGAATGAAGAGATTGTTGCGCTGCTGTCGGAGTAATTCGACTACTGTCGTACGTTATGTTTAGGGTTAGGGACGGGGAAGGGTGGTGCTTTTTCGTTTTTAATTAAGTTTAGGTATTAATGTTCGTTTTGTAAGGGTTCGTTTTGGTTGATTGGTTGTTATCTTTTGGTTTTAGGGTCGTTTATAATCGGGTTAAATCAAGTTTCTCTGTAAACCGTGGTTCGATCAAATTTCTCTGTTAATCTTGTTTTTAATCTTTTGGTTTGAGGGTAAATCATGGTTATAATGATCGTAACTAATGAAATATTAACCATGGTTTGTGATGTTTTTAGAACGACTAATTGATTTTGCATGAACGATTTGTTTAGTGTTAGTCGCAATGATCGGAATACGGATTTAAACAAACACTTTTGAGGACCAACAAATGTAAACCGTTAACTAATGAAATTGTTAACATACGAAATCAAAAAAGAAATAAACAAACAGTTTGTACAATAAAACATAGTATCTAGTTACAAAATTAACGAAATAATTCTAGTTCCGACGACACACGACTTCTTTGGCTCAAGGGGCTTTGTGGTATGTTGCCACCCGTGCGCTTTCTCGTAGTCTTCTGTCGTGGTTTAGACTCTCTACTGGTTTCCCTTTTGTCGACGGGATATTTCAATTGTGGGTTCGAGTGTTTCTAGCAATATGTCTCATGTTGCATTTTCGTAGTTGTACTCACCTCCGTCCAACGACCTTTGAAATACCGTTAGCGTCCAAGGTAGACCTCACGGTTTCAATGTCAACAATATTCTCTAACTTTTTAATAAAGTCGTCGCTAACATTTTCGAACACTGCATACGTTTCATCATTGTGCAAAGAAAGATTCTCAATGTAATCATTTTTAGCCTTCACCTTCATAGCGCGCTTCACACTTTCGACTTCCTCGGGATTGTAGTAACCAACGCGAATATGCTCATAATCCCTTATATAATAAATCTTTCCTCCACCGGTCTAAAATATAAGTTTCGAGAATAGATTTAATATTCTCCTTAACGATACATTGGATGATATGTTTGCACAAAATACCCTTGAACTCGAACAATTGACAGCTACATTTAAAGACGCCCGCGTCCTTGTCAATAGTCACCTCATAAGTGCGTAACCCTTCCTTCCAAAAAGGTTGAACTCCTCAGCTTTGTATACAACATAAGAACCCATCCGCATAACCAACTCAATAAACATACGTATTCCCGCGTAAAATTGTTTTTTCACTTCTTTAAACTTTTCGTTAGTGTATAGTTTACTAAATACCTCCTCCATAAAAACTGATTTATCTTACGATAAAGGTCGGTCCTTACAAATAAAATTTTGTGTTTTCTCATCCTCAACCTTACTTTGTTGATCAGCGAGGTCAAATTGGGTCATGAAATTTCTAAGTCCAATCTCAAGGCTAACACGAACTTTAAAGAACCAATTAGCCGGCTCACTCCTTTGCGTAGATGACATACCTGCGCAAAATGTTCCTCTCGTATAAGTTGCCACTCACCGTTTCCTTATATTGTATGACTCTTTGATCCAAGCATTGTCCTGAACACCGAATTTATCTACCATGGCCTTTCAACCTTGTTTAAATTCTTCCTCGCTCAACGTATCGTGGACAACAACTTTTAAATCCGAACATAATTCCTTCCAAAAATCGTAACGATCAAAATTCTTGACAGCGTTCCTCATCATATGCCAAAGACAAAGTCGATGCGGACTACCCGGAAATACAGTCTCAATAGCCTTACCAACTGCTTTGTCTTGGTCTGAAATGATGACGGGTGGAGCTTTACCTATGCATTCGAGCCATCTCTCGAACATCCAAATAAACGTGTCGGTGTCTTCGTTTGTTATTAATGCTGCAACAAAACAAATGGAGTTACCGTGATGGTTCACCTCGATAAAAGGTGAACACGGTAAACGATGCCTGTTAAATGAAATAACGACATATTAAACCAAGCACGGCCCAACAACACATGTAACACCCCGACTTATTTCATAAATTTTATAATTTACCTCGTTAATATTCGTATTTCATTTCATGCGAAATTCTCATTTTTAGCTCGAGAAAGACGCTCCCTTAGCTTGTGTGTTTTGTTATCGAGTTGATGTCACGAGTATCGAGGTGGTTGTCTAGTGTGTGGGTGAGTTGGGTGAGTTTAGAGGTGTTTAGGGTGTGTATGGCGAGGTTAGGGAGAGTAGAGATGGTCGCCACTCGTTCGCGTATAGAGGAAAGTCATCCAAGAAAAACTGAACAAAATTAAAGGCACGAGCAGGGCACGATCGAGGCGCGAGCAGGGAGCGACCCGCTCTGTGTAGGGAGCGGTCCGCTCCTCTGCGTTTCCGTACTTCGTATGTTATTGATCTGTGATTAATTAGGACTTAATTACTCAGCCTTGAAACCTTATTTTAACCCTAATCTTTTATTATTCTCCTAATCTATTAACCTAAACTAAAACCCTCTCTTCTCTCTCCTTATTCCTCATCAATTCTCACACCAAACTCCATTAAAATTCATCAAGTTCATCTCTTTCAAACCCTAATTCCTTTCCTTTTCATTCTTCTTCGGTAATCCTTCGTTTTTCCTTCGGTTTTTCGTTTAATTTTGATAGTTTAGTTATTATTCTTTATATTAGGGTTTGTTCCTTATATGTTTGTGTAACACCCCGACTTTTCCCTTTTATTTAAATAATTCATTTCGTTAAATTCGTATTTCATTCCTCTTAATTTTGTTATTTTTGGCTCGTGGAATAAGCGAGACTGTAGTCAGAACTTAAAAACGGAGTAATTAGCTTAAAAACGGTGTAATTTCCTCATACGGACTCCGATTCAGGCGATTCAAAAGGCTAAACTGCGTATTTTTTCGACGCCGTCGTAATTGCCTAATTTACGATGTGAACCGACCGGTTCAGGACCGAACCGACCGGTTACAGTGCATTTCTGGATCAGTTTTCGTGTTTGTTTTATACACGAAACTCTTTATACTTATAAGGTTTTTTAAACCCTAATTCCTCTTTTATTATTTCTGATGTTTCTCATTCAATCCTAGCCTCTCTTCTCTCTCTTCATTCTCTCATTAGTTCTCATCAAAACATCTCATAAAATTCATTCAATTCATCTCCTAATCAAACCCTAATTGATTCTAATCTCTTCCTTACTTAATCCTTTGGTAATCCTCTACTCTTGATATAGTTTTCTGTAAATTTTGTTATTATATGTGTTTATTGTGGTGTGCTTATGTATTGTATGATTTATGTGTGCCCTAATCAATAGGAGAGGATTGGAGAGAAAACCACAAGTTCGGATTTCTCTGACCCAGGTGAACTAAACTGAAGATCGCCGGAGATCCGACCGTCCGATTTTACTGAAATTTTGTGAGCATGTTCCTGACTCTTGGGGATACCTTTTCACCGTTCAGTTTTCCATTTGGAGCTCTGGATCGTCTGTTATCGCGTCTGGACAGAAGGGGTGAAAACTGTGCTTTTCTTGGGCTTGTTTGGAAAAGGTAACTAGGTGTAGCCTTGGTGATATTTTAACTTGTGTGAGACTATATAATTGATTGAGGATGAATTGGTTCTTGTTATGTGTGTAAAGCTATGATCTTTGGGTTGGTTGTGCTATGAAATTATGATCTTTGGTCTTAATTGTGATGGTCTCACACTATTATGTCTAATGGAATGAATTGGGTTGTTTGTCATGTTAAATTTGTGTTATATTGATATTAAGTTGATTAAAGATGATAACTTTGGGAATTATAATGGTTTATTATGGCTACTCTTGAGTTCTTATGGTTATTACTCCGTAATTAACATGTTGATTATGGTTAGTGTTGAGATTGGTTACAAAAGGGGTCAATTATATTGTAGTTGTGTATATGATGGACATTGTGTTGATTTTGAGTAAAGGAATAATTAAATAGATGTTGATTGTGAGTTGATTCAGGTTATTGGATTGGCTTATGTTGGTTATGAGTTAATTCAGGTTATTGGATTGGCTTATGTTGGTTAAGAGTTAATTCAGGTTATTGAATTGGCTTGTTTGTATGCTTGAGTTAAGTGTGCGTATGGGTACGGTTATGGCTCGTGCGTGAGGAGATACGACGTCTTTTGTAGGACGGATACCGCCCTTTGGGTTCTCAACCGGTTATGGTTAGAGACTATGGTAAGTTGTATGTCGTCACCGGTTATGGTGAGGTTTGGCCAAATTAAGACAGTGTTGAGGATTTCACGGTTATGTGCGTCCATTGAAAGGGAATTCACGGTTATGTGGTTCCGCCATAGGGTTTGGAGGTATCACCGGTTAGGGTGAGGTCCGGGGTAGTTCATGGTTATGTGGCTATCCAGTTCTCCGTGGTTACTCTTGCGATTGATTGTTGATTGATGTTATTGATTGTCACTTTGTTGATGACTCTCAGGTTGGTTGTTGACTGTCACTTTGTTGATGACAGGTTGAGCTTATTTGATTTATGATTGACCATATTGAACCAGTTGTATTTGGGTTGAGCTTGTATGATTTGTAAGATGGTTGGTTGCTTATATTTTGATTATAGGTCACAAGTTGAGTTGGTTGATTATTGAGTTAGCTTGAGGATGATCTATGTTGGCCGTGCATTTGGGGTTGTATTGTTGTTTATGTTGATTATGTTGAAATATGACTGGGGAGCACCTAGTTACTCCCCACTGATTGTGGCTGTTACTTTCTTTTGTGGCAGGTTAGCGCGAGTTCGGGTTTTGAAGTGTGAGAAGCCGTGAGAATTGACCCCGTAGCTAGCTTATGTTGAGGAACTTGGATTAGACTTGTTGGTTTAGACTTGTTATTATTTTATTTCTATCTCGTTTTGGTTAAGGATTGTAAGGGGTATTTACTCCCCACTATTAGGCTTCAAGGCCTACCTCTTTATCGTTGTTTAGTTTTTTAGTGAGTGACGACTCGGATTACACGGTGTTTTTGCCACCGTGGCCTTCATTTTTATTCATTTTCTTTTATGAACATTTTACTTCTTTATTTTATTTTATTGGAAAATCCGGGTTGTTACAGTTTGTGTATGTTTTGTGTGCTTGATTGAAGGGGAAGGTGAATTCGTGGGGAAAGACACCATCCATGTCGAGGAAGGAGGCTATGCTTTATTTTTATGATGTAAAAGGTAACTGGGTGTAGCCCTAGCCATATTTTGGCTTGTGTGAGACCATATAATTGATTGAGGATGTTTTGATTGTTGTTATAAATGAAAAGTTATGAACTTTGGGATGTTGTGGTGCAAAGTCATGATCTTTGGTTGAGTTTGGGTCAGTCTCACACGATTGAATGTGGTAACATGATTTGGGGATGTCTGTTTAAATTGAATTTGGGTTATAATGTTGCTAGGTCACTTAAGGATGACAACTTTGGGTTGATTTGATATTTTTATTATGGTTGTTAGTGAGGTATTATGATAATTACTCCATATTAAGGTTGTTATTGTGTTGCTGACTATAATAAAGTTGAGATTGATATGAGTTTGACATTGATTATAATATTATGATGCTTAAGGTTGGTAACTTGGATTGTTAAATAACCTCACTATGATCATTTATTAGCTATTCTAATTAATACTCCGTATATAATTAATATTGCATCGTTAATAGTATTTTATGTTGAGATGGTGATAATGATGGTTTGGCATGACGTTGTTGGTTGATGGTTGATGCTATGATGAAGAGTGTGAGTTGGTTGGTAAGCTTGAGACTAGTGTACGTACAGGTACGGTTATGGCTCGTGCGTGAGGAGTTACGACGTCCTAGTTACGACGGATATCACCCTTTGGGTTCTCAACCGGTTATGGTTGGAGACTATGGTAATTGTTATGTCGTCACCGGTTATGGTGAGGATTGGCCAAATTAAGCAGTGTTGAGGGAATTCACGGTTATGTGGTTCCGCTGAAAGGGAATTCACGGTTATGTGGTTCCGCCATAGGGTTTGGATGCGTCACCTGTTAGGGTGAGATCCGGGGTGATTCACGGTTATGTGGTCATCCAGTGCTCCATACTTTCTCTTGCGTTGTTGTTTGATTTATGAGCTATTGTCAGCGGTTAGGGGACGTTTGGAGATGGTATGGCTTGAGATTGATTTATTCTTATTGTAAGTATGATGGTTCGCATGTATATCGTTGTTGTACTTTGATAATAGGTCGTAGGCCAGGTAAGCTAGTGTTGCATTGTTGTTTACTTGAGTTTTGTTGAAATATGACTGGGGAGCACTTAGTTACTCCCCACTGATTGTGGCTGTTGCATTCTTTGTGGCAGGTTTGCTAGCGGGGACGGGTGAAGAGTGAGGATAACCGCGAGAATAGCTCATCCATTGTAGTTGTTTGTCATTTTAGTCTTCTGTTAGTTTAGAGCTGTTTCTTCAGTTAGCCTTTGTAAAAGGGGATTTATCCCCGCTTGTTTATACTTTGAAGTCTAGACCGTTGTTTTAGTTAGTGGCGATCCGGATTCCACGGTGTTTCCACCACCGTGGCTCGCTTTTATTTTGTTTTTTTTTTTTGGTGAAATGTGATATTTTCATTAATTAAGCACAATTACATCATTTTGAAATACATCATTACAATCCATTTTCAACAACTAACAATAACACCATTGCTCAGATACTTCAAACCACTTTACATCATGATCTCGTAACCATTCTTCTTTGATGATCCGTAGTCTCCTTCTAACCAGCTGCTTAATCTTGGCTACGATCACCTTGGGCCTTCTCAACTCCATCTCAAGACGACATTGATTCCTTTCCTCCCACAGACTGTATTTGGTGCACAATACAACCATTTGGCAAAGACGTACCTTTTGAATCAGACAGCCATTACCAATCATCTGCATACCTTGTTGAATCTCATCATATATCAGCTTGCTGTAACTACACTTGAAGAATAGATGTTCATGTGTTTCAGCCTCATGCTCACATAACACACATTTGTTTGATGTACACACCCCAATACGACAAAGATGATCTCTTATATTCAAAGCCTTTTGTTGGATCAACCATCCAATAAAAGCATGTTTTGGGACATTCCAATGATCCCAAATCTGCTTGTACCAATTCACTTTTGGCAATTCTCCCCTAAGCCACCTGTAACCTGAGTTAACAGTGTAGCCCTTAGGGCTATGACTCCAACTCCCATCCACATAACCATCCTTGAGCTTATCCTTCACCTTGCATACATTCCTCCAATTCCAATTAACATCAGTTGGAGGAGTGTAGTCTTCCCAACTGCCACCTTTCAAATATACATGGTCTACCCATAAAACCCAGAGCCTATCAGCCTTCAAATAGATCCAATCCACCAATTTGCCTACCATAGCCATATTTCACAAAACAGGTTGTTTGACATTCAAACCCCCTTCATCCTTAGCCATACACACTCTGTCCCAAGCTACAAGAGGTACTCTGTGATACTCAGTGCCACCATCCCAAAGAAAATTTCGACAAATAGCCACTATACGATGAATGACATTTTTTGGAATAAAAAAGATAGAAGCCCAGTAGCAATGGAGCGTGTTCAGTACAGAATTAATTAGAGCTAATCTACCTGCATAGTTGAGCTTCCTAGCACCTATACTTCTCACCCTAGTCACCACTTTCTCAACCAAGAGTTTACAATCAGGACCAGTCAGGCATTCTGGTTGAATTGGGTCACCCAAGTATCTGAAAGGCATTACCCCTTCCTTAAAACCCGAAATTTGCAGAATTTCAGATCTTGTTTCTGCCTCCACTCCACAGAAAACAATTTCAGTTTTGCTTGCATTTGCAACAAGCCCTAAAGCTTTAGAAAAGGTAGAGAAGGCCCTCAACAATAACATTATTGACTGAGTATCACCTTTAGAAAAGAGCAGGAGGTCATCAGCAAATAGTAGGTGAGTCAATCTCAGCCCCTTACAAAGAGGGTGAAACCTAAACCTCCAATTCATCACTGCATAATCAAGCACTCTTGACAAATACTCCATGCATATTGTAAATAGCAGTGGAGACAAAGGATCCCCTTGTCTAATACCTCTCTAACCCTTGAAGTAACCAAACATCACACCATTCAGACACAAGGAATAAGATGGAGTGCTGACACACTTCATTAATTATAATCTCTCTGAAACTGTCAGGTATCTTCAGAGCAATCAGCATTTCATCAATAAAACTCCATTCAATGGAGTCATAAGCCTTTTGAAGGTCCATCTTGATCATACATCTAGAGCTAGCCCTCTCTCTATTGTACATTCTAACCAGGTCTTGGCAGATCAGAATATTTTCAAGGATGCTTCTTCCTTGAATGAAAGCACCCTGATTTCTACTAATGATGTCAGGTAGAATCAGTGACAACCTATTGCAAATCACCTTTGAGACGGTCTTGTAAATCACATTGCAATAAGCAATAGGTCTGAAGTGCTTCACACTAGTAGGTCTACCCATCTTAGGTATAAGAGTGATTGTAGTAGAGTTAATCTGCTCCAAGAGTTGCCCAGTCTCAAACACATTTATTACAGCATCACATACATCATCACCAACAATACCCCATGCATCCTTAAAAAATTGACTTGTGTAACCATTAGGACCTGGGGATTTATCCTTTGGAATACTGAAAAGGCATTGCCTAACTTCCTCCTTTGTCACAGGTGTGGATAACATTGAAACATGATCTGAAGTACAGCATTTACCCGTCTAAACAATATGCGTATGCACTGTAGCAACATCCTCTTTTGTTCCCAACAAGTATTGATAGAATTCTAGCAAAACTTGTTGTATTGCATCCCCATCAGATTTCAACTGACCTTTCTGATCCTCAATTTGAAGCACCTTATTCTGATACATTCACCACCTAATGATATTATGAAAGAATGCTGTGTTGGAGTCTCCATCCCTATCCCATTGTATCTTAGCTTTCTGGCTTAGGTAACTGTCCCTATCTCTGTTCAATTTCAACACCTCCTTATGAAGGTGTGTCTAATACTAAGGCGGAATAAATTAGACACAAAACAAGATCGAATCATATGTAAACAAGCTCAAGTTAGAAGTTTATACCCTCGTAGCGTGATTTTCACCGGTATGACGAGATTAAACCGAGAGCCCCAAATGTTGCTCCTCAATTGAAGTCCACTAGTACCCTTGGATTACTCCTCTCTTGGTTTACTAGAATCGTATAAGGATGATGTGAACTTGTGTGTAGGAGCAAGCTCTAAGCTAGAAACAATGGAGGAAAAACCAAGTTTTTCCTCTTGTTTT
The DNA here is from genome assembly GCA_023091065.1 of Dianthus caryophyllus. NCBI lineage: Eukaryota > Viridiplantae > Streptophyta > Magnoliopsida > Caryophyllales > Caryophyllaceae > Dianthus > Dianthus caryophyllus. Next base: position 13,338,117 of record CM041519.1, on the reverse strand, counting down.
CTCTCCTCTCTTTTTGGCTGATTTTGGTGTGTGTTATGTGTGTATTTCTTACTGTAGAAATCAGCACACTTAAGGCATCTAATACCCACAAAAGTTGATGCATAAATGCATGCTTGAAATGGACATAATCATTGTCCATGAGCCAATGAAATTGCACCAACAAGTTGGCCAATCAAACACCAACTTTATGTTGGCCAATGCATGCACACTTGTGTGCCATGTCTCACACATGCACGAGTGTGGCACGCATTACGAGACCGTCTATCAATCTACTATAGATTACGGTATAAACACAAGTTCTCGGGTCTAACCCGAAAGGTTAATGCACTAATCTAATTATGCCAATTAACCATATATTAATCCATTAGGGTACCGTTGTGTGACCCAATTGGACCGGACTAAATTGGTGGAATATTCTAAATACTCAGATTATAAGCGCCCTCTAGCAAGACATTATAACCACCCAATTTATCCGATTATCATAATCTCATATTTGGTCCATGACTTCTACGAAGTCAATGCACAATTGTTAACGGACACCTAGTATCCCCAACAATCTCCCACTAGTCCGAAACAAGTGTGCAAACGAGCTAGATGTGCATCTTCAATTCCCTTGTCTCTTAATGTCTCGCCTGAACATAAAGTAAGTGTCAAGTCACCCCTATGTCTATTTCAGGTTTCCTTGGACTCTGAGCTAAACTGTACACCAGATGATTGTTCGGTCAATCCATCCGAGCGTGGCCACGCATTTAACAGTTTCAACTCTCCAAGTGGCCTAGAGACACCAATCCTAATCTAGAAATTAGGAGGACAATCCCATCTTTTCTATCCATGTCCCTCCATACGTTTCATAGCCACCCAACAAGTGCCTTTATAGCCCCCTTTCACGGCATGGCGTTGGACACTGTCAAAGCAAACTAATCCCCGTACAAGTTCTATGCGATAGACTCAGGTCTAAGGAACCGACTCCAAGTCATAGTGAGATATTCTAATGACTTCTAAGACTTATAGAATTCTCACTGCGGGTCAGTCCAATACACGCACCATCGTGTATCCATGTGAATGACTTGGACGTCCAACGTCCTAGATCATGAAACAAGATCGTTAATCAACTCACATACTAGTCATTATGGGTCATCAATGTCCCTACTTGACAACCTGACCAGGGACAACTATAATTAACATCTCCAGTTCGCCATAATAGGGTTTCATTGCCCAGACATGATCTGACAACCTATTTGGAGACAAAATTATTTTGGACATCACTCAATTAAACCAAGATTGAATGATTAATGATTAAATATCATATAAGATGAGCATAACAATTGTTTTACAATCAAATTTAAAACAATTACATCATAGCCATTCTACAATGCGCTTGATGCCTATTGCAGCAGTATGCACCTCGTGCTTTGCCTGCGATAGGGGTTTAGTTAATGGATCTGCCACATTGGCATCCGTGTCGACCTTGCAAATAGTCACATCACCTCGATCAATGATCTCTCGAATAAGGTGAAACTTTCTGAGCACATGCTTGGATCTGTGATGTGCTCTAGGCGCTTTCGCTTGAGCAATAGCTCCACTATTATCACAATAGAGAACTACCACGTCGGCAATGCTAGGGACAACACCCAACTCAGTAATGAATTTTCGAATCCATACCGCTTCCTTTGCTGCCTCCGAGGCAGCTATGTACTCAGCTTCTGAAGTAGAATCGGCAATGGTCGTTTGCTTTGCACTCTTCCAACTAACAGCTCCTCCATAAAGAGTAAAGACGAATCCCGACTGGGATCTAAAGTCATCTTTATATGTCTGGAAGCTAGCATCAGTGTACCCTAGGACACTTAGCTTATCCTCTCCACCGTATACTAAGAATCTGTCCTTAGTCCTATTCAGGTACTTCAGGATATTCTTAACGGCGGGCCAGTGTTTCTCACCTGGATCGGCGTACCGCCGTCATGCTCAAAGCATACGAGACATCGGGACGCGTACATATCATCGCATACATGATAGACCCTATTGCAGATGCATAAGGAATCCCACTCATCTTGCTTCGCTCATCAGCTCCCACTGGACACTGAGTCTTGCTAAGCTGTATGCCTTGACCCATGGGCAGAAAGCCTCTCTTAGAGTCTTTCATGTTAAACTTATCAAGTACCTTATCGAGATAGGTAGTTTGACTAAGTCCTAACATTCTCGTCGATTTATCTCTATAGATCTTAATGCCCAATATGTATTGCGCTTCCCCTAAATCCTTCATTGCGAAATTCTTCCGTAGCCAATCCTTCACGGACTCTAGCATAGGAACGTTATTTCCAATGAGTAGTATGTCATCGACATACAGAACAAGAAAGGTAACCTTACTCCATTGAATTTCTTGTATACACAAGGTTCTTCTTCACACCTAGAAAATCCAAACTCTTGGATTACTTGGTTGAAACGAACATTCCAACTCCGTGATGCCTGCTTCAATCCATAAATGGATTTCTGAAGTTTGCATACTTTCCCAGCATTTTTAGGATTTACAAAACCTTCAGGTTGTGTCATATACACATCCTCCTCCAACAAACCATTTAAGAAGGCGGTTTTTACATCCATTTGCCATATCTCGTAATCGAAATACGCAGCAATAGCTAGGATAATCCGAATGGATTTAAGCATAGCGACGGGAGAAAAGGTCTCGTCATAGTCAATACCATGAACTTGAGTAAAACCTTTTGCAACCAACCTTGCTTTGAAAACGGTCGCGTTTCCTTCCATGTCAGTTTTCACCTTGAAAACCCACTTGCACTTGACAGTCCTTGCACCGTCAGACAAGTCAACCAAGTTCCAAACTTGATTCTCGTACATGGATTCCATCTCGGATTTCATGGCCTCAAGCCATTTATCGGAGTCAGGTCCCGCCAAAGCTTCATTATAGGTAGTAGGCTCATTACATTCTAAAAGTAATATTTCACCATCTGTGATCAAGTATCCAAGATACCTATCAGGTTGGCGACTTTCCCTACTCGACCTACGAACAGGCTGAACCACAGGGACAGTTTCTAAAACTTCCTGATTCTCCTCATTCTCTAAGATAGGAGCATCAATTTGTGGCTCTTGGATCTCTTGAAGATCTATTTTACTCCCACTCTTTCTCTTGGAAAGAAATTCTCTTTCTAAGAAGAAAGCATTCCGAGCCACAAATACCCTGTTCTCGGAACGATTGTAGAAGTAATAACCTTGTGTCCCTTTTGGATACCCCACAAAGAGACATTTATCAGAGTTTGGAGCAAGCTTGTCAGACACCAAGCGTTTTACATAAGCTTCGCATCCCCAAATCTTGAGAAAAGACAAATTAGGGACCTTCCCTTTCCATATCTCATATGGAGTCTTTTCTACCGCTTTGGACGGTGTTCTATTCAGTGTAAAGGCAGCAGTCTCTAAAGCATGTCCCCAAAATGATACTGGAAGTTCAGCTTGACTCATCATAGATCGAACCATGTCTAACAATGTTCGATTTCTTCTTTCAGACACGCCATTTAGTTGTGGCGTTCCAGGAGGGGTCAATTGTGATACTATACCACGACCCTTAAGATGATCATCAAACTCTTGACTCATGTACTCACCACCTCGATCTGATCGAATGGCTTTTATAGTCTTACCAAGCTGATTCTCGACTTCATTTTGGAACTCTTTAAATTTCTCAAAAGATTCCGACTTTTGCCTCATTAAGTAGACATAACCATATCTGCTTAAATCGTCGGTAAAAGTTATGAAGTAATAGTACCCTCCTCTTGCCATCGTGCTCATAGGTCCACATATATCCGTGTGTATAAGACCTAACAAGTCACTTGCTCGAGTACCTTTTCCTAGAAAAGGTGTTTTTGTCATTTTACCCATTAAACACGATTCACATGTCTCGTAAGACTCAAAGTCAAACGAGTCCAAGAGACCATCTCTATGGAGTTTTTGAATCCGTTTCTCATTTATATGGCCTAAACGACAATGCCACAGATAGGCAGGGTTAGAATCATCTGATTTGAACTTCTTGTTATCAATGTGATAGATTGGTTTGTCAAGATTTAGCAAGTAAAGCCCACGTTCCAAACGTGCATCACCATAAAACATATCATTCAAGTAAAAAGAACAATTACGATCTTTAAACATAAACGAAAATCCCTCAGTATCCAATCTTTGAAAGCAGAGATAATGTTCTTGCTAATACTTGGTACAAAATAACAATTATTAAGTTCCAATACAAGCCCCGAGGGCAATGACAAACTATAGGTCCCTACAGCCAATGCAGCAACTCTAACTCCATTTCCGACTCGTAGGTCCACTTCACCTTTTCCAAGCCTTCTACTTCTTGTGAGTCCCTGCACATTTGAACAAATGTGAGAACCACAACCGGTATCCAATACCCATGAAGTAAAATCTGAAAAGTGAATGTCTATCACAAAAATACCAGAGGTAGTGGCAACATTTCCACTCTTCAAGTCCTCCTGGTACTTGGGACAATCTTTCTTCCAATGGCCTAGCCGTCGGCAGTACAAACAAGTGTTAGGATCCACAGCTTTAGCCTTGCTACCACTTTTAGGCGCAATGACCTTGTCATTGCCCTTAGTGAAGCGTGCCTTAGCCTCCCCTTTTCCCTTGCTTGCATTTTTGAACCTCTCTCCCTTTGATATCATTAGAACATCTCGCTTAGGACTAAGCCTTATGTTCTTCTCTGCTGTTTTAAGCATCCCGTGAAGCTCAGTCAGAGATTTCTCCATACCATTCATGTTATAATTCATTATGAACTGGTCAAACCCGTCATGCAATGAATGGAGAATGATATCAGTAGCCATTTCACGACTATATTCATTGCCTAGCCTCCCCATTCTCTCGAATAATCCAATCATTCGAAGAACATGAGGACTCACTGGCTTGCCCTTCTCGAGCTTGGCATCGAGTATAGCCTTAGCGACGTCATATCTCTCAATCCTCGCCTGTTCCTGGAACAGACTCTTGAGTTGCTGAACCATGTCATATGCACCCAAGAACTCAAATTGCTTTTGAAGTTCAGGGGTCATAGACGCCAAAGATGACGCAGGCAACTTCCTGCGAGACATCCTTTTGCCTACTATAGGCAGTGTGAGCCGCGACTGTCGCGCCCTCACCAGGCTCCTCGGGAAGAGGTGTCTCTAAGACATGCTCTTTCTTTTCTATCGTGAGAACAATTCTCAAATTTCGGTACCACGAGGAAATTAGTTCCGTCGAGTCTATCCTTCTCAAGAATAGACCTCATATAGTTGTTGTTTCCGTTGTTAGTGCGATTTGCCATCTACAACCAGAAATTTGCAAGTCTTTATTATACTCATCATTAACAACTTTGAAATTAACCTAGTTAATTCGTCAAAGTCATTAGCACTATATTTTATAATCCCGATAGAAATCATAGTGATTCCAAGATCCCAATTCAATATATCTCCAAGCCAGCTGAAGCTAAATGACTCTCGGATTTATATTAATCAGGTAAGTCTACAAACTAATTATATCCAATATAACTCTTGGTTGATTAGTGACATCTAATGTCCAAAAATCATTATTCATCAGGGTCCAAAAATATTTTGATAACCCAGTTGAGTCAACCAAACTACACGTGTGAATGTCTAACATTCACCCTACTATCCAAAGATTGAAGGTAACGCCTTGCGGAAGTAAGAAACAAACGTCACCGACGATCGAAGGCTTCGTAGGTGTTAGCTTTGGAATAGCATTTAGACTCAATATTTAGTGGGATTCGCAAATATTTGTGTGCTATCGAATACTAAGCGAACAATAAATAAACAAAAGCATAAATAAATGCGATACGATAAAATAAGGATCCTAGTATGGCCACTACCCTAAAAGATCTATTCTTGTGGACTCCAATCCTCAAGCAATTCTTTTGGGCCTCCGTCTTGTAACTCCATGGACCTCCCACTCCAAGTGCAAGCCCAATTACAATAATTACAAGCATTACATTTTACTACCATTTTGAACTATTCAAAATAAAATAAAATGAGCACGGTACCATTACGACCGCATATGCTCTTACAATACATAACATCGGCATAGGCGCCGTAAATACAATAATCTCCCGACATGCAAGTCGGTAAAAATATCCTATGTTGGCCATACTAGTTCCATAACCATTCATCCATTTCCAAAATAGACAAATAAATCATTCATAACATACATCTGTGGATACCCATATCCGTACCCTCCCAAACAAAACCCTGTGATGTATCACGGACTTTTATTACGCACGCTTTAACGTTGACTTAAACGGTTCTAATTAATGTCGAATTCATTTTGAGTCGTTTGAAATGTTAAAATAATTTAGGTCGCTTCACATCACACTTAAATAAACGTTCATTTTGTCCATTTGGAGTCTAGCTAGGTCCTTGTCCTGCTTCATTTGGCATGAGCTTCGCATTTGCACTACAATTAGCCCTTTTACATTAACAAGGTCTAATTCAGCATTCCTAAATTCCTAAATTTAGGCCCGGTGGCTAAATCACCCTGTTTTGGTAAATTTTCTACAAGGGTGAAAAAGAGCTAAGATGGGCCAACTAGTACTGTTTGCGAAACAGAACAGAACATAGTCTTATCCGAACAGAACTGATGACAACAAGATTGACGAAACCGAGCAGAACATAGCCTTCTCCGAACAGAATTGTGGGGACAACGAGATTGATGACGCAGAAACCCCGAGAAGAAGATGGGGAAAACTGCGGGCTACCAAGCCAGGACTTCTTTTATTAATCTCATGGTGATTACAAGTGTTTTGGTTACAATAGGATGACTTTCGTAGGAAAGACTAGCGAATAATGCTAATACATCGATTATGTGTACTTCTATGTGAAAGTATAAGGAAAACCTAAGGAAAAAACCTCTCAAAAAAGCCCTCCCAAAATGACTAAGTGAGCTTCTATATATAGGTAGAATGCTCACAATACAACTCCTAAAATCTAGGGCCACTATCTCATGAACTTAGGTAGTTGGATAACTACCCACTATGTATGACTTGTAACTTCCCATTATGACTTCTATTCTGATCCGCAGAACTGCATGCCAATAACTACCCATGATCTTAGGTAGTTAAATAACTTCCATTGACTCCACTTCTGCTCAGCTATGATATCTTCCATTATCCCATGATCTTTGTAACCGCTATAGTTGACCTCTGCTGACCACAACTGCCATGCCTCTTCTGACCTGTTCTGGGCGATAACTGCCATACCTCTTCTGACCTGTTCTGGGCTATAACTGCCATACCTCTTCTGACCTGTTCTGGGCTATAACTGCCATACCTCTTCTGACCTGTTCTGGCTATAACTGCCATTGTTCTTCTGACCTGTTCTGTACCATATTCGCAACGTCTATCCAGAACTGCCAATTCTGGGTAGTGTAAAATCTGGTCATAACAAATGCCCCTTGTTTTCTCAAGAGCAGCGTTCAGCAATCTTGAGGAAACAACTCTATACACATGACTCAGGACAGAGCAGAATAGATAGAACAACTAACTTTACAGGTTTAGTCAGAATACCACTATAGTTCCAGAATTAAATCCAACGTTCAGAAAATTGAAATTCAAACAGAAGATAAGAGATTCAAAACCTGATGTGACTGCTTCACGGTAGCGATGACTAGTAAATCGTAAGTTTAATTTAGACATACAACGAATTGATAATCGAGAGGCTTACCGAGGGCTTATACCTTGCTTTGTAACACTAGAGTTTGAACCTTGATATGGCTTGTTGGACAAGAGATATTTCCTTAGTATACACGAGCTTTGGTCTTTCCTTATCCTTAAAAAAGGAAGGTTAGCCACATGTTGTGAAATCTGGGGATAGTTGAGACCCATTAGATTGTGCAACACTTGCGGTGACTTGATCTGTAGAATACTTCGTTTGACTTTTGATAATGCATCGTATGAACTATTGTTTAACCTTCTCGAGGATGGTCAAATGCTTTGTGCCTTGTCTTTCAAAGGGCTTTACGTGTGTATGCCTTATGTCTTTCCAAAGGGCTTCGTCGTATGTGTGCCTTATGTCTTTCCAAAGGGCTTAACTTCTGTTGCTACTGTGGATCTTTTGCTTAGTCTGCAGAGCAAGACATTTTTCTAGTCTGCTCTGACAGCTTCGGTTGCTAAGTAATTAGCCTTGGTGGTCCAAGGACTTAATCACTATTGTCGCTATCGCTTCTATTGCTTCTATTGTTCTGTGAATGTACTAACCTCGCAGGTGTACACCCCAGACTTATGTACGCATGATCATGGCTCACCTTAGGGGATATTATAGGACTCTCTTAACGGCGGCTAAGCCCTGGTCCGTCAATCCGAGGACGCATCCTCTACAAAGCAGATCGGCCGCTCTGCAGGATCGGCCGACCGTGGTCCGGAGGAAGATCTCCACCGCAGATCGGCCGCAGCGTGGTGCGGAGGAAGATCTCCACCTGCAGATCGCCGCCAAGGCCGAGGACTAAGCTCAAATCTGGAAGACAAGTTCCATTCTTACAGGCTGGAGGGGTAACTCCAAAATGTTGAGGACAAAGCTCGAGGCTGGAGGTTAAGCTCAGTGCAGGCTGGAGGATAAACTCCTAAGTAGAATTGAAGGATAAACTCTTGATTAGATGGGGAAGATAGACTCCTGACTAGGACTGGAGGATATACTCCTTTATTTGTAATATGTGGCGTATTAGATTTTTAGTGAGTCTTTTGTGATAGATAAAAATATTTACTTCTGTACTGGAAATGTAATTTTCAAAACTAGAAATAAAAGTTAGATTATACCATCGTAGACTAGCTCCATTTTTGCAAGGCCGGAGGTCTAGGCTCCAAGACTGACGATATGCTCGAGACCAAGGACTAGGCTCAATACTGGAGGGCAAGCTCCAAAGATGCTTAGCACGAGCTCAAAACTATAAACGTGCTCAAGATTGAGAACTCTACTCAAGACTGGAAAACCGGCTTTAAGAGTGCTGAAGATCCGCCCATGACTGAAGGGTAAAACTCCAATATCAAGATTGCATAGAATAAGCTCCAAAAATAGTAGAATAAGATACATGATAGAACTTGATGCAATTAGGATCAAAATAAGATGCTTCCATATTTATATAATCCAAAGGTAGTAAGATAAGGTTGCAAGAGCATTATGATAAACTCCAAAGTTGGCGGCATAGTGCAAGACTGTAATAAATAGAAAATATTCTTCAAAGTGTGTAGCGCAAGGCCGCAAACACAAGATAATATACTCCAAGGTAATATATGCTCCAAGAACGGCAACGTGACCATAAACACAAGATAATATGCTCCAAGATTCCTGGTATAATATTATGAAGAAACTTTTGATATATAATAAGCAAGATTGAGAATACTTTGAGATTCTGGAAAAGTGCTGTAAAATGTAAAAACTTGGTTAGTACTAGCCATTGATGTATTCAATGGTTTTTCTCATGATAAAATAATATTAAGTAAAGCGATATATAAAATAAATTAATTGAAATTAAATAAATAGAGTTTGAGTTTGGTTGATTTCCAAGCTTTGGAATCAACTTTCCCTCAAGAGTTACCAATTCATGTACCCCTTGACCGATGATGGAGTCAACGAGGTAAGGACCTTTCCAACTTGAGCAAACTTGTTTGATGTTACATCTCTTGCATTCTTGAATATATTTCTCTAAAATAATTCTCCTTTACCAAGGGCTCTCGCTTTGACATTCTCATTGAATCTTCTCACCATATCACCTTGATACGAGGTCGACGTGATCTTTACTGCATTTCATACTCGTTCAAAGTTTTCAAGGTTAGTGAACAAAGAATAATTTTAGAATCTAGAATACATAGGACATACCTTGGTGTTTGAATTACCAATTCTGGAAAGATAACTCTTTCACAAACATAAACAAGTTAGAAAGAAAGAAAGAAAAATGTCTTATAAAAAGCTATAAAAAGCTATCAAGCTATAAAGGTTGATGTAACTAACTTAACGTCTAACTTGTTATTACAAACAAACTATAGATGAATTGCATACCTTTAGATTTTGCTCTCCTTAATAATGAAATTACCTCTTTCACTGTTTCAAATATGTACCGCTTCTATTCTGGAGCAAACAACATCTTCTGTCCTAGGGCGAATGACAACTTCTGCTCTAGGGCGAACGAAAACGTCTGTTCTGGGGCGAATGACAATGTCTCTTCTGGAGCGAACGACAACTTCTGTTCTGGAGCGAACCACAACGTCTGTTCTGGAGCGAACGACAACGTCTCTTCTGGAGCGAACGACAACGTCTGTTCTGGAGTGATGACAACGTCTCTTCTAGAGCGAACGACAACGTCTTTTCTGGAGTGAATGACACCTTTCTAGTGTCATCAGTGCCCCACTTTGCAGTTAGAAAACTAGGACAACAATCTTCTCCATAAAGCTCTATCTTGACATTCTTTCGTCATCTTTAACACCATGAATTTTCACCTGCCACATACTTCTCAAAAAACATGTGAGCTCGCGTAAAAATTATAACCTTTACCCTTTCTTAAAACAACTCGTCAACCTTGAGCAATAAGAATATGAGACCGTTTAGGAAGTTCGATCATGTTGGTATAGGGTTGAAAACACTCTTGCAAAAATAAACTCAAAAAGCAACGGCTACAAAGACAACATAAAAAATTCTGCATGACACGTACCAGATCAGGATTAAAATTCGGGATCAGAACTGAACGAAAATTCAAACCTGTTCTGACAATCACTTCTGTGAATGTCTTGCCGACCACGTACCAATGAATCCATCACTCTCATACTACTTGTTGGGTTGACTTGCTTTGACCAGCGCTGACTTGCGAATCTTGACTTTGTCAGTACTAGTGACTTGCTAAAACTTCAGAGCTGACAGTCTTGAAAGAAGAGAATTCAAGACACAACAGATGCCCCTAGTTTTCTCAAGGGAAACGTTTAGCAAACTCAAGGAAACAATTCTGAAAAGATAATTCAGAACACAACGAGCAGAAGAGAAACAACCAGAAAATATAACGGGTAGGAAGGGTCAAGATTCAAGAGATAAGCATCAAGACTTATATATAGACGTCAGACCAGAACTGATAAAAATTCAAACCTGACTTGGCTGATCATTGTAACAATGGTTTACCTCTGCAAAATTTGAAATTCTTCCAACGGTAGAGTCCTGAAGACTATAGGACTGATTCTTGCTCAAAGCCGTTAGCATGCAAATTTGAAAAAAACACCTCATGCAAAATCAAACATCTTCAAACGTTAGAAAAACTCAGATTTGTAAAGCATAATTAATCACAAACAAAATTTAAAAAGATAACCGAAAGAAAGCAACAACACGTGAGAAAACTGATCACAAGATCAAGACAAGGCTGAAAATCGGATCTGTAACAAGTTTCACAACTTACAACCTTGGCTATTTTGTCCCCTTGTGGCGATTTCAGGACTGCGTCAATCCTGGTCCTTTGACATTTGCAACGCTATCAGTATAGATGGTCCAAGCTTTTAATATTCTTTCTTGACCAGAACTTCAAGGTCGAAGTTTTCTTCCAGAGCAGGACTGAAACTCGCCACAAAATCGCCAAGGATTACGACTTGATGGCAGTCTTGGGCACGAAACTTATGTTATACATAATAATCTGCACAAAACCATTTAACCATTCTCCTGACGATTCGGACTTTCTCAAGACTGACTTGGTGAAAAGTTAGTCAGGACAATAATATGATAATTCTAAAAATAAGATTAAACTTAGTAATATACATTAATTAAATAAAAACATATATTTCTAGAAGAGTGTACCTTATTCCTAAGGCATCCAAGAGGTTCTTACTTGCATAATATATGGGGTATCGTAGATCATCCTTTTCATTGATCGAATCTGGATAATTAGTATGACACACGGCAGTGGATAGTAGTTTTGATTTGCACGTAATCGACTTGAGATCCACTTTTGCCAACAATGTGCCCTTAGAACTGTCTTGGTGAAACGCGGATGAGTACTTGACGGTGAACTTCATGTTATATCTCTCCAGGAATACAAAAGGATGCTTGCAAGTGTCGAATGTGATCTTTGACACTCTTGGACTTCATCACCAAATCATACGTGTACACCTTCGTTGTGTCCCCAATAAAAATACTCCAACATTATGCTAATCACCACTTTGGTAGGTTGCCCTTACATCTCTCAAAGCGTAAGGCGTAACACATTAAAAATATATTATGCAAAAAATAAAATTCATCTTTTGATGAGTAGGATACACTTCGATTCGATTGGACTAGATGAAAGCATCCACAATTGTAAGCTACTTGTATCCTGAAATCTTGGCAAGCACAACGTTAGTATTGGGTAGATGAAAAGAATCTATGTGCAAACTTTATCTTAAATAAACATAATCAACACTTGAAACATACCATGTTTTTGTTGGATGATTACTACGATGGTTAACCAATCAAGATACATTACCTCTCTTACCATTTCATGTCTAGAAGCTCTTGAACCTCGTCGTTAATTATTTCCTTTCTAGAGGAAATCTCTTGCGTCTCCACTGCATGCACTTGAACTTTGGGCCAACATCAGACTTGTGAGCGATCAGACCAGGACATGACTTATACCAGTCTGTCAAAGCGAGTCCACGCAGCAGGATACTTTGGGTGTAAAAAGGTTAACTACCAAGGTCATACACGATTCTGGCGGTACATCACCTACCGGTAGTTTCTCACCAGAACAGGAGTGGCTGAGGACGTCTGCTCTGTCTTGTCCGACTTATCCGTTGACTTGTTTCTTTGATTGCAATATAATGAATTTGTTGCTATGATAGCTTCAAGCCTATTCTCAGAGCACTCTTGTGCATTCTGCCATTCTCCGTTGATCATCATTATTCCCTACTTGATTGACATTTCGACATATTAGTGGTACGTCGAAGGCACGAGCATGATATTATGAATTAAAACATACCAAGCAAGATACACAACGTCATCAAATTAAATCAATAAAATAATTAAGAGAAGAGACTCCCTTTGTAGGTAGAGAAATTTTGCCCAAAGTATGTTGGCCTAGGTCTCTCCGTAGAATCCACAAGCATGTTAAAATTTGTCGTGAGTTTATCATGGTTGATCCTCATTTCTTCCAAGACACCAAGCATAACCATTCGGAATCGCCTTGACGATCTCGTGACCAAGAGTCACTAGTTTCGATTCTGTTTAGTTCTGTTGGGGACGACATCATTTCTTCTTAAGTTATCATTTACAGTCTTTGTGACACAAGTCAAACCACAAATATTAGAACCAGTCATTAGCATAATCAACTTTATGAGTGTAAGGAGAAAAAGGTGAAGATTGATTTGGATCTTGTGATTGTGGTTGTTCAGTCTTGCTCGTATTCCTCCGTGCAGGACTGGTTGTGTCCTTCAAGCATCCAGAACTGAAACATCTATAACAAGACTCTCAAGCTTGGAAATCAATCCTGAAAAATCTATAACAAGACTGTTAGTATCAAAATTGTCAATCCAGAATTGAAAACTAGACCGTTAATATCGAAATTATCAGTCTAGAACAAGACTGTTAACATCGAGTTTACTAGTCCAGAACTGAAAACAGGACTGCTAATATCGAGATTATCAGTCCAGAACTGAATACAAGACTGCTAAAATCGAGATTATCAATCCAGAACAGAAAACAAGAGAGTATTCAAAAGCTCTTATCTTAGGGCTGGATGAGTGGACATGTGTTCACTCTTGTCTCCGGTATGAACCAGTTCTGTTCTGCTGACGACCACTTCCGGCTTTTTTGTTAGGCCTGTTCTGACACAAACTCCGCTGTTCTGTTTGTTGAAGGCATCTTCTTCAAGTATGACGACCCTTGCTTGTAAGTACGAACTGCCCAGAACTGTCACAGTTCAGAATTGAGATCTTTTCTTTGTTCAACTCTGCACTACTCCAACAGACGACGGAAGCTATTCTGGCTGGTAGTTCTAACGTGGAACCTCCACCCATTCCAAGTGGAGTTATTACACCTACTCCAGGGTTCCAAGATTTGGAAGCTGAGGAGCAGAACAAACTGGAGGTCCTACCCAGGACATCACTGTCAAACATGCCATCTACAGGCGTGGTGAAAATTGTCCAGAACACGACGGAAAAGATTAGCCCAGAATTGCTCAGGACTGACATTACAGAAGTGGAGCCTTTGCACATGCAATTCTTCCTTAGATCTTTGGGAATAAGAACTATGAGCGTCCTCTATTTGTATTGCGCAACGTGGCCTTGAGGATGTTCTGTACTATAGCACAACTTCAATTGATGGAACGTTGAATTTTTTCGGAACATCCTTCAAAGCCGCAAAATTGTCGAAGGGGAGGATCCTTCTTTTTCTTAGGAGAAGCTTCTGGTTCCTAGAAGAGTCCTCTTTGAGTTGATCTTCAAAGCCTTTGTCCCCATCATGATAGGAAAAAATTTTCTTTTTATGATGAATGACAAGGACAATTCTGGCCTGATTCTTGTGTTGTAACCACTAGTATCGCTGGAGTTCTGTTCCGATTCAAGACTGACTCAATCTCTTTGAGTCTTGTATTTTCTTGTAAAATTGAGGCAATCCTCGAGCGAGATTCCTCCAACTATTGTGCTAGTTATTCAAGGATCTTGTCAACCATGTGGTCATGACAAGAGTGTGTTTTTTTGTGGAATTTTGAGAAGAGAGTTTCACAAACTAATAAACTAGATGCCCCACGGTGGGCGCCAATTTGTTTTGGTAAATTTTCTACAAGGGTGAAAAAGAGCTAAGATGGGCCAACTAGTACTGTTTGCGAAACAGAACAGAACATAGTCTTATCCGAACAGAACTGATGACAACAAGATTGACGAAACCGAGCAGAACATAGCCTTCTCCGAACAGAATTGTGGGGACAACGAGATTGATGACGCAGAAACCCCGAGAAGAAGATGGGGAAAACTGCGGGCTACCAAGCCAGGACTTCTTTTATTAATCTCATGGTGATTACAAGTGTTTTGGTTACAATAGGATGACTTTCGTAGGAAAGACTAGCGAATAATGCTAATACATCGATTATGTGTACTTCTATGTGAAAGTATAAGGAAAACCTAAGGAAAAAACCTCTCAAAAAAGCCCTCCCAAAATGACTAAGTGAGCTTCTATATATAGGTAGAATGCTCACAATACAACTCCTAAAATCTAGGGCCACTATCTCATGAACTTAGGTAGTTGGATAACTACCCACTATGTATGACTTGTAACTTCCCATTATGACTTCTATTCTGATCCGCAGAACTGCATGCCAATAACTACCCATGATCTTAGGTAGTTAAATAACTTCCATTGACTCCACTTCTGCTCAGCTATGATATCTTCCATTATCCCATGATCTTTGTAACCGCTATAGTTGACCTCTGCTGACCACAACTGCCATGCCTCTTCTGACCTGTTCTGGGCGATAACTGCCATACCTCTTCTGACCTGTTCTGGGCTATAACTGCCATACCTCTTCTGACCTGTTCTGGGCTATAACTGCCATACCTCTTCTGACCTGTTCTGGCTATAACTGCCATTGTTCTTCTGACCTGTTCTGTACCATATTCGCAACGTCTATCCAGAACTGCCAATTCTGGGTAGTGTAAAATCTGGTCATAACACACCCCTTTAGCTCCCTCTTACACAAAATACGGCTTCACGTTTTACCTTATTTCACAAAAACTATGCAAATACACCCTTTTCATTTTTCCGGGTCTCGGGCCCGAAACCGAGCCCAAACCCAGCCTTTGGCCCGCACTCCAAAGCCCTAAACATCACAAAATATCTCAGAAATATCCTACGGGTTTTCTTGACGAGGAAGTTCGAGATTATCTCGTAATCTTTCAAAGATATAATTCAACCGAAACTAGGAAGCTAGACTAAAACCACACCCTCAAACCGCATAAGCTTATGCGGTTTGGAGAGGCAACCGCATAAGCCTATGCGGTTTGCCCTGGCAACCTGATGAGGGTAAAGTCGTGGTCCCCTAATCAAAATAACCTAAGGTCAACTAACTGGGTAATTAGTGGCAGTAGGGTCGAGATCCACAGAGAGAAGGAGTAGTAAAAGGGCTGCTTAGCTATCTAGCGGTCAGTCTCAAGGGTGTGAAAAGGGGTGTTTTAAAGGTCTAGACTAAGAACGATAGGTAAAAGCTGTGAAAATATGAATAAGAAGGAGATTAGGGCATCAGGGTCATGTGACATCGATTCAGAACTCAACTCAGAAGGAAATGCAATCAACTGAAATCATGCAATTGGATTAGGTTTTGGGAAAACGCTCTCTCGAGTCAATTTCAACCTTAAGCAAATTTAGCGGGCTCTCGCTACGTACTAAATTCAACTTATCGATTACGCGTGAGTCTAGTTTCAATTAGGCTTTCGATCTTAAACTGAAACAACCTAAATTCAATTCAATAAAGGCGTCCCTAAATTCAATTGATAATTAAAACGCGCAGGAAGAAATCAATTGCATAAAGTCAATCAATATGAACGATTAAAACATGTTCTGAATCAATGTCACAATCACCTTAAACCCTAATTGAGAATTAGCTAGACATGGAGAAATTAAGAACAAAGCAATTGAATATAATAAACATGATGAGATAGAATAAGAACAATCAAATTAAACCTGGAGTAATCGGGAATCGCAAAGTAAAGGTTGAATCTTGCAAGAATAATCAAAGCTAAACTAAGAGTTTTTGAGTTTATTTTGAGAGAAACCTAAGTTCTAAACTATAGCGTAAAAACTAGATTGACAAGATTCTTTAAACCCCTAACTCGAGTTGTATTTATAGGCCAACGAAAAACCGGAGAATAAGGCAGCAGAAGCGGTTCGGGAGGGAACCGTCGGTTCGAGGAGTGAGGAATCGATCGGTTTGGCTATGAACCGAAGCGGTTCTAAGCCTTCCGTGAACTTCAAAGAACTTCAAGCCCTGTTTCATTTATCAGGAACCTATAGGTTTGCTCTGAACCTATAGGTTTAACTTCACAAATCATCGTATTGACTCCGAATCAACTCTCGAGCCTTGTCTTAACTTCTCGATACTTGTAAACACTCCAAATGACTCGGTTTATTTCGGGACCGCCAAAACACTGCAAAATACACACGAGGAACAGCATAAGTATCGCAATATAAAGCAAATAGCTACTAAAACAATAATGAAATCGAGCAAGTGTGAGCTAAATGCAACTATAACGGGGGCATAAATGCTATATAAATGACATGTATCAAACTCCCCCAAACCAAACCTTTGCTTGTCCTCAAGCAAATAGCGTCGGAGAAAATCAAAGCGTAGCTAGTTAATCACGTTAGCATCTCGAAGTGGACGACCTATGCACATAAACCTACGACCATAGTCTATTTCACCGAAAATAGAGCACAAGTCTCAACCATTCACAACACATTATAATGCTAGCCTCTAACGCTTTCGCAAAAATTAAACTAACGACAATTGGATTCGAGCAAGGCCAACCGAGCATACCACTTTCCATCATACCATTCTTACCACATCATACCATTTTTCTCTTTTCTTTTCTTTTCATTTCTTTTTTTTTCGCGCAAATGTGGAGCATCCCTCGAATGTTATACCGTTTAGCTTGACGTTCACTCGGTAAAAATCGAGCTCGGGTACACATATTTCCTTAAGGGTTACATCATTGCTCATACTCTCGGTCGCAACCAAATTCATGGCCACTGTGGTTACTCAAATCAATGAGTCCCCTCCGAGAGCATCGAAGCATTGCTCCATCATTAAATGATCGGTCCAAACAAACCACATTCCAACATTCCAAACTTTCCACAAGCCAATTGCCTCGCAAGAATACCAATATCGAAAGTAAAAGAAACGAAAAGCGATAAGAATTAAGCAAATACAAGTGGGCTAGTGTTTGAGGCTCGCAATCTATTAACAGGAAAACAAACATATAGTGCAAGCTACGACGATAGAAAGTCGACTTGGAGATACTAAAGATCAAAACAGCACACTAATCAATTCTCCAAACTTGACAATTCAAAGCGAAAAAGGGTTGGAAACGCAAAATTTTTTTAAAATAAGCACACAAAATGGAAAATGCAAATAAATAAGCGCGCAAGTGCTTTCCTCCCCCAAACCAGAACTACACATTGTCCTCAATGTGAGCTAAGAGCACAAATAAGCAAGCAAAGCAAAGGACACTAAGCATACCGGGGGAAATAAAAGCGAGAAAGTGAGGGAAAAAGAGTAGGAAAGCTCACATTTTGTCAAGTTGGAGCTCCCCCAAACCGAAGCGAAGCATGAAGTGCGGCTTATGACCCACGAATATGCATCCATTTCAGTCCAGCTATAAAGTGCTTCGGAATAGCACGCGAGAAAAAGTAGGCCGAATCAGCAGGGTCCGGCCAAGGCCATCAGTGAGGCCTGTCTCATAAATACTAAGGACGCAGAGTCCTCAAGTACACCTGCATGCTAAAACAAAAATAAATCCCTCATCCTCACGCGCTCAACAAAAGAAAGGTCTAAAAAAAATGTCAAAGTCAAAAGCAAACCAAAACCAAAATAAAGTACAACAAATTACAAAATGTCAACGGGTTGCCTCCCGGAAAGCGCTGGTTTATAATGGTCCCGCACGACCGTCGTCAAAGCTCATAATCACGTCAAATTGGGCCAAGGACGTTGGCCACTAGCAGCAGCTTCACTTGGCGAAATAACATCCGTTCGCCATAAAACTCGATCTTCCCGCGGAAGAGCAGCATAGTCCATCACGCACGGTAAGCCATCGCGAAAAGGCTCGCCAAAACAACTGCGTGCGCCACGCACCGCAAACCGTGGGTCTCCTCCGCCATCACTAGGAGAATAGACATCCGCCCTCGTGACCTTCCGTTCCCCCAAACCAAGATCGTAGCCCACCTGCGTAGGACCTGCACAAGGCAAAACAGAAGAAACAACCTCCAAAGTGTCTCCAGTAGAGTGAGACGGAGGGGCAAGGTCAATAGCAGCCACAGACTCAGGCTGCATAGGGGAGCGGGGGAGACTAGACTTAGTGTAGGTTAACTGCTCACCTCCCACCGAGAATGTCAGGGTCTTGTTCCCAACATCAATAACAGCACCAGCAGTGTGCAGAAAAGGTCGACCTAGAATGATCGGAATGTGAGGGTCTTCGGGTATGTCCAAAACCACAAAGTCAACAGGGATGTAGAACTTCCCTACCTTAACCGGGACGTCCTCTAGGATACCTAAGGGTCTCTGAACGGTACGGTCGGCCATCTGCAATGTCATGGAGGTAACTCCTAACTTGGTCATATTCAATTTCTTGCAGATGGAGTAGGGAATGATGCTCACACTAGCCCCCAAGTCACATAACGCGTTCTGGACCACGTATTTCCCTATAGAACAAGGGATGGAGAAGGTCCCGGGGTCACTTAGCTTCGGAGGTAAACTACCCTGCAGAAGAGCACTACCCTCCCCCACAAAGGACACGGTCTCGGTCTCGTTTATGGTACGCTTCCTAGAAAGGACCGCCTTAAGAAACTTAGTATATGCAGGAATCTGTTTAACTAAATCAATAAAGGGAATATTCACCTGCAATTGTTTAAGAATCACAAAGAACTTACCGAACTGGGGGTCCGTGTTAGCCTGTCGTACACGACCCGGAAAAGGAAGCCTGATTTGAATCTCCGGCGCCTTGTCCTTGACAGCATCGTCCACGTGTTGCTGTTGTGACCCTTGAGCACACGGCCTAGCCGTGTCACGTGCCGCACTCTTCTCCTCTTCCTCCGGTTGCCTCGGGGCGTCGTAAACTGTACCACTACGCAAAGTAATAGCACATGCTGTATCAGGAGGAGGGTTAGGAGGATTACCTTGGGGTGGCAGAGTACCCTGCTGACGTGAAGCCTGTGAAGCGGCGAGCTGCGCCACCTGATTCTCGAGCATTTTAATCGCCGCGTCCTTGGCTTGCTCGCTCTTCTACATTTGCTGCATCATTATCTCTTGTGACTTGGCCATCTGCATCATCATGGCCTTCAATTCACTCACACTCGAATCAACAACATGAGGGGGAGCAGGTTGAGCTGGTGGTGGGACAAACGGGGGTCTTTGGTAGTTAGGAGGGGATGGTTGGAAATTCTTGTGGGGAGGGATGTAGGGTTGATTTTGTAGTGGTTGGGTGGTTGGGTTGAGGACGTTCTGGTTACGGTAAGACAAGAGTGATCGATCGTAGCCAGGTTGGTTTTGGTAGGGCAGGTTTTGGTTGTAGGATTGATATGCAAAAACCTGCTCCTGGGGCGCAAAGATACCAGTAGTATAACCCATATCATGCCCTGTGACAGCGTTCACATGAGCACTAGAGGAACCACCACCTGACATCATACTAATCTGCGGTCGGTAGCGTGACACAGCTAGTGAGCGCAGAAATACTCCCCTTATCACGGTCATCATGTGCGGACCGTGAATTACCTCGCGGTTTCCCAAACTGTGAGGAGTGGAGCGCCATCTCCTCAATCAATGCCCAAGCTTTATCATCATCCACATTGTTGGCAAAACGACCCTCTGCAGCAGAATCCAAAATAGCACGACTCTCCGCATATAGACCGTTATAGAACGTCATGATGACCAACCAAGTATTCAACCCATGATGAGGACAATCGCGGATGAGCTTCTTATACCGCTCCCAAGCTTCAGCTAGTGACTCGTCGAACGTTTGTTTAAAGCCTTGGATTTGGCTCCTCATGTGATTAGTACGCTCGGGAGGGTAGAACTTAGAGTAGAAGGCAAGGGCTAACCCGTTCCAATCAGTGATGCCGGCAGCTAACCTGTCGAGGTCCGTGATCCACTCACGTGCTCGATCTTTCAGCGAGAAAGGGAACAACATTTCCCTTATTTGTTCTTGGGTGATCCCGGCTTGCTTTATTGTAGAGCAGTAATCGGTAAACACTTGCATGTGCCGCCCAGGATCCTCGGTGGGATAGCCACCAAACTGGTTCCGCTCCACCAAAGTAAGAAAGGCGGGGCGGATTTCAAAGTTGCCCTGCAGAGTAGCGGGCATCGTGAATCCATTAGGAATGGATTCAGGCCAGAGCAAGTGACTAGAAAGTTTAGGCATAGTCACTGGCGGTGGAGAAACTGGAGATAATGGAGGTGAGTCCTCTTCGTAGGACGATTGCGTTGCACTAGACTCCGAATGCGACGCTTCCTCAATATCAATAATTCGAATTGCTTGTCTGCGTAACCTGTGTAGTGCTCGTTCAGGTTCAGGCTCAAAGGGAACTAGAGTCTGGGGTGACCTGCGCATAAACACAACTACACAAAACAATGAGAAACGGTCTCAAGGAACTAGGTTCCTTGAGACAAGAGAGAAAAACCTAACAAAAACTAAGCAAACACTAACTAGCTAACCGTCTCCCCAGCAACGGCGCCAAAATTGATGAGGGTAAAGTCGTGGTCCCCTAATCAAAATAACCTAAGGTCAACTAACTGGGTAGTTAGTGGCAGTAGGGTCGAGATCCACAGAGAGAAGGAGTAGTAAAAGGGCTGCTTAGCTATCTAGCGGTCAGTCTCAAGGGTGTGAAAAGGGGTGTTTTAAAGGTCTAGACTAAGAACGATAGGTAAAAGCTGTGAAAATATGAATAAGAAGGAGATTAGGGCATCAGGGTCATGTGACATCGATTCAGAACTCAACTCAGAAGGAAATGCAATCAACTGAAATCATGCAATTGGATTAGGTTTTGGGAAAACGCTCTCTCGAGTCAATTTCAACCTTAAGCAAATTTAGCGGGCTCTCGCTACGTACTAAATTCAACTTATCGATTACGCGTGAGTCTAGTTTCAATTAGGCTTTCGATCTTAAACTGAAACAACCTAAATTCAATTCAATAAAGGCGTCCCTAAATTCAATTGATAATTAAAACGCGCAGGAAGAAATCAATTGCATAAAGTCAATCAATATGAACGATTAAAACATGTTCTGAATCAATGTCACAATCACCTTAAACCCTAATTGAGAATTAGCTAGACATGGAGAAATTAAGAACAAAGCAATTGAATATAATAAACATGATGAGATAGAATAAGAACAATCAAATTAAACCTGGAGTAATCGGGAATCGCAAAGTAAAAGGTTGAATCTTGCAAGAATAATCAAAGCTAAACTAAGAGTTTTTGAGTTTATTTTGAGAGAAACCTAAGTTCTAAACTATAGCAGAAAACTAGAATGAAAAGATACTTTAAAACCCTAACTCGAGTTGTATTTATAGGCCAACGAAAATCCGGAGAATAAAGCAGCAGAACCGAGCGGTTCGGGGAGGGAACCGATCGGTTCAGGGTGGGAACCGATCGGTTTGGCTATGAACCGAGCGGTTCTAAGCCTTCCAGTGAACTTCAGCAACTTCAAGCCCTGTTTCAGCTATCCGGAACCTATAGGTTTGCTCTGAACCTATAGGTTTAACTTCACAAATCATCGTATTGACTCCGAATCAACTCTCGAGCCTCGTCTTGACTTCTCGATACTTGTAAACGCTCCAAATGACTCAGGTTTCAGCTCAGGACCGCCAAAACCTGCAAAATACACACGAGGAACGACAGTATCGCAATATAAAGCAAATAGCTACTAAAACAATAATGAAATCGAGCAAGTGTGAGCTAAATGCAACTATAACGGGGGCATAAATGCTATATAAATGACATGTATCACAACCGCATAAGGCTATGCGGTTCCTAGGCTTGTTTTTATCCCGGATTTCCTATTTCTCCGAGGTTTTTAGTATATATACACCCATATACCCCGACCTCGAACACAACAATTTCTCTTCAGAAAAACACAATACAATCACAATTCACAACCAGAATAAATCTTTCACACACAATTTCTCACAAAGCCTCAAGCACTCAAATCCTTGAGTTCAACACACCATCCCGTGTTGAATTCATCCACCTTTTAAGTTCAAGAAGCGAAGCTCTGCCCAGATCTGAAGCGTCAGGACAAGGTAGGTACCGATCCACTTGGATCAAAGCTTTTTCTTATTTTCTATGGACTAACAAAGGGGTCTACACTTTAGCGCCCCGGCTTTGGCACCCAGTAGCTTGCACTCCAAGTGTTCTATTTACTTCGGGTACACTCCATATCCGATGACACGCCAAAGTCGCATAAGTAACCGACCCTTATAAAATAAACCAATGGACAATTGAACTTTATTTTATTTGCATGCATCTTGCACCTTCTTATTTTGCATTAAAATCAACTTAAACAATGAATTCGACCTTTAACTGAACCGTTTTCGTTAACAAGTTAAACATGCTAAACTGAGGGTTTTAATCAATCTTTTTGCATCTGCATCTGCATTCTTTTACAACTTTATCGCACTTGTACGTAGCGATAACATTAGCTCAAATATCATCTTACAAGGATTGTTCTAGGTCAGTAGAGGCTATTTTTACATAGGCTTTTCTAAAAGGTTTTCATAAATCATTATTTGAATTAACTCTTTTTCTAAAGTACTCTCACCCCGAATCCAATCTGGTTTCACAAGCCTTAGATCTAGGAGTGTCGGCGTGCTCCAAAATCTAGGACATGTTTTTAACTTAGAACATGGTAGCAGGTTCCTAATTTCCGCGATAATTAGGTGGCGACTCCATCTTGATTCTTAAAGGTTTTTCCAACTTAATCTTTTTTAACTTTAAAATCCGCCCTTAAGCAAGACGCCGAGTTGGGTCCCTCGACGCGGTTCCCGGGTTCCACAGTTTGGCGACTCCGCTGGGGAGACTTATTTTTAAAACTAAAAACTAGCTTTTTCTTTTTAAAAATAAAGAGGTGAAACTTGAAAGCCTTGAACAATCCAAGTATACATATTTGAGCTATGCACATTCGTTTAGAGTCCATTCCTTTTGGAATCTAGGCACCCTTTGCACCCTCGAGAGGTGGTTCCCACATGCAGGCTTGTCCACTCGATAAAGCACATGCCGGACTAACTTTCCTCTCGCCCCTCACGACTTGCGTAAACGGCTATCTCGACCGCCCCAGTGCTCCCTTCAGAAAACCTATCGCCCCGGCGTAAGGAAATGAAGGGGTTAAGTATCTGCCAAAGCGTACTCGAGGTAGTTGGAGGTGTACCCGACTGACTCATTTTCACCCCTTTTGAGTCATACGTACAAGTTCGAGGCTATGCACTCCATGGTCTTTTTCAAAACGAGCATTTGCATTCATATCTTCGAAAACTCGCTTAAACTTTTCAAAGATAAACGAACCTAACAAACTAACACTTTTCAAACAAAACTATAGCGAATTTTTGAAACAAGCTTTCTCAAAATTCTCCTTTTTCACTAACAAGCAAAAACCCGAGCAAGGATTAGAACCCAAGCTCGTGGAATTCAATCTTCTAGGTCACACGGCCTAGACTCTGTTTTAACATCCTCGACTCGACTTGCTCGAGCCGAATCCTTCTTCTTTTACACATCCGACTCGAGCTCACCTCGGCAAATCGCCGATACTAGTTCGACGGGTGCAAATACAAAATGTCTTAACATCGAGGCGAGATGTGCGCACACATCCTCGTCTCAAAAGCTTCCTTTAGCTAAAACCTTTTCGAAAATCTCCTCTTTTCAAAACATAAAAGGTCTTTCTAAACAAAGAAATGAGCTAAAATGAATGCTTAAAAATGAATGTGAGTCTAGTGGGTCGAGTCGTGTCCCTAACATACGAAGTGAAATGCAGGCCTCAGCTGGATACTCGTCGTACTAAGAACCGCCTAGTAATCCCATACAAGAAACGAACCTACACCCGCAAAATGGCCGGCAACAACAAAGAAGTCAACGCACTCCGTGACCAAGTTGCAAAGCTGACCGCTGACCTTGAGGGCCTTTTGACCCACCATACAGTCGAGGTGGAACGTATGGAACTCAAGATCAAGGAGGAAGCCGATAGGCATGCTAAGAAACTCCAAGCTATGGAGGAGAGGCTCTACGTCTCGAGCACTTACTCTATCCACAAAGAGAATGAGAACGTGCCTACTAGCATTAAGGATGAGCTCCCAAACAAGCTCGCCCTTAGTGATCTTCCTATCTTCCAAGGACATGAGAGCCCGATCATTCACATCCGAGCTTTCAAATCCCAAATGGCCATCAAGGGGGTCGATTCCAAGCATTGGCTCACTCTCTTCCCGCACTCCCTTGCGGCAGTGCCGAAGACATGGTTCTACTCACTAGACCCACAACGGGTCCCCACTTTTGAAGAACTCACAGTCGAGTTCGACCGACAGTACCGAGACAATGAAAACACTCAAGTCTCAATTCGCACCTTAGAAGTCCTATCTCAAAAGGACAATGAAGGCTTCACCGACTATCTTACTCGTTGGAAGAAGCTGAGCGCTCAAATCCCCAACCGTCCCCGCGAGGACGAACTCGTACCGAAGTTCATAAATAACCTGCGACCCGTGTACCAATTCTACATGAGGTACAACAACATTCAGAACTTCAAGGAACTAACTAAGGTCGGCACCCAAATCGAAGATGACCTTAGGACTGGCACCATGGCTAAATACACCGGCCATGTTTATCAGGGGAGCTCCTCTAAGTCCTCCCGCGCGGTCAAGAACGACGAAAACCGCACCGTCGGTAACCTTGACGACGACACCCTCGACGCCTTTGCAACTACCTTCTCACCGCCTCCTAAGGCCAAGAGAAACTTCGACCCTCTCTTTATGTCCTACTCCAAGGCATTTCAAAGGCTGGTCGAGAAAAACTACTTACAACCAATCGGGCCTACTAGCGAGCCGCCCGAAGACAAGAAGCCTAAATCTTGGAACCCCAATGCCTTCTGTGCATACCACCGAGGCAAGGGGCATGACACCGAGAATTGCTTTAGGCTCAAGAACGCTATCCAAGATCTCATTGATCAAGGAAAGCTTAGCAAACCATCTCAACCCACCAAGCCTTCAAACAACGAAAACCCGCTTGGAAACCATGCAATCTTCGTGGGGTCAATCCCTATACTAGACTGCTCTTACCTCATCACACCCTCAGACGACCAAATCAATGCCGTTTGGTCTAGTGATGATGAAGACGACGAATGCTGGCTACCCACTGACGAAGTGATAGGCCACATCAATCAACTTGCAAAAGACATCAACCACCTAAAGGCTCTACATCGCACCGCAGTCGAACGTTTGGAACGTCGCGTCCAAAAAGAACTTAGCAACCCAGTCTCGCTCGACACCCTCGAAGCTTTTCGTCAGAAGGACAACGAAGGCTTCGTCAAACATCTTACACAGTGGAGGAAACTACTTTCCCGAGTGCCGGATCACCCACACGAAGACGAACTCATATCCACTTTCCTCTTCAGCTTACGACCCGCCTGGCGATACTATTTTCACTTCTGCCACGCTCAGAACTTCGAACATCTCATCGAAATTGGCACTCGCATCGAGAAGGATCTCACATCTAGCTATGAGGATCCCGCCTACCGAGATACTCTTCAAAAACGCACTCTTAAAGGACGAACAATACACAACTCGCATGGCTCTGCAAGGAACTTTGACAAACTCTATATGCCCTACGCTGTGGCATTACAAAAACTAGTCGAAAAAGACTACCTTACACCCATCGGACCTATTAACGAGCCACCCATGAAGAAGAAATCGAAATCATGGGACCCCAACGCCTTCTGTGCATACCACCGGGGCATGGGGCATAGCACCGAGAGTTGTCTCAAACTCAAACATGCCATCCAAGATCTTATCGATCAAGGAAGAATCAAGAAACCTCGAAGGAAAACCACACCTTCCTCCAGCAACGACGCAATCTACATCACAACTCAAGCAACTCAAGCAACTCAAGCAGCTCCAGCGGCACAGAAGACGATGAAGACGAAGAAGAAATTATTTTAGCTTCTAATGCTCTTAGTGTCGGGTCATCTGTCGACCCATCTATCCTAGACTCTAGCTTTAGTTTAGATTTCCTTTTTACGGAGGCTAGCTCCAAGCAATTTTCTGATTTGTCGAATAATTCTCTTCAAAATAATGAAATGAATAAATTTGCTTACGTCTTGTCTCAAGCTAAAACAAACAACAAAATACAAACAAACAAAAATCAACAAGCAACAAACAAAACACAAAATACAAAAGACACTAACTCATGCGAAAATGAACAAACAAATGAATCATTAAACAAATACATTGCAAACGTTGTGCACCCAAAAACACAAGACCCTATCATCGAGGAAACCATAACCATAAACGTGGGAACACCCGAAGAACCAAGGGAACTACAACTAGGAGCCTCACTAGACAAAGACGAGCGCGCCCAATTCACACAACT
This sequence comes from Dianthus caryophyllus, assembly GCA_023091065.1. Classification (NCBI taxonomy): domain Eukaryota; kingdom Viridiplantae; phylum Streptophyta; class Magnoliopsida; order Caryophyllales; family Caryophyllaceae; genus Dianthus; species Dianthus caryophyllus. The sequence continues at coordinate 13,310,805 of CM041519.1, read as the reverse complement.
TCTGAGCGAATTCAAGGACGTATTCGCTTGGTCATACAAAGACATGCCCGGAATCGAACGAAGCATCGCCGAGCACCGCATCCCCATTAAACCCGGTTACAAACCCATCAAACAAAAGCTAAGAAGACTACGTCCCGAATGGTCCCTTATGGTCAAGGAAGAAATCGAAAAACAACTACAAGCCGGTTTCATCCAAGTCATCGAATATCCTGAATGGGTCTCAAACATGGTCCCAGTCTTGAAAAAGAATGGCAAGATTCGAGTATGCGTTGACTTTCGCGACTTGAACAAAGCTAGTCCCAAAGATGACTTTCCATTACCCCATGTGGACGTCCTAGTCGACAACACCGCCGATCACGCCCTCTTATCCTTCATGGACGGCTACGCAGGCTACAACCAAATCAAAATGTCACTCGAAGACATGGCAAAGACGGCCTTCATTACACCGTGGGGCACATACTGCTACATGGTCATGCCTTTCGGCCTAATCAATGCCGGCGCAACATACCAACGCACCGCTACAACCCTTTTACATGACATGATGCACAAAGAAGTCGAAGTCTACGTCGACGATATGATCGTGAAGTCAAAGGAGAGAAGTGGCCACATCACTAACCTCCGCAAGTTCTTCACGCGCCCACGACAATACAAAATGCGCCTCAATCCCCAAAAATGTACTTTTGGAGTTAAATCCGGTAAACTACTAGGACATGTAGTGAGCCAAAGAGGCATCGAGGTCGACCCCTCGAAAGTCAAAGCAATTCTAGAAATGCAACCCCCGAAGAACCTCGACGATTCGAAGTTTCTTGGGCCAAATCCAATACATCTCGCGCTTCATTAGCAAACTCACCATGATATGTGAACCAGTTTTCAAGAAACTCAAGAAAACCGACCACGTTGAATGGGACGAACAATGTCAAAAAGCATTTGACAAGGTCAAGGAATTGCTAACTAACCCACCAGTTCTACGACCACCCCAAAAGGATTTACCACTATCCTTATACCTTACGACAACCCCTACCGCCATGGGCGCCATGCTCGCTCAAGAGATAAACGGCGAAGAACACGCAATCTACTACATTAGCAAGAAATTTCTCGATTACGAAACTCGATATTCACCCGTCGAGAAGAGCTGTCTAGCATTGGTATGGTCATCCAAAAAACTCCGTCACTATATGCTAGCACACCAGACGAAGGTCTACTCAAAAATGGGCCGTAAAGTACCTTTCGAGAAACACGTGCTTAATCGGACGAATGGCGGATGGACACCGCTCTGGCCGACCGACCTTGGCACGTACCCTCAAAGCAATCAAGGGACGAGCAGTCTCCGATTTCCTAGCTGAAAACGCAATCAACGACCAACCAATCATCGACACAACATCCCTTCCAGACGATGGGATTTACAACATCAACCAAGAACAATGGGAGTTATACTTCGACGGCTCCTCCAACTATCGAGGATGTGGAGTAGGAATACTTCTCATATCCCCGAATGGCGAACACACCCCCTTATCCATCAAACTGGATTTTGACGTTACAAACAACGCCGCAGAATACGAAGCGTGCTTGCACGGTCTCCAAGCAGCGCTTGTACTCAACGCCCGCAATATAAGAGTCTATGGGGACTTCTTCCTCATAATCAACCAAGTATCCGGAGCATGGAAGATACTTAATGAAAACCTAGCACTATACTAAAACAAAATACAAGAACTCATAAACGAATTCTATCACGTAGAATTCATACACCTCCCGCGCGAAGAAAACCAATTCGCCGACGCGTTATCCAAACTCGCGTCACTAATAAACATACCCCCGGGGATGGAAACACTACCCATTGTCGTGGAATGACGGAATGAACCCGCCTACATCTGTGACATTGAAGCCGAGGAAGAACAAACCGACCCTTGGTACCAAGCAATCATCAACTACAAAACAAACGGTGAATACCCACCAAACACCGACAAACGGGCGAAGCGAGCCCTACGCCTATTATCATCACAATTCGTGATGGAAATGGGCAAACTACTCAAAAAGACGCCTCAAGGTACACTACTCTTGTGCGTCGATCACAAAAAGGGACACGAAATCATGTCCCAAGTACACGATGGCGAGTGCGGACCACACATGAACGCACGAGCCATGTGCAAACAAATCATAAGGCTAGGATGGTCTTTGGACAACCATGGAAGCCGATCGCAAGAAAGTATGTCAAACACTGTCATAATTGTCAAATTTTTGCAAACGTACAACACATCCCTCCTTCACCACTATACAGTTTGACCTCGCCATGGCCTTTCTCAACCTGGGGAATTGACGTCATAGGCAAAGTTCAACCCGTAGGAGCAGGAGGACACTGCTTCATCCTCGTGGCCATCGACTATTTCACCAAATGGGTCGAAGCCGCATCATACCGTACGCTAGGCACAAAAGAGGTTGCAAAATTCATACAAAACAACATTATTTGTCGCTATGGCATACCCCACGAATTCATAAGCGACCAAGGCACACATTTCCAAGGAGAGGTCGAACCACTTCTCCTCAAATACAAGATACAACGACACAAATCATCACCCTACCGACCACAAACTAACGGCGGTCGGCAAAGAACAAAACCGTCAGATCAATCCTCAAAGATGATCGACACCGCCACGATCGCCCAACAAAATCCCATTTGCATTATGGGGATACCGCACAACCATCCGCACACCCACGGGCATGACACTTACTTCTTAACCTACGGGATGGAAGCCGCCCAACTGTAGAAATCGAGATGCAATCCCTTCAATCCTCATGGAAGAGACATTCCTGGCCGAGATGGGCACGCGAACGCTATGAACAACTCATCCTTTTAGGCGAAAGAGCGGTTACATTCACTAAATGCGGTCGAATGTACCAATCTCGCTTACAACGCGCCTACAACAAACGAGTCAAGCCACGAAACATCAAAGTGGGTGACCTAGTACTCAAATCAGTCCGAGCACCATTACCAGTCGACCCAAGAGGAAAATTCAAACCCAATTGGGCCGGACCGTACTTGGTCAAGGAAATCCTTCCCGGAGGAACCGTGAAGTTAACTGACCTCGACGGTCAGGACTTCCGATTACCAACAAATCTTGATCAACTCAAGAAATACTACCCCTAAAACACAAACAACTTTGCAATGTATTTCAAAAAAAAAAAATAAAAAAAAAATAAAAAAAAAACCTCACTCTCGCATGGGTGAACTACGCTCGGTTTGATTCCATGCACTGTGGATACGTAGGCAGTTTTGCAAAGAGCTCAACCGAAACACACGAACTACGCCGGTTTGATTCCGTGAAACGCGGATACGTAGGCAGCTTATCAAAAGCACAACCGAACTCCCTAGCACGCACGCCTAAAGCTTAAAAAGGTCAAGGGCGATGCACTCACAAAAGGACACGCTCAAAACTTAAAAAAGTCGAGAGCACAGTCAATACAAAACAAAACAAAAATCCAAGTCCAAAGCTTAAAAAGGTCGAGGACTTAAGGACAAAACAACTCAAACAAACAAATCCAAAGCTTAAAAAGGTCGAGGACTTAAGGACAAAACAACTCAAACAAACAAATCCAAAGCTTAAAAAGGTCGAGGATTTTAAGGCAAAATACGAATGTTCGAAGCTTAAAAAGGTCGAGAACATTTAAAAACAAACAAAAGAAAGCAACGAGACAAGACAAAAGCAAATTAATTCTATTTTATTACTTTATTTAGAATTTTTCGCAATTTAGAAATGAGCTAGGAACAAGCCTCCTTAGCCCTTTATTCGAATCTAAAACATGTATTTAAATGAAGGAAATTTTCTAAACAAAACAAAGCAAACTACTCAAGTCATCTTCTGACGCTTCGGATTAGCCTCTTCATCTTCAAGGGGCCGATCCGCCACAATCTTCGAGCTAAGAACGGGAATAGATCTCTCAAAACCTGGGGGCTCGATCGGACCCTCGTCCTGCTCGACTGGGGGCTCCTCGATCCTTGGCCCTAGGCGATCTTTAACGGTCACCTTCGGTCCAAGCCTTTCCCGCGCCGTTCTCGAAGTAGAAGCATCTGCACTAACAGCACAAAGATCATCATAATCTCTCCTTTCGCGCACCACCTCATACGCCAAGGAGGGCCTTGGCCCATTCTTTTCCCTCCTCCTTTGATTCTCCCGTTCCTGAGGATCATTGGAACGGTACTACCGTGTATAGAAGTCCGTAACACGACTAGACTCTATATGCTCCGGAACAGCCCAAGTAACACGGTCCGACCATCCTCGGATCCAAGCATCGATCATTTGATTGTTTAGCACAACAACCCCTCCAACCTGAGTATCCTGCTCGGGTATGGTCTGAGCAAGCCCGATTTGCCTCTTCAAGCGAAGAGGATGAATCCACACCCCTCGTTCAAACCCGCACAACATCAACCCACGGGCCGCATTCGCAACAGACGGCGCCGTAATCGCCGTAATACCCCACCAAGAAACATACCAACGAATGGAGCTCTCCTTCACGAACCCCCGGTAGTAGTTTAGCGAACGCTCCCGAAGGTCAGCCCATTCCATCTTTCGCGACGTTGTCGCAGCAGCCTTGAAGACACCACCAAGGGGGAGAGCTTTATACACACTTAGCCTCTCCATGAGCCAAATGTTGAGAATCCTAGCGCAACCCCTGTACGAGCTCAGACGATTAGCACAACGGTCGTCTAAGCCCAGTATGGTCTCCGCTAGGATCAACGCAGAAGGGTCATATCCTCTTTCCATATCTTCGACAACACGAGCATACCTCGCGTTTCCGAACACTCCATCTGGCATGGACCTCGCAAAAGCATACCGATGAACCAAACAAAAAGCAAGGGCCCTTCGCCTAGAACGGTCCGAAATACTAGTATCAACCTTATTCATGTATCGTTGACACAAGAGAAGCATGTTTATCTTGCCTCCCTCAAACAAACCTGCAGCCTGAGCGTTCGTCATCCCAAGGAAATTTCGCAGCATCCCGTTGTAACAAAGCTCACTCCTTACAACCACAGGAGTAGTCCGTTTCGACCACCCTGCAATAGCCGCAAACTCCTCTATCAAAGGACACACCTCTCCCTCGGGAAACCTAAATACATGCAAGCTAGGATCCCAATAATCTAAGCACGCATCCAGGAAGTCTAGATCGACTTTCATTTGGCGAAAGCCAATAAAAACACCCGCACCATCATCATACACCGCCTTCTTCATCGCCGGACTTAATGAGGAAGTCCACCTCTTCAAAAGAGCATCAAAATGCTCCACCATTTTCTTGAATACAAAAAACTTTAATAAATATACCTAATATATTTATGAGAGCAAAAACTTGTAGTAAGAGAGAAGAAAAGAAGTAATTGTGAATGAGGATTATGGCACGCACCCCCCCTCCTTATATACAAAACATATCACGGAATATGGAAACTCAGCATTACCAGCCAAGCCGCCAAACCGCATACCCCTATGCGGTTTGCCCCTCAAACCGCATAAGCCTATGCGGTTTGACCCCTCAACCGCATAAGGCTATGCGGTTCAAGGGGCGGGTTTTCACGCAACTTTCCTAATTCCGTCTTTCCTAAACACCACAATCTACACTACTCTACGACATTCTCTTGTTGTTCCCCACACAGCAGCATTGCACTTCACTTTAGCAACAACGATTCATGCCACGAGTCAAAACACAAACATTTTCGACATTCATGCAAGCTCATTTCGCACTTAAAATGAACTTTTCGCAAACGCATTTTCACAAGCTAATTCAACATCAATGCATCCCACTCGGGAATCATTTCATCTTTCAAATAAGCTTACCAAACAGGTTCACAACTACAATCAAGTCCAAAGTTCAAGCTACAACGACATGTACACAAAGGTTCATACAATCTTTATTACACAAGTTCACTCAGGATGACGACGACGATACTCGTTGAACTCGCGTCGAATCTGCGCCGTCTCAGCCCGGCTCTGACACAACTGAGCAGCCTGCTCAGCCCAAGCCATCCTCCACCTGTTGGCTATCCGCCATAGCTTCTTATGCGCCTCCTTAGCCACCTGTGATACACAACACAAACACATTTCACATTTTTCTCCATTTTGCCTTAATTTCACTCAAATTAAGCCAAACTTAGGGGGAAATTCAAAAACAAAGCACATTCTCTCCATCTTGCCTTAATTTCACTCAAATTAAGCCAAACTTCGGGGGAAATTTCAAAACAACAGCAGTCAACCCCACTTTGCCTTAATTTCACTCAAATTAAGTCAAACTCGAGGGGGTAACACAAAAACACGCATCTCACTAGTTTGATCATCGCCATGTTTCATACCTCGATCAAACTGGGGGCTCACTCACATATATCACGACAAAGATACATACCTTCTTCACCCTGCCCGTCCAAATTTGTCCCATGCCGCGTCGGTGGTCACCAAGCAAATCGTCGGCAAAGTGAAGGTACGACGGACGCCTGAATCGTCATACTCAATGGTAGTAGGAAAGTCACCAGGTTGCTCCGCCATCTCGGGATCAAATTCCTACAAAACAAATACAAAACGCACACGTCAAGGAAATTTTTCGCAAAAATTACCTTACGCACCGCACAAGAAGCAAGCATACCTTAATCGGCCCACAAGCAAGCCGAGACTCCGCAAAGTGGCTGTAGTCTTCCCCAGGACAGAGAAGACTCACCGACTCTTCTTCCCCGTACAACGCCAGCCGATCCTGAGCGGAAACCTCTCGCTCAAACAGGACCCTTGGCGGGTCCCTAGGCACCACCGGAGCTGGCCACCCCGCCTGAAAGACCAAACGCTCCCCAAGGTACCAACCGCCTGCGTCGCTAAGTACAAAGCGCTGGTCTCGTGATCGCAAATCATACGCTCGATGCCTTCGAATGCCCGTGATAATCGCCCCACTGAACGGCACGAACTACAAGCACAAAAACAAAAACAAACACTCATAAATACAATCATTTTAAGTACACTCTATTTAAAATGGTTCAAGCACAAACCTGATCAAACTGCATCCGGTTCAGACGGTCCCGAACCTCGTCATACGACGATTCGCGCGACGGTTATCGTACCCCAATGCACGCACCGCCAGATATACCCTGAAATCGTCCACGGATGCGGAGAAGCGTGAGAAAAGGAAAATGGCTAAGAATCCACGACTGCACGCACAAGAAACAAAAACACATTACAAAGACAACAAAGACAAAGACAAAGACAAAAAAAAAAAAAGCAACAGTGCACCTAAAACAAAAACAAAATCAACACGAACCTCCATCAAGAATCCAGGCGAGACTAAGGACAGTCTCGACCCTCGATCCATGACCCGCGGTCTCACGGCATCCATGCAGAAACGAATGCACAAACCCAGAGACGGCGTCACCCAGTCAAACGTCCCAATTGCATTCCAATCCAGGAGATGCATAAGGACCGACGTCGACGCCCGCTCACCCTTATCGCCGAAGTACACGGCGCTGACAAACCACCACAGCCACATACGAGCATTCTGCTCGTCACTCCACTCCGAGGGGCCATACTCGGTCTTCCCCTCAAAGTACTCCAAGATGTAGCTCGTCTTGAAAGTGTAAGGTGGAGCACCCTCACAAATCACCTCCAAACCACCGCCAATCGCGGCAGTCACAACCTCGTCCACAACGGACGGCGCAAACTCGAAGCTCATGTCACGGTCCCCGAACGGCAGCCCCGTTATGACCGCATACTCAGACAAGGTAATGCCGGCCTCAAAGCCGGGCATATGGAACGTCGTCGTGGTGTCCCAGTACCTGTCTAGGAAGGCCCTGATCAACATCAGGTTCGCCGTCTGCTTCTTCCCTGCAATCTCCCTCCAATGGCCGACCAACGGGCCAAAAGCACTACGCAGCACCCAAGCTTGCGCTCTCGGCGAAAGCTTCTCCTCAAAAGCACACATCACGGACGAGACGCCCGAGAAGGTCCTCATCGAGCCTTTCTGCCAACCCATCGTCGCTCGATAGGAAACGTGTCTCTCCGGAGCAAGTAGAAGGATATGGCCATCCCAACCCTTGGCAAAGGCCCTGTTCACACGTGATTTTCGCGGCCTAGAGCAACTCGCTCTAGGCGCAGCCTCCTCAGCCTCCTCCTCGACGTCCATCCCAGCCTCTATCTCGTCAACTAAAGCAAACACATCCGCCTCCTCCTCCTCAGGATCAGGCACAGGGACATTCCTCCCACGACCTCTACCTCGTGACTGACCACGTCTCGTGCGCAGGTCACGAGGGTCAGCATCCCTCTCACTACGCGTACGCCTCAAACCACTCGAGCTAGAGGCTCCCTCAGTCCTCGAGCTAGTACTCCTACGAGATTTCGATCTCGTAACACGACTAGAATCCTCTCCTGCAACCAAACACAACCAATACATACAGCTATAATACATGCAAGCATACAACTCGGCATACATATACACCAATACACACAAATAATACACACATAATACATATACATCCCTTTACACATTACACTATACGCCCTGCAGAGCATTTTTAGGCCTAATTCACAATTAAGCCGAAAACCGTTCTCTACACCTCAAAATTACAACTTTATGGTTTCTACGCGCCATAATAGTCCCCAACAACAACCCATTACAAGCAATTGCATTTTGGTCACTCCGATCAAAAACCCCCAATTCGCCTTAATTACTCCGTATAACTACGACTTAAGACGGCGATTTGAAAGCCCTAACTCGGCATTTTCGCAAAACTAACGCTATAGGCATGCTATACACGCTATGGGCATCCTACACCGAAGTTTAATTGAAATTTCGGGTCGGAAAATCCGGGTTCGTTTTCGGGCCCGAAACCTAATTTGGACGTTTTTCACACAAAGACGGTCTAAATCACAATCAATTCACACATACACGTTCACATGGCATAATACAACACAATAACGTCAATTTCAAGCATCCAAACGGCAAATTTCAAGCAAAACTCGGGTTTTCATGCAAAACCCGTCTTTTCAACACCTCAAGGCAAAACTAGCTGATCACAACGACAAATAACGTAAAAGCAAGTTAGAATGGAGCATTACCTGGTTCCATGGCAAGGCAACGCAACGAAAATGAGCAAAATCGGTTGAGAAATCGAAAAATGGTGTTTTTAGAGTTAGAAAACCGAAAATGAGTTATGATGAGCAAGAACACGGTCCTCGTGCCTTTATATAGCCCCTACAGCCCGCAGGGGAAACCGCATAAGCTTATGCGGTTTTCCCCATGAACCGCATAAGCTTATGCGGTTCCAGCCTTTGGTTTTTCTCGGTTTTTTTCTCGTTTTACGCCTACTTTTGGTTTCCTAACTCATCCTAGCTCAAATGCAACTCCAAGTACCCCCCGTACTTGGGTTAAGGCGTCACCTACAGTCCGCCATACGCGTATATTAAGCATTTAATGTACGGTACAGAAGCAGAAGCACGAACGCTCTTCACGAGCATTACATCATTTTCTTCTCAACGGAAGGCAATCATATGCAATTACGACTACATAGACACTCCTCGGCGAGCCCAAGCACAAGCACTCTGCAATATACACCTAATTCCAAGCATTTCACTCTACATAGACGCTCCTCGGCGAGTTCAAGCACAAGCATTACACGGACGCTCTTTCACGAGACCTACTCCAACACCTACATAAGCACCCCTACTCAATTATACACCTCACGCATACCCAAACATCTTGCAAGCACATGCACCCCTGCAACTTAGCCCTTTTACACATGCAATACGAAGACATTACAAGCAGCAGTAATGGCATCCGACGACACCAAGCATATACAAAGGCACCATCAACGACAGTACAACAAGCACGACGAAGACATCCAGCAGGCCGGCAGGCCCTTATAGCATGCATGGACCGCCAAGTCCTTAAACTGAGCACGCCCCTCCCCGTTTAGCCCGGTTCGAAGTCCTCGTCTCACCCATGGACACATACTTCGTTCCGCTGACTGTATCGAGACTGTAATGGTCCGGATATGGTCGTGGAGTTTGACTAGCGCTCTAGTCCGAGCTCAGTCAAACTGGGGGCTCTGTGGATACCCATATCCGTACCCTCCCAAACAAAACCCTGTGATGTATCACGGACTTTTATTACGCACGCTTTAACGTTGACTTAAACGGTTCTAATTAATGTCGAATTCATTTTGAGTCGTTTGAAATGTTAAAATAATTTAGGTCGCTTCACATCACACTTAAATAAACGTTCATTTTGTCCATTTGGAGTCTAGCTAGGTCCTTGTCCTGCTTCATTTGGCATGAACTTCGCATTTGCACTACAATTAGCCCTTTTACATTAACAAGGTCTAATTCAGCATTCCTAAATTTCTAAATTTAGGCCCGGTGGCTAAATCTCCCCTTTAGCTCCCTCTTACACAAAATACGGCTTCACGTTTTACCTTATTTCACAAAAACTATGCAAATACACCCTTTTCATTTTTCCGGGTCTCGGGCCCGAAACCGAGCCCAAACCCAGCCTTTGGCCCGCACTCCAAAGCCCTAAACATCACAAAATATCTCAGAAATATCCTAGGGGTTTTCTTGACGAGCAAGTTCGAGATTATCTTGTAATCTTTCAAAGATATAATTCAACCGAAACTAGGAAGCTAGGCTAAAACCACACCCTCAAACCGCATAAGCTTATGCGGTTTGGAGAGGCAACCGCATAAGCCTATGCGGTTTGCCCTGGCAACCGCATAAGGCTATGCGGTTCCTAGGCTTGTTTTTATCCCCGGATTTCCTATTTCTCCGAGGTTTTTAGTATATATACACCCATATACCCCGACCTCGAACACAACAATTTCTCTTCAGAAAAACACAATACAATCACAATTCACAACCAGAATACATCTTTCACACACAATTTCTCACAAAGCCTCAAGCACTCAAATCCTTGAGTTCAACACACCATCCCGTGTTGAATTCATCCTCCTTTTAAGTTCAAGAAGCGAAGCTCTGCCCAGATCTGAAGCGTCAGGACAAGGTGGGTACCGATCCACTTGGATCAAAGCTTTTTCTTATTTTCTATGGACTAACAAAGGGGTCTACACTTTAGCGCCGGCTTTGGCACCCAGTAGCGCTTGCACTCCAAGTGTTCTATTTACTTGGTACACTCCATATCCGATGACACGCCAAAGTCGCATAAATCGAAACCCTTATAAAATAAACCAATGGACAATTGAACTTTATTTTATTTGCATGCATCTTGCACCTTCTTATTTTGCATTAAAATCAACTTAAACAATGAATTCGACCTTTAATCGAACCGTTTTCGTTAACAAGTTAAACATGCTAAGCGAGGGTTTTAATCAATCTTTTTGCATCTGCATCTGCATTCTTTTACAACTTTATCGCACTTGTACGTAGCGATAACATTAGCTCAAATATCATCTTACAAGGATTGTTCTAGGTCAGTAGAGGCTATTTTTACATAGGCTTTTCTAAAAGGTTTTCATAAATCATTATTTGAATTAACTCTTTTTCTAAAGTACCCTCACTAGAATCCAACTGGTTTCACAAGCCTTAGATCTAGGGGTGTCGGCGTGCTCCAAAATCTAGGACATGTTTTTAACTTAGAACATGGTAGCGAGTTCCTAATTTCATGATAATTAGGTGGCGACTCCATAACAGTTCTTAAAGGTTTTTCCAACTTAATCTTTTTTAACTTTAAAATCCGCCCTTAAGCAAGACGCCGAGTTGGGTCCCTCGACGCGGTTCCCGGGTTCCACAACATCCAATTATATTATAAATGACATGAAAGTGAAAATTAGGAATAACAATAAGACACACATTAATAGGTCAAACCTAAAGCCAAAATATGTGCATGCATGATATAAAAACAACCTAGTCGATTTAGTAATCTAATTACTACAAGCATTATTTAAATCTAATTTAAATAACAATTATTCCTAAAATGACAAATTATTAAAATTTATTAATTTCAAAAATTTACAAAAGACCATATTATAATTTGTCATAAAAAAAAAATTCATTTTCAATAAATTTTAAAATTTATTGTATTTCCTAAGAAATACCGATTTATATTAAACTAATTACCATAATTAATTAATATAAAATAATATTAATTTTCCATAAAATCAATATTTTCAAATTAATTTCTAAAATTAATCTAATGTATTATTTCACTCTAAAAAGTCGAAATAATGCAAAAATAAATTTTTAAAGTAGTCGAAAATACCGAAAAATGCATTTTCAAATCGAAAAACGCCAATTTCAGGCAGTAAACGTCGTTTTTTCGACTTAAAATCTCTACCCTGCAATAGCAGTCTTACTCAGAATGCTGTTTCCACCCAAAAAACACATACGTTTTGTCAAAAACGGAGTTCGACAAAGGGCAGAAGCTAAAAACGAGTTTCCGACAAAAAACGCTACAACGAACGAGATCTAATCCCGACACTATCTAACCAAGCTTGAGCATATGAGATGCTCTGATACCAATTGAAGGTGTGTCTAATACTAAGGCGGAATAAATTAGACACAAAACAAGATCGAATCATATGTAAACAAGCTCAAGTTAGAAGTTTATACCCTCGTAGCGTGATTTTCACCGGTATGACGAGATTAAACTGAGAGCCCCAAATGTTGCTCCTCAATTGAAGTCCACTAGTACCCTTGGATTACTCCTCTCTTGGTTTACTAGAACCGTAAAAGGATGATGTGAACTTGTGTGTAGGAGCAAGCTCTAAGCTAGAAACAATGGAGGAAAAACCAAGTTTTGGTTTTTCCTCTTGTTTTCTCTCCTCTCTTTTTGGCTGATTTTGGTGTGTGTTATGTGTGTATTTCTTGCTGTAGAAATCAGCGCACTTAAGGCATCTAATACCCACAAAAGTTGACGCATAAATGCATGCTTAAAATGGACATAATCATTGTCCATGAGCCAATGAAATTGCACCAACAAGTTGGCCAATCAAACACCAACTTTATGTTGGCCAATGCATGCACACTTGTGTGCCATGTGTCACACATGCACGAGTGTGGCACGCATTACGAGACCGTCTATCAATCTACCATAGATTACGGTATAAACACAAGTTCTCGGGTCTAACCCGAAAGGTTAATGCACTAATCTAATTATGCCAATTAACCATATATTAATCCATTAGGGTACCGTTGTGTGACCCAATTGGACCGGACTAAATTGGTAGAATATTCTAAATACTCAGATTATAAGCGGCCTCTAGCAAAACATTATAACCACCCAATTTATCCGATTATCATAATCTCATATTTGGTTCATAACTTCTACGAAGTCAATGCACAATTGTTGACGGACACCTAGTATCCCCAACACCTTAGCCACCTCATGCTCCTGTTGAATGAGATTCAGATCACCTGGATTCATCTGCAACTTTACTTGAACCCTATTCAATAGTACAGCAGCTATGTCTGCACTATTTTCTATATCAGAAAAACAAGACTTATTTATCTCCTTCAAAGGCCCTTTTAACCATTTCAGCTTCTTAGCCACCTTAAACATCCTTGTCACCACCACATCTCTATTCTAAACCTCACCAACACAATCAAGAAAATGGGCACTCGTCCCCCACATGTTAAAGTACTTGAAGTTTTTTCTGCCCCTCATATTCCTTTTCATGTCTGAAAGACCACAAGGGCAGTGATCAAAGGTCCCCTCAGAGTGAAAATGCGCCAAATAGTCACCAAAGATCTTCATCCACTTCAAATTACCCATAATTCTGTCTAATCTGCTGTAAATTCTAGACCCAGGGTCCTGCTTATTACACCAAGTGAAGAGACTCCCTGTAGCCTTCAAATCCTCCATCTCACATTCCGTCACACATTCTTGGAACTGCTCCATTTCCCTCTCAGTGGAATGACCACCCAATCTCTCCATAGGAGATAGGACAGTATTGAAATCACCAGCCCAAAGCCAAGGCATCCCCAAGGTATGTACCCCTTTTAGGAAATTCCAAAGTGAAATCCTCTCCAGTACTGCATTATGAGCATAAATCAGAGTTAATAAGAATTTGCTACCATCATCTATAGCCTCTACCATCAAATGAATGTATTGTGCATCAGACCCCAAAATCTGCAAAGTGAAACAATCAGGTTTCCATAGAACCCAAATTCTACCTCCTGGATGATTCCTATTATTTGTAGTGACACACCATCCCTCACAAATAGGAAGATATCCACAATTTGACTTCAATTTAGTTTCAAGTAATCCAAATAAACCTACATTATTCTGGTGCAAAAACCATTTTACAAGTTTCTGCTTATTAAGGCTATTGAGACCTCTAACATTCCAAAATCCCAAGTTATGCATGACCCACCTTATCAGGAGGATCTTTACTCGTTTGACCTACTCCACCTCCAAATGGAGCATTAGCACTCTCCAACACTTCAAGAAAAGACAGAGGACCTATGGTACTACCTGGCTGAGATCCTTTATGCCCAACAATGCTTGTTTGCCTATTAAGGCGCAGGACATCCCTGATAGGAGATGAATGAGAAGACCTCTCCAATGGAGGGAAAGCTTGAGGAGTAGCAGGCACTTTTACCCCCCTTCCCTTCACCACAGGTCTCCATATTTGTTTCTGCTGTACCACAGGTTGAGGCTGAATATTCACCTTCTGTTTGCCCTTCTTCCTACACTTCTCACCAATATGTCCCAATCCTTTGCAAACAGTGCAAGTAACAGGTATCCATTCATACTCCACATTCACCACTACCTTCAGCCCTTTCTCATCTAGAAAACTAACCTCCTTAGGAAGCTGTTTGTCCATAGTAGCCTCAATCATAACCCTAGCAAAGCCCACCCTTGTCTTATCTAGAGTCGCCTTATCCTTCCTCACCACTTTGCCAGCCAGACCAGCAATTTTATCCAGACAATTTCCCCAGAATTTAATGGAATGCCATAGAATCTGGCCCAAACAGGTACAATATCCACCTTAGATTTAGTCAACACTGCATCATCAGACCATGGCTTAACTATAACAGGCTTAGTGTCAAACATATAGTAGCCCGAATCGAGCATCTCATCTCTTTTCTCTAAAGTAACAAAACGAACCAGGAAGATCCTATTCGCCATGAAAGAAACCTTCTCAACTTCAAATTTGGACCAGACACGTCTTATGAACCCCTCAATTACATCCCAGGGAGGATTGGCCCCAAGAATATAACAGTACACAGCTTGATTCCAATACTCAATCTCAGACTGAATATCCTCAATCGAAAATTGCAATACCTGAATTGTAGTTTCCTCTTCCTCAATTATCGATAGAACAGGTACACTCTTCCTGCCCTGACGTTGCATCCAAGGCCCAGAAGCATCTCCCTCCTCACCAATTACTAAAGAGGAATGCCAATCAATGCACCCATCGATTTCAAAGTGCATGCTTCTGCCGTACAAGGCCCCTTCTGACCACTCCCCTCTCCACGATCAACCCCCTCACTGCTTTCAATACTCCCTACCAAAGGACCAAATCTATTACCTGACGAAGTTATCTTAGCCATAACGAAAAATGTTTTGTGAATATTTTAGCTTTTATTTTGTTTCTCTTTATTAAAAACCTTTTTATTTTTATTTTATTTTGTTTAAAAATCCGGGTTGTTACAATACACAAAAATTAAAATTATTGTAAAATGGCCAACATAGATTAAAATTAGCAGAATTCATAACGCAATATTAGGCCATCACGTGTACTTAGCTTGGCTTGATCAATATTGGGCCATATGGTGTAATTGATACATGGAGTGTAACATGTAACATACTCATAAAGCTTAGGTTGATCAATTAACTTATAAAGTTTGGACTACAGTAATTGATACATGGACAGTAATTGTTCATGGATATTGGAATACCTGTTGCACAAGAATGTTGTGTCGTAAGTCACAACGTCCCCAAACACTTTAAACATAGCCCGACATCGCGCATCTGCCCAAAAGACGTTCTGCAATCGACCTTCATTGTCCTTCTTTATCGCATAAAAAAAATCGGGGTAATCGGTTTTCATTTTTACAAAATATTCCTCCAAAGCAGCCGCGTCACCATTAATTCTTTCTAACCGTTTTTCCAGGTTGACAAGGTTTCGCAAGTCACGATGATTAAATGGTAAATTCTCGTGACCACCCGCCTCAAGAACCATTGCATTGAAATTCTTCGTGATAGGAATGCCGATATGGTCAATGAACAAAATTCGTTTCTTGAAATAATCAATTATAATACGTGCACTAACCGTAAAACGACTATTAGATGGATCAAGCTCATGATTATGCTCCAAATGAACGGATTTAATAACAAACCCTTCATTCTCAACAGCTGCTTCGAAAACAGCCTTACAGCCGGTTACATTCGAATTCTCGTTACATTTCCTTCCACCTTTTTTCCATGCAAGACGAAGCCTATCCATCATGTGATAACGAGGTTCTTTTTTCCCTCCAAACTCACGACTGACCCCAGCCACTTTATATTTAGGGTTTATTACGTTCGATATAGTGAACACTTAGAAACCCTTTTTCATTGCGTAAGTGAAAAAAACGCGGCAAAAGACTCACAATTAGGAAAAATCATACCTACAGTGGGTTCAACAATGTCCTCATTATTAAGATTCTCACCTTCGACTGCATTCACGACCTGTTGAACGAGATTTGGCGATTCCTCTGTCGATTCAACTTCCTCTATAAGATTTTCTACGGACTCAATTGACCTACCATTATTATGCACTTCAATTTCATCTATATTAATTATATATAACAAAAACCATCCTACACAAATTTTCCCTCCAACTTTTTTTACCTTTTTATTTTATTTTTTACCCCTTTTATTTTATTTCCCTCCAAATCTTTTATGTACAACAGAATATTTATTTTATTTTTATCTCTTAAACTATCCATTTTTATTTAATGTGTTTTCAATATAAAATTTTAAGTGCGTTTTACCATATTACTATAATAAATGATGAATTTTAAGACAATGTATTGCGATACTTTGATCAGTTTTTTTTTTGTCACATTATGATATATTTTAAAATAAATTTATAACTATATTTGTATAAAAAAATTTAGATGTTCCATAATTCTAAATGTTTTATTACAAATTTCAACGATTCTATCATCTAAATTTTGATAGTTAATTAAGAAAAATCAAAATTGACACTTTTAAACCTATTAAACGGGTTAATTTGAAGACAATTACAGGTCGAATAAGCTGGTTACATGTTAAATAAATACGTGATCGGGTAAAATACAGTTTGTTGTATTTTGGGTCTAAGAATATTAGGTCGCGCTTATATTATTACTACGAAGTATTCTTATTTTAATTTAATATTCAATTCAATTACCAAAATTTTCAATTAACTATTAACTTATTTTTATACATCCCGTGCATTTATGCACGGGCATTATGCTAGTTCCCTTATATTTCTTCATCAAAACCATCATTCTCTTCAAAATCTTCGTCAAAATACTCATTCAAATCAAACAAACTGATAAGACGGAGTTAGACGTAGTTTAGATGACGATTTTAGGTATAGTTGAGGCGTTTAGAGGAGTGAATTAGAAGTGTTTTGACGTGATTCGTAGTTTTATTGATCAAACGATGTAATATGGTTTTTGGAATGATTTGGGTGTTTTTAGTTGCATGTCAATGGTTTTAAAGTGTACGCCAAGCTCGAGGCACGGAAAGCGGAGTAAGAAATGAAGAAATCAAAGTGGCAATAAACAAGGAAAGAAGAAGAAGTGAAGAAGGTTCAGGCTCTACTAGAGCGCAGATAGGCGCCACTGGCGCCACTAGAGCCTGAGATGTCCCTGAATGTCGTGGAGATGCTCTACTGGAGCACATTTGGGCGCCACTGGCGCACTTCTCTTCTTATCTCTGTAGTGGAGATGCTCCATTTGGAGCTTTGTTGTCTTGGCTGGAGCCTGTTTATCCGGATTTTTGGAAACTCTTAATTGTTTTATTTTTAATTTACTTTTTAGGAAATATATTTTTAGGATATTCTTAGGGTTTTATTTAAGCAGTTGCACGTTATTCTCATTATCATTATCTCTCTCATTAGTTTTTAATTAGTTTCTCTCCAATAATTCTTGGTGATTTTCTCTCAAACTATGTGTAACTAAACTTCAAATTCTTGATACGATTGATTGAAGCGTCGGTAATTAATCCGTGAGATTATCAATTTCTCTACTTTTCTTTGAGTATTATTTAATTCCTTGTTCTTATTATTATTGATTTTAATCTTGATTAGGGTGTACAACTAATTAGGGTTATTATTGATTAATTTGCTAGATTTGATTATTGGCTCAGTTTGCTTTATTAATCTTATCGTGGTAGCAATTGTGATTGATTTATTGTACTCCGTTTGTCGTAAATTAATCATAAAAGGAATTGAATTTGTGACTCGAGTATTAACAGCGTTGTTAGTATTAGTCATCTTTATTGATTCTCGTGCTAATTCTTCTATAGACTTGAACTTGATATCGCGTGATTTGGGTTAGTCTTAGAAAGGGTAATTTAGGGCATCCGATTTGATCTAATTACTGACTTAAGAGAGAATACGTTAGTTAATATTATTGAAAGGTATTAGCTTTCACAATAAAGTACTCAAGTAAAGTGGTTTAATTGTTTTCTATGATCGGTGATTTTATCGTCTGTGGATATCGTATCGTGTCAAGACCTTTCTCATATTTGTTTCAAATCCTTAATTTATTATTGTCATTAGATAGTTCTCTTAGTTATATTTTGATAAATCAAAACCCCCCAAACCTGTTACTGTTACTTGATTACTCTGTATTATTGTATTCTTTACACTTTAACTTATTACAATTAGCCTATTTCTCTGTGGGATCGACCCTTACTTCCATTTTACTACTTGTTTAGTATATAGGATTTAAGTGATTAAAATTATAATTTGCGGCATACGACTTTATTAGCCCGTCAAATTTTGGCGCCGTTGCCGGGGAACTAGGCGTTAATTGTTATTATTGTTTAGTGTAGGTTTATGCATAATACCCGTTTTGCTAACCATCCACTCGAGCCTTTTGACTCAGAGATTGAAAGAACACTTTTCAGGTTTAGAAAGAACAAGAGTGGACAAGTCGTCGTCGTACAAGATCTTGAGGTAGACGTCCCTGAATACGCATCGGACATTTCAGATATTTGCATTTAAAGCGGCGAGATGGTGAGCAGTCAATTAAACAACTCATCGCTCAGGACCTTCAACAAAGAACCCCTATGCATCACATATCCTCCTCTCGATGAGAATGTGAATTTTGAATTGAAGTCTGGGCTTATTCATTTGCTACCCACATTCCATGGGTTAAGTGGTGAGGATCCGAACAAACACTTATCGGATTTTCACATCGTCTGCTCGAGTATGAAGCTTCTTCTTTGTGGATCAAGAAGCGATTGAAGCTAAGAGCATTCCCGTTCTCACTGAAGGACGCGGCAAGGGATTGGCTCTATTATCTACCTACGGGTAGTATCGATACTTGGTTAAAGATGAGGAAGGCATTTCTTGAGAAGTATTTTCCTGCCTCTCGAGCGTCTCAATTGAAGAAGGAAATTTCAAATGTTGAGCAACGTGATGGGGAGACGATGTATGAGTACTTGGAGCGGTTCAAGAAGTTGTGTGGTATGTGCCCGTATCATGGGTATGAAGGCCAAGACCTCATCATGTACTTCTGTGGAGGGCTCAGTAAAAAGGATGCTCGTATGGTTCATGCGGCGAGTGGAGGTGGGATCACCAATAAGAATCCCACGGAAGCAATGGTTCTAATCACTGAGCTTGCGGAGAGCTCAAGAGACTTTGATAGAAAACCTTCCAGACGGGGGGTTAATGCAGTTGGATCGAGTCATGGCATGCTTGAGGAGAAGGTGGATAGCTTGACATCTTTGGTCAAGGACTTAGTAGTGGGTCGGAAGCCGGTGATGGCTTGCGGTATATGCTCTTCTCCATCACATCCGAGTGAAAGTTGTCCGCAAATGCAAGAGGGACCAGTGGCGGATGTGAATGCTGTCGGGTCCATGGAACCGTCTCAACGTAAGTGGGATCCGTACTCTAATACTTTTAATTCTGGTTGGAAGGCGAATCCGGCTTTTCGATGGGGTGATAATCAGAATAACCCACAAAGTGCTCAAGGTAACCAATCGGGTCCACCCCGTGGTCAATACGTGCTCCGTCCGCAACACCCACCACCTAGCTCACAACCTCCTTCAAGCTCATCAATGTCCACCGATGAGATGATTCGGGCTTTGGTAGCTAACCAAAGCAACTTTCAAGCTAGCGTGGCTCAGAACCAGTTGGAGACTAAGAATAGCATCAAGAATTTGGAGACTCAAATTGGTCAAATGGCCACTGCTATTAGTCGGTTGGAAGCTAGAGACTCGAATGTGCTGCCAAGTCAAACTATACCTCCTAGAGAAAATGTGAGTGCCGTTTCATTGAGGAACGGAAGACAGCTAGAGGAGGTGGAGAAGAAAATGAAGAAGAAGGTAGTGGATGATTCGGCGGTCCGTGAAGAGATGGAGATTGAGGCCGCAGAAGATGAAGGCAAGATAGATGACGGTCCATTACCAAGTTATGAACCAGAAGTTCCTTTTCCCGATGCTCTTAAGTCCACACGGAAGATCGAGAAGGACAAGGACATCTACGAGACATTTCGTAACTGTGAGGTAAATATTCCACTTTTGAATTTGCTTAAAATTGTACCTCGTTATGCTAAGTTTTTGAAAGAGATTTGTACCCTTAAGAGGAAGAAGAGTGAGCCTAAGGGTAAGGGGCCTAAGGGTAAGGTGAGTGAATATGTTTCAGCTTTATTTCAAAAGAAGTTACCCCCTAAGTGTGGAGACCCCGGTATGTTTTCGATTCCTTGCACTATAGGAGACCTTAGGATTGAAAAGGCCATGTTAGATTTAGGAGCATCAATTAATGTCATTCCTTTTTCCGTCTATGAGACTTTAAAACTTGGACCTTTGAGAGACACTAATGTGGTGATTCAATTAGCTGATAGATCTAGTGTCAATCCTAAAGGGGTGGTGGAGAATGTTATGGTGAAAGTAGATAAATTAGTCTTTCCGGCTGATTTCTATGTTTTAGACATGAAAAGTGAGGTAGATGTCATCCCCGTTCTGTTGGGTAGACCATTTTTAAGGACTGCGGGTACTAAGATTGATGTACCTAAAGGATCACTCACTATGGAATTTGATGGGACGGTAGTTAAATTTTTGATTGCTAATCCTATATCTGATTCTAATAATGTTCACTCGCTATGCGCTATTGATGTTACTAACCATCCTCCTAAGTGCCGGAAAGTTAAATCTCCGAGCAAGCTTGTTTCTAGTGTGCAGGTTCCCCCTCCTAAATCACAAAAGCTTGCGATCTTATGGAACCATCGCAAAGATGCGGAGAAAAACCAAGATAAGCTTGAAACTTGGTATGATAAGCTGGTTAATCGAAAGAGTTTGGTTAAAGGCTCACAAGTAATTCATGTTAAATCTAGCCTTCGATCATATCCATTCTCTTCAAAAGTAAGTTGAGGTAATAATTTCTTTCTCTAATCTAAAAGTCGGGTGATCAATCACACCGCGAGATGTCGAGCCAACGACGTTAAACAACGGCGCTTTCGGGAGGCAACCCGCGGTTTGTTGGAAAAATAAAAAAAAAAAAAAAACACAGAAAAAAAAAAAAAAAAAAAAAAAAAACACCAAAAAAAAAAAAAAAAAAAAAAAAAAAAAAAATTCCGGAACAAAAAAAAAAGAGATCATCGGAACATCCTCAAGCTCCGGTGATGGAGTAGGCGTCATAAGTGGTGGTGAAATCGTTGTGGACACCCTGTCTACGTGATCGAGTTGACTTGATTTGGAGTGGAGGCGGAAACGTTACTACACATGTGCTCGGAGTTTAAATGACTTTTGTCTCAATTTGGTGTGTGGAGCTTCCGTAATACTTTCATTCAAGCGTGGGGGAGGAGGTGAGGAGTGTGGTTAGAGTATCCCCATGGTATTGTTGAGTAGTTGATGACTTTGGGAAGTCTTTTGGCGCGATTTTTCTTGGTGAGGTATGTTCGTCCTCCCTCTTTTTCTAGTGTCCTTTGCAACATTGAGGACAATGTTTCATTCAAGCGTGGGGGAGGAGAATCGTTTCGATTGTATTGCATTGTAAAGTGTGCTTTTGTTTATGTTCAAAAAAAAAAAAAAAAAAAAAAAAGAAAAAGAAATCGAAAAAAAAACGAAAAAATGAAAAAAAAGAACAAAAATACGAGAAAGAAACAAAGTGAATCCCGGCTAGGTGAAAACCCGAAAGGGCGCCTAGGCAAGATTGGGATATGCGGCCGAGGGCGGAGTGAAACCCACAAGGGTGGGCACTCCGAGTAAAATGAAGAATCGAGTTGCGTGCCACGAGAGTTAGAGTGAGGAAATGAAAGCTAGAGTGAAACCCGCAAGGGCGGGCACTCTAGGCAAAATGAGAGATTTAGGAAAAAAAAAATGTTCTAATACTTCCTATTTTACCGGCGTGGTGACATAAGAAGGGTGACAAAGAAGGTCGGAAGGGTAGGATAGAGGCTACGGTGAGGCGTAATCGCGGTGCACGGAGTGTAGGCACCACATCTTGCGATTGGGTTTTGGTCTGAACTACGGAGTAGAGGAGGTTAGGGTGTTCACTAGTGTGGGTTGTGGAGTTATTTGGCGTACCTCTCATCGCCATTGGAGACGTTAGTAGCACTAGTGAACTTGATTAGGATGGAGAAATAAGGGGCGTAGCAAGGCTTTTGTCATCATTTTCACGTTATGTCATTGAGTCGATGGGTATATGTTTCCTAAATTTCGAGAGTTGTTGTCATGAGAGCGAGAGTGAGTGCGCATGGCTACTACTGAAGCCATTAGAGGGAGTGTGGAGAAATATGCGAGGTTTGTATTGTTTGGTCCACCATACTTGTGAGCTAGTGTTTGCTTCGCTATGTGAAGTGTCCTTTGAGTTTACTCGAGGACGAGTAAAGGTTCAAGTGTGGGGGAATTTGATAAGACGGAGTTAGACGTAGTTTAGATGACGATTTTAGGTATAGTTGAGGCGTTTAGAGGAGTGAATTAGAAGTGTTTTGACGTGATTCGTAGTTTTATTGATCAAACGATGTAATATGGTTTTTGGAATGATTTGGGTGTTTTTAGTTGCATGTCAATGGTTTTAAAGTGTACGCCAAGCTCGAGGCACGGAAAGCGGAATAAGAAATGAAGAAATCAAAGTGGCAATAAACAAGGAAAGAAGAAGAAGTGAAGAAGGTTCAGGCTCTACTAGAGCGCAGATAGGCGCCACTGGCGCCACTAGAGCCTGAGATGTCCCTGAATGTCGTGGAGATGCTCTACTGGAGCACATTTGGGCGCCACTGGCGCACTTCTCTTGCTATCTCTGCCGTGGAGATGCTCCACTGGAGCCTGTTGTGCGCCACTGGAGCCTGTTTATCCGGATTTTTGGAAACTCTTAATTGTTTTATTTTTAATTTACTTTTTAGGAAATATATTTTTAGGATATTCTTAGGGTTTTATTTAAGCAGTTGCACGTTATTCTCATTATCATTATCTCTCTCATTAGTTTTTAATTAGTTTCTCTCCAATAATTCTTGGTGATTTTCTCTCAAACTATGTGTAACTAAACTTCAAATTCTTGATACGATTGATTGAAGCGTCGGTAATTAATCCGTGAGATTATCAATTTCTCTACTTTTCTTTGAGTATTATTTAATTCCTTGTTCTTATTATTATTGATTTTAATCTTGATTAGGGTGTACAACTAATTAGGGTTATTATTGATTAATTTGCTAGATTTGATTATTGGCTCAGTTTGCTTTATTAATCTTATCGTGGTAGCAATTGTGATTGATTTATTGTACTCCGTTTGTCGTAAATTAATCATAAAAGGAATTGAATTTGTGACTCGAGTATTAACAGCGTTGTTAGTATTAGTCATCTTTATTGATTCTCGTGCTAATTCTTCTATAGACTTGAACTTGATATCGCGTGATTTGGGTTAGTCTTAGAAAGGGTAATTTAGGGCATCCGATTTGACCTAATTACTGACTTAAGAGAGAATACGTTAGTTAATATTATTGAAAGGTATTAGCTTTCACAATAAAGTACTCAAGTAAAGTGGTTTAATTGTTTTCTATGATCGGTGATTTTATCGTCTGTGGATATCGTATCGTGTCAAGACCTTTCTCATATTTGTTTCAAATCCTTAATTTATTATTGTCATTAGATAGTTCTCTTAGTTATATTTTGATAAATCAAAACCCCCCAAACCTGTTACTGTTACTTGATTACTCTGTATTATTGTATTCTTTACACTTTAACTTATTACAATTAGCCTATTTCTCTGTGGGATCGACCCTTACTTCCATTTTACTACTTGTTTAGTATATAGGATTTAAGTGATTAAAATTATAATTTGCGGCATACGACTTTAGCCCGTCACAAACCACCATTGTTACCCGACATTATTGATAATTTCAGGATTGTACTTGATAATTAGGGCTACGGTAATTAGGGTTTAAAAAAATAGAATTTGTTATTTGGGTTATTTACGGTTTAGGGTTTTGTTTTAGTGGAATTAAACAAATTTTAATTAAATTAATTAGATTAATAACATTTTGGAAAATTAATTAAATTAATTAGATTAATTGTGGCGCAATTAGAAGAAAAAAATCCCGCCACTTACCCCATAATATCCCGCCTAAGACCCCTTAATTACTCAGTTTTTTTTTTAAATGCCACATGTCAAGTGTTGAATGGCTATGTACCAAACCCCTCAATACATTTGATGTAACTGTATCAGCTTCCGTTAGCTAAGGATAACACAATCATCTTCCAATTTTGTACATGAATTTTTTTGGTGTTTTTTTTCCTATTGTAAGGAAAAAAAATTCACTTGTTTTAATAACCTTTCAAAATAATTTTATTATTGGTTATATTGATTATATTGATGGAATATAAGCTTTATAGGAGTATATATTTTAAGAGTAAGTCTTATAGAGGACCGTCTAACAGTTGCATATTGTTAGACGGGCTCATAAAACGAGGAGTAATAAATAAAAAAAATGGAATCCCTCAACTTGTTCCAACGTGCAACGCAATCCCTATCTTTATTAAATGTGAAATGGAGTTCTTAGGAGTTTTATTTTTCCCTGGGAAGTAGTTGTAGACCTTTTTAATTCGCAGACCAACTTTTATTTTCTTTTCCCTCAAACTTTATCCTCTCTTTACAACTTCCTTCATCTTTCTCATTCATCCTTTTTCTGTTTTCTCTTTGTCAAAGGCTGATCTTTGCTGGTAAACAGCTCGAGGACGGCCGCACCTTGGCTGACTACAACATCCAGAAGGAGTCGACTCTTCACTTGGTCCTCCGTCTTCGTGGTGGCATGCAGATCTTTGTTAAGACCTTAACTGGGAAAACGATTACCCTCGAGGTTGAGAGCAGCGACACCATTGACAATGTCAAGACTAAGATCCAAGATAAGGAGGGCATCCCACCGGACCAGCAGAGGCTGATCTTTCTTTGGGAAAGCTATTCGAGGATGGTCGTACTTTGGTCGACTACAACATTCGAAGGAATCCACCCTTCACTTGGTCCTCCGTCTTCGTGGTGGTATGCAGATTTTCGTAAAGACTTTGTTGGGAAGACCATCACCCTTGAGGTCGAAAGCGGCGACACGATCGACAACGTTAAGGCGAAGATCCAGGACAAGGAGGGCATCCCACGGACCCGGCAGAGACTTATCTTTCTTTGGGAAGCGGCTGAGGGCGGTCGTGCGTTGGCGGACTACAATATCCAAAAGAGTCTACTTTGCACTTGGTGTTGCGTCTCCGTGGTGGGATCTGATTTTCGTGAAGACCTTGGTAGGAAGACCATCACACTCGAGGTTGAGAGCGATACCATCGACAATGTCAAGATGAAGATACAAGACAAGGAGGAATCCGCGGATCGCCAGAGGCCGATCTTTGCGTAAACAACTTCGAGGGCGAGGCGCACGTTGGCAGACTATAATATTCAGAAGGAATCGACCCTCCACCTTGTCCTCCGTCTTCGTGGTGGCTGTTAAGCTCCATCTGTCTGTGATTTGGTATCAATTTATGTTGTTTGAAGTTTATCGTGTCAGTAATCTGTGAACAATAGTCTGTTTTTTGATTTCCTTGCAGTTTCTGTTTGTGTTTTGCATCTGCGATGATGCTGCTACATTTTGGTGTGAATTCCCAATTACCGTAGTTAATAAAACTTGTTAACATTTGTGTTAATTTCCCCCATTTTACTTCTACAAGTTAAGTTTGCGAGTTACTCTACTCTTAACTTGACAAGGGAGATGGATCAATTCCTAAAATAAAACAATTCTACAGAAAGAAACTCTAAACTCAGCTCCTTTCTGAGTAAAAACTGCTCACGGCCTCACACATACAGAAAGAATTGTACTGCTGATTCTGTTCATACTTTTTCCGTTCCACCCAATTGTACCCGTTTTCTTTTTACTCCGTTTTGCTCAGTCCTATACTTTCCGTTCGCTTTGAAGAACCATGATGACAGTTACTTCGACTCAACTGTTCTACAAGTTGATGACGTGTCTCTCAACCTTCAGCCTTACTATTCTCGAAAAGTTTCAAGCTATAGCCCTGTATTTCAGGGCAAACATGAACACAACTTTGTTAAATTGGCCGCTTTTGCTTCGGAGTCTGATGGTCATGACATTGACCTTAATAACGGGTTGGCGTTTCTAAAACTCGTTCCATTCCAACTTGTTATCATTTTCAAGACTATATGACGGGTTTTTTAAAATAATGATTACAATCTGTTTGAATTGACAGACTCAGTCATTATGTGTCAACTTGTTAGTGCGAATGAGTTGATGAGCTTGTTTTAGTTGTAGAGTTGTCGAGCCATCTACAAGCTTCTCTGAGAGGTTTCCAGTTTTGGTCATCGGGTTCTTCTTCTTCATGTGGTTCATAACATGTTTTTCTTTCATAGTCATTACTCATTAGTTATCGGAATACAATAATTACATCAAAAAAGGGCTGAATGATGTTCTTATGCTGTTTGCTGTCGTTCTGGTTTCGGGTTCTGCCTTGTATGATACAATGTTCTTGTGGACAGGTACTTCCTGAATGTCATCTTTAACATACTTAATAAGAAGGTTTACAAATTACTTTCCATACCCACAGTAAGTTTTCACTGTGTTTAATCCAATTTCTTCGAGACAAAGTTCATAAATGTCTATATAATGAAAGTTTGTAGCATTGTCTGGGTCATACATCTCCATGTCGGAGTCGTGTATTGTCTCGTAAGTTGGGCTTTCGATCTACCAAAATGTGCGGTAAGTTCCAGTATCATATCCTTCACTCACACCGTTAAAGGTACATTCATAACTCAAAGATAGTGATTACTGTGTTAAAAGCTACTCAGTGTCGTAAGTCGTAACTAATTAAGGAAACTGTAGTTGGATTCATCGAACAGCCCTAGAGCCATTCTTCAACGCAACTGCATTGCTGTTTGTTCTCTGCCACCGCATACCCTTACCACTCTGGCTATCACTAGCCCAGTAGCCCCTGTTGTCATAGGTACTAATTCCGCTGATCTTCTCTTTTCATCCACTTGATTTCTACGTTCTGCTACTTTCTGAAGCCTCAATATCATTTATGAACTTATCCTAGGTGTATCGATGGCCTCTCTCACTGAACTGTCTTTCAAATTGGCTCGGTTTCATCAGCAAAATGATCTCAAATGTTGCGTTTACGTACAGAAGTATCTACTCAAAAAAATGCTATGGTGTTCAGATTCACATATTCGAGTTCCTTGCATCAAATAAGACTGCCGTCGTACGATGTACCTTATTTCTTGCTAAGTCATGGTACACCGTATAACTGTCTTACGAGAGTAACCAACGTTTAATTTGTTTAACTCGGAATTTGACACGACAGACGGGAATGGACAGCACAGATGTGTACGCTTCCATATCGATCATTGCACTTCTAGTTTGCCTACCACCAGCTATACAGACCTGGTCAAGGGGCCGGGTTTGAACCGGCCCGGCACGGAACCGAACCGGCAAAACCCGGACCCAGCCCGGACCGAAACCGGCGGTTCAAAAATTGACCGGTTCCATCCGGTTCACGGGCCAGTTTCGGTTACAATTTTTGAGACCCGGCCTGAGCCCGGGCCCAACCCGGCGGGTCGATCGTTAGACCCTGACCCCGGGTCGAACGTTACTCAACGGCTGTTTTTTTTTTTCCTTTTCCCTTTCTTCCCTTTAAATACCCTCATAATCCCTCATTACCTTTCACACCAAATCATTCATCTCTATACTTATCTACTAATTCTCTAATTAATATCCATTATTTACAAAGTTATAATTTATAATATATTCACATTAATAAATAGCTATTAAATTTTATATTACCAAGTTTTTATTAAAAAAAATATTAGTGTTACTATTACTTTATAAATAATAAAAAAAATCTTATATTTTAATATTACTTAAAAAAAAATATGGCCAGGGAAAGAATTTATGTATGGTCGTACTTTGACAAGGTTCCGGTTCCGGGTACAACAAATCATTACTTCTGCTATTATCTCGAATGCCAAAAAAGTAATCAAGAGAAATGTTATGCTTTGAAGACCAATGGCGGCTACGGAACCCTTATACGTCATTTACAAATTGCACACGACATAAGTGGATAAAAGGGGCGAGGCAGGTAGTTCTCAACGCGGCGGCCAAACTCAATTTTAGATTGATATTATTTTCGAAGGAGCCCGTTTATTGTAACCAAAAAATAATATTTAGAAATTTGAAATTTATCTCAAAATTGTCGCGAACCAGAATTTGAACCGTAGTTTAAACCGTTTTCGAACCGTTCTGAACCGTTGTTTAAACCGTTTTCGAACCGTTCTGAACCGGTTCCAACCCGCTCCAAAACCGCCCCTAACCCGCCGTCGACCTGCACCCTAGGAAGCACCGATACCGATACGGACACCCGATACGGATACGTATCGGACACGCGATACGGCCACCTAAAATTTCAGAATACGCGATACGGCAGTCAATATATATATGAACAGCTGTACCCCTGTACTATTGGGTTTTCCCAACTGTACCCCTGCGTATATCGTTTTCCCAACTGTACCCCTGAGTTCTTTAATTACTCCCAACTGTACCCCTGAGTTTCTTTAATTTACCCAAAATCATACCTGAAATCATACCTGAAATTGAACAGAGGAAGGAAAAACTGCAAAAGTTCAACGATGAAGATGTTGCAACGACGATGAACTGCAAAAGTTCAATAACAAAAGGAAGGAGATGAAGAGAACAGAGGTAGGAAGGTGAAAGGGTTTCAAAGGGTTTTAAAAAAAAATGAATCAAAAGAAAGAAATGACGGTTAATAAATTGACTCAACTTCTAATTTACAACTAATCCTTCCACGTATGCAAATTAGGCGCTCCACGTAGGCAAATTACACATCCTAATTGGCATTTAACGATGATAATTGACGGCTTAAGCATAATTAGTTATGGTTGGGAGTAATAAAGAAACTCGAGGGTACAGTTGGGAATACGATATACGCAGGGGTACAGTTGGGAAAACCCAATAGTACATGGGTACAATTGGGAAAAACCCAAAAAAAAAAAGAAGGATTTTGTAACTCTTAACAACAAACATATAAATTTGGCCAACTAAAAGACCATAAATTTGTCAAAATGATAAATAAGTAAAATAACTTGTCTTACAAAGTTAAAATAAATTTAGAAAAAGTACAAAGTCTTACAAATATAAAAGACTAAACTAACATCACCATCAAATTCACCATACGTATTATCATAAAAAATGACCATTTTCATGTCGGGCACATCAAGGGAAAGGCTAGCCACATCAAGAGAACCAACATCGTTAAGGTTATCATGCTCATCTCCGATACGTATCGGAGGAGTATCGGGTATCCGATACGTATCGGACACGGGTACGGCATATTTTAGAGGTATCGGTGCTTCCTAGCCTGCACCCAACCCGGACAACCCGCATTCGCCCCCGAACTGCCCAACCCGGAACCTGCACCCGGCCCGGTCCCGGGTCCATTTTTCAACCCTAACCCGGGGTCAACCCGGCCCGGGTCAGGTCTAGCCATACTAGTCTAAAACTGTAACTGAAAGGATGTCGGAGAATTTATGGGGGGATATATGTTTATATTTTTTCCACCAATCAATGAATTGTTTGTGGATTACCAATATATTAGTGTTGTTATAATCTTCATATTAACCAATCAATGAATTGTTAAGATGAACGACTCCTATAAATAATAACAACACAAATAAACTCGTATTGTTATAATCTTCATTTTGGTTATTAGTGTTGTAATTCAAAGTGTGAAGTAAATCTTTATTGTTTGTTGTTGTTTTTCTGTAACTTTTTAAATTTAATTAAGGTAACGTGTTGTTAACAGTAAATCTTCATCGTATTGTTGTTTTTGTTAATCTATAATCTGTTGTGTTGCGTTTGATGGTAGAATTGAGTTTTTGATATAATTGGGGATAAACAATTCAAAATCTTATTCAATAAAATAGACGAAAAATCAAACCCTAATCGAACTTAAATAAAACCCTAATGAACTGAAATTAAAAAAAAAAAAAAAAAAAAAAAAAAAAAAAGGAACAAACTTATTTTTAGAGGCTAAAAATTTGAACGAAGTGAAATTAAATTAAGAAAAAAAATTATGGAATAAATTAATTGCAGTTGACTTAATTAAGCCAACTAATTGAAAAAGAAAATTCAAAACTAATTACAATTTTCACATGACAAAATATCGTTCGTAAGCCTGTGTTAGCACTTATATTGTATTTACCAAGGGTTTGGTATATAAGCAATGAGAGTGCGCCACGTGTACGAGTTTAATTAAGTAATTAAACTTTTCTTAAGATTTTTCATTCCCTAAAAACTTCCCTCCTAATTTCCCTAATTCGATTTTGAATTTCGAATTAATTAATTTTTTTTTTATTTTTTTTTATGCTTACAATGCAACTTTCTTAATTTAAATATTCTATTTCATTTATTTTATTTTCCTTCTTTCTTTATTTCATTATCCTGATTTATTCCATTTTCCTCAAAAAAAATTATTTAACAACATGAGTTCATCGTCATATTCTTCATCAAATCCGATATGTCGTCATGGGATTCCTACGCTTTCGGAGACGGTAAAAAAATGGAATGGTAATAAAGGTAGAAAATTTTTCAATGTGAAAGACGGAAATGATTGCGGGTTTTTTAGATGGGAGAATGATAGGTATGAGATTAATTTCGCAAAAATTGAATAATTTCGTCAGAAATTGGAATCTTTGGAGGAGGATAAAAAGATATTGATACTGAAAATGAAGTCCAAGAAAATAAAATTGTTGAAGACGAAGACCGAAATTGAGAATTATAGGAGTCGTTCATCTTTTGCTTTGAATTTATTTGTGTTGTTATTATTTTTGTATTTATTACTTCATACCGTTATGTAATGTTTTGATGTTATGTTCAATTTGAATTCGGTATTTGTTCAATTATAATTTTTAGGGTTAGTTTGAATCGATTGTAATATGTGTTTTTTGTTCTTTAGTTTAAAAGCTAATATCAAAAAGGATTGTTGGCCATAAGAAAAGAAATGCAAATGAAGAAGAACCTTAAATTTGATCGAGTAAAGTGTTGTTATGAGAGTAACTGAAAATTTTTCGGCGCAAAAAAATTAAACGCAAAAAACTACCCAATCGAACCCGTGACCTGTAGCATAGTGGGTAGTTTTTCATATGACGTTGGTACCATTGGACCAAGTCATACCAGCAAGTTCAATATTTTGAGTCATTTCTATTTAATTAATATACTTATTTTATTTCGATTTATTTGTTGGAAACCCTAAAGGGTTTTTTAGTAGATTTATGTTATTAATTGGTGCATTGTAATCTGAAAGAGTTTTTTTTTTTTTTTTTTTTTTTTTTTTTTTTTTTTTTTTTTAAGTTTTCCTTGTCAGGCAATTAATTAGTTGTTAAATTTTTTTTGTATTCTTAAAAATTTTATTCCTATTTTTTTATTAATTCGAGTTTCTTAATTTATTTTTTATATTTTTTAATATGAAAATAGTAATGTTACTTTCTTCTTGTGTTCCAATTTTTTTTATTTGGAAATTAGGGATACATTTTTTTTAATCTTAATTCTAATTCCTTTTTAAATGAGCTTTGTCAATAATATTGGCAAACAATTGCAATTTGATTGAAAATATAACATTGACATTTGGATTAAAAATAACTTTTACTGATTGGAAAATTACACCGGATTAAGTGTTAAGTACTCAATAATGCCGAATTAAACTAAAATTCATAACAAAATAATTAAACTATAATCGAATTAGTTTTAGCAACTAAATATTAAAGTAAAATTAATTCTAAAACTTGATCCTCTTGACGACAGAACGTCTCTTCCCGGGTTGGCGTGATTTTCGTTTGTATGAAGTTGTAGAAGTAGATGTCGATGGAGTTTCCAAAAATAGCAATTCGTCATCCGAATCATCAATTTTGATAATTGACTTGTCGACCTTTAGTGTGTCCACCATTGATATGTCATCATCAATGGTGACCCAATATTTTTTTGTCTACGTGTATATCCAGGTTGTGCATGTTGCCACCCACTTTCTTCATCATTTCGCGCATGAAATAACGAAGGAGGTCGACCAATTTCACGTTTTCTGTCGTTGTTGGTGAAGCCATTTTAGAAGTGTACCGTTAAAAGATGGATGAAAGAAAATTAAGAAGGATTTAGGTTTTTCTTAGATTGAAGATGGGTGAGTGATTTAGGGTTAGTGGAGGTAGTGTTTCTTTTATAGAGCAATTTTGGCTCCAAAAAAATTCTGAAAATTACAAGTTTCGCGCCAAAATAATTTCTTTTAATATCTAGATTTTTGTGAGGAATAATTAAGCTTAATGGTGACGGAAATATTTTTATTAACGGAATTAGGGTATATAAAACGTATTTAGGTTATGTTTAACGGAAGGTTTATAAAATTTATTTACGCTATCTTTAACGGAATTAGGGTTTATCAAACGTATTTAGGTTATCTTTAACGGAAGTAGGTTTTTAATTTAACGGAAATAGGGTTATCTTTAACGGAAATAGGGTTCTTTCATTTTAAAAAAAAAAGGGTATTAGTTAGAATGTTAGAGTATTATATTGTTACAATGTTATATAGTTAGAATGTCATAATTTTATATTGTTATATGTAACACCCCGTGTTTTTGAAACACATTTTTATAAAAGAATTTAATTCCTTAGATTAAATTCATCCTTTTTCCTTATAATAAAAATACGTCTGAATTTTTTCGCCAAATAATGCTAAAGTTCCTAAGTTCAAATATAAAATTTTTGAAAAATAAAGTATATTGTATCAACTTTAGAATTCAAAAAGAAATACAATTCAAAATTCTATAAAGGTCAACATTTACAATACACTACAAGTATTATCGCACCTAAATTAAAACCATTTTGATATACTTTGAATTTGAACTTTATTTTTACATATTCGAACTCGATAAATCAAATGATGAATCCTCGACAAATTTCTCAACGACAAATTTCGGCACGCAAATCGAGGTCAATGTTGACCCAAAATGCCGAGTCACTTTAAAGTGATTTGATCACCTAACCTTTTTCAAATCTACTTACTCTTAATCTAAATCTAACAAAGGTTAGTTAAGACTTAATCATTTTGATTATTACTAACAAAACATATTATAATATTATCAAATTACTATTCCTTTTTGATTTAAGCGACACTTTCACTAAAACTCGAAATAATGAATCACGCTAAGTCAAACCGACAAACTTTTTGACGTTTGAGCATAATGATTTAAATCGATAACATTCATTGAAAAAAATATATATTTCGACCAAGTAAAGTTTTATTTAAAAATTTACGAGGAACTAGTACCCAATTTTTATTTTTATTTCGTTTTGACTTTGATTTTCATTTTTATTTTCGATCTTACTTCTAAACTTTATCCTAAGGCGATACATTTTATTTGAGACTTTTAGCGTCTGCGTAAATCGAAAATTTCAAAAACGAAACCGAGGCACAATTGACCAAGTAAGTAGGCCGCCCTTCATTGAGCAAGCACATGCTCATGTGCTCTCTTCCTACCTTGTCCATGCTTTAGCAACAAGTCCATTCAAGCCACCCTAAGTCAAGCCACCCTACTTTGTTACATCATCACACTTAGCCTACTTCTAATTCAATGATCTTACAACTAAATACATACTTGCATTCACACAATTACATTACATTTCATTACTTAACTTACTACTAAAACAAAACACAACAATACTACACTACTACTACAACTTACGGTTTACATACACACACACAACAAAATTTTTCTAACACATTTTTCTCCCTAAATAAACAAACACAAGTAAGAACAAGTTCATATATTCAACCTCAAGCTCCTATGATCTTCATCTTCTTCCTTTTTCTTTTCTTCTTTAAACATTTAATTCTTGCTCTTCAATTTCCTTAAGCACTCAAATAAATTCAACACCATTTATCTTAGTAATCACTTCCTCTTTTTATTTACAATTATTTGTGAACATAAAACAAATTATTTAAAACCTACTTATCTCACAAAAATAAAAATGATACTACACTTTAGATTTTAGTATAGTTTAGCTTACTTTAAATAATTTACTAACTTAAGTTGTTTTCATTTTTATGTACTAATCTTACAAAGAAGAGGAGCAAGGTGGAGCCATCGATCTTAGCATATTTGACCATATCGTGGATTAGATAATTGCTAAGCATTCCTTTCACTAACCAAATAAGGTGCCTCTCAGACACTATAATTGTTGAGCACTAATTTCATTGAGTTTATGTTATGTTGCTAAATGATGTTTTGATTTGTATGTATGATGTTTTATGTCACCTAAGTGTCACATGTTAAATTAGGAGATAAAAATCGAAAAATAACATTAGTATCACATTAACATAACTCACGGCCACCTATTTTTCTCACTTAAATTGTTCGTTTTAATTTTTGTAAATTGCATGCTTAAAATACTTGTAACAAAATGAACATGAAAATATAACTAGTTTGTGTTTTGGACTAAAAATGAATTTGTATGAAATTTAAATGTCTTGAAATGTTTGTATATGTTCTTGAAGTTTTATTGTTATTCTTGTGTTTAAAATGATTTTACTATTGTGTGTTAGTATTTGTATATGATAATCACTTTAGCTAAATATATAAAAGATATAAAATAAATTAGTTGTTGAATTAGAAGTATAAAAATCAAAAATAAAACTTTGAACATATACATACATATACACGGCATACTTATATTAAATGGACCAATTTTTAGTTTTAATTTTTCTAAATAACATATTATAATTAGTTTAGTTAAAATGGACTTGTGTGTAAAATTTGAGAAAATTATAATAACATATAAAAATTTGACTAATTGATATTCATATGAAAAATGTTAAGAGTTCTTCATTTTCTTCAAGTGTTCTTCACTTAAATGACTAATTTGATTCAAAATAATTATAAGTTTTATTTTATTATTGTTTAAAGTCATTAGTGAAAAATTTCAATAACAAGTTATATAAGTTAGATAGACTAAATCATTAAAATATAAAAATTAGAAATTTAAAGTGAGTGAAAGTACTATTCATAAATAAAATAAAATGTTTAGTGAAAGTTATAAACTAGTTAGATCACTTTAGTATAATTTAAATAATTAGTGTATAAAAACCTTAAGTCAAAAACCGATAAATTAGAAAACGAAAATAAACCACCTAATTATTAGAGTGCCACGGTTTTGGGGTCATTTTAGACCTAAAATGAATTTCGTCACTTTTTATTTTTATCACTAAATTAATTTAATAAGTTAAAGTGGTGAATTATAATAAAAACAAGAAAAAGAAATAAATAGATAATACAATTAGGGGCTACGGTTTTACTATTAAAAGTGAGTCAGTTTTGGTCAAAATGAATTTGTCACTTAGTCACTAAAATTGAATAGTAATCAGAATTAAATTAGATTATAAAATAAATCGTTAATAAAAAGAATCAACGAAACCGATTAAAATAAGCGTTACATGTTTTAAAAATGAATAAATTCGAGTGTTACTACCTATGCTTAAATTTGGATGTGGATATACGGACTATTTAAAATGAACTACGACAACCTCGCTAAAAATGGAAACCGCTAAAAGGTTAGATAAGTATATGACTAAATGTAACCGAGTTTTACTTTTAAAATAATACTTCAAAGCACTAAATACAAAACGAACCTAACGACTTTGAAACTAGGATTTTGTACTTAGAAAATAAAAGTTGATTTTGATACTTTAGTAAAATATCTAAGTATAAAAAGTTGTACAAAGTATAAAGATACTAAGTATAAAGACATAATAATGAATACTAATAATACATGTACGTATAAAAAAAAAAATACGAATAAAATACTAAGTATAAAAATACGCATACGTATAAAGAATGCATTACAAATACGAAATCTGAAAATACGAATACATTATAAAAATACGATGAATAGTAAATACGATGAATAGTAAATACGATGAATACTAAATACCGTGAATAGTAAAATAATGAATAGTGAAAATATTTAAATTTTACGACCGAGCTGAAAATAAATATTTAAGTCTTTCTATGTATTACCTTTATCTGAAGAAGCTGCTAGAACTAAAATTTCATTATACAAAGTTAGACGATATATTTAAGTTCTGTAATTGTCACTTGATTTGAATGAACGAGGAATAAGAAATTGAGAAAATAATCTACTTGAATAAAATACTTGGATTGTTCGCCATGTCGCGACTCTTGAATTCGAAGTTAATGAGGTAGCTGTCTATGGGGACTTTAGCTCCCTCCCAGAGTTGCTAAAGGCGATCTAATATTTTTATAAAGTATTATTCGGTCTGCGGGATATTCAACCTCAGTGATGGGGCATACTTGATATCTCCGTGAGCCCATACTACGGTAATTGGAAAATCCGGCCCCAGAGTGCAGTCTAAGGTGATAGTCGTATTATTAGGTGACTACTTACTCGAGGGCGAGTATGATACGATCCTATCTATAGTGGTGTATGCATACATTAGACTCGGGATTTGGCTGTCCTTATCGCTTTAGGTATCTTTAGACTGTCAGACACGTCCGCTTTGTTCGGCCCTGATCTCTTCTGCGCGGACGTCTAGTATGTCAGCCACGTCCGCTCTGTTCGGCCCTGTCTACTATTGCGAAATTACGTCTGCATGCTTCCGCCTCGCTAACGAACATTCATTAGTTAACGTATGAAGAATGTATTTCCTTGTCTTGTTTGATTGATAAATGTTTGATGACTTGAATTGAACGCATGATTGAGAAATATGATTTATTGAGCATGATTATTTATGAGTGTTGTATGTTATATGATTTGATTTATACTTATGCCTGATCCATCATGATTTCCTTATGTGTTTTGATTGCCTACCTGTTAATTGTTTTATTTATTTATTTTATACATTGCATATGTTTTAGAACTCATGTGTCGAAAGAGTGTGCGAGAGTATGATGGAAAAATTGTTGCAGGTACCCCGAGACAAATACAAATCATGCTGGGGGACGGTTTACCTTTTATTTTGTACTCATTGAGAGATTGTAATCGAATACACTCTGTTTATCTTTAAAACTCATATTATGTATATGGAGTTTGTACTACGATAACAGCTGGTTTTGTAATATATAGACTTAATTAATTTTCCGCCTTAGTTTAATTAAAGTCACGAAAAACCAGGTTGTTACATTATAAGTGTAGGCGATATCGTATAATTTTGTGATGTTATTAGTCGGTTTCGTGTAATGCTATTTGAATAAGTTATTCTTTATTAGTCGATACCGTGTAATGTGACTAACCAAGTGGTGGTTGCCCAGGTGGAATTTGGGTTAACCTAGAAGTGTGCAACAAAGTGTAATGTCTTAGGCTCAAATCCCCTCTTGAACCAAAAAGATTTAAAAAACCAAAAAAAGGACACCACTTGGCCACCGCAGCCCCCATCAGGGGTGGCTTACATGGTACATGTGGTGGTGCGGGAATGCATGTACCCGGGGGGGACTCAACCACCTCGTCATAAAAAAAAAGGTTTAATGTGACTAAATGGTTTAACGTACGTATAACCCGATACCGTGTAATTGCAAAATGTCAATAATAAAAGGGTTTAATGTGACTAAATGGTTTAACGTACGTATAACCCGATACCGTGCAAAATGTGACTAACAAAAGGGTTTAACGTGGCTAAATAGGGTTTTTTAACGTGTCGTTAATTTTCTAAATTTATAATGAAGTAATGTTATAAGTAGATATCGTTTAATGCTATTTTATTTAAAATAAAATATTTCTTTTATTTTATTTTATTTAAAATAAAATATTTCTTTTATTTTAAATATATTGTTAAAAAAAAAAAAAGTAATTGTTATTTAAAAAAAACCCATGTGGGTATCGAACCCACAACCTCTACAAGTAACTCACGTTTTTAGTATGACGTTGGTACCATTGAACCAAGTCATATCGGCACAACCTAAAATTTTAACAAACATATTTATTCATTAAGCACGATTTATTATTAAAAAAAAAGTACATGTAAAAAAAGCACCAAATGAATTTGATGATTTATTCGATTTCAAATCTTATTTTTATGAAATAAATTTATGTATTATTAAAATTTGATTTGACTAGGGTTCCTAATCAAAGTTACGTGTATAAGCAAAAAATAAAAATAATTCATAACACTTGTCAATTTTGATTTGACTAGGGTTTCTAATCAAAATTTAATGCCTTGAGCCTCTGTAAATACAACTCTTCAATTTTGTTCATTTACTCCTCCACTCCCTGCTTTTTTTCAACTTCCCTTTTTTTTTCAACTTCTAAACTTCTTCTGCAAATCTTTACTTTAAAATAAAAAAACTAGATAGTACTAAGAAGTTTTAACCGGAAATAATACAACAAAATACTGATTTCATGGTATCTTTCAAGAATTTCAAGAATGAGTATGAAGAAACCATTGTCAAGTTCAAAAAATTCAGAGAGAGGTGTAGCCGATTAGGGTTTAATGACGTGGTGGAGGAGATAGACGGTCATCTTGTCGATCTTCGAAAGGGGCGTCAACGTGCATGCTTTCATCTTGATATTCTCAAGATTTAGAATGAAGAGATTGTTGCGCTGCTGTCGGAGTAATTCGACTACTGTCGTACGTTATGTTTAGGGTTAGGGACAGGGAAGGGTGGTGCTTTTTCGATTTGTTTAGTGTTAGTCGCAATGATCGGAATACGGATTTAAACAAACACTTTTGAAGACCAACAAATGTAAACCATTAACTAATGAAATTGTTAACACACGAAATCAAAAAAGAAATAAACAAACAGTTTGTACAATAAAAACATAGTATCTAGTTACAAAATTAACGAAATAATTCTAGTTCCGACGACACACGACTTCTTTGGCTCAAGGGGCTTTGTGGTATGTCGCCACCCGTGCGTTTTCTAGTAGTCTTCTGTCGTGGTTTAGACGCTCTACCGGTTTCCCTTTTGTCGTCGGGATATTTCAATTGTGGGTTCGAGTGTTTCTAGCAATATGTCTCATGTTGCATTCTCGTGGTTGTACTCACCTCCGTCCAACGACCTTTGAAATACCGTTAGCGTCCAAGGTAGACCTCACGGTTTCAATGTCAACAATATTCTCTAACTTTTTAATAAAGTCATCACTAACATTTTCGAACATTGCATACGTTTCGTCATTGTGCAAAGATAGCTTCTCAGTGTAATCATTTTTAGCCTTCACCTTCATAGCGCGCTTCACACTTTCGACTTCCTCGGGATTGTAGTAACCAATGCGAATATGCTCGTAACCCCGTATATATTAAATCTTTCCTCCACCGGTCTAAAATATAAGTTTCGAGAATAGATTTAATATTCTCCTTAACGATACATTGGATGATATGTTTGCACAAAATACCCTTGAACTCGAACAATTGACAGCTACTCCCTCTATTCAATTCCATTGACATCCCTTCCTTTTTTCACATTTATCGAGACGCATTTTGTAACGACAATATCTATAGTTTTAAATTGTATAAAAATATAAAAATTTGATATTAATGTTGTACATATAAAAACAAATAAAACAAGATCTCACATGACTATATTTTTATTTATATATTTCGAGTTATACCGAAAATTCTTTACCTATGTGAATAGTGTCAAAAAAGAAGGGATGCTAATGGAAATGAATGGAGGGAGTACATTTAAAGACGCCCGCGTCGTTGTCAATAGTCACCTCATAAGTAGGGCTGAGCACGGATCGGATATCCGTATCCGAAATTCCAAGTTTTTACTATCCGATATTCGATCCGAAATCCTTAGGATATCCGAAATTTGATATCCGAAATTTTCAAATCGGATATCCAAATATCCGACGGATATCGAAACCTGTAAATACATACTTTTCAGTAGCCAATATTACGATGGACGACTCGATAAACATAAAATTAGCCCTTAATTTTAAATCGTACCATCTTTTCATCACATGTGATATGTAATTACATATTTGAGGAAAAAGGACCCAAAATGGCAGAGGTGAACTCGTGACGGTGGACAGAGGGGCAGAATCCGGTGGGTGGTGGCAACGTGGTGCGCTGGCGGTAGCCGGCAGGCCGTACGGTGGAGAGAAGGAGATGGGGATGCTGATGAGCGTCAGTGACGGACTGATGAGAGCGAGAGAGAGCGCTCGTGAGTGATGCCAAATTTCAGATCTAAAATTTTGTGTTTGATATTTTGGAGAGAGACATAGAGAAGGGGAAGAGAGGTCAAAGTGTACGTGATAATGTGTTGGGTGTTGGGCTGTTTGGGTTTTAGTTAGTTTAGTTTTCCTTCTTTTTTTTCCAAAATTTTCGGATATTTTTCGAATATCGGATATCCGAAATTGCAAAGTTAAATATCCGTCAGATATCCGATATCCGAAAATTTCGGATACGGATATCCAAAGTTTTTGAAAAATCGGATCGGATATCCAAAAAATCGGATCGGATTTCGGATATTTGGATATTCGGATATTTTGCTCAGCCCTACTCATGAGTGCGTAACCCTTCCTTCCAAAAAGGTTGAACTCTTCAGCTTTGTATACAACATAAGAACCCATCCGCATAACCAACTCAATAAACGTACGTATTCCCACGCAAAATTGTTTTTTCACTTCTTTAACCTTTTCGTTAGTGTATAGTTTACTAAATACCTCCTCTATAAAAACTGATTTATCTTACAGTAAAGGTCAGTCTTTGCAAATAAAATTTTGTATTTTCTCATCCTCGACCTTACTTTGTTGAGTGAGGTCAAATTGGATCATGAAATTTCTAAGTGCAATCTCAAGGCTAACACGAACTTTAAAGAACCAATTAGCATGCTCACTCCTTTGCGTAGATGACATACCTGCGCAAAATGTTCCTCTCCAATAAGCTGCCACTCACCGTTTCCTTATATTGTACGACTATTTGATCCAAGCATTGTCCTGAACACAGAATTTATCCACCATGACCTTTCAACCTTGTTCAAATTCTTCCTCGCTCTACGTATCGTGGACAATAACTTTTAAATCCGAACATAATTCTTTCCAAAAACCGTAACGACCTAAATTCTTGACAGCGTTCCTCATCATATACCAAAGACAAAGTCGATGCGGGTTACCCGGAAATACAGTCTCAATAGCCTTACCCAATTGCTTTGTCTTGGTCTGAAAGGATGACGGGTGGAGCTTTACCCATGCATTCGAGCCATCTCTCGAACACCCAAATAAACGTGTCGGTGTCTTCGTTTGTTATCAATGCCGCAACAAAACAAATGGAGTTACCGTGATGGTTCACCTCGATAAAAGGTGAATACGGTAAATGATACCTGTTAAATGGAATAACGACATATTAAACCAAGCACGGCCCAACAACACATGTAACACCCCGATTTATTTCATAAATTTTATAATTTACCTCGCTAATATTCGTATTTCATTTCATGCGAAATTCTCATTTTTAGCTCGAGAAAGACGCTCCCTTAGCTTGTGTGTTTTGTTGTCGAGTTGATGTCACAAGTATCGAGGTGGTTGTTTAGTGTGTGGGTGAGTTGGGTGAGTTTAGAGGTGTTTAGGGTGTGTATGGCGAGCTTAGGGTGAGTGGGGATGGTCGCCACTCGTTCGCGTGTAGAGGAAAGTCATCCGAGAAAAACTGAACAAAATTAAAGGCACGAGCAGGGCACGAGCGAGACGCGAGCAAGGCACGAGCGAGACGCGAGCAGGGAGCGACCCGCTCTGTGTAGGGAGTGGTCCGCTCCTCTGCGTTTCCGTACTTCTTATGTTATTGATCTGTGATTAATTAGGACTTAATTACTCAGCCTTTAAACTTTATTTTAACCCTAATCTTTCATTATTCTCCTAATCTATTAACCTAAACTAAAACCCTCTCTTTTCTCTCCTTATTCCTCATCAATTCTCACACCAAACTCCATCAAAATTCATCAAGTTCATCTCTTTCAAACCCTAATTCCTTTCCTTTTCATTCTTCTTCGGTAATCCTTCGTTCTTCCTTTAGTTTTTAGTTTAATTTTGATAGTTTAGTTATTATTCTTTATATTAGGGTTTGTTCCTTATATGTTTGTGTATGTTTTGTGTGCTTGATTGAAGGAGAAGGTGAATTTGTGGGGAAAGACACCATCCATGTCAAGGAAGGAGGCTATGCTTTATTTTTATGCTGTAAAAGGTAATTGGGTGTAGCCCTAGCCATATTTTGGCTTGTGTGAGACCATATAATTGATTGAGGATGTTTTGATTGTTGTTATAGATGAAACGTTGTGAACTTTGGGATGTTGTGGTGTAAAGTCATGATCTTTGGTTGAGTTTGGGTCGGTCTCACACGATTGAATGTGGTGTAACATGATTTGGGGATGTCTGTATAAATTGAATTTGGGTTATAATGTTGCTAGTTCACTTAAGGATGACAACTTTGGGTTGATTTGATGTTTTTATTATGGTTGTTAGTGAGGTATTATGATAATTACTCCATATTAAGGTTGTTATTGTGTCGCTGACTATAATAAAGTTGAGATTGATATGAGTTTGACATTGATTATAATATTATGATGCTTAAGGTTGGTAACTTGGATTGTTAAATAACCTCACTATGATCATTTATTAGCTATTCTAATTAATACTCCGTATATAGTTAATATTGCATCGTTAATAGTATTTTATGTTGAGATGGTGATAATGATGGTTTGGTATGACGTTGTTGGTTGATGGTT
This sequence comes from Dianthus caryophyllus, assembly GCA_023091065.1. NCBI lineage: Eukaryota > Viridiplantae > Streptophyta > Magnoliopsida > Caryophyllales > Caryophyllaceae > Dianthus > Dianthus caryophyllus. The sequence goes on along the minus strand of CM041519.1, from coordinate 13,267,424 downwards.
GATGGTTGATGCTATGATGAAGAGTGTGAGTTGGTTGGTAAGCTTGAGACTAGTGTGCGTACAGGTACGGTTATGGCTCGTGCGTGAGGAGTTACGACGTCCTAGTTAGGACGGATACCGCACTTTGGGTTCTCAACCAGTTATGGTTGAAGACTATGGTAATTGTTATGTCGTCACTGGTTATGGTGAGGATTGCCCAAATTAAGACAGTGTTGAGGGAATTCACGGTTATGTGGTTCCGCTGAAAGGGAATTCACGGTTATGTGGTTCCGCCATAGGGTTTGGACGCATCACTGGTTAGGGTGAGATCCGGGGTGATTCACGGTTACGTGGTCATCCAGTGCTCCGTACTTTCTCTTGCGTTGTTGTTTGATTTATGAGCTAATGTCGACGGTTAGGGGACGTTTGTAGATGGTATGGCTTGAGATTGATTTATTCTTATTGTAAGTATGATGGTTCGCATGTATATCGTTGTTGTACTTTGATAATAGGTCGTAGGCCAGGTAAGCTTGTGTTGCATTGTTGTTTACTTGAGTTTTGTTGAAATATGACTGGGGAGCACCTAGTTACTCCCCACTGATTGTGGTTGTTGCATTCTTTGTGGCAGGTTTGCTAGCGGGGACGGGTGAAGAGTGAGGATAACCGCGAGAATAGCTCATCCGTTGTAGTTGTTTGTCATTTTAGTCTTCTGTTAGTTTAGAGCTGTTTCTTCAGTTAGCCTTTGTAAAAGTGGATTTATCCCCGCTTGTTTAGACTTTGAAGTCTAGACCGTTGTTTTAGTTAGTGGCGATCCAGATTCCACGGTGTTTCCGCCACCGTGGCTCGCTTTTATTTTGTTTCTCTTTATTAAAAACCTTTTTATTTTTATTTTATTTTCTTTAAAAATCCGGGTTGTTACAACACACAAAAATTAAAATTATTATAAAATGGCCAACATAGATTAAAATTAGCAGAATTCATAACGCAATATTAGGCCATCACGTGTACTTAGTTTGACTTGATCAATATTGGGCCATATGGTGTAATTGATACATGGAGAGTAACATGTAACATACTCATAAAGCTTAGGTTGATCAATTAACTTATAAAGTTTGGACGACAGTAATTGATACATAACAACAACAACAACAACATCATAAAAGTTATCGCTGAAATGGCTCTTTCTCTTCATGAAGGCGATATTCAGAAAACCCTAAAAAATCACATAATCATCAAAAAAATTCACAGAAATCATCAAAAAATTCACAAAAAAATCAGGAAAATATCAAAAAATCACAAAAAATATTCTATTTTAGTTTTAATGGCTAAGCTTACTTCTTCAGGGAATTGTAGATACCCGTATCCGTACCCCCCAAAAACAAACCCGATGATGAAAAGGACTTTCATGCATGCTTTTAAAAGAGTCGAAACGGTACAAAAGTGTCTAAAACGTTTTTAGTCATTTTTAGCGTATTAATTTGGACTTGCATAATCATAAAAATGAATGTCACTCTTAGTCATTATAAACACAACACAGGAACGTCTTATTAAGCCAAGCCACAAAAACAGCCCAACTAGCTACAAAACGGCCCAAACTTACAAAAACGACCCAAAACGCACACCAACGCAACACGCAAAACGGGCCAAAGTGCGTCCCGTACCACATTTTCACAAAATTAGGTTCTATAATACCACAAAATAATATAATTCAATATTATTTTATTTTGAGCCAAAACCGAAAAACACGACAAAAACCGAGGCACGAAAATCGAAATTGGACCAAAAACCGATTTGGCCCAAATTATACTTAACCCACACGTAAATATCCCAAAAAACATAATCATCACTCAATCATACGTCACTTAGCCAAAGGCGGCTTAAACAGCCCACCAAAATAAAAATAAAATCGCTTGTTAACAGGCGATTAAAAACTTAATAGCCAGTGAACAGGCGATTATCTTTTTGTTTTGTACCAGCCGCCTTTTTGATTTTTCTTTAAAAATATCCAACTCAAACAAACTTAAACGCCAGTGCACAGGCGATTTAATTTTGTGCACCCACAAAAACCACCCAAACTCTATAAATACCAACCCCCTTCATTCATTTTCTACACACCCGGTTTTTAACACATATACACTATTCACAAAATCCACTCAAAAATACCGTCTTTACATTTTCGAAAGGTAAACATTTTACCTACTGGTGGACGTTTGAGACTTCGGATAATGGGGTTACATTAACCCCAAACCCGATATTGGCACTAGCGGCCGTATTAAATGTCTGATTTGTAGCAATTCGTATTCATAAACCGTCTAAAACCCGCCAATATCGCATAAATAAACGACTCATTATCACTAAAGCAAACCGACGTCACTTTTATAAATTATGCAAGTCCTCATTCATGCATTAAATAACGACTAGAATCACGGATCCAACACTAAATTGTACCGTTTCATAGAGTCTTGTAGCATGTCAAAGCGAGGGTTTTTACGTACAAATGCTAATACGAGGTTGGAAAATAACGTCTATAGTAATAATTTAGCCAATAAATTATTATTTAACGTACATTTCCTATAGCAATATGTCATTATTTTGACAATTTACATTATTTATGCATTTTAATCGAGTCATACTTATTCGCACTTGTAATCGAGCGTGACTTTTAGCCCAAATATCGAAATTAAGCAAATGTTTTCAAATTAGTAGAGACTACTTTTTACGTAGGCTTTTTGATTCTTGTTTTCAAAATACACTTTGTCAAAACTTTGAAAAGTAACCTCACTCAGACCCCTTCTCTGGTTTCAAACCTCAGATAGATAGGTATCGACGCACCTTGAAATCTGAGACACTCGTGTCTTGTATTTCAAGACGCGTTGAATAGGTCCCAAATTCCTTTAATATTTGGTGGCGACTCCGAAAATACACTTTCAAAAAGGATTTTCTACTTTTCTTTTTGGTCACAAATTCATGCAATGATCTCCCCATTTTTCTCAAAACTTCGCACTTTTTCTGCGGCGCATTCCGCCGGCGCCAAGACGGCGAGGTCAGCATGAGGCGTCGATAGGTTTTCCCAAAAGGAAAGATTTTCCCGGTACCTTCAGCTGGCGACTCCGCTGGGGACGAGCATGATTTTTATTATTTTTGAAAAACTAGTTTTTCTTTTATTTTAAAATCATAAAGAAGTGAAGCTTGAAACTTTGAAAACATTTACGCTTTCGATATTTGGGCAAAAATACGTTGAGTCGAATCCTCCTGATTCAAACCACACCCTTTGAGGAACGGCCCCAAGAACTCGCCGTCATAAGCGAGGTAACTCCGGACACACTGTTCTCTCACCCCTCCACGATTACAAGTACGGCATCCGTACAAACGATCGTAACCAGTCAAACTCGAACGCTCTAGGGCCCGTCTTGAATTCACACCTAAGACGTGTGTAGTCTTGCGGGTGCCCCTACCTAAACGTCACGGGAATGACCGGAGGGAACCTTACCCTATAAACCAAAAACCTGTGTTTATATGTACAAGTGTGAAGCTATAGTACCCTCACTATAGTAGTCTTTCAAAAACTTTCTACATGTGAAAACTTTTCCTAGGCATTATACTTTTAAAATACGTCCATCTTTGAAATTGCTTTTTCAAACTTTTTTCAAAAAAGGTCATACTTCTAAAAACACGCCGTTAGGCTCTTTGACCTATAGTCATTTGAGTTTAATAAATAAAATGCCACTACATTTAAAACCGACCCAGGATAACCACTATATCCCAGGTCTTTTTCAAAACGTAAATGAATTATGCGACTGACGTATCGTCATAATACATTTATTGCTAAAGGTCTTTCACAAAGCAAAAACCCGAATATGTCAATTCATTTCGGAGATTTTAAATGAAATTAACTTTTAGAACATTAGAATTAGCTCTAAGTCGAGTGACTCTTTAGTCATCCCGATTTAATCTTTTTCTCTCAAAAGCAAAAAAAAAAACGCGGGCTCGTTCAGATGCGGACCCGTTGATTTACTCTTTGAATCAAGTGACTTATCGTCATTTTTGATTTAAATCCCTGAGTCACACGTAAAAGGCGAACAATTGATCGCCTTTTACCCAATTTTAACATCCTCAGGTCGGTTAGCCTATCGCTACTTCGGTCTGATCCTTTTTTATCGTAATCTAATGATAAACCCCTAGCAACATATCGCTAAATTGGGTTAATCTGATTATGATCATGCAAATTCTTCCTACCTCGAGAACAGGGACGTGTTAACGCGCCTCTATCTCAAAAGCTTCCCGTGTCCTTTTAAAAGCTAAAACACGAGTCAAGTCAAGTCACCCGCTTTTTACACTTTTGTGTCTTCCTTTGGTCGTGAATGCGATTTTTCATTTGAGTCTTTTCTTTCTCTTTTAGAATCACTAAAGATTTGAAAACTTTGTCAGGTCCGCTCATTGAAAAACCCTGGATACACGACGAACTAAGAACCGTCATTTGAACCCACCTCCGCCTCCAAAGAAGCGCTCCTACAACAGATCAAAACCAAAACCTGTCATGGCCTTTCAACACGATGAGGGTCTCGGAGGACCACCACCACCCCCCCGGAGGTAACTGCCGAACAAGTCCGACAGCTCAATGATAGGATAGCTAGCCTCACCACGACGATCGAGCAAATGGCTATCATGCAAAAATTTGAAGCAGAGAAAAACGCCGTGCGCCTGGCCGAGGAATCCGAACGGAATGCAAAAAGGATTCGAACCATGGAAGAGCGTCTCACGAACTCAAGGGGTTACTCCATACACCAAGAAAACGAGCACATCCCAAAGAACGTCAGATCCATGCTACCCGATGAGCTAGCGCTCAGCGACCTTCCCATTTTCAAAGGTCACGAAAGCCCGCTCGTACACGTCAAAGCTTTCAAAGCCAAGATGGCCATTTTGGGGGTCGACCCCCCCGCCTGGGCCACTTTATTCCCACACTCACTGGACCCGCAACCCAGAGCATGGTTCTATTCTTTAGAGCCACACAAGACTGGTAGTTTCGAAGACATAACAGTGGCATTCGATCTGCAGTACCGGGACAACAACGACATCCAAGTCTCGCTACGTACTTTGGAGGTCCTGACTCAGAAGGACAATGAAGGGTTTACCGAATACCTGACACATTGGAAGAAACTCTGTGCCCAAATACCTAACCGCCTCAACAACCTCACCCCTGCATACCAACAACATCTACGGTACAAGAACTTCGACAGCTTCTCAACACTCGGCATCGTCGGTGAACTCATTGAAGACGACCTCCGCAAAGAAAATAGGAATAAAAGCACGAGTCATGGATATCAAGGAAGCTCGTCTAGAGCCACTGCCAAAGTCGAGCCCATACACGCTATCAACGCACTGGGCACACTAAAGGCACCGCCGATTCTTACAGCACCCCCAAGGCCTGCCGCGCCTCCACCAAAAGGTTAGGATACCTTTAGATGACAAGATCATCACCACAAAGGCCTCAGACTTCCAAGCCGCCCTCCAACAGCTAAAGCTCGAAGAAAACGCCGCCCAATCTACTAACGACCTAGGCAGTTTCAATTCAAGTATCTACACCTAGAGTATAGGGTCTGGCGTCCTTATGACGCCAAAATTTTCTTAACGGCAGGGTCACTAGGTTACATTACTAAAGTAGTAAACCTAATTGAAAAACTAGAGTCATTAAGGTTATCCGAAGCTCCCTCGTCTGAGCTATCTTCAAATGTAACTGCTTTTGATAACATTAATAACATGAAAGTTTTCGTTACTCTTTGCCTCATTTAAAATCTACATATTCTAATGAATGCGATAATTTTAAACAAAATAACATTGCGTTATATAGATACATTGCAAGCATTGTCTCAGAACCCGAACAGGACCCCATTATTGAAGACACAACAACCATCAACATGGGCACGCCTGAAGAACCTCGAGGACTACAGCTGGGGGCTTCTCTTAGCACAGAAGAAAGGACCACATATACCAAGCTCCTCATAGAATTCAAGGACGTCTTCGCATGGTCGTACAAAGACATGCCCGGCATCGACCGCGAGATAGCCGAACACCGCATCCCCATCAAGCAAGGCTCCAGACCTGTCAAAAAGAAACTCCGACGCATCAAGCCAGAATGGTCTCTCATGGTCAAAAGAGAGATCGAAAAGCAACTACAAGCTGGATTCATCCAAGTCATCGAATACTCAGACTGGATCTCCAACATGGTTCCAGTTATGAAGAAAAACGGCAAGATACGGGTATGTGCCGACTTTCGAGACCCGACCAAAATCAAGGCAATAATGGGCATGAAGCCGCCAAGCAACATCGACGAAATAAGGAGCCTTTTGGGACAAATCCAATATATCTCCCGATTTATCAGTAAACTCACCATGATTTGCGAACCAATCTTCAAAAAGCTGAAGAAAGAAGAGCATACGAAATGGGACGACGATTACAACGAGCCTTCAACAAACGAGTTAAGCCACGAAACATTAAAGTGGGGGATCCCGTGCTAAAGTCAGTTCGAGCACCACTCCCAGTCGCCCCACGAGGAAAGTTCAAGCCTAACTGGGCTGGACCCTGCCTCGTCAAGGAGATCTACACGGGCGGAGCAGTCAAACTAACCGACCTCGACGGCCAAGAGTTCAACCTCGCCACAAACCTCGATCAACTCAAAAAATACTACCCTTAAAAACCCCTTGCAATGTATCTATAAAATACAATTTTTAAAAAAAATTCATGGGCCGGCATGCCCTTAAACGTGCACCCCTCGCAAACACAATTCATGGGCCGGCATGCCCCTAAACGTGCACATTCACCACAAAAAGCAAACACAACTCTTGGGCCGGTATGCCCTTAAACATTCATTTCCGAACTACGCCGGTTTGATTCCATTTTTCGTGGATACGTAGGCAGCTTTGCAAAAAGCGCAACCGATATTCAACACAAAAAATGACACGTCTAAAGCTTAAAAAGGCTAAGGACATAGTCAACACAAAAACGTTCCACAGGGTAAAGGGAACAATATTCAACACAAAAAAGACACGTCTAAAGCTTAAAAAAGCCGAGGACATAGTCGACACAAAAACCGTCTCATAACCTAATGGGTTAACATAAGGCGATATTCAACACAAAAATGACGCGTCCAAAGCTTAAAAAAGCCGAGGACATAGTCGACACAAAAACCGTCTCATAACCTAATGGGTTAACATAAGGCGATATTCAACACAAAACGACAAACCCAAAGCTTAAAAAGGTCGAGGGAATAGTCAATACAAAAATTCCTGAAAACAAAAAACCATGCTTACATTCTAAACTTTGAAAAAAGAATTAGAGCCAAGGAATTTCACACAGAATAATAAGCAAAATGAGGCAAAGTCGTAAATAAAAACCTGATTTTTATTAATCTTAAAAAGAACGGTTACATTTTGGATTTTTCAAAAGTAGGAGCATAACTACAACCTTAGAAATACACTAACAAACACTATATATTACAATACGAGTCCCGGCATGTACATCGGGTTTAGGATAGACATAATACGAACATAATACAAAATAATATGAACATAATACTAACAACAACACAATAAAACAAACACCAGATTCCCTTAGCCACCAATAGCTCCAAACTCCTCGACCAATGGACAGACCTTCCCGCCAGGAAAGCGGAACACGTGAAAACTTAGGTCCCAATAGTCGAAACAAACCTCCAAGAACTCGGGCTCCATTTGAACCTGCCCCAGACCCAGGAGTACCCCGATACCGCAATCTTTCAAAGTCTTTCTCTTCTATACCCGACAACAACGAACACCAACGGCGCAATTTTCCTTCAAAATTCTCCATAACTCGACTAACGTTCCGTAAATATTTTGAATATCTTTGGAATACTGAGAATAGAACGTTGAAAGGATGAGTAAAATGAGTTAACCTAGCCCTCCTTTTATAGCCGAATTTGCAAAACAATCTACAACACAAAAATTAACCACAACACAAAACACGATTTTCGCATTCACAATTTTCGTCTCAAAATGTCGTTTTAGCTCACATTTTTACAATGTCAAAAGCGTCTTTTTACGAGTCTAAAATACTTTCTAAACAACATATTTTAAAACCCTGCATTTGCATTTAGTTTAGTCCTAAGCGAGTCAGTCTCAATCGAGACATATATATATATATATGTTTTTACGACTAACGACTTTTTGCAGGTACACTCGGCAAGCAAAAACGCAAGGATTTCAGACCCGGCTACAACCCGAACATGCATTTTTGCAACAAGACGAAATATTCGAAGCCTAGGACGTCACACACAAAGCCAACAACTACAATCAAAACCGAACCACAAATATACCCATACATACCCACAAAACCAAACAAAAACGCGTAGCCTCCTCACGAGACGTTCATAAAAACCTAACTTTTTATGAGATACCGAAAGCACGTAGCCCCCCCACGAGGCGTGCATTTCAACCAAAAAACGCGTAGCCTCCTCACGAGACGTTCATAAAAACCTAACTTTTTATGAGAAAAAGAAAAGCACGTAGCCTCCTCACGAGACGTGCATTTCAACCAAAAAACGCGTAGCCTCCTCACGAGACGTTCATAAAAACCTAACTTTTTATGAGAAAAAGAAAAGCACGTAGCCTCCTCACGAGACGTGCATTTCAACCAAAAAACGCGTAGCCTCCTCACGAGACGTTCATAAAAACCTAACTTTTTATGAGAAAAAGAAAAGCACGTAGCCTCCTCACGGGACGGGCATTTCAACCAAAAAACGCGTAGCCTCCTCACGAGACGTTCATAAAAACCTAACCTTTTATGAGAAAAAGAAAAGCACGTAGCCTCCTCACGAGACGTGCATTTCAACCAAAAAACGCGTAGCCTCCTCACGAGACGTTCATAAAAACCTAACCTTTTATGAGAAAAAGAAAAGCACGTAGCCTCCTCACGAGACGTGCATTTCAACCAAAAAACGCGTAGCCTCCTCACGAGACGTTCATAAAAACCTGACTTTTTATGAGAAAAAGAAAAGCACGTAGCCTCCTCACGGGACGTGCATTTCAACCAAAAAACGCGTAGCCTCCTCACGAGACGTTCATGAAAACCTAACCTTTTATGAGAAAAAGAAAAGCACGTAGCCTCCTCACGAGACGTTCATAAAAACCTAACTTTTTATGAGAAAAAGAAAAGCACGTAGCCTCCTCACGAGACGTGCATTTCAACCAAAAAACGCGTAGCCTCCTCACGAGACGTTCATAAAAACCTAACCTTTTATGAGAAAAAGAAAAGCACGTAGCCTCCTCACGGGACGTGCATTTCAACCAAAAAACGCGTAGCCTCCTCACGAGACGTTCATAAAAACCTAACCTTTTATGAGAAAAAGAAAAGCACGTAGCCTCCTCACGAGACGTGCATTTCAACCAAAAAACGCGTAGCCTCCTCACGAGACGTTCATAAAAACCTAACCTTTTATGAGAAAAAGAAAAGCACGTAGCCTCCTCACGAGACGTGCATTTCAACCAAAAAACGCGTAGCCTCCTCACGAGACGTTCATAAAAACCGACTTTTTATGAGAAAAGAAAAGCACGTAGCCTCCTCACGGGACGTGCATTTCAACCAAAAAACGCGTAGCCTCCTCACGAGACGTTCATAAAAACCTAACCTTTTATGAGAAAAAGAAAAGCACGTAGCCTCCTCACGAGACGTGTATTTCAACCAAAAAACGCGTAGCCTCCTCACGAGACGTTCATAAAAACCTAACCTTTTATGAGAAAAAGAAAAGCACGTAGCCTCCTCACGAGACGTGCATTTCAACCAAAAAACGCGTAGCCTCCTCACGAGACGTTCATAAAAACCTAACTTTTTATGAGAAAAAGAAAAGCACGTAGCCTCCTCACGAGTCGTGCATTTCAACCAAAAACGCGTAGCCTCCTCACGAGGCGTTCATAAAAACCTAACTTTTTATGAGAAAAGAAAAGCACGTAGCCTCCTCACGAGGCGTGCATTTCAACCAAAAACGCGTAGCCTCCTCACGAGACGTTCATAAACACCTAACCTTTTATGAGAAAAAGAAAAGCACGTAGCCTCCTCACGAGACGTGCATTTCAACCAAAAAACGCGTAGCCTCCTCACGAGACGTTCATAAAAACCTAACTTTTTATGAGAAAAAGAAAAGCACGTAGCCTCCTCACGAGACATGCATTTCAACCAAAAAACGCGTAGCCTCCTCACGAGACGTTCATAAAAACCTAACCTTTTATGAGAAAAAGAAAAGCACGTAGCCTCCTCACGAGACGTGCTTTTCAACCAAAAAACGCGTAGCCTCCTCACGAGACGTTCATAAAAACCTAACCTTTTATGAGAAAAAGAAAAGCACGTAGCCTCCTCACGAGACGTGCATTTCAACCAAAAAACGCGTAGCCTCCTCACGAGACGTTCATAAAAACCTGACTTTTTATGAGAAAAAGAAAAGCACGTAGCCTCCTCACGAGACGTGCATTTCAACCAAAAAACGCGTAGCCTCCTCACGAGACGTTCATAAAAACCTAACCTTTTATGAGAAAAAGAAAAGCACGTAGCCTCCTCACGAGACGTGCATTTCAACCAAAAAACGCGTAGCCTCCTCACGAGACGTTCATAAAAACCTAACTTTTTATGAGAAAAGCACGTAGCCTCCTCACGAGACGTGCATTTCAACCAAAAAACGCGTAGCCTCCTCACGAGACGTTCATAAAAACCTAGCCCTTTTTATGAGAAACAGAAAAACACGTAGCCTCCTCACAAGACGTTAAAACACAAAAAACGCGTAGCCTCCTTACGAGACGTTCACAAAAACCTAAACCATTCTTATAAACCAAGCCCCAAAACACATAACCTCTTCTATGAGACGTCCGGCAAGGAGCGCAAGCCAGAAGCGCAAGCAGAAGCACGAGCAAGGAGCGCAAGCCGGCGCGGCGAAGCACAAGCGTATACGCGAAGCCCAAACAGAGACACGAGCAAGGCGCCAGCTGGGAGTACTCAGGCCACATGCAGGCTGACACGCCCTTAAACATGTAGGACCGTCATGTCCTTAAAAACATGTCGTCCCTCCCCGTATTTCCCGACGCTAAGTCCTCGTCTCTCCCATAAGACACATGCTTAGCGCCGCCAGGTAGTATCGAGACTGTAATGGTCCGGATACTATCTTTAAGTTTGACTAACGCTTTGTCCTAGCTCAGTCAAACTGGGGGCTCTGTAGATACCCGTATCCGTACCCCCCAAAAACAAACCCGATGATGAAAAGGACTTTCATGCATGCTTTTAAAAGAGTCGAAACGGTACAAAAGTGTAAAAGGTGTTTAGTCATTTTTAGCGTATTAATTTGGACTTGCATAATCATAAAAATGAATGTCACTCTTAGTCATTATAAACACAACACAGGAACGTCTTATTAAGCCAAGCCACAAAAACAGCCCAACTAGCTACAAAACGGCCCAAACTTACAAAAACGACCCAAAACGCACACCAACGCAACACGCAAAACGGGCCAAAGTGCGTCCCGTACCACATTTTCACAAAATTAGGTTCTATAATACCACAAAATAATATAATTCAATATTATTTTATTTTGAGCCAAAACCGAAAAACACGACAAAAACCCAAGCACGAAAATCGAAATTGGACCAAAAACCGATTTGGCCCAAATTATACTTAACCCACACGTAAATATCCCAAAAAACATAATCATCACTCAATCATACGTCACTTAGCCAAAGGCGGCTTAAACAGCCCACCAAAATAAAAATAAAATCGCTTGTTAACAGGCGATTAAAAACTTAATAGCCAGTGAACAGGCGATTATCTTTTTGTTTTGTACCAGCCGCCTTTTTGATTTTTCTTTAAAAATATCCAACTCAAACAAACTTAAACGCCAGTGCACAGGCGATTTAATTTTGTGCACCCACAAAAACCACCCAAACTCTATAAATACCAACCCCCTTCATTCATTTTCTACACACCCGGTTTTTAACACATATACACTATTCACAAAATCCACTCAAAAATACCGTCTTTACATTTTCGAAAGGTAAACATTTTACCTACGGGCTGGACGTTTGAGACTCGGATAATGGGGTTACATTAACCCCAAACCCGATATTGGCACAAGCGGCCGTATTAAATACGGTTGTAGCAATTCGGATTCATAATCCGTCTAAACCCCGCCAATATCGCATAAATAAACGACTCATTATCACTAAAGCAAACCGACGTCACTTTTATAAATTATGCAAGTCCTCATTCATGCATTAAATAACGACTAGAATCACGGATCCAACACTAAATTGTACCGTTTCATAGAGTCTTTTAGCATGTCAAAACTGAGGGTTTTTCTGTACAAATTCTAATACGAGGTTGGAAAATAACGTCTATAGTAATAATTTAGCCAATAAATTATTATTTAACGTACATTTCCTATAGCAATATGTCATTATTTTGACAATTTACATTATTTATGCATTTTAATCGAGTCATACTTATTCGCACTTGTACGTAGCGTGACTTTTAGCCCAAATATCGAAATTAAGCAAATGTTTTCAAATTAGTAGAGACTACTTTTTACGTAGGCTTTTTGATTGCTGTTTTCAAAATACACTTTGTCAAAACTTTCGAAAAGTAACCTCACTCCGAACCCCTTCTCTGGTTTCAAACCTTAGATAGATAGGTATCGACGCACCTTGAAATCTGAGACACTCGTGTCTTGTATTTCAAGACGCGTTGAATAGGTCCCAAATTCCTTTAATATTTGGTGGCGACTCCGAAAATACACTTTCAAAAAGGATTTTCTACTTTTCTTTTTGGTCACAAATTCATGCAATGATCTCCCCATTTTTCTCAAAACTTCGCACTTTTTCCTGCGAGGCGCATTCCGCCGCCCAAGACGGCGTAGGTCGCGCGCAGGGCGTCGATAGGTTTTCCCAAAAGGAAAGATTTTCCCGGTACCTTCAGGAATCGATTTAGTCCATTGGTTGTGAGAGATGGTGTGAATGGAGGGGAAAATCATGGTGAGGGGAGTGTTCATAATGGTCCTTAGACGAACGAGGCTCGAACGACGAAATCGATGGGGGCACTGATTGGGATTCCTCCTCTGAATCTAAATGAGGAGGGGCCTGATGGTGGTCCATGGCTGCAACGACAAGGTAGGAAGAGTGTTCCAGTTCTAGGCATAATTGAGGAGGAGGAAAATACGTCTCAGTTGCTACAATTTTCGGTGAAGGATGTCCAAAATGAGATTGATTATTGGAATCAGGCTGTGTATTGTTACATTTTAGGGGCAAATCATCCCTGGAATGTGATTGAAGGGTTTGTAAGGCGTGTGTGGTCCAAATTCGAGATTGACAAGGTCTCTTTCATGGCAAATGGCATATTTCTGGTGAGATTTGCGACAGTGGAGCGAAGGAATGAATTGATTGATTCAGGTTATAATATGTTTAATTTGATAGTAAACCTGTTATTGTTAAGCCTTGGACTGCTGATGCTGATTTAACTAAGTCCAAGGTGGATGTGGTGCCAGTTTGGGCGAGGTTTTCTGAAATTCCGCTAAAGTTCTGGGGTTCATGTATGGAAATGATTGCTGGACTGGCTGGGAAAGTGATGAGGAGAGATCAGGCGACTGTTGACAAGACGAGAGTGAGTTTTGCCAGAGTGATGATAGAGACAGAAATTGATAAACCACTTCCTAAGGAGGTGATGTTTTTGGATGAGATAGGGGTGAAGCATTGCAAAGGGTTGGGGCATACTGGTGAGAAGTGTAGGAGGAGAAAGAAGGCGAAGTTGAAATCTGTAAATCAGCATGTGGTCCAAACGAAGCAAGTGTGGAAACCTGTGCAACCTAGGGTGGAGGCTGGAATAGTGTATGTACCTGCACTACTTCAAAAGTCGTTATAGACATCACGTAATAGACATCTAATTTTTAGAATATTGATATCTATTAATGTTTATATAATTTTATGTAAGTTATAGACATAGGTTGTTACATAAAACACTTGTATAAAAATATATACAACAAACCTTAAAAACTATGATGTCTATTGAATTACATTAGACATCAGACGTTTTTTTAAAAATCTGATATGTAAACATATACATCACATTTTTTAAAATATCTGATGTGTATTAGATAATTTATAAACATCATATTTATAGTGACAAATAGATGTTTAAATATATACATCAGACAAAATAAAGACAGATTTGCATTCTTATTGATTTTTACATATATACACATCATACACATTAAAAAAAAAAGATGTCTATTGATTAATCACTCTAAATATTTAAATTTTAAATTTTCAAATTAAATTTAAATTTTAAATTCCAATTTAAATTAAATTTAAATATAAAATAAAAAACAAAACCTCATTCCCCTAACATAAACTCACGCTAACTCACGCTACTTTTAACCCAAAAAAAACCCAACCTTGTTCTAAATCATCATTGAAAACCACCATCAACTTACCACTGCTAAACAGTACACCATAATCAAATCACCATTGCCAACCATCGGCTTATGGCCAAATACCAACACCACGACCGACACCTCGTACCGGTGACCAGTACGATATAGTTCAACTCGACCATTGCAAGCACGCGAAATATTAAGTGGTAATTCGTCTGATCTTTATTTTTTTTTCTCATAATCTCGTATTTATATTAGCCCGATTAAATTTGATTGACTGTAATTAAGCCTAATTTAATGAGTTCCTCTTGTAATTGCTTCTCCGTATTAGTATTAGGGTTTCTTCTTTACAATTTGGTGTTGATAGAATTGATTTGAAATCAAATTAGGTTTTAATTATCAATCATGATTGTGTAGATATTGTGATGATTTGGTTCGACTAGGGGAAATATCAAATTAGGTTCATGATATTGTGATTTTGATAATTTAGTTCTAATATAATTGTCAAAAATGAGGAAATTGAAAAAGTATTTATTATGTTGCTGCTATTTAAGGTATTGTAGTCCTGTATGCATATTGTTATCATTTTGTTGTGCTGCTGCCGCGCATCGTTTTCGTGCGCATTGATGTTGTTGTGGTCTCAACCCTAATGTCTGCATTGTTAGTTGTCTTTGTATTACTTGTATTACTGAACACTTTATATACTTGTTTTACAAGGGGTATGTCTTTCATTGAAAGCTAGGAAGAAAAGACATATATACTTTGGAGTAATACGTTACCATATTGTTATGTGCAGGAAGCCTTAAATAAAGAAATTCGCCTAGACAAAATGAATTGTGTTAATCAAAACCACATGAGGTACATATCGACACTATTGACTCTTTTTAAGGTACCTTAACTATAAATTATATTTACTCTTTATAATTGTATGTGTTGTTTTTCATAGGCGAAGTCCATTTTTAATTTAGCTTTGCGTACGGAGTACTAATAATTATATTCTAGAATGGTAATATGATGTGCTTAATCAACAAATGCTCTTATGTTGTCATGCTACAGATTGTTTTACCTTTGCATTTATTGTTTTTGTCCTGTCGTCTGTCAAATTTAGTGATGAAGAATGCTCTACACTATTTTGGCGTTCTTAGAAGGTGACATACCATCAAGCACGAAGAGTTGGAGGAGAAAACAGACATGTTGATCTCGTTTAATTGTTATTTACATCGTATAGAGTAAAAGTAATAGGTATGATTTCATTGATGTTTAGAATGTAATAACGATATATTGTAGGTTGGTTTTGGTTACTATTATAATGGTCGTGGAGACCAAAATACAGAATGATGTATGAGGATGAAATTAATTTTCAATTTAATGAATACAATACGTCTAATTTTGAATGTGCGAAACTATTGCCAGTATTATATATATATATAATTTTTTTTTTTGCCATTTAGTAGTTGAATAGACATCAGACTTTTATCCTCAACTGATGTTTATTAAGAAAATAGACATCAGATTTTTGAAAACCTCTAATGTTTATAAAGCTAATAGACATTAGACATTTATACAACTGTTGTTTATTGATCAAATATACATCGGACTTAAGTCTGATGTCTATTGACTTTAAATAGACATCACTCAACTTAACATCAGATGTCAGTTTAATGTCTATTAGTAAAAAAGTTGGATGTCTTTTGCAAGTTTTGTAGTAGTGCTGCTACTCCTCTTGCTTTCCCTCCTTTGGTGAGGACATCTAATTCCTCCCCTATTACGGATATGCTACGTCTGAATAGGCAGGCTAGTATAGCTGGAAATCAGGGGACTAGACCAGGTAGTTCTCTTGGTCCTTTATCTTTTCTTGAGGTATTGGAAAGTGCTACTGCTCCATTTGGAGGTGGGGTAGGTCAAACGGGTAAGGATCCTCCTGATAAGGTGGCCAATGCATAGCTTGGGCTTTTGGAATGTTAGAGGCCTTAATGGTTTGAATAAGCAGAAGCTAGTTAAGTGGTTTTTGCATCAAAATAAAGTAGGTTTATTTGGTCTTTTAGAAACAAAACTAAAGACGAATTGTGGCAATATTCCTGTTTGTGATGGATGGTGTGTTACTACTAATAATAGGTGCCATCCAGGTGGTAGAATTTGGATTCTATGGAGGCCAGAGTGTTTTAATATACAGATTTTGGAATGTGATGCTCAGTATATTCATTTGTTGGTAGAAGCTGTGGGTGAGGGAAGCAAATTTCTTCTTACAATGATCTATGCGTTTAATGATGTTATGGAGAGAGTCCCTCTTTGGGAATTTTTGTCTGGTGTTAGAAGTCAGGAAATACCTTAGCTCTAGGCTGAGGACTTCAACACTGTATTGTCTCCTGTAGAACGTTTGGGAGAACATTCTAGTGAGAGGGAAATGGAACACTTTCAAGACTGTGTAACTTTATGTGACATGGTGGACTTGAAAGCAACTGGAGGGATATTCACATGGTGTAATAAGTAGGAGCCTGGGTCCAGAATCTATAGTAGATTGGATAGAATGATGGGGAACTTGAAATGGCTGGAGAACTATGGTGACTACATGGCACATTTCCACCCTGAAGGAATCTTTGATCATTGTCCTTGTACCTTATCAAGTCTGAGAGGTGAATTGATGGGTAGAAGGAATTTTAAATATTTTAATATGTGGGGGATGAGTGATTCCTTCCTTGAGTGTGTTGGCAAAGTATGGTCAAGTGAGGTGAAAGGGACAAAGATGTTCAGATTGGTCAAGAAGCTGAAGTGGTTGAAGGGTCCTCTGAAGGACATCAATAAAACTTTCTTTTCTGATATTGAGAATAGTACAAATATTGCTATGGCATTGCTAGACAGACTACAACTGAAACTGCAATGGAATCCAAGTGATTTGGCTCTTGTTCAGCAGGAGTATGAATTAGCCCAAGAGGTGAAAAAGCTTGTCAGGGATAGGGATAGTTATTTATCTCAGAAAGCCAAAGTTCGATGGGATAGAGATGGTGATATTAACTCATCTTACTTTCACAAGCAATGTTATCAAGAAAAGGGTTTATCAGAATAAGGTGTTGCAAATAGAGGATCAATTTGGTCAATTGAAGATTAATGGGGATGATATACAGCATGCATTCTTGGACTTCTATCAGAGTCTGTTGGGTTCAATGAAGGAAGTCTTTCTAGTAGATGTGAGAGTAATTCAGAGGGGTAAATGTTGCACTGATGAGCATGCTAGTTGTAAACACAAATTTTGTAATCTGCAAATTTAAACAAAATACAAAATAAAATGCAAACAAAATAAATGATTTTATTAATTTGAATTAGGGTTACAATTTCGTGAATCCACTGATTCGATTTCCACACTACTCTTGAATTCGACTTGATTTTGAAAGAGGGTCTTGAAAGACTTGGTTCTCCTTCTTCTGTTTTCTGTCTTCTTCTCCTTTAAACTTGACTGCACTTGAATGCTTGACGCCGTAGTTTATAAAGGATGAATTTACTCTTTTAATTGTGAGAATTAAAAGAGATTTTGGTTTTCTCTTTAAAAAGAGAAAAAGGTTTTGGAGTTTATTTTTTGAGAGGTTTTAAGTTTGAGAGTAGTTATGTGTTTTGTGTAGCTTGTGTTTTGTTTTTTGTGAGTGCTTTCTTTTGTGAAATTTCTCATCATCCAACAAATGAGGAGAGATTCTGTATTTATAGAAAAAAAATCAGGGTTTTCTCCTTCTCCTGGGCTTTTGATTTGCGAGCCCATCTTTTAGACTTGTGAGTTCATTTTTGTGTCGACTTGTGAGTCGGTTTAATTTTTGGCTCGGCTTCCATTTAAATGAGTCGGAATTTGACTTTGACTCAAATAAATTATTATAGACATTTTTTCATGTCTACAAATTTGCCCCCTCGGGACCTTGTCACGTACACGTTTTTGTGCTTCAGCGTGGCGAGGTTCCGATCAATTTTTCTCGACTTGTAAGCCTTAATCAATTTTTTTCCCCGACTTGAAAGTCTCGATCATTTTTTCATCGACTTGTGAGTCTCGATCATTTTTCCTTTGACTTGTAAGTCTCGATCAATTTTCTCGACTTAATAGTCTTGATCATTTTTTTCTCTCCCGACTTGTGAGTCTCGGTCAATCTTCTTGACTTGTAAGTCTCGATTATTGCTAATTTACGAGTACAAGTCTTGTTGTAGGAGCTTGTATGACAAACCAAAGCAAATACTAGTATGTCAGTAGCGCGGTCTACTTTAAATTTGACCTTTGCAAACTCAAAGTAGCATTGGTATCAACTTCTACGTTGACCTTTCAAATCCAAAGCCCACTCAAACACTAAGGCCCTGTTTGGTTCTGAACTTTCAATTTTTATTTGACCAAATTATTTGGTTTGACCAAAATTTCAGCTACCTCTTTTAACTGGAAGTGTTTGGTGAAGGGTGACTGGAAAATATTTCAGCTAGCTGGAAGCTTATTTCAGCTAGCTGAAATAAAAAGCTACTTCAGGTAGCTTATTAAAAAATAAGCTAGCTGGTTATAAGTTTGTTTACTATTATACCCTTATAACTTTATCTATAAAATAAAAATCATGTCCTTTTATGTCAATTAATTTATTTCAGTTATTATTTCAGCTTGTTTTACCAAACAATATAATTGATTTCAACTACCTTTTCAGTCTGTTATTTCCAGCTATCTATTCAGCTAGCTTATCGCCAAACTACCTTTTTCACCTTTCATTAGCTTTTGATTTATTACATTTTATTAGTTTTCCCAAACAGAGCCTAATTTCCTACGGAGTAATTCTTTGCGGATTGATAGATCTAATACACTCCTACTGTGTATGTGTCTTTGATTAAGGATATAGATTTTGTGTAGATAAAGGATAAAATAATGAATCCATATCTAACAAACTCTTTATCCACATAGACTATAAAAATAGGAAGTAATTAGGACCTCTGCATTTTTTCGATAACAACAAAAAAACCATCAGGAACACCAGTTTTGCGTAGGGCTACGTCTACACCGGAGAGATTGACACGCTGGCCAGAATCACTGTTTGCGCGTACGAAGCCTTCATCCACGTCCGAATTGCGCTACGAATACCACCGTTGAGGACTCGGGTACATTTTTGTCTTGTAATTGAATTAATAACTTACTGACCTCTCTCCTTGTATTTGTTTGACGACATCTTCCGACCACGTGACGACACCATCCCACGGCAAGTGAAGCTCTATTGTGACGCGTGACGTTTTTCCTGAGCCCGGAGTAATAACAAGTTGACGTTCTTCATACCCCGGCGGTCCTGTCGTCAACCATGGAGAAGGACGAGCGAGACGAGTCGATTATGGAGTTTGCGTCATCCACGGTGGTCTGACGAGTCGATTACAGAATCCGAGCAGCCCACGTTCGAGCTACTTTGCCCACGGTGATCTGACGAGCCAGCTACGGAGGTTGCCTCGCCCACGGTGGTCTTCACCCACGTAGTCATGACGTCAACTACAGAGAAGGATAAGTCGGTGTCTTCGTCCTGCCAGTACCGAAGAAGGACGCCGGTGTCGACCCTCCTTGCACCGACGGACCAATTGGGTTTGCCCGTACTCGTAGTGGACGCCATCGCCTGCGTGGATTGATACGCCTTGCTCTAGTGCCCCTTATCTCCATCTGGTGGTGTCGCTAGCCCCGCCGTATTCTCGTCGGGTCAAGATTGACGATGTGAATAAAATGGACCTGTTTTCCCTTCACGAACCCTATGGCGTCAAGGACTTTGACCGAAATGAAACCGAAAAATTGATCCTTTAATTGACATGTTTGGTCAAATTACATTGATTTTTTGAGTGTTGATCAAATTCTTTTCCTTTTTTGTGGGTGTACAGGGGTTTCGTGGGTTTTTTTAATTGAAAGCTTTTCATTTTTTTTTTTTTTTTTCATTTTTTTTTTTTTTAAATTTGTGAGTTTTGAAGAGTTGGAGCTGCTGGTTTCAACTTGTTTAGACCTCCCTTTTTCCTCTTCTTTTTTCATTCACACGGTCCCCCTTAATTTTTTTTGCATCTGCATCTCTAACCCTCTTTTGTTGTGTGTTTTTTTTTTTTACGGAGTATATGACAACCTCGACCCGCAAACCGACGCTACTCGACGAAAAGTCTTTGAGTTTCACGACCGAAAATAGTTTTATGACGCCACCCCTCGGAGATCAATTTCAAGACGACACCCCCGACGGAAAGTAGCTTCATGGCGACGCCCGAATTCCAAGACAATCCTGACGCATACGTAAGCCAACTACGGAGTAAGGAGGAATCAATGTTCTTGCCCAAGGTGGGTCCCCTCAAAAGAACCATGGAGTACGAGGCGCGCTATCGACGGAGGTCAAGACAACTTCGCATAGCATCAGGCATTTACGAGGCGATACGACAGCCAACTACGGAGTATGTGACAACAATTTTCACGCCAAATCCGGAGTACGCACCGAACCATGGAGGACGAGACGACGTTTCCTTTAATTTCACCTCGGCAACTTCGTCTTCGACTTCAACACAAGAGCAATATTTTTATTTTGGAGAAAGAGCAGCCCTCACCCATGATTTTGTAGTTTTTTTTTTCCAGTGTTCACTTGATTTGACGATGACACATCGGTGCTTGAAAGCTTGCTCCGACGACGATATCATTATTTTTTACCAAGAACCAGTGCTTGACAGCTGTCTCCAGTCATCACATGATTTTACAACGTACTATCGGTGCTTGGAAGCTTTCTCCGTAGACATCGTATTTGCGCATTTTTGCGGAAAATTGGTGCTTAAGGGCTTTCTCTAATTTTCTTTTGGGTTTGACGACGAAGTCTCGATGCTTTGAAGTTATCTCCATTTTTTCGATGAAGTCTCGGTGCTTGGAAGCTTTTTTCCGAATCTTCAATTAACATTTGATGCCCCCTATGATAGGAGTTTTTTTTTTTTTTTTTTTCGCGTGGCTGGACTCAAGTAAGACTCAAGCTGCCTACGTACTTGCAAAACAAGTTTGACGTCTTACAAGATCAAGCCGACGTAGTTCGCAAAATTGTTTTTTTTTTTTTCTTTCGCAGTTTATCCTCGTACTAAGGAGTCTTGATCAACAGTTTAAGCTCGTGCTTAGGAGCGTTTTTTTTTTCATTTTTTTTCGACAGTTTAACCTCGTGTTTAGGAGCGTCTTTTTGCAGTTTTAACTCTTGCTTAGGAGCGCTTTTCGGCAGTTTAAGCTCGTGCTTGGGAGCGTTTTTCGGCAGTTTAAGCTCGTGCTTGGGAGCGTTTTTCGGCAGTTTAAGCTCGTGCTT
Organism: Dianthus caryophyllus; assembly: GCA_023091065.1. Lineage (NCBI taxonomy): Eukaryota > Viridiplantae > Streptophyta > Magnoliopsida > Caryophyllales > Caryophyllaceae > Dianthus > Dianthus caryophyllus. The sequence goes on along the minus strand of CM041519.1, from coordinate 13,245,731 downwards.
AGGAGCGTCTTCGACAGTTTAAGCTCGTGCTTAGAAGCATCTTTTTTGAAAATTTAATGACGAAATTCATTTTCTTCTCCATCGGAAGTATCCTCGTCAGTGGAAGACTGTTCTTTTCCTTCACCCTCATTTTTGGATGCCCATTGTTTCGTCTCTTCATCCGACAGAAAGTATTTATTGCGCCTTGCGAAGATTTTTACGGGCGCTAAACCGGCGTTGTCTATAGCCTCCGTGGAGTTCTCCATTTCTTGGGTCGAGTTTGAACGACGAAAAAGCTGCCCCCCATGACGAGTGATGATGATCTCCATGTCATGAGCTCGTGTCGCCAATTCTTGAAACGTCCTCGGCTTAATTCCTTGGAGAATGTAAACCAAGTCCAAATTCATTCCTCGGATGCACATTTCCACCGCTGAAATTTCGGCAAGGCGATCTTTGCATTCCAAACTTAGTGTACGCCAACGATGGATGTAGTCGATCACTGACTCGCCTCTTCTTTGCTTCGTTTTCGTTAACTCAACGATACTGACCACACGACGAGTATTATAGAAGCGGTTGAGGAATTCGTCTTCCATCTGCTCCCAACTGTTGATTGATTGATGGGCCAAGTCAGTGTACCAGTCGAACGCGACTCCTTTGAGACTGCGAACAAACTGTTTCACTAAGAGATCACCCTCCGTGCCGGCATTGTTGCAAGTCTCGACGAAGTGGGCGACATGTTGTCTTGGATTGCCTTGTCCGTCGAACAGTTGAAATTTTGGCGGCTTGTATCCAGAAGGAATTTCGAGGCGATCAATTCTTTTCGTGTACGGCTTTACGTAGTGGCGACCACCTCGAGGAATGTCGCCAAACTGCACTTTAATCGCATTCGAAATCATTTCTTGTACGTCTTCCACGGTGAATGATCCACCCAAACCACGTTTCTTCGATTCGTTATCGCCATCGTTGGACGCGTCGTCGTCGCTTTTCTCGTTACGCTTCGACGATTCTGGGCGCTCTTCTAACTTTTTCTTCAATGACAAAATTTGTTCACTTTTTTCTTCGTTTTCTCGCTTGAGCTCCTCGAGCATTACCTTCATTTGAGCAAATTCTTCCTCGAGAGTTAGGGCGTGTGTCGTCATAACGGGAGCAATAATAATCGAGTATGATGATTGACTTAACAATTCTTCGCTTTCGTCAGGCGATGACGGTATCACTTGATCATCTTCCGTCACACAAGGCTCGAATAGCGGACATGTGTAAATCATCATTTTCTCGAGTGTTTCCTCCATGTCTTCGACTCGGATCGGAGGTGTAGCGTCAAAAATGTGACAATCAAGTGGTCTTGTTATGTCGTTTAAGCCTTCATTCACATCGGTGGCGACAAGTTCGAGCTTGTGAGGATGCGCCTTCGTGGAAACCGATGTATATCGAAGTCTTGCACCTGGAACGTCGACGAGAGCGAATCTTGCGCTTTCCCTCGTGAGAATTCCAATCGATTGATCACCAAAGGAGGCTTCACGGGCGATGAAACTTTCATCATCGGATGCGGACTTCGCGACACCATCGGACATGGTAAAAACCTTCCTTGACGCCATGGACTTGATTTTTTCGAGAACTTGATGTGGAAAAAGAGATGAGTGGTGAAATTGGTCCCACCGAGCGTGCCAAATTTGTAAACACAAATTTTGTAATCTGCAAATTTAAACAAAATACAAAATAAAATGCAAACAAAATAAATGATTTTATTAATTTGAATTAGGGTTACAATTTCGTGAATCCACTGATTCGATTTCCACACTACTCTTGAATTCGACTTGATTTTGAAAGAGGGTCTTGAAAGACTTGGTTCTCCTTCTTCTGTTTTCTGTCTTCTTCTCCTTTAAACTTGACTGCACTTGAATGCTTGACGCCGTAGTTTATAAAGGATGAATTTACTCTTTTAATTGTGAGAATTAAAAGAGATTTTGGTTTTCTCTTTAAAAAGAGAAAAAGGTTTTGGAGTTTATTTTTTGAGAGGTTTTAAGTTTGAGAGTAGTTATGTGTTTTGTGTAGCTTGTGTTTTGTTTTTTGTGAGTGCTTTCTTTTGTGAAATTTCTCATCATCCAACAAATGAGGAGAGATTCTGTATTTATAGAAAAAAAAATCAGGGTTTTCTCCTTCTCCTGGGCTTTTGATTTGCGAGCCCATCTTTTAGACTTGTGAGTTCATTTTTGTGTCGACTTGTGAGTCGGTTTAATTTTTGGCTCGGCTTCCATTTAAATGAGTCAGAATTTGACTTTGACTCAAATAAATTATTATAGACATTTTTTCATGTCTACACTAGTCTCTTGCTTAAGCCTGTTACTAAAGAGGAGGTTAGGCGATGCTTATTTAGTATACCTAAGGATAAGTCCCCTTGTCCTGATGGGTATACAAGTCAATTCTTCAAAGATGCATGGAGTATTGTGGGGGATGATGTTTGTGATGCAGTTGTTAATGTGTTTGAGACTGGTCAGCTTTTGGAGCAGTTGAATTCTAATACAATTACTCTTATTCCAAAAATTGACAGTCCCACCAATGTGAGGCACTTCAGGCCTATAGCATGTTGCAATGTGATCTACAAGACTATCTCTAAGCTTATTTGTAACAGATTGGCACTGGTTCTCCCTGATAATATAATCAGTAGGAATCAGGGTGCCTTCATCCAGGGCAGAAGTATTCTTGAAAATATATTGATATGCCAGGATTTGGTGAGGCTATATCATAAAGAGAAGGCTAGTCCTAGATGTATGATTAAGATGGACCTTCAGAAGGCCTATGACTCTATAGAATGGTGCTTTATTGAAGGAATGCTGGAAGCTCTATTGATACCAGTTCCTTTCAAGGAGCTGAATAACTGATATTGAAGTGTGTCACATTACCTTCCTACTCTTTGAGCTTGAATGGGATGATATTTGGCTTCTTCAAAGGAAAAAGAGGTATTAGACAAGGGGATCCTTTATCCCCATTACTTTTTACTCTTTGTATGGAATATCTGTCAAGGATATTGGATTATGCAGTGGTGAGATGGAATTTCAGATTTCATCCTCTTTGTAAGGGCCTGAAATTGACACACCTATTGTTTGCTGATGACCTATTAATGTTTTCCAAAGGTGACACTCAATCAATGATGCTAATATTAAGAGCTTTTGCTACATTCTCTGGAGCTTCAGGTCTCATTGCTAATGCAAGTAAGACTGAAGTTGTGTTTGGTGGTGTGAATGAGGATATTAGATCTGAGATATTGCAGGTCTCTGGATTTACAGAGGGGACTTTACCATTCAGGTATTTGGGCATCCCTATTCAGCCTGGATATCTTAAAAGGTCTGACTGTAGAGTATTGGTTGACAAGGTGGTTGCAAGAGTTAGAAGCCTAGGAGCTAGGAGACTTAGTTATGCTGGAAGACTTTCTCTGATCAATTCTGTGCTGAATTCTTTGCACTGTTACTGGGCATCAATCTTTCTGATACCACAGGCTGTCATTCATCATATTGTGGCTATTTGTAGGAACTTTTTATGGGATGGTGGCACAGAGTATCATAGAGTTCCTCTGGTGGCATGGGAAAAGGTATGCAACAGAAAGGATGAAGGGGGACTGAATGTGAAGCAAGCAGGTGTTTGGAATATGGCTATGGTGGGGAAGTTAGTGGATTGGATACACATGAAATAAGCTGATAGATCGTGGGTTCTCTGGATAGACCATGTGTACTTGAAAGGGGAGAACTGGTTTAATTATACTCCTGCTCTAGATGTTAATTGGAATTGGAGGAATATATGTAAGGTTAAGGAGAGGATGAAGGCTGGTTATGTTGATGGGATATGGTTGTTGTTATGACCAGATTTTACACCACCCAGAACTGGCAGTTCTGGACAGACGACATAAATATGGTACAGAGCAGGATAAAAGAGCAACAGCAGTTATAACCCAGAACAGGTCAGAAGAGGCATGGCAGTTATGGTCAGAAAGGTCAACTATGACGGTTACAAAAGTCATGGGATAATGGAAGAAGTTACAGCTGAGCAGAAGTGGAGTCAATGGAAGTTATTTAACCGCCAAAGGTAGTGGAGATCATGGAGAACGTGCCCTAGAAAATAGGAACTAATTTTGCAGCTAGCTTTGCCTATATATAGAGGCTCATTTGTACATTTTCATGGATCTTTTTACTCTCATTAGCATACTTAAGCACTAGAAAATACACTACAACATACTACGGTAATTTACAGTCAGTTCTGTACAAGTAACTACAGAAGTGGTCACTTACACAGTTGTACTCTGTAACCCCCAACTCTGATATTAATAAAAGTACTCCTGGCTTGGTAGCCATGATTTTCCCCATCTTCTTCTCGGGGCTTCTGCGTCATCAAATCCCTGTGTCCTTAGTTCTGTCCCATATAGCTCAGTTCTGATCAATTCTGTTCTGTTCCGCAAATAGTACTAGTTGATCCATTTTCTCTATTTTTCTATCTTGTGAAGTTTTTACCAAAACAAATTGGCGCCCAGGTGGGGCAACTAGTTTATTAATTTGCGTAACTTTTCTCACAAAATCTCACAAAAATCACCCTTTCTATACTCAAAATGGGTGATAGAACTTTGGAGGAATTGTCGAGGAGTTACAAGATGCGAATCTAAGATTCAAAGAAATCTCGAGAAGAGAATGCAAGGCGGAAGGAAGCAGTGCATTACGAAGACTAAGTTGGATTCTCGCTAAGAGGCGATACATCAAAGATCGGACACAGGGCATCTTTGAGTTCTATAATCAAGAGAATAGACTTCTCTAACTACGGATGAAGATGAGGATCTCGAAGACCAACTCCTGGGTGGTGAAGATGAGGAAGAATCATCCGAGAATCTTTGACAAGAGGAAGGGCAAGAAGAAGTTCAACTTTACCCTCATGATGATGCAAGAACTCCGGAAGTTACATGACAAGGTTGCAAAGATTCCAGGAGTTCGCACCAATTGAGGAGGCTTCCCAAGAGTGTTATGCAGATTCACCATTCAATGAGGCCATAACTATGCGGGACATCCCAAAGAAGTTCGGTGTTCCAGGGGATGAAGCGTATGATGGTACAGGAGATCCACAGGACCATGTTGCCCGGTACAAGCAAAGGATGTACACGGTCCAGTCCCAAAGGAGTGCAGAAGCTTTGCATGTGCAAGGGCTTTGGTTCTACTCTGGCTGGACCACTCTGCAATGGTTTGTCAATATTCCTAATGGTACTATTAAATCGTTTGCTAATCTTGTGAATGTCTTTGTTGCCCGGTTTGCTAGCGGCAGGAAGTTAGAGAAGCAAACAAGTGACACATGTCTGAGGTATGCGGAAGAAAGATGAGTCTCTACGAGATTATCTCCAGAGATTCAACAAGGAGAAGATCTCTATCCCCATTGTGACGTTGCAAGCGCTATCCAGGCTTATAGGCAAGGTTTGGTGGTCAATTGAGCTTTATCGTGAACTAACCAAGTATCCTTGTGTTACTTTTGAAGATGTGCGAGCAAAGACCTTGGCCCAGATTAGACTTGAAGAAGATGCTTTCAAAGAGGCGTGATAGTTACGGGTACGAGAAGGTGAACAGGAAGTCGATAGTGGACGCACCCAGAGCAGGCCAGCACCATACAAAGAGCCACCGAACACAAGTGCATGCTGTCGATTACGAGACAGTCAACTCGATGACTCCCTTGATATCGGCTGATCTCGGTGTAGAGGTTCCACAGTTGATAGCAAAGTTGGAGAGCTTTGGGAATGCTTTGCAAGATGGCCCAAGAGGAATGACAATCCAAACCCAAACAGAATCCAAACAAGTATTGTGAATACCATGGAGACATCGGCCACAAAGACAAGACTGCTATGCCTTCAAGAAGGAGATATCCTACCAGCTCGAACTGGACGTCTGAAGGATATCATCAGACCAGTCCAGAGGAACCAGCCCAGGACTGAAAGCGCCAGATCCCAGGACTCCAGGGGACAAGAGTCGAAAAGCCGCCAAATCCTCCACCCTACACACACGAGGTAAAATTTATTAATGGTGGTTACGATATCCGTGGTTTGACTTATTCTGCAGCCCAAGAGGATAGCAAAGCAAGAAAAGATGCAACCTCCAACCAGAGTAGAGAAGAATTGGGAAGTTGTCACTTTTGATCATGAAGATTGTGAAGGCATCCCGATTACGCATCATGACGACCTAGTGATCAAGTTGCAGTTGGAAGCACCCTTATGCGTCGAGTTACGATTGATGGGGCGATTACGTGAACTGATCATCTTTGGACGCATTGAAGGAGATGGGTATAGGCCAGGACAAGGCGACCAAGAACTCTAATGTTACGGTAGGATTGATGGCGAGACCAAGCACACCTTGGGAGAGATCTCACTTCCAACCTATGCCCAGGAGTTTCTTCTTTTGAGAAGTTTAATGTTATTGATTCTATGACTTCGTATAATGTTTTGTTAAGCGGGCCTTGGATCCACAATCTCAAGGTGTGGCGTCTACTTACCATCAATGTGTGAAGGTCCCAACTCAATGGGGAGTTACGGTGATCAAGGGAGAAAGGCAGATCAAGGCAGAGTGCTCTGAGCGACCTTGAAGCCCCAGTCACCAACAAATCTCTCGCATAGCAATTACGAAACCAGTCAAGTCGGTAGTGGAACCAGAAAAGTCGGGATTGAAATGGACCAGATCAGTGTAGACCAGAGCTGCCCAGAAAAGAAAGTGCTAGTAGGCGGTGATGTACCATCCAAGATCGGATCCGATCCGATCGGTTTCCTGAAGTCTAAGAAATCAAGTTTTGCATGGAGCCACTTTGACATGATCGAATCGATCCTGACGTTATCACGCACAAGCTCAACGTTGATCCTCGATGCATCGAAGTGCACCGTAAACGCAGGAAGTTTGCGCCAGAGAGAAATGTTATCATCAATGAGGAAGTCGAAGTTGCTAGACATGAACATGGTAAGAGAGGTAATGTATCTGACCGTTAGCTAATGTGGTTGTTGTGCGTAAGAAGAATGGAAAGTGGAGAGTGCGTGTAGACTACACAGATCCGAACAAGGCATGTCCCAAGGATCCTTTCCCTCTTCCTCACATTGATGCCATGGTGGACAAGGCTGGCCGCCATGAAGTTCGACTTTCATGGGCGCCTCAAGTGGTTTTAACCAGATCAAGATGTACCCTCCGGACCAGGAAGGAGCGTCATTCATGACAGGCCGTGGTATCTATTGCTACACCGCCATGCCCTTTGGACTCGAAATCTTTGGTGCCACCTACCAAAGGTGGTCAACATGATGTTCAAAGATCTAATTGGGGACACAATGGAGGTTTATATCGATGATATGGTGGTAAAGTCTAAAGATGCCAAAGATCATGTGAAGCACACAGAGCAAGCGTTTGCAGTGCGGACAAGTTCAATATGAAGTGAATCCTACAAAGTGTAATTTTGGAGTGTCTTACGGGAAGTTCCTAGGCTACTTGGTGACTAGAAGAGGCATTGAAGCAAGTCGAGCAGGATAAAAGCAATCCTAGATCTGGAACCCCCGGATCCGTGAAAGATATCCAGAAGTTGACAGGAGAGTAGGCTGCTGCGAGCAGGTTTATTTCGGATCCTCGAGAAAGATGCAAGCCCTTCTATGACATGTTGAAGAAGAACAAAGAGTTCCAATGGGTGAGAAGCACGAGGAAGCATTCCAGGATCACGAAGAGTTACTGTCAACTCCACCGCTGCTGTCCAGACCAGAAGAGGGAGAACCGTTAAGTCTGTACCTATCGATTCACGGAGCATTGAAGCGCTTGATTACGGGTCAGGGGAAGAAGATGGTTTGCGGCGTCCCATTTATTATGTGAGTAAGAGCTTGTTAGATGCCGAAACCAGGTATTCTCTTCTCGAAAGGTATGTTCTCGCTTTAATAATGTCAACTACTAAGCCGACCTTATTTTGAGAGTCGTCATATACGTGTTAGAACTAACCTTCCAGTTAAGTCAGTCTTGAGAAAGCCTGAGGCCTGCGGGAGAATGGCTAAGTGGTGCGTGCGACTCGGTACATATGACATCGATTATGAACCCGAGCAGCGATAAAGTCACAAGCCTCGCGATTTTGTGGTCGATTTGATCCGACCCTGGAAGAGAGTAGCGCTATGGAGGTCTTGAAGCTTACACAGGCGTAAAAGGAGAGACTTGGGTCTTTGTATCGATGGAGCGACCAATGTCGAGGTTCTGGTCTGGGCATTGTCCCGAAATCGCCACAAGGGGACATACTAGCCCAGTGTCGGTTGTGAATTTCGTACCACCAACAATGAGGCGGAATATGAAGCTTTAATCGCAGGTTTGATGGTACGTATTGGTCTTGGTGTCAAGAATTTGGAGGTAGCGACTCTTTACTTATTGTTAATCAGTTAATGGTTCTTTGCGGCCAAAGATTCTAAGATGTTCTTATACAGAGAAGGTTAGGTCCTTGGTTTTGAAGTTTGACGGTTTAGGATTGATCAGATCCCCAGAGACCGAACTCACAGGCGAGACTCTCTAGCTAGTCTTGGCTCTAGCTTCAAACACAGACTGGACAGGATTCCCATAGTACACCTCCTCGGACCTTCTATAGAGAAGTCGATCCTGTTCTGAACCTGTCTACCCCCACTCTTGTCTCTTGGGTGCACCTTTTTATGCTTTTCTTAGAGATGGTGTTTTACCCCAGACGGACTTGAGGCGAGCTTTTCGGCTTAAAGCCTCGAGGTATGTCTTGATTAATGATCTTACGTATAAGAAATCCATGTCAGTCCATATTTGCGTTGCTTGGAACCGGTGAAGCCGAGCGTGCGGAAGAATTACATGAAGGAGATTGTGGCAACCACAGTCTTTGGGAGAAGTCTAGCCACAGAGCTACGAGATTTGGTTACTACGGCCAACTATGAGGAAAGAGGTCGTGGAGTACGCAAGCAAATGTGAAGCATGTCAAAAGCATTCTCGAATGATCCACCCGGCACCGGTGAGGTTCTGCATCCTATTTACGCACCATGGCCTTTCATGAAGTGGGGTATGGACATAGTTGGAAAGCTCCCAATGGCTCCGGGACGAGGGTGTTTATGTTGGCGATAATGATTACTTTTGAAGTGGATAGAGGTGAAGCATTGAAGTGTAACGAGAAAAGAAGTTATCTCGTTTATCAAGAGGAACATCATTTGCAGATTTGGAATTCCAAGCCGATTGTGTGTGACAATGGTACACGATTCGTAGGAAACAAGACTAAGCGATTCTGTGCAACCTGGAATATTGAGCGCTTATACGCACCGAGATATCCCGGTGTAATGGTCGGCGAATCTAGCAACAAGATCATCATCAAAAACACGAAAAAGAAGTCAAGGAACGACGAGGGAGATGGGCGGAAGAGTTACCATTAGTTACGTGAGGTCGAGAACTACACCAAAGAATTCCACAGACGGACTCCATTCTCTTTGGTGTATGGTTGTGAAGCGGTGATTCCAGCAGAAGTGTCTGCTCCAACAAATGAGGTATGGTCTCGAGCAGTTTAGAAACTAACCTGATTTGTTGTCTTCCAGTCTTGATTTTGCGAAGAAGCGAGGGATGCAGCCAAGATAAGATTAGCGACTTACAAAGAAAATGTGGCCAGGACTTTCAACAAGCATGTCAAGGCGGAGTATTGAGAGAAGGAGATTTGGTTACGAGGAAGGTATTCGAGAATACAAAAGAGAAGTGCAGGGAAGCTGGCTGATGCAGGAAGGACCATACAGATTGATTGATTGTGGGCCAAGGAGCTTATAGATTGGCAACTCTGGAGGGAGAGTTAATTCCTAGAGCATGGAATGCAACCAACCTCAAACTCTATCTTTGTTAATACGGTATTTTCAATTCTGTACTTTCAATTCTGTAATTTCAATTCTGCACTCTTTAATTGTTTTTGTAAATATTGCAAATTCCATTCAATAAAAACCATTGAACTCCAATGGTGTAGTTTAACTTTATTTCTAAGTTTTGCAGATTACATCTTTGGTTGAAGTAAATATTTTCTACCACAAATAAAAACAAAGTAAATATAAGACGCTACATATTACAAATAAAGGAGTTTATCCTCCAGGACTTGTTTAGGAGTTCATCCTCGATTCTACTTAGGAGTGAAACCTCCAGCCTGGGCTTGGTCCCGGCTTCTAAGGAACTTGTCTTCCAGATTTGAGCTTAGTCCTCGGCCTTGAGCGTTGATCTGCGGTGGAGATTTTCCTCCAGTCCACAGTGCGGCCGATCTGCAGAGCGGCCCGATCTGCTTGTGAGGATGCGTCCTCGGATTAGCGGACCAGGGCTTGTGTAGTTAAGAGAGTCTATAATATCCCTTAAGGTGAGCCATGATCATGCATACGTAAGTCCGGGGTGTACACTGCGAGGTTAGTACATTCACAGAACAATAGAAGAATAGAAGCAGCGAGCGATAGTAGTTAAGTCCTTGGACCACCAAGGCCGACTAAATACTAAGCAACCGAGTCCGTCGAGCAGACTAGAAAAATGTCATGCTCTGCAGACCAAACAAAAGTTTCACAAAGAGCAGACGAAGTTCACAGAATAATTACAGACCTGGACATACAAGTCCAGGCGGACCTGAATAGCAAATTGTTTGAATTTACACAAAATGTTCCACGAAGTAATTGTTTTTCACTCTTCTTCTTCTTGAAGGGTTGTCATCGGCTTGGGCATCTTCGCGACACCACCATCACCAGACGCAGAGGGTTCTTCACGATCGGTGCGGCACTTTCCTCTCCTCACAGGCACACCTGGGAAGAAGGCTGTTTGAATTTCTCCACAGCTGACATCTAAGTCCCACTCACTACGCTCGGACTACGGAGCACGCATCATTTGAATTCTGGTCTGGGCTGTGTAAAGCGGCGCGGTCGATCTCTTGGTCTGGACTTGGCTTTCAAGCTCCAGAACACGCGCTGAGACCCTCGCTTCGACCTCAATGAGGCCAGGCTCTCCTCAATTTGGCGGAGGCGGTTTTGGCTTTTTCGGCCACCTCCTTCATGTTGTCCAAAGCCTTCTCCAAATCTGCACAAGCCTGCTCTTTGAGCAAGCTTGTCCTCCAAATATGATCACACGGTTCCGAAGTGGATAAAATGTGCCCCAAACTTGCTATCTGATCAAGAGTCTGCGAATTTTATGGTGTAAGGTACAATAGTGGTAGAATTATCATGAGCATTTGTACTAGGAGTAAGTCGGGACTAATACACGAAGAAGCGAGTGAGTGGCTCACGAGCGCTTGATTCTGTAGTATCGATCCCGATCGAGATCTGGGTCGAACCTTTTATTGCTTGTTGGATAATGTTCTCCACGCTTTGTTGATGGCGTCTTTGGGCGAAGATGTTCCTGGTAATGACAAACCTTCAATTTCTTCTATCTTCCTCTTCTTTGTTTTCTTGTCTGGTGTACTCTTCTGCGGCTCAACCTGAACCTTCACCTTAGGTTCTTCAACTTTCAACGCCTTGAACCTGGAGTAGGAATACGGTAGGAACAAGCGGTGGCTTCACATCCGGACCCCGGCCAAGATAGCATCCATCTTCTCTTGCGGAAGAGTAGGATTGACTGCCCCTAGTATGTGGCACAGAGGTTTCACACAGCATAAGACCACACGATTTAGAATCACCGATCCAGACCAGACTTGACCAATCTTGAAAGCAGAGAAAACTTACCCTTGATGGCGAAACCATAGGCACGTGAACCTTCTGACCACAGCGGTGGCCTCTGAAAGTAGGAAAACACGTCTTGTTATCCCCCTCGGACCAAGTCCTCTCCCAAGAGGCAAGGCCATGAGCAGCGGCAATCCTAGCCTTAGAATCCTCGCAGCGCAGTCGCCAAGAATCCATTGGGAACACAGAACATAAGAAACCTTGGACCTACCCAGAATAGAAAAGCTAGAAATAACAGATCTGAGTCGAAGTGACTAACCTCTTTCACCAATAGGGTAGTCCAAACACCGCTATTCCCAGTATCGCACCGAGGAAAAGGAAGCTTTGTCTTCCAGTCTTTATCATCCCGATGTCGGGATGCTCCACAAGATTGCTCTGGCCCTTCACGATTACGAAGATGAATCTTCCACTACCCTGGGTCCTTCTGGAATAAGCGTTTTGGATCTTGCCTTTATCGATTATGTCCCGAACTTTGTGCGAGTTTATCAACCAGACAGATAATCTTCCACATGCTTGGCATGATTTGGCAAGGGCAAGCTTCATAGAGGAAAGCACCCCACTAATCCAAGAATTACAGGGGATCCTCGGACCCGATACGAAGGGAACTCATAGATGCAGACCCATCCAGGACGAGGTCCAAGAAGTCAGAACATAATCGTCTCGAGGAGCGAAAATTTGTGATTCAGGCCGCGATTTGGTGATCTTTCGGTGTTTAATGATTGTTTGAGAAATTTGTTTTGGTTTCGTCATCAAAAGAGTCGCCTTTGATGAATTTGTGATCCCCATACAAGATTTCATTAATCTCGATGATTTCAAGATCGATGTCTTGTTCACCATGATTTTCGGATGATTTTGGTTTGATTTGAATTGATGATCGAAAAAGATGACAAAGGAAGAAGATGATGAGCAGTAGAAGGTAAAAGATAAAGTTGGCAAGGTGAGTTTTCTCGAAAATTTCTTGAAGGCTCCTATTTATACTCGAGGTTAAAAGAGTTCAAGTGGGATTAGGACTTTCTGGTTGGTAAAATTCAAAACACCCCGAATTAGCCGTTGCTACTATTCAGGATGTCAAATCGGGTTTAAATTCTCAACTACTTGATTCTCTCATTATCTCTTTGAATATTGTGCAAGTGCAGGTAAGTACATAGTTGTTATTGAATTTATAGTAGTTGTTTCTGCTCTAGTCTGTTCTGTATAGAAGTATTTGTACAGGATTGTTTCCTCAAGATTCTTTGAGCAGCGCACTTGAGAAAACAAGGGGCATTTGTTATGACCAGATTTTACACCACCCAGAACTGGCAGTTCTGGACAGACGACATAAATATGGTACAGAGCAGGATAAAGAGCAACAGCAGTTATAACCCAGAACAGGTCAGAAGAGGGAGGGCAGTTATGGACAGAAAGGCCAACTATGCCGGTTACAAAAGTCATGGGATAATGGAAGAAGTTACAGCTGAGCAGAAGTGGAGTCAATGGAAGTTATTTAACCGCCAAAGGTAGTGGAGATCATGGAGAACGTGCCCTAGAAAATAGGAACTAATTTTGCAGCTAGCTTTGCCTATATATAGAGGCTCATTTGTACATTTTCATGGATCTTTTTACTCTCATTAGCATACTTAAGCACTAGAAAATACACTACAACATACTACGGTAATTTACAGTCAGTTCTGTACAAGTAACTACAGAAGTGGTCACTTACACAGTTGTACTCTGTAACCCCCAACTCTGATATTAATAAAAGTACTCCTGGCTTGGTAGCCCGCAGTTTTCCCCATCTTCTTCTCGGGGCTTCTGCGTCATCAAATCCCTGTGTCCTTAGTTCTGTCCCATATAGCTCAGTTCTGATCAATTCTGTTCTGTTCCGCAAATAGTACTAGTTGATCCATTTTTCTCTATTTTTTCTATCTTGTGAAGTTTTTACCAAAACAGTTGTCATGTCCTAAAGGTTACTCTGTTCAATCAGGCTACAGATGGTTGAGGGGAGAGGTACCTAAGGTGAGATGGTATAAGGAGGTTAGGATCACTGGAATGTGCCTAAGCGTGCATACATTGGATGGCTGATCAAGCACAGGTCCTTAAATACAAGAGCTCATCTATGTCGTATTGGTGTGTGTCAGTCCAGCCTTTGTATTCTTTGTGAACAAGCAGATGAAACGCATGAACATTTATTTTTGGGTTTTTCTACACGGTAACCCTGTGTTTTTTCAAATTGTACGTGGTAACCCTACTTTTAGGACGGTATACATAGTAACCCTGTACTTTATTAATATCCATCAACATGACCCTAAACTTGTATTCTGTTAGTTTTTCCGTTAAATAGTTAACGGAAAGTGATGTGGCAGAATTGATTATGGTTTTTTCAATGTGGTAACCTCGTATTTTACAAAATTTTACATGGTAACCTTATTTTTCTTTAATTTTTTTTAGAAAAAGAACATGCATGGAACACACTCATTAAGTTAATTAATTTTTCTCGTTTTCACTTGATTACACCATAAATTTTCAAATTTACCCATTGAGTCACATTTCTTTTTTTTCTCCTACTTTTATTTTGAATTGGAATTGTGATTAGAATTTCTTAAGGAGGTGTTTTAATCTCGTTTATGTGAAAGTGAAGGTACCGGGAAAATCTTTCCTTTTGGGAAAACCTATCGACGCTACTGCGCCTTGAGCCTCGCCGTCTTGGTAGAAGCGGAATGCGCCTCATGAGGAAAAAGTGCAAGTTTTGAGAAAAATGGGGAGATCATTGCATGAATTTGTGACCAAAAAGAAAAGTAGAAAATCCTTTTGAAAGTGTATTTTGAGTCGCCACCAAATATTAAAGGAATTTGGGACCTATTCAACGCGCGTCTTGAAATACAAGACACGAGTGTCTCAGATTTCAAGGTGCGTCGATACCTATCTATCTAAGGTTCAAACCAGAGAAGGGGTTCGGAGTGAGGTTACTTTTCGAAAGTTTTGACAAAGTGTATTTTGAAAACAGCAATCAAAAAGCCTACGTAAAAAGTAGTCTCTACTAATTTGAAAACATTTGCTTAATTTCGATATTTGGGCTAAAAGTCACGCTACGTACAAGTGCGAATAAGTATGACTCGATTAAAATGCATAAATAATGTAAATTGTCAAAATAATGACATATTGCTATAGGAAATGTACGTTAAATAATAATTTATTGGCTAAATTATTACTATAGACGTTATTTTCCAACCTCGTATTAGAATTTGTACAGAAAAACCCTCAGTTTTGACATGCTAAAAGACTCTATGAAACGGTACAATTTAGTGTTGGATCCGTGATTCTAGTCGTTATTTAATGCATGAATGAGGACTTGCATAATTATAAAAGTGACGTCGGTTTGCTTTAGTGATAATGAGTCGTTTATTTATGCGATATTGGCGGGGTTTAGACGGATTATGAATTGAATTGCTACAGGTATTACGAATACGGCCGCTAGTGCCAATATCGGGTTTGGGGTTAATGTAACCCCATTATCCGAGTCTCAAACGTCCAGCCCGTAGGTAAAATGTTTACCTTTCGAAAATGTAAAGACGGTATTTTTGAGTGGATTTTGTGAATAGTGTATATGTGTTAAAAACCGGGTGTGTAGAAAATGAATGAAGGGGGTTGGTATTTATAGAGTTTGGGTGGTTTTTGTGGGTGCACAAAATTAAATCGCCTGTGCACTGGCGTTTAAGTTTGTTTGAGTTGGATATTTTTAAAGAAAAATCAAAAGGCGGCTGGTACAAAACAAAAAGATAATCGCCTGTTCACTGGCTATTAAGTTTTTAATCGCCTGTTAACAAGCGATTTTATTTTTATTTTGGTGGGCTGTTTAAGCCGCCTTTGGCTAAGTGACGTATGATTGAGTGATGATTATGTTTTTTGGGATATTTACGTGTGGGTTAAGTATAATTTGGGCCAAATCGGTTTTTGGTCCAATTTCGATTTTCGTGCCTCGGTTTTTGTCGTGTTTTTCGTTTCTGGCACAAAATAAAATAATATTGAATTATATTATTTTGTGGTATTATAGAACCTAATTTTGTGAAAATGTGGTACGGGACGCACTTTGGCCCGTTTTGCGTGTTGCGTTGGTGTGCGTTTTGGGTCGTTTTTGTAAGTTTGGGCCGTTTGTAGCTAGTTGAAATTTGTTTTGTGGCTTGGCTTAATAAGGCGTTCTGTGTTGTGTTTATAATGACTAAGAGTGACATTCATTTTTATGATTATGCAAGTCCAAATTAATACGCTAAAAATGACTAAAAGCGTTTTAGACACTTTTGTACTGCTTTCGACTCTTTTAAAAGCATGCATGAAAGTCCTTTTCATCATCGGGTTTGTTTTTGGGGAATGCGGATACGGTATCTACAGAGCCCCAGTTTGATCGAGCTAGGACAAAGCGTTAGTCAAACTTAAAGATAATATCAGGACCATTACGGTCTCGATACTACTGGCGCTAAGCATGTGTCTTATGGGAGAGACGGGGACTTAGCGTCGGGAAATACGGGGAGGGACGACATGTTTTTAAGGACATGACGGTCCTACATGTTTAAGGGCGTGTCAGCCTGCATGTGGCCTGAGTACTCCCAGCTGGCGCCTTGCTCGTGTCTCTGTTTGGGCTTACGCGTGCTTGCGTATACGCTCGGCGCCGGCTTGCGCTCCTTGCTCGTGTACCTTGCGCCGGCTTGCGCTCCTTCTTTGGGCGTCTCATAGAAGAGGTTATGTGTTTTGGGGCTTGGTTTATAAGAATGGTTTAGGTTTTTGTGAACGTCTCGTAAGGAGGCTACGCGTTTTTTGTGTTTTAACGTCTTGTGAGGAGACTACGCATTTTTTGGTTGAAATGCACGTCTCGTGAGGAGGCTACGTGCTTTTCTCATAAAAAGTTAGGTTTTTATGAACGTCTCGTGAGGAGGCTACGCGTTTTTTGGTTGAAATACACGTCTCGTGAGGAGGCTACGTGCTTTTCTTTTTCTCATAAAAGGTTAGGTTTTTATGAACGTCTCGTGAGGAGGCTACGCGTTTTTTGGTTGAAATGCACGTCCCGTGAGGAGGCTACGTGCTTTTCTTTTTCTCATAAAAAGTCAGGTTTTTATGAACGTCTCGTGAGGAGGCTACGCGTTTTTTGGTTGAAATGCACGTCTCGTGAGGAGGCTACGTGCTTTTCTTTTTCTCATAAAAGGTTAGGTTTTTATGAACGTCTCGTGAGGAGGCTACGCGTTTTTTGGTTGAAATGCACGTCTCGTGAGGAGGCTACGTGCTTTTCTTTTTCTCATAAAAGGTTAGGTTTTTATGAACGTCTCGTGGGGGGGCTACGGGGTTTTTGGTTGGAATACACGTCTCGTGAGGAGGCTACGTGCTTTTCTTTTTCTCATAAAAGGTTAGCTTTTTATGAGCGTCTCGTGAGGAGGCTACGCTGCGTTTTTGGTTGAAATGCACGTCTCGTGAGGAGGCTACGTGCTTTTCTTTTTCTCATAAAAAGTTAGGTTTTTATGAACGTCTCGTGAGGAGGCTACGTGCTTTTCTTTTTCTCATAAAAGGTTAGGTTTTTATGAACGTCTCGTGAGGAGGCTACGCGTTTTTTGGTTGAAATGCACGTCCCGTGAGGAGGCTACGTGCTTTTCTTTTTCTCATAAAAAGTCAGGTTTTTATGAACGTCTCGTGAGGAGGCTACGCGTTTTTTGGTTGAAATGCACGTCTCGTGAGGAGGCTACGTGCTTTTCTTTTTCTCATAAAAGGTTAGGTTTTTATGAACGTCTCGTGAGGAGGCTACGCGTTTTTTGGTTGAAATGCACGTCTCGTGAGGAGGCTACGTGCTTTTCTTTTTCTCATAAAAGGTTAGGTTTTTATGAACGTCTCGTGAGGAGGCTCTGGCGTTTTTGGTTGAAATGCGAGTCCCGTGAGGAGGCTACGTGCTTTTCTTTTTCTCATAAAGGTTAGGTTTTTATGAGCGTCTCGTGAGGAGGCTACGCGTTTTTGGTTGAAATGCACGTCTCGTGAGGAGGCTACGTGCTTTTCTTTTCTCATAAAAAGTTAGGTTTTTATGAGCGTCTCGTGAGGAGGCTACGGCGTTTTTGGTTGAAATGCACGTCTCGTGAGGAGGCTACGTGCTTTCTTTTTCTCATAAAAGGTTAGGTTTTTATGAACGTCTCGTGAGGAGGCTACGCGTTTTTTGGTTGAAATGCACGTCTCGTGAGGAGGCTACGTGCTTTTCTTTTTCTCATAAAAAGTTAGGTTTTTATGAACGTCTCGTGAGGAGGCTTCGCGTTTTTGTTTGGTTTTGTGTGTATGTATGGGTATAATTGTGGTTCGGTTTTGATGTAGTTGTTTGGCTTTGTGTGTGACGTCCTAGCTTCGAATATTTCGTCTTGTTGCAAAAATGCATGTTCGGGTTGTACCCGGGTCTGAAATCCTTGCGTTTTTGCTTGCCGAGTGTACCTGCAAAAAGTCGTTAGTCGTAAAAACATATATATATATATATGTCTCGATTGAGACTGACTCGCTTAGGACTAAACTAAATGCAAATGCAGGGTTTTAAAATATGTTGTTTAGAAAGTATTTTAGACTCGTAAAAAGACGCTTTGACATTGTAAAAATGTGAGCTAAAGCGACATTTTGAGACGAAAATTGTGAATGCGAAAATCGTGTTTTGTGTTGTGGTTAATTTTTGTGTTGTAGATTGTTTCGCAAATTCGGCTATAAAAGGAGGGCTAGGTTAACTCATTTTACTCATCCTTTCATCGTTCTATTCTCGATTCCAAAGATATTCAAAATATTTACTTTAACGTTAGTCGAGTTATGGAGAATTTTGAAGGAAAATTGCATAGTTGGTGTTCGTTGTTGTCGGCATAGAAGAGAAAGACTTTGAAAGATTGCGGTATCGGGGTACTCCTGGGGCTGGGGCAGGTTCAAATGGAGCCCGAGTTCTTGGAGGTTTGTTTCGACTATTGGGACCTAAGTTTTCACGTGTTCCGCTTTCCTGGCGGGAAGGTCTGTCCATTGGTCGAGGAGTTTGGAGCTATTGGTGGCTAAGGGAATCTGGTGTTTGTTTTATTGTGTTGTTGTTAGTATTATGTTCATATTATTTTGTATTATGTTCGTATTATGTCTATCCTAAACCCGATGTACATCACAGGGACTCGTATTGTAATATATAGTGTTTGTTAGTGTATTTCTAAGGTTGTAGTTATGCTCCTACTTTTGAAAAATCCAAAATGTAACCGTTCTTTTTAAGATTAATAAAAATCAGGTTTTTATTTACGACTTTGCCTCATTTTGCTTATTATTAATGTGAAATTCCTTGGCTCTAATTCTTTTTTCAAAGTTTAGAATGTAAGCATGGTTTTTTGTTTTCAGGAATTTTTGTATTGACTATTCCCTCGACCTTTTTAAGCTTTGGGTTTGTCGTTTTGTGTTGAATATCGCCTTATGTTAACCCATTAGGTTATGAGACGGTTTTTGTGTCGACTATGTCCTCGGCTTTTTTAAGCTTTGGACGCGTCATTTTTGTGTTGAATATCGCCTTATGTTAACCCATTAGGTTATGAGACGGTTTTTGTGTCGACTATGTCCTCGGCTTTTTTAAGCTTTAGACGTGTCTTTTTTGTGTTGAATATTGTTCCCTTTACCCTGTGGAACGTTTTTGTGTTGACTATGTCCTTAGCCTTTTTAAGCATTAGACGTGTCATTTTTTGTGTTGAATATCGGTTGCGCTTTTTGCAAAGCTGCCTACGTATCCACGAAAAATGGAATCAAACCGGCGTAGTTCGGAAATGCATGTTTAAGGGCATACCGGCCCAAGAGTTGTGTTTGCTTTTTGTGGTGAATGTGCACGTTTAGGGGCATGCCGGCCCATGAATTGTGTTTGCGAGGGTGCGTTTAAGGGCATAGGCCCATGAATTTTTTTAAAAATTGTATTTTATAGATACATTGCAAGGGGTTTTTAAGGGTAGTATTTTTTGAGTTGATCGAGGTTTGTGGCGAGGTTGAACTCTTGGCCGTCGAGGTCGGTTAGTTTGATCGCTCGCGTGTAGATCTCCTCGACGAGGCGAGGTCCGGCCAGTTAGGCTTGAACTTTCCTCGTGGGGCGATCGGGAGTAGTGCTCGAATCGACTTTAGCACGGATCCCCACTTTAATGTTTCGTGGCTTAACTCGTTTGTTGAAGGCTCGTTGTAATCGTCGTCCCATTTCGTATGCTCTTCTTTCTTGACTTTTTGAAGATTGGTTCGCAAATCATGGTGAGTTCTTGATAAATCGGGAGATATATTGGATTTGTCCCAAGGCTCCTTATTTCGTCGATGTTGCTTGGCGGCTTCATGCCCATTATTGCCTTGATTTTGGTCGGGTCTCGAAAGTCGGCACATACCGTATCTTGCCGCTTTTTCTTCATAACTTGGAACCATGTTGGAGATCGATCGAGTATTCGATGACTTGGATGAATCCGACTTGTAGTTGCTTTTCGATCTCTCTTGACCATGAGAGACCATTACGGCGATGCGGCGGAGTTTCTTTTTGACAGGTCTGGAGCCTTGCTTGATGGGGATGCGGTGTTCGGCTATCTCGCGGTCGATGCCGGGCATGTCTTTGTACGACCATGCGAAGACGTCCTTGAATTCTATGAGGAGCTTGGTATATGTGGTCCTTTCTTCTGTGCTAAGAGAAGCCCCCAGCTGTAGTCCTCGAGGTTCTTCAGGCGTGCCCATGTTGATGGTTGTTGTGTCTTCAATAATGGGGTCTGTCGTTACGAGACAATGCTTGCAATGTATCTATATAACGCAATGTTATTTTGTTTAAAATTATCGCATTCATTAGAATATGTAGATTTTAAATGAGGCAAAGAGTAACAAAAACTTTCATGTTATTAATGTTATCAAAAGCAGTTACATTTGAAGATAGCTCAGACGAGGGAGCTTCGGATAACCTTAATGACTCTAGTTTTTCAATTAGGTTTACTACTTTAGTAATGTAACCTAGTGACCCTGCCGTTAAGAAAATTTTGGCGTCATAAGGACGCCAGACCCTATACTCTAAGTGTAGATACTTGAATTGAAACTGCCTAGGTCGTTAGTAGATTGGGCAGCGTTTTCTTCGAGCTTTAGCTGTTGGAGGGCGGCTTGGAAGTCTGAGGCCTTTGTGGTGATGATCTTGTCATCTAAAGGTATCCTAACCTTTTGGTGGAGGCGCGGCAGGCCTTGGGGGTGCTGTAAGAATCGGCGGTGCCTTTAGTGTGCCCAGTGCGTTGATAGCGTGTATGGGCTCGACTTTGGCAGTGGCTCTAGACGAGCTTCCTTGATATCCATGACTCGTGCTTTTATTCCTATTTTCTTTGCGGAGGTCGTCTTCAATGAGTTCACCGACGATGCCGAGTGTTGAGAAGCTGTCGAAGTTCTTGTACCGTAGATGTTGTTGGTATGCAGGGGTGAGGTTGTTGATGAACTTGGTGATTAAATCAGTGTCCCTTGGGCGGTTAGGTATTTGGGCACAGAGTTTCTTCCAACGTGTCAGGTATTCGGTAAACCCTTCATTGTCCTACGAGTCGGGACCTCCAAAATGCGTAGCGAGACTTGGATGTCGTTGTTGTCCCAGATCGCAGATCGAATGCCACTGTTATGTCTTCGAAACTACCAGTCTTGTGTGGCTCTAAAGAATAGAACCATGCTCTGGGTTGCGGGTCCAGTGAGTGTGGGAATAAAGTGGCCCAGGCGGGGGGGTCGACCCCCATAATGGCCATCTTGGCTTTGAAAGCTTTGGCGTGGACGGGCGGGCTTTCGTGACCTTTGGAAATGGGAAGGTCGGCCGAGCGCTAGCTCACCGGGTAGCATGGATCTGACGTTCTTTGGGATGTGCTCGTTTTCTTGGTGTATGGAGTAACCCCTTGAGTTCGTGAGACGCTCTTCCATGGTTCGAATCCTTTTTGCATTCCGTTCGGATTCCTCGGCCAGGCGCACGGCGTTTTTCTCTGCTTCAAATTTTTGCATGATAGCCATTTGCTCGATCGTCGTGGTGAGGCTAGCTATCCTATCATTGAGCTGTCGGACTTGTTGGCGATTACCTCCGGGGTGGTGGTGGTCCTCAGAGACCCTCATCGTGTTGAAAGGCCATGACGAGGTTTTGGTTTTGATCTGTTGTAGGAGCGCTTCTTTGGAGGCGGAGGTGGGTTCAAATGACGGTTCTTAGTTCGTCGTGTATCCAGGGTTTTTCAATGAGCGGACCTGACAAAGTTTTCAAATCTTTAGTGATTCTAAAAGAGAAAGAAAAGACTCAAATGAAAAATCGCATTCACGACCAAAGGAAGACACAAAAGTGTAAAAAGCGGGTGACTTGACTTGACTCGTGTTTTAGCTTTTAAAAGGACACGGGAAGCTTTTGAGATAGAGGCGCGTTAACACGTCCCTGTTCTCGAGGTAGGAAGAATTTGCATGATCATAATCAGATTAACCCAATTTAGCGATATGTTGCTAGGGGTTTATCATTAGATTACGATAAAAAAGGATCAGACCGAAGTAGCGATAGGCTAACCGACCTGAGGATGTTAAAATTGGGTAAAAGGCGATCAATTGTTCGCCTTTACGTGTGACTCGAGGATTTAAATCAAAAATGACGATAAGTCACTTGATTCAAAGAGTAAATCAGCGGTCCGCATCCTAACGAGCCCGCGTTTTTTGATTTTGAGAGAAAAAGATTAAATCGGGAAGACTAAAGAGTCTGTCGACTTAGAGCTAATTCTAATGTTCTAAAAGTTAATTTCATTTAAAATCTCCGAAATGAATTGACATATTCGGGTTTTTGCTTTGTGAAAGACCTTTAGCAATAAATGTATTATGACGATACGTCAGTCGCATAATTCATTTACGTTTTGAAAAAGACACGGGATATAGTGGTTATCTGGGTCGGTTTAAATGTAGTGGCATTTTATTTATTAAACTCAAATGACTATAGGTCAAAGAGCCTAACGGCGTGTTTTTAGAAGTATGACCTTTTTGAAAAAGTTTGAAAAAGCAATTTCAAAGATGGGCGTATTTTAAAAGTATAATGCCTAGGAAAAGTTTTCACATGTAGAAAGTTTTGAAAGACTACTATAGTGAGGTACTATAGCTTCACACTTGTACATATAAACACAGGTTTTTGGTTTATAGGGTAAGGTTCCTCTGGGTCATTCCCGTGACGTTTAGGTAGGGGCACCCGCAAGACTACACACGTCTTAGGTGTGATTTCAAGACGCGCCCTAGAGCGTTCGAGTTTGGCTGGTTACGATCGTTTGTACGGATGCCGTACTTGTAATCGTGGAGGGGTGAGAACAGCGGTGTGTCAGGAGTTACCTCGCTTATGGCGAGAGTTCTTGAGGCCGTTCTCAAAGGGTGTGGTTTGAATCAGGAGGATTCGACTCAACGTATTTTTGCCCAAATATCGAAAGCGTAAATGTTTTCAAAGTTTCAAGCTTCACTTCTTTATGATTTTAAAATAAAAGAAAAACTAGTTTTTCAAAAGGGTAAATTACAAAATACCACCTTTTAAAATTGAAAATTTTCAAATTACCACCTTTTAAAACATTCTTTGTAAATTACCACCTTTTATAACGCTTTTCCACTCAAATTGCCACCTTACTCCAATTCCGGTGTAAAAATAATTTACTCTGTCTCGATCATTTGTTTACGCTTTGACTTTTTCCTCACAAAAATCAAGCGTAAACAATTCAACGAAAAGTGAGGGCAAAGCGGAGTTATTTTTCACCTAATTGGAGGAAGGTGGCAATTTGAGTGGAAAAGCGTTATAAAAGGTGGTAATTTACAAAGAATGTTTTAAAAGGTGGTAATTTGAAAATTTTCAATTTTAAAAGGTGGTATTTTGTAATTTACTCTTTTCAAAAATAATAAAAATCATGCTCGTCCCCAGCGGAGTCGCCAGCTGAAAGTACCGGGAAAATCTTTCCTTTTGGGAAAACCCATCGACGCCTACTGCGCCTGAGCCTCGCCGTCTTGGGCGCCGGCGAATGCCTCGCAGGAAAAAGTGCGAAGTTTTGAGAAAAATGGGGAGATCATTGCATGAATTTGTGACCAAAAAGAAAAGTAGAAAATCCTTTTTGAAAGTGTATTTTCGGAGTCGCCACCAAATATTAAAGGAATTTGGGACCTATTCAACGCGTCTTGAAATACAAGACACGAGTGTCTCAGATTTCAAGGTGCGTCGATACCTATCTATCTAAGGTTTGAAACCAGAGAAGGGGTTGGAGTGAGGTTACTTTTGAAAGTTTTGACAAAGTGTATTTTGAAAACAGTAATCAAAAAGCCTACGTAAAAAGTAGTCTCTACTAATTTGAAAACATTTGCTTAATTTCGATATTTGGGCTAAAAGTCACGCTACGTACAAGTGCGAATAAGTATGACTCGATTAAAATGCATAAATAATGTAAATTGTCAAAATAATGACATATTGCTATAGGAAATGTACGTTAAATAATAATTTATTGGCTAAATTATTACTATAGACGTTATTTTCCAACCTCGTATTAGAATTTGTACAGAAAAACCCTCAGTTTTGACATGCTAAAAGACTCTATGAAACGGTACAATTTAGTGTTGGATCCGTGATTCTAGTCGTTATTTAATGCATGAATGAGGACTTGCATAATTTATAAAAGTGACGTCGGTTTGCTTTAGTGATAATGAGTCGTTTATTTATGCGATATTGGCGGGGTTTAGACGGATTATGAATCCGAATTGCTACAACCGTATTACGAATACGGCTTCGCTAGTGCCAATATCGGGTTTGGGGTTAATGTAACCCCATTATCCGAGTCTCAAACGTCCAGCCCGTAGGTAAAATGTTTACCTTTCGAAAATGTAAAGACGGTATTTTTGAGTGGATTTTGTGAATAGTGTATATGTGTTAAAAACCGGGTGTGTAGAAAATGAATGAAGGGGGTTGGTATTTATAGAGTTTGGGTGGTTTTTGTGGGTGCACAAAATTAAATCGCCTGTGCACTGGCGTTTAAGTTTGTTTGAGTTGGATATTTTTAAAGAAAAATCAAAAGGCGGCTGGTACAAAACAAAAAGATAATCGCCTGTTCACTGGCTATTAAGTTTTTAATCGCCTGTTAACAAGCGATTTTATTTTTATTTTGGTGAAATTTCATTTAAGCCGCCTTTGGCTAAGTGACGTATGATTGAGTGATGATTATGTTTTTTGGGATATTTACGTGTGGGTTAAGTATAATTTGGGCCAAATCGGTTTTTGGTCCAATTTCGATTTTCGTGCCTCGGTTTTTGTCGTGTTTTTCGGTTTTGGCTCAAAATAAAATAATATTGAATTATATTATTTTGTGGTATTATAGAACCTAATTTTGTGAAAATGTGGTACGGGACGCACTTTGGCCCGTTTTGCGTGTTGCGTTGGTGTGCGTTTTGGGTCGTTTTTGTAAGGTTGGGCGTTTGTAGCTAGTTGAACATTTGTTTTGTGGCTTGGCTTAATAAGACGTTCCTGTGTTGTGTTTATAATGACTAAGAGTGACATTCATTTTTATGATTATGCAAGTCCAAATTAATACGCTAAAAATGACTAAAAACGTTTTAGACACTTTTGTACCGTTTCGACTCTTTTAAAAGCATGCATGAAAGTCCTTTTCATCATCGGGTTTGTTTTTGGGGGGTACGGATACGGGTATCTACAGAAAGACATCGATGTAATGTGTTCGATAGAATTAATTTTCTTTAGACGACTCACTCTCACATCTTCTTTTGTCTATAATGTCATTAACTTAGTTTCCAACCTAGAAGTTCGTTAATTCGTTGGTTAACAGACTTTGAATAAACAAGTACACCTCAATCAGGAAGAGGCGGATGTATTGTTCGGGCGTTGAAAATAATTAATAATTTAATCCATAACATCGAGAGGGTGGACGTGGAAATAATTCATTAACATGCCCTCAATCACAGGGAGGTAAAAAATAAATATTACATATTATACAATGATGAATAAGAGAAAAATAATTAATTTAGTGAGTATTTTTTCAAGCATGAGTATTATGTACAAATATAAGGTTATCATGTAGAATTTTTTTAAATCACGGGGTTACCATATAGAAAAACACAAAATTAATTCCGCCACAACACTTTCCGTTAACTACTTAACGGAAAAGTTGACGGAATACAAGTTTAGGGTCACGCTAATAGATATTAATAAAGTAGAGGGTTACTACGTGAATCTTTCTGAATGTAAGGTTACCACGTAGAATACGAAAAAACACAGGGTTACCATATAGAATAACCCTTTATTTTTTTACTGTGAGTACAGTAAATTGATAATGGAAGGAGTTTAGCTCTGTTTTTCTGTGATTGGAAGTGGGAGTGTCCTTCAGAAGGTACGTATTTGCAATATGATTATGTTGGCTACTAAGTACTGTATCTGGGAGGAGAGGAATAGATGTCGACTGGAGTTGGTACTAAATCGACCAGAGATTGTGGTGGCTAAAATCAAGCAACAAGTGAGAAGACGTTTGTGGGTCATTAAAGAGGAATGGTTAAAAGGTCAAGATGTACCATGACTTCAATTGATTGATCAATGGTGTAGGTGATAGTTGGTTAGTTTGTATGTTGTCAAAGTGTGCTCAATTGATGTAATCTTTTGGAAGTAATTAATGAAATGCTCACAATTTACCAAAAAAAAAAAGTAATTGATACATAGACAATAATTGTTCATGGATATTGGAATACCTGTTGCACAAGAATGTTGCGTCGTAAGTCACAACGTCCCCAAACACCTTAAACATAGTCCGACATCGAGCATCTGCCTAAAAAACGTTCTACGATCGACCTTCATTGTCCTTCTTTATCGCATAAAAAAATTCGGGTAATCGGTTTTCATTTTTACAAAATATTCCTCCAAAGCAGCCGCGTAACCATTAATTCTTTCTAACCGTCTTTACAGGTTGACAAGGTTTCGCAAGTCACGACGATTAAATGGTAAATTCTCGTGACCACCCGCCTCAAGAACCATTGCATTGAAATAATCAGTTATAATACGTGCACTAACCGTAAACGACTATTAGAAGGATCAAGCTCATGATTATGCTCCAAATGAACGGATTTATTAACAAACCTTTCATTCTCAACAGCTGCTTCGAAAATAGCCTTACAGCCGGTTACATTCGAATTCTCGCTATATTTCCTTCCGCCTTTTTTTACATGCAAGAGGAAGCCTATCCACCATGTGATAACAAGGTTCTTTTTTCCCTCCAAACTCACGACTGACCTCAGCCGCTTTATATCCAGGGTTTATTACGTTCGATCTAGTAAACACTTTGAAACCCTTTTTCATTGCGTAAGTTAAAATAAACGCGGCAAAAGACTCACAATTAGGGAAAATCATACCTACAGTGGGTTCAACAGTGTCCTCATTATTAAGATTCTCACCTTCGACTGCATTCACGGCCTGTTGAACGAGATTTGGCAATTCCTCTGTCGATTCAACTTCCTCTATAGGATTTTCTACGGACTCAATTGACCTACCATTATTATGCACTTCAATTTCATTCCCTTATATTTCTTTATCAAAACCATCATTCCCTTCCAAATCTTCGCCAAAATACTCATTCAAATCAAACAAACCACCATTGTTACCCGACATTATTGATAATTTTAGGATTGTACTTGATAATTAAGGCTACGGTAATTAGGGTTTAAAAAAAATGGAATTTGTTATTTGGTTTAATTACGGTTTAGGGTTTTGTTTTAGTAGAATTAAACAAATTTTAATCAAATTAGTTAGATTAATAACATTTTGGAAAATTAATTAAATTAATTAGATTAATTGTGGCGCAATTAGAAGAAAAAAATCCCGCCACTTACCTCATAATATCTCGCCTAATGACCCCTTAATTACTCTTTTTTTTTTAAATGCCACGTGTCAGGTGCTAAATGGCTATGTACCAAACCCCTCGGTACATTAGATGTAAGTATGTAAGTGTATCAGCTATTCAGCTTCCGTTAGCTAATGATAACACAATCATCTTCCAATTTTGTACATGAATTTTTTTTGTGTTTTTTTTTCTAGGGTAAGCAAAAAAACTAAAATTTCACTACTCTTAAGTCTTAATAACCTTTCGAAATAATTTTATTATTGACTAGCATAATGCCCATGCATTTATGCACAGGATGTATAAAATAAGTTAATAGTTAATTGAAGAAATTGGTAATTAAATTAAATATTTAATTAAAATAAGAACTAATATAAACGCAAACTAAATAAATATGTATTTTCAAACCCGATACAACCGACCGTATTTTACCCGACCGCGTATTTACTTAACATGTGACCCGCTTATATGACTTGTTTAACATATGATAAATTAACCTTTCAAAATTTAGATCATAGGTTGTTAAGTATTATGAAAATATTTAAATCATTTGACCCGTAATTGTCTTCTTTTTAACCCGTTTAATAGGTTTTAAAATGTCAATTTTTATAAAATATATAGTACACTAGTTTTGGTGCCCGGCCCCGCCCGGGCTAATTATATTTACATTAAAAATTTAATTTTATATAAATTTGCATTATATTAAATATTTGTCCAGTTTATACATTTACTATTTATGACATAGTAGCATTATATTAAATACTTGTCCAGTTTATACATTTACTATTCATGAAATCATAATTAAGTATAATTGTTAATCATACTTCAATTAATATAAAATTATTATAAATGCATACATTATCAATGTATATATACTCTCATGAAAAATATTATCTATATTAATTATATATAACAAAAACCATCCTACACAAATTTTCCCTCCAACTTTTACAAATTTTTATCTCTTTTATTTTATTTTATTTTATTTCCTTTTTGAAATTATGTCATATAAGTAAGTCAATATATTTTATGTAGTAAGGAGTATATATTTTTTTCTTTTAATCTCTTAAACTATCCATTTTTATTTAATGTGTTTTCAATATAACCTTTTAAGCGCGGTTTACCATATTATGATAATAAATGGTGAATTTTAAGATAATGTATTGTGATACTTTAATCGGTTTTCGCCACAGTATGATACAATTTAAAATAAATTTGTAACTATATTTGTATAAAAAAAATTCAAATGTTCAATTATTATTCTAATTTTTTTGTTCCAATTTTCAACGTTTCTATCTTCTCGATTTTGATAGTTAATTAATAAAAGTCAAAATTGACACTTTCAAACCTATTAAACGGGTTAATAAGAAGACAATTATGGGTCGAATGATTTAAATATTTTAATAACACATAACTGCTTTAAACAAGTCATATAAGCGGGTTACATGTTAACTAAATACGCGGTCGGATAAAATACAGTTTGTTGTATTTTGGGTCTTAAAATACATGATTATTTAAGTTTCGTTTATAATATTAGTATGAAGTATTCTTTTTGGATTTAATTACTAAATTTTTCAATTAACTATTAACTTATATTTATACATCCCGTGCATTTATGCACGGGTATTATGCTAGTTTTGATATAAGATTAATGATATTAAACCTATGATTTCTTCTTGGTGTTTTAGGTAAATTTTTGTTGAAATATGATAGAGAATTAGTTGTTTTAAATAACACTAAGAATTAAATACTAAATCTTTCTAATGTAACCTAACTAATTTAATTTCATTAAAAAATAAATTAATTCCAAAAATTTATTTTTTTATTTTTATTTTTCACACCTTCCAAATATAATGTATCTATTTTTTCCAATTTTAATTTGAAAATATAGAGTGTTTGTTACAATATTTTATTTGATATTTTTAAGGATATTTGATTTTGTTTAAGGTAATTCTTATTTTAATGCTTTACTAAAAAAATCTTGTTTTATTTTAAAATCCTCATAATATTAAAATATCCAATTATATAAAGATTAATAAGTTTTATTATATATTAATATAATAACTTAAATTATATATATTAAAATAATAATTTTTTTATCAACCAATCATATTAGGACAAATGTCGACCATAGAGACTATGGTTTCCATTTTTTTTTTTTTGGGTAAGTGTAGTTGTAATCGGGTTTAAATTTAACTTTTTGGTATGTGTTATAATATTATTGTTAGTGGGACATATAATATTAAATAATCTTTTAGTAACTGTAATATTCTTGTTATTGGGACATGTATCCCATAATAATCAGCAAAATGACCATAGAGGCTAATGTATAACCATAGACGCTGATGTAATATATGGTACGTAATAATATTCTTATTTTTTAATAATAGAATTTTCTATTATTTTCTAGTGGAGTTGTTATCTTAGTTTAATATTTTTTATTTTTTATTTTTGAATAAGTGATTTAAAAGAATAGTTATGGTAAGGAATAATTTAATTTTCCAATTATAATATATTTGCTTTTAAGAGATAATTTTTTTAAATAAAATATATATGACTAATGAGAAGATGCCAATTGTCGACCATATAGGCTATGGTTTCTGCTTTATATATATATATTAGATAGATAGATATATTAGATACTAGTATGTAAGCCCGTGCGATGCACGGGTGTTAAAATATTATTATTTTTATTTGTTTAATCATAGAGAAAGAAAGTAAATATTTTGGTTAAATTTTTGTTTTCATATTTTTAATTTTTGTTAAAATTTATATAATATATTTCGCTATTTCCTTTTTTTTTATTAATTGTTTACAATAGAGAAAGAAAATTAAAATATTGCAAAGTAAAGGACTAATTAGATGATGACTACGTACCAATTCTCTATCCAAATTATTAATAGTTTTCTATATGCAATAAAAAAAAATAATTATGAGTTGTATTGTCAATCAAATCCAATATGGAGTACGTAAATAATAAGGTAAGATCGGAAAAACAAATATATCATTCAATGATACAAAATGATAAAAACTACTTAAATATATCATTTCATATTCTAAATAATTTAAAAAGAGTACGATGAACTAATCTTATTAAAAGGTGTTGTCAAAGTAGAATGAGAGAATATGCCATAAAAAATTAAGAGTCATTATCATAAAGAAATTGATTTGAAAAATAAGTGTGTAGATTAAAAACATGTATTGATTAGGGGTGTTCATTAACGGTTGATTGCGAGCACTTAATTTTACTGATTAGTATGCGGTTCGGTTCGGAAAAATCAGAACCTAAACCGACCATTAAACGATTCTTATACTGATTCGGTTCACATTTTTAACGGTTCGGTTATGCGGTTCACATGAACCGTTTACTCTGTCAAATTAAAA
This sequence comes from Dianthus caryophyllus, assembly GCA_023091065.1. Classification (NCBI taxonomy): domain Eukaryota; kingdom Viridiplantae; phylum Streptophyta; class Magnoliopsida; order Caryophyllales; family Caryophyllaceae; genus Dianthus; species Dianthus caryophyllus. Next base: position 13,214,840 of record CM041519.1, on the reverse strand, counting down.
AAAATTGTAAGTTAATTATTGATTACGACGCACTTTAACAACACACTAACGGTCCAAAATAAAAACGACAAATTACAAATGCCACATCTAATATACCATTATCAACTAAATTAATTATACTCCATAGTAAATAGAAAATTTATAAATGTTTTAACTCAAAAATGCGTATTGAACAATAACAAAGCAAAAAACATGTTAAAATTGAAGCGAGAGGGTGCATATGAGATTTTATTTTACGAGAATGAGGCTTTTGACTGTTAGAAAAATACGGTAGAATAATTAATTGATATTTGAAATTTGATGAAAGTTGTAAAGTTAAACTTTATGTTTTAGTTTGTATATATAAGTATAATTTATTTATATTTTTGCTCTTAACGGTTGATTGCTAATCAAGTTAACTCAAAATGCCGAACCTAAACCGAACCGTAAACCGTTAATTTTAACGGTTCGGTGCGCCGAACCATTATTTCTTAACGGTTCGGGTCGCCGAACCTATAAAACGTGCGGTTCTCGATTTTTTCGGTTCGGTTTATCGGTTCGGTTTTTTTTGCACACCCCTAGTATTGATACTATTCTTCAAAATGTATTAAAATTCCATCATTCTAAACATAATAATAGTAGTAATGTAACATAACCCAAAATAGAACATCATACTTCGTATTGTTACGTTCTAAAACTTCTACTCTAATTAAATTTGAGTATTAACTAAATTTATCTTCACATTAACATGATTCCAAACTTTAACATACGATTTATATCTCCTAATTTTTTTAATTTTAAGTATAATTTTGAAATTTACCCATAAAAATAGAGTTTTCTGAAAAGTTGGACTTTATCACATTGCTTGAAAAATTCGTTTATTTTTTTTGAGTTGTTTATTATATGAGTTATCATGAGACAGTTTCACTTTAAAATGTAGTATATCACGCGCACAAGAGAAGATTGCAATTCATTATTTGAAATACAATACTTAAATATGTATCATATAAAAATTTAAGCAACAAAAAGTACACATTAATTTAGCTATACGATGATATAAGTAGAAATTATACTTAAAACTTATAAAAAGTCGACTGATATTACTAATAGTCTAATACGGAGTAGTTACTAAAATGTCATTGAGCTATAAAAATGTTGGTGTAGTAGACCAAAAGGTCTGTATTCCATGTTTGTAACATGAATAATTCCATGATGATATTTTAAATTTACAATTTGTTACAATTTGTTTATTTCATAATTAGTTAAGTTGTTAAATTAAATTTGTTTAACCCAACAAAATCGTAAATCAAATTCTGGATCATTACTAATTTGTACTTTGTAATAATTCTAAACCAAGTAGGTTTATGTACTTTATTTTATTAAAAGTGATAATTCAACCCAAATTCTACAAAGTTTTTATGAGTCGGATTTAGATTGTGAATGATCACAGTCCAAAGCAACCGATATTGTCGTCTATTATGTTTAATATATTTTATCTCCTTTCTATATGCAATTTTTAATATAAACCTACTACTCCGTACATGATAATTCTAAATCAATACTCCGTATATTTAACAAAACTAACCTAACCTAAACAAAACTTAACTTTTTTTTTTTAGGATTTGATTAAACTATAATGAAATTAGTTGTTTGCACAAACGTGTATAAATGATTAGCTATATACGGAGTACTAATGATGTTGCAACTTTACTAAAGTACCGAAACATTTGACTTAATATAATTCTAAAACAATATGTTTAATTATAAGTTGCATATAATTCTAAATGAAACATTAATTTCAATAACATGTAAATCAATCAATGTAATCAAAACATCTTAATAAGTCATACGCAGTACGAATTCAATTGAGACAGTTCCAAATAAACTAACACATACCGAATTATTATTCTTTTATCTCTTTTGTTTAAACTATTTCACTATTAAGGGCATGATTTAAATTTTGAAAAAAAAATAACAATAATTATGTAGCAAAAACAATGCCAGTGATGATGCTTTACCTTCTTTAGCTATTCCAAAATTCAAATTTGAAGCACTCCCCTACAAAAGAAGAGGCAAAACATTAGATTATCTTGATACTATTAAAACAATAAATTTACAAACAATGATGATGAACGTATTTAAGGTAAATAGACATAAAAATCACTATTGTAAACACAATGGGTGGTAAAGGGAGATAATGAATATATATATAAATATATTGAGTTGTTATATATTAGTTTTTTAACTATGATAAACTTCTGAATTCCTATATATCACAAATTCTAAGTAGTATATGAGTCCTATATATCACAAATTTTACATACTACATGCAATTTTTTAATAAATAAATAATAATCTCAAAATTACTAAAGATATAAAAATAAGAAAACTATAAAAATAAGTGTTTTTAAAAATTTGGACTCTCTCACAGGTCTCGAAAAAACCTCCAATTATATAGATATACTAGATGAAACGCCCGTGCGATGCACGGGTAACTTTATTAATTCTCATACAATAACCGTAAATAGTAGGCAAAATTTATTTGTGCGATTAGTCTAAAACTAAAATGGCGAAAATAATATCGAGAGAAAATAAAATGACGTGTCTATTAAAAACATATATAAATATGTGTGTACTTATTTTGAAATCTAAGAATCTAACTAATTATAGATTGTATTTAATTTTGTATATATCTAATATCATAATTTTACATCATTGACAATATATAGTATAAACATTCATATTGAAAAACACATTTAAATTTAAGGAGAAACTTCAAAATCAAACCACACCACAAAAGTATTACCCAGTAACGATCATAAAAGTATGCATAACATTAACACTTACTACAATTCCTTAAAAGTTAGTGTTTCGGGTGTAAACTCGGGGTCTCCAAGATGACGTCATGGGAGGCCTCCAGGGTCTAGGCCCGCTCAGACGTGAACTCGCAAGGTGAACTCAGGACAGAGGCTTGCCCTACGGAGCCTCCGACGCCCAAGTCAGTACCGAAATCATATCAAATAGTGGTTTATGTGGGAAATGTAAAAGTATAAGGAGAGTAGAGAGAGAGAGAGTGGGGAGAGTGGCTAAAAACCAACCCTTTTACCTTTGCCCCCTAGGGGTTATTTATAGAGCTTTTGGGCTTTTGGGCCTCTTGGGCCTATTATTTGTCGTCTTGTCGTCGTAAGCGTAATCGGATATTCGACCCCCAACAATTGCCCCCACCGGATTCGCATGTCATCGTGCGGATTCGGTGTCGGACGTCGGCGTCGAATAGAGTGCGCGAAATCGTTGACCTTGGGCAATACAAGTGAAAAAGATCTTACTAAACAGGTCCTTGACGGTAATAGTACCGCGTGAAAGTGGTTGTCTAGTCGTGGCATACCAAATATAGAACAGGCATCGAAAGTTACGCGATAGTTATTGGGGGTGGCGTCTCCCGGGTCTGGCTACCTCGGGCCGGAGGGGTCGTGAGCCGGGAGAATCCCATGTACCCAAGGGACCGTCAGTCCCTCCCGGGTCTGGGGCATAGATGTCTCACCCGGGCCCGCATACGGCCTGGCAAGCGATGCAGCGGCGAAGTTTTACAGCGCGATCGGAGTTTCGCGGCGTGGCTAGGGGGTGACGTTGAGTACGCAACATCAACGGACTATAAGGGCTAGCGCCGCGGGGATGATCACACGGCGCGGCCTAAGGTGACGTAGAGTGAACTACGTCACGGGAATAAGGAGGTTGGCCGCGGGACAAGGTCACGTGGCGTGGCCTAAGGTGACGCAGAGTAAACTGCGTCACTGGAATAAAGGAGCTGTCCCGGCACGTAGCCATGGATTATTTGTACGATCGGAGCCACCTAGGCACGAAGGCTGTAGTATGGTCTTATCCGGAGTAAGCCACCTAGGCGCGAGGGCCGTTAGTGGTCTCTTCTGATGGTGGTGTAAAGGGCGAGGCGCTCAAGCCGGGCCGTGAGCTCTCCGTCTGGGTAGTATAAAGCGCGAGAGCGCCCAGGCCGGGCCATGGACTCTCCATACGCGGGTAGTTCAAGGCCATCGTCGGGCGCGAGCGCCAGTGCCGGGCCATGGACTCTCAAGGCGCGATGTTCTTCCAGACGTAGGCAATGGGTCGCCGCGAGGTCTTACCCATGGGAGGTCGCGGCGCCACGGCAAGGCTGGCCGAGATCGGACAACTGCGGTGAGAGCGGCTGAGCACGTGGGCCATCATAGACATCCCGCTCTTTGCATAAAGGCACCTCATCCGGGCCGACGACCACGCAGATGAGCATTGTGCGAGGCCATACGTAGGGCGCGAGCCGTCCAGGCCCCGGGCCATGGACTCTCGGCGCGATGTTCTTCCGTCGTGGCAGCGGGTTCGCGCGGAGAGTCTTACCCATGGGAGGTCGCGGCCAGCCGCTACAAGGCCGACATCGACAACTGCGGTGAGCGGCTGAGCACGTGAGCCATCATAGACATCCGGCTCTTTTGCATAAGGGCACCCTCATCCGGGCCGACGACCACGGATGAGCATTGTGCGAAGGCCATACGTAGGCGCGAGCCGTCCAGGCCGGGCCATGGACTCTCAAGGCGCGATGTTCTTCAGACGTGAGCAACGGGTTCTGCGTGGAGGTTTTACCCATGGGAGGTCCGCGGCGCCACCGGCCACAAGGCCGACATCGACATTCTGCGGTGAGAGCGGCTGAGCACGTGAGCCATCATAGACATCCGGCTCTTTTGCCAGGGCACCTCATCCGGCCCGACGACCACGGATGAGCATTGTGCAAGGCCATACGTAGGGCGCGAGCCGCCCAGGCCCCGGGCCTGGACTCTCAAGGCGCGATGTTCATCCTAACGTAGGCAATGTGTCATACGTAGGGCGCGAGCCGCCCAGGCCCCGGGCCATGGACTCTCAAGGCGCGATGTTCATCCGTACGTAGACATGGGTTGCCTGGGAGGTCTTACCCTTCTCCGGTCTTTTTGCATTCATTCCTGCAAAAGGTTAGTAAATTTTTCAAAAATTCCTATTTTTAAATCCTACTATCGTGATTGATAGGTCGGGGTAGTCCCCTCCTCTGCACAGAACTTTGTGTGATACAAATTTAAACAAATGCTGGGCAAAAATCTACCAAAAAATACATGGAAAAGCTCGCGGTGTCAACAATCCTGATCACTCGCTTTACAAATATAAATAGGGCGGCTTTCGAGTATAGGGTGATTCTTGTGGAGCTTTCGCGGAGTCTCGGGTGATTAAAAGTTGGCTAGGCCTCGCGGAGGTGTAGCGCATGATTTTTTATCACCGTCTTTTCTCCATTACTCCTGAAAATAATTCGATACCAACACACATGATGAGCATATTATTATTGTACTTGTTATTAATAAACAAATTTTGGTGTAATAAATTTATAAGAATTAATATAGGGACTCCGGTCACCATAATCTTCAATTAAAAAGTGAACTGCCGCCCTTTTTAGGGGTCAAGGCCCAAAGTGAATCTATAACAATGTGCATACTAAATGCATTTTTTCTTAACTGAGAATGTATCATCATAATTATATTTAAATTGGATTAAGTTACCACCACAAGCCCAATAACATCATGAGAAAGTATGCTCCCAAGTTATTTCAGCCGTACACGTAAACAAAATTGTTTCAGCTAAACATATTAAAGTATATTCCCAAATGAATGATAAAGTGGAAAAGAGTATTTCTACTAAACTGGCCCAACATGAGTAAAGCACCCTAAATATTCCAAGGGGTAATCAACTTTTTCTGAAAAATTGCTTGGGAAACGAAACTAATGTTTTTAATTCAGTATAAGGGATTAAAGGGGCTTTCTTCTCAAAAAATCTATAAAATAATAATATGAAGTGAGGTAAATAAGACTTATCTCGTGGGCAATCCGACGTAGGCCGCCGGTACAGGGCCGGGAAAGGAGCAACCATGTCAGGCCATGGAAAGAAAAGGCTGACCCTACCGCTCCCGGAGGCGGCAGGTGTCCCGGCGGCAGTCAGAGGTCTGACCAGAGGTCCCGGCGGCGGCCGGAGCGAAGCGAAATTCACGCGGACTCGGTGATGGCCGACCCGAGATAATGTTGGCTGAGACGGTGGTACGGCTTGCGGTCACGGCTGATTCGGGTCCAGACTGCCGGGGACAGGGTAGCACCGGCGGTGACCGGGGCTGAGGTGACTTTTACCGTATCCCGTGAGTCCGATGTCAGGCTCGATATTTTTGCGGTGGGCGGTGGTGGCCAGGTCTCACGGCCCTTGGTGGACGGTACGTGGTCCATGCTCCCGGCGATTCTCGAAAATTGTGGTGGTCACAGTCAGGTAGGTGGTCCAGGCAACCACCCGGCTCGGTTATGATTGACGGCCCGACAAAGGTGGTGGGCGGCCACGGCGATCCGCGGCAGTCGGGATGGTCGTATATAAGCGGTCTCGGAGTGTCCCGGGTCCCTGACTGGGGCTCATGGCCATGCTCTCGGATGTGGTTTTCGAGGTATCCCGTGACCGGAGCTAAGGTATGCCGTGAGGGAGCTTGGTTATCTCCGGCGTACGTTTCACGGCGGCTTTGGAACTGGATGTTATGTGATGGTTGTCGGGAGTTTTGGACGGGACTGAGCCCGTGCGGTTGTGTGTCACGAGGGGCGTGCCCCCGGATGGTAGCCACGGGTCCGGTGGCTGACCCTGTTGCCGGGACCAAAGTGGGAAACATGGTGGTAGTATATTACTTACCGGGAGGTTGGTGGTGCCCCTGTTGCCGGGACCGAGGTGGTCGGCGGCGAGAGGCTGGCCGAGATATTGACGCCGGGAGTGGCGAGGTGGCTGTCCTGTGAGCTTTGTCCTTGTGTTTTCCTCTTGCTATCTTCTGAATGTTGACCCACTTTCCTTACTGCTAATTAAATACGGAGTATTTCATTCTGAATGTTGAGCCTCATATGATTTATCCAGGCAACCACCCAGCTCGGTTATGATTGACGGCCCAACAAAGGTGGTGGGCGGCCACGGCGGTCGAGACTGTGAATATGTGTAGCTTCAAGTGGCCGGTACCCAAGTGGCCGTGAGGGCGGTGGCGGTACCCGGGTGGCCGCGAGGGTGGTGGTGTCCCCGGGACAGGCTGGAGACAACGTGACCGTCACCGGGAACATGGCCGGCATCCCGCTGATTTCTCCTTTTTTTTTTTTTTTTTTTTTTTTTTTTTTGGTACGTATGTATGTACATGTGATAGGGTGTGATAGAGTTGGCTTCCCATCATACTGGTATGTCTTGTCTTCTATGTGAGGCTTTTCTTCTCCTTGGTTTGTTGTTGTCTTCTTCATTTTCTTCTCCTCCTGTGTTGGTATTTTTCCTTCTTTTTTGTTTCTTTATGGGCACCCCTTTTCTTTTTCACTTTAGATAGGTACGTAGTACTAAATTAATAATTTTTTGCTGCCGTTTGGTTATGTACTTCATGTACATAATGTAACATCATGTGCCACTAGTAGAGCATTATTATTATCATTATTATTATTATTATTATTATTATTATTATTATATCATCATGAATGTCGGCCACTTTGGCCTTGTGAGTGCTCAAAGCTTGTTTTGAGGCACTCGGTCCCATTAGGACGCGGCTTGTTCCGTGTAGTATTCATGGGTGTTTGACCAAATCTCTCCCTACAGACGGCGCCAATTGTTTCGGGTGTAAACTCGGGGTCTCCAAGATGACGTCATGGGAGGCCTCCAGGGTCTAGGCCCGCTCCGTACGTAACCTGCAAGGTGAACTCCGGACCCGAGAACTGCACGTGAGCCTCCGACGCAGTCAAGATCTGAAATCATATCAAATAGTGGTTTATGTGGGAAATGTAAAAGTATAAGGAGAGTAGAGAGAGAGAGAGTGGGGAGAGTGGCTAAAAACCAACCCTTTACTTTCTTTTCAGGGAGTTATTTATAGAAACTTTTGAGCTTTTAGGCTCTCTTCTATTATTTGTCGTCTTGTCGTCGTAAGCGTAATCGGATATTCGACCCCCAACAGTTAGAAATATTTTTTTTAACTGAAAATTTTCTATAATGATCTCTAATTATCAAATAAATAATTAAAAACTTCACAATATTTGGACCATCTATAATTATGCTTCTCAAAGCGTCTTCGTTGATCAACAAATTATAATGACAAATTGTCATCTAGTAATAGTTATATAAGAATAAAAATATGTAGAAATGATTTTTGTAAGAATATCAAAATTAACTATTAGATGCCAAACAATATAGCAATTGAACTTTCATACGTAGAAAAAATTGATTTGGTACATATTTGCATAATCTTATATTTGATGATTTGATCACGTTGCAAATTGTAATCGTATGATATAGATGTTATTGATTGTTACTTCACTTTTAGTTTTAAGTTATAAGGATTAATCCCTTTTATTGCAATGATGTGAACATTTCGTTTCATTTTATGCAATTTTTCGAATGACATGACACTTTATAGATCTATGTATATATCGCCAATAATAACAAAAAAAATTACAATTTAAACTAACATAAATAGTATTTGTATATTACAATAATAAAATTAGGAACTCACATATTCAACGAAAATAAAAACCAGATATATGTAAAAAAATATACTGAATATCACAATAAGAAGAGAATAGCATTAAAAAAAAGTAAATTTAAAACCACCATAATTAAAAAAAAAAAAATAAGACACTTGATTTAAATAAAGGTGATAATAAGTATATATACGTAGGATTAATGAGGTTTTCAATAGTTTAAACAAATACGGAGTAATAAATAAGTAAATCAATAAATAAAAAGTCAATGTGACATTGATTCAATAGGGCAAACTTTTATTGTGACATGATCATAGTATAATATATTAGAGCAATATAAATTTGTTACCTACAAAAAGAATTTATATAGTTGATAATTATCCTAGTCTTATTATGAGTAGGATTAAACATGATAGTTTTAGATAAATACATTACCTCAATTTTGGATTATAGCACTGTAACACCTACTCTTCAAACTAAATTTTCCAAATTCGCTTGTATTTTTATTTTTTAATTTGTAATATGTAATTACTATTTAAAATTAAGAGTTTTAAAATAGTTGGACTCTCTAACATCTCTAATTTTTCTTATATTTAATTTGGATATATGTTTTGTGGTTTAGGTTAAATTAAAAGAAAAAAAAAATTATCTGTCATCACATAATAATGAAAAAGCATTTAAAAATATATTTATGGTTACGTTCTTATCATTTTAGGAGATACATGTGTTTAGGTATAATAATTTTGTAATTGTAAGACTTATATAGTTCGGAGTACTATTATTGCAAAATAAAATAAGATTATAAAAATTTTAAACTGTGATTTGCGTCACATAACTTTCATAGTTGATAATGTAGCATATGTATAATATATATGCCCTTCTAGATAATATATGCAAAACATTAACTTCAAAACGAAACAAATGATATAAAAAAAAACCGTGAGTCATGTTTATATTAATTAGTATGTACATGAACTCTTATATTATGATGCACGTTTAGCTATTAGCTAAGCTACACTTTACCTTATCATTAAACTACACCATGTTGATTTCTTTTTTTTTTTTACCTAATTTTTAAATGTTTTTCTATAAAATTGACATGAACAATTAGACCAAAACTTAATACGATGAAACTAACTCAAAGATCAAGCATCATAAATTATAAATATTATTATTGATCTTGTTACATATTTATTATTTTTGCTATTTTTTTTGTAACCAAAAGTTTTTAATGAGGATTTCAAATGTTGAACTTAAAATATAAATCTACAGTATACAAAGGAAAAAGAACCATCATGAATTTAATTAAACTATGTTAAAATAACAAACATAGTAATTAAGAAATGAAAATGTTCAATATGACAAATATTAAACGGTCTTAGCAAATATACAGTTAAAAATATAAATAACACAAATGATAATCGTAATCATAATTAAAACATAATAAACTAAAACTATTTAACGTAGTACCCAGAAAGACCAAGCTAAATTTTTAATGTATATATATACAAAAAGGGTTGAAAACTTAACTAAAATTATCTAATGTGTCATAATTAAATAAGAAAATTATGTGTAATATAATTATTTATTTCCAAATTATTATTTCTTTTCTCAATTTAAATTAGTTAGTTTATTTTCAAAGTGAAATTTTTTGATTGGATGAAATACCTTGATATTTATACTCATTTGATAGCATTTTTCGATACGAAACTAATGATGATAATTTTAAATTATTTTGACAAATACATTTTATTATACATAAAAATTAAAGATTTGCCTAAAAGTTATCTAATTTATCATAATTAAATAAGGAAATTATGTCTCATATAATTATTTATTTCCAAATTACTATTGTTCTTAGTATAAATTATTTAATCTATTTTTAGGTGATATTTTCTTATTGGCTAGAACCTCCTTGAATTAAGGAGAGCACTCGAAAAAACCTTCTTTTATATATATAGAGCGACTAGGTGAAATGCCCGTGCGATGCACGGGTAACTTTATTAATTCTCATACAATAATAATAAATAGTAGGTAAAATTTATTTGTGCGATTAGTCTAAAACTAAAAAGGCAATAATAATATCGAGTGAAAATAAAATGACGTGTCTATTAAAAACATATATAAATATGTGCGTACTTATTTTGAAATCTAAGACTATAGTTTAATCATTTACACAAACACTTATAAGATTATATTTTTCTTTTCTTTAATCTATAATAGTACCTAATTAATTTTAAGTAGAAGATGGTACAACGAAAAGAAACTTTACATAAGAGATGGAGTTTATATTATCTTTTCAAGTGTATGTCATCATCATCACACTTTTAATAGAAATTATTTATGGAGTACAAGCTCCTTAAAAATAAGTTGTGCAATTTTAAAATCTTAATATTACATCTAAACAATTAATTATTTGCCTATGATTTACCAGTTATAATCTTAAAAGATACTGAACTATGTAGGTAATCTAGGCATTACAATACTCCATAATACACATCTCTTATAATTACTGGATTTGTCTCCATATAATTAAATAAAGATCAATACAAATGAAAGGGAAAACATGATAATTAGATTATGTTAAAATGATTATTACTTCTGCGATAAATTGATACAGAGTTTCTTGTGATAGAGGTTTGAACATAACTCCCCTATAATTTAAAAATATTAGGGTTTATTAATAAAAACATTAATTTAAATATTAAACTTCGATAATTTTATTCATAGTAATAGAATTTAATCATGAGAAATGTATTATCTCATTGTCAATAAGTACCATATCCTTACACACTAAACTATTTTTTATTTCTAAAGTTCAGTACTTCCCTTAATCTTGATACACACACTTTGATCTTCCACTCGTTTTTAGTTGAATACGACTATCTTTATCCACAGACTTAGAACCTGTTCTTTCAAACCTTTTAGAGTGACTAATCGAATCAATCAAACTGAATCGAATCAATCGAGCTAAACCGAATCGAATCAATCGAAGCTAAATCGAATCAATTGAATGAAGTTCAATTAAATAACAAAGTTTTGCTGAGAAGCCCATACATAAGAACACTACACTATATTGACTCATATTATTAAAAAAGAATCATACAAAGATAGTAATCACGAACTAAAAATGTTTATTATGACTTTATTAAACACTCTTATCAAATAAACCTAAAAAATAGAAATAACACAATTTGTAATCATAATTATAACATAATAAATTATAACTATTTAACGTAGTACTTAGAAAAATCAAGCTACAGTTTTTGACCTATATATACAAAAATGGTTCAAAACTTACCTAAAAATTATCTAATGCGTCATAATTAAATAAGAAAATTATGTGTAATATATTATTTATTCCCAAATTATTATTTATTACTCAATTTAAATTATTTAGTTTAGTTTATAAATGGAGTTTTTTTATTGGATGAAATACCTTGATATTTACAGTCATTTAATAGCATTTTTTGATACAAAACTATTGATGTTAATTTTATATTATTTCGACAAATACATTTTATAAAACATAAAAATCAAAGACTTGCTTTAAAATTATCTAATGTATCATAATTAAATAAGAAAATTATCTCTCATATGTTATTTCCAAATTATTATTTTTTCTCAATTTAAATTAATTACTCCGTAATCTATTTTCTAAGTGTTGTTTTCTTATTGGCTAAAATTCCCTTAAATTAAACTAATTATGTGTCATATAATTATTTATTTCCATAATATTTTTGTTCACAATTTAATTATTTAAATTATTTTACAAATAAATTTTTTTGATTGGATGAAATACCTTGATATTTACACTCATTTGATAGCATTTTTCAATACGAAACTAATGATGTTAATTTTATATTATCGCGAAAAATACATTTTATAAAAAATTAAAACAAAAGATCTGACTAAATATTATCTAATGTATCATAATTAAATAAGGAAATTATGTCTCATATAATTATTTATTTCCAAATTACTATTGTTCTTAATTTAAATTATTTAATCTATCTTTTAGGGTGCAATTTTCTTATTGGCTAAAACTCCTTGAATTAAGGAGAGCACTCGAAAAAACCCTCTTTTATATATATAGAGCGATTGATTGATTGATTAGATATATTAGATAGATAGATTAGATATGAGATATTGACTTACTTATATGACATAACTTGAAAAAGAAAATAAAATAAAATAAAATAAAAGAAATAAAAATATGTAAAAGTTGGAGGGAAAATTGTGGAAGATGGTTTTTGTTTTATATAATTAATATAGATAGATAGATTATATTGATGGAATATAAGCTTCATAGGAGTATACTCAAAAGTATTTATTTTAAAAGTATTATTTTAAAAGTATACTCAAAAGTATGATTATATAAAATTCATAGGAGTATATATTTTAAATAGGATAATCAAATCAAATACTGAACAAGAATTTATTTTCTATGATTGTAATCGATTTGTATCCGTTTGAGTTTGACATATGTTGTAGATGTCGTATGACTTTTTATTAATGATAATGATTTTTTCTCAAAAGTATGATTATATAAAATTCATAGGAGTATATATTTTAAATAGGATAATCAAATCAAATATGTATATTTTAAAAATATTTGAACTCAAAAGTATTTTAAGAAAATTGTACATAATATAATAATAATAATTTTCCTAAAATTTAAGAAATTGATCATCAATTTCCTAATCCGTCATAAACATGGGTTCTAGTCTTCTAGCCGCCTTGAATTAGTCTGCCTAAGTATTCCTATAAATACTCGCCTCTCTCTGTCTTTTTTCATCAATTTAATTTCATCCTCCACATCTTAATTCTCTACATCTCCTTTCAATCAATTTCAAGGTAAATAATTCAATCTAAAAATAAAATTAATTTTTCGTTTTATTGAATGGATTTGTTTTGTGCGATGTGTTTATATCAATTGTTTTATTCGATTAATTTTGTTCCTCAATGGATCTAGGGTTCCTGTTTTCGTCAATAATTTCGCGTTTAATCATATAATTATTATTATGACGTCCATGATTATGCTTTTGTTTGGAGTTTCATTCGATTGATTTCTTGATTCGCGAAGTTGTTAGTGATTTTCTTCTAATTTTGGATTAATTTCTGCGATTACTATGTATTGATTTCGAATTGAATGATTTGGTCTCTTTATTGTTCTACGGTTAATGTTTTAGTCGATTGATTAAGGAGTTAGTCGATTGTTTGGAGTTTCATTGTTGTTAAATTTTCATGCGATTAATTTGTTAGCCTGAATATTTTTCGTTTAGTTTTGTTCAATTTTAGGTTTATGAATCTCAAATATTTCTTCGATATGTGTATGAATTATTCTATCAAATAATACACTTTGATTGCGTTGATGTTGAAATTATTAATTTTGGGGGCTTCAATTATACGAGTATTTTAGTTTGATTGCGTTTGATGTCAAAATATTTTGCTGAATCAATTATTTGATAATTGGATTGCTGAATAGAGGAATTGTATGTTGAATTGCTGATTAATCGATATTGTTTTCACTATTTAGCAACGATTGTTTTAAGCTAATTAGTTTGTGTGAATTGTTTACCAGATGCAAATCTTCGTAAAGACTTTGACCGGCAAGACCATCACCCTCGAGGTTGAGAGTTCCGACACGATTGACAATGTCAAGACCAAAATCCAGGATAAGGAAGGCATCCCACCGCATCAAAGAAAGGTGATCTTTCTTTGTAAACAACTCGAGGACGGGCGCACGTTGGCAGACTATAATATTCAGAAGGAATCGACCCTCCACCTTGTCCTCCGTCTTCGTGGTGGCTGTTAAGCTCCATCTGTCTGTGATTTGGTATCAATTTATGTTGTTTGAAGTTTATCGTGTCAGTAATCTGTGAACAATAGTCTGTTGTTTGATTTCCTTGCAGTTTCTGTTTGTGTTTTGCATCTGCGATGATGCTGCTACATTTTGGTGTGAATTCCCAATTACCGTAGTTAATAAAACTTGTTAACATTTGTGTTAATTTCCCCCATTTTACTTCTACAAGTTAAGTTTGCGTTTTAATGTCACTGCTTATCGTCGTCCAATTGAGAATGTTGAACCATTATTCCTAAAATAAAACAATTCTTGAGAGAGACCGTCTCATCCAAGTATTTTATAAAATAAAAAACGAATAAATGGCTGAAAGAAGTCTAGCATAATTAAAACAGTGTGGTGAGTACAGAAAGAAACTCTAAACTCAGCTCCTTTCCGAGTAAAAACTGCTCACGGCCTCACACATACAGAAAGAATTGTACTGCTGATTCTGTTCATACTTTTTCCGTTCCACCCAATTGTACCCGTTTTCTTTTTATTCCGTTTTGCTCAGTCCTATACTTTCCGTTCGCTTTGAAGAACCATGATGACAGTTACTTCGACTCAACTGTTCTACAAGTTGATCACGTGTCCCTAAACCTTCAGCCTTACTATTCTCGAAAAGTTTCAAGCTATAGCCCTGTATTTCAGGGCAAACATGAACACAACTCAGTTAAATTGGCCGCTTTTGCTTCAGAGTCTGATGGTCATGACATTGACCTTAATAACGGGTTGGCGTTTCTAAAACTCGTTCCATTCCAACTTGT
The DNA here is from genome assembly GCA_023091065.1 of Dianthus caryophyllus. Taxonomy (NCBI): domain Eukaryota; kingdom Viridiplantae; phylum Streptophyta; class Magnoliopsida; order Caryophyllales; family Caryophyllaceae; genus Dianthus; species Dianthus caryophyllus. The sequence goes on along the minus strand of CM041519.1, from coordinate 13,199,730 downwards.
TATCATTTTCAAGACTATATGACGGGTTTTTTAAAATAATGATTACAATCTGTTTGAATTGACAGACTCAGTCATTATGTGTCAACTTGTTAGTGCGAATGAGTTGATGAGCTTGTTTTAGTTGCAGAGTTGTCGAGCCATCTACAAGCTTCTCTGAGAGGTATCCAGTTTTGGTCATCGGGTTCTTCTTCTTCATGTGGTTCATAACATGTTTTTCTTTCATAGTCATTACTCATTAGTTATCGGAATACAATAATTACATCAAAAAAGGGCTGAATGATGTTTTTATGCTGTTTGCTGTCGTTCTGGTTTCGGGTTCTGCCTTGTATGATACAATGTTCTTGTGGACAGGTACTTCCTGAATGTCATCTTTAACATACTTAATAAGAAGGTTTACAAATTACTTTCCATACCCACAGTAAGTTTTCACTGTGTTTAATCCAATTTCTTCGAGACAAAGTTCATAAATGTCTATATAATGAAAGTTTGTAGTATTGTCTGAGTCATACATCTCCTTGTCGGAGTCGTGTATTGTCTCGTAAGTTGGGCTTTCGATCTACCAAAATGTGCGGTAAGTTGCAGTATCATATCCTTCACTCACACCGTTAAAGGTACATTCATAACTCAAAGATAGTGATTATTGTGTTAAAAGCTACTCAGTGTCGTACGTCGCAACTAATTAAGGAAACTGTAGTTGGATTCATCGAACAGCCCTAGAGCCATTCTTCAACGCAACTGCTTTGCTGTTTGTTCTCGGCCACCACATACCCTTACCACTGTGGCTATCACTAGCCCAGTAGCCCCTGTTGTCATCGGTACTAATTCCGCTTCCGCTGATCTTCTCTTTTCATCCACTTGATTTCTACGTTCTGCTACTTTCTGAAGCCTCAATATCATTTATGAACTTACCCTAGGTGTATCGATGGCCTCTCTCACTGAACTGTCTTTCAATTGGCTCGGTTTCATCATCTGCGTTTACGTACAAGTATCTACTCAAAAAAAAAGCTATGGTGTTTAGATTCACATATTCGAGTTCCTTGCATCAAATAAGACTGCCGTCGTATGATGTACCTTATTTCTTGCTAAGTCATGGTACACCATATAACTGTCTTACGAGAGTATAACCAACGTTTAATTTGTTTAACTCGGAATTTGACACGACATACGGGAATTGACAGCACAGATGTGTACGCTTACATGTCGGGTCGGGTCTCGTTCGGGTCAAAATGCAATTTTTTTGTTAAAAAATACGATTTTATTTGTCAAAAGGTTACTTTTTAAGGTTTATATGCATATAATCGGTGTTAATTGATAACACGATATCAAATAAGTTATTTTTAAATCATTTAAAGTCATCAAGAGTATTTTGTATCGGGTCAATTCGGGTTTCGGGTCAATTTCGGGTCAAGGCATTACAAGTCGGGTCTGGGTCGGGTCGGGTCATTTTGGGTTACGGGTCAATTTCGGGTTTCGAATATCGGGTCACTTTCGGGTCTCGGGTCAGCCTTATCGGGTCGGGTCTGTTTTGCCAGGTCTACCACTAGCTATACTAGTCTAAAACTGTAATTGAAAGGATATCGGAGAATTTATGGGGGGAAATTTGTTTAGGTTAATCCTCATCATTAAACCCCTCATTAATTATTGTAATCTATGTTTATATTTTTTCCACCAATCAATGAATTGTTTGTGGATTACCAATATATTCTCTCACACATTACATTCACTTTTTTATATATTATTTTGAAAATTTAAGGGTTTATTTTCATGTTTCCATTATAATTTTCATGTTCGTTTATTTTTATTTGATAAATTGTCGTCATCTTCCTTACAGCCCAATTACATTTATTTAATTTTTCTGCCATTGTTAGTCGGCATCTCCCTCAGATCGTCGTTTAACATAATTGAAATGTCGACATCTTCATCTTCCTCTCAACCAACATACAATTGTGGTATTGAGTATGTTAAGAGAACTTCTTCGACATTCAAAACCTAGGAAGAAGATTTGTTGTGTGTAAGTACATGGATGATGAACAACGAAGGACGGCTCCTTGTGGGTTTTTCAAATGGTTGGATGTTGATTTAACGGATTGACAGAGGAATTTGATAAATCAATTGCTCAATGAAAATAGGAGCATTTAAGGTGAATTACGACAACAAAAACTGCTCAAAGAGTTAAAGAAGACGAACGATAAGCTGTTGGCGGTGAATAACATTATCGTATTGCTATTGTTATAATCTTAATTTTGGTTATTAGTACTGTAATTCAAAGTGTGAAGTAAATCTTTATTGTTTGTTGTTGTTTTTCTGTAACATTTTACATTTAATTAAGGTAACGTGTTGTTAACAGTAAATCTTCATTGTATTGTTGTTGTTAATCTATAATCTTGTTTGATGGTAGAATTGAGTTTTTGATATAATTGGGGATAAATAATTCAAAATCTTATTCAACAAAATAGACGAAAAATCAAACCCTAATCGAACTTAAATAAAACCCTAATGAACTGAAATTAAAAAAAAAAATGAAAAAACTTATTTTTAGAGGCTAAAATTTGAACGAAGTGAAATTAAATTATGGAAAAAAATTATGGAATAAATTAATTGCAGTTGACTTAATTAAGCCAAATAATTTAAAAAGAAAATTCAAAACTAATTACAATTTCCACATGGCAAAATATCGTTCGTAAGCCCGTGTTAGTACTTACATTGTATTTACCAAGGGTTTGGTATATAAGCAATGAGAGTGCACAACGTGTACGGGGTTAATTAAGTAATTAAACTTTTCTTAAGATTTTCATTCCCTAAAAACTTCCCTCCTAATTACCCTAATTCGATTTTGAATTTCGAATTAATTAATTTTTTTTTTATGCTTACAATGCAACTTTCTTAATTAAAATATTCTATTTCATTTATTTCATTATCCTGATTTATTCCATTTTCCTCCAAAAAAAAAATATTTAACAACATGAGTTCATCGTCATATTCTTCATCAAATCTGATATGTCGTCATGGGATTCCTACGCTTTCGAAGACGGTGAAAAAAAAGGAATGGTAATCAAGGTAGAAAATTTTTCCGTTGTTCAATGTGGAAGACGGTAAATGATTGCGGGTTTTTTAGATGGGAGAATGATAGGTATGAGATTAATTTTGCAAAAATTGAAGAATTTTGTCAAAAATTGGAATCTTTGGAGGGGGATTAAACAAATTTTAATTAAAATAATTAGATTAATAACATTTTGGAAATTAATTAAATTAATTAGATTAATTGTGGCGCAATTAGAAGAAAAAAATCCCGCCACTTACCCCATAATATCCCGCCTAAGACCCCTTAATTACTCAGTTTTTTTTTTTAAAATGCCACATGTCAAGTGCTGAATGGCTATGTACCAAACCCCTCAATACATTTGATGTAACTGTATCAGCTTCCGTTAGCTAAGGATAACACAATCATCTTCCAATTTTGTACATGAATTTTTTTGGTGTTTTTTTTCCTAGTGTAAGGAAAAAAAAAATTCACTTGTTTTAATAACCTTTCAAAATAATTTTATTATTGGTTATATTGATTATATTGATTATATTGATGGAATATAAGCTTTATAGGAGTATATATTTTAAGAGTAAGTCTTATAGAGGACCGTCTAACCGTTGCATATTGTTAGACGGGCTCATAAAACGAGGAGTAATAAAAAAAAAAAATGGAATCCCTCAACTTGTTCCAACGTGCAACGCAATCCCTACCTTTATTAAATGTGAAATGGAGTTCTTAGGAGTTTTATTATCCCTGGGAAGTAGTTGTAGACCTTTTTAATTCGCAGACCAACTTTTATTTTCTTTTCCCTCAAACTTTATCCTCTCTCTACAACTTCCTTCATCTTTCTCATTCATCCTTTTTCTGTTTTATCTTTGTCAATTGCAAAGGTAGGTTGGATATTCCGCCATCGTTAATCTTTTGCTTTTTTTTTTTTCTTTCGAGTGAACATAATATTTAATTTTTGTGTACGTTATATTTTATTTGAAGGAATAATAAAATTGGTGAAGAAAATGTTGAGTAAGGTATTTGTTCTGCCATTTTTTGTTTTTAATTTTGTATTTGTTTTATGTTGAATGCAATTATGTTAAATGTGGTAACAAAAAGTAATCTTTACCTATTAATGTAGATAAAAGTAAAAATTATGAAAATTATGAAGAGGGGAGGATGAAGTTGAATTTGAAGAAAGTATAAGTGGAGGTGATGAAGATGGAGGTGATGATAAAAGGGTTGATGAGATCCGAAAATGAAGAGACAAAGTAGGACGTGGTATGTATTTGGTGCATTTGGTTAAAATTGAGTGACCTAATTTGACTGAATCGTAACCTAAATTGTTGCAATTGTAATATTATAGTCAAACATTATTGTATATTAAATTATTAATTGTGGTATCTATATGTTAAATTCTGGTCACTACTTGTTAATTTGTGGTCACTTTTTTTAATCGTAAGGGCGTACAGTGTTACAGGATGAACTTTGTCCGAATTTGTTTATTTGTGGACACTGTTTGTTAATTTGTTGTCACTATTTGTTTATTTCTGGTTATTGATTGGTACTTGGTAGTCATCTAGGCGTACAAAATTTTATGGTAATTGTACTCTCTATATGTTAAATTCTGGTCACTTTTTGCTAATTTGTGGTCATTTTTGTTAATTATATAATTTACGATAAAAAGTTATCACTTAAACTGTTACGGTGACTACTTTAATACTTATTGTTTTGACGATTGTTTTTAAACTTTTATTGAGGGACAGTAAAATCTATTTTGTGACCATGGTGCAGGTTGTTATCATTGTCATCGGTTATGAAGAAGATGATGATACTTTACAAGATTTTTTTTTTACTTGGATAGTGTTAGAACATGCAAACATGCAAGATTGTTATTAGGAGAGTCGTCATTATATAACATTAGTCTAACAAATGTCATTTTAATTCCTCAATATTGTGTTAATGTCAATTTAATTCACCCAAATTGTATTACTAAGTTTCATTTCATATATGAATTTAGAGTAAAAGGCATTTGACTTGTATCTGCATTTAACGTGACCATTTTCAAGCAGATTGTGAATGAGAGTCGTTTTAAAAACGTAACAAGTTATTCAATAGTGGTCACAAGTTATTCAATAGTGGTTACACTTAACCGAAATGTGGTTACGTTTTATGTATCATGACATCGCCTCGCTTATAAAGTGAATGAGAGTCGTTTTAAAAACTTTTCCACGTATGTAAATGTATAATATCACTATAAAATTCACAATTTCTTATGGCAAAAGATGATCATGTTTAACATAATTTTATCTATATAAACATATTTTATGTGACCACTTTACGATGTAAAGTGACATGATAATGCTAAAATGTAACAGTATTTGTAAATAAACATCATGTATGTACTTATTACTATTACTCTATTTATTTAAAAAAACGCCTTAATTAATAATTAATAATTTTTAATAAAGTTAACATAAAATCTGTTAATGATAAAATTGAAATGAGTAAAATGTTACTTGAAACTAGTGTTTGTAATTAATATTGTCTAACAACTCACAACCCTATTAAGAGTAGAGTATTTAATTAATTGAAATAACTACAATTTATTATTCCAATGAAAGTAATTATTGAGATTTTGCAAAAAATCAAAGCCGTCTAACACTAGAGAAAGGGTGAGACGGTCTTATTCAAGACTTAAGTCTTATAGAGGACCGTCTAAAAATATTTAAGTATATTTTAAAAATATTTAGGATAATCAAATCAAATATTTAAGTATATTTTAAAAATATTTGAACTCCAAAGTATTTTAAGAAAATTGTACATAATATAATATAATATAATATAATATAATAATAATTTTCCTAAAATTTAAGAAATTGATCATCAATTTCCTAATCCGTCGTAAACATGGGTTCTAGTCTTCTAGATGCTACTAGCCGCCTTGAATTAGTCTGCCTAAGTATTCCTATAAATACTCGCCTCTCTCTGTCTCTTTTCATCAATTTAATTTCATCCTCCACGTCTTAACTCTCTACATCTCCTTTCAATCAATTTCAAGGTAAATAATTCAATCTAAATAAATTGGATTTGTTTTGTGCGATGTGTTTATATCAATTGTTTTATTCGATTAATTTTGTTCCTCAATGGATCTAGGGTTCCTGTTTTCGTCAATAATTTCGCGTTTAATCATATAATTATTATTATTATGACGGCCATGATTATGCTTTTGTTTGGAGTTTCATCCGATTGATTTGTTGGTTCGCGAAGTAGTTAGTGATTTTCTTCTAATTTTCGATTAATTTCTGCGATTACTATGTACTCCGTATTGATTAAGGAGTCTGTTGATTTGTTTCATTGTTGTTAAATTTTCATGCGATTAATTTGTTAGCCTGAATATTTTTCGTTTAGTTTTGTTCAATTTTAGGTTTATGAATCTCAAATATTTCTTCGATATTTTGTCAAATAATACAGTTTGATTGCGTTGATGTTGAAATTATTAATTTTGGGGGATTCAATTGTACGAGTATTTTAGTTTGATTGCGTTTGATGTCTAAATATTTTGCTGAATCAATTATTTGATAATTGGATTGCTGAATAGAGGGATTGTATGTTGAATTGCTGACAAATCGATATTGTTTTCAGTATTTAGCAATGTTCCTCGATTGTTTTAAGCTAATTAGTTTGTGTGAATTGTTTACCAGATGCAAATCTTCGTAAAGACTTTGACCGGCAAGACCATCACCCTCGAGGTTGAGAGTTCCGACACAATTGACAATGTCAAGACCAAAATCCAGGATAAGGAAGGCATCCCACCAGACCAGCAAAGGCTGATCTTTGCGGGTAAACAACTCGAGGACGGGCGCACGTTGGCAGACTATAATATTCAGAAGGAATCGACCCTCCACCTTGTCCTCCGTCTTCGTGGTGGCTGTTAAGCTCCATCTGTCTGTGGTTGTTGGTTTCAGGGCTGGTTTGGTGTCGGTTTGGTATCGAATTATGTTGTTTGATGTTTATCGTGTCAGTACTCTGTGAATTCTCAATTACCGTAGTTAATAAAACTTGTTAACATTTGTGTTAATGTCCCCCATCTTAATTCTACTAGTTAAGTTTGCGTTTTAATGTCACTGCTTATCATCGTCCATTAATTGCGTTTATAATTGTGACTTGTGCAACTAGTGCACAATTGCATAATGGAGACGATGGCGAGTATTAAAGTCGAGACTTGGTGAGTTGCATAATTGCATTACATGAGTGTGCCACATAATTTCCGTTCGACCCAATTCTATACGTTTCCTTTTTCTTACTCCGTTCAGCTTAACCCTGTACATTCCGCATTCTGTACGTTAACTTTTTTTTTAACTCCGTTCTGCTTAATCCTGTACATTCCGCTTTGAAGTACCATGACGTCAGTTAAAAGATCACATGTCTCTCAACCTTCAGCCTTACTATTCTCGACATCTCTACACAGGTTTCCTGATGAATTTCCCTTAAATTCTTCAAAAGTTTCAAGCTATAGCCCTGTATTGAAGGGCAAACATAAAAACAACTCTGTTAAATTGGCTCCTTTTGCTTCGGAGTCTGATGGTCATGACATTGACCTTAATGACGGGTTAGAGTTTCTGATACTAGTTCCATTCCAACTTCTTGTTATCATTTTCAAGACTATATGGCGGGTTTTAAAAAAATGATAACAATCTATTGGAATTGACGGACTCAGTCATTATGTGTCAACTTGTTAGTGTTATTGAGTTGGTGAGCTTGTTTTGGTCACCGGGCTCTTCTTCTTCATGTGGTTCATAACATGTTCAACATACTTTATAAGAAGGTTACAAATTACTTTCCATACCAATAGTAAGTTTTTACTGTGTTGAATCCAATTTCTTCAAGACAGTTCATAAACGTCTATATAATGGAAGTTTGTAGCATTGTCTCGGACCGGTCATACATCTCCTTGTCGGAGTCGTGTATTGTCTTGTAAGTTGGGCTTTCGATCTACCAAAACGTGCGGTAAGTTGCAGTATCATATGATCATATCCTTCACTCACACCGTTAAAGGTACATTCATAACTCAAAGATAGTGATTACTGTTTTAAAAGCTACTCAGTGTCGTAAGTTGTAACTAATTAAGGAAACTGTAGTTGGATTCATCGAACAGCCCTAGAGCCATTCTTCAACGCAACTGCTTTGCTGTTTGTTCTCTGCCACCACATACCCTTACCACTGTGGCTATCAGTAGCCCAGTAGCCCCTGTTGTCATCGGTACTAATTCCGCTGATCTTCTCTTTTCATCCACTTGATTTCTACGTTCTGCTACTTTCTGAAGCCTCAATATCATTTATGAACTTACCCTAGGTGTATCGATGGCCTCTCTCACTGAACTGTCTTTCAAATTGGCTCGGTTTCATCAGCAAAATGATCTCAAATGTTGCGTTTAGGTACAGAAGTATCTACCCAAAAAAATGCTATGGTGTTTAGATTCACATATTCGAGTTCTTTGCATCAAATAAGACTGCCGTCGTACGATGTACCTTATTTCTTGCGAAGTCATGGTGCACCGTATAACTGTCTTACGAGAGTATAACTAACGTTTAATTTGTTTAACTCGGAATTCAACACGACCGACGGGAATGGACAGCACAAATGCGTACGCTTACATATCAATCATTGCACTTCTAGTTTGTCTACCACCAGCTATACTAGTAAGTTGGTAGAGCTATATATTACTGCGTACTAACTAATAGTCTAAAACTGTAACTGAAAGGATGTTGGAGAATTTAATTGTTCGACCTTGTCAGATTGAGGGGCCTCAGTTGATGCAACATGAGTTCAACAACGCAATTGCCAACGTTGGTCTGCGCAAATTCTTATCTGATCTTTTTTGGATTGGAATGTTTTACCATTTGTACAATCAGGTAACTTTAACACTCCGTCTACAACCATGCGACAGATAGATTGTTAGCCACTAGTTTTAGCTGAAGAAGTTTTTTCGTTTGACAAATACTCTAGAGCAAGCTGCACCCATTGCAGTGTTCCCGTTTGCATGTTGGAAATGTGCTGAAACGAGTTTTTGTCATTGGATTCTCCATAGTTGAAATGACGCGCTCAGTTTCTGTTTGCACGTAACTGGAAAATAATAGTGTTCAAGTGACCGACCGATAGGGAGGTTGCTTCATACCCAAATCATCGACAAGGTAATCAAGACTTACCCTATAACACGCTCTCTTACAAGTTACTCCGTATTGTTGAAAATCAACTCAACCAAAAGATTAAGCTGACGGTCAAAAGATCAGTTTTATACTCCGTAACACGTATGATCTATGATTTTATGCAAGGAACAAAATCTCAACTCAAACAGGAATTGGTACAGCAATTGCAATTGCAGGAGTGGCCATGTATTCTTTGATAAAAGCAAACGACAAGAAAAGAGTAATTTTTCCTTTTTCCAATGATTGAGTCCATCGGTCGTTTGAATTTGAAGACCAATTCTTCGGCAGCGCTGTCATAGAAATCGGTGAACGTTGATGTGGTGGCAATGACGGAATCACTGATCTGCCCAAAAGTTGCTGAAAATAACTGTACATATATGCATAGTTCAGGTGTCGGAAAGCTTTGAATGTGAAATGTGTATAAAATGACTAAACAGGTGTTGTTTTAAAGTATTTTTTTATCAAGGCTGCACTAAGCGAAATAGATTTAAACAGCAAAGGCTTTTTCTTTTCTTTTTATCATCTGAAAAATGCTCTGGTAGCTACATGTGAATAAAACTACGTTTTTTTTTTTTTTTTCACAACAGATGAGTATGCCGCTCTTCCGCAGAAAACGCCAAAATAACCATAGTACCATTGACAATAAATCGTCTCCGATAATGGTAATTGACTCCGCATAAACACGTCTTTCTTCATCTCTTACCCCTGGTTCCATTTCGACATAAGTCCTGCACGAGCCTCAAGAGCTGTTGGAGTAATGGTGTATCCTAGAGTCGTTTACAAGTTATGCGGGGTAATCGTATCCACCTGGCAAACGAGACAATTAGATCGGATAAAATTTGAGTAGGGTCAATCTCAGGTTAACTGAAACTCAGATCACGTCAGATCAGGTAGGGCAGGATCGTATAGGATTCAGATAATTTTTGAAAGAGTAATCATCGACTTCTACAAACCCTAATATCAATTGAACTACAGCAAACTCTCCTCCATCAACTTACATGATCCAGCATCTCATTTACACCCTTAAATTCCGATGGAGCGAAGAATTAGTTAAAATATGGAAAACAATTTTAGAAAACTACCTTCCTTCAGTCGATGCAAATTTCATTGCAGGTCATAAAAAAAACATATTATGTTTGCTTTAATTACAAGAAGATACTGTAAAGAGAATTTGGATCCAAGTATTTTTAACTACTACGGAGTACAATTATGACATTGTGTAAGGAAAAGAAAGACACAAAATTTGGGTGAAAACATAAACTAAGGGTCATGGTCGTGGTACACGGCTCTCTAATTCAAGTAAATTCTTATCATTTCCTTATTTAAAATAATTGATTCATTCTTCTTAAGAATCCAGTATATGATAAGAAATTAATGAATCGGGGAGAATAATACCTTAGGCTTAAACAGCCAAAATAAAAGTGCAAATGAGTTAATTTACAAGCAAACCATATGTGGTAAGTGATGTTGGAAAACTAACCAATTGGGCCAACAACATTAGCTCAACGCCTCCTCGATGTAATACACTAATACTCCATGTTAAACAAAATGTTTCTGCGGTTTTCAGATCCCAACCCACTCTTACACTGCCTGGCAATGGATCCAACAACGCTATTGCTTTCCTCGTCCAACTCTCTCAGGCAGCGTCTTCGGACTTTCAACAATGTCGGTCTTTGCGGCTTCAAACCAGCTTCAATCTGGCAGGAAATTCCCGGATTAGATTTTTCTTTTTTTTTCTTTATGTAGTCCGAAGAAGGAAAAAAAAAAAAAAAAAGGTATACAAGTTGATGCAGGAGAACTGGTAATTACCATAGCTTGAAGTACAGCCAGAGCAGACTTAGGATCTCGATTGACAAGATGAGCATCGACTAGTAAACTATACGACATAGCATTCGGCTTCACTCCAACATTGGTTAGATGTTCGAAAGTTCGCGCAGCCTCTTCTGTCTGCAACCACAACCGAATTTATCAGCATGAGGGAACTTGACAAGGGGTTTCCTTTTTTTTTTTTTTTTTTTTTTTTTTTGCATGGAGCAGAGAGCATTACTATTTAGTACTCCGTATTTACTACACTACATTTTCTTATATATACAATAGATGACAGATAAATGTCAAAATGATTAAAAAAGCTGAAACCAAACATTTAATCATGTGAAAAAATATATCATGAAAAAAAGTCTCATTTTAGATTTTGAAATAGCGGTTTGGATTGTTAGGTGACCAGTTTTTACTAGAATTGTGAAGCATCATTTCATTAATCGGACAAAATTCATATGATACAGTTTTGGTAGAAGAGGAATATGGGCCTTCCAAGAGCAGAATCTGCCAACACAATATTTATTTTTTATCCTAACGCAGAGCAAGTTCTTTAGCATTTCTGGAAGTGGACTCAAATAAAGAGGAATAACATCAGAAATGCTAGTACAAAACAACAAAGTAAGATGACAAATTGAGATGGATGGTAAGCCGTGCAATACCTTTCTGAGCTTCCCAAATGTATGAAGCAAAGCGTTGTACGAATGTATATTTGGTGTCAGTCCAAAAACTGAACTGATTGCGTCAAATGTTTGGTAAGCCCGGTCAAGGTCCCAAATGTTGGCACAGCCCAAAATTACACAATTTAAGGCAGCAACTGATTTATAAGGCGGGTCAGCTCGACTAAGATTCAACAGATTGAAATAAACCTGACATATTGAACAACCATAAAAGACTACATGAACAAAAAAACAACATATGCATATTAGTAATGCCGTAAACCAGGACATATGCATTGGTGTCTACGGAAATGATTATAAACTACGCAAAAAAGTTTGTATTTTTTCCCCACATATCCTAGATTACTTCCAGAAATAACCAAAGATTAACAAGTTTAAAATAAATAAATAAAACAAAAAATAAAAAACAAGATAATGGGCACCGTTTATCAACCAACAATTCAACATTTTCATTTGCTGCCAGCCACGGATTTTTATTAGTTAACAAAATATAGTTAATAAACAAAACACAATACAGTTAATAAAATACTCCGTATGATTTTTATTGGATGGGGTACACCTCAAAATTAAGTCTATATTATGCACTTCGAATCATGTCAGGAACTCAGGACCTTTGGGTTTCTTAGAGTAAAATAATTTTAGGCCAAGTCCAACGGAGAAATTTCTAGCTGATCAGTATATGTCTAGTCATGACCACTAGAATTTTTGTCACTACATATTTTGTTAGATAAATATACCTCCATAACTTTAAATCATTCGTTTCTAGTCATTTTAGGGCAAGTCGTGACATTTCCAGGTAGGGTGTTTTTAAATCACGTCAATATCTGATCTACAAAAGTTCAAGTTGAGTACATGTCTAGTTAATTCAAGGACTGCTTCATATTCAAATCAGGCTTGTATTGTCCAACACTTGTATACATAAGAGATATATTTTGTTTAAATTCAACTGTCAGCACTAAGATAATATGTTTAGGTTTAAAGTGAGTATTAACGGTGCAAACCACATATTTTATTGTTTAAGATTTCAATCATTCATACACATCCGAACATCCCGTAGTAGATACTGCGTAGCCTACTATATCTATATTATCAAGGGCAACGACATCAGAATGTGAAAGAATGTAAAGAAAACATACCTTATCTAATGTTTCATGACCTTCCCCTGCACAAGCCACCACAAGTGGATATAGGGAAGTGAATGGTGAAAGCAGATGATCTTCAGCTGCAGTAGAAGAATTTCCATGTTTTGTCTCAAGTTCATTTAGAGTACTAAAAGCACTTGGCAAATTCCCTACCGAGGCAAGGGCATTTATCTTAGCCAGGTAAGTTTCAGGTCTAGGAACATTCTTTCCACGCAACGACCTCTTCAGAATAGCCCATGATGCATCCAGAAGAGGAGCATAATACGTGCGTGCAGCAGTTGAAAGACATTTGATGATTAAACCTTCGTCAACACAGAGATAAACAGAGGGGTATGCTTTCTCAGCACTTTGAATCCACCTGGCCATAAACTCCAAAGCCATAAACGCCAGCTTGCTATTGTCACTCTGTGTAGCAATCTCAGCTATGGTTTTGCATACGTCCCAATTTGGTAGAAGAGCTTTATTTTGGTCCGAAGCCTAGCCATAGCCACCATGAAACGTCGTCATAATTGGCATAGAGAAGTAGATTTAACATAACTGCTCAATGAAGAGATAAGAAATACCTTGCACTTCTCTATAATAGCTTCCAAGGTATCTATTTTTTGCTCAGCAACACAGCTTCGAATACATTCATTGAAAACCATTCGTGAAAGCATGTAACCAGATTTTAGAGCTGGGTCAAGATACTTCAAGGCAGTTTCAATCTGATTTTTCCGGAATAGCATGTTTATAACCAAATCAAACGATTCGTGGTCAGGTTGAGACTCCTTCCCACTCTGCAGCATCCTAATTGCATTAAAAAAAAAAAGGTTTTACTCGTAAGATTATTAACTCAGTATGATTATTAACTCAGAAAACCTTCATGGAGAATCCAATGATTTAGAAATGTTGTATACATCTGTGTGGTTCTTATAGGGAGTCCAATAATACAAATCAACCAGTAACATGGGTAAAGCATTTTACTTCAATGCATCTACAATACAAACAAGCGTAATCAATTACAAGAAAACACACATCAGAGAGTTGAAAATTTAATAAGAACATACAATTATCAACATCCAAGATTAACACACACGTAAACACCATGTGTTCAATAACATAATTGAAAAAAGTCAGACAAAAGAGATTGTCAAAACTGCTGTGCAGCAGCACAAAACCAAATTATGACACCTCACAAAGAGAATAATGTTTCAGCTATATTTGGGGCAGCCAGACACCATGTCTACACAACACTACTGTCATCACAGGTCTACAGAAATAGAGGCATTAGTGACACAAACTCCTACTCCGTATTAATTTAGAGTCTAAATGTCTACTAGTCTATCAAACCGTCAAAAGACACTGAATACACCTAATATGAAAGAAAAGAGAGGGATAGGAACAGATGCAGCATCTGAAGTACGATGTTTTAACTAGTGCTGCAACCTGCCTTGTGCATATGAGAGCTCGAGGCCTCATAATTTAAGCTGAGATCAATGACCTATCAGTCTATCACCATTGAAGGCATGCCAATCCAGCAAACAGGACTAGGGTATCTCCAAAAGTAGGACAAATTTGATATACAGGTGACCATAAACCATTTCGGAGACTACATTTTTATCAGCTTATGTATTGAATTTTTCATTCTTACAATAAGAGAGCATTCAACATTATCATTTTTGAAGTTATATATACTCAAAACCCTTCACCCAAATCAACATAACATAACATAACATGCTAATAAATCTTAGACACATAAAATTTGTGTTCTTGATGTGCATTTAGTGAGTACTATACAAAAGTTATTGAGCTCAAGAAATAAAAGTTATATGTATCAATTACGGAGTTATTCAGCTCCGAAACAAAAGTCACAAGCTTGTATGTAAAACCACTGAAAATTATTCAGCTCAAGTATGAAATTATTGAGCTGATTGAAATTTTGGACAAATTTATGAAAATTCAAAAAACATATTGAGCAACTGGCTAAGATGCTAAGCTTCATTATGAGCTGCGTAAAAATAATAAAATAAAACAAAATAAACTATTCAGCTCCAACTTAGCTTTAAAAAGTACACCTTAATTGCTCAAAAGGCGACTCTTGGTTGACGCACTAGTCAAACAGCCACATAGCACTTTGGGTGTACCACTACCAATGTACACTACTGTATCTATTTCATCTACTTGCTTAATTCTCGTGTCAGCATAGCCCATGATGCCAACTTCTACTCCTTCAACATGTTAGCCAACTTTAAAGCATCAAAATGGGCATTGGTGTTGAAGAGTACGAAGGTGTTTTCATCGGTGAGCGTTGTGCCTTTTAAAACTACGAGATGACGAGATCCATTACAAACCTTATTAAGCTTACATAACAACCTATTAAGCTCCATTATAAACCCCTTTTCAAATTTCTTGAGCTCCATTATTAGCTCGAGAACTTCTATAAGAGGAGAAAGGTCAACAAAAGGTTGATCCCTATAGAAGACGAATGTTAAAATGGTCAATGGTGATTGTGCATTCTTTTCTTCTTTATAGACAAAGTTATAACATTCTTTTATCACAGTGCAACGGTAATGCCAATCCCTATACATCTATTCAATTTACTCTTCCTCGTCCCTAAATAAGTTCACTAACACCTTACACATGGTGTGAGTCTCTTACTCTCTTCTTTAAACTACTGTAGGCGGTCAAAAAAAGTTGCCACGTGTTATCTTTATAATCTCGAACTTGTTTTAAGTTCAGAAAGCTACTTGGTGTCCCGCACTCCACCCTTCTCATCTAAATTCCACAGGAGAGTACCACGGCACAATAATATCATGAAAGGAACTTCACGTTGATACCCTAATTACAAAACCTAGTGAAATCAATACTACCATTTCCCAATACGTGAACAACGAGAGTGAGGCGTCCCTAGTATGATCATAAAAACAATCAGACTTTATCATATCAAATGTGATCTACTAACAATCTAACATACATTATACGGAGTATCACCTTTGAAGCTAATCACTGCATTTTCCGTTCTCCCCAATTAAGCGGCATAATTTGCATCCATGTCACACATATTTCCAAAATTAATTCGACATTGTACCCTACACTTTCCTGACTTCAGATTAAAATATTCAATGATCCCACGAATGCCCTATTCTTTTCAGCTTAAATTAAGCTCGTTTCAGCTCCTACAAGTTCAACTCAGCAACATAACCACAAAATAAAATAAAAAAACGACGAAGAAAGTGATTACCTTTCAAGAACATTAACAGCAGTTTCCCAGTCGTTAGGTTTGACAGTCTTAAGCACCAAATTATACGAAGCGGTACTTGGCACAACAGCGTAAAGCACCATCTGATCAACCACCTGAAGAAGCTCGGAAGCGTCTGCGCCGAGCATCAAATGGGCCCGTAAATACAGATTAAAAAGCCCCACATTGGGCCTATTAGGCTTGCCTTTAACATCCAAAGATCTAATCCACTGCTCAAACACATCCTTGATTTCGCCCCAACGCTGCGTCGTCGCCCAATCCGCGAAATCGTTCATCAACTCGGTGTCCGTCTTCTTCGGTAGCGAAGACGACGGCGATTGGCGGTGGAGGGAGATGATCGCCGTGGTGGTGACGGCGGTGGAGGAGAATGTGGGGAGTGGGCTGCGCCAGTTTTGGTGGTAGAGAGGGCTACCGGTGGAGGGGTTCGGCGGTAGGGAAGACGGCGGCGACTGCGGCAACGGCGACAAAATCGGCGGCGGCGGTGATGGCGGTGGTGGGGGAGGGAGGTCTGGGGAGGGGAGAGGGTGTTGGTTGAGGAGAGAGAAGGTGGAAATTGATTTGAGAGAATTGGGATTTAGGGATTTAGCTAGGGTTAGGGATTTGGCGAGCATCGCCATTTGTGCAATCAATTTGAAGTTAAGAGCAAAACAGAAGTAAACTTCAGGGGAAAGGGGAATGGGGAATGGGGAATGGGGAATGGACAAGAGTGACGGGTACCGCCAAGGGGTGGGAATCGGGTCATTGCGCTTGGGTTTGAGACGGGTCTAGTCGGGAGACTCGGGACAAATCGTATTGGGTTTGGGTTATACGGAGTAACTTATACTCCGTAATAGAAGTCGGGGTGGTCTTGGGTTGGATTGTTCGGGAAATATCAGATTATTAAAAACACTCAATGGGTTTTGGGTCGAGCTCGGGCAGTATCATTTCGGATCACTAAAATAAACTTTTTAGATTGATCGGGAATGAGTCAATTTCGGATCGCTATTAGGTCCGATTTGGTGCCACGGATAAATTTAAAATTTTTCTTTTTTTTTTTTGGAAAAAACCTGATATAGAACACGTAGGTTCTTTAGAAACGTAGCAGCGGAATTTGTAACTGTGAATATGTATGCAACGTGAGGTTGCTGTTTTTGGGTAGAAACGCAACGTGAGGTTGCAAATAAGATGGATAATGCAAGTTCTTGATAACAAGAACGAATAAGTAAGCAATCTTGATCAATCCTCGCAAGGAAATCACTTGATTAGCTAAATCTCAACCTCGCAAGGAAGAGTTTGAAATCAATCTCGCAAGAAAGAATTCAAGGGTTAAACTCGCAAGTTTAGGCAAAGTATAAAACTTTATTGATAATTCAATATATGATAAGATATGAAAAATAAGGTCACAAGTCGACCCTATTTATAGTACTCTAAAACAACTATATTGGTCCTAATATAATTAGGAAACCAAATTATTCATCAACTAAGACTTTCCTAATTCTATTTAGGAAACATACTAACAAAATTAAATAAAATCAACTAGATTATTCCTAACACAATTAGGAAATTTTCCTACTTTATTTGCAAGTAAATAAAGAAAATAAACTAAGAATAATTAAAGTTATACTAGCTGATTCCTACGGACTAATTTAAGGAAAGCGTGTTGAGTTGTACACGTTTTCCAACATTTCCACCTAGTCTGTGGGAAACGCGTCTGTGTTTCCTGTGCGTTTCCAGGAACCTTCAAACCCTGCGTTTCCTTCTGCGTTTCCAGCTTCCATACCTGCGTTTCCAACTTCTCCATCTGCGTCTCCAGTTAGACAGGGGAAAACGCGTCTGCGTTTCCTGCCAGACAGTGAGAAACGTGCCTGCGTTTCTACTGTGGTTCCATTCACATGATCGGAATCGTGCCCTCCAAAGCTTTGTTATTACTGTGTTTCCAATGCTCCCGCACCATGTGCTCTCCAAGGCCTCGTTTCCATTGTGTTTCCACTGCTCCCGCATCAAAACCCATCACGGGTTCCATTATCATAACTTAAATCGGCCTCCGCCATACAACGAACATCGGACGAAATGTCATTACACCAAAAACGTCTACCTAGAGACCAAGGTAAAAAATGCGCTAAAGAATGAGCAACTCTATTATACTGTCTACGAACAAACTCAAAAGAAACCGACTCAAACAAACTACAAACCATATAAATGTCCTCGTTAATAAGAGAAATATAACTCCGGTCAATAAGGTCGGACTTGAGAGCTTCTACGACAGTGAGACAATCGCTCTCGACAATAACACGCTTAATCCCAACTCGCACCGCCTCCTTAACTCCGTATAAGATCGCCAATGCTTCCGCAAAGCTCGGGTCTCTGTCACCTTCATCTTGCCAGACCCCTACCCATTCAACAGCCCCAACCTCATCACGGCACACCACCCCACACCCAAACCCGACCCCCGACACAAAACCCGCATCCTTGTTCAGCTTCCTCACCCCTAGCTCAGGCTTACGCCATCCACCAGTCCCTCCTTCCTCAAACCCGCCCTGAACCCTGCTTTCGCATCCACCCATTCCCGTACCCCTGCTAGTATTGCTGCTCCCGTGACCACTCTCCTCGGCCTCCCTCAACTCGTGCAGCAAGTCTAATGTTTCGTTCAGCACTCCACACTCCGTCCTCGAACACCGCCTTGTTTCGCCATTCCCAAATCGTCCGACAAGCAGTCATGAACTCCACTCTCGCCCACTCCCCCAACTCTCTAAACGCACACTTGACCCACTCTCGAATATCCCGTATGCCGCTGATCTTCGTAACCTCACTCCCCAACCTTTACCATACACCCACAATCATTAACCACGTGAAGACAATTAATTAATATTTGAGCGCTTTTTTTTTTTTTTGTAAGAGTTAAACTATTTACATTATAAATTTATAATAATTGTCTTTGACCATTAGAGCCAAATTTTGCAATTAGTCAATTACAATACAAATAAACACAAATCACATACTCCGTACAAGTTTATAAATGACAAATGGTGGAGTAATAATAATACTTCGTACTAAATACATAATCGCATCGAGTAACAAAATAGGAAGGTGGAGTACGAAAACTTGGGCACGAGCAGTGTCATCCACTGTGTAAACGGTGCTGGTATCTTTCTTATTAGCATCCTTCATTAGACTATGTTTATTGGTGATTATTTGGAAGTGAGTTGCAACTTTAAACTATTTAAAAAAAGAAAAAAAAAATTTAGATTGGTTGACCATTTTTTAGGAACTTTTCATGTGATTGGTTGAAGTAAAAAAAGAAGTGGGGTAGATGAAGGAGTTATGCCCACTGTCCTATAAGAATTATACCCACTTAAGTTTATGTGGTCGATAAGTTTTGCTAGAGACCAATGCCGATCAGATAAATAAATGGTTATGTGTCTAGTAACTCTTAATTGGGTCCAATGGGTCACACACAACATG
The DNA here is from genome assembly GCA_023091065.1 of Dianthus caryophyllus. Taxonomy (NCBI): domain Eukaryota; kingdom Viridiplantae; phylum Streptophyta; class Magnoliopsida; order Caryophyllales; family Caryophyllaceae; genus Dianthus; species Dianthus caryophyllus. The sequence goes on along the minus strand of CM041519.1, from coordinate 13,180,192 downwards.
TATGAGGTAATTTTATTATGACTAAAGCGCATTAATTAATTACCGGGTCCAATAGTAAATTGGCCCAGCTGCAGCTTAAATAGTTTATGGAAACTTGATAGGGTTAGGTTTATGGAAACCTAGACCTCTCCAATCTCACTATATATATACGGTACTGTGAAGGGTTTATTCATCAATTGTATACAACAAGCAATTCCATATATTAAGAAAAGAGTTTCTTTGTGAGAGAGTTTGGTCGTCCTGCGGTGCTATCATACCGGTTACAGCTCCGTACTTGTGTGGATACTATCGGAGGCATCACACTTGGGATGCTTATTAATTCTTCTGGGCTCTTGGATTTCTTATATTCTTTATACTTCTTATTATTATTTTTATTCTATTGCGTGAAGGTATGTAATTTTATCTCACTTGAATAGGTTAATTAGTCTAATACTTGTGATTGATCTTGACTTAAAGTGTTTCAATAAAACCGGTTTATATCTATAAAACCTTTCGGTAGAACCGTAGAATTGGATAGATATATATTATAATAATAGGTGATAATGTGGGTTGATTGGGTTGTTGATAAAATGTGTAAAAAGTGATAAAAATTGAAATTGTGATTTGTGTGATTTGATGAGTTGGAAATTAATATTTTATTTGGGTTATGTAATGTAAAAGTTCACCAATAAACATGGTCTTTTATTTTCTCAAAACATAAACATGGTCTTATTAATTAGTGCATCCTTCAAACACTGATTCATTCTCTCTGCATCGAATTATTCATATTTTCTCAAAATTTTCCATCAACTCACTCTTTTTCCCATAAGAGCATTCGTAACATTGCTTTCTCATATTTGATTGGTAACATCGCGTTCTTTCACCTTTAATATTAGCATCAATGTCATATTCTTAATCACATTGATCATAATAAGGTTTTGCGGCTCGAAACGCATTCGCTGACAAAATCGTTGTGGGAATAAAGACATTTCAATAAAATAAAGGCAACTAATCAACGAGAAAAAGGCGTTACTCACTACAACGGAATAGACTGAAATTTCTCATTTTTATTACTATTTAATTTAATTTTACAATATTGAAAATTAAAACTTTTTATAGTAATATAAACCCATGTTTTTAAACTTATCCCTTTTTTTTTTTTTTTTTTTAATTTACCGTTGATCATCAGTAGTTTGTTTGTGTTCTTAACTTGTTTTTATTTTGTTAAGATTGTTTTAATATAGAAGACCATATCACATTTTAATCCATTTAGCTGAACAAATACGGAGTACTCCACAAGTAACACATTACTCACACAGGGCCGGCCCTGGGGTCTGCGACCCATACGGGCGCACAAGGCCTCCAAATTTCAAGGGCCCAATTTTATGAATATGCTTCTATACTACTTATAAATATGTATTATGGCAGTATAGAGACACAAAGTTCCACTTAGTTCAGTTGGTTTGGTCATTCACTTTGGAACTCAATGTTAGGGTTCGAGTCTCTTATGATCAACAAATTTTTCATTTATGTACTCTTTTTAGCTATGATATTTCATAATGCTATCAAGTATCAACGCCTTTAATTTTATCCACCCAAAAAAATTAAAACATTTTTTTAATTATCTTAAAAAAAATTGTTTTAACAATTTATGATCATATCACTATTAAAAAAAAATATGAAAACACTTTTGTACGTCAATGTTTTCATAATCTCAACATTAATAAGTGAAAAAAAAAAAAATGTCTTTTATTCAATATGATAAGTGTCAAAAATACGACGGAGTACTTCATAAAATATACTTCGTAGTAAGAAATATGTAAGTGTGTTAAAAAAAAAAAAAAAAAAAAAAAGAAAAAACGCGAAAGTTGTGATTAGCCCCCATTAGTTTCATCAATTAACTAGTGGTGCGACCCGTGGTATTCACAGGCCGGCTCGGTTTGTTGTTTTAATTACTGTTTTGTTTTCTGGTTGGTTTGTTTATGGTTTCGGTTTTTTTTTTTGGTTTTTTTCCGAGTTGTTAATCTTTATCGTATTTCGGTTTAAATTCAAATAGTGTCTTACAATTTAGTATGTATTTACTAACGACTTGCTTGTTGGTAATCGGTTCTCTGGACAACATCAAGGAAAAAAATAAACAATGCTATTATTTTCACAATATGTTTGGATAGGGGCGCAGGAAGCCGAAGCCAATTAATGCCCAATTTGGCTTAACTCCTACAATCTTATAAGTTAAAGAGATATGCTATTTCCTAACGCAAAAACTAAGGGCTTTAAGGTGGCAACAATCATTGCAAGATTAGGATTTAGGTTTGAACAAAATCTAAACATAACTCAACCTAACCATGATATTATGGAGTAGTAATTACAAATTCCACCGTAATCCCTTGTAATTTATAAATTTAGCATTTCAGTTTTCATATTTCACATAAAAATTTGTAAATAAAATGACCATTCAGAATCGCTAACTAAGTTAATTTTAGGTCAAACTACCTCTTCTCATTCACATTAAATATAAAATTTACTTTTAAATGGTCAAACTTTAAGAAACTTTGACGAAAAATGCCATATGAAACCTTGAAAAACGAAAGTTATTGTCATGTACAATATTATCATGTTGTGACTGTGTAAGAGCAAGGAATCCCGAGAATAATCCGAGAATGACATTTTCCGTTATGGTGGTTCGTCGAGGACAACCATGTTAGTTTACCTTACCAATTATCTTAACGCTGGGCATGACTAGCTAGAAGATTAAAGAAGTTTTAGTTGTTCAGCTACGCAATACTCAAGTTGAACATCGTAAGATGTGAGGAGTAACAAAGTGGTCAAATGCTGAGTTTAAGGTAGGATTGTCGATCGACAAACTGGAACTAAACTCTTCTAGAAATGTCATTCGGATTCTTTCGGGAGTTGCAGGCCCGTCAAGTGAAAACCATTCTTTGTAACATGATATCACCCTTGTAACTGCTGTAGCATCCTTGAATGCGAAAAAGAGTAATGACGCAAGAAAGAATGGAGGTTCACCCACTGCATGCTTTTGAAGAGTGAATATCCTTCACAATTGGTAACCCCTGAAACCATATCAACCTTTTTTTAATGCTGTAATCCCTGAAATCTACTTATTCTTGTGTTTACTCACCCTTTGTTAGGATAATTATTGATAACAGTAGGGTTAAAGTTAGGTTGATAAAGTTCAAAGTACATCAAATGAAAAAAATTGTCGTGTTTTAAATATATACCGTTTCAGTAAATAGCCCATTCTTCCATATTTCGGATATGACATTTATAAGCTAAAATTACACTGACAAAGGTGATTTTTTCTCGGGCTGGTTACTAAACTTCAGATGAAGGACAACAGGATTGTGTATAACGTCTTATAAAATGCCTCTTGAAAATATACCACATCAATATTAAAAATCATAAAAAAAAGAAAAAATTAATCACAAGCTTATCTAACCTTCAAAAGAGATAACACTGAATTTTAAAGGAGCATCATTCAATGACGAAATCTTGCACGTCCCACTTGAGTTCTCTAGTGCAACCCAGCACAACCCCTATATATAACAATCCTTCGATCTGTGATTAACCATGGAATGTAAAAGATTAAAGAAATTGTGAAACCGGAAAGATATAATAGAACAAATTGTTATGAAACATATAGTAGTGTGGATGTCCATCGGGCCTAAAGCCCATAGTTATCTAATACAACTAGGGTTTGGGTGAAACCCTATTTCTTATGTACTATAAATACAACCCTCATAGAGGATGAATATGATACATCCTATTCTCTCTAATCCCCTCTTAATCTTCTCTTACTCTCTATCAATCTCTCTTATTTACAACACGTTATCAGCACGAGTTCTTTCTGAGCAAATTAATAATATTTCCAGATTGATGAAGAGAACAAGATTTATTATTATTATTGTGCCCCTGCCGAATTATTAATACGGTATTTTGAAATTCAATTTGAATAAAGCTTTATTATTATAGGATGACAGGTACTTTAATATCTCTAACTTAATTATGTTGATTATCACAATCTTCATTGAATCATTTGACATACTACCAATAATACTCCGTATGCTTTTGGGACATCTTTAATTAAAGTTTTGTTAGGCATTGTTTTAGCTTTATCATGATTGATTAATCCCTTATAATGTCATGTTTTAGTTTTGGGTTATTCTGCTGTGTTTTTATTTCTCAAAGCATGATATTGTTTAACATTAAATCCTTTTATGATTGCTAATGGGTTACACATGTGTGAGCTTATTCTATACTCCGTTTGAGTCTGCCGTCTTATGGGTGTGCTTGATTTAATTATTTTTCGACGGTATTATTTTCGGCTCTGTCTCATCATGTTAATTATGTGCGCCATATATTATGTTGCGTTGTGTTTTAATGCTATTTCAGTAATCATATTTCAATGATAGTTTCTTTCTATTGAAATATTACGGAAATTTAATTCAATTAATTGGTATAAAATTCTCTCCCCTGGAAGTGGGATGATGAAAAATGCTCAAAGCACAAATCAGTCATGCCGACTGTATATGATATGTTCATATAATTTTTGGGCCGGAGATCCCATGAGTGTTATTTAATAATTTAGTCATATGGACTATTATTTATTTGAAATACAATTAATTTAAATACAATTTTGGGTCGGAGATCCCATGAATGAGCAAATAAATTTGCCATGATACCACTATTAAAACTCTTGACATGGTGGATCAAGAGTATAAGGCTTGAAATATGACATATAAATTTGGACCTGAAGTTCCAAATATTTATCTTATGGAGTAAGACTTTGGCCTGAAATTCAAAGTTTGAGAAATACTGTCCAAACCCACATGATATTGTTAGTGGCTGGAAGTCCACATCTAAAATTAGTGGCCGGAAGTCCACATGTAAATGTCAGTGGCCGGAGTTCCACTTGTGTAATTTATGAATTGCTAAATTCGCAATTGAATTAATGAAACCTCTTCTGAGGATGAGTAATGTGGTTTTCTTAAATCTAATATGTGGCCTTAATTGAGCCTAATGTCATGGTGTTTTGAGCCTAAATTGTATACATAACACGAAAGGCGTGTCAATCTCAGTATGCGAGATGTGCAAATATGAGAAATGGGAGAAAAATCATACTCTTTCTCATATGCAAATAATATCGTCTTAGGGACGATACATTGTGAGAACAAAAGGGTTCCACAATTTTTGAATTAATATTGATCTCTTAGTGGATCGAGAAAATGATGAGTTATTAATGGAAAATGTGAATGTCTTTTGATTGATAAATGGTCATTATTCCCCGAAGTGAATATGACATATAAATTGAAATGGATATATGTTATATCACTTAAAGTGGTTAAGGGACTAAGTGGCTAGTCCTAAACATTCACAAAGATCTATGGATCTTGTTTTATAATTTATAAATCCACCAACAATGGTGTGGGATGAATGCAAGCGATATGTGATCAATATATATTGTGAGGGAATAATCACTAAAAATCATTGCAATCGCTACATCCACTGGAAGGATGGATAAATTAACTAAAAAGAGCTGAGATTATCCTAATAATCAGTTTTGATTTATCTGGCACTCAAAACGAGTAATGTGATATATTCACAAAAGGAATATTGAGACATATAAGTCTTGCCAATATAAATGAGACACATTGGTTAGTGTCTTAAGTCACATCATAGATTTATTTGGCCAAATGTTAAAATTACACGATGAATAGCTAACTGGAAGTTTAGCACTGTAATTTCAGTCAACAAGTTTGATATTTAATAAGCGAATTGGTTAGGTCGTAGCCAATTTTGTGAAAATTTGTCACGGTTTTGACAAAGAAATGTTGACATGAAATACTTAAGATGTGACGATAAAGGCCATCCGGGTTCTAATTATACCCGTATTGATAAACGTGGAGTTTATCTTAAAGGAAAAATAATAAAGTGGTGAAACTCTCTCATGTATCATTAAATTTATTGATGGCAAGACTGTACATGGAGATTGAGTATGTTGATATTGGAGATCTGAATATATTACTCGAAATTAAATTAAAGAACTTAACTGTTCGCGCTTGGATTGAATATATTAAGTGACATTTAGTCACCTACGAGTAATTATGTGATCGGAGATTATCACAGTTTGATTATGACATGAAATCTTTGATCTCCTAAACTGGGCATTATATTCAGCACTTGTGCCAACTGCATATTACGGTTTAACTCCCCATATTCTATCCTTTTAAAATAGGAACATTTAACGGGAATAAACCAACCTATTGTTGGTCTTCCATTAATAAACCAACCTTTAAATAATTTCATAATAAACCCACTTATTCACAACATCTTCTATTATTGCACCTAATAACCGGTTACCTGCTGAACCGGTAAAATTTTAATAGAAAATCATTAATCCTCTAATTAGCATCTAATAGACTTTCTTCTCCATTTATCGGTTACCTCCATTTTCAAGCTTCCTCACTCACTCGGCTCCATCTTGTATGCGACCACCTTACCTTTCTTCTCGACAACCACCGCAAGCAATCTTCACCACCGGAGTTAGCCACGCCATCGACTGTTAGAGGGAGTATTGAAACCCTCAAATTTCAAAATTAGAATTTATATGATTTTTATAAAATAAAACTCACCAGTAATAATGACAAGAGAATCATCATCTTTAGAGTGAACTTGATAAACTCAATATTTAAAGAAAAAAGAAAAAACCATTGAAGTTTGCACTCTTGACATAAGCAAGACACCAAATGAACCATTTTTACCCCCACCTCTAATTCGTTTGAAATCTCCATAAATTCTAATCTAAAAAGAAAAACCCAATTTTAATTTTGTAAATTTAATTATACATGGTGCTAGTAATTTTAGTAAGGATTCAATTTTTCAATTTAATTCAATTGAACTGACTCTTCAATCATTCATTGCCCTAAATTACACAATTATAGATTTACAGAAACCAAATTTGTTTCTGCAATTGAAAAATGTGTTTTGTTAGTATTTGATTCTTGGCATGTTTTTATTTTTGGTTGCATGCTGTTTTTTTTTTTTTAAAAAAAAATTTATTGAGGAGCATCATAAATGAGTACGGCGGAGGAGAGAAGGATGTGGGTGGCGACCGCAAGGATGTCGGCACAGGAGACGACGACGGGCCAGTGGAGTTCGAGGACATATTTGGCGCGGACGACGACGTCGAAGTTGTCGCCGGGGTTGAAGTGGGAGACAGAGTAGCTACGTGGTGACATTGATAAAGAAAATGGTGAAGTATAAAATGGTGATTCTTCATTGTAAAAGAAAGAAGGAGATACCTTTAATAGCAGGTCATAAACAGGTCAAAATTGGGATGAGTCTATTTACGGAAGAGTATTGTTATAGTTTGGTTTATTAAGGAATTAATTAAAGGTCGGTTTATTAACGGAATACCAACAATAGGTTGGTTTATTCCCGTTAAATTTTCCTTTAAAATAAATATATGATTTTGGCATAAAAAGGATATGTGATGTGGTATAAGGTGGATATAATGATCGATTGCCCAATAAATCTATCCGGTGCTGATAGTTTTTACCACCTTAGGGGGAGGATGATAAGGAAAGCTGGAAAAAACGGACAATTGGTTTTGATCCTCAACTGAACTGAAAGTTCAGTGATTTATTTGAAATCTAATGTACATCAAGTAGAGGTTCATTAAAACTAAAATGATGGTATTCATTTGGTTAAGATGATGTACTAAAGTATACCGGCTTGATCCCCTTATCGAAATGTGGTATGTTTATTCATTGAAATTTATGATTTGACTATAGACATGTATGACCTGGTCTAAGGCGTATTGAGCTATAGATTAGTCATGAAAAGTATTTGTAATGAACATTGAAATTCTTGCCAAATTGAACAACACCTACACACGGGGTGTAGTATGAAAGTCATATCGGTTTACATATTTTGGTGGCAAGAATAAGCAGTTGGTACATCTATATAAATTGGGATGTCCTGGAAGTGACATAGATATCTGAATGACAATAGATGGCCTATATTGGATAGTGAATGGAATTATGGTACCACATATATTCAGATATCATCAATCAGTACTGACTATATCACGAGATGATAAAATGGTATCGATACGTGTAAGAAACCGATATGCATTTGCATTTGCGCGCATGATCGAATGGACTAGATGATGGGCATCTAATACGTAAGTCCATTTTGCTTGTCGACATGATATATGGTTTGAAAAGAGCTCATAGACTTGAAGTCTATCAAAGGACGTGAAGTCCATTAAAAATCATGGTAATTGGTTTGAAAACTGTACAGTTTGCATTATTGAGTCATCATGTGCATATATAGACTAAGTTCATCATTTGCATATAGATTTTAGTTTCGATACTACATTATTGTATACATTAGTAGATACATACCTTAACTTTTAGTTCATAACATATGCATGCACACGATTGTCTATGATGTCTTTATATACTAATGTTTATATGGAGATATATGCTCCTAAGATGGCAACTCCGTATAGGAGTATATGGTAAATGATCGTCAAATTGAAAATGACGCATCAATTGAGTTTACAGGAAACTCATGAACCTCTATAATGATTGCGGTTATGGGCACGCATCAATATAATACTATGGAGTAGTATAATAATTGAATTCTATGGTTTGAATTCATATAGAGGAATTTTGAAACTCTTAAAGAGTTACAAGTCATTCTTTATTGTCTCGACCGGAAGTTTGAGACTATGTAAAGTTTTGAATGGTTACAAAACTCACGGTTTGGAAGAACCATGATATTGGACAGGTAAATCCGATTTATGATGGGATTATTAATCCATGCAATCGATCTTCTTGAAATACTTATTGCGGATTTCAAATTCTTATCCTAATTCTAAAAAGGTATCTCCTGAAGAGATAAAATTACTCAATGAAGTATGAATGGTCGCTGCACTCTTTTTCCCTTCGACTAGGTTTTTGTCCCAAAGGGTTTTTCCTAGCAAGGGTTTTAACGAGGCAGCATGGTCGACACACAAATTGGCGATATTTGTGATTATCACTTTGTTTGGACGACAAGTGTTATAGCGAATTGCACGTATGCCTATGAATGGTGGAAAGAAATTATTCTCAAGCAAGAAAATCAAATTATTATTTCAAATGAAGTCGAGAACATTACGGTCTTCTGCATATTGCGAGCTTTGAAAGAAAAATGGTGGTCATGGTTTATTTGATCAAAGGTTACTTCAAATTTATCTACTACGAAGGATTATTTCTTGAAGACAAAGAGTTCCATTATTATGGGCCAAGACAAGTCTAGCAACGGATGCAATCGTCAGGGGGAGTAGACACGCGTTGTACTCTTTTTCCTTAACCATGGTTTTGTCCCACTGGGTTTTCCATGGAAAGGTTTTAACGAGGCAGCTTATCGTTTATGCGTGTTTCGAGAATGTTGTACTCTTTTCCTTCGCTAGTGTTTTTCCCATGTGGTTTTTCTAGGAAGGTTTTAATAAGACATGTTTTTAGTGATGTACATCCAAGGGGGAGTGTTATGAAACATATAGTAGTGTGGATGTCCATCGGGCCTAAAGCCCATAGTTATCTAATACAACTAGGGTTTGGGTGAAACCCTATTTCTTATGTACTATAAATACAACCCTCATAGAGGATGAATATGATACATCCTATTCTCTCTAATCCCCTCTTAATCTTCTCTTACTCTCTATCAATCTCTCTTATTTACAACACAAATTTGTTTTTATTTTGTTTAAATTACCAAATAAAAGGGAACACTTAGGCTTGTAGTCTCACTCACTCTCGCTACATCTTGATGTATATTGTAATAATTAATTATTTTCAAAAATATACTCGAGAAGAGCTTTACATTACAACCATACTGAATTAGGTGACATGCAGTGTACTTCTAACAATCTCCTATCTAGCTCGTAACTTAGTACGTGTATTGGGTTATAATGAAACAAAGTATTGTGACATGCACTCTGTACTTCTAATAATCTCCTACCAATATGTTCACCAGAGTACTTAACGAAAAATAAACTAATCTGACCAACATTAATGGCTAGGTTGAGTGAATATCCAAGATCGAAGATGATATTAGCATCTATCGTGTGGGAAATCTCCAATCAATGTGTCTATCTCAATGTCAGCGACAATGTAGGTAAAATACCTAAAAAATATTCCACTTCTGGTCTTCCAATCAAAGCGAATATCAGCTGAAGCATGAAATCCATGAGCGGAAAGGTCTATTATCTCCATATAACATGCATGCGCCGACAACTGAATTAATATAATTAAGTCATAAAAAAAATTACACCTTCCGTACGCATAACATCTATGTGAAAATAAGATATTTATAATACCGCTGGAAACGAACTAAAGCTTTTCTTCGAGGTAATAGGCTCCATCCGTGCTTTTAGCAACTCACAAGCATCCAAAATTGTAGCAACATACATATTCGAATTTGCTGATGTTGGCGTCGGTGAAGTATTAGGTACCTATTTTGGCATCAGACAAAAATCATTATGATGCAAGTTAGAGGCGTATTGATCAACATGAGCATAAATGCAATAGACATTCTTAGCCAATCAAAATTTGCATTACAAGCGTGAATATAATAGAATATATGGATCATCACCCAAATAAGTACACCAAAATGGCAAAAGTAGCAATACTCTAATTCACAACTACATGCACAAAATCAAAAGAAGTACCCGCTTTCTCTACAATCCCAACTCACAAAATTTACTTTGCCAGCAACATACATCAACCCATGACATTGAATTAAATCTACAACCATTATTATAGACATCATAAATCAACCCATTTACTAAATTTATTTAGTATACTTTTGTCTACTATCACATTATGACTGACAAAATTAATTACATCACCATTCTATTTTCCTAATAAACGGAATTCTACCACAACAAATATGATCACTATCTGAACTGCCGCAAAAGTATGAAACCTAGAAGTGCGACTACAAAACTCACAATATGGTCTATATCCAGAAAGTTACTAAAACTTAAGAAGTTTTGTATTTAACTCTTTTTTTTTAGTTGGAAGATCAGATTACAATGGAAAATTACACCAAGAAGACCTCAATTTCATACATTTCAGCGTAGTCTAATAAAAACCAAATCGCAAACAAATATAAATTACAGCGTAGTCTAACAATAAACAAAACCACATGAAAGACATCAAATTGAGTTGGTAAAGGTTTCACATACCTAGTAATTCGCATAAAATTATAGAAATATCTTATGTAAGCACATATTATCCACATCGTTTAGTTTCAATTCGATAAATTGCAATGTAGACCAATAGAGAGACAAACCCACACACATATAACTCAAGAATCCTATCTTGTACACAACTTCATACAAAAGAGGTCATACCTTAGCATGCAACGATTACGATAGATTAAAATTTGATTCAATATCGCGAGCATGGACGGTAAATGGTGGAATTATGTGCGAGACAGATCAATATAAATTCCAGGAATACTACTACGTTGATCATGAATTGATTACAATAATCAATTGATTTGAATACAATGAACATATACATACTCATCTTTAAATCAACACAAATATAAACTACGCTTACGTTGATAATGAACCTGAAAGCAAATTAAAGGTTGCATACTGTGGTCAACCAAGTTGAATCGTGTGAAAGCATATTAAATATCGATATTTCTTTTAAAATTGCCTTACTATATAACCTTATTTATTAGCTGTATGAAAATTTTGATTTGAGCAATGAGGACGGTGTTTAGAATTACCTTCAAAGGTGTTGAGACTTGAGATAACCTTGTCAAAATGTGTTGTGATGATAATAAATAGTATTAAAACAAATTACATTAAAAACTCATAAAATAGACTAATAGTCTGAATAAAGTAAAGTGACAGATGTAAGTAATTTCAGAAACCGCATGCATATAAAAAGAAGTTGTCAAAAATACGGTGTGGACAGAAAGAAAGTATTCGAGCAATGCTTCAAAAGCAATCTAAGTGTGAGTTTCAACATCATTGTAGATATAAAGCCAACATGCTATCTTTCATGACTATTAAAAATTTAGAGTGATCAATATAATTTACTGTACAAAAATAAAAGTACGGACGTTAGAGAACCATTTATGTTTGTTCGATCAACTCATCGTAGAACAGAACAAAATACATTGCATCTTTAGAATGACAAACTATTCACTGACAAAATTTAGTATATATGTTACGGATAGTATTTGTAACGTAGCTTTATTGGCATTAATAAATTACGACTTCGAATCTCGACTTGGCGTGATAAATTGAGGCCTACACAACCTTAGTTACACACCTGAATCCAAACAATTCAAAACCCCCAAAACTATCCTCTATCAAACACCATTCAGAATAATCTTGGTGTTGTCCGAGGTTATTCGGGTAGTACCAGTTGAAGAGGTTCATGTGTTGGCTCAAGTGACATAGTGCTTAAAAGGATTGTAAGTACTACTCATATCAACAAGATGCATCTTCTTTTCTGGTGGCTCATCTTTAGAACTCTTCAGTTAAGCGTGCTTGCTGGAGAGTAGTCTTAGGATGGGTGACCTCCTGGGAAGTTCTCAGGATGTGCAGTGAGGACAAAGTCTATTTGGAAAGGGCCCGTGTTGGTGCGTGGGCGATGTGCACGCACTGGCGAGCTACAGTGGGTGACCTTAGGCCTTGATTGGGCCGGGGTGTTACAAATGGTATCAGAGCAACCCAACGACCGTGTGGTCGAATCCTGTGTCTTGTTGGCCAGGTACGCACCTAGTTGGGGAGGATTCTGGAATGCTATATTGTAAGTAGCTACCAGGCGCAACGAGGACGTTGCGTTCTTCAAGTGGGGGTGTGTAACACCCGGTGTTGTCCGAGGTTATTCGGGCCGGGTACCCCGTTGAAGAGGTTCATGTGTTGGCTCAAGTGACATAGTGCTTAAAAGGATTGTAAGTACTACTCATATCAACAAGATGCATCTTCTTTTCTGGTGGCTCATCTTTAGAACTCTTCAGTTAAGCGTGCTTGCTGTAGAGTAGTCTTAGGATGGGTGACCTCCTGAGAAGTTCTCAGGATGCGCACGAGTGAGGACAAAGTGCGCTGGAAAGGGCCCGTGTTGGTCTGTGGGCGATGTACGCAGCCTGGCGAGCTACCGTGAATGACATTTCGGCCTTTAGTTGGGGCCGGGGTGTTACAATTACTCCATATAAATTAGTTACTAACAATTTTTGCAATATATAAGAGAAAAGACTAACCAGGAAGCTAACGAAACTCAGTAAAATTGCAAAATCCGGGGTGATTATTCTGTACAAGCTTCATCGACGACATCTGTGTGCAAGAATCCATCTCCATCTTAATCTATTTTGTTGAGATGTCCATTTATTGAAAGTATAAACAAACAACATCCCATTTGTAGAGAATTGTAAATCCATTGTGTAAGCGGTTCTCTGTACGGAAAGAAAACCCCCCCAAAAATGTGAACTAACCCAAAATATGTCGACATCTCTAGTTAACAAACATCAAATTACGTAGACACTTCAATTTACATTCATTAAATCATATGTTCATATCAATTATCCAGAAACTCCATGACTATCAAAAGAACATGCACGACAACAATTCCACATTAGTCGCGATTTTCTCCAACGTCAATAAAGACGAAACTTGAGTAACTCAGTTTCAAATGACCGTTTTTAAAGCTCAAATAACACTATGTGGACGATGAACTTGAATCACAAAACTTATAATCCTACACAATAGTCTATTCAAACTGATGTAAACTTCTCTATTAAAATTAATTCCATAATTCAATAATGAAGAGCATAAATAAAGTTTTAAAACCATCGATACATTAAATCAGTGATGCAGTATAAAAAATTATTGAACCCAACAATCAAATTAACCAAATTACTTAAAAATTAAAGGAAACTCCTCCCAACATTGAAAAGAATTATTTAGAGACTCCAACTTACAACAACTCAATCAAATTAAATTCATAAAATCATATATTCTAATCAATTTAACAAAATGAAATCATATATTCTGTGAACATACATTCAATCGGCAATCAATTAGGTTCCAATTATAAAATTAGATTCTAATTAACAAAGCTTATCTGATGGAGCTCGTAGGCAAGGTACAACGGAGTCACAACGGTGACGATGACAACCGGTGAAGAATGGCCCTATATTGAGGTGTCAACTTAATAAAAGGGACGATTGAATTAAAAGTCTGGTATTGATTGTAGACAATTGAATGATATGCTTTTTGATTTCTACATATTATTACAAGGGGTGAATAGAGTTAGGAGGAAAATGAATGAGCGGGGTAATGAGAAAGTGGTCAACTAAATTTTGACGTGGCCCATATTGCTGACGTGGCACAAGGAGAGCAATTTAGTAGGTTCTTTTTAAAAGGTTTTTTAAAACATATGTAGGGGGATTTTGTTTTAATTATATATATAGATATAGATAGATATATAGATATAGATTAGTTTCATCAATTGTGAAACTAACCACCTTAAGTTTCAAATGTAGTGATTAGGCCCCATTACTTTGAGTTAAAACGAAATTGAATCTAATTGTTTAATTTCTAACCAAAATTACACTAAAAATCAATTTTACTCAATTCTAATTTATCAATTCAATAAAATTCATTATACATTTATAAATTGCATGAACTTTATTACACATTTTCGTTAATTAATAATATTTGAATGAATAATATAAATTTTGGAATTTTTAAAGTAATTTCATATGTATATCAACATTTTTAAAATTAGTTATTCTATCTAAATAATAGGTTAAATAATAAATTATTTTAACTTAGAAAATTATTAAAATATTTAATATACTATTACTCTAAATATTACATGATTTATTGATGTATTTTATGTTAACATTAAGAATATTGTTGAATATCACTTTTTTGTCAAAGTTCTAGAGCCTAATTGGTACAATTGTAAGTTATTGGGCTTATGTAAGACTTAATAATTAATGCGGAAGCGATAAAATAGATCGAGAATTAATACCTCCAGCCATTGCTCAAATGAATACGGAGTAACGAATAATAATAATAATAATAATAATGACCCCGAAAATAACAGTAGAATAATCCCTTTAATTTCTCTTCTCAATTGCGGTTCTAAACCCTCCTTCTCACTTAATGATGGTGTAAATTTTATGATTTTGAGGAGTGGATTTAGTGACCTTAAATGATGAATGATGTTCTGTATTTATAAACTCTTCCATCAAGAGTCAGTAGAAAAATAACGTAAAAGATGAGTGGTTATTTACTGAAAAGTGGGAGATAATAAAGGGGCAGTTTTATCATCAGTTGACTGCCTAAAATAATGGGCAGTTATATTCTTAATTAGACTGCCTAATTAAATGGTCCACTAACATAGTCCATTAAATATACAATTGTACAATATAATTATTATATTTATTTTGTTTATTTAATGTGTAACACCCCGACTTTTCCTAATATTAATTATTCGCCTCAATAATATTCGTAATTCATTTCTCTTGATTTTCTCATTTTTAGCTCGAGAAAATCAGTTCACTTATCGCGTGGATTAAGCTACACTGTAGTCAGAACTTAAAAACGGTGTAATTTCCTCATACGGACTCCGATTCAGGTGATTCAAAAGGCTAAACTGCGTATTTTTCCGACGCCGTCGCAACTGCCAAATTTTCAGGAGTCTGAGCGAACCGCTCCACCCTGGGCCGAGCCGCTCCCTCAACTCGGGTTTGAGTTTTAGGGTTTCATGTGTTTGCTTTTTGCTCAAGTCATTATAATATCTTGTTCACTCCTAGCCCTAACAACCTTAAGATCAGTTTTATATCTCCCTTATCTCATTCCTCATCTCACCTCATAATTCTCCCTCAAAACTCTCTCAAGATCTCATCAAAACACCATTGTTGATCATCCTTTCTTTCATCTTTTAAGCCCTAATCTTTCCCTAGTCGATTTCCTTGGTAAATCAGCCCTTTTAGCCCTTTTATTTTTCTGATTTTGTATTATTTTATGTGTTCTTATGTTGTATGCTTTTGCTTGTGTGATTTGGCTTGGTTATGCAAAGGAGAAGGAGATCTAGAAGAAGGAGATACTATTCTTGTGGAGGAGGAAGAGGATTAGCAAGGATTTGATTCTCAACTAAGGTAACTAGGTGTGATCTAGTTGTATTTTAGCATGTATGAGGCCTAATTGTTATGGATCTTGTTGTCTACATTGTTGGTTCATTGTGTGTTTGCAAATCTTGTTGTTTGATTGTTGTTTTCATCATGTTGTCATGCTAGATCTAGGGCCTCATACTAGGGTTGTCATACTATCATATTATAATGCATATTTCACATAGTTTATTGCTAATCATGTTTGTAAATCCTTGGAAATCGATTTGGTGTTGGTTGTTGTTGATGTTGTGTGTGTTGTGATGAGGGCCGTAGCCCTTGTCTCTTGTTCCCTCTCGTTTTCTTCTTGTTTTGGCTTAATTATAATAGATCTTGATGTTTGAATGAATCACCTAAAGTTAAATTATGAATTATGATAATTTGATTAAGTCTAGAAGTGTTTGAATGCGTGTTTAATTGAGTTAATCACATGAATTGTTAATGGATCGCATAAGTATCGATTGTGTTGCAAGAAAATGGGTGTTGTGTGTGGTGGCCGTGTGTAGTGCACATGGGCCGTGAGGTTTATGTGTGTGAGTCGGTTTGTTTGTCACTTGTTTAAGTCTAAGCATGTCTTAGGATGTTAACTATGCTATAATGAATCGAGTTATACTTTGTTTGATCACTAAATAAAGGATTATGAGCATGTCAATTGAATGTATGACTTGTAATGTATGTTACTCATATTGTTCTCCGTATGTATGGTTGGTTATGATTGTAATGAGGCTTGTGTATGTATGAGTATGGTTGTTGTGGTTGCATGGTTGTGTTGGAGGTGTTGGAGACAGGTTAACAGGTTGTGCTTGAGTTAAGTTTGCACATGGGTACTGTTCTGGCACATGTGTGAGGAGATACAACGTCCTAGGATGGACGGATACCGCCCATGATCCCCTCGACTATTCTTGTTGCTTAGTTAGAGCGACTATGGGTTCTCAACCAGTAGGGTTAGAGACTATGGTTATTTATGTCGTCACCGTTCTTGTTGCGCGGTGGAATTTGGCCAAATTTAGACTTGTGATTGAGGAACTTCTTGTTGCTGTTCCGCCATAGGGTTTAGGTGATTCTTGTTGCTTCACCCGGGGTGATTCTTGTTGCTTCACCCAGTTCTCCGCGCTTACTCTCGCAATTGGTTGGAAGAAAGATCGTCTTGAGAGCTTAGTTGGTTTGGACACAACTT
Organism: Dianthus caryophyllus; assembly: GCA_023091065.1. NCBI lineage: Eukaryota > Viridiplantae > Streptophyta > Magnoliopsida > Caryophyllales > Caryophyllaceae > Dianthus > Dianthus caryophyllus. Next base: position 13,162,827 of record CM041519.1, on the reverse strand, counting down.
GGTTGTGCCGTGTTGTTTTTTGTTTATGTATAGTTGTTCCTTTGTTGTATGTTAGTTGTTTATGATGTTGTACCTTGTAATAGGCCGTAGGCCAGATGAGCTTGATTGCATTGTTGTTATGTTTGTTATGTTAAAATATGACTGGGGAGCACCTAGTTACTCCCCACTGATTGTGGTTGTTGCCTCTCTTTTATAGGTACGCGCGGGATAGGGTTTGTCAAATGAGGACGTCGTGAGGATGACCTATAGCTAATCTTGGAGTGATTGTGGATTAGGCTTGCGAGGATGTTTAGATTTATTATTGATATTTTACTTTCATTTTGGAGTTTGAATGTGTAAGGGGTATTTACTCCCCACTTCTAGGCCTCAAGGCCTACCTTTTTATCGTTGGTTAGTTGGTTTAGTGAGTAATGATCCGAATTCCACGGTGTTTTCGCCACCGTGGCTCGCTTTTATTTTCTTTTATTTCATAAATCCTTTTTATTTCTTTATTTTACTTTGTTGAAAAATCCGGGTTGTTACATAATGGATAATCTAACATTCTCCCACTTGGACCATTTACTATGAAAGACTTTATAGTCATAGCGACGAATACCCTTAGAACGAGAATTAACCTTCCATGTATCACAATATATGCAATCTTTCACCACACACTTAACTTAATGATCACAATACCCTTAGAACGAGAATTAACCTTATGTTCACTCTAGGTCACAACATAATGATAAATTTCTCAAAATTAGCTAATGAAAAGCGTACGTACATAATCCAATACTTAAATGAGAAATAATCCAACTGAATAAAGGTTCAAAAACCAAACAATAGATGTGTCATATTTCAGGACCAAGTCTCATATTAACTACATGACCCTTGAAACTCTTAATTAGCATGCCCTTAGTCAAGGGGTCAGCGATCATCAGATCAGTGCTAATGTGCTCAACGATCACCTTTTCTTCTTGAACACGTTCTTTAATGGCTCGTAACTTAATGTCGATATGCTTACTTCGACTTCCCGATTTATTACTTTTAGCCATAAAGACAGCAGCTGAATTGTCGTAATACATCTTAATCGGTCGACTAATAGAGTCCACGACTCTAAGTCCAGATATGAAACCTTTCAACCAAACACCATGTGAGGTAGCCTCAAAACAAGATACGAACTCAGCCTCCATTGTCGAAGTAGCTGTCAAGGTCTGTTTAGCACTCCTCCACGACACGGCTCCATTAGCAAGCATGAACACGTATCCAGAGGTGGATCTACGTGAATCAATGCAGCCTGCGTAGTCGGAGTCAGAATAGCCTACCACTTCGAGATTATCAGTTCGTCTGTACATAAGCATGTAACTTTTTGTACCCTGTAGATACCTCAATACTTTCTTTGCAGCCTTCCAGTGATCAACTCCTGGATTACTCTAATATCGTCCTAATACTCCAACAGCATATGCAATGTCAGGTCTAGTACAGACCTGAGCATACATAATGCTTCCGACAGCTGAAGCATAGGGAACATTTTTTATGCGTTTCCTCTCAAGATCATTCCTGGGACATTGGTCTAGACTGAATCGGTCACCCTTCACAATGGGCACTATACTTGGTGAACAATCTTTCATACCGAATCTTTTAAGCACTTTGTAATGTAGGCCTCTTGAGATAAACCCAAGATACTTCGGGATCTATCTCGATGGATCTTAATGCCAATGATATAAAACGCATCACTCATATCCTTCATATCAAAGTTACTTGAAAGGAATTGTTTCACCTCATATAACAACCCCTTCTCATTGGTCGCTAGCAAAATATCGTCCACATACAGCACAAGGAAACAAACCTTAATCCCACTGACCTTAAGGTATATATATACATTGATCCATGTATTATCTTCGAAACCGAATGAAGAAATCACTTCATGAAATTTCTTATACCATTGTCTGGAGGCTTGTTTCAACCCGTATATGGATTTATTAAGTTTACAAACTAAATGCTCACGATCCTTAGAGGAAAAACCTTCAGGTTGTTTCATATAAACCTCTTGCTCTAAGTCGCTATTCAGAAATGTCGTTTTCACATCCATCTGATGCAGCTCGAAATCAAAATGAGCTACTAGTGCCATTACTACTTGAAGGGATCAGTCTTTCTTTGACACAGGAGAAAAGGTCTCTATGTAGTCAATTTCTTCTCTCTGAGTGAACCCTTTAGCTACGAGTCTTGCCTTATGTCTCTCGATGTTGCCTAGTGAGTCTTTCTTTGTTTTAAAGACTCATTTACAACCAATGGTTTTTACACCATTAGGCAACTCGACGAGATCCCAGAATCGATTTGACGCCATAGAGTCAATCTCATCTTTCATGTAGGGCTGAGCAAAAATATACGATACGGTTTTAATATACGAATACGATACGGTATACGATTTTTAATAAAATACGGAATTTCGTGTGGAAACAGTTTCGTATATACGAAATTCGTATATACGGTTGAAACCGTATCGTATTCGTGTTCGTTTATTCAAAATTCGTATATACGGTTTCCGTCCCGATTTAAAAAATAAAAAATAAAATAAAAAATAGCAAGCAAAGCAGTAGAGACGTACAGTACTACAGGGTCAAAAAAAAAACTTCCCTCTCTCATTCAAAAAAAAACCCTAAAGTAAACCCTCTTCTCTCCTAAACTTAGCCACCAAAATTAAATCTAGATCTAAAAAAACTCCAATTTTCTTCTTCTTTTTTTAGATTTACTGATTTTGATTTATATTTTCTATCAACTTTCTATCTTAGGAACAATAATCAAGCACTTATCAAGGTATTTTTTTTTATTTTTTTTCTGTTTTATATATTTTTCGTGGATTGAACTTAATTGGTAATCGATTTTTAGTTTTTTACCCATTATTTAGAAGATTTTTGTTCTTTTATAATGATTTATGTATTTGTGTATATCGATTTTTAGTTTTTTCGATTTTTTACATTGATTTCCAGTTTTTTTTTTATTATTATTATATTTTTATATTGTAAATATTTCGATAATATATGTTTTTTATGTTAATTTGTGTAATGATTTTATCAATCTATTATGGAAATGGTAATATAAAAAAAATTAAAAAAAAAAGTGTTACTATGTTAGTGTATGTAATGTCCGTATGTGAGTATGTCCGTATGGTGTTACTATGTTAGTGTATGTAATGTCCGTATGTGAGTATGTAATGTTTTGATCTTTGCTGTTAAATCTTCTGAAATTGATTATTTTGTTGTTAAGTTATGTTCACTGGTTCACTGGTTCCCATGTATTATATTCTGGTTAGTGTATGTAATGTCCTTCAAGGCCTCAATTATTGATTATATTCTGGTTTTTGACATTCACATGTGCACTCCTTCAATTTTTGACATTCTGGACTTCTGGTTTTTGGGTTTTTTTGGTCATATTAGGTTGTATTGATTTGTGTTGTTTGACTATTGATTATATTGAATTGTTGTTGTTGTTGTTGTTGTTGTTTTTGTAGATGGATTCAAGTTTCAATGACAATAGCCAAAGAGTGGTAGATTTAGATGATGACATTAGTGAAGCAAATGACGCGGAAGTGTCTAAAAAGAAGATGGAAATCAATTCGAAAGAGGCAACTAGTCATAAAAGAACGAGGCCACCAAAAAATCCCAATGTAAGTTCTTGGAATCCCGGTCAACGTTTCATTAGAATTAGGAAAAACAGTTCTCCTCATTGGGACCATTTTGTGCAAGGCGATGAAATTGATACGGCTAAGTGTTTATATTGTGGTACAATAGTCTCTTGCAAAACCAAAAATGGGACCGGTGTGTTAGCAAGTCATGTTGACCGATGTAAGAGTTTGCCATCTAATATTGATAAGAAACAAAAAATTCTTAGTTTTGAGAATACCACTGTTGTTAATGATGATGGTTCAACTGAAACTGTTAGTCTTCCATCGGTTTAGGGTTTTAATTATGAACGAACTCGACGATCACTTGCTAAAATGCTAATTGTGGATGAGGTGCCTTTCATATTTGTTGAAAAAGAAGGCTTTCGGGGTTTTTGTAAAGAAATGAATCCTCAATTTAATATTCCTTCGCGATTTACTGCAGCTCGAGATTGTTATAAGCTTTTCATTGAGGAGAGAAAGAAATTGCATACTATTTTTGGGAAATTGTCTTCTAGGGTTTGCTTAACCACTGATTGTTGGACTTCCGGTCAAAATTTGGGTTATATATGTTTAACTATTCATTTTATTGATGGTGATTGGAATTTGCATAAAAAAATTGTCAATTTTTGTCAAATTTCTGGTCATACCGGAAAGATCATTGGTAAAAGTGTTGAGAAGTGTTTGTCGAAATGGAATTTGAAAAATGTCTTAACACTTACGATAGATAATGCGAGTTCGAATGATGTTGCCGTTGATTACTTGAGAAGAAAGTTTAATAATTCTGAGTGTGATGTTATGGAAGGAAAGTATTTGCATATGAGATGTGCTGCTCATATCTTGAATTTAGTGGTTCGAGATGGTTTAAAAGATCTTGCTAAATCCATTGTTAAAATCCGCACTTTAGTCAAATATGTGAGGTCGTCTCCTGCTAGAATGCAAAAGTTTGAGGCTTGTGTTGTGCAAGAAAAGATAAGTAGTAAGAGTCTAGTGTGTTTGGATGTCGAAACTAGATGGAATTCTACTTTACTTGATGCTTGAGGCTGCTTTGAAGTTTAAAAAGGTTTTTGGTTGTTTGATTGTTAAAGACTCCATGCTTCAAAATGAAATGAGAAAGGTTGGTGATTACCTTACCTCCGATGAGTGGAAGGATGTGTCTTATTTTTTGCCTTTTTTGAAATTTTTTTATGATGCCACCTTGAAAATGTCCGCCTCTCGTTATGTGACTAGTAACTCTTATGTGGAGGTGATATTTGGAGTTGGTGAGGTCATTTCCCAACATCTTCACCATGAAGATGAAGGCATTAGAAATATGGCATGGAAAATGAAAGCTAAGTATGACAAATATTGGGGTAAAGTTGAGAACTTAAACTTGCTTTTGTTTGTGTCTCTTGTTCTTGATCCTCGATGGAAGATGGTTTATGTCGATATGTTGGTGAAAGGGGCATATGGTGTTGAAAGAGGAAGTATTTTAACTACGAATATTAGATTTTTAATGACTAGTCTTTTTGAGTTTTATGCTTCTTCTATGACTCAACCAAAAGAAGCTCATTCTTCTAGTTCGACTTCTACCGCCTCCATGAATGTGCTACCAAAACGAAAAATTGATGAAGATTGTGATATGTTTAATTTTGGTGCACTATTGGGTAAAAAGTTTGAAATGGAGATGGGAGGTGGAGAAATGGAGAAGAAAACGGAATTGGAAAAGTACTTGAATGATGCTAGGGAAAGTAGAGAACCATCTTTTAATATCTTGCAATGGTGGAAAGATAACCAAAGAAGATATCCTATACTTGCTAAGATGGCAAAAGATGTGCTTGCTATTCCCGTTTCTACAGTGGCGTCGGAATCCGCTTTTAGTACGGGAGGTCGGGTGCTTGATCATTTCGTACTTCTTTATCTCCAAGAATGGTTGAGGCTCTTATTTGTGCTCAAGATTGGCTCCGAACTTCCCACATTCCACACATAATTGAGGAAAATTTGTTAGAGATGGAAAAAATTGAAGAAGGTAAATTTATTTTACATTTTAATTAATGTTCTTTAACTAATTTAGTATAATAATTTTTGTTGCTATGTTTATGTATCTATGTAATTTTAACAAATGTTTTAATTTTTTTTTTTAATATATTGTAGGAATGGAAGACTTGATTTTGGAGCAACCAACAATCGTAATTGATGAAGCGGATGCTTGAAGTTGAAGGCTTTGTCGCTTTGATCATCGATATTTGATGAATTTTTCTTTGTTTTCGAAGACGGTTTGTAATTTGGACTTTAGAGGACTTTATTTTTATTTGAAAGACTTTATGTTTTGTGTTTTAGAAGACATTGGACATTTTTGGGTTTTTGGACATTTCGGATATTGGATGAATTTTTATGCGTAATTAAACTAATTATTAGAGTGGATAAAAATTCGTATTCGTATATACGGAATTCGCGTCACGAAAAATTCGTATATCCGAAATTCGTATATACGGTTTAAACCGTATCGTATTCGTATCGGAAAAATTTAGATTTTAAAACCGTATATACGGAAACCGTATCGTATTCGTATCGTATACCCGGTTTTGCTCAGCCCTACTTTCGTGGCACTCATCCATAAGTTTGAATCTGTAGAACTTACGGCTTGTGAAAATGACACAGGATCATTGTCAGCTCCAACATTATAATGCAATTCTTGCAGATACGACGTTGCATAACAATCAGTAATAGTTGATCGTCTTTCTCTGATAGATCTTCTTAATGGAACTTGTTCAACCTCTTGGTGAACTTGTTCAACCTCTTGGTGAACTTGTTCAACCTCTTGGTGAACTTGTTCCTCCTGCTCATGATGAACTGGGTCATCATTAACATTATGATCTATCATAATTTGATCAGTATTTTGTGGAATTTCTGCATTTGGTTGTTACACTCGTCGATTAACTTGAGGAACGTGAACAACCACCAACCTATCACTACTACAAAAATCATAATAGACATCGCACTTTTTTAGTAATGGACATCAGATTATAGTCTGATGTTAAGTTGAGTGATGTCTATTATAAGGACAATGGACATCAGGTTTAAGTCTGATGTTTATTAACAAAATAGACAACAGATATTTTATGAAATTCGATGTGTATAAAGTTATATAGACATCCGATTTTTGAAAAAGCTCGATGTCTAATTCATTCTACAGACATCTAATGTCTTAAAAATCAGATGTCAATTAAAATTATCGACATCAGTTTAAAATAAAAAACTGATGTGTATATCTTGTTTCCCAATAAAAAAATAGTATGCTATTTTTCCCGAGGCAAATAATTATAAATTCAATCATTAACAAAAAATAATTCATTTGTACAATCAATTAACTATCTGAATTAAATAACCAAAATATCAGTCATAATTTCATACATTAGGTGTCAACAGTTTTGGCAACTAACGTAATTACAACTAAAATAGAAATCAATGTTTAACTACGGAGTTTAGGATATTCAAAAAAAAAAAATAGGTGCTTGAGACGCTGCAAATTTCTTGGTAGCCTTAAATCTACTCATCGATTAGCGTGTAAGCAACAAGGTATATATGTATAACCTGCATAAATAATCAAATTGTTAGCATATAACTTCAAAATATATGTTACGATGAAGAGATGTGGAACCTGTATACATCAAAATTGTATGAAAATCCATATAATCCTTGCAAGAGTATAAAAATAAATGATCCAGTCTCTAAATTGTTAGGAGTACTTGGCAAATTGGATATTCTCACTCAGACAATATAAGTCATTTGGTTCGAACAAAGTGAAGAATGGACAAATAAAGCTTGAACTGGTATAGTTAGAGTGACAACTATAAAATAAGAACAATGATGCAGTTCCAAGTAGTAGAAATTAAAACATCCCTTTGACATATAAAATAACAGTGAAAGATGGCGATTAAGTAGTAGAAATTAAAACATCCCTTTGACATGTAAAATAAGAGTGAAAGATGGCGATTGTACCAGGTTCCTTCCGTCTGGCTATTTAACTCAAAATACAAGTTGGGGGAGCGGCGTCCAAAACTCCTAGCCTCGTCCTACAAACATGATACGCAGAATTAAGTACGATATGTCGTTAAGGGTAACAAATAAACTGACCACGCCTTGAAAGAAGATTAATATTTTCAGTGGTACTCCATGTAGCTACTAGTAAAATTAAGTAAGCTTACCTAGAACCAACCAAGATGCCAACCCACAAACCATGCCCAAATCCTCCACTTCACCATCCTTATTAGAGCTCACAACTTAAACAATATAAATTACAATGAATGACAATACCTGCTGGAAGCAATAAAATCATATCTTAACTTAAAAAAAAGTAGACAAGTTACTAACATTAATAAAGATAACTAGAGAAGCATACTTGACAAGGCTCTTAAGCACAACCTGGCCATGACACAAAAAGAAGGTAAAAGCAATCACTTAACAAAAATACAAGTTAGTGCTCGAGCAAGTACAACCAAGGCATGAAGAAGTAGGTAAAATGAAAATGTGCAAGTAAGAGTTTAAAGCGTACATTAAGGGATTATTTTGTTTATCAATCAACCTTCCTGGCACACAATTTTACTTGATTTGAACCATCCATTGAAGCTACTAATATGATGAATATCTCGAATAATCATTCTGAAATTATGTAAATCAAATAAAAGTGAGCTTGCATGTCACCAGTCCAAACTCAAAAGCAAGCAAGCAGAATAATAAACAAAACGTGTACAAAGGCAAATCAAATAACCGCTTCGAAGTCCTCCAGTAGATGAACCATATATGTTCACCCCCAAATCTGAAATCAAAACTAGGGTTTCACTTTCCCAAAAAAAATAACAATTCCGGCAAATCTTAATCAAATACTCCGTAGTAGAGTACATTAAAACATTAATGTAACAATTAAACAAATTAGTAACCAAAATCAACAAATAAATTGAACAAAATGAGATGGAAAAGAAAGTAACTTGTTATCAATTGAGTGACGTGAATTTGCAATTGGCGGTGTCAAGGATTGAAGAGAGATTGAAGTTGTCATCTCAAGTGAGAAGAACTGATGGTCTGATTGTCGTTCATGGTGACTAGTGATGGCAATGAGTTTGATTTAGATGATTTAGGAGGATAGAGGAGAGACGGTGAATGTCTGAGATTGAGTCAGGAGTATTGTGATACAAAGGGTGGTTTTTCTTTAACTTATATTGGGTGAGGTAAATTGACATCAGATTTATTAATGTATGATATCAATTAAATATAAGATGCATATTGAATGTTATGGACATCGGTTTTGTAAAAAACTGATGAATATTGAATTTTATGGACATCAATGTTTTGTAAAAATCTGATGTTTATTGTTTATACATCAGTTTTCTCGAAGCTCTCATGTCTATTTAGAGATGTCTATAACGTGTTTTGTAGTAGTGTATTACCTGAGTCAGTAGAGGGATCCTTATGATGATCATTTTCAGGTGCAACCTTATCCTGAAATTGATCACTCCCACTGATCAGGTCATTCTCAAGAAATTCAGCATTTCTTGATTCCACAATCCTGGTACTGTGAGACGGACAATAGAATCTATAACCCTTACACTTTTCGGCATATCCAATGAAATACCCACTAATAGTCCTCGGGTCAAGCTTCTTTTCTTGTGGATTGTAAATTCTCACTTCAGACAGGCATCCCCAAATGCGTATATGTCGCAAAATCGGTTTCCATCCTTTGAACAACTCAAAAGGTGTCTTAGGGACGGCCTCATAAGGAACTCGGTTCAATATATACGCTGCCGTCTTTAGTGCATCAACCCACAAAAATAAAGGAAGTTTGACGTTACTTCGCATACAATGCACCATTTCAATTAATGTCCTATTTCTTCTTTCTGTCACGCCATTCTGGTCCGGAGAACCAGGCATAGTGTATTGGGCATCAATCCTATGCTCTTGAATAAATTTAGCAAATGGACCAGGTCCTTGTCCGTTCTCAGTGTATCTACCATAGTATTCACCACCTCTATCAGACCTCACGATCTTAATGCGCCTATCGCACTGATTCTCAACTTCAGCCTTAAACAATTTAAAGGCATTTAAAGATTCGTCCTTAGAACGAAGTAAGTAAAGATACATGTATCGTGAGTAATCATCAATAAAAGTGATAAATATTTTGGATCATTCGCGTTCATATCAAGACATGAGATATCCGTGCATTATGATCTCTAAAAGGTTAGAACTCCTCTTAGCACCTTTCTTAGATGTGTTAGTTTGCTTACCCTTAATGCAACTAACACAAGTATCGAAATCAGCAAAGTATCAAGTATCAAGTACTTCATCCTTCACTAACCTCTTTACCCTCTCAATCGAGATATGTCCCAATCTCCGGTGCCACAGAATAGAGGATTTCTCATTCATAATACATCTTTTCAAACCAGTATTAACATGCATAGTATTTTGAGCAACATCATTTTGTAATTCAAGATGATATAAATTATCAAACAAAATACCAAATCCAATTATTTCAGAATTTTTAGAAATACTAAAACCAGAGTCTGAAAAATTAAAGGAAAAACCAAACGGTACAAGTCTCGAAATTGAAATTAAGTTTCTAGAAAAACCAGGAATATAAAAAGTCTTTTTCAAATTTAAAACAAAACCACTGCTCAAAACTAAACTGCAAGTTCTAATGGCCTCTACATGTGAAACCATTTTGTTGCCTGAATAGATGGAACATTCACTTCTCATCGGCTTCCTTAGGTTTGTCATACCCTGCAAGGTATTCGAAACGTGAATTGTAGTACCAGAATCAATCCACCATGTATTATGATTAACAGTAACCATATTAGATTCGTAACAAACGAACGCTGGAAAGTTACCTTTCTTCTTAAGCCAGGCCTTGAACTTAGGACAGCCCTTCTTCATGTGTCCCTTCTTTTTACAGAAGAAACACGTAGACTCCTTCTTAATAGTCCGCTCAGCTGGAATCTTTCCTTTCCCTTTATCTTTAGAGCGACCCTTAAACTTGCTTGCACAACCAGATTCTTTATTTGCACAAGTAGTTAGGTTCACCTTTTGCCCATCCTCCATCTACAATCTCCCCTCCTCCTGAACACACATGGTCATCAATTCATTAATAGACCATTTATCCTTATGCGTGTTGTAAGAGATCTTAAAAGGGGCATATTACGATGGAAGATTGTATAAAATAAAATGCACTAGAAAGGAATCAGACATAGTAACTTCCAAAACCTTAAGTTGGGCCGAGATGTCCCTCATGCACATGATGTAATCACGCACACCCTTTGCTTCAGTGAGCCTTAGTGACGAAAACTGCATGATAAGAGTGCTGGCTAGAGCCTTGTCGGAGGTTGCAAACTGCTCATCGATGGCCTTTATTAGCAGATCCTTTACCTTTGTATGCTGTTCGATCGAACCCCGAATGCTAGCATAGATCTTAGTCTTTATGAACATTATGGAGAGACGATTAGATTTCTCCCACTTCTCATAAAGATCTACAACATCAGGTGAGCTAGTTTCTGTGATAGCGGGTGGTTCGTCTTTCCTTATCGCATAGTCAAGATCCATCCATCCTAACTGCAACAACATCCTCTCCTTCCAGACCTTATAATTGTCACCACTTAATTCAGGAATATCGAATTTGACATCAGTTGAACATCCAGGTAAAATTACTGCAAAAGTAAACAACATGCTTATTACCAAAAATTGAGACTTAAACATTTCATACTTTACCAATGTAAATCATGCTCAAAAATATAAACCTAATGACATAAAACCTGCCTGTGGGCTAAAGTTCTACTCAATTAGATACATATTCAAAATAAACTTTATGGTAAAACTGATCAAATCATTATTTCTCAAAACACCTGTGGGTAAATTAAGAAACATAATTTAATATTTCACCCTGACTAATTATACAAAATATAATAAGGTTCCTGTGGGCAAATCTCATCATATTACGTATAATTAATCACAATTAATGTCTTTTAATCCATATGTAATTTCGAAATAAAATTAAACTAATAAGAGATGCTGTGACTATCACTACAAAAAATTAGAAGTTTAGCGACGGAAAAATCCGTCGCTAAAAAGCAACATCCGTCGCTAAACCAACAATAGCGACAGATTATCCGTCGCTACAGATCCGTCGCCATGGCTCGTCGCAAAAAACCATTTGCGACGGATAATCCGTCGCAAAAACAATGATGCGACGGACGTCCGTCGCAGAAACCGACACATAATTTGTGACAGGTGGCAGCCAAAAAATCGAAAAAATGACCTTGGTGAGCTAACATTACGCTTCGGAATCAGATCCCCAATCAACGACGTGATACGGTCTAGAACTTGGTGAGCTAAGTTAAACTCACACTTAAGTGATAACAATCTCGACGCCACTTGTAGCACTGACATCTCACACCCTTCAAACACTGGCAATTCGGATTTACGAAGTATTTCAAAGAAGGCTTTGACTTCTGGGTTTGGGGTTTCTTCAAACACCTTATCTTCAGCAGTATTTAACTCCTCTTCACGAATCTCATTAATCCTATCACGTAATGCATCCTCTACCATCTCTCGATACGGATTTTGCTCAATCGATGCATTATCTTCTTCTTCTTCGTTGGATGTTGGAAAAGACTCTCCATGTGAAGTCCAATAGTAATAATTACTATCAAACCCTCTAACACCAAGATGATCTTTAACTTCAGACTCACATAAGTATGCTAGGTTTCTACATTTCGAACATGGGCACCTAAGTTTCCCTATTCTCTTATACTCTTCTTTCTCCTTTGCTAACTTGATAAACTCTATCACCCATTAGCATATTCAGCCCTAATTCTTTTATTATCATCTAAACGTTCATACATCCATTTTCGGTCGGCTCTCTTCATTTCAATCTAACATAATCATGATCAATAACACATACACAAATAATTATGATCAGAAAACAAGCAATTACCACAACAAATTATTTCATCACAACACAATTCATCACAAAACAAATATTATAGACAACGGGAGCTTATATATAAATATATAAAATTTTAAGTGAATTTCGGTCATGGGGTCCTTATCACTCCAACCTAAACCCATCTTTAAACGTCTTCTATCGCTAGTAAACACAACTCTTGAATGTGTTAGAACAGCAAAAATTCGGCAGCATTTCACTTCAGTTCTCCAAATACATTATATAAACGATATGAAACAAATCGTGTATATATGTATTCAGAGAACATTAAAGGAAAATGACACCGAATTTCTTCCGTTTTAACACAAACAAAAATTGTATTTGCCACCTAAGTGATAGAAAACGTTTAAAACGATCTAAAATGGGGACTATTCAAAGGTTATTCCTAATGAATAACTTTTGAGCAGATGAAAGTCATGAATGATTTAAAAAATTTAACAATTAACATTACTATTATGTATGATACTACCAACAAACAACACTTAATACTTACAAATATCATCAAATACAACAAATACTAGTAATATATTATACTACTACTAATTACTACTTATTAATCATAATATACTTTCATTATTATACAAATACTACTAATACTCCAAATTAGACTACTAATAATACAAATACTCCATTTTATATTAGTACTAATTACTACTATATTAGTTATACTATGATTCCACTATTATTTATTGCTACTAATTAATACTTCATATTTAACTATAATCCATATTAATTATACTACTACTAATTACAATTATTATTAACTAAGTACAACAACAACAACTAACAACAACAACAAAGAATAAAGAATAAAGAATAAAGAATAAAGAATAAAGAATAAAGAATAAAGAATAAAGAATAAAGAATAAAGAATAAAGAATAAAGAACAACAACAACAACAACAACAACAACAACAACAACAACAACAACAACAACAACAACAATCACAATGCAACAACAACAACTAACAACAACAACAACTAACAACAACAACAACAACAATCACAATGCAACAACAACTAACAACACTAACAACAACAACAACAACAACAACAACAACAACAACAACAACAACAATCATAATGCAACAACAACTAACAACACTAACAACAACAACAACAACAACAACAACAACAACAACAACAACAACAACAACAACAACAACAACAACAACAACAATCACAATGCAACAACAACAACAACAACAACAACTAACAACAACAACTAACAACAACAACAACAACAACAACAACAACAACAACAACAACAACAACAACAACAATTAAATCAAAACCCTAAAACTTCAAATTAATACCAATCGAAAATCAAATCTCACACATAGCTTCTATCCTAGGTCATAATTGTACTCTAACAATATCTAATTAACATATAACTTTAATATTAATTGAAAAAAAACCAAAATAATTAAAAAAATTAGTGTTTTTACCTTGATTTGGAGGTTGCCGGTGGTGGGGCGGGTGGTGGCCGGAGGTAATAACGGCGGCGGCGGCACCGGCGGCAGGGGAAGGTGGGGCTAGTGGTGGGGCAAGTGGTGGTCGAACGCGCGGTTGGGGTTTTTATAATCGCCTCCCAGGTTTTTTTTTTTCGATCTCAAATAATGAAAACTGCGGCTGTGACATTGTTTTTGTTTTTTTTTTTTTTTTTGCGACGGACTCTCCGTCGCAAAAGAGGCTAATTCCGTCGCAAATAACAACACGTGCGACGGACATTCCGTCGCAAGCGGAGTCCATTCTGTCGCAATTTTAATATTCTAATATTAAATTTTTTGACACGGAATTTTTCCAGAATGTGACGGTGTTTCACTTATTTGCGACGGAAAGTCCGTCGCAAATATGTTAATTATCTGGCGCGCTGCAAATTTTTTTGGCGCTCAGGGCTGTGACGGTCTTTAAAAAAAATGCGACGGAATATCCGTCGCAATTAATTTTTTTTCATCTGGCGGGTTTTTAATTTTTGGCGCCTCAAATGGTGACGGAATTTATACTTTTTACGACGGAATGTCCGTCGCAAAGAATATTTGTGCGACGGAAATTATTCCGTCGCAAACTCCGTCGCTGTAACACAGTTTTTTTTGTAGTGTATTCTCCCATTAATAAAATTTTAAATTACTCAAAGACATAAAATTATTTAATTTAGTCCATATACTCCACTTTATGTATACAGAATTAATCATAATAATGTCTAATGACCGAATGTGACTCCCAAATAAAATCAAATTAACTAGAGATGATGTGGCTAGTCTCAAATTAATAAGATTTTGAACCACTCGACATTTAATCACTTTAGTTATGTACCCAAAACATTATGTACATAAAAAACATACAATTTATATACTCTAAAATATAACCGAAAGTGCACAATAATATAAGTGCAAACAATATAATCACATGCCAAAATTAACCAAAAACATGTGAGTCACAATATAAACGGAGTAATAATAAACAAAATCTCGTGCAACATATGCGCCAAAAACACCATATACAAAAAAAAACTTACACTAACCAAAACCTTCGTAACAGCAGGAGACTTCAGCCATGCATAATAAAATATGAGAATATGTATACAAAACTAACTAGGTATACATGTGGCCAACAATTAAGGCATGCTATCACATAATCTCCAAGTGTAACAAATATCAGAAGGGTAAAGCAAATTAAACAAGTATGACAAAGTCATACAACTCATCATAAGGAGCAAAAATAAAAGGAAACTATATGCTCACAAAACCCAAAAACAACCAGGCAACAATCAACATTACGAAGCCCATAAAATCTACAGTCTAAGCGACTATCATACGGAGTACTCAAAACGCACAGAGGAGGCGGAGTAAAAACCAAAAGAAATCAAAACAGACTGAATAACACAATACGAGCAAGACAGAGGCGATTACTCGCTCTGATACCAAATGTAAGACTTAATAATTAATGCGGAAGCGATAAAATAGATCGAGAATTAATATCTCCAGCAATTGCTCAAATTAATACGTAGTAACGAATAATAATAATGACCCCGAAAATAAAAGTAGAATAATCCCTTTAATTTCTCTTCTCAATTGCGGTTCCAAACCCTTCTTCTCACTTAATGATGGTGTAATTTTTTTGATTTTGAGGAGTGGATTTAGCGACCTTAAATGAAGAATGATGTTCTGTATTTATAAACTCTTCCATCAAGAGTCAGTAGAAAAATAACGTAAAAGGTGGGTGGTTATTTACTGAAAAGTGGGAGAGAATAAAGGGGCAGTTTTATCATCAGTTGACTGCCTAAAATAATGGGCAGTTATATTCTTAATTGGACTGCCTAATTAAATGGTCCACTAACATAGTCCATTAAATTTATTTTGTTTATTTAATGGATAATCTAACAGCTTAATCTCACAATTGCTCAAAGTTACGGGGGTTATTTGTCACTTTCGCGAAGAACCCAATAATTTCTTAAAAAAATTAAAAGGCATGCGTAGTATTTCATATTGTTACAGCAAAAAGTAGAAATAATAGGGACTAATTTTACAAAGCCGGACAGGGCTCAAAAAACTCGGGGATGCCCCTGTACTCACATCGCTCTTTGAGAATATGAATCCAAAGTGTATAACACCACCGTACACTTACAATTCACTATTTTAAAATGTAACATGGGTTGATGTTTTTTTTTTTTTTTGACTTATTTATTTGTTTGATTTTACTTTTATTATTAACATAAAATTCATTTTTCATATTTTGTTTCTTTAAAAGTATAGCATTAAGTTGTTCAAATTGATAAATAGATTTCAGAACTGGTTATTTGATTATGATTTAGTAAACAAAAGTCTAAGAAAGTAAGTTTATATAAGAGTGAATAATAAAACAAACTATAAAAGGTTAGTTGATAAAAAAGAGTTTTTTGTAAGATAGTGTTTTATTTAAGGACATTTGTAAGATTGTACTTTTATTTTATTTTTTGTTTTCTGATACCTTTTATTTCTTATTTTTGTTAAAAAGTACCAAATAACGGATCCGGGACTAAAGTTAACTTTCCGATGGTTGACCTGCATTTTTCTTCATTCTTTTTTCCTTTTATTTGTTAAATAATCACTAGTGATGCGGCCCGTGATATTCACGGGGCATCTTGAAAATCCGTTGTAGTTTTTCATGTTACATAAGTTTTATATTCATTTCATTAAAAAGACGGTCTAGCAAAATGAATCAGTTCTAGTAGTGTTTTGGTGCCTATCAATCTATCATAAGAGATAGTGCTATTGAGTTTCTTTTGGTTGTGTTGTAGTTTCTTCTTGTGTTCGTTTAGTTGTTGTTGCTCTTCTTCTTGTCACTACGTTTGTCTGTGTTTCTTCCTTTCCATTTTTTCATTGTTTTTGTCATCCCTTTCAACCCTGCACTATTTCACTGCCAGTTTTTTTTTTTTTTTTTTAAATTCGGTTGTTTTTTTTGTTGTTTGTTTAATTTGGTTTATTGGCTATGTTGGTTGTCGTCAATTCTTTGCCCGGTCGTTGTTGCGGCATTTTATGTCGGTGTGGTGTTGTTGTTTTTTGTCTTCGGATTCATGTTCGAATTAACTATGTTTATTTGCCTTTTTTTTTTTTAATTTTAGTTGATATATTGAATGCTAATAGATGAATTTAATTTATGGGCAATAAGATTTTCATTAATCTTAATCTTAATATTTTCATAAATTTTCGTGGTGCATCTTATCAAACAACACAATATAACAAATGTTTAAGTTCAAAGTAATTCTTTTCATGATTTATTTTGATGGTTATTCTTAATTTATTGTACAAATTTTATTAGTTTGAAACTGTTATGTTGTATATTAATTTAGGGTAAATTGTAAATAACTATTATATAAATTAAGGTTTTTTTTATTTAAATTATAATTAACCTTACAAACAAAAATTAAAATTACTACCTTTTAAAAGCATTTTGTTTAAAATTTGCTTCCAAAATCTATTTTCAATGATAATAAAGCCGATGTTTCGGATGCTTTGCAACCAAATTCATTTAGTTTGCAAACACACGAACTTCTTAAATTTAATTAAAATGCTTTTAAAAGGTAATAATTTTAAATATTTTTTAAAAGGTAGTAATTTTTAAAAAAAAAAACGTATTTTATCAGATAGTTATTTACAATTTACTCATTCATTTATGAATCATTGTCGTTTAAATTTAAAACTATAAGCATTATATTACTACATGTTGCTTTATAAAAATAATCGATCACAAGTATTTTATTGTATTATTATTACTCCGTACTATGGATAATAACATATCTACTTTTGGCTACCTATTTCATATTCACTTTTGGAAAATAGAAACATGCATAAAAAAAATTCTACTACTTCCAACTATGTGAAATTGTAAAGGATTACAACAAATAAGTGAGAGAACAATCTTATGCTAAGTACTCTATCGCAATCACTCAGTCCCAGTGTTAATTAGAGCATAAAGCCAAGTGCTCAAAGAAAAAATTTAGGAGATAGTCCAAGAATAAATTCAACAAAGTTAAGTTACATTATTTTATAAAGTCAATCATAAAAAAATGTATTAACTATGGATGGGACAAATTCAAAAAATTAATTTGAAAATACTAAAAAATACAAATACAAGTGTAAAAAAAAGATGGTGATTTGATAAATGTCTAATTTTATAACGGAACACATAATCTAATCAATAATTTTTTTTTTTATTGTACTCCATAGGTATTTCATTAATTGTAGAAAGTGGTGTTATAAAGGACATACCTTGATTCTATTCACTTACTCGTTACCCCGATCTGAATAGGTACGCTTTCTCTTTGTGGGATTCCACCTATGGCTTGCTTTTGGTCGAAAGATGAAATTCTTAATGATAGTTGGTTATATTCGCCAATTTTAGCACTAATAGCTTATTTCACAACCAGATTAACTGCATTTTATATGTTTCAAATCTATTTGCTTACGTTTGATGTATATATCTATAATTTACTCATAACTGATGCTCCCTCCAATTTACCAATTAGGCTCATTGTCGATTTTTTAAGAGGGGAAATGTGGGCCTAGGGGGCTAACTGGAAACATGGCTGAAAGAATAAAATAACATTGTTGTACCTAAAACTTACTCAAACACATAAGAAATATAGGTAAAGATTGATGTACGGTGGCTAATAAATATAATGCACAAATCTTATTCTCTAAAAGTCATGGATGAAACCAAAATCTTGATCTTCAACGTTTTAAAATTGGGGAGCATTGAGAGTATTTAATTAAATTATACGAAAATGAATGGATTACAGATTGAAGAGTGTATTAATTAATTTAGAAGAACATGAAGGGTTAAGTAACGTTTACATGTAAATGATTGATTTTTCTAATTTTCGCTGATGTGGCATGTTTTGGGAGCTTTGTTTGTGTGTTAGTTTTGTTTAGCTCATATAACAATAGTCAAAGCTTTGGTCAATAATTTAGTTTTTAAGTATTATAAATATGAAGGGTTTCAATTCTACGACAGGCTAATTATTGCCAAAAAAGTAAGTTGAACGAAAATTTATGTGTCATTACTCATTATTTTCATTCTAATTCGTCAACATATGGGTCAAGAAACTCTAAATAGTTGGCAAATTCTCTTCATAATATTGAGTAAATAATTGTTCTTTATACCTTTATTAAAAAAGACTTTTTGAATATTACATCCTTAAATACTTTATTTTTTAAAACATATATACAGAATATTACTTTTGTTCTAAAATTTACTTTAAGATGAGGATTTCAATTCGGTGATCTAACACACCCTTTTGGGTTAATAAAATAATTTAGGGAAATTCTACGGTGTACCCTCCAACTTTTTCATTTTCTACCGTGTACCCCTCTTTTTTTAGCCTTACACAGTGTACCCCTTAACTTCATTAGTAACTATAAACCGTGACCTAATTACAATTTAACGTTAAGTAGGCGCTAATTTAAGGGGTTTTGTTGCTGGGTTCAAAATAAATTAAACAGCTTCATTTTAATTGGGGATTTACACGTCATTTTCCAAGTCAGGAAAAAGGTGCCATGTCACCTCTTAAACGTTCAAAATTAGCGCCTACTTAACGTTAAATTGTAATTAGGTCACGGTTTATAGTTACTAATGAAGTTAAGGGGTACACTGTGTAAAGCTAAAAAAAGAGGGGTACACGGTAGAAAATGAAAAAGTTGGAGGGTACATCGTAGAATTTCCCAATAATTTATTGTACAAACCCTTAATTAATATTTGACTTAATAATAGAAATTTAAATAGGTAACTTAGTTAATGAAGAAATAAATACTTTTTAAACCTTACGTTGGAGCAATTTTAGATGAAAAGTAATATTCTATATGTAAATTTAAAAAAATTATATAAGAGTGTAATATTTAAAATGATTTTTGTGAAGGTGTAATAAATAATTTTTTCTTTAATACTTTAAAATCAATTAGAAAAATAGAGAATAGTTATACATATCTTATTTTGCTTGATCAGTATTCAATCAAAAATCATATTAAAATGTCAATATATACTCCATCTCAAATTAAAGAGGTAGAAACAAATAATTGAATAAGAGGAAGTAACATAGTATTAAAAGAAAGAATACTTTTTTTAGTAATTGAAAAGTGCACGAAGTCATAAAATTATTTTCCTCCTCTCAAAAAACATTTTCACCAATTCTTCTAAACTTGAAATTCTTACGATTCATTTATAGCATATGACATTCATCTTAATTGAATTAGCATGTAAGACACCAATAATACTAAAATTACACGTGTATCACATAGGTAAAAATAAAAGGCAATATATATAAATTAAGAAACTAAATTGTTTAATATACATAATTCATATGAAACTTACAGTAAAGATTCCAAAATATAAACCTGACATTATAATAACCAAACCAAAAAATAGATAAAAATTTATAAGCAACGAATATTAGGTTGTTGAAGAAATTTTGAAAACGCCTTCTTTTCAAACCGAACAACCTTCAACACAAGAACATTAATCGATGACATGACCACTAATCGATCGTGTAAAATAGTGGAACCTCTAATCGATCCAGTGACTTGGCAGGACCACTAATCAATCCTGTAATACTACACGAACACTAATCGATCCTGTAAAACGCAAAACTATCTGTCACACAAAATTTTTGAAACAGAGAATGCTAAGTTTTTCGGACTCCAACTTTCTTTCGTGCGTATAGGACTCGCCAGTCATTTTGAAAGGAAACACCATTCTTCCGAACCGATTTTTCTTTTCTCACATGAACATTGTCGAAATTGTTTAAAGCTAAGAAATGGATTGAATTGAATATGCAACGTGCTTCTTCACAAATTGCTAAATGCACCGAATTGAACATGATGCTCTTGAAGTCTATGACCATTTGTGATTGATGACAAAAACCAAACTCAAATATCATGATTCATTTTTTTTTTTCGTTTTTTTTTCTTGGCTTTTCTTTTATGTAAGTTTCAGGATTCGTAATTTGGAATAGGGGTTGATCCCGTCGGTGGACGTTGTAAATTTAAACTCCACCGGCAGGGCAGCGGAGTTTTATGTTTGGTCCTCAGAAGCTTTTCGGCTCTGATACCATGTTAAAATATTGAGTACATGAATTCATATAAAAGGTTTTGTATTATTATTGAGTTGATGATCTTCTCCAAATAGGAGATTATATATACAATTGTCTAGAAAAATTCAAAAGCCAACACTAATATTACACTTAAATATTACTCTAATTATTAAGGACATAAATATATGTCCATTCATATATTCTTGTCTCTTAATACTCCTAATACATCTATATTGATAATTTTGCTTACATGACACTCACACAATGACCCAAAATGTGTTATTACTTTTCCATATGCTATTAAGAGATTGTGTTTTATATGTATTAGATTTCTTAATTTTGTTTTTTTGTTAACATAAACATAATTAGTTAATTTTCATCCATCAATTACACATATCTCATAAACACATTGAAAAAACATTATTAAACTAACCTTTGTTCAAATTCTTCAATTTAAACATTTTTTACATCATTCAAATTAACCAACTTCAAATTTTAATTTTTACATCGTCAATTTAAGACTTCGAATTTTTACATCATTCAAATTAACCAACTTCAAATTTTAATTTTGACATCGTCAATTTAAGACTTCGAATTTTAATTGTTCTTTCTTCTTCTTCTTCTTCTTCTTCTTCTTCTTCTTCTTCTTCTTCTTCAATTTAACCAACTCTTTCACTTATTCCTTAAACTTCACTTCATCATCCTGATTAGAAATCTTTTCAAAGTATTCTTGACAACTTCAATTTGAGTATTTCAATTTCAATCAAGTCGTCACTCAAGTTTCTATATTCGAATCAAGGGCGGATCCAGGATTTTGAATCATCTTGGGCTAAATAAATTTTTTAGACGGTCACAATTTATGTGAAGAGTGTAAATCAATTTAACATTCATGAAAAAATGATTGTAAATATATTTTTATGTTATATAACGTAAAAATGTGTAACCCAACAATTATTTTTTCTAAAAATATGAACAAAGTGAGAAACCTGAGGTCATATTCAAAATGTTGAAATTTGAACAACACTTAGATAAATTTTTAGGTAAGACGATCTTATAATTAATTTTTTTCTATCATAAACATATTATTATTGTTATTATTATTTGTTCAAAATGGTTACAAAATACTATAAACTATACAGTCCAGCCCAATCTACAAATGACATAGAAAAAAAAATAGAAAAAATAAAACAAAAAAGAAAAAATAAAACAACTACGAATTATTAAGAGAAAAGAAAAATATAAATATAAAATCATTACAAAATAAGTACAGTGGGATTTGAACCCCTTACCCACGGGTCATTAATGTATGCTTGTACCACCAAGTCACAATTAAGATGAATAGTTGTTTTCACTTTAAACACTACTTAAAATACAAACTATCTGTTAAATTTTTTCGAGAGCCCAATTTTACTTGGGCTATAGCCCATATCGCGGGGCCCTAAATCCGCCCCTGGTTCGAATCAAAACTGTAGGACATACAAGTTACAAACTTTTTCCTTGAGATTTTGAGGAGTTCAAGAAATTCGATTTGTACAAGGTGTACCACATTCGAGTTTTATTTCCATGTAAGATGTTTTCGATAATGAAAAGTTTTTTGGAATTGTGGTAAAATGTTAAAGTAGTAAAAAATTGTGAGAAAGTGTTTGAATTTAGGTTTTAGAAGAAATATGTAATTTTGGGAGAAATGTCAATTTGGTGGGAATTTTGTTTTTAAGGTTATGTGTTGGAGGAAAACTAAAATTAGGTAGTACGGAGTATTTAACAAATAATGGTTTAGGTTTATTAAGTCTCGCCTGAATTTCGCCAGAAAATTGACTAATTTCAACGGAATTTATGATTTGGTACTCTTTAACAAAAATAATAAATAAAAGGTACTAGAAAACAAAAAATAAAATAAAAGGTACTATCCGACAAAAAACTCCAATAAAAATGAACAAAAGTATAAAACGAAAGTAATCTTGTATATAAAAAACATTGCCCTAAATGTCTTAAAATGTAAAAGGTCTTGTGAAAGATCGTATCACACTAAAACAGTGTAAGACCAACCACCCTAAACATCTAAAAACAATTAAAATAAAAGAAAATTAAACTAATATTAAAATTAACTGACTTTATGTGAGAGGTTTTACAATAACTTTATCGTAAGAATGTCTCACCCAAGTTTTTGCGATTAAAATAGACTCAAAATAATTTTGAAGAAGTCGGACTTACAATAATTTATGGTAAAACTCGACTCACACAAGAATTAGTGGTTTGAGCAGAAGCCGTTTTCAAGGATTCATGGGAGTTGGGCCGCATTCCTCATGGGCTCATGGCGTTGGGCTCGAAATGAAGGGTCCGTAACCAAAAAGCAAGGCAAAAACAAAGGTTGGTTAATGTTGGGTTAAGTGTTAAACCAGAGTTATACAAGGGTTAATGACCGTTTGAATGGCCGTTGAGGCAGAGACACAATACAAGAAAGTACTCCGTACATCATTTAATTTACTGACATTATTATGTTTACGTTCTCTAAAAGGCCAAAGCTCTCTTTCCCATACCTGATACGGTGATACCTCCAACATCACTCTCTACAGTAAATCCTTCACTTTTGCTAATTAATTACTCTTTCCAAGTTGATTTTATGACCAAAAAAAATAAGAGTACGGAGTATTAATGAGTTGTGAATTTGTGATGGATAAGAAATGTGGACAAGAATTGTGGGAATAAAAATTAATCTATCTTATTTATTTACCTTTTTATTTTGAGAAGTAATACAAATTGATGATTTTATTCATATAAAATTATTTTTCAATACCTCAAAATTAATTAAAAGGGAAGATAATAGTTATACTCATCTTAATTTGCTGGAATATTTGATCAAAAAAGAGTTTAAGTTGTATAAAAACGTTGATATGTGCTCCGTTTCAAAATCCGAAAGGTAAATAAATGACTAAAATAGAGGAAGTATTTCGTATACAGTACGGAATACTTTGTGCTCTATTTATTGTATATTGTTATTTGTATTTAAAAATATTTTTTTCACTCGATAATACAATACTCAACTATTTCAATCATTTGTTTATCTTTTCTATTTTGAGAATGAGTATAAAGTCGTCGTTCACTTAATGTAAATGTAGTTGAAAAATATGAAATTCATTGAAATAGATCAAAAATAATTGTGTCTTGATGATTGGATCATACATTATTTTAAGATAAAACAATAATACTAAATTTCGCGTTGTCTCAAATTAAGAAGGTAAACTAATGACTAAATCAAATGATATACTACATTTGTTAGTAATAAATTTTTTTTTATAGAAATATACTTTGGAGTTTGGACAAATAAAAGTATCATTTCATACTCCACAAATAATCGCGGTCTGGATATTGTCGACCATGACGATAATAACTTTATTTAACGATGCTTGTAAAATGTAATCTAATTACAAGTATCTTTTACAATGGAGTGTTACATTAAGTACTATGTCCTGGTAATCATGGGTGTGACAAACATGACTCGTTCTAAGTGACACATGTTAGGGAAATAGCCTAATTTTGAGCTCGCTTTAGAGTGTGTTTGGATTGGGGGAAATAAAGGGAAAGGAAAGAGAGGAAAATGGAGAGATTAAGTTTTTATTGTTTGGCTATAAAAAATTAAAGGAGGGAAATGGAGGGGGAGAGATTTGGAGGGATCTATTTTCTCTTCCTCAAAGTGTAATCAAAATCTCTACACAATTGAAAAGATTTAAAAGGAAAATTTATAACACCAACATTTCATTCTCATTCTCCCTTCCTTCCCTTTCACTCCCTTCCTTTTTACGGAGTATTTTGTTATCCAAACACACTCTTAATGTTAATCTCTCCCTAATAGACAGCTTACACTCCCATCCCCACATCCACCAGATCGATGTTTGAGTTGGGCCATACCAACTAAGGCCACGTACCATGGTAGGCCAAGTCTGATCACGACCCAACTTCTAAGACTAATCTAAAATGAAACCGTAAAAAAAAAAAAGGGAGGTGAGAATGAGAAGAGGTAGAGGGTGAATTATTATAGGAGTATAAAAAGGACCACGACTCCACAAGCATTAGTCATGTTGCATATGATTTCTGAGTACATAAAAACAAAAGAGCACACACAACACTTCAACAGTCATATTTCCCATCCCATCACATCACTCTCTCCTAAATTTAACTTTATTTCATAGTCCCACAATTCCACCAACCCTTTCTCTCTCAGTACTATTATTATTATTATCATCATCATCATCATCTACACTCTACACTCTACACTCTACACTCTTCTTCTTCTTCTACTATTTGTTCACTCCACTATCATCATCCTAAAAGAAACCAGTGTTCAATATTGATACATATAAATGGCTGTTTTACTCTTCTTAGCTCTTCTCTTCACCTTCTTCACCCACTCAAGTAAGTTCCCCTTCCTTTTCCCCTATATTCTTCCTCACCTTTTATACCCAGTATATTTTTTCTTTTTTTTTTTTTCTTTTTTTTTTTTTTTGTACTTTTAATCAAAATAAAATAAAATTAATCGCTTCTCTTTATATATGTTCATCCCATTTACTTTTGGTGTTTATTGTGTCAAATTTATTACTAATACGGAGTACATTTTTAGTTATACGGTCAAAGTTTTAAAATTTGACTTCGTATGAAATTGAATGGGACAGAAATTGTGAAGTAGTCGTATATAAAGTGACCACATTTTACTTAATTATGGCCACGATTCACCTAAATGTGATCACTTTTTAGATATTCAAAAACTCGTCTTCAAAGTGAAAGACCATCTTTCAGACGACTTGTGTCTCTGACATGTGTATAATGTGGATAATAAATATATTCATCAATTAGTATACGAGTATCTTGCTTTTATAAAATTAGTGGACTTATCATTACTCAACCATCAAAATTAGCATATATTCACTTTCTAAAATATAATTCAATACTCCGTATAATTCACGTTTATTCTACAAATGTATAGACGAAAGTAGACTTGGCAAAACAGACCTGACCCGATTGACCCGACCCGATTGACCCGAGACCCGAAAGTGACCCGATAATCGCAACCCAAAACTGACTTGAAACCCGACCCGACCCGTTATGCTTTGACCCGAAATTGACCCGGAACCTGAATTGACCCGATACAAAATATTATTCGTGACTTCAAATGACTTAAAAAGAACTTATTTGAAATCGATGTAATCACTTACCGCCAATCATATACATAAAAACAAAACATTAGAGAGTAACCTTTTGACTGAAAAAAATGTTTTCTTTTTACCAAAAATTTGCATTTTGACCCGAAAGGGACCTGACCCGACCCAAATTGACCCCAACCCGAAATGACCCGACCCGACCCGATATGATACTTCAATCAAACCCGAAATGACCCGATCCGAAGTGACCCGGCCCAAACCCGATCCGATTGACCCGTTTGCCAGGTCTAGACGAAAGTATTGTAGTCACACATTCGATTCCCCATCCTCTTATTTGAGTCATGTAATGTATTCGACATTGGTGTGGCAGGTGCGCAGTACTGTCTGTGTAAACCCGGGTCACAGGCTCCGGACCCGTATAAGAAGGTGATCGATTACGCTTGTGGAAACGGTGCGAATTGTGGACCAGTACAATCAGGAGGCCAATGTTACGTAGCTAACAACATTCAAGTCGTATGTAGTTATGCTGCAAACAGTTACTACCAAAACAAGAAATCTCAGGGTGCTACCTGTGATTTCGGTGGCGTTGCCGCTCCTTCCGGCACTCTCCCTTCTGGTACATCTTCGTTTCCGAGGCACTGAACAAATGTTGTCATTGTCAGTTTCTTTAGGGTTACCTAATGCGTACTCTGCGTGTGTCGTGATTTTTAAGTTGACGGATCTTTTTGTTTAATGGTTTTGTAGATTTGCCTTCTGGATGCAGCTTTCCAACAAGTGGAGGAGGAGGAGGAGGAGGAGGAGGGTATGAACTCTTTTTTTTTTTTCATAAATTACTTACTTTCTCCATCACATTTATGTCGTTTCTATTTTATTGTTATCATAATTACGATATTGACTTGGTAGTAAATGCATAGCGGTCACACATGACGCTAATGTGGCGAGTATGAGAGGAGATTGAAATGGATATAAAGTGAGTAAAGGTGGATAGTCACTTAATTTGAAGCATGCCGTTGTGGCTCTCATTACTTGAGGAACAAAAAGATAAATAGATAAAACAAAAAGGAAAAGTGGTAAATGCTTTATCAACAGTGGATTATTCTCACGAAAAGGCTCGTCACCTTCTTAATCTGATTTTTTAGCCTGTCATTAGGTTGTGGAAATGGCTGAGTTATATTTATCGTCACATTTAGATATATTCTCGTATCAAATAGAGAGGTTCAGTATTATCATTGTATGCGAATATTTTTGACGTCTATGAGTGGATGACTTAGGAAAAGGCCGAAGAAATAACATTAATATCGCTTTCATCCAGCAATGTACTCACTGATACAGTTGTATACTTAGTGATTGGCATGAACATGGTGAGTTGTTAAGGTATCAATTATCAGTACTTTCCCGACATCAGTATCAGAAATTGATTTTAATCTCGATACTGATTTGGTTTAGTGATAAATTCGGCTTATAGCACTTAAGAAAGCGGTGTTGACAATTTTCGAAATTCGTACAAAGTGGTTACGATGTTGTGGCCTAGATTTAATGCCGTTCGTAGTACCGTCACCTTGTTGTCCACATGTTTATTGCCTTGTTGATGTAAGCATCCTTTAGTGTAAACTATATGTGACCTTTTTTTTGCAGTCCTTGCTACTTAAGCACATTTCATTAATTGCTTCTACCAAAATTTTTGGCAAAAGGTTAATTACTCTTGATAGTAACTGGTTGTCATGAATCTTATGCACTAATGCATATGATCATTACGTTTTTACCTTTAAATGGCATGATAATGAATTCGTAGATTAGTAGATAATCTAAACACTAATATGATTTGATACTCGATTCTATTATGAGGTAAGTTGAATACATTTTGGTGATACGACCTATATGCTACTTCGGCTTTTCACATTGGCTTGTTGGCTTGTTATACACTTTTGTTTTGATGTGAAGTTTTGATACTTTTACACCTACTTGATACTTTTAGATTAACCGAGTTTGAGTAACTTAGACGAGAACTAACCAGTTGATGTCATTTTGCGGTGTTTGGATACAATATGATTTGAACACATTGATCATTCGAGAGGTGTTGATGTGTTTCTTTTGTTATACTTGCTGTGTTTACTCTTAACTTGCAGCCAAGGTTCAACGGGTGGTGGTATCTCAACTTCAACTCCTGGAGGCGGGAACACAGGCGCAGGCGGTATGAACACTGGGATGGGAACAAACCCGGGCTCGTTCAGCAGCCCAATGGGCCTAGG
Source organism: Dianthus caryophyllus (assembly GCA_023091065.1). Taxonomy (NCBI): domain Eukaryota; kingdom Viridiplantae; phylum Streptophyta; class Magnoliopsida; order Caryophyllales; family Caryophyllaceae; genus Dianthus; species Dianthus caryophyllus. The sequence goes on along the minus strand of CM041519.1, from coordinate 13,134,252 downwards.
CCCAACAGGCAGCTACGGAGATCCAAACGGCGCCACGTCTGTTGTCCACATGTCGAGCAATGTTCTATCGCTTTTTCTGACCTGCTTGTTCGCGTTGTTCTGAAATTGATGTGGGGTTAGTTGAAGGATAAGATTTTGCCGGAAATTAGAATGTGAGGCGCAGTGAAGCACTTTGATCGTCTTCTTTTTCCACTCGAATCCTTTTTCGCTATGTTGTATGTAAGCTTAGCTAGCTATAGCCTAGATTATGTAGAAGTAGTACCGATGTTTGTTTGATGGTTCCTACTTCGGAATATATTCTATGGAGAAGTGTATTTTCTGGTCGTACCTGATTTGGATCATTGTTTATGTTAATTGTTACTATTCGCATGTCGCCTATGTGTTAACTTTCTGGTATCCATTTGGGCGTCTATGATTAACTTCACGGGGCAAATGTGGAGCACGTTGTGTCCGCGACTCATAAAAGATACTCGTAACACGGATTCGATTTAACCTCTCCCTTGTAGTTTGCGAGCTAAACTTCTAAACCATCAAATGAAATGAAGGTACTAAAAAATAAACGGAAACAAATTTGCGAGTTAATTTAATTAAGGAAATGTAAATAAAATAAGCACAACACGACCTAGATTTGATGCTATCAGAGTAATTATAAAATTCAAGGTACAGTCTCAGTTGCTAGGTTGGCAATCGTTGTTTGTTGTGGTAGCCGTTGGACCATTTTGCTATGACAATTCAAATTAATATTAATATTAAATTAAAATTAAAATTAAACCATTAAAAGAAATTAAAGAGACGAAAAAATGGATTTAACTCAAATTGCAAACGTTCATCTATAAAATACTCCATCTGATTCATCAGATTCTTATCGTTTGATCAAAATTATCCTCACAAAAATGTTCAAACGGTAAGAATCTATAAATCGAAGGAAGTAACATTTTAAATTTGGTTGAGTGGTGATTGCTATTGGTCAATCTTTTTACATTTTTGGTCCCATTTTCTAGGACGTACATTCATGGAAATTTAATAAAACTCTTCTCGGTATTACAATTTTATTGTTTGTTCAGTTGCAAAAAGCGGGGCTTAAATTTTTTTCTCTCGACTGTAAATTTGTACGAGTATGAAACTTTCATCTAAATGTTTAAGGATCTGAGTAATACGGAGTATAACTTATCCAGTATTTTGGTGTGGATTGAGTCATTACAAAATACAAAGTAGTGTACCCATCTATTCAAGTTGAGAATCTTGGAGTTAGGTTTTCAATTGCTCGGGTCTAGGGATGTCAGTGGGGCGGGTCAATGCGGATACCGCCCCGCACCTGCCCCAGTTAGTATGGAGGTAGGAGACCCTTAGTGGGTCGTGGAGCGGTGGTGGATCCTAAAAATGATCCCCACCGCGGGTCGTGGGGCAGTGGTGGATTTCATCGAAACACCCCCCGCCCCACCCCCGTACCCGTCCCCGCCCCGCGCCGCCCCCACCCCGCCCCGCGCTGCCCCCACCCCGCCTATACCTGCCCCGCCTTTATCCGTCTCGCCTATACCCGCCCCGTCTATATCCGCCTAATTTATATAATCATACTCAGAGAAATAAGTATAAATTAGAGAAAATTTTGCTTTTCACTTTTTTTTTTTTATATTTTGAAATATGAATAGAGTATTTTGTTTATATTTAGTATAGGATGTGTCGGATTGATTTTTATTTCTTTAATTCATGAACTTTAAATGTGTGTCGTATGTATTTTTATTTGGTACTCACAATACTTTGGTTCATTATTTGAAATGTGTTTATGTGGCTATGTCGTAATTAGAAAATTTTCAGTAAAAAATTATTGAAATTTACGTAGCGTTAATCCGATTTCATGGGCGGGTGGGGCGGATCTGGGCGGGTCTGAGGTGATTGGTGGGGCGGTGGTGGGTCTAAAAAATTCCCCGTCAGGCGGGTGGTGGAGGACGAGTTGTCACTCGCCATGGGTGATGGGGCGGAGGTGGAGATGGGTTTGGTGGATGCGGTGGTCGAGATGCATCCTACTAATGTTAACACAAAAATTCATCCTACTAATGTGCAAAAACCAATACATTTTATTAAAATACATGCGGGAGATATCATGTGCCTAGGAAAGGATCAACGCCGGCTTTTGACTCATTTTATCAAAATTTAGCTTTTAATAATTATTGGTAAAATGTACAAAAGTATAAATAGTTATGATTAATTAGAAAATACGGAGTATTAAATAAACGTATGACAAATGACTTAAAATGAGAATAAGGTGGAGCAAATGGGCAATTTGGATGTACTTGCATTGCATGAGGTGGCTAACAAGTACTCCGTAACAACGGACATAAAAATGCCTGCAAATGAACATGCATAAAGAGGCCACCACGTGAGGGTAACTGAGCCATGTTTCAAACTTCAACATAAGCCATTTTGGAAGGGTCCACTCATTTTCATTGATTTCTTTAGCAATGTGTAGATTTTACTTCGTATCTCCTCCGACCTCCGTCCCAATGAATTATTAACATCTATTTTATTTTATGAGGATAAATAAAGTAAATATTAACAATTGATTTGGACAAAGTAGTATGTAATTAACCCGATTCAATTTGATTTGACTCGTATATTTATTATTCCGTAACTTCTAAAAACTAATTACTTATTCCAAAGATACTCCCCCTGTCGCAGTCAATAGTTATCGTTTCATTTTGCACATTTGTCAATACACGCTCTATATCATTAATATCATTTGTTATCTGACGGTAAAAAAAAAATGTAATTTTTTTATATTGTCTTCAAGAAAACGAATTAAAGAATCCTACAAGACTACTCCGTATATACTACTCCCTCCATTCATATCCATATGGTAGTTATGCTTTTTGCACAAGTATTAAGAAAACGATATTTTAATATTAAAAGTACAATTAAAGTATGAAAGAGGCTAGGTAATTAATGTTTGTTATTTGTATTAAAAAAGTGGGTCATAGTAATATAATAATATTAAAAGTACAATCAAATAAGGAAAGTGTTAGAGTGGATTTGAATGGATTAAAATGGTATAGTGGTAGTGTGGATTTGAATGGAGGGAGTATGTAATATACTAAGCGTTTTGTTAATTCGTTAGCTCACTTGTGAATAGTGTAAAAAGGCAAATGATAACTACGAGTATTAAATTCTCATGAGCGACGGGACTCACTGTAAGTTTATGTGAATCATCTCACATGAGTGGTAGTTATTATTATTATTATTATTATTATTATTATTATTATTATTATTATTATTTTAATTTTTTTTAAGGGATTAAGGTGATTGTCTCACACTAAATTAGTGTGAGACGGATCACTCATAAGAACAACTGTTAATCGGGATGGAGGATGTATATGATAAAGATAAACAACAAAGTTCAAATAGTACATATTATGGTTGTTACAAGTAAAGCTCAACAATTACACTAAATGAATACGGAGTATATGAGAAGTTATAGGAGTAATTTTTTGGGGTTTACTAATTGTTGAATTAATTTTATCATAAACTATGATAAGATTATCTTTTAAAAAAATCATAGTCTTCCTCTCTTTTCTCTCTTAAAAAAACTCTCAATTTTTATAAATGGGCCCCAAAACTCGCCTTAATCGTTTATAAATTACTCTAATCACTTTTATATTTAGGCAAAACTACAAAAAACTACCTTATAAAACCAATTTTTGTAAATAACTACCTTATATAATTATTATTTTTTTCAAATAACTACCTTATAACGCATTTTTTAATCAGATCACTACCTAATTGTTATAAATCTTATGCGTATCACTACCAAGTTACCTGAAAACGGTCTCAAAATTCAAAATTTCCGATAAATTTGACATAAAAAACCCAGTTCGCCCATACTAAATATCATTGTTGTGTTGGGAAAGCCTCATAACGACAAACGAGTGGCAAAAGCGGTCAAAAAATATGTTTTTTCTGGGTTAAATGGAGTTTTTAAGCAAAGTAGTACCATTATGAATAAAAAAGGCGTTATAAGGTAGCTATTTGCAAAAAAAATTATATAAGGTAGTTATTTGCAAAAAGTTGGTTTTATAAGGTAGTTTTTTTTTGTAATTTTGCCTCATATTTATAATAAATTGGTCCTCTCATAACGAGAGATTCATTCATATAATTTGGTGGAGAAAACCTGCATATGTCGACCGGGATCCTCAGTTGGATTGCCGCCAAATTGATTTCGCTCCACCAAATAAGGGAAGGTGGGGCGAATCTCGAAGTTGCCTTGCACCGTGGCAGATATTTGAAATCCATTAGGTATGGATTCCGTCTTTGGCATAGAATGACTTGACAACTTCGGCATGACGACGGGCGGCTCAGTAATAGTAATACTAATAGGTGGGATGTCCTCTTCGTAGGACGATTGCGCTGCACAAAATTCCTCGTACAGAGCTTCCACAGTGTCAGGATCGTTTGCTTCCGCGATCTCCTTGAAGAAATTACGTGTTCTATGAAAGGTGCGCTCAGGTTCAGGATCAAACGAAAGTAATTCCTGAGATGACCTACGCATAAACAAAACTACAAGGAAACGATAAGCAACAGTCTCAAGGAACAAATAACCTAAGCTAAGCAAAAACTAACTAACTAAACCGTTTTCCCGGCAACGGCGCCAAAATTTGACGAGGCTTAGTCATATCACCTCACTTAAAGATAAATCCTACGGAACAATTAACTAGAAGCTAGTGGCAAGCATGGTCAAATCCACAGAGAAACGGTGTAGTTACAGTTTACTTAGCTAAACTAGGCTACTTCTAAGGGTGATCAAAAGTGGGTAAAAGGGAATTAAACTAAGACTAGAAGTAAAAACGAGTAAAAGCGAGGATAAGACGATTAAGGGAGAAGATTAGGGCATCGGGTTCATCGTGGCAACAATCCGGGAATTAAAGTTCATAAGAAATACGATCAAATGAAAATGTGCAAGTCGATTAGGGCGCAAATACGCTCTCTCGAGTCAATATTAACCTTAAGTTGATTAAGCGGGTTCTCACTACGTACTAAACCTAACTTGTCAATTACGCATGAGTCTAGTTTCGATTATGCTTTCAATCTTAAACCAAAACTACCAAGGTTCAATTCAATTTAGGCGTCCTTAGATTTAATTGATAATAAAAACGCGTCGGAAGACATCGATAAAGCACGAATCATTCAACAAACAATTAAAGCATGTTCCCGGGATTGAAATCACAAACCCCCCTAAGCCCTAGCGAGGAAATTAGCTAATAATTAAACTAGGGCAATCAATTAAAGAGTACATGATAAATAAATAGAAGAACAATTGAAATTAAATTAAAACATGAACGAATCCTTGCAAGAACGGAGTATAAATCAATCTCGAGAGTAAAATAATGCTAAACCTAATATTTAGAGACTTTTTGTAAAAGCAATATAAAACTACGTTCTAAAATTAAAAGATAAAACTAAAGATAGAATTTCGAGACCCTTAAGTCTCTTATTTATACAAGTCTCAATTTTAGGCCCAACAGGAAACAGCCCACAGTCAGTCGACATGTTTCCTCGTATATTAGCTAAAATCCGAGTGACATGTTTCCTCGTATATTAGCTACTCGTAGCTCGGATTCTCCACGTCCCTACTCGTATCCCAAGCTCCCATGTCGTCTCGAGTTTGGTCTTTCCAAATTTGGCTCAAGACCGCCAGATTCTGTAAAATATAAACACAGAGCAGCAGTACCAACATTCACAACAAATAGCTCATAAAATACATACAAACTCGACTAAGCGCGAGATAAATGTGACCAAACGGGGGCATATAATAAATCAATATAAAATGCACACATCAATCTTGCTAGCCAAATATTTGATGGGAAAAGGGAAAAAAAAATGTGTTTGAGAGAATGAATAATTAAACTAACTAAATCCCTTGAAAAAAGCCAAAAAAAAAAAAAAAAAAAAAAAATGCTCAACAACAAACAAAACAACGTTAATTTGTTTTTGTTTTTTTTAATTAATATTTGACCCAAGCAACATAGATAGTTGGGTAAGAAGGTCGTCTCACAATAACTTAATGTAAGACGGGACTTACATAAGAATTACTGAAAAAACAAACCATGTGTAAAACAAAAAAAAAAAAAAAAACAAAAAAAACCAAAATTATATTATAATATGTACTAGAGTTTTGTCAAAATCTCGTCAATAAGAATCAGTAAAGCTAATTAAACTAAATCTGAATATGATTATATGAAATCAATTTAAATTTTTTTAATAAATACGGAGTATTGATTTATTGCAAAACCTAATTAAACTCAGACCAAAAGGTGGTGTTTGACAAAAAATATTTATTAAAGGTGGTAATTAACAACTTTTTTTTTTAAGTGGTGTTTGACAAAATGCATTTTTTAAAGGTACTATTTGACAATTAACCATTGTTTTTTTTATCTAGCAACTCCATACTAATAGAATTCGCGCATTAAATTATTTTGAGGTGTCTACAACACCACAAATCAAAGATCCGTGTAACGAAAACTGAACTTAGAATTTTGTAATTCAATATATATACATTACAGACCCATTTATAATAAGCGTCCTAGTTTACACCCGATTACAGATTCTAACGTCGTTAAACTTGGGAGTAATAAACACGATTAAATTCAACCCGACATCCATTAAGCCAAATTAAAACCCTCGCAGCACTGTCAAAATCTTGTGCGCTACAGGTGCAGTGGGCAGCCCTTCAACATGGCTGCAACCCAACAGTTACCTAACATTCATAACAATAACATTGCCGTAGTGTTGTCGACATTACCTTGTTGCATATGTACTTGCAAGCAGCGAAACATTATTATGAGAAGCTTTTATAATCGGGGTGCAAGGGGTGAGTTGAGCTCGCCATACAAGCTTTTAATTCCGTCTGGACTACTAGCACTCCCCATTTTGGACAAATTTAAGGATCAAGTCCGCAACAGCATTGGGTTTTTCGACATGAGGTATGTGCCCACAATCAGGTATTGGCCGCAGAATTGCGTCTTGAAGCTCACTATGTAGCCTCTGCAGTCACCACAGAGACAATTATTAGACGTCACAAGTTTTAAATTCAATACTTGCAATTACTCCGTGGACCAAATAGTAGGGGCGCGTATAAAATGTTTGGTTCTTAGAACCTACATAATCAGGGAACAATAATTCAAGCACTATTCTTAGGACTTTGCTAGTAGAGTGACTTACCACTGCAAGTTTGTAACGGACAATCTGATCATCCTCGCCCCAGATGATGAGTACCTTTTGCCTGACCTGTTTAAAGAATTTGATGCTTGTAAGGAAATTCATCAGAGTTTATCAGTAGGTCAGGTGTCGCTCGATTACAAGATAGTAATACGACTCACTTAACACACTTATCTAACAAGATAGTAATCAGTCGATGCAATTTTGAAACAATTTTCATTCCTATGCTCTCATTAGAGTAATATGAGTGCCGTTGTTTTTATAAACTTGATTCGACTCTATCTTCTATTTGGATATTACACATACAATAATACAACTACTTAATAAATCGATTGACCTGGTTTATCTGAGAAGTGACATTGTAGCCTCCGCTAGCCATGAAACTAAGAGTTGCGTCCCTCCACCATGGCAAAACGCATGGTAAACGACTTATCTACAAGGTTTTTGAAACATTAAACCAGTCAACACAAAATCGAAGGTTACAACTAATGGTTCGAGAAGGGTGACGAGATCTCACATTCATCCAATCCCAGTTGGTACGGAAGGGTATGCTTCTAAAGACCAACCAATTTACGTAAATCCGTAGTGGGATGCTTTGTAATAACGCAAGCTGCACCAACCACACAAATTAGCACATTAACAGTCATCGAAACTCTGATCCGAGTTAATATGACATGTAAAACGATATCTGAACACGATGGTGTATAGGTCTGTGTTACTTACACCAGCTCTAGTGACAGCTGCGGGCAATGTTGCTAGGCTTCCAATGCCTTCTGAGTATACGCTTGCGTCGATTAAAACCAACTTACTCACCTGAAAACATGGGAGTAAATAATCAGAGCATGTTCCTAAATAGAGAAGCGTTTTACAACTTTTCTGTGTATAAACAAACCATTTTGTCCTTTACAGTTCATATGCCAACAACAAAAAAGGAAAACTAAAGTAAGCGACCATCGAAAAGATAACTCACTGTCTCGGGATGGTGAACGGCAAAGTCAATTGCAACAGCTGCCCCTAGACTAGGTCCGACAAGTACCATTGGCCTTCCGATATATGATTTCCAAAACTGTAAATTCAGGGCCAACCAATTTGTTTTATTACATCAAAAGTCAAAATCGAATCTTAGGCTTGATTAGAACAAAAAATCTACCGAAGTTGTCATTAATTAGTGCTTACGACTGAGGTAACGTAGAACATAGGTGGCAGGTTCCCCTACATTGTAGTGACCTTTCGCCTCCTTTTACACACAATAATAAAAGAAACGAAAAAATTCAAAGCGACAAGAATAACCGGAAATGTTTATTTTTGAGCTACCTGATACAAATGAGCACGCTTAGATGCCACATCACAAGGTGGAAGTTGTTCTGCTAGACCAACGACAAAAGTCACAAAACATAGAACACGTAAGAGATGGAAATGAAGGTGTTTATGCAAGAGAAGGCTAACCGCTAATAAAAGGTAAACGAACAAGAGATGCACGAGAATTGCAACAAGCAGGAGACACACCTAAATCTGAAAAACCCCAACCGAGGATGTCGATTGCCCAACTTTCGACACCAGCTTCTTCAAGTAACGGATATGCATATCTCCATTCTAAACAAGAACTGGGAACGGTGAATCATGGTGAACATATCAATCGTCAAACCCGATACAAACACAAACCTATTTTTTTCGTCAAATCTCTCACCTTTCAAAACCATGAAGGAGAATTACAGGATTCATTTTCCCCTGCGTAAACGGTTTAATGCAACTACTCATGATGCAACTGTCCGAAAATGGGACCTGCTATACGACATATTTTCTCATTAGTAGCATATAGAATACCAATCTGGGCTTCCTAGGAAACACTAAACAACATGAGTAATATAAATAAGTTGAATAACAATTTTGAACAACACATTTTCTCAAAGGTTATACTTTCAAACAAGATGAAAGTACAACACATTTTCTACCATATCCCACAAGTTTACTTCCAAAGATTCTTTTTTCGAATAATTCAATTAATACTATAGATTCTCCAACACTTAATACGCGTAATTTGTTTTCTTTTTATCGAACTTCTATCGTTTGCCCTCTACACACATTTTAGAAAAAACTGTACATTCACAATAATGGACATTTAGTTTCAATGACTGTGACATTTCTAGCACGATGGTTTTTTTTTTTTTTTTTCTCTGCATACGGAGTAGAAGGGTAGAGATACATCAATTTCATACAGACAATTAATCAGACTACTCGACTTTTTTACCACTCCATTTGATTCATACTAGTAGAACAATTACCCCTCATTATAAGCTTTCTAATAAATTGACTCATCTAATTCAGTAATTTTCATGTGAGACTAGCCTTACACTAAGTTCATGCGAGATCAGAGTACAAACGGTAGTTAAAATGATACAAAAACATGAAACAAGTCTACTAAAGTCACTTCTAATCGAGTACAAAAAATTTAGTCACAATTAATAATAATTATCACAATTTAATTATTGTCACTAATGAATAATTTAATTATACTAATAAAAATATTTAATTTAAGTATATTTTTCAAATTAAAAGATTTTAAAAGTTCTTGAACTTAAGAATCATTCATTCACATTTGATTAAGTGTACTCCTTGTCGCCTCTATGCTAATTGCTCACTTTTTTGAAACCGAAAACTATATTATAATTTAAAATAAATTATATAATTTAACATAAATTAAATAACAAAAAAAAAACGAACATATACGAGCAAAAATCTTGAAACAACCATGATCCATTGAGTAAAATACGTGACCATGCTCCATTCGCGTAAAATATTCAAATAAACCATGGTCCATTTGAGTAATTCACTTGAATGAACCATGGTCCATTCGAGTAAATCACTTGAATGGAGCGTTCATTCGAGTGATTTAACTAATGATCTCGTGTTGCCCGTCACCGTGTCGTGCATCAGACACTGAGACACCTACCGCCTGAACACCGACAAGACACATCGGCACTTCATTTTATTTTATAACCATACAAAGCAACGCTCTAGACAATCTCTTTTCAGCAAAATAGCCATGTCTGACATGCGGTATTTTTAACTTATTTTTTGTTCAAAGAAGAGGCGCTAAGCCATTTGAGCGGGGAGGATTGAGCAGAGGCGCATTCTTTCGATCATGGCCAGCTAGCGTGACATACTCGATTTAAAAGCGGTAATTTTAACGTTAAAACTTTAAATAATTAATATAAAACCACCAAAAACAAGATTAATTATACAAGAAGGAAAACAACAAATATCATTTAAAACATGGAGCAAGAAGGTGCAATAATTGTGTGAGTCACAGAACAAATCCCACTGAGGCAAATTTAAAACCGCAGCGCACGTTGGGGTGACTTACATGGTAAGTGTGGTGGTGCGGGAATGCATGTGGACTCAACCCCTCGTCATTAAAAAAAAAAAAAAAAAAAAAAAAAACATGGAAACATAAAAGAAAAGAAAAGAAAGAAGAAGAAAGACCTGAACAGGCAATCTTTGAATCCTAAAAGCCAAATTAATGGCAAAAGGGTCTTTGATTTGATGAATTTGTTTGGGAAGGAATGAAGGAAACTTTCCTTTATGATTTGCTAAAACTATCAAACCTTCTTTATTATTGTTTCTGCATTTTAATTCATGTTGAACGTACATTGCTGGTAACTGCTTTGCTCCTGAAAATGCAAGCATTTTTCACAACTCTTACTTTGCACTTTGCAATTTGCAGTCAAGACTCAAGAGGAGAAGCACATGCAAAAGTTGGTGAGATATATATGTTAGAAAACTCTTAGATCGGTACCGTGTGAACCGTTAAGAATAAATTAAAGCCGAATCTGGAGCGTCTGCGGAAGGATTCATAGTCTTTTTGAGATCGATCTTCGCTGAGAGCCAGCGCCCTTCACTAGCATGGTTGATGGGAGGCCAAAAGAAAGCACTTGTCTTGTAATTTGTATATGTGTGGATGGTGTGTTGATGGGAGCCAACCTATATTTATAGTGTGAGGCCAGCATAGGATTTCCAGTAAATAAATTGCCAGAATATCTACCCTCATCGATAAAGAATCCACTGCTTTTACACATTGCTGCTCTTTCTACTTTATGAAATTCTAACTTATGTGAAATTGAACTTATATGAAATTGAAATTAACTTATATGAAATTGAAATTAACTTATATGAAATTGAAATTAACTTATAAGAAATTGAAATTAACTTATATGAAATTGAATTTATAGGAGTGAACTTATAGGGTGAAAGCTTATTGGAGTTAAATTTATTAGAATTTAAAATTTATTGAATAATAATAATAATAATAATAATAATAATAATAATAATAATAATTATAATTTAAATATTAATATTAATATTAATATAATATGAAATTTTTTATTAAATTAATAACAATAATAACAATGATATTTATAGTAATGATGATGATGATTACAATAATTAAAATATTTTAATTTATTCAAAATGATTAATTTTACTAATAATAAACAATAGTGTTCAAAATCGATTTTCTTGATCTAGTATAGTTAAATATCTCAATATATAGTTGATTATAAATAAGTTGGCTCGGTTAAATATTTTAATATACTATATTTATTATTATTATTATTATTATTATTATTATTATTATTATTATTATGCAATAATAATAGTTATATAAAAATAAAACATAATATAATTTATAGAATTTGAACTTATAAGAAATGAACTTATAGGAAATTGAACTTATAGAAATTGAAATTTGAACTTATAAATTTGAAATGAACTTATGTGTGAAATTTGAACTTATAGAAATGAAAAAGTGAAGAGCTTATATGAAATTGAACTTATAGAATTTGAACTTATAAAGTGAAATTAATTTAAAAGAACAGGCCTAAGTCCATGACCAATATTTAGTATTACCCAATACCAATATTACCTTATTGATCACTTTATTTAATCGGTTTATATTTTATAATAGTGCGACACATATTTAATTACATTAGTACTTATATCCGCATTTAATATATAAATATATTCTAACAATCTCATTGGGACACACATGTAATTATATGTGTATAACCTTAGCAAGAATCGAAATACACTATTATAACCTTAGGGTATTCTCAACAATCTCGTCCATTAATCATACTAATGTAGGATTAAAGCGACTTTAAATCCTGATTAGCGTGACTAAACCTTCCTTGGTCACATACACCAATACAACTAAATGACATAGATCAATCATGGATGTGTAAGTCGGAAATTACATGCAATGTGATCTTACATGCCTATTTCCAACTGGTCCAACTTTAACTTTAATTGAGATCAAATAATGCAAAAGTATCACCTTTCAGAGTGGATAAAACTTTAAACTTTAAACTTTATTTCTGCAGAATATTTGTATACGAAGTACACAAGGGAAAAATAAATACATATGGAACAAGTACTCCCACTAAACCATAATATCCTGACTTGATATAACTCCCATATGAGCAGTTATTTGGAGACAATCCCTTAGTCAGCGGATCCACAATCATGGAGTTTGTTCCTATATGTTCAATTGAAACCGTACCACTCTGTATTCGTTCCTTTACGATGAGGAACTTTCTTTCAATATGCCTGGATTTACTCGAGCTTCTGTTATTGTTAGAGTACAAAACAGCTGCTCGATTATCACAATAAATTTTAAGTGGTCTTTCTATATCATTCACAACTCGTAAACCAGCAACAAAATTTCGTAACCATATGCCCTGAACTGTTGCTTGGTGACAAGTTATGAATTTTGTCTCTATAGTGGAATCAACAATGATAAAATGATTCCCACTTTACAATAAAATGTCTCATCTAGTCATCAGAAAGACACAACCTGAAGTGGACCTTCGAGTGTCCAGGCATCAAAACAAAATCGAAGTCTGAATAACCAATGATCTCCAGAAACATCAGATTTCCGATTAGTGAGCATGCTAACCTTAGTGCCTTGGGATATCTAAGACCCCTTTTACTATATCTGGTCTTTTCATAAACTTGAGCATACATAAGACTCCCTATATCATGTGCATAAGGAATCTCCTACATTTCTTTAATTTTAAGGCTACCTTAAGGGCACTTTATTCGAGACTAATTAAACTTGTCTCCCTTAACGATCGGAGTATACCATGGTTTACAGTCTTGCATGCCAAGCTTATTTAGTACCTTATATGGCTAGCAAGGTGTCATCCACACATAAACCATAAATATAAACTTTCTCCCACTGAACTTGTGATACCTTTGACGAGAAGCTTGTTTGAGCTCATAGATGAATTTCCTTAGTTTGCAAACCATATTCTTTGGGTCTCCTGACACAAAGTTTTCTGGTTGCACCATATAAATCGTTTCATCAATGTCGCCATTAAGAAACGCTTGTCTTTACATCCATCTGATGTAACTCAAGATCAAAATGTGCAACAAGCGCCATGATTACTCGAAAGGAATCCTTAGTAGAAATAGGAGAAAATGTTTGTTTATTTATAATCAATACCCTCCTTTTGAGTAAAACCTTTAGCTACAAGACGAGCCTTAAATCTTTCCACATTACCCTTCGAATCCTTCTTGGTTTTAAATATCCATTTACAACCAATAGGCTTCGCGCCTTCAGGTAATTGAGTAAGATCCTATACTTTATTGTCTTGCATAGATTTAAATTCCTCATTCATGACGTCAATCCACTTTTGAGCATTAGAACTTTTCATGGCTTGGTGGAAGTTGATTGGATCATCTTCCAACAGTTCACTAGAATCCTCATGTTCTTGGAGATATACCTCAAAATCATCCGAAATGGCACTTCTCCTTACTCTAGTGGATCTCCTTAAATCTTGAGGTTGCTGAGTTTGTATTTCTGGGATCTCGTTCTCAATGACGGGTTGTTCTTGTGGAACAAACAAATCATCTTGAACGGGATCAATATTGACATTGTCCTGACGAGGATACTCATTTGCTTCTCCGATGGTAGTGACAGGTAAAGGAACCGGCATATCATCGAGAGCAACCATAGGAATCGAAATCGATTCTTCCTCAAATACAATGTCATTAACCTTATTTCTCCCCCCAAACTCAACATCCTCAAAAAATATTGCAGTTCCCGTCTCAAATATATTCTTTACAGTGGGATCATAAAACTTGAAACCCCTTGATCACTCCGAATAACCAATAAAGTAGCTGCTCACCGTTTTGGAGTCCAGTTTATTTTCATGCGGCCTATAAGGTCGCGCCTCAGCTGGACATCCCCATACATGAAAATGCTTAAGACTAGGCTTTTGACCCGTCCAAAGCTCATAAGGTGTCTTGGCAGCTACTTTAGTTGGTACCCTATTTAGAATATAGGCTGCAGTCTTTAGTGCTTCTCCCCAGAGTGATGTAGGTAAGGTAGAATGACTAATCATACTCCTTACCATGTCCTTAAGAGTTCGGTTTCGTCTCTCAGCAACACCGTTCATGCTAGGTGAACCCGGCATAGTGTACTGAGGGACTATTCCACACTCCTCTAGGTACTTAGCAAATGGTCACCTTGCGTTGTTCACCTGAACCGTCATATCTGCCGTAGTATTCACCACCACGATCAGATTTGACAACTTTAATCCTTTTGTTGAGCTGAAGCTCAACCTCGGCTTTAAAAGCCTTGAACACGTCCAAAGACTCTGATTTCTCATGAATTAGGTAAAGGTAGCCATAACGAGAGTAATCGTCTATGAATGATATAAAATACCGTTGACCATTCCACGAAGCTGTAGGAAATGGCCCACAGATGTCCGTATGTATCAATTCTAAGACGTCCGTAGCTCTGTTGGCTCCTAACCTCCTTACTTTGGTTTGTTTTCCTTTAATACAACTTACACAAACATTAAGGTCTGTGAAGTCAAGCGAATCTAGAATGCCATCAAACACAAGCCTTTGAATTCTCTCTTTCGAGACATGATCTAACCTTTTGTGCCATAATGACGCTAAATTTTCCTGATTAAATTTACGCTTAGTACCACGTGATTCTACGTGCAGGTTTTCACTGTATGATGCAATATTATCAAGCATGTAAAGATTATCGAAACCATATAAAGAACCAGTTCCAACAACATTTGAATTTAAAGACAATATAAATTTCCTGTCCGCAAATGAACAATAATAACCGGATTTGTCCAAAAGAGATATAGAACAAACCAAATTAAGAATTGTACCTTTCTTTGCTCGCTTAGCGAGCCAAGCCTGATATCTTGGACAATTCTTCTTTATGTGTCCTGACTTTCCACAGAAGTAACAACCAGTTGGTTCATCACCTTCCTTCTGCTCATCAGGACCTTTAGTTGCAGCCTTAAATTCAAACTTTCTTTTCTTGCCCTTTCCTTTAGAGGTACTAGCCAAGAGAGCAACATCAACCTTATCTTACTTCAACCTCTCTTCCTCTTGCACACCATAAGAAATGAGCTCATTTAGAGTCCACTTCTCCTTTTGACAGTTGTAACTTACTTTAAACTGTCCAAATTGTGTAGGGAGAGATAACAATACTAAATGAACGAGCAAGTCATCCGACAAGTCGAGCTTTAGTGCCTTAAGTTTTGAAGCAATATGAGACATCTCCATGATGTACTCCTTATATTTCCACTTCTGAAATGATATTTCCTTGAAATCAAATCTATGATGGCGTACTTGTTTTACGCTTTATCGTTTTTAACAAAACGCCTTTCATTTCAAAGAAGAAATTCCTTGTCATTGGTAATCTTTTAGGACACCGCACCTCTAAAAGCCTCCGGAATGCCGCGCTTTATGATCATAAGACTCATGCGATTGGATTTCTCCCACTTCTCAAATTCTCTCTTTTCATCGGGAGAACTTGCATCCGTAAGAGGAGTGGGAAAATCCATCCTGAGAGCAAGGTCTAGATCCATGCAGCCAAGAACAATTAACATGTTCTCTTTCCAATCCTTGAAATTTGTCCCATTTAGCATGGGAATAGAGCTTAAATTGCCATAAATAGTAGCAGCAGACATATTAACTGAATAAAACAAACAACTTTAATAAGAAACATGCTCATAAACCTTATTTAAAATTTAAATTCAAATAAAAGGTACATTTCCCATCTCAAGACACCGGTAACAACATTAGTGTCAAGTCTTTGGACAGTAACACTAACTGTCAGTGGTAGTCTTGTCGTAGTGATCGAACATTGACAATAATCATGTAAATACAGCCTTCCTTTGGGCCGACTAGAATTCACACTTAATAAACCAATATAATTGTCACATGTTCACCACCACAGGTGTTGTGTGTATCTCTGCCAAATATGAGCCTTCCTTTGGGCCGACTCACATCCGCACGAAAATACACACCTCACAATATCCAATGTTCTCAATAAATTAATCATTACAAGACTAGCCTTCCTTTGGGCCGACTTAGTCCTACCGATCAACTTATCTCAAATCATTAGACCCGAATTTTAAACCAATTAATTGAGTTAAATTTAACCTTAACATTTCAATGTAAAACCAAAAACTGTCATTGAAATATAAAATAACCGTAATTGAATTGCCATACAAAAATACATACGAGTGATTAAACTGAAAGTGAAACAATTCATTAATGTCTGCTGCAAACAAAAACACGGAGAAAACAAGTACTCCATAATACACAGCCACGCACCAAACTTAAAAAAAAATACGGAGTAATACCAAAAGGAAATCAACCATGGAACTTATAAAGATGACATCATCAAGGCAATGAATCACCATAAAATCAGATGACAATTTCTAATTAAGTTCAAAAACTCGCTGCAATATAATTTAATATACGGAGTAGCCACAGAGAAACCAAGCAAAACCAGAACTGCGTGACATATCTCAAGGCCAAAGAAAATACTCAGAGGTACAAAAAACAATGATGACATAATAAAACCTTACTCCGTAACATGACTTTAATAATAAAAAATACCAGAGACACAAAAAAACAATGATGACATAGGCACCAAAAACAATACTCCTTACTCCGTAACATGTTTCCACCGCCAAAAGTAAAGCACTCAAACATCGTCATCATCATCATTACTAATTAATCTATAATAAAACCTTAAAACAAAAAAAATCATATTGAAGATATGACCACACAGCGAGACTGAAGGGATAGGGAAAACCAAAGGACATACGCGCGATTCAACACATAAAAAATCACGCGATGAAAAAAAAACTTAATTATGGTCGAAGATAATTAATCGGCCATTCTTAACGATCTACACGATATCGCTCTGATACCAATTGTTAGAAAACCCCTTAGATCGGTACCGTGTGAACCGTTAAGAATAAATTAAACTGAATACGGAAGCGTACCTGAAGGATTCATAGTGCCCCTTTGAGATCTGATCTTCCTTTGAGACACACCCTTCACTTTTCTTATGGTTGATGGGAGACCAAAAGAAAACCCTTATTACTGTAATTTGTATATGTGTGGATGGTGTGTTCAATGGGGACCAAACCTATATTTATAGTGTGAGACCCTTATAGGGTTTCCATAAATAAGCTGCCAAATATCTACCCTCATCGATAAGGCAACTAGCCTGTTTTTACACATTAAGTCCATGACCAATATTTCCTTATTACCCAATACCAATATTACCTTATTGATCACTTTATTTAATCGGTTTATATTTTATAATAGTGCGACACATATTTAATTACATTAGTGGCCCATATCCGTACGAATATATAAATATATTCTAACAATATACTCCCTCCATTCAACTCCGCACTACACTTTTCTATTTTTTTTGTAGACACTATTCATTACTAGCCATTTAATTTCAAATATCTTTCGATATATAAGTGAAAATATATTCAGGTGGGATCTTGTTTAATTCGTCTTTACGAGTACATACCTATAATCTATTTTTTCATATTTTTTGCAAAAGTGTAGCAAACGATAATTAATCCGTAAAAGTCGCATTGGCAAATGGGTAAAAAGAAAGTGGTGGTGTGAAGTCGAATGGACGGAGTTTTTTTTTTTTGGGTCAAACTCCTTTTGGTAAGCACGTGGCTGTTTGCCAGTTTCACTGCTGGGTGTTACCGTCACCAGTGACCAGTATAACCACTTGTCATTGGATTTGGAATTCGAATTTGGATTGGGATTAGGGATGACAATGGATCGGGTTCGGGTCGGGTGGAGGCTCACCCGAATCCATCACCCGACTCCACCTACTCCACCCGAATCCATCATCCATCCGATAACCTATCACCCGAATCCAATCCACCCGTTGTCCACGGGTGAATCGGGTGAATCCATGGATGACAAAAAATAATATAAAAAAATAAAAATGAATATAAACATGACTTATTACCGTTTTTCCCTAAAATTTTCGATAAGATAGTTAAAAGGTGATTAATTTCATAAACAATTACAACATGAGTTGTCTCAAATTTATTTATTTTTTATAATATCTTGGTAATTATTAAAAAAAAAAGTAGTATTTTTATTCGGGTGGATGTCGGATCGGGTGGTTAGCGGGTGACGGATTGGATGAAGGCCCACCCGAATCCAACCCGATCCATCATCCACTTCATCCATCATCCATCTTTCATCCATTTAAGTCGGGTTACAATCCATTTATTTGGATCGGGTGGATCGGGTTTTTTCGGGTTCGGGTCAAATTGACATCCCTAATTGGGATCGAGTCGGGTGTTTATTTATTAGATTTGATTATTGGGTTAGGTTCGGATCGGATTAATTTAGGTTTGGTTAATTTCAAATTTATTATCTTTTATTAGTTTAGATTGCGTCACGTAATATTGAATTATTCATGAATAATAATATGTTTAATGAAACAGAGAGACTGAGAGAGTAATGTAAAAGGATCTAAAAATTTAAATTCAGAGGTACCAGAAACTTAAACTAAGAGGTATTATGTGTACCATGTTAAAATTTGACTATACAATGAAAAATATCTTTGAAAATTATAATGGGCTGAATTTCATGAAGTGGACCGACAACTTCACTTATTGGGGTGTGCAAAAATAACCGAACTGAAAAACTGATAATCGCATATTCATCGGTTTGGTTAATCGCGTTATAATTGATGTATGGTTAACAGTTTGGTTACGGTTTGCAATTTTTGGTTAACGGCTATTCGAACTGAACCGTCAAACTAACACTAAAAAAAAAAAAATGAAAAAAATATGCATAAATTCTTCCAGAGACATTGACATTGACATTCATGAATAAAAAAGATAATTCAAAAATGGAAGATAAATTAATTTATCATT
This sequence comes from Dianthus caryophyllus, assembly GCA_023091065.1. Lineage (NCBI taxonomy): Eukaryota > Viridiplantae > Streptophyta > Magnoliopsida > Caryophyllales > Caryophyllaceae > Dianthus > Dianthus caryophyllus. The sequence goes on along the minus strand of CM041519.1, from coordinate 13,114,792 downwards.
AATATTGAGATTTAATTGGTTTATGATTTTTTTTATGATATAATCAAGATTTTATTTCTTGCAATTTTAGATTTGAATGTTTTTCTTGTCCAAAAAAAAATTTGGACATCGAGAATCTTCACTATCATGAATTTATTAAGATTGTTGGATATTTTATGTATATAAATTTGAGAAATATATAAGATAACTTAACGGTTTGTAGTTAATCGTTTAACCGAACTGTTGTAACAGTCAACTAAACCATTAATAACCATTCTTAACTGTCCAGTTACGAATCGATTTTCGCCGAATGTTTATACAGTTAACCGTTAGTCTGTTAAATTTAACGGTTTAGTAAAACGAACCATTAATGCACATCCCTACATCACTATGTGAAGTTTACTTAATATGGAAATGATATAATATTTTATCCAAATTTCATATGATAATGTACACCGTATCATAGAAGGATATTTTTATACGTAGTATGTAATAATAATTTCTTCTACTCACCATGATATTTTTATTTGATTAGTTTATTCCTCACAATAAAACAAATATGAGATTATCATGCTGAAATGATGGAAATTATAAACTTCGCCAACTTTACAAAATTTCAACTTCATAAAATTTAAACCCCTTTTCAATATATTACGTTTTGATTTTTAAGGTGAGACTTTGACTTAAAGCTTTTAAAAAATATATTAAGCGAATTTTTCTTTTTTTTTTTTGAACGAAAAAATTATTACATTAATCAAATGTCATATGGCATCTACATTTGTTAAAATATAGAGTATGTGAGTTAATTAGAAAACTGATTTGTATTATTATTATGAGTTGTCTTTCACAAGAATGAAGCTACAATATATATAATAGAAGGAGAAAGCTAAGTCTAAGAGTCTACTCGAAAATACAAACCGACACCTAATTAATATGATTATAATTCCCAATTAGTCTAGATTCATCCACATTATTCCTAACATTAAACGATAACAATCAACGCAAACGATAACAATCAACGTAAGCGAAATTAAAAAAATTCTTCCCTCTATTTTTTTCAATTAGTCTTATTAACCCACTTTTCACTGAAATATAATGTACTCCGAAGTGAGTAAGTCTTACTTAAAACGGGCATATCCGTCTTAAGCTTAAGACGGATTAATTACCCCCACTTGCATATAAAAAACAAATGTATTGCACCTTTTCAACCCCACTTGTCTTTTGTCTTATTATTAATACTTGAACCGTCTTAATTTAAAACAAATGTATTTGTCTTAAATAAGAATTTATGCTCCGTAGTTAGTATTTAGTCAATTATTTGAGATATGGAGTAGTCAAGAGAAAGGATAAGAGAGTATTTAAAAGGCGTAGTAGACTTGCAGCTAGACCTGTCAAAATTCGACCCGACCCGAAAAACCGACCCGACCCGACCCTTTTTTTAGGGTCAAGCCCCGTAAAATTTGACCCGTGACCCGAAATGACCCGAACCCGAAATGACCCGTTAATTTAGGGTCAAGACACTTGGGCAGATTCGACTGATGGGTCAAGTGTAATTTCGTGTAACAAGACTTTTTGAACCTACAAAATTAATATTTCATAAAAATAATAATTCAATATTAATAATTATTACAACCTCAATATTATAAGTTGAAATATCAAAATGATAATGAAAATTATGATTGAAATATTATGAATATATTCATAAATAGACTATTTTAATTTTATAAATTACAAGAATGAATATATATCAACTTTAGTAGTACATATGTACAATAAAATATGTACATAATGTAAAATAACAATAAAATAATTTTTTTAATTAAAAAAATAATAAATAAAAAGGCGCGAAAAACGTATTTTTGACCCGTATTTTGACCCGAAACCGACCCGATCCGAACCCGACCCACCCGTATTTGAGCCGAACCCGTATTGACCCGACCCGTATTTTGACCCGACCCGTATAACCCGAACCCGAACCCGACCCGTCCGACCCGTTTGATAGGTCTACTTGCAGCACTTCATTGTCCCATTTTAATTGCGATTTTTTGGTTAGCAAAAGCCAAACGCTCAACAGTTTTGATTTGCCCCTTTTACCATCTATCATTTCATAAAGGACTGAAGTCATCATATCGAACCACAAACAAGTCTAAAATACTTCCTTCATTCCAATAGGTAGTATACATTTATTTTTTACATAAAATTTTAGGTGGACAAAAACATGTGGGGTGGGGTGGGGTATGTAATGACTAAAATGCCCTTCCACTTGTTTAAGGTTAGTGGATGGGTGTTAATAAAGTGAAGGTAATTTAGTCTTTTTATTTAATAAAGTATGGACCAAATTAAAAATATATACAAATAAATAAAATTATCAAAAAATGAATATGTATAGAATTAATTAAAATGAAGGAAGTATATACTAAAACGCACGGTTTTTTTTTTTCATAAATGTTGTAGACTTGTAGTTGATGCTCAAATTATTTATAATTGGGGGTGACATGTTAACTCAAAATAGGTACAAGGATGTATGAAAACACAAGGACCCAAATCAATACTACTCCGTAGTACAGTAGTATGCAAAGAGTACTTATGGCCTGTATTCTTTTCAATTTAATTTAATTTCTTATAAGTTCATTCACTCCTATAAGTTCATTTCTCACTCCTATAAGCTCAAATTTCGACTTTTTCAGCTCCTATAAGTTCAGCTCAGCTCCTATAAGTTCAGCTCCTATAAATTCTATTATGTTTTATTTTTATATAACTATTATTATTGCATAATAATAATAATAATAATAATAATAATAATAATAATAATAATAATAATAATAATAATAATAATAATAATAATAAATATAGTATATTAAAATATTTAACCGAGCCAACTTATTTATAATCAACTATATATTGAGATATTTAACTATACTAGACCGCAAAATCGATTTTGAACACTATTGTTTATTATTAGTAAAATTAATCATTTTGAATAAATTAAAAGATTTTAATTATTGTAATCATCATCATCAATACTATAAATATCATTGTTATTATTGTTATTAATTTAATAAATTTTTTCATATTATATTAATATTAATATTAATATTTAAATTATTATTATTATTATTATTATTATTATTATTATTATTATTATTATTATTATTATTATTATTATTATTATTATTATTATTATTATTATTATTATTATTATTATTATTATTATTATTATTATTATTATTATTATTATTATTATTATTATTATTATTATTATTATTATTATTATTATTATTATTATTATTATTATTATTATTATTATTATTATTATTATTATTATTATTATTATTCAATAAGTTTTAAATTCTAATAAATTTAACTCCAATAAGTTTCAGCTCCTATAAATTCAGCTCCTATAAGTTCAGCTCCTAGAAATTCAGCTCCTATAAGTTCATTTCAGAACACATAAGTTAATTTCAGCTCAGCTCTATAAGTTCATTTCAATTTCCTATAAGTTCAAATCTATGTAAGAAAAGAACAGGGCCTATGTTACTAGTTGCTGATAAAGTTTTTTTTTATAGTTGGATTATTAATGGTATGCTGACACTTTAATATACGAGGTCAGTATGAGATTGATAAGTACTCCTATTCCAGTGAGATGGTCCAATAGAGATATGAAATAAATTAGGGTTTTTTCCAGCTATATCCCTGTACTATTAGGTTTTCCCAACTGTACCCCTGCGTATATCGTATTTCCAACTGTACCCCTGAGTTCTTTAATTACTCCCAACTGTACCCCTGAGTTTCTTTAATTTACCCAAAATCATACCTGAAATTGAACAGAGGAAGGAAGGACTGCAAAAGTTCAACGATGAAGATGTTGCAACGACGATGAACTGCAAAAGTTCAATAGCAAAAGGAAGGAGATGGAGAGAACAAAGGAAGAAGGTGAAAGGGTTTCAAAGGGTTTTAAAAAAAATTGAATCAAAAGAAAGAAATGACGGTTAATAAATTGACTCAACTTCTAATTTACAACTAATCCTTCCACGTAGGCAAATTAGGCGCTCCACGTAGGCAAATTACGCATCCTAATTGGCATTTAACGGTGATAATTGACGGCTTAAGCATAATTAGATATGGTTGGGAGTAATTAAAGAACTTCGAATGCAGTTGGGAATACGATATACTAGGAGAATGCAGTTAGGAAAACCCAATAGTACCCCTGTTCTTTTAAATTAATTTCACTCTTATAAGTTCATTTCGGCTCCTTGACTCTATAAGTTCATTTCGGCTCTTATAAGTTATTTCACTTACATAAGTTATTTCAGCTCCTATAAGTTCAATTTCAATTTCTATAAGTTCACTCTTATAAGTTAGGTTCTATAAATCCTATTATGTTTTATTTTTATATAACTATTATTATTGCATAATAATAATAATAATAATAATAATAATAATAATAATAATAATAATAATAATAATAATAATAATAATAATAATAATAATAATAATAATAATATGTTTCTCATATTTTTTTTTTTGTGGAATAAAAAATTAAGGGTCGAAAATGAAATAAATTAAGGGTCAAAAATGAAATAAATTGACACCTATAAAACATTTCTACAAAATGCAATACTAAAATTCTCGAGAAAATAAATATAGTATATTAAAATATTTAACCGAGCCAACTTATTTATAATCAACTATATATTGAGATATTTAACTATACTAGACATAAAATCGATTTTGAACACTATTGTTTATTATTAGTAAAATTAATCATTTTGAATAAATTAAAAGATTTTAATTATTGTAATCATCATCATCATTACTATAAATATCATTGTTATTATTGTTATTTATTTAATAAATTTTTTCATATTATATTAATATTAATATTTAAATTATTATTATTATTATTATTGTTATTATTATTATTATTATTATTATTATTATTATTATTATTATTATTATTATTATTATTATTATTATTATTATTATTATTATTATTATTATTATTATTATTATTATTATTATTATTATTATTATTATTATTATTATTATTATTATTATTATTATTATTATTTTTAGGGATATTTCCCATGGTACCCTCGAACTTTGGCAGATTACACATGGTACCCCATGTGTGAGGTTTGTTCACATGATACCCCTAAACTTTGTAAATATGTGCCCAATATGCCCATTTTGTGACGGAAAACTTAACGACGTTAAGTTTAAGGAAGAATGCACCAATTATGAGTTTAGGGGACAATTAAACCCACATTATTCCTCAATTAAACGATATTATGAGTAGATTAATTAGTGTAAATTTTGTTGATTAGAGTACAAATAATAACATTTAATTGAGGAATAATGTGGGTCTAAATATACCCTAAACTCATAATTGGTGCCTTTTTCCATAAACTTAACGTCGCCAAGTTTTCCGTCACAAAATGGGCATATTGGACACATAATCACAAATTTTAGGGGTACCATGTGAACAAACCTTACACATGGGGTACCATGTGTAATCTGCCAAAGTTCGAGGGTACCGTGGGAAATATCCCTTATTTTTATTATTATTATTATTATTATTATTATTATTATTATTATTATTATTATTATTATTATTATTATTATTATTATTATTATTATTATTATTATTATTATTATTATTATTATTATTATTATTATTATTATTATTATTATTATTATTATTATTATTATTATTATTATTATTATTATTATTCAATAAGTTTTAAATTCTAATAAATTTAACTCTAATAAGTTTCAGCTCCTATAAATTCAGCTCCTATAAGTTCAGCTCCTATAAATTTAGCTCCTATAAGTTCATTTCAATTTCACATAAGTTCATTTCATTCTTTATAAGTTCAAATTTCAGCTCCTATAAGTTCATTTCGGCTCTATAAGTTCAGCTCATATAGAAAAGAGCAGGGCTCTGAGAGTGCAGTTGGGAAAAACCCAATAAATTTTAAGGAATGTGAAAAAGTTTAGGGTAGTGTTGATATTTTAGTTAAGTGAGTCTCATTTTAAAGGATAAAATGCTTGGTATTTTGGTGAAATGAGTATATTGATAGAAATAAAAATGTGATTTTCATTATTAAAGTTTACCAAGTATAGTAATAGAGCTAAATGAATGAAATTGCCGAAAAAAACTGGGGCTAAATGAGTGAAATGGAGGGAGTAATAACTAGACCTGGCCAAGAGTCGGGTCTAGGCTAGCCCATTAAGGGCCGGGCTTCGATGTTTGAGCCCGGGCACAACCCGTGTTGGGTAAGGGTCGGGCCATGTGCGGGCCGGGTTCTAAAAGTGAGGCCCGAGCCTAGCCAGGAAGCAGGCCTAAAGGGCTCAGACCAAATTTTTATGATATCAAATTAAATTTGATATTGTTAGATTAAAATTATAAAAATTTAGCTGCCTACGTATCTCGAAAGAATCAAAGCCCACGTAGTTCTTCACTTACCTGACTTACCTTTTCTTACCTGTTTGATGGTAAAGGTAGAATGAGGAGTGTACTCATATATCATCGTCATCGTCTTCTCCAGCTGCGGTACCTTCGGTTGATGAGCAATTGGTTGTCATGTATCGATCTTCTCAAATTCGTTGTACTCCTTCGCTCCTTGGTTTTGTATTTCGACTTGATCCTAATCCTTTTTGCACATACACATCTTAACCGACTCTGAATGCAAACTATATCTCTTCTCGTCCAACACTCGCCTACCTGCACTAAAAGCGGACTCCGACGCAACGGTGGAAGCTGTAACTACAATTATATCTCTAGCTATTTTGGACAAAAATGGGTATTGGGCTGAATGTGCTTTCCACCAATCAAGAATAACAAATTTCTCACTATCGGTTTCATGATTTATTGAAAAATATTCGGAAACAGGGTGGGTGGTGGTACCAGTTGAAGTCGTACTAGAAGAAGAACTAGAAAAGTCGGATTGTCTTCTAAAAAGAATTGAACCAATATTATTATCAAATGTCCTACTTTTTGGCATTGGCGGAACACTAACTTCTCCTCCGCCACTTTGTAAAGCGTATAAATCATGTAAGTGATATAACAAATTAACACACTTATCAACATATTCTTGAACATTATACTCTAAATACGATAATTTTAACCTCAGGGTCAAGTAAACATGCAACGCCATATATGATAGAAAAAGTTTGAAAATAAGTTAACCATTTACTTTTTATGTCAGCGATGCAAGCGAATAAACAAGGTTGCTCGGTTTCACAATTATGCATGGAGAAAACAATAGAAACACAATGCATTATAACTAAATGAACGTTAGCAGGCTCACAAACATAAGAAAAGATTTCGGTAGCATTTTTATAAGATTTTAACAACTCACAAACACAAGTAGCAGTATCCCAAATAGAATCATCAATCATTTCGCGTTAGGAATAGAAACTATGAGCATCATTATACAATTTAATTGTAATATCCTTATATTGTATAGCGTCTTTAAGTAATTTATATGTTAAACTCCATCTAGTCGGTGTATCGAGACAAAAAAATTTATTTCTCATTCCGGCCTTATTACACAATGTTTTATAAGTGATGGGGCATGGTCAGCCGAAACTCATACGACCGCTCCACAGATCATAATGAGGTCGCACGACATCGGTCACAAAGACCCCAAACTGAGGTAGGTACTAGCCAAGGCCACACGGACTAGCCTACCACACGGCCTCATGTTGGTGTGGTCAGTCGCAGAAGACGAGAGACAAGTGTGTCAGAGTTTGTTTGTACTTAATTGATCATAATAAGACAATATAAGAAGACAAGATCTCAGCTTTATTGCTGACATAAAGAGCAAAAAGACAAGGGGAGCCTTTATAAATAGAGGAAGATTTACACGGCCGATGATTCATTCACATATAACTTAGAAAAGATATTACTTAGACTTTATCTCACTATTCTCTAACTTCTCTCTTATACACAAGCTTACTTAAGCAGCAGAGGGTTATCCTCGGACACCTCCGAGGCTAGGTTTATCTCCTTCACCGGGTATTACACACCCCCACTTGAAGAACACAACGTCCTCGTTGCGTCTGGTAGCTACCAACAATATAGCATTCCAGAATCCTCCCCAGCTAGGTGCGTACCTGGCCAATAAGACACATGATCTCCACATGGTCGCCGGGTTGCTCTGATACCATTTGTAACACCCCGGCCCCAACCAAAGGCCGAAATGTCATTCACGGTAGCTCGACAGGCTGCGTACATCGCCCACAGACCAACACGAGTCCTTTCCAGCGCACTTTGTCTTCACTCGTGCACATCTCGAGAACTACCCAAGAGGTTACCCATCCTAAGATTGCTCTCCAGCAAGCTTGCTTAACTGAAGAGTTCTTAAGATGAGCCACCAGAAAAGAAGATGCATATTATTGATATGAGTAGTACTTACAATCCGTTTAAGCACTAGGTCACTTGAGCCAACACATGAACCTTTTCAACGGGGTACCCGGCCCGAATAAACTTGGACAACACCGGGTATTACACCTTGTGCAGGACAACCAGTCAGAGAAAGTCAAGTGATACCGCAGCCCACAGAATTCCATACAAATTACATTTTTTGGTTCGAGTTGTAAAATACTACAAGTGTTTGTAACCCAAAACAATTGGCCGTCTGTGGGTGATGTGTCGTTTATATATATGCTTATAGCCCCCTTGTTCACGAGCGATTCTATGCGTTTCCCGTGCTTTTATTTGCATTTCGCCTCCTATTTCTCTCCGTATAGGCTCTGCTGCGTTTTTATGTCTATTTTGTAGGGAAACGCGCTTATTTGGAGAATTGGATGCTGGTCGGGAAGTTTCGTGAAGTTTGGTGGTGTTTCGAGTTGGTTTCGTGCCGTTTCGGTTGCGTACGAGCCACGTTTCAATGTTTGAAGGTGTCCCGGGACCTTGGGACGGAGTTAGAAGCTCTTATAGTCATTTTGGATCTCGTCCCTACCCCTTGGGACGACCTAGGCCTTGTCCCTATACCTTGGGACGACATGCAAGTGAAGAAAAGTTAAGTAAGAAAAGGACCAAAAGCTGAAAGTTGCTGAAGACCACGGGACAAGGAGTGTCCCGGTCGGGATAGGGTGGTCCCGGACGGGAAGGTGGTCCCGGAGCCCAGGGACGGGTCCCGACTCCTCGTGTGCTTAAATTGTTCGACTTATTTGAAGGGGTTTCGCTCATTTTTTCGACACACAATTTTTACAGCATTCCTAGGACACTTTAAACTACTTTCTCTCAAAAACTTAGGGTTTGAATATTTTTATATCTTGTACTTTCAATTCCCGACTCGAATACGTTGTTTGATCATTCTATTTGGTTTTTGTTGCTCTTGTTCTTCATTCTCTCTTGGAATTTTCTGATTTGGTATTGAATTTCTTCTCCTCTTTTCATTGCAATTTCATTTCTTATTGTTTTTAATCATGTTTTCATCCTTTCCCCTTGCTTTGATTATCGTTTTTATCATGTGTGAGTAGTCCTTTAATCTAGGAGGAAGGGTGAAGCATGGGTGTTGGTTTTGGTTGTGTTTGATGATCATTTTGAGTTAGGTTTTGTGCTTGCTTTGTTTAGTCTTTGCTTGATTGTGCTTGTTGATTCCTTGACCACGTTTTAGCGAGTATCTAGCACCCTTGAACTTAAGAACGAAAGCCTAGTTCTTGGAGAGGCGCGAGACTAAACATTAGGACCCTCGTTTGTAAGTTGCGAGAGCCCGCATTCGAGACCTAGAGGAAGTTTAAGACCGAGAGGACGAGCTATACCCTTGGCTTGTGCGATTCCGTACTCATCCCGATCATCATCCTTGACCTTGCCTTACCCTTGTCTAACCCGACTTTCTAGACCTTTCTCCATATAAGTTAAATCCTTACTTTACGCTCTAGCTATATAACCAATCAACAATCGAACCGACCGAGACTAGAATCACCTCATAGGTAACCTACATAAGCAACCATCTCCTTGTGGACTCGACCCCGACTTACCCTATCTACCCATAGGTTTGTCAGGATTATTTTTGATTAGGTGAGTGCGACTTAGCCTATCAAATTTTGGCGCCGTTGCCGGGGAGACGGCTTTTGCTTTTTGTTAGTTTGCTTGTTTCTAGTCTTTTGTTTTTGTCTCAAGGAACCTCAATTCCTTGAGGCCGCTTCTCAGAGTTGCTCTAGTGTTGTGTTTGGTCAGCAAAACGCGTACGTCTCAAGCCAATAAGGACATTCAGTTTGATCCTGAACCGGAGCGTACTTTCCTAGCGCGCAAGAGTCTACTTAAGCAACTTGAAGCTTCATCCACCGAGGAAGCTCACACTGAACTTGAACCACCACCACCTAGAATCATGGTGAAGCTTTCCGATCACTCTAAGCCAACCGCGGCTCAAATTCCAACCGACAATGCTATGCCGGCTATTGCGGCCAATAATTTCGAGATCAAGTCGGCTTTCATTAGCTTGATCGAGCGGAGTCAATTTGGGGGAAGCCCCAGTGAGGATCCTAACCTCCACGTTCAAAACTTTTGTGACTATTGCTCAACAATCAAGCAAGCCGGAGTCACACAAGACCAAATCCGAGAAATGCTTTTCTCGTTCTCACTTCGAGATAAAGCAAAGCTATGGCTCAATTCTTTGAACCGAGTTGATCATGGTGTGACCGACTGGAGCACTCTTGCATTAGCCTTCTGTCAAAAATACTTCCCACCGGAGAAGACGGCTCTGCTTTGGAGTCAACTCACGAGCTTTAGCCAACGTGGAGATGAGAGCTTATTTGATGCTTGGGAAAGGTACAAGGAGCTTCAACGCCAATGTCTCCACCACGGTCTTGATAAATGGTTTCTAGTCATGCAATTCTACAATGGATTGTACAATGAGTCTCGCCAAGTGCTTGACTCGGCCGCGAATGGGAGGTTTGATAATATTGATGTCGAAGAGGCCTTCGATACGATAGAGGCCATGGCTATCCATGACGCGCAATACAGAAATGCTAGGAATGTTCCTCGGGGTAGAGGTAAGCACGATGCCGATGCGGTGGCATTGCTTACGGCGAAGGTGGATGCAATGACCACTATGATGAGCGAAATGCGAGTGATAAGTGATATATTTATACGTTTTATGCCCCCGGCTTAGTTGCATTTAGCTCACGTTTAGTTGAGTTTATTATGATTTTATGAGCTATTTGTTATATTTCTCGATACTGCTGCCTTTTATTTATATTTTGCAGGTTTTGGTGGTTTTGAGCCAAAACCCGAGACATTTGGAGCTAATACGAGATTTAAGACTACGAGACCAAGCTCGAGCTCGCGCAGGAGCTCGGGATGCAAAAAAAGGACTAAAAGACTAAGGGGCCACGAGATAATTTAGGCCCAAAAGGAAAGAATAAAGCCTAAGTCGAAGGAGGAGGCCCAGCCCAAGCCAGGGTGGCCGGCCGGTCTGGTGGACCGGCAGCCGGCCGGCCGGCTCCCACGCTTTATTGCGTCGGTTTTGTTTAATTCGAGTTTATTCTTTTAGGAAACTTATATATATACTCCTAGGTCGTGAATGCTTGATTCTTATGCTTTATTTTATGCTTTTAAGTTAGGTTTAGTTTTACTGTTATTAGTTCTTTCTTTTTTAAAACTCTCAAGATTAGTTTAGTTCAAGACTTGGTTTTCTTGTAATCGTCAGTACTCCGTACTAACTCAATTCATCTCAGGTTTAATTTCAATTGCTTTTCCTTTATCATGTCTTTATCTTATTGCTTTGCTTTGATTTCAGTTATGCGTAGCTAATTTTACAATTAGGGTTTAGGGTGATTTGTGAGATTGATTCAGGACATGTTTTAATTGTTATTTTGATTGAACTTGTGCAAGTTGACTTCTTCCTACGCGTTTTATTATCAATTGAATTTAGGGACGCCTTTATTGAATTGAACTTAGGTTGTTTCAGTTTAAGATCGAAAGCCTAATTGAAACTAGACTCACGCGTATTTGATAAGTTAAGTTTAGTAAGTTGCGAGAGCCCGCTAAATTTGCTTAAAGTTAATATTGACTCGAGAGAGCGTATTCCTAAACCTAGTCACTTGCATAGCTTCAATTGATTGATATTTACTTTTGAGTTGAGTTCCTGAATCGATGTCACATTGATCCCAATGCCCTAATCTCCCTTTTATATACTTTTACACACTCTTTTGTTTATTGTCCTTAGTTTAGTCTTATAAAACTCCGACTTTATTACCTTGAGATTGACCTAGTTTTAGCTAAGCATCCTTTTGACTGCCTGTCTCTCTGTGGATTCGACCCTGCTTACCGCTAGCTTCTGTTAGTTGTTTGTTTAGGTTTTATTTTGATTACGCGTGACGATTTAGCCTTGTCAGCGAGCGAGTGGTAGTTCCTCAAGTGCTAGGGGACAAACGGTAGCTGCTATGTACTCCTCCTACGATGCACCTTGCGATTCTTGTGGAGTTTCCGGTCATTCTTCTTTGGAATGCCGAGGTATGTATCCCGTTCATGCTTTTCAGTCGCACTCTCAAAATAACCCGTACTCAAACTACTACAATGAAGGCTATAGAAATCATCCTAACCTTTCATACAAAAGCCAAAATGTTCTCAATCCACAACAACCACCACAACAACAACAAAACAGCCCACAAAACTTCGTTCCCTACAACAACAATGCTCCCCGTCCCTACAATCCACCGGGTTTTGTTAGACCACAATACCAAGCACCCGTTGCTCCTCCACCCGCCTCCGATCCCATGGCCGAGATGAGGGCCATGATGTTCACAATGCAAAAGAATCAAGAGGCTATGATGGCCAAGATGGAGAAGGAGGCTCAAGCTAAAGACGCTACTATACAATCCTTGGTTGCTCACAACAAGGCCATGGATACTCAATTGGCTCAACTTGCGTCTTCTAGCAACACGAGAGCACCCGGAGCACTCCCGCCTCAACCTAAGACGCCCCACAAGACCGCTAATGCTATCTCCTTGCGTAGTGGAACAAGCTATGATGGGCCACCAATGCCCAAAGTCAATGTGCCTTCCGTGATGGCAAGTAAGGTAAATCCTAATGTTTCCACTAACGATTTGGATGTTGAGATTGATGTTAGTGCAGGTGGTAGTCACGTGCAAAATGGTGGACCAGATGTGGGGCCCCACGTAGCCAAGGAGGCCGAGTATGTTGGAGGAGGTGGGGCCATAGAGAAGGAGAAAGCTAAGCCGGTGGAGCCACCGATCAAGATTCAATTGTCATTCCCGAGTCGAGTGGTAAAGTCTAAGCTTGACTCGCAGTATGGTAAGTTTATGGAGGTGGTCAAGGACTTGAAGGTAACTGTTCCTTTTACTGAGCTTGTCACACAGGTCCCTGCTTATGCAAAGTTTTTAAAAGACATCCTCACCCGTAAACGATCTTTTAGTGAGGTCGAGACTGTGGCTTTCACTGCCGAATGTAGCGCACTTTTGCAAAACCAGTCTCCTCCTAAACTAAAAGATCCGGGTAGCTTCTCTATTCCTCGCACTATAGGCACTACTTTTATTGATAATGCTTTATGTGATCTAGGTGCAAGTGTGAGCGTCATGCCGTACTCGGTGTGCGAGAAGCTTAACATGGGGCCTTTGAAAGTAACAAACATCACGCTCCAAATGGCGGATCGTTCTGTCAAACGCCCTCTAGGTGTTTTGGAGGACGTTCCTGTCAAGGTTGGTAAATTTTTCATCCCTGTCGACTTTGTCGTTCTTGACATGGCCGAGGACTCCCAAATTCCTATCATTTTGAGTCGGCCCTTCTTGCACACTGCTGGTGCTGTCATCGACATCAAGAACGACAAGTTGACTTTGGATGTAGGAGGTGATTAAATTACTTTTAACTTGTCTAATGCTTTGAAACGCCCCATGTTAGAGGAATCGGTCTTTTCTATAGATGTCGTGGATTCTTGTGTCGTGGAGAACTTACCTAGAGTCCTTGCTAGGGACCCTCTAGCGAGTGTGCTTTATTGTGACTTGGTTGCAGGTACTCTAGGGAGGCCGGGAGCTGGACATGATGTGTCTGAAGATGAGTTGAGTGGAGATAAGGTTGGCTTTGCTGCAAGCCAACTAATTGGAGCTGTTGATGGTGATGGCCGAGTAGATGATGATAATGGACTTGATGACGAGGACGATGATGGAAGCGGGTTCGTGTACGACGCGACCCACGGATGGTGGTACTTCTAGTACCGTCGCTGAGCCCCTCGTTTGATGCTGGTTTGGGGGGGCGTTTATCATTGTAAATATCTTGTATGTACTTTATTTCTCTTTGGACTCGTTCTTATCGTTTTCCCCCTTTATTTTAAGGTCCCCGTGTTGATGTGCTTTAGGACACATTGGGGACAATGTGTCGTCTGGTTTGGGGGGAGGAACGCTTTGCTTTTCATTTTTGCGTTTTCTTTTTCGTTTTTCATTTTTCAAAAAAATTCAAAAAAATCCAAAAAAAATTAGAAAATTTCTTAAAAAAATTCCAAAAATACGTATCCCGTTCTGTTGTTGCGAGCTTGTTTTTACCTTGATCTTTCCCGACATCCCTTCCCTCGTTGTTTTGAGCTTTGGCATGATTTTGAATTGTTGGATTAGCGCTACGGGGATGTTTAGACACTAGTAGATGATGACATGCTTTTACTTGTTGACTTTATCATTTGCGGACTTTAGCTACTCTTTTTGTGAGGTTTTTAGCCTCCAGAGGCCAGTTCATCTATCCCGGTCCCCGTACTTATATTGTGAGTAGTTCTCCTCGTGGGGTACGTAACATTAACACGCATAAGTGTGGCCCCTATCCCGTTTTTCCCCGCGATTTTGTCACATATTTTGCATATGAGGCTTTAGTTGATTTCATTTTATTCACCTTGTTTTTACATTGTTTTATCCTCTCATTTATGATCCTATTTACCCTTATCCACATGAGTTTGCTAGCTACTTGCCAAATAGCCTACCCTAGCCTAGCTAGTTACCGCTTTTGCTTACTCTTGTGCTCGTTCTTTCGGTTGTGATCATTGCTACGACTTGCTGATGTCGTCTGCTTTGAGGGAGTTGGTGATTATGAGTCGGGATTGCTGTGTCCCCGACCTTTGATGAGGTATTTCCGCAACTTGCAAGTGTGCTCTTTGCTAAAAAAAAAAACAAACAAAAATCTGAAAAAAAAAAAAAAAAAACACAACATACAAAAATTCAAAGAAAAGAAAAAAATGTGTGCATAGAATGAAAGAGTTGTTGTTTTGTTACATGAGTGAGCACTTGTAATCGATTATTTTGTTGCGATGATGTGTAGAGGGGATTGATGTGCTGTTTTCGATCCTTTTATCATGAGAGTTGGGTTCCATTTTGGCTTGGATGAGCACTTGAGTAGTATTAGTGGTTTCTAGTGGCTTAGCTCCACGATTCCATAACTTTTTGTCCACCTTCCTACCCTTACCTCTCTTTGGCCTACACACCTTATTTCCTATGTAAGTCCTCATGTTTGTATTGTTTTTGTGACATTATTTGTGTACGGGAATGCGAGATTTGGTCCACATTCGATTGCGGGCGTGCTTCCACAAGTCGAGTAGGTGAGTGTCATCACATATATCACCTTGTTCATCATTTGTGCTAGAGTGGAAACCGCGAGAGGTCCGTGATTTGATTGCTAGAGAGCCTAAGTTTAAGCCATGCTATTCATTCTGCGCTGTCTTGTAATTCTCATCCGTTAGCTAACTATTTCCTACGTCCCATGTTGTTTCGGGATTGATTGCCATTTGCTTGAGCTACTTGCGGTTTGGTGATTGTTTGGGGAAGTTTTCTTATTCTCGCTTCGTCCTCTATTTTCTGTCACGCTTGGTTGCTTGAGGACAAGCAACGGTTCGGTTTGGGGGAGTTTGATGTGTCGTTTATATATATGCTTATAGCCCCCTTGTTCACGAGCGATTCTATGTGTTTCCCGTGCTTTTACTTTTGCATTTCGCCTCCTATTTCTCTCCGTAGAGGCTCTGCTGCGTTTTTATTTCTATTTTGTAGGGAAACGCGCTTATTTGGAGGATTGGATGCTGGTCGGGAAGTTTCGTGAAGTTTCGTAAAGTTTCGTGGTGTTTCGAGTTGGTTTCGTGCCGTTTCGGTTGCGTACGAGCCACGTTTCAATGTTTGAAGGTGTCCCGGGACCTTGGGACGGAATTAGAAGCTCTTATAATCATTTTGGATCTCGTCCCTACCCCTTGGGACGACCTAGGCCTTGTCCCTATACCTTGGGACGACATGCAAGTAAAGAAAAGTTAAGTAAGAAAAGGACCAAAAGCTGAAAGTTGCTGAAGACCACGAGACAAGGAGTGTCCCGGTCGGGATAGGGTGGTCCCGAACGGGAAGGTGGTCCCGGAGCCCAGGGACGTGTCCCGACTCCTCGTGTGCTTAAATTGTTCGACTTATTTGAAGGGGTTTCGCTCATTCTTTCGACACACAATTTTTACAGTATTCCTAGGACACTTTAAACTACTTTCTCTCAAAAACTTAGGGTTTGAATATTTTTATATCTTGTACTTTCAATTCCCGACTCGAATACGTTGTTTGATCATTCTATTTGGTTTTTGTTGCTCTTGTTCTTCATTCTCTCTTGGAATTTTCTGATTTGGTATTGAGTTTATTCTCCTCTTTTCATTGCAATTTCATTTCTTATTGTTTTTAATCATGTTTTCATCATTTCCCCTTGCTTTGATTATCCTTTTTATCATGTGTGAGTAGTCCTTTAATCTAGGAGGAAGAGTGACGCATGGGTGTTGGTTTTGGTTGTGTTTGATGATCATTTTGAGTTAGGTTTTGTGCTTGCTTTGTTTAGTCTTTGCTTGATTGTGCTTGTTGATTCCTTGATCACGTTTTAGCGAGTATCTAGCACCCTTGAACTTAAGAACGAAAGCCTAGTTCTTGGAGAGGCGCGAGACTAAACATTAGGACCCTCGTTTGTAAGTTGCGAGAGCCCGCATTCGAGACCTAGAGGAAGTTTAAGACCGAGAGGACGAGCTATACCCTTGGCTTGTGCGATTCCTTACTCATCCCGATCATCATCCTTGACCTTGCTTTACCCTTGTCTAACCCGACTTCCTAGACCTTTCTCCATATAAGTTAAATCCTTACTTTACGCTCTAGCTATATAACCAATCAATACTTGAACCGACCGAGACTAGAAGTACCTCATAGGTAACCTACATAAGTAACCATCTCCTTGTGGACTCGACCCCGACTTACCCTATCTACCCATAGGTTTGTCAGGATTATTTTTGATTAGGTGAGTGCGACTTAACCTATCAGTGGGGAAAAGAACACAAAAGCTATGGCAGACCAATGAGAAAAGTCAAAGAAAACCGCTGAAAACGTTGAACAATCAGGGGGGCCACTGGAGGCACCTCATTCAAAGATGAACTCCTCACGCCTATAACGCCTGAGGAGAGGAGAATGATGCAGGCTTCTCTCTTCTCCAGCGGGATTGCTGCGTTGAACATTTTCTGCTTGTATTGGGCCACATACTCTTAAGGATCTGTGGTTCTATCATACATCTTCAGGCTCAAAGGAGTGTACTTCTTGGGCATCTTCACCAGAGCTATGCAGTCTTCAAAGAGTGAGTCCGCATAACTCTGGGGGGTCGCCTGCTCGATGGGCGACGGCAGGCCTAGAACCCTCTTCACCATCTCAGACACTTTGTGGAGCTCCTGTACTACTGCCATCATGATCAAATTCGGATCTACCCCTCTAGCGGTTGTGGTGTCCTTGTGTTGTTCTCAGCACCATCTTCAAGGTTCTCAATTGATATTTCTTCTTCGTTTTTCTTTGTGGCCCCTTTGAGAAGTCAATATGTTTTATAATATCTGAGAAGGGTGTACATGGTTAATCTCTGGGGACAGGATTTTTGTTGTTGGAAGCCTCCAACTGCTTTATCAGATTCTGCTCTGCCTCTCTAAGCCCCGCAGCCTCTGCTTTGGCCTGTTTGAGTTCCTCTTGAAGTTTCTGAAGAGGTTCTGCGCTTGGGTCAACCATGCTGCGTGTTGTGTTGTTGGACGACTTTGAAGTTTTTGACGGATTAGTAAACTATACTTCCCACAAACGGCGCGAAACTGTTTCGGGTGATTTTCTCGCAATGTATATATACGTAATGGGTTGAATAGTATTGTCCTTTTAAGTCTTTTTTAGAGGAAATGGCTAACTTTGTGAGTGAGCAATGAGTAAATAAAACGATCAAACGAAAGACAACACGATTTGGTTGCGTGGAAAAAACCCTATGTTGATAGGGAAAAATCACGGGTGCCAAGCCAGGAGAGGATTTCACTAGTGTGGGACAGAAAGTACAGGATTGGGTACACAATAATCACGTAAAGCTTTTTAATGAAATATGAGAGTAAATTTAGTATGTAGTAATGATTGCCCAGTGTTGATTAGCCCATTTGTTTGGCGAATGATCTTCCTTTTATAGTGGTAGAGATGCTCAACCTCCTTTCTTGTGTTTCGATGTACAACGTTCATATCCCCCATCTGTAGGCTACTTCTAGGACTGGCTTCCCTTCTTTCTCTCCAACGTTCCGCTTTTGTCGCTTCCTAAGTCCACGTTCACTCTCATATTTCTTTGGTCCACTTCAACTGCCTTCGACTCCTTCTCCTTGGTTTAGGGTTTATTGTATATCTTCCTCTTCCTTTCTCTTGCTGGGCCTGACCCCTCCTGGGCCTGCCTCTCCTGACTTGGGCCTTTGCCTCATGATCGTGTTTTTGGGCCTATGTAGAATACGACCCCAACAATAATAACCATATTAATAATAATAACCATACTAATAATAACAATAACAACAACAACAACAACAACAACAATAATAATAATAATAATAATAATAATAATAATAATAATAATAATAATAATAATAATAATAATAATAATAATAATAATAATAATAATAATAATAATAATAATAATAATAATAATAATAATAATAATAACTGCGTTTTTATAATAATAATAATAATAATAATAATAATAATAATAATAATAATAATAATAATAATAATAATAATAATAATAATAATAATATGGTTACTGGACATCTGCTACAGATCTGGCATTTCGGCTGGGAAGGAGGTTGACATTGGTCTTGTTGATGACCACGGCGGTTCTCTTCGTCCTGCGGATTTGCTACTTTACTCCTGGGACAGGGGACGGGACGTCTGTGTTGACCTGATGGGGTCTTCGCCTTTGACTCAGACTGGGTTAGCTGAGTTCGTGTCCGGACGGGTTGTCGCTGATGCAGCTCGGCGTAAGTGTGCTAAGTACAGGGATTCATGTGCAGCAGCTGGGTATGGTTTCCTACCCTTCTCTTTCTCTACATTGGGGGAGCTGGATTCGGAGGCCGTAGCATTGCTCAAGCGGATTCAGAACTTCTCTGCCTCCCATGACGCAGGGGCTCGGATGTCCGCTTACATTTTTGTTAGACTTGGCTTTGCTGTAGCAAAGGGGGTGGGGGCCCAGATTGTTTCTCGGCTCCCCACCAATTTCATGTAAACTGTGTTTATATATCAATAATAACTGCGTTATTTAAAATAAAAATAAAAAAAAAATTAATAATAATAATAATAATAATAATAATAATAACAATATTAATAATCGAATATCAGATCGGATAGAATATTTTGGATATTTTGCCTCAGCCCTACTTCAGACAACTTCAGAAAATTTCGGATTATTTCAGAAAATTTCAAATTATTTCAGAAAACTTCATAAAACTTAAGATTGGTTCAGAAAAACTTCAGACGAAGAGAACAGACCCTAATTTATACAGAGTATAAAAAAAATGAATGAAGTCAAAGTTACATTTGACCTTTTGCGTAATCTTGTGTATCAATATTGTACCCTTTGAAGAAGAGACTCTTTAATTGTTTTGAATAGCACAATCGAGCACTAAGGTTAAAACAATTTACATGCATGATCACATGAATGTTAAAAAGTTAGTCTCCTAAGAGTGCATTGCATGCTTCTGAAAACTTTTTACGAGTACAATTAAAATGTGTCTATTTTAATGTATGTGGTGCATCCAAAGGTGGATCTAGGATATGAATAATGTGGGTGCACTCGATCAAGGAACAAATTTGATATTTATATAAACAAACTTTTTAGGACGCGGAAACGTTTTTTTTCCCCCGCCAGATATGTTAGTTTTCACACGGTGTATATAGTGTTGGGACAAAAATATTCACATAGTCCAATAATCGAGACAAAACAAATATAGACCCAAGTCGGGGAGATGAGTACAAAGCAAGCCCAAAAATAAGGAGTAGTGGACAATAGTCAAAGTCAAAGACCCAAGTCAACGAAAGGAACTACGGTCAAAGTGGGTCGAGTAAAGAGAGAAGTCCACAAAGCAAAAGCCCAATAAAGTTGAAGAAAGTAGACGTTGCATGTGGAGACTAAGTCAACAACAATATTCCCTACATTAAAGGAGCAAGACACTCATTTAACAACTAAAACAGTTAACACTCAGGCGTTAAAGGAGAGAAAGGGGAGAAGCAGTTAATGACCAGGCGAGATTCCAGGGAGCATTAACAGCAATATAGACGTTGTGAGAGGCCTATATAAGGCAAGGAAGATCAGAAGCAAAATAAACTTTTTCTTCTCATTAAACTTATAATTCTATACTCATTCTTAGCAAAAATACTCTCAATTGCTTTCTCGAAAATCAGTCCTGATAACAGTCCTGTAACTCAGTTCTGTGTAGACAGTCCTGACATAGTGCAAAACTCCTCTCCTGACTTGGTGCCCGTGGGTTTTCCCTACTTTCATAGGTTTTTTCCGACGTAAACAAATCACGTGTCTTTATTTTGTTTGCATTGTTTACATTTCGTTTTTATCATCATACAACCGACCTCAAAATACACATAAATATGTATAAAAGTATAATACTAATAAACACATCGTATAAATACGATTGAGTGAGAAAATCATCTCGAACAGTTTGGCGCCGTCTGTGGGATATTAGTTTATTAATCCATCAAAAGCTTTTTCATATCTCAAAAAAAAATCCGAGATGACAGGTCTTAGCGCTGAAGCTTCCCAGAAACTCCAGTAAGAGTTGGAACAGGCTAGGGAAGCAGCGGAACAAGCCAAGGTAGAAGCAGCAAGGCTGAAAGAAGCAGAGGCTGCCTGAAAAAGAAATTGGAGGACTCCTCCAAAAACAAAACCCCTAGCCCCATGATACAGCCAGGAACCTCTTTTTCTGATATCGTGAAACATATTGACTTTTTAAATTTTTCTGAAGGTTCAGGATTCAAAAACAACTCGGGGGGCAACCTTGAAGATGACTCAGGGGTCAACCTTGAAGGCGGAGATGGCGATCCAGAACAGAAGGGATCAATGCAGGACAACTCATGCTGGCCATGGTCCAGGAGATCCTAAAGTTTGTCAGACATGGTGTGGAAAGTCACAGGACTGCCTCCACCAATAGAGCTGGCCAGGCCAGAAAGTTACGTTGATTCACCCTTTGATGATGCCAAAGAAATACAAACCACCAAGCTTGAAACTTTATGATGGCATAACAGACCCCCAAGAGCATGTTGCACAATATAAGCAAAGAATGTTCAATGCTGTTATTCCCATAGACAAACGAGAGACCTGTATATGCAAGAGCTTTGGCTCTACCCTGACAGGCCCAACCTTGACAAGGTTCATTAATCTTCCAAACAGAAGTATCAGGACCTTTGCTGACCCGGTCAACATCTTCAACATCCAATTCGCAAGTAGCAGAAAGTTGGAGAAACAGACAAGTGGCCTGTACAGGGTTGTCCATAAAGAAGATGAGACCTTGAGAAATTTCTTGTATCACTTGAATAAGGAAAAAATTTCCATTTCGAGATGTGACATCGGCACAGCAATATAGGCCTTCAGGCAAGGCCTGGTAAGAGATTATGAACTTTATACTGAACTAACCCGATACCCTTGTGCTACCTTTGAAGATGTGCAGGCGAAAGCTTTAGCCCATATCATGGTAGAAGAGGATATGATGTTCAGGACAGGGCTCCAGGATAGCTAAATGGTGGTGCGCAGGAATCCAGCCTACAGAGGAAATGGTACCAGAACTGCCCCTTACTACCAGAAAAAGGTACAAGCATACAGCGAGCCCTGGAAGGTAAAATGATTCCTAAACCCTGGTAGGTCACTCATCTCTAAGCTTCATCATACGTAATTTATTAATTAATAGCAAAGCCATTACTGACTTGAGCGTCGGAGGGCCGTTGGCAAAAACGCCAACGGTCAGTCTTGACCCAAATCTGTGTTGACAGGATAGACAGAGCAGACTCACATAACAGACAAGCACAACAGA